>OY856409.1:1694658182-1695955682 GCA_963693085.1 Alisma plantago-aquatica | reverse complement strand
AGTAAAGAGCAGAATTAAATTTGGATCTAGATTAATGATATGGAATCACTTGGGTGGTCTCGAGTTTCACCTCCACTACACATGCAAACACATCCAAACATCAAACATCCATTCAAGATATAACTATCTGAATAGAGTTGTTGCAAAACCCCCCATATGGGCGTTAGGTTTGCGTAAGCATCACCTTTGGTATCAGATGTCTCATCACCATCCAGTTCATATTCTTACGGCTCCAAAGATACAAAATCCAACTAAGGTTGTGGGCCCCCTATACATGCGTTAGACACACAGAAGTGTCACCGTAGGCTAGGTGGCTCGTCCCCTCACAGATCACGCACTTACGACCTCAAGGAATCCCTTTTTATTTCTAGTCAGGGAGTCAACCGTGCTAAACATCAAGGAAGCAGGCGATTAGTCTATATGCAAACATCAACAATTAACAACAATGATACAAAATCCAACTAAGGATGTGGGCCCCCTATATAGGTGTTAGGCACATAGAAGCGTCACCGTAGGCTAGATGGCTCATCCCCTCACGTATCATACAATTACGACCTCAAGGAATCCCATTATATTTCTAGTTTGGGAGTCAACCTCATTAATTGACATTCTACCCTACATAAAGAAGTTCTCAAAACATAGGGAAGAACAAGATGAAAACAAGTAGGTAATTAAACTACAAACATTAACGATTAACACGAAATGAAAAGTTATATACATTGCCATGAAATGTTTAATAAAAAGACATGCTTGCATGGGCAGCAGGGCTAGTCCCCACACCCCAGTGAAAAGGAACTACTCGCTCATGATGCGAGAATCAAGAAGAAAGAGAGAGCGGGAAGATTCTGCCATGAGCATGATGCAGAAGGTGGTCGCAGCTCAGTGAAGATGATGCAGTCTTCTACATCATGTCAAAGCAGATCTGGATGAGGAATAAGGGATTCCAAGACAGAACTGGTAGTCTTTCTCACTCCTCCTTACTTCTCTCCTCAGTACCCTTGATCATAGTAGGATCAACAGGTGAAGTGACACTGGCATGGATGACAGATCTAGATCGAATCCTGTGCTCGGGCAGCCTGGCGGCGTCCCAGATCCGATGCCCAAATGAGGACCATGATGGTCCTATTTATAGGCTCGGGTCTAATCTCACGATTTGGGCCCAGTTGCAATTTTTACAACTTGCTTAAACAGTTTGGTGTATATGACCAAATGGTATTGGGCATTTCATGTCCAAATGGTCTTGAATATATGACTTTATCCAAACGGTTTTGGAGTGCCTCGTCCAAACGATCCTACATCCTCCAAACGGTCTCTGCATGTTCAGTGATCAAATGATCTTGAGTTAAGTTACCATATGGTCTGGTTGCTTTAAGTATCCATACACTCTTGGTGTCTTTCACTCAAATGGTCTTCAGTATGTTGTCATACGGTCTGGGAGATAAGACCATACAGTCTTGGTCTCCCTTGCTTAAATGTTTTTCTATCCAAGAATCTCCAAAAGGTTTTGAAGAATCTGCCTCCAAATGGTTTGGTTAGGCTATACATTCTTCATCTGATTGGACTTCTTGCTCAAACGGTCTTGTGAGACCCTTCTCATCCAAACAGTCTCAGAGTTGCCCCAATCAATTTGACCAAATGGTTTCCGTTGATCGGTCTCAATCATGCGGTCTTAGTTACAGGCTCAAACAGTTGGGCCTTCACACAATCTCTACTTTAGAGGAGCAACGGGTCTCTGCTTCCAGTCACCATCCATAGGGTATCTGTGACTGGTCTTGACCGAACGGTCTTGAGACCGGTGAGGAGCAGGTTGAGCGGGGGTCGTCGAGCAGGTTCCACGAGGTTGCACGAGGTTGTAGGAAGTGCTGGTGCAAGTGGCGTGAGGGTGAGGTAGAGAAAAAGGGTGCCGCTACATGCGGAGGTGTTGCGAGTAGGTGGTGTAGGAGTTAGGGTTTGGAGGGAGGAAGAAGAAGGTGGTGGAGGTGGTAGGGATAGAGAGCGACATTGCTGCCATGAGTTAGGGTTTGTAGGTAGGAACCAAGTATGAAGAAGAAGGGAATCATGTGTCATTGTTGCTGAGCTACCCAAATGGTTTTGACTTCCCGACGTCAAACGGTCTTGGGGAGGTAGCCCATACATTCTTGAATGAAAGTGACACCAAACAGTTTTGGAAAAGAGTGAAGTCCAAATGGTCTTGGGTTAGAGGTCACCCATACAGTCTTGAGACCGTATGGATGAAACTGTTTGATGAGACCGCATGGGTGAGACCGTTTGGTTGAAACGCATTGGTCAAACCAAGGATGAGTGAAGCTAGATCTTGAAGATTGAATGGCGGTGATTATCATGGATTAGGGTTGAATGAAGGTGGGTAACATCAAATGATAGGACTTCATCAAGACCTACATAAAATTGATATGAACTTAGTTAATAACCCTGGTGATTGATCCATTGAAGTAATTTTGCATTTTGAGAGTTTTAATAGATGAAATCGAAAGTACTGAATCGAATTGGTCCCAAAAAAGTGACTGGAAATCATGATGAATATGCATTCATCAAAATAGCTCGAACTTAAATGTTGCTCGTCCTCGAGTAACAAAAAATCTAAAACAGTCGCCAAATAGATACTTTCTAATCATGTGATTACCTCCTCTTTACATCACGATTGTTTCCTTTCTGCTTAGTATGACTAAGCATCTCAACTTCCTGAGACCACTAAAAACATCTTACCATATCTTTGTTCCTGAGTTTGCTTTCCAACTTCACTTCCTCCTCGCTTTTTCCAATCAATAAGCATGTCAAAGTGTTTCATAAGAGTCCAGAGATACCCGTAGAACAATAAGTGTGCATTTGATCTGACACTGGTGTGTTTTAGGGTAGTGGAGGCATTTATTGTGCCTTTAGGTATAAAAGGAAATGAAGGGTGGTATGGAAGGATGAAATAAATCTCTCCTCTATTCGAATCGAGATTTTTATTATATTATTTGCAATTTCATTGATTGCATTTTATTTTTGTGTGAATATCTCCTCTATTCGACTCAAGATTGCATTATTTGTGTGTGCTTTGGCATCTTTTCTTGGTGGTACGCCCATATTAATTTGCTAGGGGTATGGAAGAAGCAGGTATAGAAAAAGGTGGTGTGTCACCGTGAACTTAGGGTTTGGCACTATCTTGGCTATTTATGTTTCTTTTTTTTCTTTTTCTTTTTTGACGGATGGAGGGGTACAAAGATGATAGAGGAAGTGTAGAAGAGAGTTCAGATCAAAATACAACTTGATTTACAATTTCGTGCCCCAGGTTGTTCTCTTTATCGTACTCTGCTCAAATAATGACTTTATGAGGATCTGGTGGGGATTCCATGTTATTGTTCCACTAGTTAGTTAGGAAGCATGATGTGTTTGATCCCTATCAGTTCGACAGATGCTTGCCATTTTTGAACACAGATCATGATGTTAGGAATCATAAGCTTCACGCGATGATTTCAATCAAAAGGCAAGTTTCAAAAAGTGGTCCTTTTGAGGATCTGCTTCAAATAAGGAAGGTATAATGATTCAAAATGCATAGAAATTGAAACGAAAAATGTAAAAACTTCATCTGATATCTGTTGAAATTTCTTTTGGAAACTTTGAAATTTTTGAAAATTTATTTGAAATAAAATTTTGGTCAAAAATGCAATACATCTGAATTAGATGGGTGAAGGTGGCAAGTAAGATACGTACCACCCACCCTCCACCCCGAACATAGAATTTTGCTCATCCTAAGAAAACTCTAAATCCGAGATGGAGGGGAAAATTCATGCCAGTTAGACCACTATATGTGGACGTGTTCTAATTGGTGTGCATCCTTCATCTGAAAATCTCAAAAATAAGGATCAATCTAAACTTAAGATAGCATCTTACGATGCAATATTTATTTGGTGTAAAATTATCTAAAAAGTAGAAACAAAATTAAGGAAAATTCCTAGTTCAAAAGTAAAAACTAAATACGAATTTATTGATTGAGTTGCCTCCCGACAAGCGCCTTTGTTTTGTGTCGATGGCTCGACTTGATTCCTTCAACTTTATGGTGGATATGTTGGATTGGTGAGATCCATCATTTCTTTAGAGCCTATGTCAGCAGAGGTGAAATATCTCTTCAATCGTTAACCATTTTCCACAAATTCGCGTGACTTTTCACTCCATAAAGAGAAAGCACCATGTGGGTAGATGCTCTTGACAATGTATGGTCTAGACCAGTGAGAACAGAATTTTCCTGGGAATAACTTTAGTCTTGAGTTGAATAGGAGAACTTGGTCTCTGACTTGAATGTCCTTTCTTTTCATATGACCATCGTGCCAAAGTTTGGTACGTTCTTTATAGATTCGTGCATTCTCATAAGCTGTCATCCGGAGTTCTTCCAGCTCCTGAAGTTGCAGAATCCTGACTTGGTCAGCTTTTTCTATGTCAAAATTTAGTTGTTTTATTGCCCACCATGCTTTGTGTTCCAGTTCTACAGGAAGGTGGCAAGACTTTCCATAGATCAATCGAAATGGTGTAGTTCTGAGGGGAGTTTTAAAAGCTATTCGGTAGGCCCACAATGCGTCATTGATTTTCACTGAACAATCTTTTTGATTGCAGCCTACTATCTTTTCCAAAATAGCCTTGAGTTCACGATTAGAAACCTCTACTTGTCCAATTTTTTTGGGTGGTAGGGTTGAGGCTACCTTGTGAGTTTCACCATATTTCCTCAACAATGCTTCAAAGCTTCTTTTAAGAAAATGAGAACCTCCGTCAGATATCACAGTTCATGGGACTCCGAAATGGGGGAAAATGATATCTTTGAACATCTTGATGATGGGTTTGGAATCACTAGTGACAGTTAGTATGGATTCAACCCATTTTGAGACGTAATCCACCTCCACTAGGATGTAGGAAAATCCATGAGAAGATGTAAATGAACCCATGTAGTCCACACCCCAAACATCAAAAATCTCAACTTCTTGCCACTACTTAAGTGGCATCTCATCTCTCTTCGTAATGTTACCTATTCTTTGACACTTGTCACATGATAGAACAAAGTTACAGGAGTCTTTGGATATGGTTGGCCAAAAGAAGCCACATTGCAAAACTTTTATAGTAGTTTTCTTAGAACTCATATGGCCTCCAACGGGGCCTGAGCGACATTGTTCTAAAACGAGGTTGACTTCTTCTTCAACGATACAATGTCTGTAAAGACCATCAGCACAGAGCTTGAACAAGTACGACTCATCCCAGTGCTATTGCTTCACATCATGCATGAATTTCTTCAGTGGATTTCCGGTGCATTCAAGATGGATGATACCAGAGGCGGGGTAATTTACATAGTCTGAGTACCAAGGTGTAGCTTCTAAAATTTTCATTAATTGGTCATTTGGAAGAGAATCATTAATCGAGATCTTCTCAGTTTCCAGGGTGTGGATACGAATGAGGTGGTCTCCCACCACATTCTATGTACCTTTCTTATCTCTTATCTCTAGATCAAATTCTTGAAGGAGGAGAATCCATCTTATCAACCTAGTTTTAGCATTTTTCTTTTCCAGGAGGTAACTGATAGCATCATGATCTGTATAGACTATGACATTTGAACCGAAGAGATATGATCTGAATTTGTCAAAGGCATACACGACTGCAAGGAGTTCTTTCTTGGTAGTAGCATAATTCCTCTGAGCTTCATTGAGGGTTTTCGATGCATAATAGATCACATAATGTTTCTTCTCTATACACTGCCCTAGAAAAGCACCCACATCGTAATCACTGGCATCACACATAATTTCAAATGGATGATCCCAATCAGGATCTTTAATGATGGGTTTTGTTGTAAGGGCTTACTTCAAGTTATTAAAACTCTTCACACATTCTTCGTCAAAATAGAACTCAGTGTCCTTTAGCAACAAATTCATCATCAACTTGGTTATTTTGGAGAAATCCTTTATGAATCATCTGTAAAAGCCTGCATGACCTAAGAATGCATGAACTTCTCTTACATTTGTCGGGATAGTGAGTTTGGAAATCACTTCGATTTTCTCCCTATCCACTTCGATTCCTTGATTGCTAACTCTATGATCAAGTACAATGCCTTCCTTCACCATAAAGCGACACTTCTCCCAATTCAACACAAGATGTGCTTCTTCACACCGTTTAAGGACAAGGGAGAGGTTCTTTAGGCATGAGTCGTAAGAATCTTCATATATAGAAAAATCATCCATAAAGACTTCCATGCTAGTCTTAGTTAGACTAGTGAATGTAGCTACCATGCAACGTTAGAAAGTTGCAGGTGCATTGCAGAGACCGAACGACATCCTTCTAAAGGCATATGTTCCAAATGGGCAAGTAAAGGTTGTTTTCTCTTAGTCATCCAGATGTATGGGTATTTTATAGAATCTAGAGTAACCATCGAGGTAACAAATATATTCTTGATGAGCCAATCTTTCTAAGACTTGATCAAGAAATGGCATCGAAAAATGATCATTTCGTGTTGCTTTGTTCAACTTCCTATAATCAATGCACATCCTCCACCATGTGATTGTTCAAGTGGGGATGAGTTCATTATCTTCATTTCAAATCATAGTAGTTCCACCTTTCTTCAGGACCACATGCACTGGGCTTACCCATGGTGAATCGAAGATCAGATAGATAATATCTGTCTTGAGAAACTGTATAACTTCAAGGCGGATAACTTCTTTCATATTTGGATTAAGTTTCCTTTGGTGTTCAACAGTCGACTTGTGATCTTCCATCATGGGGATTTTATGCATACATATTTCTTGATTGACCCCAGTGAGATCACTCATCTTATACCCTATTGCTTTTCTTCTTTCTTTTAATTCCGTCAAGAGTTTGTCTTCTTGTTCTACTTTTAGATCTGAATTTATAATGACTGGGCAGACCTTTAGTTCATTTAAAAACATGTATTTCAATCCTTTGGGTAAGGGCTTCATTTTAGGAGCTTGTGGTTTCTCACATGAGTCTTCAGTAATATCCACAGCTTTGAGTACCTCAAATTTATTTTCAGGGCCTTCCTTGGTAGTGTTGAGTTGGAGATCACAATCTTTTATTTGTTCATCAATGGAATCATCAGCAGATGGGGTTGTTAGAGCCACTTCTAAAGGATCCTCTTGTGTAAGTAGTTTCATCTGCTCTATGCACTCAATCAAGTAGACTTCTTCTTACATATTTGGTCTTCGCATGATTTCAAAAATGTTGAATTCGAGAGTTTCTTTACCTAATATGAGCAGCAGGGTTCCTTCTTCAACATCAATTAGGGCTCTTGTAGTGGCGAGGAATGGATGTCTGAAGATGAGGGGATATCTAGTGTCTTCTTTTATGTCCATGATGACAAAGTCACATTGAACATAGGAATCTTTCCCTACCTTGACAAGTGCATCCTCAATAATTCCTAAGGGTAGAGTCACGGTGTTATTTGCAAGTTGTCTTGTCATGCCGGTTGGGAGAAGTTCAGCAAACCCAATCCTTTTGCAAAGGCTAAGTGGCATGATGGAGATACTAGCACCAAGGTCTTCCAATCCTTTCTTACATGATGAATCACCGATATGACAAGAGATCCCAAAAGATCCTAGGTCTTTCTACTTCTTAGGCATCTTACTCTAGATGATGTCTGATGTAGTTGTTGCCAACTTGACTGTCTCATATTCTTTAGTTATATATTTCCTGGTGAGAAGTGACTTCAAGTACTTTGTCCAGGCTAGTATCTCAACCAGCGCATCAAGAAAGGGTATATCAACATGTAGTTTCTTCATGGCTTCTTTGAACTTGTTGAATCGAGTGTCAAGCTTTGTCTGTCTTAAACGAGCTGGGAAAGGTATATGAAGCTTGTACACTGGTACTTCTGGCTCTGGTGTTTCTGGTTCTGCATTAGTAGGTTTTTCAGAACTTGGCTTGACTGTCTTATCAGCAATCAATGGTTCTTTTGGTTGAGACTCAGGTGTTTTAGAGTCTTAAACAATCATCAGTTCATCCTCGTCTGTAATAACCACAAGTATCTTGATAGGGGGATCTGAATAGTCTTTTCCAGACCTGGTGGTGACAGCCTTCAGTTGCTCTGGGTGCTTAGGATTGTATTCTGGTTGGCCAACAAAGGTTCTAGCAGGTGGCTTCATGCTAGCTGCAAGTTGAGCTAGTTGAGATTCAATAGCCTTCTGATGGGCTTGCTGGTTAGCTATCATTGTCTACTGCGAATGCAACATCTTCTCAATTGCTGACAACTTGTCATCAGGAGAGACGGGGATGGCTTGTTGACCTTGTTGTTGTTGGTAGGGGACTTGGTTGGGATTCTAGAACTGAGAATTGTTCTGATAATTATTGTAGTTCCTGTTCTGAAAGTTGCCCCTAAAGTTTCCTTGATTCCTGAAATTTTGTTGTTGATAATACTGGAATCCTAGTGGGCCACATTGTTGATTGTTTGAACCAAGTTGTCATGAGTTTTCCACTCCTAAAGGATTTCCATATTGAAAACCAGGATGGTTACTACTCTGATTCGGATTGTAATATCCTTGAACAATGATGGTGTTGACAACATTGAGATTTTCCATTTGACCATTATCTCCTTGTCCATAAGCATTGCTTAGAACCACATCATATAGAACATTGTGTGCTAAAGTGGAATTATTGGTACCTTTACATGCTTCACAGAACAATGAAGTTGACTTGATCTGTTCTTGTTATTGAGGGGGTGAACGTCCTCTTCCAAATGCACCAAGGGATGATTCGATATGGTCTTGCTTGGAAACTAAGAGTTTGAGGGTCTCAGTGATAGACTTGTATTCTGGAATAACTTCGGCTATAGCTACCTTCAACACTCCTTTGCCTACAGATCTACCCCAATTAGCCTGATTTTCAGCTCCAACGGTGACAACCCTACATGCTCTATCGTAACTTTTTCGCATGAAGTTTCCTCCAGTTGAGGACTCTAAAAACCTCTTGATATCATCGTCCACACCCCTATAGAAGGTTTGAATAAGTTGATTCTTAAGGATTCCATGATGTGTACACTTGCGTAGAAGATCTTTATATCTTTCCCATGCTTCAGCTAGGGTTTCTCCAGGGGCTTGAATGAACATTGTTATTCAACCCCTAATTTCATAGGTGAGAGAAGGCGGGTAATTTTTTTCCAGTAAAAATTTTTGTAGTTGTTCCCAAGTAGTTATGGGTTCGCATTGCAGAGAGTTATACCAACTTATAGCTCTATCAAAAAGAGAATAGTTGAAGATTTGGAGTCAAATGGCATCGTCTGTGACTCCATTTTGTTTTGTCATTGCACATAGATCGATGAACCTCAGAAGATGTTATTGGCTATCTTCTCCTTGTTTACCATAGAATGGGTTGTTTTGAAGCAGGGTGATCCAATTTGCTTATATCTCAAAATTTGGAGCATGGATGGGAGGAGGTTGAACTGGGTGATGAACATCAGTAGCTTTAGGGATTGAGAACTCCCTAAGATCCTTTTGTAGTTCTGTTGCTTGTACTACTGCTTGTGCTGCTATGATTTCTTCTTGAACCACAGCTCTGGCTTCTTGCATTAGTTTTTCTCTCTGTGCTTTGATGGGTTGACCCACCCTTCGGGCTATTTCCTCCTCTTGATCCATTCTTGCTTGGCTCTCTCTATTTTGACGATGAAAGGTTCTATCTCTGGATGAAAGCTGGCAGTGAGTCCAGGACTGTTCAAACGGTGCATACACTAATCTTGGGGGTACCTGAGATAAAAAGATATGAAGCAAGATTGAGGGAGTGGAGTGAAATCTAAGTAGATGATCGATTGTATTAAAAGAAAAACAAAAATCCTAGATTATCCTTAAAAGAACTAGATTTGACTAACTAATTCTTTTGTCCCCGACAACGATGCCAGAATTTGACGTGTAATATTATCGCACTAACAAACTCACTCGGGGTTGAGATCCCCGAGATTTTACTAAAACCTTGTGCAATAATACCACCCACAAGCGGACGAGTCTTATCGTAGTATAGTTGAGGATTAAATCCCAAGAGACAACATTTTTTAAGAATCTTTGTTAGTCGAATCTAGTTCAAGTAAGACTAATATTTAGAACCAAGGGTTGATTTGGAGTTAATTAAACTAAGTGCGGGAAGGTAAAGAGAAGAATTAAAGTCAGATCTAGATTAATGATATGGAATCACTGGGGTGGTCTCGAGTTTCACCTCCACTATACATGCAAACACATCCAAACATCAAACATCCAAGCAAGATATAACTATCCAAATAGAGCTGCTACAAAACCCCCCATACGGGTGTTAGGTTTGTGTAAGCATCGCCTTTGGTATTAGATGTCTTGTCACCATCCGGTTCATATTCTTACGACTTCGAAGATACAAAATCCAATTAAGGTTGTGTCCCCCCTATACAGGTGTTATGCACACTGAAGCATCACCATAGGCTAGATGGCTCATCCCCTCACAGATCACGCACTTATGACCTTAAGGAATCCCTTTCTATTTCTAGTCAGGGAGTCAACCATGCTAAATGTCAACCAAGAAGGCGATTAGTCTACAAGAAAAAATCGATGATTAACAATGAAGATACAAAATCCAACTAAGGTTGGGGGCCCCCTATACATGTGTTAGGCACAAAAAAGCGTCACCGTAGGCTAGATGGCTCGTCCCCTCATAGATCATACACTTACGACCTCAAGGTATCCCATTCTATTTCTAGTTTGGGATTCAACCTCATTAATCGACATTCTACCCTACATAAAGAAGTTCTCAAAACATAGGGAATAACAAGATGAAAACAATTAGGTAATCAAACTACAAACATTAACGATTAACACGAAATGAAAAGTTATATACATTTCCATGAAATGTTTAACAAAAGGACATGCTTGCATGGGCTGCGGGGCTAGTCCCCGCACCCCAGCAAAAAGGAACTACTTGCTCATTATGCGAGAATCAAAAAGAAAGAAAGAGAGGGAAGATTCTGCCATGAGCATGATGCAGAAGGTGGTCACAACTCAGTGAAGATGATGCGGTCTTCTACGTCGTGTCAGAGGAGATCTGGATGAGGAATGAGGGAAGCCAAGACAGACCGAGTAGTCTTTGTCACTCCTCCTTCCTTCTCTCCTATGTCCCCTTGATCACAGTAGGAGCAGTAGGTGAAGTGACACTGGCATGGATGATAGATCTAGATCGAATCTTGTGCTCGGGAGGCCTATCGACATGGATGATAGTCTATACCAATGCCCAAATGAGGACCCTACTAGTCCTATTTATAGGCTCAAGTCTGATCTCACAATTTTGGCCCAGTTGCAATTTTTACAACTTGCTTAAATGGTTTGGTGTATATGACCAAACGGTCTTGTTCTTTTCATCTCCAAACGGTCTTGAATATATGACTTTATCCAAACAGGTTTGGAGTGCCTCCTCCAAATGGTCTTGTAGGACAGTTTGGTATCCACCAAACGGTCTCCATGTGTTCAGTGATCAAACGATCTTGAGTTAATTTACCATACAGTCTGGTTTCTTTAAGTATCCATATAGTCATGGTGTCTTTCACTCAAACGATCTTCTGTATGTTGTCATATGGTCGGGGAGATAAGACCATACAGTCTTGGGCTCCCTTTCTCAAACAGTTTGCTAACCAAGAATCTCCAAACAGTTTTGGATAATCTGCCTCCAAATAGTTTGGTTAGGCTATACGGTCTTCATTCGATTGTCCTTCTTGCTCAAACGGTCTTGCGAGACCCTTCTCGTCCAAACGGTCTCAAAGTGGCCCCAATCCGTTTGATCAAACAGTCTCCTTCGACCAGTCTCGATCACGCGATCTAGGTCACATGCTCAAATGGTCTAGCCTTCACACGATCTCTACGTTAGAGGAGCAACCGATCTCTGTTTCCAATCGCCATCCATAGGGTATCCATGACCGATATTGACTGAACGGTCTTAAGACAAGTGAGGAGAAGGTTGAGCAGGGGTCGTCGAGCAGGTGCCGCGAGGTTGCAGGTGGTGCTGCTGCAGGAGGCGCAAGGGTGAGGCAGAGAAAAAGGGTGTCGCTGCGTGCGGGGGTGTTGCGAGTAGGTGGTGTAGGAGTTAGGGTTTGGTGGGAGGAAGAAGAAGGTGGTGGAGGCGGTAGGGACAGAGAGTGACGTTGCTGCCGCAAGCTAGGGTTTGCAGGTAGGAACCAAGTACAAAGAAGAAGGGATGCATTTTCCATTGTTGTCGAGCTACCCAAACGGTTTCGACTTTTCAACGTCAAACGGTCTTGGGGAGGCAGCCCATACGGTCTTGAATGACAGTGACACCAAATGGTTTTGGAAAAGAATGAAGTGCAAACAATCTTGGGGTATAGGTCACCCATACGGTCTTCAGACCGTATGGATGAAACTGTTTGATGAGACCGCATGGGTGAGACCAATTGGTTGAAACCCATTGGTCAAACCAAGGATGAGTGAAGGTAGATCTTGAAGATTGAATGGTGGTGATTATCGTGGATTAGAATTGAATGAAGATGGGTAACATCAGATGATCGGACGTCATCAAGACCTGCATAAAATTGATATGAACTTAGTTAATAACCCTGGTGATTGAGCCACTGAAGTAATTTTGCATTTTTAGAGTTTTAATAGATGAAATCAAAAGTATTGAATCGAATTGGTCCCAAAAAGGCCACTGAAAATCATGATGAATATGCATTCATCAGCCTTCCCCCTGCCCTAATTCAAGTTAAAATCCTAGCAAGTGGATAATGTAGATTGCATTGATGTGTCACCTTGCTTTTGGTACAGATCATGATAAATTGAAATAATTGTGATGAATAATTGGTAACTTAGAATTAGGCAAGTTATATATGAAACCTGATTAGAAAAATGTGAGGAATACAAATGAAATAAAAATAATAACTAATACTAATCCCAAATCTAAAAGTAGTGCAATATGTTCTAAAGTGGTGTCTAGATGGATTTGAACCATATATTTGTGTAATAAGATGTTTGAATATGGTAAAAATGATTTATTTATCATGATAAATGATATTGTTGAACATGATGAGAAATCAATATGATCTTGATAACAATGATGAGTAATTAGGGTTTCTAATATGGATAGCCATGCATATGAAGATTTATGGAATTGAAGTTAAATATGATAACTTTAATGAACTTAGACTAATCCAAGTGATCATAATGAAAGATGTGTTGCATATAGTGATTATGGTTACACTTGATATCTAATGCAGATTAATAATCTTAACAAAGATTTATGTGACAGAACTAGGGTTTTCACCCTTATCATTAATCCTAACATGAGATAGCCTTAAACCCTTAATTAGGACTCAAGTTGGATTTACTTTGAACACAATGAATGGTGACCCTTTAGGATTTACATACATCCAGATTAACTGTTGCATTACTTGCATTCATCTTTGTTGATTAGATTGATTGAATATACTTGAAGTAAAATTGCATAATCTTCATGGATCACCATTGAGGTAAGTGGTTACTCTTATGCCTACCCACATTATGTTTCCGGTGTTTTTGAAGGATTTCTCGAGGTGAACAACTAAACTATTCGATGTTCATTTATATTCTGTTAAATTAGAATGCCACTATGAGTATCACATAAAGAAAGATATGTGAGGAAAATAGTTATCATTTGCAAGTAATTGTTTAAATATATGTTGTTATGTACTTGCACACTTTTGCATGCACCCCACATACACAATATATTTTGATATGCTGATCTGTGCTTTTATTTCTCCACATTTTAGGTACATGCTAGATAAAATGATATTAAGACGTATGGACATGATAATCAGTTGAATTTACTTGAATACATTAAAGTTAACATGTACGGTGGATTATATAGATACTTCTTCTCATGTAGTTCTTATATGTATTGTTCTTGATGATAAAAAAATTATGTAACTCCTTAGTGGAGCATTTTTAAACAATATTTGAATTAATGAAAATTATTTTTTATTTTATACTATTTGCTAAATTTGGATCCTTGGAAAAATTTTAGGTAATGGCTCTCATCTTTTTGGCCTTCCTTAGTTGGCGGTTGCTAAAAAGTGAGGTCGTTACACCAAAACCAGCTCCAGTGGCCATAGAACATACAAGGCTCTCTTCTATCCCTAGAGCGACTATTAGTTCATTGTGTGTATCATGAGGGGTGAACTTGCCCTCCTTTGTCTGCTAACCCAACTCCAACTATTCATCATAGAGACTGACTAATCATTCAAACTCAAAAAATCTAGGAAAAGTCAAACATGGACATGCATTGTGAGACTAAGAAATTTTTTTTTACCATTTTTGAAGCCACTTCCTATGTTGTTTGGATGTCGATTTCTTTAGCATTGATTTTCCTTCAATCTATCTACTCAATATAGTGAGGAAACCATCCAGAAGCACTAGAAGACTTAGTAATAGAAGGAGTATAAGTATAAGGTCCTTGTTGTCAGACATTCTCTTACTCTTACACATGCTCTCTCATCTGATAGTGTTTAAAATAACCACCTGAACCCAACCGTTGGTTGTGCACATTCTTGTCACTCCTTTCTTTTTTAGAATTGTGAATGTCCTGATTAATTCCATAAGAAATATTGTTAACTAATTATATGAAATCATAAGAATGTATTTAATTACATACATTGAACATACTTATTTTTCTCTAGTCAACAAACTCCTATCGGTAATTTTTTTCAAGATGGTTCCATTTCAGATTGGGTGACTGATCCTACTTGTCTCCACAGATGTAGTCTCTAATGAGGATTGTCTACCAATTTCTATGTATTCTCCTAACCAACTGCATAATAGACTTGCGATTCAACTTTTCATCAAGGTGAAACTAGCCCTAAAAAGGTTTGATCACATTTATGTTTAGAAATATAAAAAAAGGATACGAAAAGATTATAAAAAATGTAAATGCATAAATCTTACCTCTAACACCCTCTAGATGAGGTTTTTCTTGGTGTTACTCACTTATCTCCAATCAACAACACAGAGAGGCACCTTACTTCAATCTAGGAGGCCACAGTAGCTAACGAACTCCTTAGTAATTGGTATGCCCACTTCATTAAATTCAACCACACCTTTCTTCCCTTCCCTATTTGAGGCAATTTTCGTCTAAGTTATCCCGCGCCATCCTTTAGATTTGTTAGCAACAACATCACCCTATTCATGAGGACCAAAAGAATCCCCATGCTCATGATCCTCATGCTCGGGATCATTATTCTCCTGGTCAGATGTCACGTATAAAATCAAAAGTAAACATATAAAAAATTAGATCACATATGAAAAAGTCAAATTAGCTTATAAAAAAGTCATGACACATGAAAAAGTCAAATTATCTTATAAAAAATGTCAGATGACATATTAAAAAGTCAAATTAGCTTACAGATAGAAGTCAGATAACATGTAGTAATTCCTTAAACTAATATCCCTTGTGTGTGATCTTAAAGTGTATAGTCATCCGTGTTATTCAACATTTACACTTGATAAGACAACAAAGGATGGACTAGAAACATCATACTTGTCATAGTACTCTTCTTCATCAACAGGATGTGAAATGAATTGTCTTTTTCAATGGAAAATGACTTATCCATTTTTATTTGTAGGATCATTTATATACAATATCTACTTTTCTCTAAGACGCCATGATGAATGGTTCATCCTTCTCTCATGTCCACTCAAAATTCACTATTGTGAAACTGAGTTGATCAACTACAACTATTTTGCTGTTATCAACCTGTTTACATTTAAGTAATAGAACTCTAAACTCTGTGTGGTCAATTTCCCATGTGTCTCTGATGATACTGTAATAAGATATCTTTCCATCATGTGGAATCTTATCCTTACACTAGAAAAATATAATGAAGACACATGTTGGGTGATCCCACTATTTTAGACAAAACTATTTTCATCTTGATTTTTGTGTGGTATGAAAATTCATTTATGTCAAACCCTTCATAAGATGTAAAGTATATATTTGGCTTAAACACGAGCCATTTGATAGTTTTTGAAAAATTATTTGGTGTTTGAGGTAGTTGATAGGATACATTTTCTTCAAACCACCTAATAAATGTATGATTATGCTCTCTAGAAAGCCACATTGAATTGACAAGAGGATGATTTGTCTTGAGCTCATTATTGTGTTCAGTGATGTAAATAGATACATTGTCAATGTTGTGTAAAACATACAAGTGTGCTTGTTCCCACTTCTCAGAACTGATATTTATCAGTCGTTATTCAGAAGTACCTTTGTTGGAATAAACAATAGGATTCAAAGTATTATTAAGAGTTTTTTTGCAACTCAAAATGTCATTACACAAGTCTATAACCTTCCTAGTATCATAGCCCTCAATGATACTCCCTTCGGGTTGACAACGATTGTAAACATCACCTTTAAAAACATGCATGTACTGCTCAAAATGATACATCCAATGCAAGAAAACTGGACCCAATATTTTCACTTCCCTTGTCAAATGGACAACCAGATGTACAATGATATCAAAGAATGAAGGGGGAAAAGATTGCTCAAGTTGGCATAGGGTAATGAAAACTTCTCTTTGCAACTTATCTAAAATCTCAAAATTTATTATGTTTCTTCATAGAGTGTTGAAGAAGAAGAAAAACCTATTGCAAACCTTATATGCTTAGGAAGGATTTATCGTATAGACACAAGAAATATATGTTTTATTAGAGTGTGACAATCATGACATTTAAGACCTATCAGCTTCAAATCCTTTGTTCATACCAATCTATAGATATTGGATGAATATCACTATGGTACCTTAACATTTAGCTAGCACTCACAAAAAATTCTCTTCTCCTGTGTAGACAAGGTGTAACAAGTAGGAGGTAAATATGTGCAACGACTGTTGGTGACTTCTTTTGTTAATTCTTTCATTACACCCATTTCACCTACGTCCATTTTGGTTTCACCTACGTCCATTTTGGATTTTATGTCATCTTTAGTCTTACCTTTTATATTAAACAAAGTACCAATGATGTTGTCAAATACATTTTTCTCAACACGCATGACATCAGTACAATGTCCAATTGTCAAAGAACTCAAATAAGGAAGATCCCAAAATATCTAAATCTTTTTGAATAATGAATTTTCACCCGTTGGAGTAGTACATGGCCTCTTACCAAAATGATTTACAATGTTGTTTACTCTTGCGTAAACATTCTCCCCTAACATAGGTTTTGGGGCACTCCATTCCTTAGTTGAGCCATTTAATGTTTCACTCAACTTTGGATAAGGATGCACTTTTGGAAAAAACATTTTATGACCAAGATATACATTCTTACCACCATGTTTTATTTTCATTCAATGAGTATTTTCCTCACATATAGGACATGCCTTGGTTCCTTTGACATTGTAGCCAGACGAGTTCCCATAAGCAGGAAAGTTATTACCAATGCAAAACAACATAGCGCGTAAATTAAAAATCTCCCCGCACAAAGCTTCATAAGTCATCAAACCTTGTCTCCATAATTTCTATAGGTCATCAATCAGAGGTTCAAGGTAAACATCAATATCATTTCAAGGTTTTTTGGGGCCCGAGAACAACAACTATAACAAGATGTATTTTTCCTTCATACACAACCACAGAGAAAGTTTGTATACAACAATCATGACAAGCCATGTGCTATGTTGGGTACTTAATGTTCCATATTGATTCATCTTGTTAGAATAAAGTATAAGTCTTAAATTCATGGCTTCTTTCCCAAATTCAGGATACAATAAAAAAATCTTCTTCCATTGAAGGGAATCAGACTCATGTCGTAGGATACCATCATTATTTTCTTTACCTCTGCATGCCTAGATAATTTTTTTGCATCCATTGTATTAGAAAACAAGCGTTGAAACCATGATATTATAGACAGATACCACATCAACTTGGAAGAAGACTCAACTTTGGTTTTAAACAATGTTGACCTTCTATACGTAGACACCCCACATTTTAGACATTCTTTTAGATTGATATACTCCTTTTAAAACAACACACAATCATTTGGGCTTGCATGTATCTTCCTAGACTCGATTTCCATTAGGTACAACATATATTTCATTTCGTATGTTGAGATCCGAAGCTTGTTTCCTTCATGGAGAATGTCATTCAACAAAGGCAATAAAGAAGTGAAGATTTTGTTACTCCATATATTGTTGGTCTTTAGAGTCTACAATCACAACATAGATCAACTTGGTAAACTTAGTATAACCTAAGTATAATGGTTTCTCAGCATCACACCTGACGTTTCTAGATAAGGGACGTGGTCTATAAAATTTACTACACAACTATATCGCATCCCATCAACCATGTTTTTTGGAATTGGTTCTTTCTCATCAACATTGTCAGCCATTTCATATTCGGCACAATTACCACTACCGAAATCTGCTAATATCATACTAGGAATCTCTCCATGCAAGTACCATTTTGTATAGCCATGTACAATTTCATCGCACATGACTTGATCTTTGATCATGTCAACAATGTCATCTTTCAAGTTGTTACTATAATTCCTACATGGGCAATAAAACCTATCTTTAGGTTGTTTTCTATGTTCCTCGGTAAATCTTACAAACTCATCAAGACCAGTAATAAACTCTAGAGTGTAGTGATTTGGTTTAGACATCTATGATCGATCCATTCTATGATCATATTGGAAACGAGTAGCTGATCAAGTTCTATCTAATAATTAATTTCAGAAAAAAAATGTTTGAATTGATCCCTAATCATCTAGTAGCATTCACATTATTGAATCTGCCTATCCCATTCAAAGAACTTTATCTCACTAGTAAGTGTATAATGTGTTCTCGATTTTAATAAATTTCGGCAACTTTTCCACATAATTCTTCAAGTATAATGATGTAGATGGGCAAATACCCACCTACATATGTACCCAAACAACAAAAGGGGAAAGGAAACTAAAATTTATTGAAATTGTACAAAAATTATACACTTACATTCTAAGTGAGATTAAGTGCTCAACAATAATCCCAAAATTAGGGACTATCCAAGGTTTACTCCTAATGAGTAAATATCAGACGAGTTTCTAGGCCAATAGAGTATAGGGTTCACAATTTACAAATTAAGGTTTACTTTTTAGAAGTTTAGGATTTAGGGTTACTAAGGTAAACTTATATCAATTTTAAGGTAAATAAAATTAATTTAGAGCAATTCATATCAATTTCAGTGTATTAATTCCTAGGTGCGGTCATTTATCTATACTACATTTAATATCTAATATTAAACAATGCACTTATCGTAGATATACAATTAGGAGTATAGTCTCAAATAAACAATGTATTTATCATAATTCTTTATGAGCCCTAGAATTTGATTCTTTCCTCGTCTAAGTTATAGTTTCATTAATAATTCATAACAATATCCATCAATTCATGACAATTTTGACACAATTCATACAATTTGTTCTCAATTTCAACAAAAATAACTACAAATTCAAATAAAACAAATATCCACACAATTAATCACAATGTCCTCCTTGATTTATTTCCATAACCCTTCTCCTTCTCCTCCTTCCTCCTCTCTCCTCCTTCCCCTGCCTTGCATGATTTCTTCTCAATACTGAAAAGAAATTGTAGGGTAGGGAAAGGAGGAGAGAGGATGAAGGAGGAGAGGAAACTTGTGTTTGTGGCTAGCGGTGGAGGAGGAGGAGGAAGAACTAGGAAGGTGTCGGTGGACGGGATGTGGCTGGAAGAGGACGTGTATGAGCAGGCTGGCAGAGGACAACCAGTAGTGACAACATCAAAGGAGAAGAGTCAATAGAGGTGAGATAAGAAACAATAGTTTTTGGCATCATAGAAAAGACTAGCAGTAGTTGGCGAAAGCACTAGAGAAGAAACTAGTAGAGTAAAAGTGGAGGTACTAATGGCTGGAGGACTTGTGGCAGAACAATCGCCAAAAAATTGTTAGAGGAGAACAATCATTAGAAAATGCGGGTAGGGGAAAGAGGGGAAAATGGTTTCTAGAGGGGTTTATGTAAGACCTACCCCATAGATTATTTAAAAAACCAACAACGTAGGTCTTACTTAAACCTTAGGTTGTTAGTTGCAACCACAATACTGCCAGTAAGACATATACCTTTTTCATCGATTTTTCAAGAAATATAATGACGAATTGTGCAACCCAAACACAACCCAGTGAACCCTACATCATTAGTGGTGTGAAGAGACCCTATGAGAAAAACCAGTTGGGGTTAGAAATTTTCACGAGACATGTGGCACGTAAAACTTTATCATTGGTAATTGTAGATGCAACCAACGATATATACATAGAAGAATTATAAGGAGATGTTTGGCACATAATCATTTAGCCCATCAGATGTTTAACAAAGAAATAACGACGTATGATTTTAGAGGAAAATGAAATGCCTTGTAAAATTTTTGTATGGAATTCTATTTTTGTAGGTGATTGCGTCAGTTTCTTTGAGAAGCAATCGATGAAAAAACTAAAATATAGCCCATGTTTTCTCAGCCGGCCAATTGGGAGTTAGTCTTTAAAGAACTGATGCAAATGTTTTACTAGTGGTTTCTTGTGAAAATACAACTAATGAGATATCTTGTTATGTACTGGTATTGTGTTACATTTAGGGAAATTTTCTATTTGTGGGTTACCCCTTGCATGTGTAGAAAACTAATGATCTTGATGGGAGAGGACATATGATCACCAAGTAACATTTCTAATCATGGGGCCAATCACCCCTCCTGTGGCATGAGAATGTACATTCAAGAAGAGGCATGTGACGAAGCAACATCCTCAATGAATAAAAGCTATATTGAATAGGAAAAGCCTTTTGGGGCTCATGGAATACCCCTTTTGATATATGGACGGCCAATGATCCTTTGGGCTAGGCCATTTGATCACCAAGTAGTGATTCCAATGATTGGCTTAACACCACCCCTACCATATGAGGTCATACATTCAAGAAGAGACATGCTCCAAGATGAAAATCTCATCAATAAAATATCAGATAAAAAGGAAAGATCTTGTAGGAAGAATGATTTGCACATGTTGTACCAAAAATTGAAATAAAAAAGGCAAAAATAGACCTTTTCACTTCAAGAATTGTGATGTTGAAATCTCAAACAGAGTTGCAATTGTAGCTTTTTGTGCAAAGAGATTAAATATCTATTGCAAAACCAAAATGGTGGAATGTTGATGGATGGGTTAGGTAAAAGGGGGGCATCCACCACATTAGTAAAGAAAAATAAGGAAAATAGTAAGAAATATTTGGAAAACAAGTTGACAAGGCAAAATGAAAACTAGAGATTGGGTAAGGCATCAAGTTACACATGGTATGGTGTTTGACATCCCATGGAACCCTTTTGGTATTGTGAATCACCACAATGTCAAGTATGCTTTTCTACAAATAGGACTTCTATGTGCAAGATCAAAACAATAACATACCACATGTAAATCAACGTTTTGATTAAATGATATTATATGTGTGACCACTAATCTCAAGTGCTTATATCATCACATGACTGGAGGGTAACAAAGAGAAGAGGATAGAGAGAGGGGATGAAAAATAACAAAATGACAACCTACAAGAAGTGAGATCAGTGACAAAAAATGTATAAGTGATCATCAATCCTAGGTGCTCACATCCTCACACCACAATGGGGTAAAAAGGGGGAGGACATGCAGGATAGTGCAAAAATAACAAAATAACATGTAAAATAGAGGTTAGATACCATATGTAATCATCAGTGTGTGCTCATATCCTCACATCACTAGAGCGTTCGAAGGGTGACAGAGATTTACATGATTTTTAGGCCAAAATCACCTCACTTTGGTGTAGTATCATGGTATAGGTGCACTTATCCTCTCTTTTATCTCTTTTGTTTAGAGGTAGGAAAGGACGGATCTCTATGTTCATGTCTCAAAAAGGGGGTGGTGAAAGCATTTTTTGATAGCTCTACCTAGGTCTCAACTTTTTCTTCTACTCTAGGAAACTCTGATATAAATCCCTAATAGCCAGACTTTACAAGTGACATGCTCAAAATTTTACCCTTTTCTTCCCTATAAATGGTGGTTGGGGGGCTATATTTAATGTGGCTTTGAGCTATCTAGGGATAGGGTTCTAAAGGATAATTTAAAAGGTGTTGGCATTTATTGGGTCACTAAATGGACGCCTTCCATCTATCATCTTCCAAACATGTTTAGAAGATGGTTTGACATACTCACTAAATGTGACGAGAACATTTAATGTACACCCGTCTTGTTGAGTCTTCTAGACACATTTTGAACACACTCTGGTAGGATGCATCAAAGAAGGAAGAGCAGTAACATAGGGTATGTGAATGTTACCCCCCATCCTAGGGGCTTCTGTTTGGGGAGGCAGAGGTGCCCAATGGGCCTGAAATTATTTGTAAAAGGTTGGACACATACTAGATTGGTCTCCTATATGATTTTATCACGTGTCAGCATAATGGTTTGGTTGCACAAAATGGACTTGGGCTAAACACCTTGTCTAGTTAGAGATGACTAGTTACAGAGCTATCTCAGGTCTAGGCCTTAGTGACAACGCCGAAGAAAGACAATCTATAATGGATTTTTAATTAGTTAGATATCCATTTAGGTCATAAGCTTTCCCACTCATCCAAATTTTGATTTCTGAGATGCATAAATATGGCCTCTAGTAATGAGATATATAGGTTCGTATTTACTAACTCATAAAATTGTTGTGAATCAAACTAATTTGAGAATATTAGATTGATATTTGATCATGGATATACTCTAAAATCTCGTGGTTGATTGTATTTGTTGAGTGCCACAATGAATCCTCTTTTTTATATCTTGACATCCTTTAGGATGTGAACTATATATATAATATGTATGTGTTTCTTTTCTCTCATCCTAGTATGATCTTCAAGTACCTTACTTCCCTATTTTGGTGACTGTAGTTACACTCATTGTTCGTCACTAAATTTGTTCTCATTTTATATTTTGTTCGCATATCTACCTATGCTCCATTCATCATTTGGATTGACAATTGTCGCCATTTCATTCATTCAAAAAGTGGATGGAGAGGAATGAAAAATGGAGTGTGAATAGATTTGGTATAAGGGAATCATCCGCACCATAACTTGAAATAGCAATTCAAACTTTGTCCCTTCTAAAAAAATCTATGAGTGAGTTAGGATTGACAACATTCTTCTGGGAAGATGGTATACCACTCAAGGTGGAACATATTGGAACTTGGTCGATTATGGTTGAAATTTTTTACTAAGAGAGCCAATGATTTGTATAATAGTCGATCATGTTTTGATTAAGTCAATCATGATGACAGTGACATAGGAATCCATATTTTTTTCATTGAAAATCTTATGAATTTCGTATTTTTGTCACCCTCCTTAATCCAATGGATTATATATCTATGATTTTATTGAGTAGGAAGAAAGCTTCAATCTCATTCTTGTTATTTACAATTTTTAAATAGTGAGTTTATAAATAGGGATTGAGTAAATCATTGGTTTTAGAACTAATCATCTAGTGAAGGTTACAAAATTGCTTCTATTCCATGAGATCAAGAAGGACTTTATTTTTCTAAGATTTTTATATATGTTTTCTCTAGATGTTGGGTCATAACAATGGGAATGTCATTGTAGGGATATATTTGTCTTAACTACATCATGGTTAACCTAATATATCATAAATATAAATTGCTTCAATCCCCATGGAATGCCATTTCTTTTGATCATAATAAGAAAATGGAAATATATCATAAGACCAATCACAAATGAATTGGTCGATTGAAATCAGCCACTTGAGACATGTCAGCATAGAAGTTGGTGATGGAATGACCATTGCGAACCTCCAAACCATGTGAGTGTGAGTTTCTAATATTCACTTCAATAAGTTTGACATTATTAATAATATCATTGAAAACTTTTCCTGACATGGATGTTTCTTTTTTAATATTCATTTCAATATATACACAACACATATTCTAGATGCAGTCCAATATATATATATATATATATATATATATATATATATCATGATGTAAACAATAAATAACTATACTTATATTATGAGAAACAACTAAAATAATATACTAATTGAGTTCAAGATTTCCATTAGTATAAGAGTACAATGTAATAAAAACTAGGTTGTAACACTTTGTCCCCTTGTTTTTGATAGATGTGGAACGCCTCTCAATTATGATGATATACAAAATTCTAGATTTTATTATGACTTTTAAATGTTCAAGAAAGCTCACTATTTCTAACAACCTACTTGTTGATTATGTCATGTTGTTTTCTAAAGATGACAAAGAAATGTCCCCAAATCTAAGATGCTTATAAATTCAGAAAGTTATTGTGGTTCATTACCAACACTAATTAAAGAAATGTATTTTGAAGTAATAGTGCATGTGAAGCTTATATTTCTCATAATCTCAATGTTAATATTGGTAATTTCCTCATGACGTCTCTTTAATTTCCATATAGAGGAAAGATTAACCATTCTTATGAGTGAACCTCCTATACATATAATCAAATCAAGTTAGATTGATGGAAAGTTAAGCATATCTTAATCACTGGTAGAAGACTAGAATTTGTTTGTTTAAATGGTTGTATATTTACCTATTATAGTCAAGTACTTTTTCTCTCACTGTATCTGTCATGAAGACTACACAATCCATTATCTAAGATTTCCTCTGGAGGGTCAATACCTAGAAAAAAAGACGACTATGTGGATTGGAAATAAGTCAATAAAATCATGAATGATGGTGGCTTGGGTGTTATAGGGATCAAATATGTGGTTATTGAGGGACTTTACAAGATTATTTGGAGTATCACCTCTAAAAATGATTCACTATGTGAAACATAGGTCCATGAAAAATATCTCAAAATGTAATTCATTTGGTATTTACTAATGAGTCATGAAAGATATCTCAAAATGTAGTCCATTTGGTGTTTACCAATGAGTCATTTTAGTTCTTGGTATTGGTGGTGGATCATGATTTGCATAGATTCACTCATGCCATTCATTAAGTGTAATGTTGCTCATGGCATTAATATTCTTATTCGGAAGGACCCTTGGTTTCCATATTGTGATTTTTTTTACATGACTTCTCAAAATTATATGATCATGAATACTGTTGTAAATGGTTGCAGGTATACCCATGAAACCCTACCCTTCCAACCTATCATGGTATGTGTCTGAATAACCATATAATCCTATCCCGTATACCCATGTACCCACCGACATCTACTGGAAAGGTTATAACTATTATTATATTTGTACCCATTGCACCGATATACCCTCCATATATACATTATATATTGTTACATGTATATATAGTACTAGATACATATTTAAATAGTTATATAAAAGTTAAATATAAGATCATGTAGATGCATCATATCTATAAAAAAGAGAAGCGACACTTTCCACTGAATTGATTGCTAATTGCAATATTCAAAGCCCCCAAATCGATTGCTACTTCCAATCTAGAAAATAATTATAAAGTGAGGTAGAGTCTATTAAACAATTAGAAAGAGAGCTAATAGGTGATAAAATAATATTGGAGATGGAGACTTGTTGTTCAATTATTTAGTAATTACAAATTGCAATCCAGGAAATGATGATAAAGAGAGCCATCAGCCGAGCAAACATGATACAAGATGAAGAATGCCCTAGTTGTTGGCCTGGGATGATGTTATCTTCCTTCTATGTCTTGTTGGTTTTATGATGGCTAAAATTCAAGTCTCCCACACTGCAACATTGACCATAATAAGTCCTAGAACAAAGATGCCATGGATCGTACTTCTACCACCAACCTCTAATCTGAGGAGCAGGGCATTACATCCACTATCTTCTATAGATACAACTACACAATGGTGTCTACCTCAAGTCTCAGTGGAAGCCTAGAAGATTGGGCTATTTTGCCTATTGCTAGCTTCACTATTTTTTTTACAATGCAAAAAATTCTACCGACTCCAAGTCAGTCAACAACAGTTTGGTGGTTACATCTGTTTTATGAGTGTCTCACTTTGTTTCTTTTAAATCTTCTCTTTTGTTTTGTTCTCTATATCTGCATCTATTCATAGCTAGAAGAACGGAACCTTTGATCATGAGCATGACCTCCTACAAATAAATATGTATCCTTACCATAATCTTTTGATCATATAATTCCTTTCTGAACTATAATACGCCTATGTGATCATTTTAAAAATTTACTATTTGCTTGTCTTGAATGTAATAAATCAGAATTTCTATTTCTATTTTATGTTAGATGTTATGTTAGATCAAATAATTGAGGGACCTAATAAAAATGGGGGCACTAGTTGTACGATATCTACCTATAATGTGTCTTCTAGAAGAAGATTAAAATGTGGATAAAATTGAACTTAAGCTTGCATTCACCTCTCAGCATATGATGCCAAAGAAACGGAAAAAGAGATTTAGATAATATAATTTTGATGTTTGGAATCACTTTGTCAAAGTGAAAACTAATGGAGTTCCTAAAGAAAAATATAATTATTGTACTACAATTTTGACAAATAAGAGCAATGATGAAAATAGTTCTTGAAATACTCGTATGCAACACCCATCAAAATATTATGACAAAGAAATGCTTGGGAAATGTTGTTAAATGTTGGAGAGAAGAAAATAGATGGAATATTAGACATAAAAAATCATGCATTTGATAAGGAGGTTAGTAAGTGTGGTCGCTCACATGATAATAATACACGTAGATCCCTTTTCAATGGTAGAACATGTGGTTTGTAGGGTTTTTGTGAGGAATCTCAAACTATAGTTCAATTTTGTGTCATAAACCACTACAAAAAGATGACATATTGATTTTTTAATATGCAAAAAAGAGAAATTATATAAAGAGTTCACAACTTGTCTTCACTTATCTGCATGACAATTTATATGTGGACTTCTATTTAGAATAAAGGATACCTTTCTCTACACGACATTATATTGATTATGAATGGAAACTTCATATGAGTACCTAAAAGTTTTCTACAATGGATTCTCAACACACTGGTGAAAAACTTCCCAAAGAAATTCTTAAAAAGCTTCATGAGTGGAATGTGGATAAAAGCATGTCTTAATGCTGGTAACTACACTACAAATGATTTCATGTTGAGATATTTGACTAACAAGCTTAACTCCAGCGGTTCTTTCATAGCATAATGATAATATTTTGATATACTTTGTTGTTTTCACCTTCTTAATTATATTGAATAAGAGGGGTTTGATGTTATAGAACTAGTGACTTCCAAGGTTTATGATAGTGTTAAATATGTCAAATTATTAGTTTTAAGGTCTCAAATGTTCAAAGAAGTTGCTTCCCAAGTTAGATATCCTAGTAAATCACTAAATATTAATGTCTCTACTAGGGTAACTCTACATTCTTAATTGTAAGAGATGCTTTGGAGTTCAAGGAAGAATTTCTTAGATTTGTTGATAGAGACACTTCTTATAAGGTGCTACCAATCGAATAAGAATGGGATGATGCTAAGATGAGATGTGACTATTGGAGATCTATTATAATATTACAAACATCTTCTCTTCAATGTTGTATCCATCAATATATGTGTAGTCCACATTCATCTGAGAGAATTACTCAATAGTGAAATCTCTTTTATCTCTAACATGGGAAAAGAAATGATCATTAAATTAAATAAGAATTGGAATGTGAGTTGCAAGATATTATATGTTCCTTTAATTTTAGATCCTTTCCTTAAAAATGCAAAGTGCATAGTATAATATGAGAGATATTTATGTTCATAAAGGTGATGAATATTTTTTTGTTCCCACTAAAAGTTATTTGGTTGATCTTTGTAGTGAATAAAATTTATAAATTTGTTCAATGTACTTATAATACATTGATGTATCCTATGACAAGTTTCATAAGATGACATATTGCATGGTCTAACAAATCCTTGTTATAATGGTTTGTTGAAGATCTAGGAAAGATTTGACAATCATCTATATAAGGTCAAAGACATCCTACCTATCAAAATAAACTTGGATTTATATCTTGAAGATGCTATTCATCCCAACCAAATGGGGTTAGATAAGTTTTTCAATGTCTCTGATATTTTAGCATGATGGAAGCCTAGTTGTGGAAGTATTTTGTTGTTGCAAATATGGAACATATATTCCAGCCATCCCTATATCTATTGTTGCATTTGATATTGCATTCAGTTTGACAATAGAGTCCTTGATAAATATAGGAGCTCTCTGAAGCCAAGTATAGCAATATGCACCCATGATTGGGTTAGAAACAACCTTTTGGTATGTAATTTAAAAAAAAATTGTTACTTGCTGAAATTATTATAAAATTATGTGCTTTGCATTTGTGCAGTAGAAGATCTTGGTGATGCTAAGTTGGACTCTACATGTGATTTAGATGATGAACAAGAATTAGAAGACATTGTTCTTCTAAATTTGGTTTGATTGGTATTGGTTAAAAATTTATGTGGACCTTTCAAAGTGGACATGCTATTCTTCTTTAAACATTTTTTAAGTTATCATATTTCTTATCATAGCACAAATTTTTTTTGTTTTACATGCTTTCATCCTTATTTCTCACATAGGTATCTAGAAGAATTACTTAACAAAGAGATATGGAGTAAAATGAAGAGTACTATAAAATATGATCTTGACATTAATCTTGTAATAAGCCCGTAAAACTAGATTATAATTCTTTCTAAAATATTTATCAGTTGCTTGCTTGGATTTTAATTATAAATACTAATATAATATTTTTTATTGGTTGAAATTTCTCAACTTTGATGTTTCTTGTAATTGCATCAAGCTACCTACTTAATTTTACATACAAGAAAGTCTCCTAGACAACATTTGAACATGTATGAATTGATATTGTTGATTCAAAACAATACCTTAGATGGGCTAACATTTTTTTTAATATCATATATAATATATATGGTATGGTTCTCATGTATATTTTTTGTAAAAAATAGTATTTTGTGCTTAAAAAGAACACATATAACATGTAAGAATAAGTGACATATTGATGGAAAGTTATATTTTTTAGTTGTATGCCTTTCATAAATAATATTGCAATATGTGACAATAAGTTGTTGAAGTTACCATTTTATTGCAAAATTTAATATTTCATAAGTACCCATATACCCTTACTGACTCTCATACCCATTGGATTAGTCAAGTATATATATGTACCCATACCCATCTCACTAAAAGAGTGAGGTTTTGGATATGGCCATACCCACACCATACCCTATGATTTTACAACCCTAATCATGAAGTCTGGAAAGAAAAAGTATGTCAACCTTATCTCTTTCATAGATAGAAAGACTTGGTGTACTAAATTTATAAAGAAAGAATACATGTTGTTCAAGTTCCCACATATTGTTAAAATCCCCAATAATAATACTAATATTATGCTTCTTTTGGATATGAATTATCCTAAACTCGGAATCTTATAAAATTGTACTAGACCAAAAGTTACAACTGCTCCTCAAGAATATCATATCCGGAAATGTTCTATTCACAGAAGAATGTGCTCAATTTTTGGAGTTGATGGTTAAATAGATTACCAACCCATGATGTGTTGTAAAATTTGGTTTTCAATTTTTTTTCATGTGAGCTAAGTGGAAGTATAATGAGGTATTAAGAGAGACTTTGTTTTGTTCATGCAATAAAATAGCTAATAGTCTTACTCACATTTTACACTAGAACTTCATTCAAAGCATTCTTATAGGATGTAAAGATTGCACTAAATTTGATTACAAAAGCCTTCATCCTTTTTTCAATTTCTATTATTTTTCATATATAGAGGGAAAAGAATCTTTTGAATTGCAAGGAAGAAGAACATGTTTATGAAGTATTTGAGAGGCTATTAAGATAGATTCTTTTCTCTTCTATCTTAATCTACATCATGTACACATATTCCTTATTAACTTGTTTCATTTTAGTTGGCAATTAATTCTCATAAAATCAATAAGGAGATCACCATGCTTCGGGTGAGAAAAAGAAGTGACTAATTGATACTCTTAATTCGATTTACTTATATTTTGTAGTACAATCTATCATAATGGAAAAATGTTGCACTTAGATCAATATAAGTATTATAAAAGTTTGTGGACTTAAGTTTGGATATCATGTTTAAGTTGGATGAACTTGATAACGAATTCTTTAGTAGATAGATGATTATTTTCAAAGGATAAACTTTTCCTATATCTTACATTTTAGGTCAATTCGAAATACTTCAGGTATTTCATTAATGTACTTCAAATCATAATAAGTCATTGTGTTACCATTTCACAATCTTGTCATTTTACACACGAAAAAAATGAAGATTGATGAAACAATGAGTTAGAAAGGGTGGTGTCATCACATACTTTATAATATAAAAAGAGCATAAAGTACAACAAGATGATTTTGAAGAGAAATAAAAGACAATATGAATTGTTCACTCTCACTAATGGGGAACCTAATGATTAAAATGTAAACTAACTAAAAGTAACTAACCAAAGAGAATATAATTTTATCAAAATATTTCAATCATTATGTATACCTTCTAAAGAGGCATATAGATCCAATATTAGTGACATTTAAGACCAACTAACTAATAGGTAGCTAAAATGGGACCATCATAGTCTTTACAAGACCAAATTGAGAAAACATCAAATAACACCTTAACACAATGAACTAATAAAATATACCATCTTTTACTCAAATGACTGCGTCAAAGGCGGGACCAAATCTTATGTACCCGTGTCTATCCCACTCTTTGTACGTAACATATCACAATTGTTCATTTTGCATTCAGTCACACACTACTTAGCTGCTGCACTCAGAGTGCACGGCTTTGATTTGTTGGGACATTGTCCCGGGCACAGAGAATTTTAACCCGCGAAAGACTATTATCGTCTTACATCGCCCACAAATGGTGGAATGATAAGAAACGAATCCTCAATCTAGGTAAGAAGTTTGGTTACTATTGAGGATGTACTAATCATCAAGAACTGCCCTTGTACGCTCGTATTGCAACTCAATTCTTTTGGGTTTAGAAAGTGTATGATTCACTATATGAAATAGGAAAAAGGAAGGAAGAAGCGGTTAACATGTGATCAAATCCTGATGACATAAAAAAGGAAAATAAGAAATGAAGGACGAAACAGTAGATGAGGCCGCTTTTGCCTTCTTACCAAAATGTCCCTTGTTTACTCCTTTGTCAAATTTATATTATGGTTCATATTACTTTCATGAGTAGATGGGAGCAGCGGAGCTCATACGGAGGACATAAATTCCTGTTTTAATCTATGCATCAGTAAATCAGAACGGTGACCAATATATGGGTGTGAACAAACAAAAGAGATAATAGTGATTGTGCTATTGATCTCATATTTGGAGAAGAAACGACGATAACCACAAGGTAGTGATGGATTTGATTATGGAAAAAGTTAAAGTATTCTCACTTGGTGAAGTTGAGATGAACAAAATGATATACAACCGAGACAAATTGTCATGGAAAAGGAATGTTTGTGCTATATGATTCTGCTGGGCCTGTGTTCTTTTCCAGCCCAAGACCGATTAGGGCATGACTATTGCCCATAGAGGTCACGACATGGCTATATAAGCCAAGACACCAGCCGTCAATTGTGAATAAGCAAGCAGCTAAAGCAATTCGACAAAGGGCATCCGTTAATTAGGAAAGGAAGCCGTCAAAGCTGAAAATGGCAGTGCCTTGGAGACATGGAAGAAGACAAAGAAGGAAGAAGGAAGAGAAAATAGGAAGAAGAAAGGAAGCGAAGTAGGATAGTCAAGACATCTAGGTGTCTTCTTCATACCATCTATTACTGTGCATTTTGTGAAAGAGGCCATTTTCTTGGGAAGTTTTGGGGTACTGTAATTGTAGGGATTTCTCCCTCCAGTGTGGTATCTTCTTATTTCTTTTTCTTGATATATTATCTCGGGTTTGGGGCCAAATTCGAAAGGAATTTTTTTTTTCTTCTTATAGTGGATTTACCCGTGGTTGGCCTCGTAGTTTTCTCCTCATACATCGTGACAGTTTTTAACGTAAAAATTTGGTCATTTCTTTCTTACATTTTCTTGCGATTATTATCTTAGGTTTACATGCTCATCGGTAACACTTCTGCATATATTTCTTTTTTGTACATTGTTATTGCATATCATATGTAACATCCCTGACCTGGGTTATGAGTTAACCCTAGGTGTTTTGCCTAATTATGTAATTAAATCTTTGTGATTAATTTTGAGCATGTAGTTAAGTTCCTCAGAAACATATATTTCAATATTTGCTCCTTTTATTTAAAGTTGTAGCATTGTTTTGATATACAGGGACCTATGTGCAATTTACCCAGTTAAAGGGGTTAGCTTGCAATTTACACATGATGAGATGTTCCTCTGATGTTGAGACATCATAAGAATCTTTTTGGCAAAGTATGAGGGATTTCCCAAGCTTGGGCACCAAGGTGCAGCTGTGGAAGCAATCCCGGTGCTTGAAACCCTAATTTGGGGTAAAATGCAAATTACTCAAATGAAGGGATGCAAATTGTAAAATATGTCATCTAATGTATCTTTTAGAACTCTTACCATCATTAGAGAAGAAATGATGAGGAAGTCACCTCAATTGAATTATCAGGTTATGAAATATACCTTGTGATTGAATAATCAGGGTATACGTGCAATAACTCTTTATGTATGTACCTTATTATTAGATTGTTCTTCTTTGCCTTCTTTTTCTAGACCTTAAGATAAGGTTTTTCCTTATAATAAAGAGGAAGGGACGAGCAAGTAATGAAGGAAGGACTTAATTGGAATTATGGAGAAACATATGGGCCTTTATTGAAACATCACCCAAGTATATGTATACTTCACCTCTCAAGCAAAGAAACCTTTCCTTCGTGCATATCACTGTTTCCTCTTTGCTTGGCCGACCAAGGACTGTCTTGGATCTCAAGGGGAACGACCAAGGGTGCAAGGTAGGTTTGAACCCCTCTTCTTGCCTAATTCCATGGTTAGAACTCGAATTCAAGGTCAACTTCATGGCTAACTCTTGAAACCCTACGTTTCTAGCCATCTATTTTCGTTCTTCCTTGGAGTTTTCACCTTGGCCAACCTGTGGGAACTCAAGGACGCCATTAGAGCTTGGAGCTTGAAAGCTTGGAGCTCAAGAAACAATCTTTAGGCGGGTTTTATAACTCTAAACCCATGCTTTACTATGTACATCTTTTATATGCAGTTTGATGATAGCCCTTAATGTTTCCCTACTTTCTCTGCTATTTTTGCAAGCAAATCCATGGGATATCCATACTGTTCTTGAGCTAGGAGATGAAGGCGTGATTTCCAAGAAAAACCCACCGCTTTTCACTTTCTTAAACGGTCTCACCAGTTTTCTCTCTCGGTCTCAAGACCGCAAGGTGAGCAAACGGTCTCGAGATCGCGACAGGGCAAACGGTCTTCAAGTTAGTTGGAGTATGAGTGGTATGCCTCATCTCCACAGGGCATAATGTTGTTTGTAAAACATAATCAACCATGTAGTATAACTTGTTAGAGATGACTCCAAGTTAGTTGATTGATGTTACATTGCAATAGTGTTTATATTCTCCATATCTCCTAAATTGTAGAGATCTTGTTATACCTGCAACTGTTATAGAATACTTTGAAGGCCTTACTGCTTAAGATATTCTTTGATTTTATAATAAAGTCTCTGGCGAAGAGTTATTACTCTCGCTGGGACAATTATGTATAATTGTCTCACCCCGTAGACTTCAACTTTTTAGGTGGACGTCAGAGACGAAGGAACCAGCCTACAGGTGATCAGTCTCAGCAGCAGTAGCACCAGGGGCATTAGTGATCTCAGGTGGAGATTGTCCTGCCATGTGGTGTAGTTAGAGTCAGTCCTATGTGTCCTCTGTACTCTCAGGTCTTGGAGTCTTTTGTTTAGTGATCTTGAGATTTTGTATCTTGATGTATATAATTACTCAAGATGTAATTATCCTGAGATGTAAACAGTTTATCTCTCTTTATGAAAAAAGTTTTTATGGATCCAAGTTCTTATCTCGAAAAGTTTTAATTTCCCGTGATTTTTGTCTTCCGCTGATTACTGATTCGCTTCCGTTAAGTTTTAATCGTGTTTATGTCATGGTTTAGAGATCAGAGCCCACAATTAGTGGTATCAGAGCTCTAGGTCAGTTGAGTCTACAGAGGCATAGGACTTAGGATGTCGAGTCGACCTTTAGTACTCCTCCATTATCTAATAGAATCTTCTGCTCCTCAGGAGAAGAAGATACATAAGAATGTCAGAACATCACGATGAGTACGTGGCAGAGAGTAGTGCTAGTGCACCTCGAGGCGGTGCAAGAGTTCCGAGAATAGAACAACATGCACCTGAGTCACCAAGAGAGCCACCCCAGTTCGACCCAGCTGACATGAGTAATCCAGCTGTACAGACGATGTTCGGGCAGTTCATGACTGCCCTGACACACATAACTGATAGGATGCCCATTCCTGCCCTAGGGCACCTGTCCAGCCTGAAGCACAAGGTATCTGTAAGACATTCGAACGACTTCGTCGTGTCAGAGCTACCGAGTACTTCAGAACTGCCCACCCTGCAGATGCTGACTTATGGTTGACAGAGTTGGAGAAGGCTTTCAGGATTCTTATGATTCCGGAAGCTGAGAAGGTTATACATGCTGTCTATCTTCTCAAAGGCAGTGCTGGTCACTGGTGGAACATGGAAGAGCAGAAGAGGCCTGGAGTAGAGTTCTCATGGGAAGAGTTTCGTCGGGAATTTATCAAAAGATATTTTCCGAAGATATTCCTAGATGAGAAGACCTCTCAGTTTGAGAAACTAAGGCAGGGTATGATGAACATTAGCGAATATGAAGCTAAGTTCATGGAATTGCTGCGGTTCTGTCCGCACATGGCTGCCACAGATGAGGAAAGAATCAGGAGATTCGAGAAGGGTTTGAATGCTGATATGTCAACCCCTGTGTCTGCCTTAGAAAACCGAGAGAGATTCTCTACCTTCGTTGAGTCAGTCCGAAGGATAGAGAGATCTATGGTTGAGAAAAGACAAACCCATAAAAGATATCCACAGTTCCAGGGTTCTTCATCTAAGGATTCCAAGAGACCTAGATTCTCTGCACCTAACCCTCCACCACCCAGATCGAGTTTTCAAACTCAATGGACACCAAGCAGAGGTAGAGGACAGAGTCAACAGCTTCAAGGGACGCACAATTTTGCACATGGTGGGACACTTGATGAAGGATTGTCGTTCTAGGCCTGCTAGTGTGACACAACAACCCCCGAGACAGAATCAACAGGGATCTCAGAATAGACAACATCAAGGAGCAGCTCGAGGACGTGGACAAGCGTCTCAAGCTGGATCATCAGCACCACCTCAACACCAGGCGACTGCGAGGTTCTATGCTATGAACCCACCTGAGGCAGTGGTCAATCCACGGGTAGTGGCAGGTCAGATGAAACTTTTATATTCTGATATGTCTACATCCTGTGTTGTATCCGTTCTGATTGATCCGGGTGCTACGCACTCTTTCATCACTCGTGAAGTGATTCGTAACTACAATGTGACTGTTAGTCATAGAGCAGATAGTTTGTTGTTAGAGACTCCGTTGAGTGGGTCTGCCATTTTGCAGGAGGTATGTTCTCCCTGCATCCTCTTCTTTTCTGACCATCGCATTCAAGTGGATCTTATACCACTTGATATGCAGGGATTTGATATAATCCTCGGGATGGATACCTTAGAAAGGTATAGAGTTGTCTTGGATTGTGAGTCCAAGTTGGTTGTGTTTGCTGATGAAAGCAGCACATGGATCTTTCAAGGAGAAAGAAAGATTCTTCCCACCTGTCTTGTGTCAGCTATGGTTGCTGATAAGCTATTGAGGCAAGGATGTTATACATTCTTGGCCCATGTGGTAGATGTTACCAAGGAAAGTTCCAATCCTACCGAAGTTCCCATAGTCAGGGAATTCGAGGATGTGTTTCCTGAAGAACTTCCTGGTATACCACCACTTCGGGAGATTGATTTCGAAATCAATCTGATCCCAGATACGAAACCCATAGCTCAAACTCCGTATAGGATGGCACCTGCCGAGATGGCAGAACTCAAGAAACAGCTTCAAGAGTTACTTGAGAGAGGTTTTATCCGACCGAGTACTTCACCTTGGGGTGCTCCGGTCTTGTTTGTTAAAAAGAAAGATGGGTCAATGCGGTTGTGCATCGACTACAGACAACTCAATAAAGTAACAATAAAGAATAAGTACCCTCTGCCGAGGATTGATGATCTCTTTGACCAGTTGCGTGGTGCAACAGTCTTTTCAAAAATAGACTTGAGGTCTGGATATCATCAACTCCGTATTAAGGATAGTGACATATCCAAGTCCGCCTTTAGGACAAGATATGGTCACTATGAGTTCACGGTTATGTCGTTTGGACTAACCAATGCACCAGCTGCATTCATGGAACTCATGAATAGAGTTTTTCGACCTTTCCTTGATCAGTGTGTTGTTGTCTTCATAGATGACATACTGATTTATAGTAAGGATGCTCAACAGCATGAGCAGCATCTTCGCCAAGCTTTGACCTTGCTAAGAGAACATAAGCTGTACACTAAGTTTAGCAAGTGTGAGTTCTGGCTGCCGGAGGTATCTTTTCTTGGACATGTGATATCCGCCTCGGGAATTCATGTTGAACCTACAAAGGTAGAATCTGTTCTACAATGGGAACAACCGAAGACACCGACGGAGATTCGATGTTTCTTGGGGTTAGCTGGCTATTATCGAAGGTTCATTAAGAACTTTAGTTCTATAGCTTTACCTTTGACCAAGTTAACCCGGAAAGATGTTCCTTTTTCTTGGAGTGATAAGTGTCAACAATCTTTCCAGTTGCTGAAGGAGAGGTTGACAAGTGCACCTGTGCTAGTGCTACCTGAACAAGGAAAAGGGTATGTAGTTTTCTGTGATGCTTCCAAAAATGGACTAGGATGTGTGTTGATGTAGGATAAACAAGTGATTTCTTTTGCCTCCTGACAACTTAAGAAACACGAGGAGAATGATCCAACACACGATTTGGAGTTAGCTGCTGTGGTTCATGCTTTGAAGATCTGGAGGCATTATCTCTACGGAGAGACATTCCAGATTTTCACAGACCACAAAAACCTTAAGTATATCTTCTCTCAGCATGAGCTCAACATGAGGCAACGTTGCTGGATGGAGTTAATCAAGGACTACGACTGTACAATTGATTACCATCCAGGCAAGGCCAATGTTGTTGCAGATGCCTTGAGTAGGAAATCAGCAACATCAACCATGAATAGAGCACAACTAAACTCTTTAGTATGCTCTAGGAGAGATATGCTTATCTCTTTAAGGCAAGACAATGTACAGTTGAAGGTGTCATTGTTAGCCGGTTTGTTAGCTGAGATGCATATTAAACCTACCCTAAGGGATAAGATTAAAGAGGCACAACTAGGTGATGTTGCAGTTCAACATATAAGATCTGAGTATGGAAATGAGAAGCAAGATGGTTTTCATGACTCCGAAGATCAAGTAGCTTGTTATAATGGAAGGATGATAGTGCCATATGTGGACAACTTGAGAAGGTTAGTCCTGGAAGAAGCCCATTCTTCCATGTATGCTATGCATCCAGGGAGCACCAAGATGTATCAGAATTTGAAAGATTTGTATTGGTGGCCTGGGATGAAAAAGGACGTTGCAGAGTTTGTTCTGAGGTGTCCTGTGTGTCAGCAAGTTAAAGCTGAACACCAGAAGCCTGCAAGGACAATGCAACCTTTACCCATACCACAGTGGAAGTGGGACCATGTGACCATGGACTTTGTTGTTGGCCTACCCAGGACAAGCAAATGACATGATTCCGTTTGGGTAATTGTTGATAGGTTGACAAGACAGCACATTTCTTACCTGTTGATAACACCAAATTTTGTGACGTTTTTGCCCTTTATTCTGTTATCAAAACTACCCTATTCTGCTATTTTCCTCTATTTTATTAGCATTTTCGCAATAATTGGCCAAGCAACGCTCTTATTCCAATTTTTCCTATCGTCTATAGAGTTTTCCTTGTTTTTGTGCAATAAGGCCGATTCCGGCCCACAATAAGTCTAAGCCCGTCTCGACCTTCCTGACGCCCGATACAACCCAGCCCGACAGGGGCTGGGCGACACGAGAATGATCGGCGGAGAAGGGCGCTGCGCAAGGAGGACGTGTCGGCCGACATACCGTCTACCCAACAGTGAGCCAAAGCTGCATCGATGACCAAACTCGTCGGGCGACACAGCCACCCACCGGCAGGCGTGCCGCCAGCCACGTGACCGATAGCCAGCGCCTCACGCCGAAGACATACCTGTATCGGCCGTCCACATCCATCGACCGGCGTATAAGGGAGTTACGTGGCGTTTCCAGCACCATAACTCCTTCAACCGCCGGTATAAATAGCAGCTATAGGAAGCCGAAAAGACAGGTCGGAGACGTCGGAGGTTGGATAGGTCGGGACGGCTGGCCAGTTCACCGTTCGGACAGTGGGGGACTTGAGCGATCTGCGAGAGAAGTGCGAGAGCAACCGTATCGTGCCCCAGTGCTCGTACCGGGCGACACTAGGTGAGCTCTTCCTCATCCCGAGAGGGAGGGGATCGGTTCACCTAGGACTGTACCGGACGACACTGAGGGCCGATATCGGCCGACGTAGATACGCGACACGAGTGCCTGACAGCAATGCCCGACAGTAGTATATGTAAATCCTCAGCCGACACGGTACCGAACCCGATACGCTTGGCCCGTCAGTCGTGCCGCCTGAGAGGGCGTGCCGCCCGACATGAGCATATCGACCAGGGTCTTCAAACGATATAGTCGTCCGTCAGGCGTGCCGTTCGAGAGTTCGTGCCGCCCGACACGGCTGTACCGGGATAGGTCCCTGGACGGTATCGGGCTGGGAGTAGTAGTAGTCTGTCGCCCTTCTACATCAAGGAGGCGACATCTATCTTTAATTCTGTTATTTAAATTCTTAGATTATGCATTGTATCAAGACCCTTATTGCTGATGGAAATAGAAATGCTTAATTGCTATTTGTTTAATGCTTAGTGCCTTATGATTGGGAACTACTGTGTTGGATATCTGAACTCTAGCTTGCATGTTTTGGATCGCGCTTCGCTTAGCTACCGAATCGTCTTTTCCGTCGCAACTACTTCGAGAGTTGGGTTGTGGCTCTAGTGTTCGGTTCGGTTCTGGAGTACGAGAGTGCCCGAAACGGAGTTGTTTTAGTATCATTCCACTCTAACTTGAGTCCAGCAACCTCGAGAGGGGTGCTGAAGCTTGGTTAGAGGCACCCGCTCTGAGAGGAGGGGTGCAGGGTGTTACTGCTACCGCTTGTCTTTATAAAGTCTTATCCCTTGCATTACGCCTTAAACTGTAGTTTATCTTTCTATTTTCTGTTGCATGAAAATTCCTAAAAACTGCTAAAATACAAAATCTTAATCTTTCTTGTAGCTCCAGTTGGAGATAGTTTTCTTTGATTTAATCGTGACATCTTGTTGTTCCCTTCGGGGAACTTTAATATCTCTTTATATCCACCGGAGTGTAGAGTGTCGATTCAGAGTCGTCAACACAACCCACCTTGTCCCTGTGTTCGACCCCGTATGACTACTTTGACCCCGTAAACAAAGTTGCGGGGGCCTAGAAGGATTCGGGTTATAAATGCGAAGGCTCGACTACCTCAAATACGCCTCTAATTTTAGGACGTGCGATTTAGGCCGGTCAACTTTCTGGCGCCGTTGCCGGGGACAAGGCAAATGGCACTGCTGACGAATCCGAAGCCACTAACTACACTCCCGTGCCTCAACCTTAGAAATAGGCTTGACAGCACTTCTTTTTCTTTTACTTTAAGCATTATTCTTTACCCCAACTATAATTTTCTAAACATGATTTCTATGTGGTTTTCAGGTACTCTGATCTACTGAACACCGAGACTGTCAACCATGCCTCGTTGTGAGCAACCCCTTTCTAAGGGCGAATGTCAGAGCCAAAGTGAGAAAGTGACCCGGCCTAATTGGGTTGGTCAACTTTCCGCCTACATAAAAAGACAGGACACCATCATCAACCAGCTGGTACAGGGGACACTTACCAGCCCTGGATCTCTGCATTCCATGCAACACCAGACAGCGAGTCTGCATATGCGCCAATGGGAGGTCGATCAACGGCTGTCTCAGATGGCTGCTCTGATGAAGAACCCTGTAGGAAAAATGCTCCCTCACCCTGAAACTGCAGTAATGGCAGTGCTTAGATCAGGAAAGACGGTAGAGCGCGCTGATGAAGCCCCACCGGAACCTAAGCAAGGGCCCAAGGATGCCGTTCCAACAGGAGATGGAGGTAGGCCTGCAGAAGCCGAAGAGCCTGCGCCGAGACCGTCCGATGAGCCATCTGGTGGGAGGAATCCTTACGCTCCCAGGGTACCGTTCCCGTACAAGCTGATCAAGGCAAATCTGAAAAAGCGGCACGAAAGGTTCATGGACTCGATCAGGAAGCTGCATCTTGAAGTCCCCTTCCTTGACGCTTTGGAGGAGATGCCCACATACTCCAAGTTTCTCAAAGATCTAATAATGAAGAAGAGAAGGGGAGGAAGGATAGAGAGAGTGTACCTGGCAGCACGCGGAAGGACTGGTCTATGAAACTTGATGACGCATTATGGGCCTACCGTACTGCTTACAAGACGCCCATTGGAACCACCCCCTACCGTCTTATATATGGAAAATCCTGCCATCTGCCTTTGGAACTAGAACACAAGGCCCTTTGGGCGATCAAGTTCCTAAATATGGATCTAGACAAAGCAGGAGAAAAGAGGTTTTTACATCTTCAAGAGCTCGAAGAGCTGAGGATTCACGCCTACGAGAATGCAAAGATCTACAAGGAAAGAACAAAAATGTGGCATGATGCCCACCTTAGGAGAAAGGATGTGAGCGAAGGGGATAAGGTCTTGTTATTCAAGTCCTTCATCCGTCTTTTTCCTGGGAAATTACAGACAAGATGGTTGGGACCGTTTTCTATGGCAAAGATATACCCATCAGGAATGATGGAGCTCCGCGACAAGGATGACCCGACCAAGATCTTCAAGGTGAACGGGCATAGAGTGAAAAGATTTTATGAGGATGAAGCTTTTGTCAGGAAAGCAGAAATTGACTTACTGGATGTGGGTACCACCGAAGAGCCTACACCAGTCAAGCTGGCGACGGAAACTTCAGCGCTCCTCGGGAGGCAGCCCGAGTCATAGATTAGGATACATTTGTTTTCTTTGTAAAAACAACCATTATGGACTGTAATAAGGCCCGAGTCAGTACATGCGCACGTGTGCTGACTCTTTTTGCTTTATGGGCCATTGCTGTGTTTTGCGGAGCATTGAGGAGTAATACCATCTGAGGTAAGAGATCCTTCTCTATACCAATGATGTTTTACCCTGCAATGGCCTTTTACTTCACACAGGTTTAGTTTTGGCCTTTTGACCGCCCGCTTTTCTACCGTGTCAACCAGCCGAGCGCAGAACCGCTTGTATCGGGCAGCCTCACCCCAGGCGATGCAAGGGCGGCGGATGACCCTTGGACTGACCAATGGGATTGCACGTCTCGGGAATAGCGTGACTAAAACGCCCGACGCGCGCCATGTTTTGCATGTTTTACCCCCAGCCGGGTTCTCTATAAATAGCGTGGAGGTTTCTTCGTGTTGGGCTATCATTTCCTCCTTTTTGCCACCGGAAACGCATGCAGTAATCCTCCCTTTTGCTCGTGTGTCGGCCATCTTGCCTTCGCCCTAGTATCGGGCGATGCCTCCTGAGAGCAAAGGTATAGCCCGACACGCCTTTTGCCCGGCACGTTATCTCTCGCCCGGCACAGGTTTTGTATCGTGTGGGGCGTATCGACCGGCTTGTTGTTTTCTTACCGAGCGACATGGCTTGTCGCCCGATAGGCTCGTAGACCGACACGTTTATCGGCCGATAACCCTATCGCCCGACGCCAGTATCTCTTATCGAGCCGCTTATCGGGTTTACATGACCTGCAGATTTTCTATCGCCCGACATGCTTTCGCGCGTAACGCCGGTCGATAGCGTTTTCCCGATGTTTCGTATCGGGCGTCATGCTTCTCACGACAATGTCATGTTTTTGCTTCATGTGACCTCGAATCGCCCGACACACCTATGTCGGGCGTCGAGCCTTATCGCGCGACAACATCGTGTCGTCCGATCGCTTATCGCCCAGTTTTAATAAGTTTTCTTTCTTTTCATCTTTCTTGCCTAACGGATGAATAAATAAGTTTTAAATAACAAGTATGGCTCATATGGAGCAAACCACCTACCGCGCCAGCAAGCACAGCGCGGGGATCAGCAACAACTGTCGGGCAGAAACGGCAACAAAAATGGAAAGGAAGATTCTTCTTGATTTGGTAGCTCCAATAGTGAGTCACCTAGCTACGAGTGCGGCAACCAAGGCCTCCGAACAAGTTTGAGGCACCCTGGTTCCGTCCTCTTAAGGGAGAGGGCCCACCCTGACTACACACTCCTGGGAACTAAACTAGGGACGGATAATCAGTCCCTTTGTTTATGCTCACAGCGGAGATGTGAAGAGGGGGGGGGGGGCAGAAGTGAATTTTGAGGGTTTCGCTCCAGCTCAACCGCTACATCGCCAAAGCGAACCCACTAGACAACCTCCCAATGGCATGCTGCAACTTCGTAGGAGCATTTTGCAGCACATCAGAAAGCTAACCCTCACTGGCTAAGCTTTACCTCACTTTTGCTTTCTTCTCTACTCTGGGACAGAGTAGAAGCTATGTTTGGGGGTATGCCAGTGAGGGAGGTATAAAAATTTTTATCACTTCAAGCTTTCTATGATATTCATTCTCTTTTACCTGATGTGCCCTTATAGCTCCCTGTATATCTGATGTACGCATGCATGCCATACAAAAATTTACAAAAATCTTTCATTTGCAAATTTCCTGTCCCTATGCATATGTACAAAGTTGTTGTAATAATAATAAAAACCTGTTGTGACTTCTTGCAAAGTTTACTTTCTGTATATTTAACGAGTTACAAGTTCTGTCATATCTTTCTGATAATGTTGTCTCAAACAAACAAAAGATTGTGCCTTGCCATCCAAAAATTATTGAAAAATAATAATCTCACAAACAGCTAAGAGACGAGTATGGAGAAGGAAAAAGCTGCCCAAACAGCGGATATCTCTTTTGTTTTCCCTTACCCAGCAAAAATCCCAAAAAGAGAAAGAAGCCTTATGATCGTGAATAAAAGTATGAGAGTTGTGCCCAATAAAAGAAAAGAAAAAATATATATACACCCTTGTTTTCCAAAAGTACCCATCTTTAGGCATGGTAGATCCGGGGCAGTGGTACGTAGGATGTGAAATCACTGCTCTAAAGCCAACTGGCTTGGACTGCAGGGACCACTTGCCCGTTAACGGACCCTTACCTGGATGGACTGATGGGAAACAAGAAGAAAAACCCAAAAAGCCTTAGCCTACCCTATACACAACTTTCTGCCCTTAAAATAAAGCAGTTTGGTGTGGAAGCTAACTTCGGAATCATACACCAAAGTCTCGCTGAAGCTGTGGAGAAGAAAAATTTTACTTAAATAATAAGGCAAGTAGGGCAAGGTCTTTTGTTCGCTTTAAGACATCATTACCTCCAAGACATCGCAAATCTTGTGCTACCCTTTAGCCTTAAAGTTTTGTTGTGCAAGAAGAAGCAACACAAAGTTTAGTTTAAATATTGATTGAGGACAATCAAAAAGCTAAGTTTGGGGGAGTTGATAACACCAAATTTTGTGACGTTTTTGCCCTTTATTCTGTTATCAAAACTACCCTTTTATGCTATTTTCCTCTATTTTATTAGCATTTTTGCAATAATTGGCCAAGCAACGCTCTTATTCCAATTTTTCCTATCGTCTACAGAGTTTTCCTTATTTTTGTGCAATAAGGCCGATTCCGGCCCACAATAAGTCTAAGCCCGTCTCGACCTTACTGACGCCTGATACAACCCAGCCCGACAGGGGCTGGGCGACACGAGAATGATCGGCGGAGAAGGGCACTGCGCAAGGAGGACGTGTCGGCCGACATACCGTCTACCCGACAGGGAGCCAAAGCCGCATCGACGACCAAACTCGTCGGGCGACACAGCCACCCACTGGCAGGCGTGCCGCCAGCCACGTGACCGATAGCCAGCGCCTCGCGCCGAAGACATACCTGTATCGGCCGTCCACATCCATCGACCGGCGTATAAGGGAGCTACGTGACGTTTCCAGCACCATAACTCCTTCAACCGCCGGTATAAATAGCAGCTACAGGAAGCCGAAAAGACAGGTCGGAGACGTCGGAGGTTGGATAGGTCGGGACGGCTGGCCGATTCACCGTTCGGACAGTGGGGGACTTAAGCGATCTGCGAGAGAAGTGCGAGAGCAACCGTATCGTGCCCCAGTGCTTGTACCGGGCGACACTAGGTGAGCTCTTCCTCATCCCGAGAGGGAGGGGATCGGTTCACCTAGGACTGTACCGGACGACACTAAGGGCCGATATGGGCCGACGTAGATACATGAAACGAGTGCCCGACAGCAATGCCCGACAGTAGTATATGTAAATCCTCAGCCGACATGGTACCGAACCTGATACGCTTGGCCCGTCAGTCGTGCCGCCTGGGAGGGCGTGCCGCCCGATATGAGCGTATCGGCCAGGGTCTTCGAACGATATAGTCGTCCGTCAGGCGTGCCGTTCGAGAGTTCGTGCCGCCCGACACGGCTGTACCGGGATAGGTCCCTGGACGGTATCGGGCTGGGAGTAGTAGTAGTCTGTCGCCCTTCTACATCAAGGAGGCGACATCTATATTTAATTCTATTATTTAAATTCTTAGCTTATGCATTGTATCAAGACCCTTATTGCTGATGGAAATAGAAATGCTTAATTGCTATTTGTTTAATGCTTAGTGCCTTATGATTGGGTAGCTGCTGTGTTGGATATTTGAACTCTAGCTTGCATGTTTTGGATCGCGCTTCGCTTAGCTACCGAATCGTCTTTCCCGTCGCAACTACTTCGAGAGTTGGGTTGTGGCTCTAGTGTTCGGTCTGGTTCTGGAGTACGAGAGTGCCCGGAACGGAGTTGTTTTAGTATCATTCCACTCTAACTTGAGTCCAGCAACCTCGAGAGGGGTGTTGAAGCTTGGTTAGAGGCACCCGCTCTGAGAGGAGGGGTGCAGGGTGTTACTGCTACCGCTTGTCTTTCTAAAGTCTTATCCCTTGCATTACGCCTTAAACTGTAGTTTATCTTTCTATTTTCTGTTGCATGAAAATTCCTAAAAATTGCTAAAAGACAAAATCTTAATCTTTCTTGTAGCTCCAGTTGGAGATAGTTTTCTTTGATTTAATCGTGACATCTTGTTGTTCCCTTCGGGGAACTTTAATATCTCTTTATATCCACCGGAGTGTAGAGTGTCGATTCAGAGTCGTCAACACAACCCACCTTGTCCCTGTGTTCGACCCCGTATGACTACTTCGACCCCGTAAACAAAGTTGCGGGGGCCTAGAAGGATTCGGGTTATAAATGCGAAGGCTCGACTACCTCAAATACGCCTCCAATTTTAGGACGCGCGATTTAGGCCGGTCACCTGTCAAAACAACTTATTCTGCTGAAAGGTTATCAAAGTTGTATGTTAAAGAGATAGTGCGTTTGCACGGAGTTTCTGTCACAATAGTTTCTGACAGAGGTCCTCAATTTACAAGTCGTTTTTGGGAACAGTTACACCAAGCCTTAGGCACCAAGCTAAGGTTTAGTACGACCTTTCATCCACAGACTGATGGACAGTCAGAAAGGACCATACAAACCTTAGAAGACCTGTTGCGAGCATGTGTTCTCCAGTTCACCGGAAGTTGGGATCTACACCTAAGCTTGATAGAGTTTGCCTATAACAATAGCTATCAGCATAGTATTGATATGGCACCTTATGAAGCCTTGTATGGTAGACGTTGTAGATCACCTTTGTGTTGGTTTGAGACTAGCGAGCATCAGTTGTTAGGTCCTGACCTTGTGCAACAAACCACAGAAAAGATTAAAGTAATACAACATAAGATTAAGACTGCTCAGGATAGGCAGAAATCTTATGCTGATAAACGTCGTAGACCCTTAGAGTTCTAGGTTGGAGACAGAGTGTATCTCAAGGTCTCTCCTTGGAAAGGAGTCCTTCGTTTTGGTAGGAAAGGGAAGTTAGCTCCTAGATTTATGGGACCTTATCCAATCATTGAACGGATTGGAAAGGTAGCATATAAACTAGAGCTGCCCCCAGAGTTACAGAGGTTACATCCAGTGTTTCACATTTCTATGTTGAAGAAATGTCACCCAGACACCGAGTCAGTTCTACAACCTATGGAGGTAGAATTGAATGATGACGTATCCTATGAGGAGGGACCAGTGTCAATCCTTGATAAACGAATTAAAAAGTTAAAGAAGAAATATATAAGTCTTGTGAAAGTCCTCTGGAACCATCGTGGTGTTGAAGAAGCCACTTGGGAGTTAGAGGATGAGATGAGAAGGAAGTATCCTGCCCTTTTCTCTTGATATGTCTTATCGATTTCGGGGACGAAATCCTTGTAAGGGGTGGATAATTTGTAACATCCCTGACCTGGGTTATGAGTTAACCCTAGGTGTTTTGCCTAATTATGTAATTAAATCTTTGTGATTAATTCTGAGCATGTAGTTAAGTTCCTCAGAAACATATATTTTAGTATTTGCTCCTTTTATTTAAAGTTGTAGCATTGTTTTGATATACAGGGACCTATGTGCAATTTACCCAGTTAAAGGGGTTAGCTTGCAATTTACACATGATGAGATGTTCCTCTGATGTTGAGACATCATAAGAATCTTTTTGGCAAAGTATGAGGGATTTCCCAAGCTTGGGCACCAAGGTGCAGCTGTGGAAGCAATCCCGGTGATTGAAACCCTAATTTGGGGTAAAATGCAAATTACTCAAATGAAGGGATGCAAATTGTAAAATATGTCATCTAATGTATCTTTTAGAACTCTTACCATAATTAGAGAAGAAATGATGAGGAAGTCACCTCAATTGAATTATCAGGTTATGAAATATACCTTGTGATTGAATAATCAGGGTATATGTGCAATAACTCTTTATGTATGTACCTTATTATTAGATTGTTCTTCTTTGCCTTCTTTTTCTAGACCTTAAGATAAGGTTTGTCCTTATAATAAAGAGGAAGGGACGAGCAAGTAATGAAGTAAGGACTTAATTGGAATTATGGAGAAACGTATGGGCCTTTATTTAAACATCACCCAAGTATATGTATACTTCACCTCTCAAGCAAAGAAACCTTTCCTTCGTGCATATCACTGTTTCCTCTTTTCTTGGCCGACCAAGGACTGTCTTGGAGCTCAAGGGGAACGACCAAGGGTGCAAGGTAGATTTGAACCCCTCTTCTTGCCTAATTCCATGGTTAGAACTCGAATTCAAGGTCAACTTCATGGCTAACTCTTGAAACCCTACCTTTCTAGCCATCTATTTTCGTTCTTCCTTGGAGTTTTCACCTTGGCCAACCTGTGGGAACTCAAGGACGCCATTCGAGCTTGGAGCATGAAAGCTTGGAGCTCAAGAAACAAGCTTTAGGCGGGTTTTATAACTATAAACCCATGATTTACTATGTACATCTTTTATATGCGGTTTGATGATAGCTCTTAATGTTTCCCTACTTTCTCTGCTATTTTTGCAAGCAAATCCATGGGATATCTGTACTGTTCTTGAGCTAGGAGATGAAGTCATGATTTCCAAGAAAAACCCACCGCTTTTCTATTTCTTAAACGGTCTCACCAGTTTTCTCTCTCGGTCTCAAGACCGCGAGGTGAGCAAACGGTCTCGAGACCGCGACAGGGCAAACGGTCTTCAAGACCGTTTGGCCCCGTTTACCGAGCATGGACCGTATAAGAAATCTGTTCCTAATTATATAGGCTAATTGCCCTAAAAATTAGGGAGGCTAACGCCAAGGGAATCGGGAGATATGACCTTTTTAAGTAACAACTTTATTTGAATTTATTCCTGATTTTCAAACGGTCTGAAATTGCCTTTTTGGGCAAACGGTCTCAAGACCGTGTAAGGTCGTTGACCGTATGAAATTACTGTTCAAAATTATGTTAATTAACAAGTCACCAAGTTTGATGGTCTAATTCCAAACGGGCTAAGAGTTGAAGGGTGAATACTAGGGCTAACCCTAGGTGAAATCAGTACTGAAATTATGGTGACCTAATTAGGGTTTTTAGGGTTGATTGACCTAAACGGTCTCAAGACCGTTTAGGGGCCACCCAAACGGTCTCAAGACCGCGAGGGCAATCAACCATGACCGTTTGGAGGTCTGGGGTCAAGATTAGTTGACCAATTTAAGGTACAATTACACTAAATTACATTGCAATTAAATATTGATATGATCATCAACTCAATAGGTCAGACCTTGATAAATTTGCACTAAAATCCAAAATTGGATGGGCAAACGGTCTCAAGACCGTTTGGAACTCATCCAAACGGTCTCAAGACCGAGAGGACAATCACCCAAGACCGTTTGAAGGTCTAGGGTTAAGTAATTTGACCAATTGAGGACCTAATTGCAAATAAGTTATCAATTTAATCAAAATTCTATTTTGTGGTTCAATCATGGTTCAACCCCTATCAAATCACCTTAGACTTTGATGAAATCTTGGGCAAACGGTCTCAAGACCATGTGGGGTCCACCCACATGACCTAAAGACCGTTTGGGCCAAGTTTGGGCCCAATTGGAGCTCGATTGAAGGGTTCAACCTTGTGTTAATACACATTGTTGAGTGTTGATGGGTGAACATTGATAGATCCTAATTGAGTCATTTTCAACCCTAATTGGTCAACAATTGAGGATCAATTGAATGACCAATTGGTTATTCATAATCTTAATTGACCCAATTCATAAGTGGTCAACATAGCTTTGACCTTTCGAGGGCTTCAACATCGGTTGACATCATCGGTTGTATCATTGATTGTGTTGATCGACCAAACGGTTGAGACCATGTGAGCCTCGCGGTCTCAAGACCGTGAGAGGGCTCACGGTCTCAAGACCGTGAGGGGGCTCACAGTCTCAAGACCGTGAGGGGGCTCACGGTCTCAAGACCGCGAGGGGCCTCACGGTCCTGAGGTCAAAGGAGGGCTCGCGGTCTTAACATCAATTTGAGCTTCGCGGTCTTGAACCAATTGAAGAGGCTCGCGGTCTTGGACTTTAAGGAGGCTCGCGGTCTTGGAGTTAGAGGAGGGCTTGCGGTCTTGGAAAGTCAAATTAGCTAAACGGTCAACACTTTCAAATGATCTCAAATCAATTAGAGATTGATGGTTGAAGATCGATCAATGTGATTCAAGGTTGACTTCATTCAATCAATTGATGATATAAATGGTTCAATGTTTCCCTAATCAAACCCTAATGACAACCTAGGATATTAAGTGGCTAATTGACTAGGATTTTGACCATGATGATGATCAATGGGGTGAATTACCAAAATACCCCTGAAGGGTAAATTAAGTAATATCTTGATCAAATCAAACCCTAATCACATGATGGTGATGATTTGGCTATGTTAGCCTATGATGACTGAATCCAACCTGATCTAGAGTGATATTGACATCACCTAACATCATGAGGAGAGAGAAATTACTTCTAGAGAGAGAAAGTACTTTTAGAGAGAGAAAGTATCCTTTTCAGGTGGAAACTCAATTAAAGCATCTCCAATGCACTTGAATGAGTATAATTAGGGTATGATTCCCCTGTGTGAGATCATAGAAACCCTAATTATGATAAATGATGAACCTTTAACTAATCTAAGAGCATCAATGAAGATGTTACTCATACATGATGATGTTATGAGTTCAATTCACCTTAATGTGAATAGTAAACCCTAATTCAAGGGTGATGACATGTAATGTGAATAGTAAACCCTAATTCAAGGGTGATGACATGTAATGTGAATAGTGAACCCTAATTCAAGGGTAATGTGATGGCATGCTTTTGAGTATTAAACTCTATTTGATGTGAATTAGAGATTTAACACTTATGACAAGAGTAGGAAGTATATTCCTTATTTTTTGTATTACCTTTATCAGTTGCATTAACCATGCAAGTTCTGATATGAAGGTAATCATATCCAGGTATGGATGTTGATGTTATATTCATTAAAGGCATGTTGTTAGCCTTATGAATAAGTAAAGTAATCTGATGCCTTGTCAGTGGCATCCTATGCTGATAATGGGCTGTGAGAGCCATGAATACCATCAAGGTCATGCCTTAGAGATGACTTGTGATGAGGATAATGAGAAATGATGATTGATATGAGTTAGGCCTGTTACATTTAGTATTCTTCTTTTATAGCTGCTATGCTACTGTTATTGTTTGGAGAATAATGTATGCTGTTAAAGAATACTGAATGTACCTAACTAATCAAGTATAATGTAGAGCCCTGATCATAGATCCATCATTGTCAGAGATTAAGTGATGGTGAAACAGGTTTTCCTCAGGGAACTCCTGGAGCACATACTTTTGAGTATGTGGGGTACATGGATGTGTAGAACCTTACATCCTAGTGTAGGAAAGTGATGTAGATGTATAATCCATCCATCCTTCACTATAATTCCATACCGTATCAGTGGTAGGTAAACATGAAACCTCCTGATGATGAAGAAAGCACATATATCCGTATCAGTGGTAGGTATATATGAAACCTCCTGATGATGAAGAGAGTACAGAACGCCACTGTGACTCTAGAATAGCGAAGGACCAGTTTACCCTGGTGAGCTATAGTAGTAGAGACACGAGATGTCCTACAAGTGATCCTCTTACTGACTGAGGAAGGTGAAGGTCATGAGAATCCGGCTCTCTTAATGACCTATGTATGATACTGATGTGACTTCTCAGCAATCAGTTGGAGTATGAGTGGTATGCCTCATCTCCACAGGGCATAATGTTGTTTGTAAAACATAATCAACCATGTAGTATAACTTGTTAGAGATGACTCCAAGTTAGTTGATTGATGTTACATTGCAATAGTGTTTATATTCTCCATATCTCCTAAATTGTAGAGATCTTGTTATACCTGCAACTGTTATAGAATACTTTGAAGGCTTTACTGCTTAAGATATTCTTTGATGTTATAATAAAGTCTCTGGCGAAGAGTTATAACTCTCGCTGGGACAATTATGTATAATTGTCTCACCCCGTAGACTTCAACTTTTTAGGTGGACGTCAGAGATGAAGGAACCAGCCTACAGGTGATCAGTCTCAGCAGCAGCAGCACCAGGGGCATTAGTGATCTCAGGTGGAGATTGTCCTGCCATGTGGTGTAGTTAGAGTCAGTCCTATGTGTCCTCTGTACTCTCAGGTCTTGGAGTCTTTTGTTTAGTGATCTTGAGATTTTGTATATTGATGTATATAATTACTCAAGAAGTAATTATCCTGAGATGTAAACAATTTATCTCTCTTTATGAAAGAAGTTTTTATGGATCCAAGTTCTTATCTCGAAAAGTTTTAATTTCCCGTGATTTTTGTCTTCCGCTGATTACCGGTTCGCTTCCTCTAAGTTTTAATCGTGTTTATGTCATGGTTTAGAGATCAGAGCCCACATCATATGTGCACATATTCCCCATTAACAAACCTATCAAGTGGTATCAGAGCCCAAGTTGGACAAAAATCATATCCATATAGAGAAGGATGATGATGTAATGATGGTAAAGTTGATGAGCACAACATGGTAGATCTAGAAACCCAAGATGGAGGATATTTAATATTTCAAGGACTTGTACAATCTGTTTTTTTTTTTATAACGTGGGAACCACCCCCGAGGAAGCGCCACAATCGTGACCCCCTGGTAGTGTAAACCCCTGGTCCCCCCTCGACTACCCACACACCGGGGGAAACATTTAAATCGCACAGTGGGCCGGTCTGCACGACGTGATAATTTGTTTCCGAGTAGCACAACCTAGGTTTCAAACCCGGGTCCCTTAATTGGGGAGCCAGGCTCTTAACCACCCGAGCTACTACCTCGTGGAGGGACAAAAACAAGAGAATTTATCTGATCCAGATTGGAAGAAACTAAATAGGAAGATTTTAGAATAGTACAAAAGTGGCTCAATATTTATGTGTTCCATCACGTCTCAAAGGAGATTGATGCCAAAGATTTGTGGGAAAAACTCAAAAAATTGTATGAGAAGAATACTGTCAGTAACAAAACTTTCTTGATTAGAAAGTTGGTGAACCTAAAGTACCAGTATGGTATAAGTATTGCCAAACACATGAATGAATTCCAAATCCTTATAAATCAACTGGGGTCCATGAAGATAGTTTTTGATAATGAACTACATGTTCTACTTCTCCTATGATCATTACATGATAGTTGGGAGACACTAGTTGTGACAGTGAATTATTCTGCACAAGAAAGCAATGACACTTGATTAGATGAAGTACAATCTGCTGAATGAAAATACTCGATGATGAGCCTCAAGTGATAATGGATCAGATGTGCACTTCACAAAGAGTAGGCACGCTTACAGAGAGAGAGAGAGAGATCGTGGCATATCTTAGAGTCGTAGTGAGTGACAAGATTGTAGGAAGTCGCATGGTGGATCCAAGTCAAGGAATAGAGGGTGCTTCCATTGTGGTAATCCAAGTCATTTCAAAAGGGATTGCAAGGTTTGGAATAATAAACATGGGTATAAAGTAAAGACAAGAAAAATGATGACTAAAATAATACATCGACAATGTCTAAAGACAAGGATGATGATGACAATGTGGTTTTCACAGTTGAGGAGCATTGTTTGCATGTTGATGATGGTGATTCTGAGTAGGTTGTAGATATCGTAGCTTTTTATCATTCTTCACCTAGTAAGGAGTTTTTCACTTCATAAAGAAAGGCAGATTTCAGGAGGGTGAATATGAGAAATTTTAGCTTCTCTAGAATTATCTAGATTGCGGACATTTGTGTTCACAAAAATATTGATTGCACGCTCACATTCTATGATATAGATTTGTAGTTCAATTTGATATCTGATTCTTTCTTTGATAGAGAAGGTTGTCGTCTAGACTTTGGTGGTGGCAAATGTAAAATCACAGTGGAGTTTTGGTCATTGTACGAGGTAAATTGTATTGTAAATTGTATAAGACCAAACTTAAAGTTCTCAAAGGCGGTGATATACATGTAGTTGAGGATCACCAGGAAGATCTATGGCATAGACAACTAGGACACATGAGTGAGAAAGTCTTACAACTTCTATCAAAGTAGGGGTTGATTTTTTTTGGCAGGGACACCAATCTCAGTTCATGTGATTCATGTCAGACGGGAAAGCATCGACGAGTTTCTTTTTCAAAATAAGATAAAAGGGGAATCCAAATGTTCTTTAATTAATTCATTTAAATGTATGTGGTCTGTTTGAAGTGGCTTCATTAGGTGGCAATAGGTATTTTGTCACCTTCCTTTATGATGCATCTAGGATGGTGTGGGTCTACTTGTTGAAGAGCAAGGATCAAGTCTTTCATTATTTTCATAAATTTCATGCCATGATGGATCAAAAGATAGAGAAAAGTCGAAGTGTCCTTGCACAGACAATGGAGGAGAGTACATCGCTAGGGAGTTCCAAGATTACTATACACAACATGGGATACGACGTGAAAGAATAGAGCTTGACACACATCAACAAAATGGTACAACTGAGAGGATGAATGGTACGATGGAGAGAAAATCATATGCATGTTGAAGACTACATAATTGCCAAAGACATTCTGGGGCGAGGCAATGAGTATTTTTTGCTAACTGATTAATCCACCTCCATCAGTTCCTTTGGGATTTGATATACCTGAGAATGTATGGACAGACAAGGAATTTTTATGATCATTTGTGAGTATTTGGGTGTAAGGCTTTTGCACATATTCCAAAGGAAAAGAGAAAAAGATTATGATAAAGTGGCACCATGTATCTTTCTTGGTTATGGAGATCAACAGTTTGGCTACAATTATGGGATCATGTGAAAAAGACCATGAGCAGATATAGAGATGTAACTTTCTGTCGAGGTCAGACACTAACAAAGCCTAAGAGGGATGATGCAAAAACTTCACGATTATGTGGTAGTTCTTTTGATGATGAGTATAAGGATGCTTCATCTTTTTTATAGGTGTAGTCTTTAGATATCAAAGAAGAGAAGCATGATCATCATGTAAATTAGAGTGATAGCACATCAAGTGTTCCTACTCTAGTTGCACAGATGAGTGGTTCAAACTCATAGTTAGAGACATATGGGGAGAGGGAAAAACATCATCACCATGTAGAGTCCTCAAAACATAAGTTATGGATATCTGAGAGAGTTCTTCATCCTTTATCTAGATATGTGGTATATTGGTATATTCTCCTTACTGATCAGGGGAAGCAAAAGACTTTTCAGGAGGCACAAACTCATAGAGACAGAGCAAAATGGCATGAAACGATGTATGAGGAGATGTCTGCTTTGTAGAACAATGATACCTATGTGATTGTGGGTCTTTCTATGGGCCAAAGAGCACTAAAGAATAAGTGGGTCTATAGGATGAAGAGAGATGATAATAACAAGAATATCATATACAAAGACAAACTAGTTGTCAAGGTTTTGGTCAAAAACTATAGGTGGATTTTGATGAGATATTTTCTCCTATTGTGAAAATGAATTCTATTAGATTGGTTATAGACTTGGTTAATAGCTTAGATCTAGAGTTTGAGAAGATGGATGTGAAGAAAACATTTCTTCATCTTTCCTTACTAGAGGAGATCTCCATGGAGCGGCTAGAAAGTTTTTAGGAGAAGGGAAAAGAGCACTTAGTTTGCAGATTGAAGAAGAGTTTGTATGGTTCGAAACAAGCGCCTAGGAAGTTATATAAGAAGTTTGATTCTTTCATACAAGATCATGGGCACCAGAAGACAAGTACAAATCTATGTATTTACATCAGGAGGTTTCCCAATGATAAGTTCATTATTCTACTACTCTTTGTGGATGACATGTTGATAGTGGGCCATGATGTCTGTTTGACCAGAATACCCATCTATTGATGAGAAAAAAGGATGATATGGACATGATTCCCTATTCTTCTAATGTGGGGATTTTGATGTACATAATAGTGTATATTCATCCTGATCTTTCTCATGAAGTTGGAGTTATGAGAATGTTTCTCTTAAACCATAGGAAATATTACAAGGAGGAGGTCATGTGGATCTTCAGATACTTATGAGGTACTAATAGCATGTGTTTGATGTTTGGTGATTATGAAGCAGTTCTGAAAGGCTCCGTTGATGTTGATATGATAGGTGATATTGATTAAAAGAAATCTACCTCAGGGTATGGTTTCACTTTTATAGTAGGAGACATATCTTGATAGTTTAGGTTGTAAAAATGTGTTGTACTTTCTATGATAAAAGTAGAGTACATTGCAACAACAGAAGAAGGAAAAGAGATACTCTGGATTGTGAGAATTCTGGTAGAGATGGACATGAATCATGTTGACCTAAGTATTTTCTGTGATAGTTAGAGTGTTGTTGAGTTGAGAGAGAGCACGATCAATCATGCACAGACAAAGCACATCGACGTGAGATATCATTGTCTTTGTGATGTGATTGATAAGAAGTGTTGACTCTAAGGAGGATCCATACTAAGAAGAATTCTTATGACATGATGACCAAGATGGTGAAACGAGACAAACTAGAGCTCTGCAAAGTTCTCAATGACATACATTCCTGATGATGATTTGTGATGACATTCTCCTCCTTGGGTTGGAGGGAGAGATTGTTGGGCCTATGTTCTTTTCCAGTCCAAAGCCCACTAGAGAACGACTACTGTCCATAGGGGTCATGGCATGGCTATATAAGCCAAGAGACCAACTATCAATTCAAAATTAGTCAAGCATCCCAATCAATTAGCTAAAGGACAACTGTAAATTAGAAAAGGAAGTGCATTGGAGATGGGGAAGAAGTCAAAGAAGGAAGAAGGAAGTGAAAAAGGAAGAAGAAAGGAAGAAGGATAGGATTGCCAAGGCATCTAGGTGTCTTGTTCGAACCATCTACTACTGTGTACTTTGTGGAAGATCGCATCTTCCTGGAAAGTTCTGCGGTGATAGAATTGTTGGGATCTCTCTCTATAGTACGATATCTTCTTATTTGTCCTTCTTAATATAATATATCAGGTTTGGGGTCAAAATCTGAGACAAAAAAATGTATCTTTACTTTTTATAGTGGATTTACCCATGGTTGGTCCCATGATTTTTTCCACACATATCATGATAATTTTTCACATAAAAATATGGACTTTTTCTTTCCTCTATGTGCTTGCAGTTATTATTCTGGATTCGTCATTAACACATCCACATATTTTTTTTTGTTATCTCGTAGTTGGATAGCATATGTGCACATATTCCCATCAACAAACTTATTAGATTCATAAAAAAAACAATGTAATCTAAAAAGTTGTCTTAATTGACATTATTTATTAATTGACCAAAAATCAAGGTTTCACTACTATAAGTAGTGTGGGCGTTGTCAAAAAGTATTGACGCATGTATGATTATTTTAGTATAATGCATGGCCACTTAGTTAACTACCTAAAGGTGTTTTCTTTTGGAAAACCCACCCAGAAATGTGTAGGTTCCCCAACTAGGGACCCCACCACCAAACAGCCATAGCAACTACTATGTTAAACAATCATTTTGGGGTTGACTTTGATTTTTTACATGTCGTTTTTGGTCGATGTCTTGATCATTCACGTGTTACCACTTCCCAATCAAGTTGTATTGTTTTCTCATAATCATAGCTGACTTCAATATTTTGCCTGTGATGCCATCTGCAATTATGCATGGACCGACATCTAATGTGATCTCGCCCCATGAGTCCATGACCAAGCTGCCTGAATCAGCCACCAGATTGTAGATAAACCAGCATAAGGTACATGTGTGTCTAATATAAGCACGATGTCATAGAATGCCTTTGGAGTTTGGACATCATAAATTCTTAGGCAGGGGAGAAAATATCACTTTTAAGGCCAACATACATGATTCATTATTGTGTCTTTTCTCCCACTGTTTGGGTTAAAGTCTAAATACATTATTTTCTTGTGGCCAAAGCTGCTTATCCTACTTTATTTCCACGACGACAACATATATCTCGATCACCGTCAACTGAAGACTTTGTCAGTACTGACCGAGACAAATCGCGTTCAGATTAATTAACACAAGCACGACAAGGGAACATATAACTGAATTTTGGATCAGATTCGGCGATGTCCCACGTTGCGACGTTTTGGCTAATATGTGGTCCTGTGGCGGATGAGGCGATGCTCGGCACCACCACCGTAATAATTAGCTGCCTGCCAGAACGGGTTAGGGTTATACAAAGCTATCTTAAAGTCATAGAGAAATAATTAAAAAGAAGGGGGCGGTGGTGCTAAAAGAACGAAAACAAACATGGAGAGGGTGCTATCAGGTAGTGTCATCTCCATACATTAATCCACCGGCTAACCGCCTTTCTTTCTTTCTCAAAGATCCGAACTTCATTGGCTGCCGGATATTTCAACGGCTGCCTGTTTCGTCCTCCGGGCGCCAGTATTGTTGTGGTGCGCCCGGCCCCCTATATAAGACCAGACAAGTCATCCTGGGCTGGCATTGGCATACCGTATACGCCGTCTACCCAAGCACAAGCGTTACAATCAAGCTACTGGTTTTGCTTCTGCTACCAGCTACCGATCGCTGGCGCCGGCTACACCTCCAGAGTCATGTGCTGCTACTCCTACTCCAGCAACGACAGCGTCCCTGCGGACAGACGGCACCACCGGCCGAAGGGTGGGTTCCCGATGAACCATGCGCGGCTCTACTGCCGCCGGCTGCGGGTCAGGCTTCTCAAACTCGTCCGCTTCCTCATACGCCGCTTTGAATCAGTCCAGAAACGTCTGACTGGAGGCACCTGTGCTGGCGTCGGCGGTAGTAGTAGTCGTCGGAGATGCTCTAGGAGTAGCAGCGGCAGGAGCCTGGTGCCATTTGAGGATTGCCACGGCTATAGTTCCAGCTCCAGCTACAAGACGAGCCGGTATGCTCAGTCACCGTTCTATGCGGAGGCCATAGCTGATTGCTTGGAATTCATCAAACGCTCGTCCGGCCATGTAACGATGATGGAGGACTAAGAGACGCCGACGCGTTTCAGAATTAATTAAGTCAGGTGGTAAATCTGTATATATGTATCGAGCCCCAGCAACATTTGGCTATATGGCCATACATTTTTTGTAAAGTTGTGACAAGTCCAACGATTGTTTATACTGATTTTCACTCTTGATGGAACATTGGAATGCATAAGTGGATCTCCTCTTCGTCGTGATCCCATGCCTTTTTTCTTCAGCTAGCTAGATCGTCCTGCTTACCATCTCTCTCCCTCTCCCCAGTCCCCACCTGCTATTAAAAACATATACTTGAACAGGATCTTTCGTCAAGTATCATTGCCATGGCCCATGAACGGCGGAGAAAAGATAGTGCCCGTTGGCTTTCAACAAGTGAATGTAAAGTTAGTATATTATTCTCCGTGCTTACAGATTCTCTTAAGAAAAACTGACTGATCTTAACAAACTTGTATTCTCATCCAGGTCTACGCATATCCAGTTGACTTGATCATATTTAAACAGAGCGTGTCCATTAAGGCCGGTCATTAAAAAGTCTTAACAGTAATCATTAGGTCTCAGGTTAAAAATTAAAATACAAACCAAGATTCAGTAACCTACGCTGACTTTCTAAAAATAAAGTGAATCGCCAATTGACTTTTATAAACACTGAAGCTGGTGCTCAGGCGGTGGTTTGTCATTAATGATTTTATACATATAGCAAGCCATGTATGGCTGATGTAAAGGTATAATGTTCATAAGCTTAATCTTGAATGGTTATATTTGAGAAAACATAAGATGGGATGTTAATTAATATATTTTTATTTCTTATTGTTTCAGACAAATTCCACATTCGTATATATAGAAAAGAGGGGACATTTGTAAACTTGTGAGTCAAGCATCAAGTATACTTGTGACTCAAGCATGCTTGAGAATCAAACATCCTTGTAACTTAAGACATCCATACGGACTGGCTCATTTATATAATAAAATAAATATTGATAACATTTAACACTCCCCCTCAAATTGGAGCTTGGAAAAAATCCTTGTCAGCTTGCAAGCATATAGACTAGAATAAAAATAAAAAAACATACCCATAAAAAAATACTTCCCCTCAATATAACAATACCAGTCATATGAGCATGGACGAAAGAGTCCAAGACTCGCTGCTCTGATCAAAGAGACGGTGGAGGACATAGTCGGAGGAGTAGACTCTGTAGTTGCAAACAAAGGCGAGACAGGCCACACAAACTAAATCCTATCAATGATGATGATGACAGACTTCTTGTGCTGGAACCTCCTAGCTATAGATTCTTGTAAGGGTAGTAGTACTATGTTATTTAATTATGCAAATTTGATTAGTGGATGTAATGCTCAGTTGGATTTGATCACAAGGGGAGGGCGGGATGAATAAGACAGCCTCCCGACTTCACCTTAAAAAACATTATCCCCCTTGAACATATAATCAATATGTCTTGAACCAATCTTTGAGCAACAAATGAGGGTGTGAGTATAACATTAGTTGCAGCAATGAACTCTATAACGCTCCAAATAGGCCACATTCAAGTTATAGGAGCTTTTTGATTTAATACCGATAAGTGGCCTAAGGAAAAATAATATGTAGCAACAAGACACAACCAGTGACATCATCTCACTCACTAGTGTCTCTAAGTAGTCCAGAGAGTGATGGGTCACAAATACTACTAAAGGTGCACAAGCACAGAAGTGAGAGAGACAGAGTAGTGAAAACGTAGTCACAATGAATCTCAGTCACTACAGTCGTCGAGCAGTACAGAGAGTGATGGGTCACGAGTGGTAGTCAACGTGCACAAGAACAAACAACAAAAAGAGTAGTGACAACATAGACATAATGAATCTCATTCGTCAATGTCACTGAATAGACCACAGAGTATAGGGTCAGAAGTTACTAGTCAACATACACAAACACAGACAATAGAGATATTAGATATCATAATCGAAATGAACAACCTCTTCCATAAGTAAGCAATAATAACTTCATGATGCAAAGTAGCAACATTACAAAAAAAACACTTTCTTCATTCTGCATCTACATTCATCCTTCATCTCTTATCTTCCTCTATACTCCTCCTCACACTAACCACAAAATGAATCAAGATAGTGGTTGTGGTGCAGAATTATAAACTGAATAGAGGAAATGAATGCAAAAGAAAATATGTGGAGGATTGTTGATAAGCCAAGTCAATCCAGTTTAGATATGGATTCAAATACAAGATGGTTATAGTGAAGGTGAGCACAAAAAATTAAAAGAGTACTAGAAACAAAAGATTTAGCAAGAGGCATCATTGAAAATTTGTTGTTTTTTGATGAATATGCTCACAAGAAGTGTTTTAAGATGAAGTAGGAGATGATATCTCTCTGGGTAGCAAAGAACCACCAAGGGAAGAGGGCAGCTACAAGGGGATGCTCCTCTTTGACCCTTTGTCTCTCATGTGTGGTAAGGGACATAAGATTGACTACTCTAATAGCATGTTAGTGTGTGTGATATTAAACTTAAAATCAATGGGCAATGAGTGAAGGGATCACATACCTTATCAACCCAAGGATAACCCCCAAACTCAGTGGTGTGGGTTTATTCTCAACATCCTTCGCATGTGTTGCCACGTTCTTCATGTTCTTACATGCATTTTTATTTTGATGTCACATTATTTTTCTTGAATTATGCTCGAAACATTGCTCAAATATTGCACAATTATCGTATATGGATGAATGATCACCCATAAGGTCTAATAGGAATCTAAAACCTAAATTTGAAATGTTTGGATATATGACTCTAACGTCAAAACTTGACTCTTGATAATGAAATTTGGACTCAAGACTAAGGATATTGATATTGACTTGATACCTAAAATCACTCTATTTCGATCTTCAGATAGTACTCAATATATGATTGATGACTTTCATGTTCACAAATCTCAAAATTGAAATTACGACTATGATGATTATGTGAACTCACTCGGTTTATGACTTAGGGTTAAACTCCATGTGGACTAGGGTTGTCAGAACCCATTACACTAAATGAGATTACTCAAAACATAAAGCACAATCGATCACTAATTAATCACATACCCAAAAATATGTGTAAATTAAAACCGATTTCAACGTCAGCACCCGCTCAGAAATATTTGCATAAGAGCCCAACATCTTTCTTATATCCATACTATGCTAAGAATTTGATATAAATTGTTCTATCACCTTAGCCAGAACATATATATACAGGAGAAAAATATTCATATATTCCACACAAATAAGCATTAATATGCTAACAAAAGTTGGATTCATTTGAAACACCATATACAAACTTTTCCTGCCCATACCTGAAACTATAGGGATGACTCTAGGACACACTAGACGTCTAATCAACTTTCTCAAAGATTCATTACTATAGCTCCTCTTTGCTGCCACATGTTTGTTTATGTCACTTTCGATTACCTAAAAAAATGTGGCAAACCACAAGGGTGAGACCCATGTCCCAATAAGAGATATAACCTCCAACAACGTTTATTGATTACACCATTTTTGAGTAATTAAATAGTTAAGCAGTTTAATCAAATATAACAAATAAGATCAGCAGTACTGATGGTTAACAAAATACATGAAGGAGCAGATAATAACTATCATCATTAACCCTACTATCATCCTTTATCTTGTTGACAATATAAGCAATTCACTAGCATATGCATATCTAGCATCAAGAGCAAGTCTAGTAACATAGCATAGCTAGAAATATGAGCAATTTAGAGGATGGCGCCACCTAGGGTTTCTCCGCAGGCGACGGGCGGTGGAGTTCCTGATGAGGAAGGAGACGGTGATCCAGGGAGGCCGGGTTCCATCCCCTGGGCACGACAGGCATCATGCTGAACTACTCGACCAGCAGGAACAGTCCGCTGCAACAAAGTCATGGACACGCGAGCATGGAGATCGATGGAGGTGATGCGCCGTCCACCGACTTTCCTAGTTTGTCTACTCCGCCGCACGCTGCTGACCCCCCGCGGGAGGAACAGCAGACACGCCCATCCTATAAGGATTCCATGGGTATGGGGAACAACCTATTTCACAAGCAAGGATTCATCCACATCGATGCCGATCTAACAGACATCACCTTAAGGCCTGAAGACATCATCTTCTCGACAGAGGACGGCTTCCCCTCCTTCGATGTACGGAAAGAAGTCCTGGACGACCTGTTGAAACCATGGAATTTCACAGTCATTGTCAAGCTTTTGGCTCGGGAGATCGGTTTCCTCACACTGTGCGACAGAATCAAGTCTCTATGGAAACCGGTGGGGGGCTTCAATCTTATTGATGTGGACAATGATTATTTCATTGTACATATTCAAACAGAAGACAACTTCATTAACGCCCTTACCGGAGGCCCCTGGCCCATATTTGGTTCCTATCTAACAGTTCAGCGATGGTTTCCCGCCTTCTCCCCGGTGCTGGCTTCCCCACCCAGGCTGGTTGCTTGGGTACATATTCCAAACCTCCCTATATATCTATACCAAGAGAACTTCTTGACAGAGATCGGAGACATGCTAGGGAAGACAATTAAGATAGACCCGAACACTAAGCTTCAACGGAGGGGTAGATTCGTAAGGCTGGTTGTCGAATTAGACATGGTGAAGCCGCTGGTCCCGATGGTCACCATCGTCGGTACCCGATACAAGATTGAGTACGAAAATATACCTTTTATCTGTCTGCATTTCCGCCGCACCGGCCATGTCAAGAAGGATTGCAAAACAAGGATAGATGAAGAGAACAAAGCCAGAGCAGCAACACTGGAAATGGACTCGCTAGTTCCTACACCGCCGCCGCAGAGGAGAGAAGGGTTTTCAGAATCAATTCATGCCCAACCGGTCTTCAGGAAACCAAGGAAGAAAGGAAACCCTAATACCCAGAAAGGAGCCCAGAGTACGTCCAACAGGTTCATCAATCTAGCAGACCAAGACGATGAATAAGATGTTCAAGACCCCTCTACGGTCGAAGAGATTGTTGAACGAGTCGCGGGCATCGACTGGAGCAAACGGAAGAATGAACAGCGGAACCAAAAGAAACAAAGAGATCCTTGTACATCCAAGCAGACGGAGGAGGCAAGCAAGGAACAGACCCCCGCTCAGCAACACCAGGCGGCACAACCCTCCAACACTAACAACACTGTGGTTGTCCCGTCCGGTGACATGGTATTGCAAGGCATGGACCAACAGTCCCACCCTTTCATCTCTACGAACTTCTCGGTTGGAAGGACAGACAAGGCGGCACCATCCTACATCTACTATAGAAGTCCAGGCAAGAACTCTACAGGAATTCACCTCTATAACAGGAAGGTGATTCACGCGGGTGACCCGGGAAGGGCTACTACCAGGAAAAGGGGGAAATAATCCCTACTCCAGGACCTTGAAGAAGAAGTGAGAGGGATGGGCTCATCCACACTGGAGGAGAGTTCTAAATGATTGTAATCACCTGGAACACCTAGGGTATCTGCGACGAAGATACCCAAAATGCAGTAAAGGAGTTGAAGCGGAAGTATAAAGTATCGGTGATGGCACTCTTTGAAACAAGATGCAGAGGCAAGAAGGCTGACCGCATCATTTGGACGCTGGGTTTCTCCTCCTCTCACAGGGTGGAGGCGGTTGGTTATGCTGGTGGTATTTGGATCCTGTGGAATGACAACATCTCCATGGAGATCCTCCTCTCACACAAACAATTTGTTCACTATAAAGCGGATGATCACCTCTACACCTTTGTGTACGTAGGTACGACAAGGAATAGTAGGAACCTTCTTTGGAACCAGCTTACGCATCTGGTCCCCACAACCTCCATTCCATGGGTGGTTATAGGAGATTTCAATGTGGTCATGTATTCTTCTGAAAAATTTGGGAGTTCCTCCTTCGACAGAGCTAATAGAAATGACTTTATCAAGGCTATGGAGGATTGCCAACTACAGGATCTAGGTGCACAAGGAGCTCGCACCTCCTTTAGGCGTGGTCTTCTTCACGAGCGTCTGGACCGTGCTTTGGGCAACCAAGCATGGCTAGACACACCAGATTTCAGCCCGATTTAGGTCCTGGAGAGGAACCACTCTGACCATGCACCCTTGCTAATCTCATCAGCTTCAGCTAAGGTCACCAAAAGTTCCCACTTCATAACGTCGGCTAGGTGGGAGACGAACGCAGATTTCCAACCCTTCATGGAAACATGCTGGGACACATCTGCCCCCCTTCAAGAGGCTGCAGCCCGCTTTCTTCTGGTGGCGTCCAGCTAGGATGCCAAGCACGACAAAGAAGCACGACGAATGAAGAATAGAATCAGTTACAAGATCAAATATAACCAAACTTGCTTAGCAATGTGTTTTGACATGTCCACAGTGAGGGAGATGATCGATTTGCAATCCAAACTGGACGCAATCCTGCGGCGCGAGGAGGAGGATTGGCAACAATGGGCACACTGTGATTGGGTCACTCTTGGCAATAATAACACAAATTTTTTCCAGAACCTTGTCAAGACGAGAAGGCAGATGAACAAGATTGTCCGGTTGCAGGACAACGATGGCACCTGGGTCGACGACGAGCACCAAGTTCAACATCTCACCCTATCTTTCTTCTCAAACGTTTATACTGACCCGATCTCGGAGGAGAGGAAAGAGGCCAGCAAAAGATTCCTAGGAGTCTTCCCTTCCAGCCCGGAGGCACTCAAGACCAGCCTGGGAGCGTCGCCTCTCCAACAAGAAATCATTGAAGCTCTACAATCGATGGATCCGTTGAAGGCACCGGGCCCGGACGGGGTCGATGCTCATTTTCTTCAACAACACTGGAGGTTGCTCAAGACTCAGATTATCAAATTTGTATCTAACCCCTTTGCAGGTCGGAGCTTGCCCCCGGGCGCTACTAACTCATCCCTGGTGTTGATTCCCAAGACTCCTCATCCTTGATCTTGCTCTCAGTTGAGACCGATCTCTCTCAATAATGTGTGCACTAAGCTCATTTCAAAGATTATCGCTGGACGAATCAAACCATTTCTCAACAACTGGATATCCCCTTTCCAGTCTAGTTTTGTTCCAGGTAGGCACATTGGGGATAACACGACGCTCATTTAAGAGATAGTTCATTCCATGGAGGTAGCACATTCCAGGAAGCATTGCATTGGCGATCAAACTCGATCTTGTCAAGGCTTTCGACAAGATGAGTTGGGCCTTCATTGAAGACACCCTCAATCGCACACCCCTGCCAAGAAATTTGATCTCAATCATCATGGATATCATCACATCAGGAACCACCTCCATCCTCTGGAACGACGAGAACATTGGATCCTTCACGCTCTCTTGCGGTGTCAAGCAAGGGGATCCCCTCACCCCTTATATCTTTGTTCTATGCCTTGAAAGATTTAGCCAACTGATTGAATCTGAGATAACAAGGAATGAATGGAAACCTATCAGACTCACACGGAAGAAGATTCCTATCTCTCATGTGAGTTTTGCTGATGACATTGTTCTTTTTGGAGAAGCTACCCTCCTCCAAGACAAGGTGATCCAACGCTGCCTCAAATCCTTCAGCAGAGCTTCAGGTCAGTTTCTCTCGCATGAGAAATCAGAAATCTTCTTCTCATCCAATACACCAAGGAACATCCAAAATCATATTTGCAGGAAGCTAAACATCAATGAAACTCTTGATCTGGGAAGGCAACTTGGTATACCCATCATTCACAAAAGGAAAGGGAAACACCATTACCAACACTTACTGGAGAAGCTTCAATCACACATCTGAGCTTAGCAAAATCGTTTCCTATCCCTGGCTGGCCGAATCACTTTGGTTAAGTCAGTTCTTACTTCACAAACATGCTATACTATGCAATCGACCCTCCTTCCTCTATTCTGCTGTGATAAGATCGACCAAATTGTTCGGAACTTCCTCTGGAATGGTCCGGGAAACAATCGTCGCCTGAATCTGGTGTCTTGGAAACATGTCACCAAACCTCTCCGCTGCGGGGGTTTAGGAATACACAACTCCAGGGACTACAATAAGGCCCTCTTTATGAAGATGGCATGGAAGTTCCTACAAGACAACGATCTCCCTTGGATTTATATCATGAAGGCCAAGTACACAAACCAAGGCACCAGCAAACCCTCAGGATCCCACATTTGGAGAGGCATCAGATCATCCCTTCCCTTCCTTGTGAGCAACTCGCACCGCCTTGTCCTCTCTGGTTCAGACACAAATGTATGGGGTGACACATGGATCGGCGATGGCATCCTTCCGGCCTTGCAGGCGGATAGAACAATACCGGATGACATAAGAGACCTCAGAGTGTCGAGTCTAGTCATGGACGAAGGGACTTGGGACACTGGATTCCTTGCATACCGGTTTACAACCAACACAGTACAGGAGATCTCTCAAATGCCTCCTCCTCAGGCTCATTATGGTAACGATAGGTGGGCTTGGGTACCCTCACAGAACGGCAACTACACAGTCAATTCAGCTTACCAGATCCTCAGCGGCAATGGGAATCATCCCTCGCTTGATCACTACTCATCCATCTGGGCACTATAGGCTCCCCACCGAGTCAAAATGCATATCTGGATGATGAATAAGCAACACCTGTTAACCAATGTTCTGCATCACAAGAAGAAGCTTGCGGACACCGCCACCTGCACCAGATGTAATGAAACAGACGAAGACATCCTACAAGCTCTCAGGGATTGTACAGATTCGAGGAACACATGGAGTCTCCTTCTACCCCCTGGAACATCACAATTCTTCACATGCATCACTGTGGAGGAATGGATTGGATACAACTTGAAATCCACGCAAATACCAAAGGACTGGGGAGTGACCTTTAGTTTAATGTGCTGGATTATTTGGAAGAACAGGAACGCCACTATCTTTGAGAATAGCGCTAAACCTCCATCGGTACTAGCGATGATCTGCAGAGGAGAGGCAATAGCTATCACTAGAGCCTTTGGAAACTGGATTAACCAAACCCAAAGCATGGAACAAGTCATGTATCAGAAGGTTACCATCAACCCAGGGACAACCATCGTCAATGTTGACACTGCGGTGGATGGGAAGAATCACACAATGGTTGCAGCTTTGATCGTCCGAGATAGCACGGGTAGAGGGAAGGGAGGCTCAACTGAGCTCTTCTGGGGATCTGACCCGATGAGGGGTGAACAGTTAGCAGTCGCTAAAGCTCTGTCATGTCTAAAGTCCCAGGGAATCTCGAATGCAGTTATTTTGAGTGACTCAAAACTTGTAGTTGAATGGTCCTTTGGCAAAGCAGACCCTCCTGAAGCCTATAAGCTGCAAGTCCTTTCGATCTGCGATCTGAACTCGATGGTGGGAGGCGTCAAGTAGGTCCATGTCAGAAGAGCAAGGAACAACTTAGTGGATATCTTATCCAAGCACTGCCTCAAGCAACCAGACGACCTCCATTCTCTTGCAGAATGCCCCCTAATTCTCAAAGAGGCTTTTATGGAGGATTTCAATAGTTTTTCTTCTATTTTTGAAGTCGATGTAGGTGTTGTTTCTAGTTCTTTGGTTTAGGTGACCAACATGTGTTGGATGTTCCAAGAAAAAAAATGAGCATGTCTAATTGGTTGAACATATCAACATCATAAGAAGAGCTAACAACATAAGCATAACTATCTGGATAAACATGATTAGCAGTATATGCAACTTTAGTTACAAAAGCATGGCTAGCATGCTAAACATAACTAACAACATGAGATAGCTAGCATCATGATTATAATCAGTAGTAGTAGTATAATTATCAACATAATCATAGCTACTGTATGCACCCATCTATAATCTTAAGCATATCCACAACCTGAGTATATCTACTATCTCTTAATTGCACTAAGCATCATCTTTATGTAAAAATAACAAACAAGGGTTATCATCCAATGTGAAACGTTGTGTATAACCCTAAACAAATATACTATATGGCTATATTCCATCTTTTATTACACCCTAGAGAATTTGAATCATACCATTCAAAGTCCAACCGGCCCCTACGAAGGGATAGAAGTGCCGGTATCCTATGATCTATTCCCCTCGGTCAGTACGAGTAAAAAGGAAGTGACATATCAGTCAAAGTTGCCACCACAACGACATATAGCCAAGCTGATAACCACTAGTCTTCCCTTGGTATAGGTCATGATACTAGAAACCAGGGTATATAAAACCTTCTAATCCAAGGTACAACCGCAGTTGTCCTCAATCACATCATGTTATAATCACCGAGACACGGCCACAAACATTGTCAATCACAAGAGATGTATGAGGCATGACCATAGCCAAACTCCACAGTCTTCATTGTGGATGACAAGGATATATCCTCAACCTGCCACCACCACATACTCAACAGTATGTGCTATGAGTTTCCCTTAGGAATACTCGTTTCACCATCCAGCAAGTTCTAACACTGAAGATGGCTCTACACTACAGGACACTACATGATTAGAGTTGCACTTGATTAATTATGCCAATTGGGTGAATTAAGGCTACAACAAACAAGTGGACATACAAACCCTAATTCAATTCTAGCAAGCATATAAATATCACAACTTTGAAAAGATATAAAACATGTGAAACATAATTTCTCATATCATCGTCACAAGGTACTATTCACTTTCCATACATGAGACCACACTAGTCATCATGCTCATAAGATATAAATCCTTTTCACAATATCACAGGGTATCAACCCTTATCAACATAAGAGGATTACACCTCATTCAGGGCTCAACCATGCTCAAAGGTCATTAAGACCATCATAATATCACAAGATGTAAATCCTTTTCACAATATCACAGGGTATCAACCCTTATCAACACAAGAGGATTACATCTCATTCAATGCTCAACCATGCCCAAAGGTCATTAAGACCATCATACTATTCCCTACAAGATCATCATTATCATTCCATTTCTTATAACAATGCTCAACAACATCACTTACATATAATACACCGGATCAACAAAATATTAAACTAATGAGCTAGGAGATATTCATAAACAATCATAGAAGGGTTATATTAACATTAAGAACATTCCTTTATTACATCAACATGCTAGGAATCTAGATATGATTAACACTCATCATATTCATAATGCACATGTTTAGCATGAGAAAGTATCAACTATGTGGCTATGATAACCACCAATTCACACATTAAGGTTATGATCATGTTAAGGAGGTTATTCCACCATCATTCCATCATATAAGAATGTTAAACATGAATACTAATATTTATGTATTTGCATTAGAGTTAGGTTCAACATGATAAATTATATCAATGTTACTAATCAACACTTATATCCAAACCCTAACTCACGACATCCCCATTGGATCATGGATGCATAAGGTGAAGCATCACCATCACATTCCATACTATTCTCAAGTATGAGCCCACACATAAATCAAGGTGTAACCATCAGGTTATAGCATACTAGGGTTTCAATAATAGTAACAGAGTATTCCATGATTGTATTAGTCATTCAAGGACTATTCATACCCAATTACCATCATTTAGTTATATTAAAGAATGATATAACAAGCTATACCTCATTAGGGTTACATATCAACACAATATCATTATCATCCCTTCTATTAATATGAGTGACTAGGTAAGGCTACCTTATTAAGGGTAACCCTCCATTTGTTCCATCATCATTCAACCAATATCACCATACCATAATGTCACCCAGAATTATTGGATGTTTAAAATGTAAAACAATTGGTTGTTGACATAAGTAAACACCTTGGATAAACCACATATGAAGTCCTTGATTTGTGTTGTTGAAAGAGTCACCATCTAACCCTATACATCCCTTGATTTACAACACAAAAAATTCCATTGAGAGTAGGGTAAAACCCACAATTGACTGTTCAGTTAAAACAAGCCATCCGTTGTCAACAAGTAAGCTCTTTAATTTGATCATATAAAGGAAACCATCTAAATCACATTATTAGGACCAAAATATTATGTTATCCATCATTCCACTTTATTGGAGGAATAAACATTAGATCTTGACCACTGTGTCAAGTTAATATGTTAAAACCATCAATTATAGCATAGGTTCGACCATTGCATCAAGTGACCCAAGAAACCATTGATCTAAGGATTAATTGATGATAAAACTATATGATTAAATCGCCATATATTTTGGAGATCTGATACACCATTATTAGTGACCATTAAGTCACCATAGGCTGATAGATCAACACTATATTCATCAATCAACATCAAATATTTAGCTAATGTAATCATTGATTGATAACATTATTAGAATACTTTGTAGATTATAATTAAATGTATAATTGAGCCAAAACCTGACATAAGGGGGTGACCATAGGTTGTCACCATCATTTGACACCTTTGATCTCGACCCTAATTTATCATGAAGACAACATCATAGGGTTGTTGCAATGGTACCATCATCATGTCATTGGTTTATAGAAGAAATCAACTTTAAACCCTAAAATTGACCATTAGTTGATAGGTGCTTAGCAGCATAAGTTGCCAAAACAACCTGATCCAAGTCATATTATACCTTATGAATAACGTACAAATTATTACAAGTTCATCTAATACTGAGATCAGAATAGGGAACATTATAAAAATCAAAATCCAAGTCAAACATAGCTTTCTAGTGCGTGGATCATCATTTTCAAGCAAGAACATGATCTAGAAAGCTTATGATAAGCAATAAATGTGGAGAAAGTTATAAAACATTCCTCTAATGAGAATATGAAATCCCAAAAATAAGAAAAAATGAGAAGGTAGGGTAGAAAATCCATGCATAATTTGTGAACTCCTCCATCTAGCACCGTTCTTCATCAAATGAGCAAACCCTAAGCATAAGGAGCAAGAAAGGTAGGGTTTTAGAGCATTACAACAATTTCTACCATGAAACATCAAGGTTATGACCTGGAGAAAGGTAAGAGGAAGGATAAAAAAGAAATAAATGGAGGAAAGAATGAAATTCTTACTCTTTTAGGTCAAGATCACTAGAAGGAAGCTTTTTAAACCCTAAAAGGAAGTCAATTAGAACCCTAGATCTTATTTCCAAGAAGGTCCCCACTTTCTTCTTCCTTGGATAGGAAAATTCACAATAGCACAGAGAGAGAACGAGGATGAGAGAAGGAGGGAAGTGGTGGAGAGAAAATGGCTCATTTTGGTGCTTCAGGATAAGTATATGAAACTTTAAGATAAAGAAAAAGAAAAAGTTGAAGTTCTAGTATCTATCCAAGTGTCCATAGCCTTAGTTTATTAAGAATATACAAGCACACACACAAGCAGATCCCCCACCATCTGTATAGACCTTCTTAGCTTTCCTTTGTCGAATTTTCCAGCCAATCAAATAATTCATTAGTTGATAGCTACTAAAGGTAGCTCATCCATGAAGGGGTAAACCCTAAAATACCCTTGGAGAAAACACCTTCAAACCAAGGTTTAAATAGGTGAACCATGTCCCAAAAATCCCAATAATGATGAGAGGGTATCCAGGGAACATAATGCAAGTGATAAATTGCAAACAAAACCTCTCAATTGGGTAAATTGTAGAAAAGTCTAAAATGTGCATAAAATTGCATAACTTGCTCAAACATTGTCCAAATTGGACCAAATTTTAAACTTAATCTTGTACTAGGATTTCAAATCATATAATAAGGTTATATTAGGGTAATAAGAATTCAATTCTGATAATTAACTTCATTCAACTCATTAAACAACTTTAGAGGCCTTACAACGGTGGTACCTTCCATCGATTTTGAGAATGAAATCATGATTTTGAAATATGAAGTTTGTCTCAAATTTTTTAAATATGAAATATATATAATGTATGTATAACCCCACATAGGCCAATGTAGAAGATAGAAACCTAAATGCTGGGATTGAAACTCATGTTGTACTCTGAATTTAAGAACTCTATTCGATTGAGCTAAAAAGTGATCTCTCTAACTTGTGACCTATATGATAATCTCTCCAAATTTGTGATCCATGTAATGATTTTTCCCCCAATTAGATGATCCATGTGACTACTTGTTGACTTTGATGCTCGATTTCTCAATTTGATATGGCAACAATACTACTCATTTGGAATATCAAGATTATTATGATATGGAATATGACGTCTCAATCTTGATCGATGAATTGATTTAATTTTGGGGACAAAATTTCTTTCAAGGTGGGGAGAATGTGATAACTTGGAAATTCACACTCTGAACATAAATTCTATTTTGACCTAGCTCTTTTTATTAAATTCGATATCATGTCGGTATGTGTATTGATGCATATTTGATCCATCTAGTATGTGTGTATCACTTTGGTGATACTCAAATTGACGAAAATCAAGTGTACCCCATGTTAGCCCTAATCCCTTGTTCCCTTTAATTTTTATTGTATATATTTTTACATTTGTATCCTTTTTTAGTCATCTTGTAGATCTCGTTCTCACATTTTGAATGCATCTTTTTTTTCTTAAATCAGAGCTATAATGAGCAAGTTATGGCCATTTGGAGACATGGTTCTTCAAAATTCACCCCCAATGTTTTTCCTGCCATTTTGGTCCTTTGTTCATGCTTATTTGGGCATGTGGAAACTCCTCGTAGGTCCAAACACACCCTCCTTTTTATTTTTCCCACCTTTCCTTTTCTACTCCCCCTGATGACCCCACACCCCATCAATAGATGTGGACCCTTGGATCTTTGTAAGCCACATTTCAGGGCTGACTTGACGGCCCCTGGCTCATCTCCCATCCACGGCTGGATGATGCACTTTTAATAGGCTCTGGTGGTACTCGAGGTACCTTTCCCCCCTCCATATTTCTCATCTTGTACACCTACTCCTTCCATTCGGCTGCGCAACCCACACCCATAGCCTATGAGGCTCCAGCAAGGACATGGAGGCACTAGCCACACCCCTCTCTTACCTACTTCATGGCCACCGGATGTAGAGACCCCTAAACCTAATTCATTAGGTGCCCTTTCCACCTATTTACCCTACCATACTCTCCACTAGAGCCACCTCTTCCTTCCCCTTCTCATTCTCCTAGTGACACACCACTTCCTTGCCCTGTTCGTCGCACCTTCGCCTACAACAACATTTGAAAACCCTAGGCGCATGAAAGACATGATGCCTAAACATCAGATCAAGAAGCATCATCCTAGATCTCTTGACCACCCATTCATGTCCTAACTCCCTCTACATCTCTCACTCTCTTTACCACATAGGCGTTGTTTGGGTAACGATGACCCGCCACTGAGACTCGCATGTCCCATGGGTGCCTTTCTCTCTCTCTCATGCACTCTCAATCTCATTCTCTCGCTTGGCCACACGGACAACTGCACCCATTGACATCCTGCCAGCGCACCACTTGGGACCATGACGGTATCACCTATCTCTCTAACTATCTCCCCCTCACCTGTAGTTGACTCATCTAGTGACACCCGTGCCTAGGGCTCACCCAATCCACCAAGTCTCTAGCCATTGTCAAGAGTCACACAAAGCCTCCTAATGACGCCCTCAACCTCTAACTAGTTCTGCGGGCCGCGTGGGGCCTGATCTATTACTGCCATCCTAGTAGTGAGCCCACTAGGCCTATTGTGGGTTGACCCAAACCTATCAGCTTGCAACCCAACGTGAGGGTAAATACCTTCAAAAATCCCTCTTTTTATGTTCAATCTTCTAAACCATGTCACTCCTAGATTGTTGAACCAAGTTGCATGATATTATATATCATTTTGATTAGAAAAACATCACCTATCTAATGAAATTAATATCTACTTCTAGTTTCATATGTTTTGTCTCTAATATGGTAATAAATGGTGTCCTTATAATCTTATGCTTCTCAATCAAGCTAAAACATGCAACACTTGTATATTTAATGATCTTGGACTTATATTCATGAAATTAATACATTATAGCTCCACTTTATAGGGATTGACGTCTTGGACCATTATATGTACCCTAATGTCCTTTTGACCTATTATGACTTGAAGATGGCCCTTTTATGAACTTGTATGCTACATCTTTCTCGTATATGTAACTTTTTCCTAATCTATCATTATGGAGTGTTTGTACTTCAAAAATCAGTAAGTCTGGTTATGCCTTGTTCCCTCTTTAACCTATGCCTTGCGCTAAATGCCATGCTCACCATGTTAGATCTCATGTGCCTACCTTGTGCATTAAAATGATCTAATTGATCTAGTCTGTGGAAGCAGTGAAGAAGAGGAAATAGAATGTCTCATGGCAAGAGAAGATGACGAAACTGACGAGGTAGATATTTGTCAATTATCTAAAGAAGAATTAGTTACTAATCTTGAAGAAATTCATACAAAATATACTAAATGCAAGAAATAAAAGAAGAAACTTACTAAAGTTATTGATGAACTTCCATAAATCTCGATAACCTTAGTTCTGATAATGTTACTCTAAAATACCCAAACAATGCATGAAAACAATCTATTGAAAATTATAAGGCACAATTACTTGTTCTGAAAATGACAATAACCTTCTTTCTCAGGAAAATATTGATATTCTTGCAAATTTAAATGATGATCAAACTCTACATGTTCTATGTACACATTCAGATTATGATGTTTTAGTAAAAGAAATTGATGTGGAAAATATCACACTAACAAATTCACTTGGGGTTGAAACCCCTGAGCTTTTACCAAAACCTCGTTCAATAATACCACTCGCAAGTGGACGAGTCTTATCGTAGTATAGTTAAGGATTGAATCCCAAAGGACAATTTTTTTAAGAATCTTTGTCAGTCGGATCTAGCTCAAGTAAGACTAGTATTTAGAACAATTGATTGGTTTGTGTTTAATTAAACTAATTGTAGGAAAGTAAGTGAGCAGAATGAAAGTTTGTTCTAGGTTAAATGATATGGAATTGATGTGATGGTATCGGGTTTCGCCACCACTGCGCATGCAAACACATCCAAACACATAACATCCAGGCAAGCATCTAACTATCCAAATGGAGTTGTTGTGAACCCTCCGCCAGGATAGACTCACCTAAGCGTCACCTTAGGCAGACGATTTCTCATCACCCTCTGGATCATTCACTTACGGCTCTGAAGATACAACATCCAACTAAGGCTGAGGGCCTCCCTTGCGGGTAGTCACACAGAAGCGTCATCGTGGGCAAGATGACTCGTCCCCTCATAGATCACACACTTGCGACCTCAAGGAACCCTATCAGATGTCTCGTCAAGGAGTCAGCTGTGCTAACCAACAAGCTGGTAAGTGATTAGTCTGCAAGCAAACATCAACGATAAACAAGGAAGATATAAAATCCAACTAAGGTTGCGCCCCCCCTTGCGGGTAGGAACACAGAAGTGTCACCGTGGGCTAGATGGCTCGTCCCCTCATAGATCACACACTTGCTACCTCAAAGAATCTCGTTCCATTTCTAGTCTGGGAGTCTACCTCATTAATCGACATTCTATGGTATGAAGAGAAGAACAAGATGGAAGCAAGCAGGTAATCAACTACAAGCGTATCAATTAGCAACGAAATGAAAAGTTGTATACATTGCAATGGAATGTTAAATGAAAAGACATGACTGCATGGGCAGCGAGGCTGATCCCCACACCCCAGTGAAAGTGAACTACTCACTCATGGTGTGAGAAACAAGAAGAAGAAGAGAGAGGGGAGATTCCACCATGAGCATGATGAAGAAGGTGGGCGCAGCTCGGTGAAGATGATGTGGTCTTCTACATCGTATCGGGGCAGCTCTGGACGAGGAGGAACTGCCAAGGTAGACTGGGCAGAGCTTCTTCTCCACCATCCTTCTCTTCTCTTCTTGGCCTCCTTGCTTGCAGCAAGAGGAGGTGTGGGCGGCATGGCAATGGTTGAATATGGTGGAGTGGCGGCAGTGTGGAAGGGAGACTGATCCTTGCCAAAGTAGCCTCTTGGCGTCCTGGAATCGATGCCCAAATGAGGACCCTTGTGGTCCTATTTATAGGCTTAGATGGGGTCTTCATGTTTTCTTCACGAACCTACTCCAAACAGTTTGGAGCAAATAGTCTTGGAGATCGTTTGACATGCAAACGGTCTGGGAAATGACTGGCCTATCAGTCTTGAGATTTAGTGACCATACGGTCTTGCACTGATGTGTACATACGATTCTTCGTCATGGGTATAAAATGGTTTTCTGCAACCGGTCTCAGAGATATCCAAATGGTCTTGGGTGGTGGCTAGCCAAATGGTTTGGAGACTATTTGGATGGCCAAACAATCTGCGTTCTTTAGTCATTCAATTGGTCATTCCTCATCGTTCAAATTGTCTCACGATCCTACTGGTCTCAAGGACCGATCACGGCCAAATAGTTTGATCATTCTCAGCCAAACGGTCTTCCATACAATTTAAGAAAACAATCTTGGGACTGATACCTATCTGAACCGTCTTGGAGATCTTGCTCTATCAGTCTTGCGTGGATGAGTCCAAACAGTTTGGTGTGTCTAAACGGTTTGGGATCCCTGAGTGCCCAACCAGTCTCTGCACTCTCTGATCATCAAACGGTCGTCACTTCTCGTTCGGTCTTGAGTCTGGGTGTTGGGCAATCGGTCTTGGTGCTGCTGATCTATCGGTCTGAGACCGTGCAGGTGGTGCGAGGGAGAGGTGAGCAGTGTTGGGCGTAGGCGACGACGGTGGCAAGGGTGGAAAATGGAAGTGCCAAGGCTGCTGGTGTGATGACATCAACACCGTCAGAGCTGTTGCAGGTTGAGTTAGGACACAACTAACGACGGTGGTGGAAGGCGATGTTGCTGCCGTGAGCTAGGGTTTGCAAGTGGGAACCAAGGACGAAGAAGAGGGGAAGCATGTTCCATTGCTGTCGAACTTCCCAAACAGTTTTGACTTCCCAACGTCAAATGGTCTTGAATGTCAGTGACACCAAACAGTTTTGGAAAAGAGTGATGTCCAAACGGTCTTGGGGTAGAGGTCACCCATATGGTCCTAAGACCATATGGATGAAACTGTTTAATCAGACTGTTTGGTTGAAACCCATTGGTCACACCAAGGGTGAGTGAAGGTAGATCTTGAAGATAGAATGGTGGTGATTATCATGGATTATGGTTGAACGGAGGTGGGTTCCAACTGATTGTTCAACCTCATCCAGACCTGCATAGAATCAACATAAACTCAGTTAAAACTTTGATAATTGAACCAATTAAGCAAGTTTTCACATTTTGGTATTTAGTAAATGAAATTGGATGTATTGAAACAACAAGATCCCAAGAAGGCGACTGAAAATCATGATGAATATGCATTCATCAGAAATAGACACTTTACTCTCAAACCTTGCTCAAGTAAATTTAGATAAAACTAAAAATCTTCTCTGCCACCTATTTACCCCCCCCCCATCCTCTCTGCCAGAGCCACCTCTTCCTTCCCCTTCTCATTCTCCTTGACACACCACTTCCTTGCCCTATTCGTCGCACCTTCGCTTACAACAACATTTGAAAAATCTAGGCGCATCAAAGACATGATGCCTGAGTAGCAGATCAGGAATCATCATCCTTGATCTCCCGACCACCCATTCATGTCCTGACTCCCTCTACATCTCTCACTCTATTAGCCACATAGGCGTTGTTTGGCCAACGACAACCCGCCACTCAGACTCGCATGTCCCACGGGTGCCTTTCTCTCTCTCTCATGCACTCTGAATCTCATTCTCTCGCTTGGCCACACAGACAACTGGAACCCACTGACAGTCTGCCAACGCACCACCTGGGACCACGCCCATCTCTCCTATCTCTCTAACTATCTTCCACTCACCTAAAGTTGACTCAGCCAGCGACACCCGTGCCTAGGTCTCACCCAATCCACCAAGTCACTAACCATTGTCAAGTGTCGTGCAAAGCCTCCTAATGACACCCTCAGCCTCTTACCAGTTCCACATGCCGTGTGGGGCCTGATCTATTACCGCCATCCTAGTAGTGATCCCACTAGGCTTATTGTGGGTTGACCCAAACCTATCAGCTTGCGACCCAACATGAGGATAAATACCTTCAAAAATCCCTCTTTTTATGTTCAATCTCGTAAACCTTGTCACTCCTAGATTGTTGAACAAAGTGGCATGGTATTATATATCATTTTTATTAGAAAAACATCACCTATCTAATGAAACTAATATCTGCTACTAGTTTCATATGTTTTGTCTCTAATATGGTAATAAATGGTGTCCTTATACTCTTATGCTTCTCAATCAAGCTGAAACATGCAACACTTGTATATTTAATGATCTTAGACTTATATTCATGAAATCAATAAATTATATCTTCCTTTTATTGGGATTGACGTCTTGGACTATTATATGTACCCTAATGTCATTTTGAGCTATTATGACTTGAAGATGGCCCTTTTATGAACTTGTATGATACAACTTTCTCATATATGTAACTTTTGCCTAATCTATCATTATGGATTGTTTGTACTTCAAAAATCAGTAAGTCTGGTTATGCCTTGTTCCCTCTTTAACCTATGTCTTGTACTAAATGCCATTCTCACCATGTTAGATCTCATGTGCCTACCTTGTGCATTAAAATGATCTAATTGATCTAGTTTTTGGAAGCAATGAAGAAGAGGAAATAGAATTTCTCATGGTAATAGAAGATGATGAAATCGACGAGGTAGATATTTTTCAATTATGTAAAGAAGAATTAGTTACTAATCTTGAAGAAATTCATGCAAAATATATTGAATTCAAGAAAAAAAAGAAGAAACTTACTAAAGTTATTGATGAACTTCCATTAATCTAGTTAATTTTAGTTCTAATAATATTACTCTAAAATACCCAAACAATGCATGAAAACAATCTATTGAAAATTATAAGGCACAATTACTTTTTCTTGAAAATGACAATAACGTTCTTTCTTAGGAAAATATTGATATTCTTGCAAATTTAAATGATTATCAAACTCTACCTGTTCTATGTACACATTCAAATTATGATGTTTTGGTAAGAAAAATAGACACTTTACTCTCAAACCTTGCTCAAGTAAATTTAGATATAACTAAAAATCTTGTTGAAAATGTTGAACTACAAATACAATTTTCTAGATTAATGCAAGGATATAAAACTCTTGACAATATTATATAAATCTTTTCTAAACAAGTGGAAAGAAGAGGTCTTGGATATTTAGCTAAAAACCAAACTAGAAAGGCATATATTTGTAACACTAGAAATATTATGTACCTAAATCTAAAGTTTTAAATTCTCAAAATGATCAAAAGAGGAATGAAATATCTTCTATCTCATGCCATTACTATCAACGTTTAGGTCATTATTCTTTCTCTTGTTAATACAAAAAGAAAGGAGAAATGGACATGGTTTGGGTTCCCAAACTACCAGCTTAAAACAAAAAGGAGAAATTTTTTAGATTTCACTTATGCTTATCTTGATAAGCACATTTATGTATAGTCTCAACTCAACTTGATATTCATTTGCATATCTTTTATTAAACAAATATCTATTTGAATATCCTTTATTTAAACAAAGAATCATTTCAATATTCTATAAAAATAATGTCTAGAATTGAATTCGGTCATTGAGAATTTTGATCGAGTAACTCCTCGGCTGAAGTTCAATTTGACCAGAAATCTGTTAGGATTTTAAAATTGAAGTATTTCAAATATTTATGGTATTGATAATATACTTTAATGTGTTAACCATCATGGATTATACTTGGGTACTAAAATATTTTAAATTTTTAGGACTAGGCAGTTGATAGTGGATGCTCCAAACATATGACTAGAAATAAGAAAGCTTTTCATTCACTCAAAAAGAAAAAGGAAGGATCAGTCCCATTTGGAGACAATGACAAAGGCACCCATGTGGGAATAGGTAATATTGGAACTAATCTCATAATTAAGAATGTGCTATTAGTAGATGGTCTGCATCACAATTTGGTAAGTGTTACTCAAGTATGTGATAGTGCTTATGATGTTATTTTCAATAAAACATGCTGCAAATTACTAGAAGAAGATACAAATAATGTAGTATATGAAGGAAAAATAGTAGGAAATCTTTATATTTTTAGGCCTAACTCTATGAAATCAATTGTTGGTAAATGCATTATTATAAATGTCAATATCCACAATTTGTGGCATAGAATATTAGGAAATGCAAGTACTCATGTTATTATAAAGTTAATTATACATGATCTAGTTCGTGGTCTGCCTAAAATCTCTTTTGATAATCCTAAAAATTGAATCTCACCCATTAGGAAAACAAACTAAAACTTCCTTTAAAGCCAAACAAATCCTTAGTATGTCTAGGCCTATTAAACTCATACATATGGATTTAATTGGACCTATGAGAACACAATTTATAGGTGGAAAGAGGTATTTTTTGTAATTATTGATGATTATAGTAGATATACTTGGGTATATTTTCTTTCTAGAAAAGATGTTACTATTGGAACATTTATTCATTTTTTCTCAAAAATTTAAAATCAACTTCAAAATAAAATATGAACAATTAGGAGTGATCATTGAGGAGAATTTGAAAACCACATTTTTAAAGACTTTTTCTCATCTAGAGGATACTCTCACAATGTGGATGTTCCCTATAGACCTATGTTTCAAATAGTAATTCTTATATCCAAGAATCCAAACATGTGTGCAAAATAGTCATCACAATTCAAGGGTCATCACATTACGTGTGTTATAAGATAAGGCTAAGATCTGATTTTAGATGTAGGGCAAGCACAAGATCTATGTTTTGATCATGGTTTTATCGTTAAAGTTCATAACTAGTCATATTAGATTAATCACATGCAATACATTTTAATGTCCAAGGCATAATATTAGTAAAGAGAGTAGGATAGATCAAGTTTCTATTAGTTCCACAAGTGTGATGAATCTACTTATTTTAACTTTATAGGACAAGACATTTGCATAAAAGTCACCTTTCATCATATCTGGTTGCCATCAAAAGGATTTTATGATATTTTTATGGTACTTTAGACTATGGTATTTGGTACCCATGAGATCAACCATTTGATCTTAAAACTTATATTGATGCCGACAATGCCAGTTGTCACCTTGATCGCAAAAGCACTAGTGGTGGTTGTTTCTTGCTTGGAAAATCACTCGTATCTTGGTTTAGTAAGAAACAAAATACTACTTTTTTATCAACCACTGAAGCAAAATGTATGACAGCTGGGTCATGTTGCATGCATGTTTTATGGATGCAACAAGTCTTAAATGATTGTAGTTTTTATTATCTTCAACTCCATTATTCTATGATAACACAAGAGCAATCCGTTTAGCTCATAATCCAATTTTACATAGTCAAGCTGAACATATTGAAGTAAGACATCATTTTCCTTGTGATCATATTGCTAAAAATAAATTCATATTCATCATGTTGATACTAAAAATAAATTAGCTAATATTTTCACAAAACCCCTTGGTTTAGAACAATTTAGAGTAATTAGAGAAAAATTGAACATCGTTCCTCTTAAAGAGTATACTTCAATCTCTTTGCTCAATGATTTTATTGCATACACTAATAGTATCACCTTTTCAAAAAAATTATCTAAAATTAATTATTATCATGAATAAGAAATACTTAGTCAAGCTCAATCCATCCTCATTACAAATTATTGTTCAAAGTGTCAAACTCGATTGAAAAAATCATGGACCTAGTAGATCCTTGGTCAAAAAATTCCACGATTGAGATTTTATCAGTGGGACCCTCATTTGGATATGCACGCCTTGATTAGAGAAGGTTTTATACATTCTCCGACCAAATTGTTTTTGAATAGAAGGTCCCTTAGTCGACAAAATTCTTGACCGAGGCCTCGACCATTGAAAAAATTTCAAATTATAGGTCAACTGACTAGCCGTTATTGAGTTGTTGGAAAAGATTTGTTGTGGTGTGCTCATTCGAAAAACTCACCAACTGAGCCATTATAGAGTTGTTGGAAAAGATCCATTGAGGGCTCGGTCGATGAGTTTTTCAACCAAGCACATGTCTATTTTGTTGTAAATAGTCCCCAATTTGGACATTATCTTCATAACTCAAAGATCACTCTTCTCTATCATCCCTCTAGCATTCCTTGGAGCTCTTCTCCAACAAATTTCTCCCCCTATCATCTCCACATTTTCTTCCAACATATTTTTGCTCAAGATGGCATCCTCTTCAGCTCACAGTTGCAAGAAGCAAGTAGCATCCAAGAGGGGGTGTCTGGTTAGTCCGACAGTGACAGTCATCAATGAGATACCCTTCAACGAAGCTACTACTGGAGAGAAGTACCTAAAGTTCACCTCAAAGATGCCTCTTACTTGATGCCTAGTGTAAACAGACACCTTCTCTGAGATCCTCAATCTTCTTCATCTCTAGAAAGTCCAGAAACTACTGGAATTTCTTTCCCCTTCCTTCCTTTTCTGGTCTGCACCGATTGTCCATGAGTTTTATGCCAACCTTAATAGGGACACCAAAAACCATTATTCCTTCACCACCATGGTAAATGGGATATCCTTTAGTCTTTCTCAAATCGATATCCTAGAAATGCTAGAAATTGATGTTGCCGAATATGGTGACTTTGCCGACCTCGCCATTGGTAATCCCCGCAATAAGCTCTCCACAAATAAAAAAAATACACTTGGTCTTAGTGACAGCAAAAGAACCATTTTTCTCTCAAATACATCTGCTCAAGAACAAAGGGGTACCTACTATGCCACATCTCTAACCCCTAAGGATAGTATAGTGAACCTTATTATAAGCCACAACATATATCATAGAGCCAACAAGACTGAAATTCCCCAGTTAAGGATGTACCTCATATATGCAATTCTTGAACGCATCCCCATAAACTTCATTCTCATTATCCTTTCAAACGTGCATGATTTCTCTATAAATACACAATATTCTAATTTTGTTTGCTAACACATTCAACAATCCATTGGAAAAGACTTCAGTGACTTAGTATATCCCTATGCTAGGAACCTTCAAAGGATTACTCAAAACACTGTTCACAAAATGGGCATAGACTTTGGACACAAAAGGGGTAGTACTGAAGAAGGCACATCCCATTAAGATATCCCTCCACCTTCTTCTCTTCCCCCTAGCTACATTGTGGTAAGCCTTACCAATGATGTCTCCTATCTCAAAGGTGTAGGATATCAGAGTGGGAGATACTTTTATTACCACCACAATTCCATGACCTATCTTGACAAAAAAATGCAATACCTGACCCCAAACACTCTTGATAACTATCCCTACGTGTCATACCCGAAGAGTATCTATCCATTCAATATATAGAACAACTACACTCAAGTACCACCTCCACCATCCACCAAACTTACCCATACCCAATAGTCACTCATGAAACTCCAGGACATTGTAGCCAATTTCTAGTTTGATAGAGCACCCACATTTCTTTAGGCTTATTCTCTTGCCAAGACTGGTACATGGTATTGGGGTATTATCATAAAATATTATGGTATTGCACCTTTCTATAGGAAGGATCCGAAGGTGGATATGATAACACCCAAATTTAGGCATCTATTCTAAGCATTTATTTATGTTTTTGTGTCATTATAGCATTGATATGCCCATAATAACCCTATATTCTTATCTTTTAGTAATTTATATCTTTTCATAGATAGAGTTGATCAACTAGCCAATTTTGGGGCTTGTAGGCACCAAACCTAAAAAGACATCTATTCTCTAAGATTTCTCCCCCAACACATGGTCTTTGTAACAGCTAGGCTCCCATCTGCCATGACCACTGTCGAGAAGGAAACACTACCACCGTGATCATGGGATCCACCGTAACTGTGGACTGGACCACGATCATGTGATCCACCATGACCGGGACCACAGGCTCAACACAACCGCGAGATCCACCATGACCGCGAGCTTGTTTTGACCGCGACCACAGACTTGCCACAACTGCGGGATCTAGTGCGACTGTGGCACGACCACGACCTTGGCGAGTAAGACCATGACCTAGATCAACACCTCGACCATTTCACCTATAAATACCTTCCCCTCTCCACCTGAAGGGGGGTTCCAAATTTTGAAGGTTCCAGGTGTTGGTTCCGACATTTTGAGGTTCCCATAGCCCCGTGGGAGGGTCTAGAGGTCCAAGAAGGATGAAGTGCTCACCCTACGCCCATCCCTTCAGTGTGCTTACATCCTCCACCATTTTCCACCATCATCCACCCATTTCCACCCGTATTCTATCATGCACAATTATTTTCCACCTCCATCCCCTCACCAAGATGCTATTCGGGGCAGATCTAGAGAGCAAGGAGGCCAAGGAGTTTAAAAGACCATGGAGGAGGACCCAAAGATGAGATCTAGCCTATACAGAGGCTAAGGAGTGAGAGGCACCTCTCCTCTATGGGCTCAATCTCTTCTTCTTCTCCTTTCTTATACTATGCTCCTTTGTTTTTGTACAAATGATGTTCTTCCATTTTTGTTCGGTGCCAACTATGCTTGTCCATGGCTAGTTGAGCTCCTTCTTGGCTATGTAGCCTGTTTTGGGCATGCTTATGTACTTTAACCTTAAGCAAGTAGTTTTATTCCAGATCTAGTATGTTTTAGTTCTATCTTCTCTTTTTGGTTATGATTGCTAGTTTGGTTGATCTCTTTCTTGCTTGAACTACTATTTCTGCCTATATCGAGAGATTTGTTATAGGAATAGATAAGAGAAGATAATTTGGATCAGAATCTGAAATGAGGATGGTTCAAGGTGATTCATGTTGAATCATAGCTCGGGGCTGAGCCCACTACCTAGTTCTACGTGGATCACATTTGTTTACTAGTACAAAAATAACGTATAACGTCACATTTGATGTCGTTGGTTGGTGCACAAAAACTGACGCCAATGGTCTAAGGTGTTAGTTTATAAAGACAATTGACACCTATATGTGAAGATTGGATGATTTACAAAAGACACGTGTATCGCTTTTTTTTTTAATGTCATTTTTAATAAACAAAACTGACGTCCAAAATCACCCGCGAAATACAATTTTTAAGCGAACAAATTTGCCTCCAAAAATTTTAAATTGGGCATCGGTTGTGTAAAATCCGATGATACCTGTTCCGCACCAAGCCCCACAAAACTTTCTATCCCCTCATTTATCATCGGTCTTTGTTAAAGAACTGACGACTAATATCCTTCGCGAGGCAAAATTCATTCCCTTGTTTATTGTCAGTTTTGGAGGAATAACTGACGTGAATGTGTTAACTTAGTATCACTCATGCGAGCCAGACTCTTCCCCTTCGTTGTTTAGTTCCCGATCTTCTCCCGCCTAGCTAGGTTTGGTGATTTTTCTTCCACCTCCCCTTCTCTACTCACCGCCTCCGCTCAGTATGACGACGAGCTTGAAGTTTCTCGTCGCCTCCGTGCTCCTCCACAATGAGCTTGAAGCTGCTCACCGCCTCCACGTGCAAAAGCTAGCTTCTCACGTTGGAGTTGCTGCTGCTGTCTAATCGTCGGCCGCCACCACCTACTCCCATCGCCACCACCACCTGCTCCAGAAGGAGGGAGGAGCCTTCCTCTAGCCGCCTTCATCTGCTCCAGTCATCTCCACCGGCCACTGCCTGCACCTCCTCTACTTCACCTCCAATACTGACCACCTCCACCTCCAGGCACTTCTACCACAACCTGATCTGTAAGGACCCTGACCTTCATCTTGGGCTTACCCTATTTGTTTTACCTAAACCCTTGTGTTTGGTTTCTTGCTAATCACCTTTAGTGGTGATTATGGTTTGCTTGTGTTTTGTGGAGAGTTCGAGGTGCTACATGCAAAATAACCTAAGATAAGGTTGGAGAGCAAGTTTTTCACCTTGAGAGATGTCTTTCTCTCTCTTTGCTTCCTCTAGGGTTGAGAGGAAGGTTTGGGTTCGTGCCTTGTGTTGCCTTGGGCTTGGTTTAGCTCTTTTGGGCCTTGTTTTCCCTTGTTTTCCCTTGTTTGGGCCTTGCCTTACTTGGTTGAGCCCTATATCGGACAAGGTAGCTTGTGTCGGCCTCGGTGTGTGTCGGCCATGCCTTGTATCACCGTAGAGGAGTAGTGTGTCGACCTTTGACCTTGTTTGACCTCCTTACCATGGTTGAGCCACCCTAGCTTGGACATGTGGCTGAACCTTGGTTGAGTGGTGGCATGGCATGTGCATGAGCTTTGCAAGGTGGTAAAATGTGTGGACAAGTGTCCCTTAGTAAGGTGACACCTTGCCTTGGTTTAACCTTGATCCTCATCTATATATGCCTTGCCCTTCTCTTCCTTAGGAACCCTTTAGCTCTTTTGTTTCTCTTCCCTCCTTGTGTGCACGACACACCTTCCTTGGAGAGCTTGGTGGCCGATCCTTTCCCCTTGATGGAGATCTCTTATTCTACCTTTTTCTTGTTAGCCGAACCCTAGGTGGGTCTTGTTCTTTGGTAAGCATCTTCCCTCTCTCCTTAGCATCTTCTTCTCCATCTTGCCTACTCTTCGGCCATGGTGGTTATGGTTCTTGTTCCTTTTCTTGAGGTGGCCAAAAGTGGTTTGCTTGGAGCTAGGAGCTTGAAGCTTGGAGATTTAGAGCTTGATGAGTTTTCTTAAGGAGGGTTATATAACTTCTAACCCTAGCTATACAACCTTCTTTATGTTGCATGATTCCTATATGTTGATAATCGGCCATGCATGTTATGTTTCTCGCTCTAGTACATGTTGATCTTATGGATATAGTGAGCATGATATTGTTGATGTTTATATGCCTTTGGATCTAGTTGTCCAAACCATAGTTTGGGGTTTTCATTGGTGGCAACACCCCTTTCTCTCCTTGGTCTAGAAAAGTGAGTTTGAGCTCTAGTGATGTAGGCAATACCCCTCTCTCGTTTTAGTTGAGAGGTGAGTCTACATTCTAGTTTCTTGGGCAACACCATCCTCTCACCATGGATTTGAGATGTGAGCTTTTTGATAGATGATGACCTATGTTGAGGTTGGTCCTTGTGGTTTCCTGATTTGTGATTGAGGTTGTGCAAAACCCCTATCTCTTGGTTTTTGAGAGGTGAGCCGATCTTCTTGATCAATTAGGGTTTGGTGCCCTTGTGCTTGAGGTTGAAGATGACCATGTTGGGTTGTGCCTTGCACGATATGACCTTGGATTAGTGTTGTCTGATAGCCTTGTCTTGGGTTGTACCTTTGAATGATATGCCTAGTTGAGCTTGGTCGATGCCCTTTGTGGAGTAGGAGCTTGGGTGATGCACCTTGTTGTGTGCTCTGCATGACACACCTTGTGATAGTCCTTGGCCGATATGAGATTTTTTACCTAGTTGGATGATAGGTCTTCTTAAGGTGTTGCTTGTTATAGGTGGGCAACACCCTAGCCTCTTCCTTGGACGATATGAGTAAGATGTGTAACCTTGTGTCGAGCATGGGGTTTTTGTTTTCCCGACATACCCTAAGTGAGTTCTCCAATATGGTGCCTTAGTGGTTACAATGCTCTCGGATGATAGGATGCCTTAGATGATAGGGCATCTTGGGCGCCATGATCCTGGTTGACATGCTTCTTGTTGAGAGGGTTGGCCGATAGAAACTCTAACCCTAACCCTAGTTCGTGTGCACGATAGGCCCTTGGTCGATAACCCATGCTGATGATGCACGATTCATCCTTGGATCTGGTTGCCTGACACCATGTGAGCTGGTTGCATGATAGGTTGAAGCATTGATGGTCGATATGATGGCACAAGTTCTCTAGGGTTTGGAACCCTAGCCTATACACCCTTTGGCGAGGGTTGGCGCTGCTCACTATACCTATAGTGAGGGTTGCAGGAGCTTTGGTAAGGGTTCTGATAACCGAGAATGTATATAGTTGATAGTTCTCTGTTAATAATGATAATACAAGTGATATGATGTAATCACCTTGAATCCTGCATATATGATAATGAGTTAAGATGATAGGTTGTGAACCGGGAAGCTTGGAAGCATATGATGTTTGTTCACATGATGATGGGGAACATGATTATGATCACATGTATGGGGCATGATATATGCTTATGATTGAAAATAAAACTATACTTTCAACATCTTATGTGTAATATACTCATGGATGTTTCTCTATATTTGATAGCATGATAATCGTATTAATCCATGATGGCTTTAGATATCTCTATGGATGTGTATACTAACCATGCAGGTATACTATGTGGAGTCATAGCCTGGTAAGAGCTATGAGATATTTGTACTTTGAATAGCACCATGTGATGATAATCCTTATTAATGAGATAACACGTTGATAGGTCTCAGGACCTGATATAAGACTGAATGCCTAGTTGAGGTGTTATCCTCTGATGATGAGGTAAGGGATGCACTCCCAGAATACTGATGCATGATTATGATGCCTTGAGAGGTAGTGGTTTATGTAATGAGGGATTGAGGTCCCAGGACAGTATGATGATGGAAATAATGATGTAATGCTATGAAGTTATGTTTACAACTTTGGTTGCCTCAACAATTGGTTTAAAATATACTAATTAATTATAGATGAACATATCATGTAGTTTTCCCTAGCCATAGATCCATCATTGTCAGTATCATTGTGATGGTGAAATAGGTTTATCCTGCAGGATCTTCCTGGAGCGCATATTGTTGAATATGTGAGGTTTTCCCCTAGCCTAAAATAGGAGGAATCTGAGTACCACTGTGAATATATGGAGCATGGTGAACATACCCATGGCTCCAGATATGTGATGATGAGCATGATGTGTTCATGGCTTAGATGTATGCACTAGCACCTATGATGAGGTAAGCTAGAGATATGGGTAGCTTGCAGAGCTGACCCAGAGGTTGAGGCCCTATAAGCATAAGATTGCGGTCTTGCTTGATGATCGTGTACTGACCATGAGAAGGTGAGGTCATGGAGTCTAGAACTCCTTAGACCTTGTATGGCACTGGATTGGGCTTCATAGCCAATGGTTGGACTTGAGCAGGGAAGGCTCACTTCCTCAGGGCATAATAAAATGTAATCCAGCTGAATAGTATATCTTGCTTAAAGCAAAACACAAAACATTGATTGAGGCCTTGCTTATATAGTCGATGTAGTTATACCTTGCAGATATGTGTACGATCCTTATATTCTGTTATAAGTTCTTATAAAGATTATCTTGTCAATCATGTTCCATAAAGAAATACTTGGTTATATGCCTCCTGGAGATCTTAGTAAGATTGATGGTAATAATAGCCTTGCTCAGTATGCTGCTCTTGTTATACACTCTATCAGTTATATACTATTATTGCTTTAACCTTATGAGGTTTTATAGTTTCTGTGGGGAGTTATGTTTCTCGCTGGGACTGTGTGTCTCACCTCGCTGGTTTACACCCTTTTTAGGTGATCGCTCTAGACATGGTGGTGGTTGTGAGGTTGAGGCCGAGCAGCAAGAAGAGCAATAGAAGGCAAGATATGGGGATGCTGTTGTTTTGGTGGTTTTGTAGTAGAGTCCTAGACTCGTCCCTATACTCTCAGGTCCTCGGAGGTGTTTGACGATGTTTCACGATGACTAGCTATTGCAATTTTGGTATATCCTACTACTGGCTGTACGTGGCCCGTTATGTATATATTAAAAGGTGATGAACTCTGGTGCTGACAGTACAACTAGTTCTGATAAGATGTGGACATATATCAAAGCTTGTAATATTTCTTTTATAACACATTTCTCTACAGGATCTAGATGCAAAAGTTCTCTTATGTATGCTTTCCGCAAACAGTTTTAAATAACCCGTGTTTTCGGTATAATGTGGTTCTGCACATTTTCGTGTGACATCGCGATGTCTGTGTGATGGTGGGGTGTCACAGTTGGTTTGGTATCAGAGTTCTAGGTTCGCTGAGTCTACAAGGATCTAGGACTAGGTTTGCGTCTCTTCTTGTGAGTTTTCTAGATTTTCTTACAAGACCTTCTACCCTCAGTAGAAGATAAAGCTTAAAGATGTCTGGAAACCATGAAGAACATGCTGCTGAGAGTAGTGATGCTGCATCAGTTGATGGAGAAAGAGTGAAGGCACGTGAAGATCGGGTGCCTGAGGTCCCCCAACTTGACCCAGCCATTCTCGAAAATCCTACCTACCAACAACTTATGGGGCATTTGATGGCTATGATGAATCACATGGTGGAAAGAGTGCCAGTGCCTCAGCCAAGAGCACAGGCTCCCCATGGTGAAACATCGAGTATTGGGAAGACCGTTGAGTGGCTTCTCCGAATAAGAGCTTCAGATTATGCTAGAACGGTTGATCCAACGGATGCAGATCTGTGGTTGACAGGTCTCGAGAAGGCCTTTTGGATCCTCGATATCCCCGAAGTAGACAAAGTCAAGCACGTTGTCTACCTTCTGAAGGGTAGTGTTGGCCACTAGTGGGCCATCGAGCAGGAGAAGCGACCCGGTGAGGAGATTGGTTGGGAAGTTTTTCGGCGAGAGTTCATCCACAGATACTTTCCGAAGATGTATCTAGACAAGAAAATCAACCAGTTTGAGCATCTATGCCAAGGATCAATGAGCATCACCAAGTATGAAGACAAGTTCATGGACTTGCTGAGGTTTTTTCCTCACATGGCGGCAACAGATGATGAGTGGATGAGGCAGTTTGAGAAAGGTTTGAGTGCAGAGTTGTCGACACTTGCTACTTCTTTGGAAAATCAGGAGAGGTTTGCCACATTCGTGGAGTCTGTCTGCAGGATTGAACTGTTTGCTAGGGAGAAAAGGGAGTCCATGACCAGGAAATAGCCTGCTCAGTTCCAAGGATAGAGATTTGGTGGCTTCAAGAAGCCAAGGTTTTTGACACCTTCTTCGATGCAGAGTTCTCGTGTACCATCTCAATGGTCTCCGAGTAATGGAAGAGGTTATGTTTTTAGCCGTCAAAGGCACATAGTACAACTTCTGTGGTAGTGACAGGGCCATCTAGGCCGCAGATAGAAGGTAGGTCATGTTATCACTGTGGAAAAACTAGGCATTTAAGGTCAAATTGCCCAAGAACAGACATTGAGGTAACGCAATATGTCAACAAGTTAAAGTTGAGCATCAAAAGCCGGCAGGTACGTTGCAACCCATGTCGATACCACAATGGAAATGGGATCATATAACCATGGATTTTGTAGTTGGTCTACCAAAGATAGCTAGGAATCATGATTCCATTTGGGTGATAGTGGATAGATTGACAAAATCTGCTCATTTCATACCTGTAAAGACAACGTATACATCAGAGAAGCTTGCTCAGGTGTATGTAGATGAGATAGTGCATCTGCACGGTGTACCAACAATGATAGTTTCCGACAGAGGTCCTCAATTCACAAGTCGTTTCTGGGAATAGTTGCACGAAGCATTGGGAACACAGTTAAATTTCAGTACCGTCTTCCACCTGCAGACGGATGGACAGTCAAAAAGGACTATTCAGACTTTGGAAGATCTTTTATGAGCTTGTGTTTTGCAGTTCCTAGGATGTTGGGATGTGCATATCAGTTTGATAGAGTTTGCTCATAACAATAGTTATCAGCGGAGCATTGACATGGCTCCTTATGAGGCTCTATATGGAAGAAAGTGTAGATCTCCTTTATGCTGGTATGAGTCTGGTGAGTATCAGCTGTTGGGTCCTGATTTAGTACAATTGTGAAAGACTGGATTTCTGGCTTAATTACGAGGACATAATTTCTTATAAGGTGTGTATCATGTAATGGACTAGACTTTCAGAATTCAGAAAATGTCCAATGACTCAAGTGAAAGCATATGGTTGGGTTTTGAGATCAGATTTTGGTAAAATGGAATTGTGATTGTGAAGAAGCATAGTCCCAAATTTCATGATCAAATAAGGTTCCTAAAGAATGATATTTTAGCTTTAATTATTATCTATGGTGTTGTTAGTATCAGAACGATGTTTCATATTTAGAACTTAGGCCAAGGTCAGATATAATACGTCGCGCGGCTTGTTTATGGGCTAGTCTCGCTTTTGTCTTGTAGCTGACTTCAATCTAAACAGCCCACGATGGAACCAATGACTTAAATCTTATCATCAACCCCCAACAGTTTGAGGTTAGGATGTGAGATATCCACGATCTCACTCATGATGCCACGATCATCCTAGATGTGTGCCGAGGATAAACTGAACACTACGTTATGTTCTCATCTCAAACAATACGTTGGTGAATAAGAAGCCAGAGAGACCGGCAACCCTTCCATCGTTCTCTCTACCCACTACAATATAGAGCTCCCAACCTGTTCCCCCTTCATCTCCATGGATAGTAGCAGTAGAAAAGGAAGAGACAACCCATGCCGACAGCTGTTGAAGAGGAGCATCAAGAGTGGGAAGGGTCATTGTTATTCAAGGACGCCACAACAGTCGGTTTCCTAGGACCTCGTCGACCTGAACTTCTAGAGAGTGTCGCAGGTTCTGCTGAGGCCATAACCTCACGGAAAAAGGGACGGGGTCTGCTTCCGGAGAACCAAGGAGCCGTGGAGGTCCTGATGATGGTCCCAGAAGTCAAGGAGGAGGAGGCAGCACCTGCTACTCCCACGCCGAAGCAGTCACTCGCGGCGGCGTACGCTGCGGATAGGGGAACCCGCACATGATTGGAGAAAACGTGAGAGAGAGGGATATAGCCACGACGGTGCCCTTTGTTCCAGTAGACGACACACGCAGCGCCGCGTGAAGGAGAAGGAACGAAAGAAAGGAGAGATCTGGGTTTGCTCACCGGAGTGGACCCAACCATGGCGAGGCACTACCCGGCGGCGAGGCATTAATCCGGAGGTCTAGCCCTAGTGACAGCAGTCCAAGGAGGACGACCTCATAGCCTATCTCTGGCCGGAGAGCAGCCTCATGGCGACACCCATCCAGAAGGAATCATGAACCCAGAGGGAGAGAGAGGTGAGCCGTGCACCGATGGCTAGGCGACGTAGACGAAGAGCCGGCGGCTACATCACGAGAACCAGACGTGATCGCGTGAGGAAGGGGAGTCTGTTCGGTCCAGGCTGAAAGTGCGATCTGAGCACCGAGATGATGAGAGGAAAATTGGGCATGTAGCCCTGAACCAGGCCCAGACCAAGTGAACTGACCAGATCAAGGAAAGGGATGCGCCTCCCACGTGGGCCACGTGTCGGCAGGGCATTGGCCTAAAAAGGTAAATTGCCCAGTAATTTTAGTATATTTCCAGATCTTGTTTAATTCATAGAAATTGCCTCGATTATCAGAAAATGACATATAATATACCAAAATGTTCATAAAAATGTGAAGAACAATATGTAAGCATAATATCAGGATTTTGAAGCTTTAACCTCAATGATATCATGTAAGATGTGTAATTCTTATTTCTTGAATAATAAATATCAAATGATGATATTAAATTATGGGAAAATGTTAGTAACTCCATAATAGTGTTTTTAACCCATATGATGTCTGTAATCATGATGTTGATGCACGAAATCATGTAATTTGCATAATATGGCTAATTCAGGCTAATAACCCTAATTAATATGTAATAAATACATACATGCTCAATAAAAGATGAAATTCACAGAGTAATCTCATATCAGTATCTGGAACCTCAAAATTAAATAAGAGATCAGGATGACACCCAGAATCCATGTTATACAATGATGTTTGCTCTTAATGTGATATAAACCCTAATTTGAGTAATGCATGCAACCTAGGGTTAATATGTGCACAAAAAGGACATGGAACCTAATGTTCAGATGATGAACTTTGATAATGAGATGTAATCTGGAAAATGACATCAGTGAGATAATTCTAAGATGAGAATGCAAGTAATGATGAGAATATCCTAATGAGTTAAGAAAACCGTAAAATGGATACGATTAGGGTTGAAATGAGATGTAAGATGATAAGAACCTGATGATAGTATATGGTCTTGTCTTGATCAGGTGTGACCAAGCTTATAAATTACATGAGGATATCATGATTAGGATATCTCTTTGGAAGGTATGCCATTACCTCTTACTTGGCTTATTATACAACATGTTTGTGTTATATGCATAGTAAAATACTTGGCATATGGTATTGGATAAAATGATTATTCTTGTATGATATGTTGGTTGGTTTTCTATACTTACTATTATGAACACATCAAACATAATATCTTTGTTCCATTATATGAAAGCACCAACTCTTTGGCAGTGCACTTGGAAGTGACCGAACTCTTTGGTAGTGGTCACATTGTACATATGGAAGCACCAACTCTTTGGTAGTGTGCCTGGACCCAACTCTTTGGTAGTGGTCACAGTGTACATAAGATCCAACTCTTTGGTAGTGATCATAAAGGCCTTGATGATATAATGGAAAATGTGCTTAAAATATGTGTTCTCTTTTGTTGATGAATATCTTTGTACAAGTATACACTTTTCTTATATTTCTTTATAATTGCAAAGTATTAGTTTTATCTTATTGCCAAGATATGCTGAGAGGTAAATAAAAGACACATAGGCGTACTCAGTACATTATTCTTGAATATTGTGCTGACGTGTACCGCATGTAATCTTTTGTTTAGGTTTTGGTTATGCTCTTGAAGATCCAGGATAGTGAGATTTGTGTGGTGAGCTGATGTACAGGTGGACCTGTTGTCTTAAGATCCTAAAGTTTAGTAGTAGTACATGTATGTGTATAAGTTTACCTTTCAATATGTAATATCAAATGTTGTAATAATTCATGTTGTAATTATATGTTGAATGGTGAACATGTGTATATGGTTTTATTATTGTTCATGTGCATGTGCTACTGATGTGTTTCCTTCTGACTCCCTTCATTTTCTTCTTCTTAGCCTTATGTGGGGTGTTTAAATTGGGATTCTCGCTGAGGTGAGGGTTTCAATTTGGACGTCACACATTAGATTAAGTTTTAGAAAATCTGGGGACGTCACATGTGGTATCAGAGCATGAACAATAGCAAATGCTGACATTTTCTCATTATGCAACTCAAAACTAAAGAACCTTGAACCTTAATAATCCTTAGGGTTAGATTAGTCGTCTTTTAGAGACTAGATCTGACTTAGCCTCTAGGTTAGCACCTAGATGTCTGAGAACTAGGTCTAGACTAGTGCTTGTTGTATAGCAAGTGCTTAGATGTCATACTTTCCTTATAGTGCAGCGGTATGGGATGTTGCACTATTTGGAAATGACGTGCATCAAGGGAAGAGAAACCCTAGACATATTGCACATGTTGTATAGAGTAGCTACACTAGTCTACACCATGATCTCACCCTTTTCACTAGTTTTCATGACACTGGACTCTCTACTATGTGTGGGACACTCGTTTTCAGGATTTGGTTTTTGATTCCAAACGGATCGAACCTCGATAGTTTTCTCTGACATTTTTTTTATCAGAGAAAAACTATATAATATTTTAATATGTATATGTATTACAAAATGTGTCGCCACACATGTACGAGTAGGAGGTGGTCATGCAACCCAAGTGAAAGTGATGACATCAGTTTAGAAGAGAGAGTAGTTCTAGATTAGATGTCTAGAGCCTTGTTGGATATATATATGATAGATGGAATAGATGATATGAGTTTTGATGATATGATGTAAGTCTTACATAGATGACATAAGATGGTTTATGATGATCTGTGTTTGTCTTTGAGGACTTAAGTTCAGTTTTGAGGATGCAAGATAAGTTTTGATGTTGCAAGTAAATAGGCTTTTATGAGATAAGATAAGTTAAGCTAAGACAGGTTGTGAGTCAGCATGAGCCTCAAGCTCTTTTACGAAGGAGGAACTCTAGTGTTAGGACCAATTTTGGGGTTAACTCCAGAGAGAGTGAGACCCATTGGGAGAAGATTAGAGAACCTAAACTCCAAGATATGAGAATTTTGAGATATGTGATATGATATGTCCTAAACTAGAATACTCCTGAGTGACTGAGTTGAGTTGCTTTATGTATGATTCCTATAGTCTTCTTGAAACCTAGATGTCCTTGGAAGGGCCAAACCCTAAGAGATAAAGAGAGGCTGGCTACATGTGCATATGTGAACATGAATATGAGAACCTGCCATCTGGGTGAGGGAGAGAGCCCAAGACCCTGGAGGAGGTATCTATGTTAGTTTCTGTGAAGCCTCATGCTCGGGTAGGTGGTTTCCCGCATAGGAATCTAGTGGTTGCATGTATAAGAATGTTTTGGGAGGATGTCTCATGGGTAGAATCCTCCGAAGAGGATGTCATACCATGTTTTGGTTTGTGCTTATGTGGCTAGATCCAGTAAAGCAATCGACTAGTGCCAATGAGGTAATCCGAGAACCCTAGACTAAGAGAGGAAAGATAAAGTATATGCATATGAGATACTCATAGAGTTGAGTTAGCTCAGAAAGAATGAGCAATGCACTATCTTTGTGATCAGGGTTGGGAGAACCTCATTTGGACTAGATAAAGTTTTCATACATGTTTCATGAGCCACTTGTATAAGTTTGTTTAGCACACCCATGATATAATATATATAAGGATGTAATCTAATCTTGAGATATGGTACATGGATATGATACGATGGAAACCTAAGATGGTTTAATAGATATCAATGCATAAATGGTTAACCATATACAGAATAATGATGATAATGTGATACTGTTGGTTAATCTTGTGATAATATCACTAGTAAATGTTGTAATTTACTATAAGCAATGGAATAAGATCATATGAATGAAACATGTTACATGAGGTGTTAATCTTAATGCTTAACTAAGATGAAAAATGTAATTTGATAGTTAGCACAACATAACGTTTATAACACCTTAATATGATCTAGATGGATAAAGTGGGTTAATTATAGTTAACTCCCTCCTAAAAGGCATATGTTAATGTTGAACATGTTCTAACAATATTCTCAATAAGATGTTGATGAAACTTTTACATACGAGATAACTTCAGTTATCTCCTTGAGAACATGGTAATATGATGTTGAATATTAATGCATGTCTAAAGATAAAGATGAAACCCTAACAGATGAGATACGTCATGATGTAACCTAATCTCTTAAACCATGATATATGATGAGTGGTTCACCCTTGTATCACCGTAAATGTTTGGAAAACATCCTAATAGCTAGGACATAGTTCGAGAGCTTTTGGCTATGTTGTACATAGAATGGTGCCTACATGTGGATGAGAGCAAGATAAGGCTTTCCCTATAGGGATGAGTATGGTTTACTTTCGAGGACGAAAGTTCTTTTAAGATGTATATGATGTCAAAGACTGGATTTCTAGCTTAATTCTGAGGACGAAATTTCTTTTAACGTGTGTATGATGTAATGGACTGGACTTTTGGAATTCAGAAAATGTCCAATGACTCAAGTGAAAGCATATGGTTGGGTTTTGAGATCAGATTTTGGTAAAATGGAATTGTGATTGTGAAGAAGCATAGTCCCAAATTTCATGATCAATTAAGGTTCCTAAAGAATGATATTTTAGGTTTAATTATTATATATGGTTTTGTTAGTATCAGAACGATGTTTCATATTTAGAACTTAGGCCAAGGTCAAATATAATACGTCGCGTGGCTTGTTTATGGGCTAGTCCCACTTTTGTCTTGTAGCTGACTTCAATCTAAACAACCCACGATGGAACCAATGACTAAAATCTATCGTCAACCCCCAATAGTTTGAGGTTAGGACGTGAGATATCCACAATCTCACTCATGATGCCACGATCATCCTAGACATGTGTCGAGGATAAACTGAACATTGCGTTATGTTCTAATCTCAAACAGTACGTTGGTGAATAAGAAACTAGAGAGACCGGCAACCCTTCCATTGTTCTCTCTACCCACTACAATAGAGAGCTCCCAACCTGTTCCCCCTTCATCTCCATGGACAGTAGTAGTAGAAAAGGAAGAGACAACCCATGCCGACAGCTGTTGAAGAGGAGCAACAAGAGTGGGAAGGGTCATCGTTATTCAAGGACGCCACAGCAGTAGGTTTCCTAGGACCTCGTCGACCAGAACTTCTAGAGAGTGTCGCAGGTTCTGCTGAGGCCATAACCTCATGGACAAAGGGACGGGGTCTGCTGCCGGAGAACCAAGGAGCCATGGAGGTCCTGATGATGGTCCTAGAAGTCGAGGAGGAGGAGGCAGCACCTGCTACTCCCACGCCGAAGTAGTCACTCACGGCGGCGTACGCTGTGGATAAGGGAACCCGCACAGGATCGGAGAAAACGTGAGAGAGAGGGATAGAGCCACGACGGTGCCCTTTGTTCTAGTAGACGACGCACGCAGCGCCGTGATAAGGAGAAGGAATGAAAGAAAGGAGAGATCTAGGTTTGCTCGCTGGAGTGGACCCAGCCATGGCGAGGCACTACCCGGCGGTGAGGCATTAATTCGGAGGTCCAGCCCTAGTGATAGCAGTTCAAGGAGGACGACCTCTTAGCCTATCTCTGGCCGGAGAGTAGCCTCATGGAGGCACCCAGCCAGAAGGAATCATGAACCCAGAGGTAGAGAGAGGTGAGCCGTGCACTGGTGGCTAGGTGACGCAGACGAAGAGCTGACGGCTGCATCACGAGAACCAGACGCGATCGCGTGAGGAAGGGGAGTCTGTTCGGTCCAGGCTAAAAGTGCGATCTGAGCACCGAGATGATGAGAGGAAAATTGGGCCTGTAGCCCTGAACCAAGCCCAGACCAAGTGAACCGGACGGATCAAGGAAAGGGATGCGCCTCCCACGTGGGCCACATGTCGGCAGGGCATTGGCCTAAAAGGTATATTGCCCAGTAATTTCAGTATATTTCCAGATCTTGTTTAATTCATAGAAATTGCCTCGATTATCAGAAAATGACATATAATATACCAAAATGTTTAGAAAAATGTGAAGCACAATATGGAAGCATAATATCAGGATTTTGAAGCTTTAACCTCAATGATATCATGTAAGATGTGTAATTCTTATTTCTTGAATAATAAATATCAAATGATGATATAAAATTATGGGAAAATGTCAGTAACTCCATAATAGTGTTTTTAACCGTAATCATGATGTTGATGCACGAAATCATGTAATTTGCATAATATGGCTAATTCGGGCTAATAACCCTAATTAATATGCAATAAATACATACATGCTCAATAAAAGATGAAATTCACAGAGTAATCTCATATCAGTATCTGGAACCTCAGAATTAAATATGAGATCAGGATGATACCCAGAATCCATGTTATACAATGATGTTTGCTCTTAATGTGATATAAACCCTAATTTGAGTAATGCATGCAACCTAGGGTTAATATGTGCACAAAAAGGATATGGAACCTAATGTTCAGATGATGAACTTTAATAATGAGATGTAATCTGGAAAATGACATCAGTGAGATAATTCTAAGATGAGAATGCAAGTAATGATGAGAATATCCTAATGAGTTAAGAAAACCCTAAAATGGATACGATTAGGGTTAAAATGAGATGTAAGATGACAAGAACCTGATGATAGTATATGGTCTTGTCTTGATCAGGTGTGACCAAGCTTATAGATGACATGAGGATATCATGATTAAGATATCTCTTTGGAAGGTACGCCATTACCTCTTACTTGGCTTATTATACAATATGCTTGTGTTATATGCATAGTAAAATACTTGGCATATGGTATTGGATGAAATGATTATTCTTGTATGATATGTTGGTTGGTTTTCTATACTTACTTCTATGAACACATCAAACATAATATCTCTGTTCCATTATATGAAAGCACCAACTCTTTAGCAGTGTGCTTGGAAGTGACCGAACTCTTTGGTAGTGGTCACATTGTACATATGGAAGCACCAACTCTTTGGTAGTGTGCTTGGACCCAACTCTTTGGTAGTGGTCACAGTGTACATAAGATCCAACTCTTTCGTAGTGATCATAAAGGCCTTGATGATATAATGGAAAATGTGCTTAAAATATGTGTTCTCTTTTGTTGATGAATATCTCTGTACAAGTATACACTTTTCTTATATTTCTTTATAATTACCAAGTATTAGTTTTATCTTATTGCCAAGATATGCTGAGAGGTAAATAAAAGACACATAGGCGTACTCAGTACAATATTCTTGAATATTGTGCTGATGTGTACCGCATGTAATCTTTTGTTTAGGTTTTGGTTATGCTCTTGAAGATCCAGGATAGTGAGAGTTGTGTGGTGAGATGATGTACAGGTGGACCTGTTGTCTTAAGATCCTGAAGTTTAGTAGTAGTACATGTATGTGTATAAGTTTACCTTTCAATATGTAATATCAAATGTTGTAATAATTCATGTTGTAATTATATGTTGAATGGTGAACATGTGTATATGGTTTTATTATTGTTCATGTGCATGTGCTACTGATGTGTTTCCTTCTGACTCCCTTGATTTTCTTCTTCTTAGCCTTATGTGGGGTGTTTAAATTGGGATTCTCGCTGAGGTGAGGGTTTCAATTTGGATGTCACACATCCGATTAAGTTTTAGAAAATCTGGGGACGTCAAAACAATAGACAAAAGAAAAGATCAAGGTGATACAACAATAGTTGAAAGAGGCACATGATAGGAAGAAGTCTTATGCAGACAATCACCGATGACCTTTAGAGTTCTAGGTGGGAGACAAAGTGTATCTCTAGGTCTCACCTGGCTAAGGTTTGGCTGGAAAGGCAAACTGGCACCCAGGTATATGGGGCCGTATACAATATTAGCACGTGTTGGCAAGGTAGCTTACAAGTTTGAACTGCCGCCGGAGTTGCACAAGTTCCATCTAGTGTTCCATATCAGCATGCTAAAGAAAAGTCACCCAGACACGGGAACAGTGATACAGCCAGTTGAGGTTGAGCTTGATGAAGATGTAACCTATGAGGAAGGTCCAGTGATGATCCTTGATAGGAGAGTAAAGAGGTTGAAGAGTAAGGACCTGGTTCTTGTGAAAGTTCTTTGGCATCATCGTGGCATTGAGGAAGCCACGTGGGAGCTTGAGGAAGAGATGAGGTGGAAGTACCCCTCGCTTTTCTCTTCGGATTTTGGGGATGAAATCCCTTTGTAGTGGTTTATGGCTTGTAAGGACCCTAACCTTCATCTTGGGCTTACCCTGTTTGTTTTGCCTAAACCCTTGTGTTTGGTTGCTTGCTAATCACTTTTAGTGGTGATTAGGGTTTGCTTGTGTTTTGTGGAGAGTTGGAGGTACTACTTGCAAAATAACCTAAGATAAGGTTGGAGAGCAAGTTTGTCACCTTGAGAGATGTCTTTGTCTCTCTTTGCTTCCTCTAGGGTTGAGAGGAAGGTTTGGGTTCATGCCTTGTGTTGCCTTGGGCTTGGTTTAGCTCTTTTGGGCCTTGTTTTCCCTTGATTGAGCATTGCCTTGCTTGTTTGAGCCCTGTATCTGACAAGGTAGCTTGTCTCAGCCTTGCTGTGTGTCGGACATGCCTTGTATCAACCTAGAGGAGTAGTGTATCGACCTTTGACCTTGTTTGACCTCCTTGCCTTGGTTGTTTCACCCTAGCTTGGACATGTGGCCAAACCTTGGTTGAGTAGTGGCATGGCATGTGCATGATGTTAGCAAGGTGGTAAAACGTGTGGACAAGTGTCCCTTAGTAAGGTGAAACCTTGCCTTGGTTTAACATTGATCCTCATCTATATATGACTTGCCTTTCTCTTCCTTAGGAACCCTTTAGCTCTTTTGCTGCTCTTCCCTCCTTGGGTGCATGACACACCTTCCTTGGAGAGCTTGGTGGCCGATCCTTTCCCCTTGGTGGAGATCTCTTCTTCTTCCTTTTGCTTTTTGTCCGAACCCTAGGTGGGTCTTATTCTTTGGTAAGAATCTTCCCTCTCTTCTTAGCATCTTCTTCTCCATCTTGCCTACTCCTCGGACATGGTGGTTATGGTTCTTGTTCCTTTTCTTGAGGTGGCCGAAAGTGGTGTGCTTGGAGCTAGGATCTTGAACCTTGGAGCTTTGGAGCTTGAGGAGTTTGCATAAGGCGGGTTACATAACTTCTAACCCTAGCTATACTAACTTCTTTATGTTGCATGATTCCTATATGTTGATTATCAGCCATGCATGTTATGTTTCTTGCTGCAGAACATGTTGTTGATCTTATGGATATAGTGAGCATGATATTTTTGATGTTTATATTCCTTTGGATCTAGTTGGCCGAACCATAGTTTGGGGTTTTCTTTAGTGTCAACACCCCTTTCTCTCCTTGGTCTAGAGAAGTGAGTTTGAGCTCTAGTGATGTAGGCAATACCCCTCTCTCATTTTAGTTGAGAGGTGAGTCTACATTCTAGTTGCTCGGGCAACACCCTCCTCTCACCATGGATTTAAGAAGTCAGGTTTTGGATAGATGATAACCTATGTTGAGGTTGGTCCTTGTGGTTGCCCGATTTGTGATTGAGGTTGTGTAAAACCGCTCTCTCTTAGTTGTTAAGAGGTGAGCCGATCTTCTTGATCAATTAGGGTTTGGTGCCCTTGTGCATGAGGTTGAAGATGACCATGTTGGGTTGTTCCTTGCATGATATGACCTTGGAGTAGTGTTGTCTGATAGCCTTGTCTGGGGTTGTACCTTTGACCGATATGCCTAGTTAAGCTTGATCGATACCCTTTGTGGAGTGGGAGATTGGGTGATGCACCTTGTTGTGTGCTCTGCACGACACACCTTGTGATAGTCCTTGGACGATATGAGATGTTTTACCTAGTTGGACAGTAGGTCTTCTTGAGGTGTTTCTTGTTATAGGTGGGTGACACCCTAGCCACTTCCTAGGACGATATGAGTAAGATGGGTAACCTTGTGTCGAGCATGGGGTTTGTGTTTGGCCGACATAGCCTAAGTGAGTTGGCCGATATGGTGCCTTAGTGGTTACCATGCTCTCGTACGATAGGATGCCTTAGATGATAGCGCGTCTTTGGCTCCATGATCCTGTTTGACATGCTTCTTGTTGAGAGGGTTGCCCGATAGAAACTCTAACCCTAACCCTAGTTCGTGTGCACGATAAGCCCTTGGTCGACAACCCCTACTGATGATGCGCAATTCATCCTTGGATCCGGTTTCCCGACACCATGTGATCTGGTTGCACGATAGGTTGAAGCATGGATGGTCGATATGATGGCACAAGTGCTCTAGGGTTTGGAACCCTAGCCGATACACCCTTTGGTGAGGGTTTGCGCTGCTCGCCATACCTATAGTGAGGGTTGCATGATCTTTGGTAAGGGTTATGATAACCCAAAATGTATATAGTTGATAGTTCTCTGTTAATAATGATAATACAAGTGATATGATGTAATCACCTTGAATCAGGCATATACGATAATGAGTTAAGATGATAGGTTGTGAACCAGGAAGCTTGGAAGCATATGATGTTGCTTCACATGATGATGAGGCACATGATTATGATCACATGTATGGGGCATGATATATTCTTATGATTGATAATAAAACTATACTTTCTATAGCTTATGCGTAATATACTCATGGATGTTGCTCTATATTTGATAGCATGATAATCCTGTTAATCCATGATGGCTTTAGATATCTCTATGGATGTTTATACTAACCATGCAGGTAAACTATGTGGAGTTATATCCTGGTAAGAGCTATGAGATATTTGTGCTTTGTATAGCACCATGTGATGATAATCCTTGTTAATGAGATAACACGTTGATAGGTTTGAGGACCTAATATAAGGATGAATGCCTAGTTGAAGTGCTATGCTCTGATGATGAGGTAAGGGATGTGTTCCTAAAATACTGATGCATGATTATGATGCCTTGAGAAGCAGTGGTTGATGTAATGAGGGATTGAGGTCCTAAGACAGTATGATGATGGCAATAATGATGTAATGTTATGAGGTTATGTTTACAACTTTGGTTGCCTCAACAATTTTTTTAAAATATACTAATTAATTATAGATGAACATATCATGTAGTTTGCCCTGGACATAGATCCATCATTGTCAATATCATGGTGATGGTGAAACAGGTTTATCCTACAGGATCTGCCTGGAGCACATATTGTTGAATATGCGAGGTTTTCCCCTAGCCTAAAATAGGAGGAATCTGAGTACCACTGTGAATATATGGAGCATGGTGAACAGACCCATGGCTCAGGATATGTGATGATGTGCATGATGCGTTCATGGCTCGGATGTATGCACTCGCTCCTATGATGAGGTAAGCTAGATATATGGGTAGCTTATAGAGCTGACCCAGAGGATGAGGCCCTATAAGCATAAGACTGCGGTCTTGCTTGATGATCATGTACTAACCATGAGAAGGTGAGGTCATGGAGTCCGGACCTCCTTAGACCTTTTAAGGCACCGGATTGGGCTTCACAGCCAATGGTTGGACTTGAGCAGGGAAGGCCCACTTCCTCAGGGCATAATAAAATGTAATCGAGCTGAATAGTATATCTTGCTTAAAGCAAAACACGGAACCTTGATTGAGGCCTTGCTTATATAGCTAATCTTGTTATACCTTGCAGATATGTGTACGATCCTTATATTTTGTGATAAGTTCTTATAAAGCTTATCTTGTCAATCATGTTCCATAAAGAAATACTTGGTTATACGCCTCCTGGAGATCTTAGTAAGATTGATGGTAATAATAGCCTTGTTCAGTATGCTGCTCTTGTTTTATGGTCTATCATTTATCTGTTGTTATTGCTTTAACCTTCTGAGGTTTTATAGTTTCGGCGGGGAGTTATGTTTCTCGTTCGGACTGTGTGTCTCATCCCGCCGGTTTACACCCTTTTTATGTGATCACTCTAGATGTGGTGGTGGTCATGAGGTTGAGGCCGAGCAACAAGAAGAGCAACAGAAGGCAGGAGATGGACATGCTACTATTTTGGTGGTTTTGTAGTAGAGTCCTAGAGTCGTCCTTGTACTCTCATGTCCTCGAAGGTGTTTGACGACATTTCACGATGACTAACTGTTGTAATTTTGGTATATCCTGTTGCTGGTCGTATGTGGCCCGTTATGTATATATTATGAGGTGATGAACTCTGGTGCTGATAGTACAACTAGTTCCAATACGCTGTGGACATATATCAAAGCTTGTAATATTTCTTTTATAAAACGTTTCTCTGCAGGATCTGGATACAAATGTTCTCTTATGTATGCTTTCCGCAAACAATTTTAATTAACCCATCTTTTCATTATTATGTGGTTCTGCATGTTTTCGCATGACATCTCACTATTTGTGTGATGGCGGGGTGTCACATGATCGATCCACCAGTGTGGTGAGTGGTTTAATCAATACTAGATTTGAACTTAGGGTTAATAATGTAACATCCCTAACCTGGGTTATGCCTTAACCCTAGATTATTTTGCTTAAGCAAGATAATTAGATTCTTAATTTTATCTTGTGAAAAGAAATTAAGGCTCAAGAGGAACTTATATTTCAATTTTGATCCTGTCTGAATAATGTTGAAGCAATGTTTTCTTATATTGGACTAAAGTGCAAATTACCTAAAAGTGAGGGGTTAACTTACAAATGTTACATGACAAAATGTTCCTCATATGTTGAAACATCATAGGAATGAGTATGATGTAGTGTTATGGCTTTGACAAGCCTGAGTACCAAGAAGGAGCTGATAAAGCAATGTTTGTGCATTAAAATCTAGTTTTGGTGTAAAGTGCAATTTACCCAAAACCTAGAGTTCAATATGCCAATTACCACTTCAATAAGGTCCCTTATCTTTCTTGGTATCATGTAGAGTAGATACAATGTAAGGGGCGCCTCATTTGAATTAATTTGGAGGAGAGAGAATCTTGATATTAAAAAAATCAAGATTTATACATAATTGAAACCCTAATTCAATTTAATGCAAAAATAAATATATTAATTAAAGATCCCTCAACCTAAAGTTGAGGGATGAATTTAAAAAGAGGTTGGACGAGCTTTTGCCTTGCAAAGGCACGAAAATATCCAAAGGAAGTGGATAACTCACTCACATTATTATAAGAAAAAGAAATATCCACTCACTTATGAATATTATTATAAAATGATTTAAGGTGCTGAATTTTCTTTTCTTTAAATTGTGGATAATTGAGAGGAATAAGAGGAAAAGAGTATAGCCTCCTCCCTAAGGAAGAGAAGGGGGCAAGTGTCAAGGATAAGGGGGAGATAATTCCTACTTTCTCTCTCTTAATTGAATTTTTAATAAAAATTGCATATAAGCTCATTTATCCATAGAGTAAAAGGGGAATTTCGAATTCACTTCCACCCTTTGCTTGAAAAACGACCTTGGGAGCTTGGGAGCATTAGGATAACGAGCCCCAACCTTTTGGTAAGTTTCTTGACCATCTTTCAACTTGAATCCATGGTGGAAATCACAAATCAATGCAGGATTTCTTCCTATCTCGATTCCCTCTTCAATTCTAACCATTCCTTTTCACTCAAAGCTTGAGGACGAGACTTGGGATAGTGAAAGGATTTGCACCCACCATTTTTGACGTGAGCTTTAAGATTTGGAGCTCAATTGGAGGAGGGTTATATAACTTGAACCCCTCTACATTGTTATTCAACTATTAATCTTGCAATTTCGTTGATTCCTTCATCTTCTTGATTAATTGCTTGTTGAAAATGGAATTTCCATGAAATCAGATGTATTAGGAGTTACATGAACGAGGGTAGATGATGATGACATCATCTTGGACACATTTCCCAAAGAATTGTATCTCATTCGATTTCTACATGTCGCTCATTTGGTTTCAACCAAAATCGTTTGAAAGCAAACAATTTTATCAAACTGTTTGAAGTTAAACAGTTTCAAACCTTTTGGGAGAGTTGACCATGGTTGACCATTTGGGAATTCTTATGTTAATGGTGATGGTTGATAACCAATCAAATTTGATTAATGAATTCCAAAGGGATCAACAGTTGAAGGTTAATTAATTAGTAAACCCTAATCGGGTTAAGTGTTGATTTTCAATTTGGTTAATTGAGGTTTTTGGGTTGACTTAACCCAAACGGTCTCAAGACCGTTTGGAGGTCACCCAAACGGTCTCAAGACCGTTTGGAGGTCAAACAAGACTTTTTGTATGTCTAGGGTTAAGTATGGTTGAGTATTTGAAGGTCCAAAGATATCAATTTGAAATACAATCAATTGCTGATTTGATGATCTATCCAATGACCCAAACCCTATTGAATTCCACAAATTTCAAAGGTGGAATGGGGAAAACAGTCTCAAGAACGTTTGGAGGTCATCCAAACGACCTCAAGACTGTTTGTGGTCTGGTCATATCAAAAATTTGATAATGTTTCATTAGTTGCAATAGAATCAATTCCACAATGTTGATCATTGATGGCTATTTGATTCCAAGCCCTAATTGAAGGTTCCTTGAGTTGAAATCCTAGATCAATTGGGTTCAAAACCCTAATTTTTTGTTTAATTGGAGGTTGATTCAATAGTTAAAGTGGTAAATAAATCAAGGACTCAATTGATAATCCGTTCATCCATTGAAATAATGAATCATGTAACTGTTGAAAGGACTTTTTAGTCCATTAAGTTTTGAGATGGTTTGGACCAAATGGTCTCAAGACCATTTGGGACCAAACGGTGTCAAACCGTTTGGAGACCCAAGCCCATTCGGTTTCAAAAGGCAATTTGCTTAAATGGTTTCAAATCGTTTAGAGATCAAAGGGTCAAGATCATTTGTTAACATAAAGTGATCAAATCAATTGATAACTTAATGAGATGAAGGATCAATTGACCCTATATTTGTTACTAATTTATCTTAAAGAAAATCACTAGAGTTGTACCTTTAGGGTACCAAGTGATTGGTAATATTAGATGAGTTAATCCTTGAAGCTTAGATAAGCAATACGTCAATATACTATGTCAACCCTAATTGAATAAACTTAATTGAAGGGTTAAATGACTGAATCTAACCAAGTTTGACATAGTCAATATTTTAGAGAGAATGAGAGAGAGAAATCCATACATGAATAACAATCATGTAATGGATATGCCTCAATGCTTTCAATATAAATAAACTATGAATTTCAGGGAATGATCCATGATAAAGAGATCATGAAACCCTAACCAAGAAGATTGATGAACCTTAACCCTAATTAGGGCAATGCTAGGTATAATCCTGATATATGGTAAGGATGTAACCATAATTAAGGGTGATGACATGTGAAACCCTAATTAAGGGTGATTACATAAGAAACCCTAGTTAAGGTTGATTCCATGTGAAACCCTAATATAGGGTAATGCATATGAAACCCTAAATAAGAATGATATTATGTGGAACCCTGAATGATGATGTGATGTGAGACTCAAATCTAGGGTGATACCATGTATTGATATATGAAACCCTAGTGATAGTATATTGGTCAATACACTAAAGAAGGGTGTGGCTAATATAATCAAGTAAGATGAGAATGTTACACCCATGATGGGTAAAATTGATAAACCATATTAATGGTAATATTAATACTCTAATGAGTAAGGGTATAAGGGACAAGATAATGCCTAGATCATTATATGTCCACTCTATACATGTGTAACAACCCTATACACCTTACAAAAATGAGGACATGAAACTCTTAGAAATGATGTATGTAACATTAAATTATGATGTGGATAACATCCTAAGAGTTGATTATCTTAAGTAAGATGTCATGAGGAGAAAAGTGATACATCGGGACATGATAGATATCACATTTAGCATTTTAGGGTTGTTATACCTATACCTTGATGCATCTCAATCCAACATACTTGGATAAGAAACACAAGAAGTGTGTGTTATGTAAATTATTACAATGAATATGTAATGAATTCAATGCACTTTGATAAGTGTTGGCTAAACACTATGAGAAAGGGGTTAAGCCAAGATAATGGGTATGATATAAACATACCACGGTAAAGTTGAGAGATGAACTCATACCTTGAATTGATATTCATAAATGATATATGATGAAAGTAATGATCATGAGTAAATACTTATGATAGTATTTAATGCCCCTTGAGGGGTGGAGCAATATATTAGGGTTGAACTAATGATGTAAACATAAAACCTTAACTAATGAGAAATGGGAGATTTTAACCCTAAACTGGGTAATGGATTGGAAAATCCTATTTGGTAGTAAACCCTACTCATGAAAAAGGAATGGTCGTGTTACTATTGTACCACATGATGTGATAAGTGACTTTTATGACTGTCATCATGTCCATTAATCATGCAGACATCATGAGATGGTGATCATAGCCAGATTTGATCTATGGCTTTTATATATTAAAATATTGATTGGCCTTGTATGCCTTAATGTTTTTGTTTCTTAGTAAAAGTAACAAAATGTGCATGGGCTTTATGTGTCATATGAGTAAGTTGTTGCCTAGTGAAAGGTGATAAAACACTTAATGGGCCTTGCGAGCCATGTGTGATGCTTGTGTAACAAGTATCATGTATACCTCAGTCTGAGAACCTAGAGGTAATAGTTACCTAACAAGTGGTAACAATGATTAGTGATGAATTGAGGGTATGAATACCCATATTTAATAAGTATAATAATGTTGTTGTTGAGAGATGTGAACTTTCAAGAAATGAAATGAGGGACTGAGATCCCAATGCCTTATAAAGACTGAGAAGTGATTGATGAAAATAGTACATGTTTATTTGTAGCATTTTTCATAATAATTCATGTTTGAGAACTTTACTGATGCTAAAGGAATATGCTAATGTACTTAATTAATCAAGGGAAATCCTATCATGTAGAGCCCTAACCATAGATCCATCAGCGTCAGAATTGTTGAATGGTGAAACGGGTTCTCCACGGAAAAACTCAGAACGCATATTTTGAATATGCGGGGGTAAATGAGCAAAAATATCCTTACATCCTAGTGAAGAGATTGATGGAAGGTAAACATTAAACCTCTCAATCCTTCATGTGTCGGGATGGATGTATCACAAATCTCCCAATGATTGGGATAGATGCCGTACACATCTCCCAATGATATTAATGTCAGGTCGATGGAGATAAACATTAATTCTCTCGATTGCCGATGAGAGTGCAGTTGACGATGTAACTCTATAGTGAAGTTTCTAGTATACCCTAGAAAGCTATCTAGTAGAGACACAAGATGTCCTGCATGTTGTCTCGTACTAACCGAGATGTGGAAGGTCTTGGAAGCCGACTCTTCGATTGACCTTGTCTGGTACCAATTTCGACTTCGTAGTGGTTGATTGGAGTATGAGTGGTATAGCTCATCTCCTCAGGGCATAAGTGTGGTTGTAAAATGTAATCAGTCGTATAGCATGTTTGCTTAAGGATTGAATACGGAAATTCATTGGCTAATGTTACATTTCTTTTATACATCTCTAGCTGATAGATGTTATTCATATCTCTTTATACTCATTGCAAATAGATGGATGAATTATGATTCTACCATGGATAGATGCAATGATCTCCTTGGGAAAGGAGATTATTTACTCTGTTAATTCAATGATTAATACTGTTGTTAATATATAAGAACTCCTGCTCAGTTTTATTATAATAAACTACTATAAAAATATTTTGGCAGAGATTTATATCTCCCGCTGGGGCAATTTATAATTGTCTCACCCCCGTGGGATCCAATGTTTTTAGGTGGACGCAGATGAAGAGACAGAAACCCCATAGCAGATAAAGAACAACAGCAACATCAGGGACAACAGTAATATCTCAGGTGGAGATACTGCCTATCCAGTCATATAGATAGTAGTCCTATGTGTCGTCTCTGTACTCTCAGGCCCTCAAAATTTATAGTTATTGTTTTAATGAATCGATCTGAGATTTTGGCTTGATACCTCGAGGTTCTCAGACTGTCTATATATAATGTTAATAGGGTAGCTAATGTTGTAATCCTCAAGAAGAGATGATACAAGTTATGTACTTATGAACCAGGATGTAAATGTTATACTTTGGTTCTTGATGAAAAATATTTCCTATGTGTGGATCTTTTTGCAAAAAGTTTTAATTTTTAGTAATTTTCAATGATCCACTGCAAATGATTCCCTTCCGCTTAAGTAAATCTTGTTTTTATAAGTTGGATGCCACAATTTAGTGGTATCAGAGCTCTAGGTTCACTGAGTCTACAGAGACATAGGACTAAGGTAGTAGAGTTTGTTCTAGTGTCTTCCAGTGTATCTGATAGTGTCTTCTGCTCATATAAGAGAAGAAGAACTTGAAGATGACTGGGTCTCATGAGGAGTTTGCTACAGAAAGCAGCAATGATGCACCAAGAAGGGATGCAGAGGATCAGAGCACATAAGAACATACACATGCACATCACCATTTTTACCTAGCCATGATAGAGAGCCCAACTTTCCCTACTCTGCTTGAGCAATTTAGTACAACTATGATACACATAGTAGATCGTGCATTAGCAATGCAACCTACACTACCCGCCCCTAATGATGAATCTTATGCTCATGATAATATAAAAAGGAAGGAAAATAATAGTATACAAAGTGCATATTACTTAATCTCAGTATTTATATACCCTGGCCATGTATACAACTATTGATGATAAAGTGAGTATGGAAACTCCTCGATTGTTATCTTTTTTATTGCTCTGATCAAGCAGTCATTCTGAGACAATCTAATGAGTATCATGAAATTTGAATTATGGTATGGACAAAGGTGTCATATCCTAAGTATAACAAAGAGAATTTTGAGATAATCTCAGATAAGCATGTGTGTATGAGGAATTAAAAGTATACTCCTCATAAGATAAGAATGGGAACAAGGGAGATGATCCATGTCCAATAAAGTTTGTAAATGTAATAAATAGGTTTTCCCATTATGTGGAGATGGGAAATTTGATGAGATCATAAGATGCTCATGAATAATTTAGATAATAACAAAGAAAGGAATAATGTTATGTAAACATCCGTATAGATTCCTATGTTGAGGGCAAGGAACCTAGGATGAGATAAAGAGTAAATGATTCATGAATAGTTGAAAATACATGAAATAATACGAGGAATATGATTCATTGTTTTCTTTCCTTTGCCTTTCGGGGACATGGAAATCAAGTGGGTCTTAGGACACTTGATGTGCGTAAGATAAAAATGTTCATGTGATGGATACTTAGAAAAGTATCAATTTATCTTGGACTTTGGTTCCAAGGTGAAGATATATGTAACTAGTAATGTCCCAAGATGAAAGGAAGATAAATATGTGATGCATTTTCAACACATGTGATAGATACCAAGGTAAGAGATTTTGGTATCTGAGAAATATCAGATGGATTATGTTGGCTACATGGAATGGTCAACCATGAAATCAGATAATCATGTAAAATAGTATGAACCTCACATATTAGGGGTTTACGCTTTGCATGAAGATAATAATTAAAGATATCTTTAAGATAAATTATTAATTGATAAGTAACTTCTCCTTATAATGATAAAATGTACAACTAATGAGATAGTTAGTACAACGAATAAAGAAAGTGTTACCGGACACGGAATCAACTCCACAATCAATAATAAAAACAACAGTGGAGTATGTGTCCCGTGTGAATTATTCCATGATAAATTTGTGTGGAATAACTTGGTATTGATCAAAGATTTATGGTGTCTCCATGACAATGAAATTTTATGTGGAGATTAGATAGTATGGTGAATAAATAATATTTGTCTCCCTTATATCTGGGATTTCGGGGACGAAATCCTTGTTAGGGGTTTATAATTTGTAACATCCCTGACCTGGGTTATGCCTTAACCCTAGATTATTTTTCTTAAGCAAGATAATTAGATTCTTAATTTTATCTTGTGAAAAGTAATTAAGGCTCAAGAGGAACTTATAGTTCAATTTTGATCCTGTCTGAATAATGTTGAAGCAATGTTTGCTTATTTTGGACTAAAGTGCAAATTACCCAAAAGTAAGGGGTTAACTTGAAAATGTTACATGAAAAAATGTTCCTCATATGTTGAAACATCATAGAAATGAGTATGATGTAGTGGTATGGCTTTCACAAGCCTGAGTACCAAGAAGGAGTTGATAAAGCAATGTTTGTGCATTAAAACCAAGTTTTGGTGTAAAGTGCAATTTACCCAAAACCTAGAGCTCAATATGCAAATTACCACTTCAACAAGGTCCCTTATGTTTCTTGGAATCATGTAGAGAAGATAACATGTGAGGGGAGCCTCATTTGAATTAATTTGGAGGAGAGAGAATCTTGATATTAAAATAATTAAGATTTATGCATAATTGAAACCCTAATTCAAATTAATGCGAAAAGAAATATATTAATTAAAGAGCCCTTCAACCAAAAGTTGAGGGATGAATTTGCAAATAGTTTGTACGAGCTTGTGCCTTGTAAAGGGACGAAAATATCCAAAGGAAGTGGATAACTCACTCACATTGTTATAAGAAAAAGAAATATCCACTCACTTATGAATATTATTATAAAATGATTTAAGGTGCTTAATTTGCTTTTATTTAAATTGTGGATAATTGAGAGGAATAAGAGGCAAATAGGATAGACTCGTCCCTAAGGAAGAGATGGGGGCAAGTGGCAAGTATAAGGGGGAGATAATTCCTACTTTCTTTCTCTTAATTGAATTTTTAATAAAAATTGCATATAAGCTCATTTATCCATAGAGTAAAAGGGGAATTTCGAATTTACTTCCACACTTTTCTTGAAAAACGACCTTGGGAGCTTGGGAGCTTGGGAGCAAGAGGAGAACGAGCCCCAACCTGTTGGTAAGTTTCTTGACCCTCTTACACCTTGAATCCATGGTGGAAATCACAAATTAATGCATGATTTCTTCCTATCTCGATTCCCTCTTCAATTCTAACAATTCCTTTTCACTCAAAGCTTGAGGACGAGCCTTGAGATAGTGAAAGGAGTTGCATCCACCATTTTTGAAGTGATATTGAAGCTTTGGAGCTCAATTGGAGGCAGGTTATATAACTTGAACCCCTCTACACTGTTATTCAACTATTAATCTTGCAATTTCGTTGATTCCTTCATTTTGTTGATTAATTGCTTGTTCAAAATGGAATTTCCATGAAATAAGATGTATTACGAGTTACATAAATGAGGGTAGATGATGATGACATCATCTTAGACACTTTTCCCAAAGAATTGTATCTCATTCGGTTTCAACATGTTGCTCATTCGGCTTCAACCAAAATCGTTTGAAAGCAAACGATTTTATCAAACCGTTTGAAGTTAAACGGTTTCAAACCATTTGGGAGAGTTCACCATGGTTGACCGTTTGGGAATTATGATGTTAATGGTGATGGTTGATGACCTATCAAATTTGATTAATGAATTCCAAAGGGATCATCAGTTAGACGTTAATTAATTAGTAAACCCTAATCGAGTTAAGTGTTGATTTTCAATTTGGTTAATTGATGTTTTTGGGTTGACTTTGCCCAAATGGTCTCAAGACCATTTGGAGGTCACCCATACGCTCTCAAGACCATTTGGATGTCAAATAAGACCGTTTGGAGGTCTAGGGTTAAGTATGGTTGAGTATTTGAAGGTCCAAAGATACCAAATTGAAATGCAATCAATTGCTGATTTGATGATCTATCCAATGACCCAAACCCTATTGAATTTTACAAATTTCAAGGGTGGAATGGGGCAAGCGGTCTCAAGACCATTTTGAGGTCATCCAAACGACCTCAAGACCGTTTGGGGTCTAGTCAAATCAAAAATTTGATAATCATTCATTAGTTGCAATAAAATCAATTCCACAATGTTGATCATTGATGGCTATTCGATTCCAAGCCTAATTGAAGGTTCCTTGGGTTGAAATCCTAGATCAATTGGGTTCAAAACCCTAATTGATGGTCTAATTGAATGTTTATTCAATAGTTCAAGTGGTAAATAAATCAAGGACTCAATTGATAATCGGTTCATCCATTGTAATCATGAATCGTGTAAGTGTTGAAAGGACTTTTTGGTCCATTCGGTTTTGAGATGGTTTGGACCAAACAGTCTTAAGACCATTTGAGCCCAAACGGTATCAAGACCATTTGGGACCAAATGGTCTCAAACCGTTTGCAGACCCAAGCCCATTCAGTTTCAAAGGCAATTTTCTTAAACAGTTTCAAACCGTTTAGAGATCAAAGGGTCAAGATCGTTTGGTAACATAAAGTGATCAAATCAATTAATAACTTAATGTGATGAAGGATCAATTGACCCTATATTTGTTACTAATTTATCTTAAAGAAAATCACTAGAGTTGTACCTTTAGGGTACCAAGTGATTGGTAATATTAGATGAGTTAATCCTTGAAGCTTAGATAAGCAATACTTCAATATACTATGTCAACCCTAATTGAATAAACTTAATTGAAGGGTTGAATGACCTAATCTAACCATGTTTGAAATAGTCAATATTCTAGAGTGGATGAGAGAGAGAGAAATCCATACATGAATAATAATCATGTAATGGATAAACCTCAATGCTTTCAATATAAATAAACTATGAATTTTAGGGACTGATCCATGATAAAGAGATCATGAAACCCTAACCAAGAAGATTGATGAACCTTAACCCTAATTAGGTAAATGCTAGGTATAATCCTGATATATGGTAAGGATGTATCCCTAATTAAGGGTGATGACATGTGAAACCCTAATTAAGGGTGATTCCATAAGAAACCCTAGTTATGGTTGATTACATGTGAAACCCTAATATAGGGTAATGCATATGAAACCCTAAATAAGAATGATATTATGTGGAATCCTGAATGATGATGTGATGTGATACTCAAATCCAGGGTGATACCATGTATTGATATATGAAACCCTAGTGATAGTATATTGGTCAATACAATAAAGAAGTGTGTGGCTAATATAATCAAGTAAGATGAGAATGTTACACCCATGATGGGTAAAATTGATAAACCATATTAATGGTAATATTGATACTCTAATGTGTAAGGGTATAAGGGACAAGATAATTCTAGATCATTATATGTCCACTCTATACATGTGTAACAACCCTATACACCTTACAAAGATGAGGACATGAAACTCTTAGGAATGATGTATGTAACATTAAATAATGATGTCGATACCATCCTAAGAGTTGAAATACCTAAAGTGGTTGATAATGGATTATTCTATATCAACAATGCTTAACTATTAGATAAGTCCATATCATTAAAGATAGTTGGACAATACTAATGTGTAACCTATGCACTATATGATGAAAGTGATAGGTGAATGGTTAAAAGTATTAAGAGGGAAATACCTTAATATAAGGTCAGTTGATTATCTTAAGTAAGTTGGAATGATGAGAAAAGTGATACATCAGGACATGATAGATATCATATTTAGAATTTTAGGGTTGTTATACCTATACCTTGATCCATCTCAATCCAACATACTTGGATAAGAAACACAAGAAGTGTGTGTTATGTAAATTATTACGATGAATATGTAATGAATTCAACACACTTTGATAAGTGTTGGCTAAACACTATGAGAAAGGGGTTAAGCCAAGATAATGGGTATGATATAAACGTACCATGGTAAGGTTGAGAGATGAACTCATACCTTGAATTGATATTCATAAATGATATATGATGAAAGTAATGATCATGAGTAAATACTTATGATAGTATTGAATGCCCTTAGTGGGGTGGAGCAATATATTTGGGTTGAACTAATGATGTAAACATAAAACCCTAACTAATGAGAAATGGGAGATTCTAACGCTAAATTGGGTAATGGAATGGAAAATCCTATTTGATAGTAAACCCTAATCCTGATAAAGGAATTGTGGTGTTACTATTGTACCACATGATGTGATAAGTGACTTTTATGACTGTCATCATGTCCATTAATCATGCAAACATCATGAGATGGTGATCATAGCCAGATTTGAGCTATGGATTTTATATATTAAAATATTGATTGGCCTTGTGTGCCTTAATGTTGTTGTTGCTTAGTAAAAGTAACAAAGTGTGCGTTGGCTTTATGAGTCGTATGAGTAAGTTGTTGCCTAGTGAAAGGTGATAAAACACTTAATGGGCCTTGTGAGCCATGTGTGATGCTTGTGTAACAAGTATGATGTATACCTCGGTCTGAGAACCTAGAGGTAATAGTTACCTAACAAGTGGTAACAATGATTAGTGATGAACTGAGGGCATGAATAACCAGATTTAATAAGTATGATAATGATGTTGTTGAGAGATGTGAACTTTCAAGAAATGGAATGAGGGACTGAGATCCCAATGCCTTATAAAGACTGAGAAGTGATTGATGAAAATAGTACATGTTTCTTTGTAGCATTTTTCATAATAATTCCTATTTGAGAACTTGACTGATGATAAAGGAATATGCTAATGTACTTAATTAATCAAGTGAAATTCTATCATGTAGATCCCTGACCATAGATCCATCAGTGTCAGAATTGCTGAATGGTGAAACGGGAGCTCCGCGGCAAAACTCGGAACGCATATTTTGAATATGCGGGGGTAAATGGGTGAAAATATCCTTACGTCCGGGTGAAGAGATTGATGGAAGGTAAACATTAAACCTCTCAATCCTTCATGTGTCGAGATGGATGTATCACAAATCTCCCGATGATTGGGATACATGCCATACACATCTTCCAATGATATTAATGTCGAGTCGATGGAGATAAACATTAATTCTCTCGATTGTCGATGAGAGTGCAGTTGACGCTGTAACTCTATACAGAAGTTGCCAGTATACCCTGGAAATCTATCTAGCAGAGACACAAGATGTCCTGCATGTTGTCTTGTATTGACTGAGATATTGGGAGGTCTTGGAAGCCGGCTCTTCCATTCACCTTGTATGGTACTGATTTTGACTTCGCAGTGGTCGGTTGGAGTATGAGCGGTATACCTCATCTCCTCAGGGTATAAGTGTGGTTGTAAAATGTAATCAGCCGTATAGCATGTTTGCTTAAGGATTGAGTACGAAAATTCATTGGCTGATGTTACATTTCTTTTATACATCTCTAGCTGATAGATGTTATTCATATCTCTTTATACTCATTGCAAATAGATGGATGAATTATGATTCTACCATGAATAGATGCAATGCTCTCCTTGGGAAAGGAGATTATTTACTCTGTTCATTCAATGATTAATATTGTATTTAATATATAAGAACTCCTGCTCAGTTTTATTATAATAAATTGCTATTACAATGTTTTGGCGGAGAGTTATATCTCCCGCTAGGGCAATTTATAATTGTCTCACCCCCGTGGGATCCAATGTTTTTAGGTGGACACAGACGAAGAGACAGAAACCCCATAGTAGAGAAAGAACAACAACAACATTACGGATAATAATAATATCTCAGTGGAGATACTGCCTATCCAGTCATATAAATAGTAGTCCTATGTGTCGTCTCTGTACTCTCAGGTCCTCGGAATTTGTAGTTAATGTTTTAATGAATCGATCTGAGATTTTGTCTTGATGCCTCAAGGTTCTCATACTGTCTGTATATAATGTTAATAGGGCAGCTGATGTTGTAATTCTCGAGAAGAGATGATACATGTTATGTACTTATGAACCAGGATGTAAATGTTATACTTTGGTTCTTGATGAAAAAGTTTTCCTATGTGTGGATCTCTTTGCAAAAAGTTTTAATTTTTAGTGATTTTCAGTAATCCGCTGCAAATGATTCACTTCCGCTTAAGTAAATCTTGTTTTTATAAGTTGGATGCCACAAATAATGCCACCATATAATTGATTACTGATGATTAGGGTTAATGATGCATTAATGAACTTAATTAATTATATTTACACTTAGTTTCTATAAGATTGTGTAGTTGATTAATATTTAATTAGGGTTTAATAATGAATGAATAAACACAAAATGGAAGAATGAATTGAATTAAATGATGTGGATGATGATGAGGATGAGGATGATGATGATGATGATGTGAGATGATGATGATGACGATGTTGATGGTGGGGATGATGATGATGTTGCTGCTGATGATGATGATGATGAAGATCTCATAGGGGATAACACATATTTGAACTCATTCGATGAGGAGAGCACACCTGATTTCCCTTCTATTCCTACTATTAGTACCGTCCATTTCCCTATCACCATCAGTTCATATTCATCTAACAACGACATGATCCACGAAATAAAAACATCAAAAAAGTAGGTCCAAGCAACAAATTTACTAGGCCCGTCGCTTCTTCTCTCTAGGGTTCCGATCCCCCTTCTCTCTAGACTCCCGGCGCGCAGCCGCTGGGGGGAGGGAGCTCCACCTCTGCGTCTCCCTCCCCCTGGCCCTAACGGCCATGGTCGTGGTCTTACAGATTGAAGATTGCAACGGATCGCTGGAGATAGTAGGTGGACCGACTAGCCCAAATCATTGGTTTGCTCCTCGGGAGTCCAGGGAGACGATGGGGATGCGTGCGAGGTTCCTAGATCGGGGTCTGCGGATCAGCATTTCGACTTTGCTGACTCCGCTCCATTCAAGAGAGATGGTGGGAGAGAAGACGTTTCCCCTCTAGATCTAGACCGCACTGTGCTTCGTTCGCAGGTGAAGTAAATGGGTGTTTCGCCCCTTATTCAGAGTCAATCTTATCTCCCTCTCCCGCAAATTTGGTTATCTAGGGTGACACGACCATCGACTAATGCTTGGTTGCTGCCTTGGCGACCCCGGCGGTGGTCGGGTTTTCACTGGGCGGTTTGAGGTTTCTCCGACGTGCTTGGTTCGGGTGGGGCGGCGATGATGTCTCCCCGACTCAGGCCTCGATGTGGGGTCCGCTTTGTGCTTCGGCGCAGGGGTGCTCACTCACTGGGCGGTGTGGATTCTTCCCGACCTACCTGGCGGTGCCTCCTTCAGATGTTGTGTCCTGGTGGCATTTTCCTTCCTTGATGTTGAACTTGTTCTTGCGGTCATGGAAGACTGGTGTCCACATCGTGGAATGGAGGCATGTTCCCTCCTCGACCAGGGGATGCGTCGGTGATGAGTCCTGCTACTCCCTGGTGACTAGTCAAGCTTTTCTCTGGATGCCGGTGATGCGCAAGCTCCTCTGCTACCTGTCGGCCCCTGGCCAATGGAAAGTTTGGCCTCTGGCCACTTGAAGATTCCACGTGGGGTTTGATTTAAGGGGGACAAATCCTTCTTCTTCTCTCCTTGGCCCTCCTGCTGCTGTGTGAAGGAACACCTTCTAGGTGTTCGTTGGAATGCCACTGTGCAAACAGTGGCTATCTGAGAAGTTGTCAGCTATTCCGAGCTCTCTTGGACTTGGTCCTCTAAGTTTTGGCTAGGTGATGATAGTTATGATATTGCAGGACTACAAACAGAGTCACAGGCATGAATGGAAACTCTAAGAATTTCCCTTATCATGGCTCATCACCACACTTTGTGGGTATTCTGATTGATAGCGGGTGTTGTGCTTTGTATGATGGTTTGAATTTGATTTGCATTCATGCTGCTATCTGCTGCATGCTACTCTGATTGTGCTGTTATTCGACTTGTCCAACTTCTATGTTGATTAGTTGTCATGGGGTTTCATGGGGTGGTTTCCCGTATGGAACTTGGAGTTTGAGACCTGGAAAAGTCTGAGGTTTTGAGAATTACCTTCAAGCAGGACAATGGGTGGTTGCTCTTGTGCAAGTAACTCTTATCATTTGTGGGTGTACATGTGTATGTAATTGTTTCTTGTAAAAGGTGTCATCTGTTTGGAATGCTTGGATTAGATCAATAAACTAGATAGACTTCTGTAGTGTTTGGGTTATTCCCTAGTGATCTAGTTCTCCTCCTGCATGGGGATTGATCCTTAGATGAGTGTTTTTTATGTTTTTTATCAGTCATGTAAAGGGGTTTTTATGCCCAAAGTTTTTGTATCATAGCAACACGTATTTTTGACTGACCAAAAAAAAGCAACAAATTTACTTTCCCATCTTATGCACATGTTTAGGGGTGTACAACAAGCCCCTTGTTTAGTTACTATCATGTTATATTCTAAACATTGTTGTCATAATTAGTATTTTGATAACATGTTCAACTTTGAAAGACTATGTCTGAATGAATTTTTTTGAATTGTCTTATCTATATGTGTTTGTGAAGATGGAATGAATGACTGTTTCTGTGTGTGAATATGAAAAGAGATGAAATGAATTAATGGAACTGTAGGTTGCTAAATGTGTGTGAATATGAAATGGAGGAATAAAATGAAACTATAGGTTTTGACATGTGCATGTGATGAATCATATTTGAAATTAAATGTGCTTATACATGTGTGTGAATCACATGATACATATATATAATTATATATGATTGTACATCTTTGTTAATATTTGCAGGTTTGTGGCCTCTTGTTGGCTGAAATCAAAGGATGTTGTAAACCTACAGTTTAGAACTGAACTGCAGGCTCTGCATCCTACAGACCAGCCAAATAGTAGGCCTGGGAGCTGATAAGAAAAAAAAACATCAACGTCGGTTAAAAACCAACAACCCACAAGAATTCTTAATTCTGTCTGTTGTTTGCTATAAACTGACGCCAATGGTCTGTCCAACTGTTGGCTTTTTTTGGTTGTAATTGGGAGCAGGTTTGTGTTGTAGGTTATGTAATGGATGCTGAAGGAGTCTACTTTTAGTGTCACCCACTTGGGTGTCACTTCAAAACTGATGACAAAGGTCTTAGTTAACCGACGCTAAAAGTGTTATCTGCACTAGTGGTTCTTGACATCTTAGAATGTTCTAGACCTGAGAGGGTATCTAGAATGTTATAGGATGTTGATTTGTCATCCTTGAGAGAGGTTTCATATCATCGATGGGTTTTAGTCACGCTATGTGAAAGCAAGTGGGATGACCCCACAGGAACAGACATCATAGTACATACCATGTTTGGATGTAGGTTTCTTTCTCGGGTGTTCGAGGGTTGTCTATGCCCGACAACAGGTGCATAGACCACCTAACTTGTGGTTACATAGTCAGGAACTCCTTCTCTCTAATTAGTAGAATCCTACATACTCTATTTTTTTTATTTCATGACAATCTTCTAGACTAGTTCTAGCTCTATACTTTTATTGACTATCAGTTTGGCTTATCTAACTTAAGAGTAAGATCTTAAGCGTCCTAAGCATCCCACATTCCTGTGTTCGACTCCATATATCTACTTGACCTTGTAATAAAGTTGCAGAGGTCCTGGAAGGTTTCAGGTTATAAATTTAAAGTTTGATTCCTTCTGAGTCCACCTCCTTTCTAGACGTGCTATTTAGGCCGATAAATTTTTGGTGCCGTTGTCGGGGATGTGGTTTTCCACATTTACACACCCAAAGATTTTGTTCTATCATCCTTAAGCATATATACATGTGCATAATTCTTCTTTTGTTTTACACATACTTGTTCATATATACTGAATAGCTTTCCTTTTTCTTATACATTTTCAGCAATGGATCTTACTTCAGCAAGACAAGTTATATTGTCCACCTATCCTCTCGAGTTTTTTCATAGTTCCTACTGATGACAAATAATTGAAGATCGTGCTCTATAGCTAGTCGAGCTATACTCGCCTCCACCATCATCATATGTTGAAATTCCAACAAGGGAGGTGGCAGATCATCCATCGACTTCTATGTTGATGTGGGATCAAGAGTTGATTAAAGCAAGAGAGCTAGCCGGAGAAAGTGTCAACACAGTCACCTCCTCCTTAACTCCTCATCTCCAAGAACATGTCAATCCGCTCCAACATCTATTGGAAAATCCAGATCATCAGCTCCAAGTAGCCATTGAGATCACAGACCGCAGTAGAAGTATACTTCAAACTGTTGAACAAGGATTCATCCAAGTGCATCAGTCTGATACAATGGGTTTCCAACATAAGTTCATGGAAGAATTGATGAATCATGAAAGCATTGTTTCTCAAGTCCAACAACTTCATGAAAAGGATGTTGAGTAGAGAATGATGCTTCAAGAGATCATTGATTTGTTTACCATTCAATTTCAAACGCCATCACACAACCGTGAAGATTACAATCATCAGAGACATACCATTGGGCCTGGATTGGAACATGCCTCACCATCCTATCCAGACCATCAACTGGATTCACCTAGATTTTTCTGTGAAGACCAACCCACATGGGGGAGCCCTTCATTCTATCCAGATGATTCAGCTGATCAACCAATGGAAGATACAACCCACATGCATGAATGGTTCTATGATGATGATTATCAAGGTAGTCAATCAATCTCACAACATGAAGGTCAACTTGAAGAAACTAAATCAGATGTTGATTCAGACCAGCATGATACCTCTCATATTGAGACATTTCACTTCACTTTGAGCAGTCAGCCATTCATGGTTTGGAAGAATTGTTTCTATGAAAGTGATGACAATGATTCATTTCAGTGGAGCACGTATACTGATGGTGATGAACTAGACCAACATGAGCTGACATTGTCCACAATCTCTTTTCAAGGGAGAGTTGATGTCAAGGGAGCAAGATGGACCATTCACTACAACATGGTTGCTGAGCATGAAGACACCCCATACCCCATAGAGTGCGATAAGCTTAGGGTGGTAGAACCACAAATAGACTTACCTAGGATACTTCTTATTCAGATGATGATTGGATGGATCAGACTATACATGCAAGTGTATCTAAGCATCCAACCTCAAGTACAGAGGAGGAGAGAGAAGAGAGGATCCCTCTAGAAGACTTTCAACCTCTTCACTCCATCTCATCCGATGTCAACATCCTAGGGCCTTCCTATTCAAATTCATACATCGATGGGTACCTTGAGGATGCTCTATAGAAGAATTCATTTCAGTGTAGTTCAAGTAAATCCCATCACATAGATGACTTCATCGAGTCAATGGATTTTATTCCTCCTCCAGACTTGGGAGGGACCACCTCTCTGCCTATTTTGTTCCTACATGGTGGGTGCAATCAGAGAGACACAGGTAACACAGACCCCAAAGCTATAGATTTGGGATCCAAGTGTAGGAGTTGTAGGGAAACCACCCCCTATTACCTACATAATTTCTCTTTAATTTTAAGTTTTAAAATTTTGCATAATAAAGTCAATACAAGTTTTATCTTTCCTATAATTATTCAAATTTAGTTTCCTTTACATCATTTAGGTTTATTTTACCATTTAATCTGGGGTTTTACTCCTTTTTCTCCCTGACAGTTGCTTTTGGTCTATCTTTTTGTAAGAAGTTATTTGATATATCTTGTTGCTCTCTCGCGATGTTTGATTCTGAAGCTATTTTCAACACCTTCCACCCTCATTTTATTCGCTCATGGCGCTGAAAGGTATTTAGTTAGATATTTTTGCTTGGCAGTGGAAGGACCATGACCGCGGTCTGACAAGCCTAGACTATGACCGTGGCTCAGCAGTGAGACCTCAACCACGGGCTTGCCTCGAGCGTGACAGCGAGTCTCCGCAACCATGACTGTGGGCCTATCGATGTTGGACCTGGGTCGGTTTGACTGACTAGTATGTCGGTTTGTCTCTGCCTTTTTGATCGACAATAGAACTTTTGACTGAATATTCCATCTTTTTGACCAACCTTTCACTATTGACCAAGTTTTGTGCGCCTTTCCCGATTTGTCCGCCATCTAGGCACCAAGATAGCACGGTCAGGCCCCAGGAGAGATAATGCACCCGACCTATAAATACCCTCTGGCCGAGCAATTCTTCCTCAAACCCACCACCTGAGTTCTCTACTCTTCCATGCTACCCTCTTCCCATTTCCCTCTTCCATCATTGGCTAGCAGGCACATAGGCAACTGCAGCAACAGTCGCCCTAAAACCTCCCCCACCTTCTGCGACCACAAGTCTCTACTCCAACACCTCAGCTGTCTATGCCTCACTGCACCATCTGCCACGACTGCGGTCATAGCCAGGGTCCAAGTCACATTCATAGCCATCTCGGTCATGGTTACCTCTATCGCAGCTGCCCCGGTCTCGGCCACCTCGGTCGCAGTGGTCGAGGCCAACTTAGTAGTCACATTCAACATTGCGATCTAAGTTGATGTTTCATGGTGTGAAAGTGCCAACCCTCACCACGATCACACCAACCACACCAACCCTAGAAAATAAGCACCATAGACACAATGAGAAATAACTTTAGGAAGCTCAAAAATACTGTGTCGTGGAAGAAAGGGGAAGGAAGCTCCTAGTCACTATCAGAGCATGGGAGACAATATCCACACCACACCACACCACACAAACCATGAACTCGGTGTATTGAGACGAGACTATGCTTTCCACTTCAGTAGGGTTCGGGTCATAGGGGACCGATTCAGACTACTACCAAATGCCCACCACTCCTATGGACACCTACTGTGGTGATTCATTATAGGAAGTCTCCAGTGAGAGAAGGTCAAGAGAACACTGCGACGTTGAGCTCCATACTTCGACGGGCCATCAGGAGAGCCCGTCTGTGTTGCACATAACTTCATCTATAGGGGACTAGTGCCGACAGTCAACAAAACAGTCGACGTCTTTATTTCGGTCAACTTCATCGTGTGATTCAATTCAGGGGAGCAGATGCTGCCCCACTCCTGAAGGTGTTAACCAATTCTCCCTACCAACTTCCTTGTTCAGAAGTATGAATCAAAAGAAGCAGTTTGATGCCTTAGTTAAGGACAAGCACAGGGTAATAGGCCCAAGATATGTCGACCCTATAACACTGATTAGGCTAGGGATACAAGCACAAGTTGATAGATATCTTATAGTTTTTGGCCTATACGTCCTTGTATATATGTAGTGTGATGCTTATCATAGACTCACCTATGAGTTTTATTCTACACTCGAAACCCCAAAAGACCACCAACACATTATCATGCATTTTTTCCTCCTGAACCAGACCTGCAAAGTCATTGAGCATCACCCCAATATCTGGTTGTCACACTCTACTGAAGACTACACTAAGATGTCTAGGGGTCGGCTAGAGACAAGGGACCGCAACTTTAATGTTGCTCAAGCATGGAAGATTCTTATAGGGGAAGATCAATACGTTTCTAGAAGCACCAAAGCTTCACACATCCACAACCTAGCACTTCATTATCTACATCAGGTGATAGTAAAATGCATCTTGGAGAAGAAAGACAATCAAGGGGTGCTCAGTTAAGAGGACCTCTACATTTTGTGGTGTACAACAATAGGAAGAAAAGTGAACATGGGGAACTTCATCATCCGCCACTTTCACAACTTGTTCTAGAAGCAGGTCCAATTCATGTCGATGGCACACATTATCACTTTCATAGCATGCCATCTTGGGATTGGAGATGGACAATTGGCACTTATGCAAGAAATGGTTGAGTGGTCCAAGTTGGACTTAGATCACTTGATTCGATCAAGGGTGGTCAAGTAGTGTAGCATAGGATACCTTTATATCTTTGGTTACAACAAGCATAGAGTGCTACTGCCAACAAATGCCGAGTTTGCATGTCCAACAACACTTATGGACGTCTCTCTATTGGACGCCAAGGAAACGTTCGCGAAGCGGGTGGAACAACAGGAGCATCTACTTCAGCACCACAAGTGCAAGAAACTCAGGAGGCTAGACCGTAGATAGGGGCAACCTTCCATGACATACCATATCAGGGAGGGCCCTACACAGAGATGCCTACAACAAATTACCAACAACCTCCTCAGCAGGAGCAATACACCCCAAATCTCAACTCAGGGAACCTTTATGAGTTCATGACTAATTTCAGGGTTGACTCTAGCAGACAGTTTGATACGCTGGAGCAAGATGTGTAGTACCTTAGACAGAGGTTCGACATAGCCTTCCCTCCCCCCTCCACCATCTTTTCAGCAGCCCCACTTGCCTTTCTACTACTCGACCTAGGACCGAACAATCATTCCACTTTCAGTAAGGAATATGCCAGGACTATGAGAATCCACCAGGTGTCATCGATGATATGAACGAGTATATAAATAGTGACTACCAGTAGCAGTTGTTTTTCCACGCCATCCAGAGCTTGAGATTTTCTCAAGGATGAGCACAATTTCTAAGCTTAGGGTGGTGGCAGGGTGTACCACCATCTATCTTCCACTTTTCCCTTTTATTTCTTTGCATGTATGCATGTTTATTTTCTATGATCCTTGCATTTAGCATAAATTTTCAGCTTTGTAAGACTTTGTTTCGTAATTTGTAGTTTTGCAATTAAGGCTACGTGATGCAAATCTTAGAACTAAATGCTTATCTTTATGCCTAAATGCACAATTTTCATCTTAAACTTCTTGATCTTTTGTTTGACTTGCTCATCGACTATTTCCTTAAGTTTGGTAATAAATATTAGGTTATGTGCCTCTTTCATTACTTAAAACATTATTCCCTTGATCTATATTGTTAACGACAAACCCAGGATATAGGACCATTGGAAAGAAGCTAGAGTTTGATCAAAACTCCAAGCTGCATTTCTCAAAAACTTGCATCTACTCTAAGGATCCTTGAATCATAATTACTATCTTTTAATACAGGTATCAAGAAGATAATGATGAATTTTGAGCTAGAATCAAGTTCAAATGTTTTCCTTGACGGACTGTGTGCTCTCTCACCCTAGATTGAGTCAAAAAGTTGAATTTTTTTTTGCAAAAGAGCATTGGTCTCCCACAACCAAGCCTATAAAAATAGAATGCAGTGAATAAAAGCCTGAGAGTGAATAAATGAGCGTCATTTTGTCTTTTAGGAGAGTTGAGGATGGTGCCCAACCAGTGTCTAACTGCGCTCATGAATGTGGGTATGTCGTGCCTAGTAGTGCCACCCTAAGGCTCATTATAGAGTCACTAGGAACCCCTAGGAGACCTATGAGATCATCCCAATAGAAGTGTTGGTTCAAGCGCAGTACGAGGAGTTCATCTCAGTGCTTTGGGACAACTGGCTCAGACTATAGGGATTGTTGCTCATTACATGGACCAACCTGACGTAGAACGGGATCCTCAGAAATCATTAGTATTTTTGCTTTTGTTGCTTCTTAGGACATGAATAAGTGGGAGGCCCATTGTTCCTGATTGGTGTACATGAATACATGATGATGGCTCACTACTAATCACCTGCATGATCACCTATGCGACAATGCTTTTATGTTGTATAACTATGATTCAAACCTTCATGAGTATTGACAAGTTGTAGTGAATTCGCTTAAACTTGCCTGGATGATCTTCGGTCATACTTTAGTAAGATTGTGCTCGACTGGTGGGGGTTTGCTCTGAAACAACATAAGTCAAGAGAATTAATGTTTTAAACTATTTTTCTCTTAGCCTTAGCATGTATTGCCAAGCTTAATTTGGATGTTATATTTTTGTTCTTTAAGGCCATTCTTGCTTGAGGACAAGTAAAGGTTTAAGCTTGGGGTGGTTGATAAGACCTAAATTTAGGCATCTATGCTAAGCATTTATCTATGGTTTTGTGTTATTATAGTCTTAATATGCCCAAAATAACCCTATATTATTATCGTTTAGTAATTTATATCTTTTCATAGATAAAGTTGCTCAACTAGACAATTTTGAGGCTTGCAGGCCAATTTTTGTACTTGAAAAGACATCTATTCTCTAAGATTTCTCCCCCCACACATGGTTTTTGCAGCAGCTAGGTTCCCATCTGCCATGACCGTGGTTGAGAAGGAAAAACCACCATCACAATCGTGGGAACCACCACGACCATAGAGTGGACCGTGATCGCGTTATCCATTGCAACTACGACCGTGGGCTCACCACAACCATGAGATCCACCGTAATTTCGGGCTCATCACGACCGCGACCGCGGACCTGCCATGACCACGAGATCCAGCACGACTGCGGCAGCGATGAGTCGGACCTGGATCAACACCTTGACCGTTTCACCTATAAATACCCGCCCCTCTCCACCTGAAGGGGGGTTTCGAAGTTTGGAGGTTCTAGGTGTTGGTTCTGACATTTGGAGGTTCCCAGAGCCCCGTGGTAGGGTCTAGAGGTCTGAGAAGGATGAAATGCTCACCCTACACCCATCTCTTCAGTGTGCTTACATCCTCCACCATTTTTCACCATTATCCACAAATTTCTGCCCATTTCCTATCATCCACTATCATTTCCCACCTCCATCCACTCACCAAGCTACTGTTCGGGGAGGATCTAGAGAGAAAGGAGGCCAATGAGTCCATAAGGCCAAGGAGGATGACTCAAAGATGAGATCTGGCCTATAAGGAGGCTAAGGAGTGAGAGCCACCTCTCCTCTACTAGCTAAATCTCTTCTTCTTCTCCTTTCTTCTACTATTCTCCTTTGTTTTTGTATAAATGATGTTCTTCCATCTTTGTTCGATGCCAAATATGCTTTTCCATGGCTAGTTGAGCTCCTTCTTGGATATGTATCCCATTTTGGGCATGCTTATGTACTTTTACCTTAAGCATGTAGTTTTATTCTAGATCTAGTACATTTATGTTCTATCTTCTCTTTTAGGTTATGATTTCTAGTTTGGTTGATCTCTTTCTTGCTTGAACTACTATTTATGCCTATATCCAAAGATTTGTTGTAGGAATAGACAAGAGAAGATAGTTTGGATCAGAATCTGAAATGAGGACGGTTCAAGGTGATTCGTGCAAAATCATAGACCTGGGATGAGCCCACTACCTGGATCTGCATGGATCGCATCTGTTCTGACATCTCAGAATGTTGTAGACTTGAGAGGGTATCTAGAATGTTCTAGGATGTTTATTTATCATCCTTGATTGAGGTTTCATATCATCGATGAGTTTTAGTCACACTACGTCAAAGCGAGTGGGATGACCCCACGAGAATAGACACCACAATACGTACCATGTTTGGATGTAGGTTTCTTGATCGGGTGTTCAAGGGTTGTCTACACCAGAGAACAGGTGCATAGAACTCCCAACTTGTGGTTACATGTCCATGAACTCCTTCTCTCTGATTAGTAGAATCCTACGAACTCTGTTTTTTTTTTCTTTTCTTTGTTTTGTTTTATTTTGTAACAATCTTCTAGACTAGTTCTATCTCCATACTTCTATCGATTATCAGATTGTCTTATCTCACTTAAGAGGGAGATCTTAAGAATCCTAAGCATTCCACGTCCCTATGTTCGACGTCGTATATCTACTTCGACCCTATAATAGAGTTGTGAGGGTCCTTGAAGGTTTTGAGTTATAAATTTAAAGTTTGATTCCTTCTGAGTCCGCCTCCTTTCCGAACACATGATTTAGGCCGATCAGGATGTCATCCTTTACTCATTCAAGTGACATCTTGTTGTAATCATTTGGGTATCCTTAAGTATATTTCCTTTACACAATCCTTATGTATCTTTCCTTTGAGCAATTTTGTAATGATTTCTTCCATCAAATGAATTGAGCCTGCTTGAGTATTGATGCATGACTATTATGACTAAATTTGACATTATTTTAAGCATCCTATTCAGGGGAAGTATTAATCTAAGGGGGATTATTCAACTAAGGGGGGTATTCTTTTACTTTTTAAAATTACAAAAGGGGGTGAAATAATATAAAATATATAACTTAATTCATAAAAAGAAAAACTTAATTCCTTGAGCTTTTATGCATTTTAATTGAGTTTTTTAGTTTTGAAACACATTGCCATAAAGAAATTGTTGCACTTTACTTTAAGATCTGGATAACATATTCCATAACTCTCTAGTATAAGTGTGCACACATTTTTGTAACACTCAAGGAATATATCGCCAAGGAATGAAAATTTCATTTCAAGTTTTTGTTTATCAAAATGTTTTGTCCTCATAAAAAAGGGGGAGATTGTTGGTTAAAATGGACATTAGCACATCTTATCTTTTGATGATGACAAAGATTTCTTTTTTGTGGGTCTAACATGCAATCTATGTGTTTCAGGTACAAAATGAATGTTGAGAAAAAATGATCTAGATTAAAGTATCAAATACGTGAATTATTGTGTATATGTGCTAATTTGTAATACAAATGTATAAGTTGTTAGAACTCATGTAAAATCAAACTATGAACCAACCCCACCTATCCCAGACCTATTCATATGTCTAAACCAAGTGCCTATGGTAGGTTGGTCACATTAGAAAAATCATTAGATAGGTTTTCCAACATTTACAAAACCAATTTCTAGGGATTTTTTGATCGAGTAATTTCTCAACTGAGGCTCTCTCAGTCAAAGAAATTGTCAACTGAGAACCCTCTCAGTCAAAGACTCAAATCACTAGAAGAATCTTTACAATTACCTAGCTCTGAGTCATTCTCGATCAAAAAAATTGTCGATCGAGATATTCCCATTCGAGGATTTGTGGACCGAGGAAAGACTGTTAATATGTTTGAACAAGAATTTAGAACAACAATTAGCCATTAGAATGGAGTTTGACACTTAGACCAAATCCGATCAAAGAACTTATCGAATGAGGAGATTTCGGTTAAAATTTTCGTCGACTGAGATGGGTTCTGGAATGCTAATTTTATTAACAAATAAATTAGCCATTTAACCTACATTGACCCAACTATAATGGCTATTTCTCATCCTATAACACTCTAGGAACTTGCCCTAGCCACTTATAACCCATTCCGCTAAATAGTTATGGTCATAGGACACCCTACACACAACTTAAATACTTGTCATACAATACTTGAGCAACAAATGAGTAATCTTGAGACATAGTTTTTCATTTGCAATCTTCTACAACTTCCAAATTTGTGTCCTAATCATAGTTCTCCAACGCCACCATTCATCATTGCCTAATCTATAGTTGTATTGGTCCATAAGCTTGATCTAGGAAATTGTAAGCTACATTTATGCTTTCTTTTCTCCAATCTTCTTTCTTTCCTCGTGAATTGAAGAGGGACTACTTCAAGGAGAGGCGGTTGTCCAAGATCATGCAGGTGAAGAAGGAGTCTTCACACAAGTTCTTTTTCGTGGCCGTCAAAGAAGAGGAAGTATTGTGGTTCTCTTCCATATTCTGTTAAAGAAGAGGTACTGTTGCGGTGCTCTTCCGTCATCCGTTAGAGAAGAGGAGATCGGTGCTCTATATCAACAATGCTTAACTATTAGATAAGTCCATATCATTAAAGATAGTTGGACAATACTAATGTGTAACCTATGCACTATATGATGAAAGTGATAGGTGAATGGTTAAAAGTATTAAGAGGGAAATACCTTAATATAAGTTCAGTTGATTATCTTAAGTAAGTTGGAATGATGAGAAAAGTGATACATCAGGACATGATAGATATCATATTTAGCATTTTAGGGTTGTTATACCTATACCTTGATCCATCTCAATCCAACATACTTGGATAAGAAACACAAGAAGTGTGTGTTATGTAAATTATTACGATGAATATGTAATGAATTCAACACACTTTGATAAGTGTTGGCTAAACACTATGAGAAAGGGGTTAAGCCAAGATAATGGGTATGATATAAACATACCATGGTAAGGTTGAGAGATGAACTCATACCTTGAATTGATATTCATAAATGATATATGATGAAAGTAATGATCATGAGTAAATACTTATGATAGTATTGAATGCCCTTAGTGGGGTGGAGCAATATATTTGGGTTGAACTAATGATGTAAACATAAAACCCTAACTAATGAGAAATGGGAGATTCTAACGCTAAATTGGGTAATGGAATGGAAAATCCTATTTGATAGTAAACCCTAATCCTAATAAAGGAATTGTGGTGTTACTATTGTACCACATGATGTGATAAGTGACTTTTATGACTGTCATCATGTCCATTAATCATGCAAACATCATGAGATGGTGATCATAGCCAGATTTGAGCTATGGATTTTATATATTAAAATATTGATTGGCCTTGTGTGCCTTAATGTTGTTGTTGCTTAGTAAAAGTAACAAAGTGTGCGTTGGCTTTATGAGTCGTATGAGTAAGTTGTTGCCTAGTGAAAGGTGATAAAACACTTAATGGGCCTTGTGAGCCATGTGTGATGCTTGTGTAACAAGTATCATGTATACCTCGGTCTGAGAACCTAGAGGTAATAGTTACCTAACAAGTGGTAACAATGATTAGTGATGAACTGAGGGCATGAGTAACCAGATTTAATAAGTATGATAATGATGTTGTTGAGAGATGTGAACTTTCAAGAAATGGAATGAGGGACTGAGATCCCAATGCCTTATAAAGACTGAGAAGTGATTGATGAAAATAGTACATGTTTCTTTGTAGCATTTTTCATAATAATTCCTATTTGAGAACTTGACTGATGCTAAAGGAATATGCTAATGTACTTAATTAATCAAGTGAAATTCTATCATGTAGATCCCTGACCATAGATCCATCAGTGTCAGAATTGCTGAATGGTGAAACGGGAGCTCCGCGGCAAAACTCGGAACGCATATTTTGAATATGCGGGGGTAAATGGGTGAAAATATCCTTACGTCCGGGTGAAGAGATTGATGGAAGGTAAACATTAAACCTCTCAATCCTTCATGTGTCGAGATGGATGTATCACAAATCTCCTGATGATTGGGATACATGCCATACACATCTTCCAATGATATTAATGTCGAGTCGATGGAGATAAACATTAATTCTCTCGATTGTCGATGAGAGTGCAGTTGACGTTGTAACTCTATACAGAAGTTGCCAGTATACCCTAGAAATCTATCTAGCAGAGACACGAGATGTCCTGCATGTTGTCTTGTATTGACTGAGATATTGGGAGGTCTTGGAAGCCGGCTCTTCCATTCACCTTGTATGGTACTGATTTTGACTTCGCAGTGGTCGGTTGGAGTATGAGCGGTATACCTCATCTCCTCAGGGTATAAGTGTGGTTGTAAAATGTAATCAGCCGTATAGCATGTTTGCTTAAGGATTGAGTACGAAAATTCATTGGCTGATGTTACATTTCTTTTATACATCTCTAGCTGATAGATGTTATTCATATCTCTTTATACTCATTGCAAATAGATGGATGAATTATGATTCTACCATGAATAGATGCAATGCTCTCCTTGGGAAAGGAGATTATTTACTCTGTTCATTCAATGATTAATATTGTTTTTAATATATAAGAACTCCTGCTCAGTTTTATTATAATAAATTGCTATTACAATGTTTTGGCGGAGAGTTATATCTCCCGCTAGGGCAATTTATAATTGTCTCACCCCCGTGGGATCAAATGTTTTTAGGTGGACACAGACGAAGAGACAGAAACCCCATAGTAGAGAAAGAACAACAACAACATTACGGATAATAATAATATCTCAGTGGAGATACTGCCTATCCAGTCATATAAATAGTAGTCCTATGTGTCGTCTCTGTACTCTCAGGTCCTCGGAATTTGTAGTTAATGTTTTAATGAATCGATCTGAGATTTTGTCTTGATGCCTCAAGGTTCTCATACTGTCTGTATATAATGTTAATAGGGCAGCTGATGTTGTAATTCTCGAGAAGAGATGATACATGTTATGTACTTATGAACCAGGATGTAAATGTTATACTTTGGTCATTGAAGAAAAAGATTTCCTATGTGTGGATCTCTTTGCAAAAAGTTTTATTTTTTAGTGATTTTCAGTAATCCGCTGCAAATGATTCACTTCTGCTTAAGTAAATCTTGTTTTTATAAGTTGGATGCCACAAATAATGCCACCATATAATTGATTACTGTTGATTAGGGTTAATGATGCATTAATGAACTTAATTAATTATATTTACACTTAGTTTCTATAAGATTGTGTAGTTGATTAATATTTAATTAGGGTTTAATAATGAATGAATAAACACAAAATGGAAGAATGAATTGAATTAAATGATGTGGATGATGATGAGGATGAGGATGATGATGATGATGATGATGTGAGATGATGATGATGACGATGTTGATGGTGGGGATGATGATGATGTTGCTGCTGATGATGATGATGATGAAGATCTCATAGGGGATAACACATATTTGAACTCATTCGATGAGGAGAGCACACCCGATTTCCCTTCTATTCCTACTATTAGTACCGTCCATTTCCCTATCACCATCAGTTCATATTCATCTAACAACGACATGCTCCACGAAATAAAAACATCAAAAAAGTAGGTCCAAGCAACAAATTTACTAGGCCCGTCGCTCCTTCTCTCTAGGGTTCCGATCCCCCTTCTCTCTAGACTCCTGGCGCGCAGCCGCTGGGGGGAGGGAGCTCCACCTCTGCGTCTCCCTCCCCCTGGCCCTAACGGCCATGGTCGTGGTCTTACAGATTGAAGATTGCAACGGATCGCTGGAGATAGTAGGTGGACCGACTAGCCCAAATCATTGGTTTGCTCCTCGGGAGTCCAGGGAGACGATGGGGATGCGTGTGAGGTTCCTAGATCGGGGTCTGCGGATCAGCATTTCGACTTTGCTGAATCCGCTCCATTCAAGAGAGATGGTGGGAGAGAAGACGTTTCCCCTCTAGATCTAGATCGCGCTGTGCTTCGTTCGCAGGTGAAGTAAAGGGGTGTTTCGCCCCTTATTCAGAGTCAATCTTATCTCCCTCTCCCGCAAATTTGGTTATCTAGGGTGACACGACCATCGACTAATGCTTGGTTGATGCCTTGGCGACCCCGGCGGTGGTCGGGTTTTCACTGGGCGGTTTGAGGTTTCTCGGACGTGCTTGGTTCGGGTGGGGCGGAGATGATGTCTCCCCGACTCAGGCCTCGATGTGGGGTCTGCTTTGTGCTTCGGCGCAGGGGTGCTCACTCACTGGGCGGTGTGGATTCTTCCCGACCTACCTGGCGGTGCCTCCTTCAGATGTTGTGTCCTGGTGGCGTTTTCCTTCCTTGATGTTGAACTTGTTCTTGCGGTCATGGAAGACTGGTGTCCACATCGTGGAATGGAGGCATGTTCCCTCCTCGACCAGGGGATGCGTCGGTGACGAGTCCTGCTACTCCCTGGTGACTAGTCAAGCTTTTCTCTGGATGCCGGTGATGCGCAAGCTCCTCTGCTACCTGTCGGCCCCTGGCCACTGGAAAGTTTGGCCTCTGGCCACTTGAAGATTCCACGTGGGGTTTGATTTAAGGGGGACAAATCCTTCTTCTTCTCTCCTTGGCCCTCCTGCTGCTGTGTGAAGGAACACCTTCTAGGTGTTCGTTGGAATGCCACTGTGCAAACAGTGGCTATCTGAGAAGTTGTCAGCTATTCCGAGCTCTCTTGGACTTGGTCCTCTGAGTTTTGTCTAGGTGATGATAGTTTTGATATTGCAGGACTACAAACAGAGTCACAGGCAGGAATGGAAACTCTAAGAATTTCCCTTATCTTGGCTCATCACCACACTTTGTGGGTATTCTGATTGATAGCGGGTGTTGTGCTTTGTATGATGGTTTGAATTTGATTTGCATTCATGCTGCTATCTGCTGCATGCTACTCTGATTGTGCTGTTATTCGACTTGTCCAACTTCTATGTTTATTAGTTGTCATGGGGTTTCATGGGGTGGTTTCCTGTATGGAACCTGGAGTTTGAGACCTGGAAAAGTCTGAGGTTTTGAGAATTACCTTCAAGCAGGACAATGGGTGGTTGCTCTTGTGCAAGTAACTCTTATCATTTGTGGGTGTACATGTGTATGTAATTGTTTCTTGTAAAAGGTGTCATCTGTTTGGAATGCTTGGATTAGATCAATAAACTAGATAGACTTCTGTAGTGTTTGGGTTATTCCCTAGTGATCTAGTTCTCCTCCTGCGTGGGGATTGATCCTTAGATGAGTGTTTTTTATGTTTTTTATCAGTCATGTAAATGGGTTTTTATGCCCAAAGTTTTTGTATCATAGCAACACGTATTTTTGACCGACCAAAAAAAAGCAACAAATTTACTTTCCCATCTTATGCACATGTTTAGGGGTGTACAACAAGCCCCTTGTTTAGTTACTATCATGTTATATTCTAAACATTGTTGTCATAATTAGTATTTTGATAACATGTTCAACTTTGAAAGACTATGTCTGAATGAATTTTTTTGAATTGTCTTATCTATATGTGTTTGTGAAGATGGAATGAATGACTGTTTCTGTGTGTGAATATGAAAAGAGATGAAATGAATTAATGGAACTGTAGGTTGCTAAATGTGTGTGAATATGAAATGGAGTAATAAAATGAAACTATAGGTTTTGACATGTGCATGTGATGAATCATATTTGAAATTAAATGTGCTTATACATGTGTGTGAATCACATGATACATATATATAATTATATATGATTGTACATCTTTGTTAATATTTGCAGGTTTGTGGCCTCTTGTTGGCTGAAATCAAAGGATGTTGTAAACCTACAGTTTAGAACTGAACTACAGGCTCTGCATCCTACAGACCAGCCAAATAGTAGGCCTGGGAGCTGATAAGAAAAAAAACATCAGCGTCGGTTAAAAACCAACAACCCACAAGAATTCTTAATTCTGTCAGTTGTTTTCTATAAACTGACGCCAATGGTCTGTCCAACTGTTGGCTTTTTTTGGTTGTAATTGGGAGCAGGTTTGTGTTGTAGGTTATGTAATGGATGCTGAAGGAGTCTACTTTTAGTGTCACCCACTTGGGTGTCACTTCAAAACTGATGACAAAGGTCTTAGTTAACCGACGCTAAAAGTGTTATCTACACTAGTGGTTCTTGACATCTTAGAATGTTCTAGACCTGAGAGGGTATCTAGAATGTTCTAGGATGTTGATTTGTCATCCTTGAGAGAGGTTTCATATCATCGATGGGTTTTAGTCATGCTATGTGAAAGCAAGTGGGATGACCCCACAGGAACAGACATCATAGTACATACCATGTTTGGATGTAGGTTTCTTTCTCGGGTGTTCGAGGGTTGTCTATGCCCGACAACAGGTGCATAGACCACCTAACTTGTGGTTACATAGTCAGGAACTCCTTCTCTCTAATTAGTAGAATCCTACATACTCTATTTTTTTTATTTCATGACAGTCTTCTAGACTAGTTCTAGCTCTATACTTTTATTGACTATCAGATTGGCTTATCTAACTTAAGAGTAAGATCTTAAGCGTCCTAAGCATCCCACATTCCTGTGTTCAACTCCATATATCTACTTGACCTTGTAATAAAGTTGCAGAGGTCCTGGAAGGTTTCAGGTTATAAATTTAAAGTTTGATTCCTTCTGAGTCTACCTCCTTTCTAGACGTGCTATTTAGGCCGATAAATTTTTGGTGCCGTTGTCGGGGATGTGGTTTTCCACATTTACACACCCAAAGATTTTGTTCTATCATCCTTAAGCATATATACATGTGCATAATTCTTCTTTTGTTTTACACATACTTGTTCATATATACTGAATAGCTTTCCTTTTTCTTATACATTTTCAGCAATGGATCTTACTTCAGCAAGACAAGTTATATTGTCCACCTGTCCTCTCGAGTTTTTTCATAGTTCCTACTGATGACAAATAATTGAAGATCGTGCTCTATAGCTAGTTGAGCTATACTCACCTCCACCATCATCATATGTTGAAATTCCAACAAGGGAGGTGGCAGATCATCCATCGACTTCTATGTTGATGTGGGATCAAGAGTTGATTAAAGCAAGAGAGCTAGACGGAGAAAGTGTCAACACACTCACCTCCTCCTGAACTCCTCATCTCCAAGAACATGTCAATCCGCTCCAACATCTATTGGAAAATCCAGATCATCAGCTCCAAGTAGCCATTGAGATCACAGACCGCAGTAGAAGTATACTTCAAACTGTTGAACAAGGATTCATCCAAGTGCATCAGTCTGATACAATGGGTTTCCAACATAAGTGCATGGAAGAATTGATGAATCATGAAAGCATTGTTGCTCAAGTCCAACAGCTTCATGAAAAGGATGTTGAGTAGAGAATGATGCTTCAAGAGATCATTGATTTGTTTACCATTCAATTTCAAATGCCATCACACAACCGTGAAGATTACAATCATCAGAGACATACCATTGGGCCTGGATTGGAACATGCCTCACCATCCTATTCAGACCATCAACTGGATTCGCCTAGATTTTTCTGTGAAGACCAACCCACATGGGGGAGCCCTTCATTCTATCCAGATGATTCAGCTGATCAACCAATGGAAGATACAACCCACATGCATGAATGGTTCTATGATGATGATTATCATGGTAGTCAATCAATCTCACAACATGAAGGTCAACTTGAAGAAACTAAATCAGATGTTGATTCAGACCAGCATGATACCTCTCATATTGAGACATTTCACTTCACTTTGAGCAGTCAGCCATTCATGGTTTGGAAGAATTGTTTCTATGAAAGTGATGACGATGATTCATTTCGGTGGAGCACGTATACTGATGGTGATGAACTAGACCAACATGAGCTGACATTGTCCACAATCTCTTTTCAAGGGAGAGTTGATGTCAAGGGAGCAAGATGGACCATTCACTACAACATGGTTGCTGAGCATGAAGACACCCCATACCCCATAGAGTGCGATAAGCTTAGGGTGGTAGAACCACAAATAGACTTACCTAGGATACTTCTTATTCGGATGATGATTGGATGGATCAGACTATACATGCAAGTGTATCTAAGCATCCAACCTCAAGTACAGAGGAGGAGAGAGAAGAGAGGATCCCTCTAGAAGACTTTCAACCTCTTCACTCCATCTCATCCGATGTCAACATCCTAGGGCCTTCCTATTCAAATTCATACATCGATGGGTACCTTGAGGATGCTCTATAGAAGAATTCATTTCAGTGTAGTTCAAGTAAATCCCATCACATAGATGACTTCATCGAGTCAATGGATTTTATTCCTCCTCCAGACTTGGGAGGGACCACTTCTCTGCCTATTTTGTTCCTACATGGTGGGTGCAATCAGAGAGACACAGGTAACACAGACCCCAAAGCTATAGATTTGGGATCCAAGTGTAGGAGTTGTAGGGAAACCACCCCCTATTACCTACATAATTTCTCTTTAATTTTAAGTTTTAAAATTTTGCATAATAAAGTCAATACAAGTTTTATCTTTCCTATAATTATTCAAATTTAGTTTCCTTTACATCATTTAGGTTTATTTTACCATTTAATCTGGGGTTTTACTCCTTTTTCTCCCTGACAGTTGCTTTTGGTCTATCTTTTTGTAAGAAGTTATTTGATATATCTTGTTGCTCTCTCGCGATGTTTGATTCTGAAGCTATTTTCAACACCTTCCACCCTCATTTTATTCGCTCATGGCGCTGAAAGGTATTTAGTTAGATATTTTTGCTTGGCAGTGGAAGGACCATGACCGCGGTCTGACAAGCCTAGACTATGACTGTGGCTCAGCAGTGAGACCTCAACCACGGGCTTGCCTCGAGCGTGACAGCGAGTCTCCGCAACCATGACTGTGGGCCTATCGATGTTGGACCTGGGTCGGTTTGACTGACTAGTATGTCGGTTTGTCTCTGCCTTTTTGTTCGACAATAGAACTTTTGACTGAATATTCCATCTTTTTGACCAACCTTTCACTATTGACCAAGTTTTGTGCGCCTTTCCCGATTTGTTCGCCATCTTGGCACCAAGATAGCACGGTCAGGCCCCAGGAGAGATAATGCACCCGACCTATAAATACCCTCTGGCCGAGCAATTCCTCCTCAAACCCACCACCTGAGTTCTCTACTCTTCCATGCTGCCCTCTTCCCATTTCCCTCTTCCATCATTGGCTAGCAGGCACATAGGCAACTGCAGCAATAGTCGCCCTAAAACCTCCCCCACCTTCTGCGACCACAAGTCTCTACTCCAACACCTCAGCTGTCTATGCCTCACTGCACCATCTTCCATGACTGCGGTCATAGCCAGGGTCCAAGTCACATTCATAGACATCTCGGTCATGGTTACCTCTATCGCAGCTGCCCCGGTCTCGGCCACCTCGGTCGCAGTGGTCGAGGCCAACTTAGTAGTCACATTCAACATTGCGATCTAAGTTGATGTTTCATGGTGTGAAAGTGCCAACCCTCACCACGATCACACCAACCACACCAACCCTAGAAAATAAGCACCATAGACACAATGAGAAATAACTTTAGGAAGCTCAAAAATACTGTGTCGTGGAAGAAAGGGGAAGGAAGCTCCTAGTCACTATCAGAGCATGGGAGACAATATCCACACCACACCACACCACACAAACCATGAACTCGGTGTATTGAGACGAGACTATGCTTTCCACTTCAGTAGGGTTCGGGTCATAGGGGACCGATTCAGACTACTACCAAATGCCCACCACTCCTATGGACACCTACTGTGGTGATTCATTATAGGAAGTCTCCAGTGAGAGAAGGTCAAGAGAACATCGCGACGTTGAGCTCCATACTTCGACGGGCCATCAGGAGAGCCCGTCTGTGTTGCACATAACTTCATCTATAGGGGACTAGTGCCGACAGTCAACAAAACAGTCGACGTCTTTATTTCGGTCAACTTCATCGTGTGATTCAATTCAGGGGAGCAGATGCTGCCCCACTCCTGAAGGTGTTAACCAATTCTCCCTACCATCTTCCTTGTTCAGAAGTATGAATCAAAAGAAGCAGTTTGATGCCTTAGTTAAGGACAAGCACAGGGTAATAGGCCCAAGATATGTCGACCCTATAACACTGATTAGGCTAGGGATACAAGCACAAGTTGATAGATATCTTATAGTTTTTGGCCTATACGTCCTTGTATATATGTAGTGTGATGCTTATCATAGACTCACCTATGAGTTTTATTCTACACTCGAAACCCCAAAAGACCACCAACACATTATCATGCATTTTTTCCTCCTGAACCAGACCTGCAAAGTCATTGAGCATCACCCCAATAGCTGGTTGTCACACTCTACTGAAGACTACACTAAGATGTCTAGGGGTCGGCTAGAGACAAGGGACCGCAACTTTAATGTTGCTCAAGCATGGAAGATTCTTATAGGGGAAGATCAATACGTTTCTAGAAGCACCAAAGCTTCACACATCCACAACCTAGCACTTCATTATCTACATCAGGTGATAGTAAAATGCATCTTGGAGAAGAAAGACAATCAAGGGGTGCTCAGTTAAGAGGACCTCTACATTTTGTGGTGTACAACAATAGGAAGAAAAGTGAACATGGGGAACTTCATCATCCGCCACTTTCACAACTTGTTCTAGAAGCAGGTCCAATTCATGTCGATGGCAGACATTATCACTTTCATAGCATGCCATCTTGGGATTGGAGATGGACAATTGGCACTTATGCAAGAAATGGTTGAGTGGTCCAAGTTGGACTTAGATCACTTGATTCGATCAAGGGTGGTCAAGTAGTGTAACATAGGATACCTTTATATCTTTGGTTACAACAAGCATAGAGTGCTACTGCCAACAAATGCCGAGTTTGCATGTCCAACAACACTTATGGACGTCTCTCTATTGGACGCCAAGGAAACGTTCGCGAAGCGGGTGGAACAACAGGAGCATCTACTTCAGCACCACAAGTGCAAGAAACTCAGGAGGCTAGACCGTAGATAGGGGCAACCTTCCATGACATACCATATCAGGGAGGGCCCTACACAGAGATGCCTACAGCAAATTACCAACAACCTCCTCAGCAGGAGCAATACACCCCAAATCTCAACTCAGGGAACCTTTATGAGTTCATGACTAATTTCAGGGTTGACTCTAGCAGACGGTTTGATACGCTGGAGCAAGATGTGTAGTACCTTAGACAGAGGTTCGACATAGCCTTCCCTCCCCCCTCCACCATCTTTTCAGCAGCCCCACTTGCCTTTCTACTACTCGACCTAGGACCGAACAATCATTCCACTTTCAGTAAGGAATATGCCAGGACTATGAGAATCCACCAGGTGTCATCGATGATCTGAACGAGTATATAAATAGTGACTTCCAGTAGCAGTTGTTTTTCCACGACATCCAGAGCTTGAGATTTTCTCAAGGATGAGCACAATTTCTAAGCTTAGGGTGGTGGCAGGGTGTACCACCATCTATCTTCCGCTTTTCCCTTTTATTTCTTTGCATGTATGCATGTTTATTTTCTATGATCCTTGCATTTAGCATAAATTTTCAGCTTTGTAAGACTTTTTTTCATAATTTGTAGTTTTGCAATTAAGGCTACGTGATGCAAATCTTAGAACTAAATGCTTATCTTTATGCCTAAATGCACAATTTTCATCTTAAACTTCTTGATCTTTTGTTTGACTTGCTCATCGACTATTTCCTTAAGTTTGGTAATAAATCTAAGGTTATGTGCCTCTTTCATTACTTAAAACATTATTCCCTTGATCTATATTGTTAACGACAAACCCAGGATATAGGACCATTGGAAAGAAGCTAGAGTTTGATCAAAACTCCAAGCTGCATTTCTCAAAAACTTGCATCTACTCTAAGGATCCTTGAATCATAATTACTATCTTTTAATACAGGTATCAAGAAGATAATGATGAATTTTGAGCTGGAATCAAGTTCAAATGTTTTCCTTGACGGACTGTGTGCTCTCTCACCCTAGATTGAGTCAAAAAGTTGATTTTTTTTTTTGCAAAAGAGCATTGGTCTCCCACAACCAAGCCTATAAAAATAGAATGCAACGAATAAAAGCCTGAGAGTGAATAAATGAGCGTCATTTTGTCTTTTAGGAGAGTTGAGGATGGTGCCCAACCAGTGTCTAACTGAGCTCATGAATGTGGGTATGTCGTGCCTAGTAGTGCCACCCTAAGGCTCATTATAGAGTCACTAGGAACCCCTAGGAGACCTATGAGATCATCCCAATAGAAGTGTTGGTTCAAGCGCAGTACGAGGAGTTCATCTCAGTGCTTTGGGACAACTGGCTCAGACTATAGGGATTGTTGCTCATTACATGGACCAACCTGACGTAGAACGGGATCCTCAGAAATCATTAGTATTTTTGCTTTTGTTGCTTCTTAGGACATGAATAAGTGGGAGGCCCATTGTTCCTGATTGGTGTACATGAATACATGATGATGGCTCACTACTAATCACCTGCATGATCACCTATGCGACAATGCTTTTATGTTGTATAACTATGATTCAAACCTTCATGAGTATTGACAAGTTGTAGTGAATTCGCTTAAACTTGCCTGGATGATCTTCGGTCATACTTTAGTAAGATTGTGCTCGACTGGTGGGGGTTTGCTCTGAAACAACATAAGTCAAGAGAATTAATGTTTTAAACTATTTTTCTCTTAGCCTTAGCATGTATTGCCAAGCTTAATTTGGATGTTATATTTTTGTTCTTTAAGGCCATTCTTGCTTGAGGACAAGTAAAGGTTTAAGCTTGGGGTGGTTGATAAGACCTAAATTTAGGCATCTATGCTAAGCATTTATCTATGGTTTTGTGTTATTATAGTCTTAATATGCCCAAAATAACCCTATATTATTATCGTTTAGTAATTTATATCTTTTCATAGATAAAGTTGCTCAACTAGACAATTTTGAGGCTTGCAGGCCAATTTTTGTACTTGAAAAGACATCTATTCTCTAAGATTTCTCCCCCCACACATGGTTTTTGCAGCAGCTAGGTTCCCATCTGCCATGACCGTGGTTGAGAAGGAAAAACCACCATCACAATCGTGGGAACCACCACGACCATAGAGTGGACCGTGATCGCGTTATCCATTGCAACTACGACCGTGGGCTCACCACAACCGTGAGATCCACCGTAATTTCGGGCTCATCACGACCGTGACCGCAGACCTGCCATGACCACGGGATCCAGCACGACTGCGGCAGCGATGAGTAGGACCTGGACTGTGACCTGGATCAACACCTTGACCGTTTCACCTATAAATACCCGCCCCTCTCCACCTGAAGGGGGGTTTCGAAGTTTGGAGGTTCTAGGTGTTGGTTCTGACATTTGGAGGTTCCCAGAGCCCCGTGGTAGGGTCTAGAGGTCTGAGAAGGATGAAATGCTCACCCTACACCCATCTCTTCAGTGTGCTTACATCCTCCACCATTTTTCACCATTATCCACAAATGTCTGCCCATTTCCTATCATCCACTATCATTTCCCACCTCCATCCACTCACCAAGCTACTGTTCGGGGAGGATCTAGAGAGAAAGGAGGCCAATGAGTCCATAAGGCCAAGGAGGATGACCCAAAGATGAGATCTGGCCTATAAGGAGGCTAAGGAGTGAGAGCCACCTCTCCTCTACTAGCTAAATCTCTTCTTCTTCTCCTTTCTTCTACTATTCTCCTTTGTTTTTGTATAAATGATGTTCTTCCATCTTTGTTCGATGCCAAATATGCTTTTCCATGGCTAGTTGAGCTCCTTCTTGGATATGTATCCCATTTTGGGCATGCTTATGTACTTTTACCTTAAGCATGTAGTTTTATTCTAGATCTAGTACATTTATGTTCTATCTTCTCTTTTAGGTTATGATTTCTAGTTTGGTTGATCTCTTTCTTGCTTGAACTACTATTTATGCCTATATCCAAAGATTTGTTGTAGGAATAGACAAGAGAAGATAGTTTGGATCAGAATCTGAAATGAGGACGGTTCAAGGTGATTCGTGCAAAATCATAGACCTGGGATGAGCCACTACCTGGATCTGCATGGATCGCATCTGTTCTGACATCTCAGAATGTTCTAGACTTGAGAGGGTATCTAGAATGTTCTAGGATGTTGATTTATCATCCTTGATTGAGGTTTCATATCATCGATGAGTTTTAGTCACGCTACGTCAAAGCGAGTGGGATGACCCCACGAGAATAGACACCACAATACGTACCATGTTTGGATGTAGGTTTCTTGATCGGGTGTTCAAGGGTTGTCTACACCAGAGAACAGGTGCATAGAACTCCCAACTTGTGGTTACATGTCCATGAACTCCTTCTCTCTGATTAGTAGAATCCTACGAACTCTGTTTTTTTTTTCTTTTCTTTGTTTTGTTTTATTTTGTAACAATCTTCTAGACTAGTTCTATCTCCATACTTCTATCGATTATCAGATTGTCTTATCTCACTTAAGAGGGAGATCTTAAGAATCCTAAGCATTCCACGTCCCTATGTTCGACGTCGTATATCTACTTCGACCCTATAATAGAGTTGTGAGGGTCCTTGAAGGTTTTGAGTTATAAATTTAAAGTTTGATTCCTTCTGAGTCCGCCTCCTTTCCGGACACATGATTTAGGCCGATCAGGATGTCATCCTTTACTCATTCAAGTGACATCTTGTTGTAATCATTTGGCTATCCTTAAGTATATTTCCTTTACACAATCCTTATGTATCTTTCCTTTGAGCAATTTTGTAATGATTTCTTCCATCAAATGAATTGAGCCTGCTTGAGTATTGATTCATGACTATTATGACTAAATTTGACACTATTTTAAGCATCCTATTCAGGGGAAGTATTAATCTAAGGGGGATTATTCAACTAAGGGGGGTATTCTTTTACTTTTTAAAATTACAAAAGGGGGTGAAATAATATAAAATATATAACTTAATTCATAAAAAGAAAAACTTAATTCCTTGAGCTTTTATGCATTTTAATTGAGTTTTTTAGTTTTGAAACACATTGCCATAAAGAAATTGTTGCACTTTACTTTAAGATCTGGATAACATATTCCATAACTCTCTAGTATAAGTGTGCACACATTTTTGTAACACTCAAGGAATATATCGCCAAGGAATGAAAATTTCATTTCAAGTTTTTGTTTATCAAAATGTTTTGTCCTCATAAAAAAGGGGGAGATTGTTGGTTAAAATGGACATTAGCACATCTTATCTTTTGATGATGACAAAGATTTCTTTTTTGTGGGTCTAACATGCAATCTATGTGTTTCAGGTACAAAATGAATGTTGAGAAAAAATGATCTAGATTAAAGTATCAAATATGTGAATTATTGTGTATATGTGCTAATTTGTAATACAAATGTATAAGTTGTTAGAACTCATGTAAAATCAAACTATGAACCAACCCCACCTATCCCAAACCTATTCATATGTCTAAACCAAGTGCCTATGGTAGGTTGGTCACATTAGAAAAATCATTAGATAGGTTTTCCAACATTTACAAAACCAATTTCTAGGGATTTTTTGATCGAGTAATTTCTCAACTGAGGCTCTCTCAGTCAAAGAAATTGTCAACTGAGAACCCTCTCAGTCAAAGACTCAAATCACTAGAAGAATCTTTACAATTACCTAGCTCTGAGTCATTCTCGATCAAAAAAATTGTCGATCGAGATATTCCCATTCGAGGATTTGTGGACCGAGGAAAGACTGTTAATATGTTTGAACAAGAATTTAGAACAACAATTAGCCATTAGAATGGAGTTTGACACTTAGACCAAATCCGATCAAAGAACTTATCGAATGAGTAGCTTTCGGTTAAAATTTTCGTCGACTGAGATGGGTTCTGGAATGCTAATTTTATTAACAAATAAATTAGCCATTTAACCTACATTGACCCAACTATAATGGCTATTTCTCATCCTATAACACTCTAGGAACTTGCCCTAGCCACTTATAACCCATTCCGCTAAATAGTTGTGGTCATAGGACACCCTACACACAACTTACATACTTGTCATACAATACTTGAGCAACAAATGAGTAATCTTGAGACATAGTTTTTCATTTGCAATCTTCTACAACTTCCAAATTTGTGTCCTAATCATAGTTCTCCAACGCCACCATTCATCATTGCCTAATCTATAGTTGTATTGGTCCATAAGCTTGATCTAGGAAATTGTAAGCTACATTTGTGCTTTCTTTTCTCCAATCTTCTTTCTTTCCTCGTGAATTGAAGAGGGACTACTTCAAGGAGAGGCGGTTGTCCAAGATCATGCAGGTGAAGAAGGAGTCTTCACACAAGTTCTTTTTCGTGGCCGTCAAAGAAGAGGAAGTATTGTGGTTCTCTTCCATATTCTGTTAAAGAAGAGGTACTGTTGCGGTGCTCTTCCGTCATCCGTTAGAGAAGAGGAGATCGGTGCTCTTCCGTCATTCATCAAAGAAGAGGTTTGTGTGGTAATCCTCCATGGTCGATAAAAGAAGAGGGTTTAGTTTCAACAAGTACTTTTGTAATTTGTCCAAACAAATAAGTTAATAAAGTTATTTGTTGCAAAATCCTAGTTGGAAACAACTATGTAGTAGACTGACATCTTAGATGAAACCACTCTAAATCTCATCTTCATTTGGTTGCTTGCATCATTCATTCTATTATTGCTTTAATTTTTTATTAGAATCTATTCACCACCCCTCTAGTTCTCTTCAAGGTTGAGCAACAAGAGGAGAAATAGCTATTTGTAGGTTGGATATGTTGGCAGTGTTTTGTTGTAGGGTCCTACATGTCATCCCTCTACTCTCAGGTCCTTGGGGTTTTTTTGGTGTTTGTACATCAATACGAGTTTTGACATTATGCCATGGTTATTTAGATTTGGCTTATAAATGAGAACAAGTTATCATAAATAACAAGTTGTGGTAGAATGGTCACTGAACAACGATATGTAATATCTTTTGGCATGCTATATGACAAAGGTGGCATCGTTTGATGAATCAGATGTAATATATTTCCCCTATTGTAGTTATATGGAAATCAATTTTAATTTATTGTGTTTTCTGGTAATATAGATGTTTAGTGTTAGTTCCATGTTTTGTTTTTAGTATGTCTTGTTTTACTATGATTGGTGTGTCACTGCTAGGTTGGTATCAAAGCTTTAGGCTCGCTGAGTATACATGGACATATGACTAGATTTTGTGACTATTATAGTGTCATCCAACATATTTGATGGTAACTTCTTCTTATGTAGAAGAAGAAGAAGAAAAAGAAGAACAAGAACAAGAGATAAGATATGTCTAGAGAACATATATTAACATGCAGAGAGCAGCATTGGTGCACTGGAAGGTGGCGCAAGGAGGTAGGCAAGAGTAGATGGAGTGCCCGAGGTGCCCCATTTTGACCTTGAGGTCATGGAAAACCCCACTTTTTGGTTAATGTTTGCACAATTTATGAATATGATGATGCATATGGTGGATAGAATGTACATAAACCAAGCTAGGGTAACAGTCCCCAATGTGGAATCCCAGGATTCTAGGAAGACTTTTGAGAGACTTTGACGTGTTGGGTTGTTGGAGTATGTTGGTACGACAGATCTGGCAGATGTAGACATGTGGTTGACTGAGTTGGAGAAGGCCTTCAAGATCCTCAATATCCCTATAGAGGATAAGGTGAAGCACGTAGTGTACCTATTGAAGGAGAGTGTTGGTCATTGGTGTGCTATCGAGGAAAAGAAGAGACCTGGTGTGGTCATTAGTTGGGAAGATTTTTTGTGAGAGTTTTGTGAGTTGATACTTCTGGGAGACCTATCTGGATGAGAAGACCACACAGTTTGAGAAGATCTGATAGGGATCTATAATGATTAATGACTATGAGGCCAAGTTCATGGAGCTTATGAGATTTTGCCTGCATATGGCTACTACCGATAAAGAGGGAATCATGCATTTTGAGAAAGGTTTGAGCTCCAAGTTGACGATGACATCGTTAGATTTAGTGAACAGAGAGCTACTTTCCATGTTTGTAGATTCCATGAGGCGGATAGAATGGTCAGCTATGGAGAAGCATGAGGCAAACATTGAGAAGAGATTGACATTATTTCAGGGATAGTCTTCTGGAGGCTTCAAGAAGCCTAGGTTTTCAACACCTAAGTCACAACAGAGGTCAACAATACATTCTTAGTGGCCACCAATCAAGGATAGAGGTTGTAGTTTTTCAGGATATGAAGCTTACAGTATGGCATCAATATCTGTGATGGGAGCATCTAAGCCATAGTACGAGACCAAGACTTGCTACAAGTGTGGACCAATAGGAAATTTGAGGTGGGCTTGTCCTGTGACGGATGATGAGGTGATGCAACTGCCGAGACAAACTTAGCAAGGGTCACCAGTGATAGTTCAGCAGCGGCGGTGGTTGAGGATGCAAACAGGCATCACAGACTTGTTCTTGTGGACAAGCCAACAAAGGGTAGGTGCGACAATGGGAAATTGCATGATTCTATGCTATGAGTCAGTTGGAAGGAGTAGTCAACCCATGGGTTGTGACATGTCAGATGGATTCACTGCTACAAGACTGTTAAAGCCAAAGGACAAATCCCTAGCCAGTACTTGTAAATCCCTTACCAATAGGTGGTTCTCAGTAAACATTCCTAACTAACATACCCCCGACAAAAACTTGGTGACCAATAGCGGTTGTTTAGGTCCTATCCCTGACCAATAGAGACAAATGCCTTGAGTATCCATGCATAAGAATTTATTTCTCTACTTTAAATTTGTATTCAATTCACATCTTTAACCACTAAAATGAATGATTACATTTGTTATACATCCATCCATATATATATATATATATATATTCTAAATATAATATTATAGCCATGCACAAGAGAAGTTATTTATTATCTGTTACATGACAAAAATTTGAGTTTAGCACATGAGAACATTCCATTTAATTGTCAAATGTATTTTCTACATTTAAAATGTATGATTGGAGCATCATGTTTGTTAAAAAGTTAAGTGGTACCATTTCAAACCACTGTGACATAGAATTCATATATATTATGTACATATCTATTGTTTTACATTTGTCTAAAATAAAAAAATCAACTTGCATAAAACCACCTGATCTAGTTTACATCATATATTTTTCTCAAAACTTACATTTATTTCTACTACTGTGGTATTTTCTTTATAATGTGCATTAGTCCCTTTTTATTATCGACAACCTACATTCTAGAAATGTGCATTACTCCCTCCATATTGTGGACATCTTTCATTCCAAAACAAATTATTGAGTTCTTATAGTCTAGAGATCATAGGTTGAGAAAAAATAAAACAAAAAGGCACAAATACTAACAATGAAACTTGCGTCGTAGGCAATAATACAAACAAAACATATATACTATTATCGTCGATAAATTTAGATAAAGCAGAGACATAAATGAATAAAAAAATTGGACGTGAAAGTGGATCTGAACAGAAGATATTTTATTATATATAAAATGAGAGAATCAATAAACAAATGATATTAGTGCATTTTCCAAGAGCAAAAATGATCCAATAAAAGGCTTGTATGTTCTTGCTTCATGCTTACCAAAGTTTAGTTTGTTGATGATGGTTAGAAATCAATATCTGCAGCACAGGCTTCCTGTACCAAGGTGAAACGCAACAATGAATGTCTAAGTGAAACATGGCATGTACAATTTAAATATGTATATCGTACATGTGTGCTTGTGCCTATTCTTGTTGTAGTCACTAAATCCAAAGGAATCTCCACTGAACCTACTTTCCATTGGCGTAATTGTAGAGAGATGAGACGATCCCTCTGTAGCAGTCAGATAACTCCTACATGTGAAGGTTGGTACTAACATAGGATTAGAACATATGACTCTTCCCCTACAATCGTCTCTAAGCTTTGCTCTGCGGCGATTAGGGTTTCCGTAAGGTGGAACCTCTACTACCCTAGGGTCTTTTCTCTTACATGTCCAAGTGGCAGGCGATCTTCCTGGTACTATCTCCACCATGGCGGAGGAGTTGGCTGAGCATTACTCTAAGCTGTAGCTGACAACGGAAGAAGAAGAATCGATAGAGATTGATCGACAACCAGAGGACGGGGAGTTCAGACACTTGAGATTGGCGCTGGTGGCACACATCCTATCTGACAGAGCAACAAACTTTTGGGCTATGAGGTGCACTCTAGCACAGGCGTGGGGTCTTGTCAACATAGTGATATTCAAGCAGTTAGAAGGTGAAGTGTTCGTGATCCAATTCCTTGATTGGCGAGACAAACAGAACATTATCGATGGGGCACCCTAAAATTTTGACAACAAACTTTTGTTGTTCAAAGTGATTAATGATGACGAGCAACCAGGAGAAATCAATATCACACACAGCCCCTTCTGGGTTAGGATTTATGGGCTTCCACTAGGGCTACGTTCAAGGAAAGCTATTGAAGAAGTGGCGAGCAGGCTGGGGAAGGTTATAGATTTGGACATCGACGAGTTGGGATGGGAGACCTCTGCGAGGATCCACATCAATCTGGAAGTAGAAAAACTGCTGAACAGAGTCCTCCGAGTTAGGGGGAACCACAATAAGATCATGAATCTAGAACTAAAATACGAGAGGCTAGAAAACTTTTGTCATCAATGCGGAAAGTTGGGGCACGTCGAGAAGGATTGTAGCGACAACAACGAGGATGATGATCTAGGACCATAGTGGGGTAACTGGCTGAAAGCGTCTCCAAGAAAACAACGAATCTTGCTATGGGAGGAGATCCATGACAACAAGAGAGTCCAGCAGCATGTTGTCTTCAATAATAAACCAAAGCACAAAGAGATGAAGAGCAATTCTCGACAAGACAACAAAGTTTCTGAAACCAAATCAGAAGGAAAGGAAAAGCAATCCAATGAAGATCAGCTTGAGGGAGACAGAGGATCACACAACAAGGCAAAGGCCCCCGAAGGAGAGAGCGAGGAATTCGTGTATGACCTAGGGGAGATTTTCCCAGAAGTGTAGACATCTCAAGGTCAGGCACTGAGTAGAGAGGAACACACAGAAGATGATGAGGTCTCATCGCGTAGTAGAAGTGAGATCAAGGCCACGAAGCCCATAGGAGAGGGGTCTCAATCGAGAAAGATGCAGTATACGAAAGAGGAACTTTTGGCAGAAAGAGAAGCTAGTCCGCAAACCCTAGAGAATTAGGGAGAAGATAGAAGCATGAGTCATAATTGTAGGCTTAAGGAAAGATTACAGAGCGGCCATAACAAGGGCAGAATAGGTGAAGGAATTAAAGAAGAAAGCTTCAAAGAAGACAAGGGAAGATCATAAGAAGAAGAAGGTACCACCGTGGGTATACAAGATGAGCAGAGCTCAACGCTTGAGAGTACATGAATCTGAGGTTGAATGGATCACTATGGAAAGAAAATTCAATAGGAATTCCGATCTATGTGACATGGAAGTGGATGATATGTCAACTATTGGGGAGGCAAGGAAGAGAGCCAAAGGCATGAAGACATCATCACCTTTTCTCGGGACTGATACAGTTCAAGTAGCAGAGGCTGGGATGCACCAGCCCCATGAACAACAATGAAAATTATGAGCTGGAACTATTAGGGACTGGTCCGCCCTGACACGGTCAATGCCCTCTAGTCTTGGTATTGGAGGGAGAGTCCAAACATAGTCTTCCTGATGGAAACTATGATGACAAGTGCAGATCTAGAAGTGGTCAAAAGAAAATGCGGTTTCACAGAGGGAATCTATATTGCCATCATGGGGAGAGAAAGAGGTTTAGGGTTATGGTAGAAAGATGTGGACTTAAGTATAGTTTCCTACTCACAACAGCACTGCAACTGTGAAGTGGCGGGTATAGAATCGGGTGATGCTTGGAGAGCAGTTGGGATTTATGGCTGGGCTGACCAGCAACAGAAGTACAAAACTTGGGACTTAATGAGGGATCTAAAATTTGTCTCATCTCTTCTAATAATGTTTTTTGGTGATTTCAATGAGATTACATCAAATTCTGAGAAGCAGGGGGGCCCTCCGAAACTGATGAGGTTTATTCAGGACTTTCGAGATGTGATTGACGACTGTGATCTCATAGATATGGGGTACAACAACAACATGCTCACTTGGTAGAGGGGATTATCGCTAGAGACTCTAATCCGTGAAAGATTAGATAGAGGTTTAGCATGCCCAGCCTGGATGGCCAAATTTCAACAAGAAAGAGTGATTCACCTTACAAAATTTGAATCCGACCATGTCCCTATAATCATCAATTCTGAGAAGAGAGGGAACCACAAAAGGAGAAGGCAGCAATATTTCTTTTTTGAACCCATGTGGGTAGAAGAAGAAATATGTGAGCAAATTGTTAAACAGGTTTGGGAAGATAGACATGCTTCGAAGCTGGAGGAAAAGGTGGACTTCTGTGGCAGCAAACTAAAGGCTTGGGCTTCTGACAATTTCAGGGAAATGAAAAGAAGGATTAGAGAGGTGGAAGCACAGTTGGGGGAGGCACAACTACTACCACCGGACAGGGAAAACCTCGACAGATGCACTTTTCTGGTAGGTGAATTACATAAGTGGCATAGACGAGATGAAGCTTTCTAGCACACTAGAGCCCGTGTAAATGAGATCAAATATGGGGATAGAAATACAATTCATTTCCACCAAAAAGCGTCCCAAAGGAGGAAAAGAAACAATATTGAAGGTCTTAAAAATGCAGAGGGGCAGTGAATGACCAACCCGGAAGATATTGAGAAGATCATCACAGATTTCTTCCAAGAACTTTTTCAGACCTCTAACCCATCGGGGTGGCAGGAAGCAACGCAAGGAATTACGGGAAAAATTGATGCGGTGGAAAAGGAAGTGCTAGAGAGGGAGATTAATACTTTTGAAATCCTAGCAGCCATTGAAAGCATGCACCCAAACAAAGCTTCGGGGCCGGATGGGATGAAAGCAATGTTTTTCCAGAAGTTCTGGCACATTGTTGGGGAGGATGTTGCAAACTATATTAAGGGCTGGTGGAAATCTAATAAAAGCATTTCTTATATTAACTCCACACTGTTGGTGATGATCCCCAAGGTGCATAAACCTATTGAGATTGGAGAATATAGGCCTATAAGCTTATGCAATGTCATCTATAAAATCTCTTCTAAAGTTGTTTCCAATAGACTGAAACCTCTAATGGATAAAATCGTCACAGAACAACAAAGTTCCTTCATTCCTGGTAGACTCATCATTGATAATGCTCTCATCACCTATGAAATTTTTCATACCATGAAAGGGAGCAAAGGAAACAAAAAGGGACAGATTGCCTTGAAGCTGGACATGTCAAAAGCATATGACAGGGTCGAATGGAGTTTCATGGATCACATTCAGGATAAAATGGATTTTGGTGAAAGGTGGAGGAAAAAGACCTTGGATTGTATGTTTATGGTATCTCACTCTTTTGTTATAAATGGAAAGCATACCAGGAAGACTCAACCATCCAGAGGACTGCGTCAGGGAGATCCTCTTTCCCCTTACCTCTTTATTTTATGCGCTGAAGCTTTTTCTACTTTGCTTCTTTTAGCCTCACAACAAAATATGATCCATGGTATTAGAGCTAGAAGGAAATGTCCAAGTATATCCCACCTTTTCTTTGAAGATGATTCCATCCTCTTTGCTAGGGCCACTAAAGATGAATGCCTGAAAATAGCTGACATCATCAACAAATATGAACGGGCATCCAGACAAAAAATCAATTTATCCAAGATTGAAGTGGCGTTTAGCAAAGGATTTCACAGAGAGAAGAGGGAGGAACTCATCAGACTACTCCAGATGAAGGAGGTGGATAGACATGGGAAGTATCTGGGGCTACCAACGGTGGTAGGGAGGTCAAAAAAACAAGTGTTTGCGTACATCCAGGAAAAAGTTTGGAGGAAGTTGCAAGGTTGGAAAGAGAAGCTATTGTCCAAGGCGGGGAAGGAAGTGCTTATCAAAGTAGTGGCACAACCTATCCCGTCTTACATTATGAGTTTATTTCAACTTCCATCATATCTACTAGATGCCATCAATAACACCATATCTAGATTTTAGTGGGGAGCTAAAGGAATTGAAAGAAAAATTGCATGGGTCAGCTAGGAAAACCTATGCAAGCCAAAAAGTCAAGGAGGGATGGGGTTCAGGAACTTACATAGATTCAACCGGGTGATGCATGCCAAGAAAGTATAGAGACTATTACATAGACGAGACACGCTGGTTTATAAGGTTCTCAAAGCCATATACTTTCCATCTGAGACTGTGCTAAGGGCGAGGAGGGGTTATAACCCAAGCATCACATGGCATATCATCTGGAACTCAAAGAGTCTAATCTAAGAAGGCTTGCAATGGAGAATAGGAGACGGGTCAAATATCAATATTTGGACAGATCACTGGATACCAAATATCAACGGAAGCCTGGAGGCCATCTATGGTGTCTCTAGCCCGTCTGTCCAATGGGTGCATCAACTCATCGATCCGACCACCATGTCATAGGACAACGACCGAGTAGAGGAGGTTTTCACACCGGAGATTGTCAACAGAGTGTTGGTCGTGCCATTAGGTGAGTCAAGAGGAGAAGATGTTATCTTCTGGAAGCCGAGCTGAAATGGGGAATACTCTGTACGGTCTGCCTACTGGCTAGCATGCAGGCCAATGATGACAGCAAATGAGGGACTCAATGGAGGAGGTGACACAATATGGAGAGCTATATGGAAAAGGGGCCTCATCCCGAAGGCAACCCACTTCCAGTGGCACTGCTCGACGGGGGAACTAGCCACACTTGGATGTCTCTTTGATCGACGCTTCCATGAGACAGGTATTTGCAACCTCTGTCATCTGGAAAAGGAAGACGCGAGTCACCTTCTTCTTAGATGCTTGAACGCTTGGGAGGTTTGGGGAGAATGTTCTTCAGAACAACAAGCCAAGGTAATGGAGGTTCGAGGGGCAAGCGTAGCTAACGCAATTCTAGCACTGACATGGACATGAGTAGAAGAAAAAGATGAGGAAATGATAGAAGCTCTTTGGACTATCTGGACAAGGAGGAACAAGATCATCTTTGACAACAAGACTCGACCACCCCATATAATCCAGTGAACTCTATTGCAGCTGATCAGATCTCATCGGGAAGTCAGAGATGAAACCAAACGATAGATACCAGTGATAGCACCTCTGGGCAGATGGATACCCCCGCCACCTGAAGCCACAAAACTTAACTATGATGCGACGGTGGGCATACAGAACTTCGACGGGGCAGGCATGATATGGAGGAATAGTAATGAACATTTACAGAGGATCGTTGGTCTGAGGAAACCTTCTCTGCTAGACCCGTGTTGTGCGGAAGCTTGGGCCATCTGTGAGGGAATACGAAGATCAAAAGCAATGGGCATTAATAGACTGATGGTGGAATTAGATTCGGAGGCAATGATTAACCTTCTTAGAATAGCATCCAGGCGCAAGGATCTACTGGGGACATATCTAGATAATATTTCTCTCTTATGCTCTTCTTTTTCTAGTGTAACGTTTAGTTTCTGTAAGAGGCATGCTAATGGTTTAGCGCATATGCTACCCCAGAGGGCTGTCTCGAGTAGCTCTATGTTTAGTACCATCTCTTATTTTCCATCTTCTGTAATCAGTCATGCTGTAAAGGATTTGAATGATTAATAGAAGACAGACAAGTTAGATCTCAGAAAAAAGAACAGATGAAATGACGGAATCGTAAGTAGAGGAGAAAGAGTCTTGGCAGAGGGGGGCATGGTTGAGAAGGTAAGGTGTGGGAAGAAAGGAGACGAAAAGCACCACAATCGTGTAGGAGTTGAGCAGACAGGAGGAGCGTGACCGACGCGTGTATCATGGAAGAGACGGGAAGAATGGTAGAGGATATCAGGTTGCGGGGTGATGCATAGTGGTAGGGGAGAAACTATTTTTCTAGGATAAGAAAGAATGGTATGGAGTGAGAATACGAAGAGTTAGTTTTGGGCAAAATGTGTGTGGTCAAGGATTTAGTATTTTTTTTGTCAAGGGAAGTCCTTAAGGAATAAAGCTTACTTGGTCAGGGTCTTTATCCCTGACAACTTGGCCTCGACTTTTGTAAGATTTTATTGTAATTTTTGATTTGTTTTTTTCTAGCTTTATATATAATTTGGTTGACTCGGGTCCGACACACTCTTTTATCATTAAATAAGTAACAACTAGTTGTTCTCTTCCAACTAGTCATAGATCAGATAGTCTTCGCCTAGATACCCCTTTGGTTGGTTCCTCTGAGTTGCGGGAAGTGTGTCCATCCTACGTTCTTTTTTCTCTAGATGCAACATTCAAGTGGATCTTATACCATTTGATATGCATGGATTTGATGTGATCTTTGGAATGGATACTTTGAATAAGTATCAAATTATCTTGGACTACAATGCCGATTTGGTGACATTCTCTCATGGTGATGTTCGTGGGTTTTCCAAGGATATAGGAAGATTCTTCCGACATGTCAAGTGTCAACAATGACAACATAGAGGCTGATGAGGCAAGGTTGTGAGGTGTTTTTAGTATATATAAAAGATACCAAGGTAAGGAGTCCTAATATCCAAGATGTGCCAATTGTCTATGAGCTTGAGGATGTGTTTCCTGATGAGTTCCCAAGTATTCCCCCTCCTAGCGAGGTTGACTTTGAGATCGATCTAGTACCTGGTACACAGCCGATAACACAAACACTATACATGATGGCACCAGAGAGTTGAAAAAGTAGTTGTAGGAGTTGCTTAAGAAAGGATTTAGCAGCCCCTTAGGGTGCTTTAGTGTTATTTTTTAAGAAGAATGATGGATCCATGAGGTTGTGATAGTTGAACAAGGTGACGATCAAGAACAAGTACCCTTTGTCGCAAATAGATGATCTATTTGACTAATTGCAAGGTACCATAGTGTTCTTGATGATAGATCTGAAGTCAATATACCATCATTTGTGGATCAAAGTGGATGACATATCCAAGTCATCTTTTAGGACTAGATATGGTCACTGCATGTTTATGGTTATGTTGTTTAGGATAACCAATGCGCCATCAACATTCATGGATTTGATGAATAGTGTCTTCCACCCTTATCTTGATCAGTTCATTGTTGTGTTCATCGAGAACATCTTGATCTACTCCAGGGACAGATAACAACATGAGTAGCATTTACGGTAGGCATTGACCTTGTTGAGACAACACAAGTTGTACGCTAAGTTGAGCAAGTTTGACTTTTGTTTGAAGAAGTTGTCTTTTCTAAGACACGTGATATTTGTTGAGGGTGTCTGTGAGGATCCCAACAAGGTTGGGTTTGTGGTATAGTAGGAGCATCCAAAGCACTGACAGAGATTTGTAGTTTCCTTGGGTTAGTATGCTATTACAGGATGTTTAGAACTTTAGCACAGTGGCATTACCCCTAACAAAGTTGATGAGGAAATGTGTGCTATTTGTCTAGGATGACAAGTGCCAATGTTATTTCTAGCTTTTGAAGGAGAAGCTAACTAGTGCACCAATTTTATTGATGTTTGAGCAAGGGAAAGGATACATCGTCTTCTATAATGCATCAAAGAATGGTTTGGGTTGTGTTTTGATTCAAGAAAAGAACATGATTTCTTTGGCTTCACAACAGCTTAAGAAACATGAGGAGAGCTACCTGAAACATGATATAGATCTTGATGTGGTGGTCCATGCTTTGAAAATATGGAGACACTTCCTTTATGGTGAGAAGTTTCAGATCTTCACCAATCACAAGAATCTACAATACATCTTTTCAAAGCAGGAGTTGAACATGTGGTAAAGACGCTGGATTGAGTTGATCAAAGACTATGATTGCACCATATACTACCATCCAAGGAAGACAAACATGGTGGTATATGCTTTGAGAAGGATGTCTTTTTCATCATCATCGGCTGACAATGCATAATTATGCCCTTTGGTGTGTAATAAGAGAGACATGTTGATCTGTTTGCATCAGATGAATGTGAAGTTTGAAGTCTCCTTGTTGGCATGCTTGTTGGCCCAGTTATAGGTAAAGCCTATGTTAGCACAGTAGGTCAGAATGCACAATGTAATATACCATGATATAGAAGATCCGAACAGAGTTTGGTAGTGAGAAGCATGATGGCTTCCATGAGTTGGAGGATGGAATAGTTTGTTACCATGGTAGAGCAGTGCTACCTGATGTTGATGATCTAAGGAAGTTGGTTATGGAAGAGGTTCATGACATGCTTGAGTTGTGTGTTAAATGCAAGTGCACGTATCGAAGTAATATAGGCCTTGTGAGGTCCTAGTCGAACTCAGGGAAATGTAAATTTCAGTAGACTACTACTAACTGGTCGCGATCAACTAGACCAATTGGAAACGTTGATTGTTGGTTTTGAAATGAAATAAAAATAAAATAAAGAGAAAACAAAAGTGAGAGATGATTAAATGTTTAGTTTAATCAAATGGAATGGGAATCCTTAGGGTTACGGTTTCACCATGAGGTCTCGCTGCATGTAATTCTACACAACTAACATAATTTGTGCCTTATGCCTGATTATGGCCTATAGTTAAAATTGCTTGTTTCCGCAATACAATTTACTACCTAGTTCTAGGTCAGTTCCACTCTAGTAGTAACTTATAGCCTAGATCTAAGTGCTTTAATAAATTCTCTGGGAATCCACCATTAACCGTACATTACCTTGTCTAAGGAATTAATTGGTTAAGGTGTTATTTATGCCTTGTCAACCACTAATCCTCCGTCAAGAGAAATTAAAAGTATTAGAAATCAACTATGGTGATCAAGCATAGAAAATTGCGATAGAAACACGATAACATTTCAGGGAGAATTGAGACAAATTATGATAATCAATGGAAAATTGTCATACAGTGATTCCCCGGGCTACTCCCAGTCCTAACGACAATGGGGATTAGCCCCGCTTGTTTATGTCAACGATACACATGGAGAAGAAAGAGGAAAACATGGGGAAACAAATGAGAATATGATATAACCCTTGAAATGAAGAAGATCTAGATGATCCTCGGTGTGAGATGCACATTCTACAACCTTCTTATGGTAGAATCGTCCGTCTGTGGCTCTGGAATCATCCTCGGAATAGCTCTGGGCTTCATTCTTCATTCTTCTCTCCTTCAAGACTCGTGTGGTAGAATAGTATGTGATGCTTCCCTTTGGGCTGCCTTTTCTTAGGTATAGGTACCACTTACGGTCGCCAAAAGATCGCAACTGTTCGATCGTGGCATTTCTGAGTGCAGTCCTGATCTGATGGCGTCGATACCATCGACGGGGTTTCGATGCTATCGACACCTTAGGGTGCATTTCCGTCACTTGAAAATTGAGATCAACCTGTTGACTTCTCAATACTATTGACCAGATCATCGATAGTATCAACGTGCTGACTTTTCTTCCACTGAGATAATCTCGAGACCATCGACAGTGTGGTCAATGGTATCGACCTAAATGCTTTCCCTCCGCCTTGGTTACTGTTGCCATATCAATAGTATTGATGGACCTGTCAATGGCATCAACATGTTCTGGAATATAATGTACCTGAAATGAGAGAAAAACACAAGTCAATCTGTAAAATTTAGTAATTCATTCAAAATTATATAAAATAAGATAAATTTGATGCATACAATGATTATAGGCTAAATAAATTGAATCATGCCATTATAGTCACAAAGATGACAAGAAACGCATAAAACGAGTACAAAATTAGCCTATAAATGCGACTCAGAAACCCTACATCAAACTCCCCTAAGCTTGAATGTTGCTCATCCTCGAGAACAAAACTATAAAATCTGATTGAGAGGGTCAACTAAAGAACATAATCACATAAATGATATCTCAGTATGATTCCCACCTGCAAAACACATACCGGCCCTTACCAACCACGGAACTATAACTACCCTTTAGGCGACAAAAATTATTCATGATAGATGTCCATCCCAAGATTACGAACACTATCAAGCAAAGAAGTTAATATAATAAAATCCTCAGGTTCAGTCTTGGTGCATCTTGTGATCTCCTATCTACGTTGCTCATTTTATCTAACTACCATCTAAATGGAAGCAACTGTAATGACCCCGACTCCCGGTAACCCCCAATTAAGGGAGACCAAAAGGTCAGAGTCGTTAATTAATAACCCGGATCAAAGGTTCGACAAATAATCAACAACAATTAATAAACTTTACCAACTAAACTGAAAACTGGTATAAAATAAAAATGTTCTTACCTTGGAAAAACTGGGATTTCTAAACTTCTATCCATGAAGATGCTAATCTAACTAATCCTCCTGTGCACTTATTTCTCATTTAATTCCACATATGTCGATTTAATGTTTGTTCTTTTCATTTATACCTAAAACGCCGACAAACAAAACGTCGGTCAGCAAGAAGCTAGTATGTGGGGGAAACAATAATTGTGCAACTATGTTAACAATGTAATCAACCAAATATCATTCGACATTCAAGATTATGTTTTAAGCAATACTACTCAATCCTTTCCTATCCCCTATCTCTGTGCTGTCTCTACAGTGGACATGGATATTACCTCTCTCATGTGGTAGATCCTTACCCCCATAGCCCTACCACATAGGTAGCCAATTCTTAGGGTTATGGAGTCGCATTGTCCTACCCAAGGGTAGCCCAATCCCTGACTCATGATGACTTGATGGACCTACCCCATTGGTAGCCATTTACTAAGTCATTTAATGACCTGATGGACCTACCCCATTGGTAGCCATTTACTAGGTAAATCTATAAAGCTAGAGAGGGGACTAGGATCTGAGCTAGTAGGCACATCTCTTATGTGATAGTCATATTCACATTATAATTTGCATGAATTAAATAAAACCAACAGTTTAATTTAAGTCATTGATAAAACCTCGAAAATCCTTGAGAAACTAATTTGGGATATTCATAGGCGTAACCGCATACCTGTCAAGTTGATGTGAGATAGAAATAATCCAATCAACCAATAGGCAAGCAATCATTCAATAAGATCCAAAGCCAATGGTAGACTTCCATGTCGCTCTTGTCTTGCAACGCAACCCGGATGGCTTGGGGAAACATAAGCAAATAACAAGTATACCCTTAATTACATTCTTGGCTCTTTAATGCTCATAGGGGTAGAAATGTCCAAGTCCACCTGGTTTCTTCTTCCTCGCGACGAGTTCCTGTTGCAGCGACGTCCGTCGCGCTGGGACCTCCGTCTTTGGGTGCTGGCATCATGAGGCAGCAAGGGGATGGTTGTGGCACCTCTGTAGGCCCTTGACGAACCTAGTCCAACCCTCGACGGAGGGGTTCTTGACTGGAGGTGGGGTGGGACAGCCCCCATTACCCTAGCGGCTGTAACAGGTCCTTCGACCTAGGGTAAGGCTTCGACGGCCAAACCTAGGACAGGAATGATCCCCTGGTCTATCCCACGACTGCAAACTCCCTCGCTACAACTTCTCATGACATTTGCCACCAATCTAGTCCCTTTACATCACTGGAAAATGGTTAGAGGATAAGGAAGAGGGTGCCGAGGTCCTAGGTACATCTCCAGATTTTCATTGGGTTGGGACCCACGTGGTACCCTGCGCAACGCAACTCAGCTAACCCCTTTTATAGCCTGGGCAATCGACGTTCTCCCAAAACATCTTCCATTAAGGTCTTCGATCATCATTAGGAAAGTAAGAAGCAAGGTTTCCTTTTTGTTTTACTTCATTTTTTTGATTAAACCCCATACCAGAAAATTTATTATATCTTTTCTTCCATAGACTCTTTTCACACGAAAAATTAGGTGAAGTCGAAACAAGGTGTTTCCTTTCATTGGAACCAAAATTTAACTCAAAATACCCCCATATCGTTAAGATCCTTGATTTCCAAAATAAAACTAAACTTTCATCAAAAAAATTACTTAAGCCACAAGGTATATTCGAATCACCTGGATTTTCTCCCACCCTCTTAAATTGGGTTTATCTCTTATCTAAAATTATTTAGAATATTAATCTTGGGCAGGAAATTATACTTTCTTATAGTACAAAATACCTCTTTTAAACAATGTCACCAAAATCATTAATAATGTATCACATTATCCTTTTATTTTTCAAATTTTGGTATTTTCTCTTTATTTCCTCTGTATTTTCCTCATTGGAATTCCTTTTATCATTAGGAATCCTTGGGATACGAAATTCCACCAAGGATAACTCAAATAACTCCTTTCCACTTATTTTCCACATTTTACGATTATTTTCAATTTCTTTCATGACAAAGAAATATTTAATTGATCTTTTCTCTTCTTATTGCATTCTCTATGCAATTTTGGATTCCTTGGAACCCAAGGAACCCAATGGGTACGAAATCCATCCTTGGATTACATCTCTTTGCCTTCTAGAGGTTTCTACCTCTTTCTTTTCTCAAAAATTCAATTATTCATTTACTAATTGAGTTTCCTTGTTATTGGGCCCAATAGCCAATAAAGCCCACAAATAAATCAACAAGGCTATTGTAAACAAAACTTGTATATTCAACACAAATTATATCATCATTTGTTCCTATATCTTTAATATGAGTAATAACATTTCTCAGCAAATGAACCCAAAATTGGGTTTGTAACAACAACTCTCCTGATGTACATGAATGAGGAGAAAATCATGGGTGGCCTACCACTTAGAGCAATGGGTGGATGGAATGGGTGGCCATGTAAGAATTGGAAGCACAGTACAATCGATCATGCAAAAACAAAAATGAATGGCCTGTCATGATGTGAATGCAAATGAAAATGTCCTGATGCTACAATTTTGGTGGAATGGTGCAGGAACTATCATTCTGTCCCAAGGTGAGATGGAATATCTAATAAAACTACACCATGTGCTTATTCTTCTTGATATGCTAGTGAGAACCTATTCCTTTCTCCCTCTTATTCATACTTACTTTTTAATCTTATTTTTTTTCACTTTTTTTTCTATTTTTTTCACAAGCCCTCATTTTCATAAATGACAATGGATTATTTGATAGGCTCCCTTCTTATTACATAACTTATACATTTGATGCATTCTATTCGAAGGGTATGGAACAAGTTCACCACCTTTTATATTTTTAGAAGAAAATTAGACACATGATCTGCTATATGCTCAAAAGATGTGAATGCAACTACATAATGACAACTATGCAACTACTATGACATGCACCTAAGGATGAAGTGCATGGATGACTAATTTATCTATTTTTTCATTTCATGTAAAAATATGCGAGAAATTTTTTTAATGCAAGATCTATCTACATGAGGTGCAATCAAAGAGTGAAAGATAGTAATGTGCTCCCAGTTCTTATGGTGGAGTGGAAATGAGATTGCGGTGGATCAGATCACAAGATTAATTGACAGAACCTTCAGAAAGAATTATATGTCCCTCCTTACTGACTTGTGTACCAATTAATCAAGGGATTTCTTTCTCTCACTTCAAATTAAAGTCACGTCAACATTTGGTCGATTTAGGCTCAACATCCATAATCAATCCTTTTAACATGAACCATAATGGTATACAATCATGTTCATATGTTTTAAAGTGGACCTACCCAATGAGTTCCATAAGTGATGTCCTCATGTTCTCACAAGACAAGCTTACAATTTCTTACAGATATTTCATTTAAATTCATTTTCTCATGAACCCTCCAATGAAAACATCGAGATGACATGCAATTACATTAGACTCCACTGATTACACTAGATATATATTGGATCCTAGAAAATAGTAAATCTATAAATTAAGAAAACCAAGATAATGAAAGATGAAAAAAAATAAAGAAAAACTCGATAGATGTTGTTCGAGCACCCCCCCAAGCTTGAATTCGACTATGGCCTCATAGTCAAAATCTAGACTTAAGAGGTGAAACAATGATACCCCTCTACATCTCTGGTGGTGGGTGCGGTGGGTACTGGTGGCCGCTGGGATTGTTGATGTGGTGCTTCGATACCATCGACGGGTTGTCGATAGTATCGATAACTATGTATGCTCTTGATTCTCGCCAGGAAGTGGCACTGCTATCGGTGTTTTTGGTGTGTTGATACCATTGATAAGGCTGTCGATACTATCGACATTGTTGAGACGAAATTTTCTAAAAATCTCCAGACATCTCACGACCATCAACAACGTGGTCGATGCTATCGACCTTCTCCAGTCTCGAGCTTCTTATATACTGTTCACTTTTTGATACTATCGATGAGTCCATCGATAGTATCGACGGGATGAGATTTCTATAGCATTTACTCTGTGCCCAACTCGATACCAGTAACACATGTGTTGATTGTATTGAACTCTTTCCAGTCTTGCACACTCAACAAACACATCATGGTATCATTTTTATAAACTAAGTACAAAGTTACCCAACATCTAACTATGAAAAAAAAATTAAAGAAATTAAGAACGATTACACCAAAATTGGGTTGCCTCCCAACAAGCACCCTTCTTTAATGTTTTAGGCTAGACACAAGGATACCTTTAACCTGGGTGGTCAAGGGATGTCTCTACTGATTCATTTGGCAATTTGAATTCAACTCTATCATCACCAATTCCAAGTGTCAAGTAACCTCGCCCAATGGTAGTGATTACATTAGCCATAGCTTGGAACGACCTTCCCAATAGCATCTCACATCCTTCCAGCTCATTCATGTCCATGACCCCAAAGTCAATAGGAAAGATGAATTTGTCAACTTTGACTAGCACATCCTCGCATATATCTTGTGGCTTCACAATGGATCCATCCGCCAACTCAATTGTCATGGAAGTTTGTGTTCGCTTCTTCAATCCTAGCTTTTGAAAAGTGGTAAGTGGCATAAGATTAATGCTTGCTCTTGAGTCACAATGTGCTTGTGGAAAATATTGGCCACCTATGGAACATGGGATGTACAAACATCCTGGATCTTTCCTCTTCTTTGGAAGCCTTCCTTGGATTATATAGCTCACTGTTTCATCAACATACACAACATTTGTATCTTTGATCTACCTTTTCTTGTTGATAATGTCTTTCATGAATCTTCCATATGAAGGAATTTTCTCTAAAGCCTCCACCAATGGAATGTTAATGTGGAGCTTCCGGACAATTTCAAGAAATTTCTTGAAGTGTTGTTGCTCTTTCCTCGGCTTCAGACTATCCTGGAATGACACGCTTGGTTCCTTTATGCGCTTGTGCGGTGGAATATATGGAACTTTAGGGATCTCCTCCCATAAGCTTGCTTCATAGCCACCTTTTAAGATAGGATTTGTCACATCATCCATGGATGGCATGACTTGTGACTTCTTCTCCACATTGATAGTGGCTGCTCCACTACAAAGTAAAGCTTTCACCTATTCTTCTAACATAGGAGTCTCTTCAAAAATATGAGATGTGGGCACAACAGTGGTGGAATCTTGGAATGATTTGACTGGTGTGCTACATCCCCTGGAAATCCATAAAAACTGTGAGGGTATGGAACTTTGGGTTTATCCTCTAAGTCTATATGCATAATACTTCGCTCATGTGTCTCTTCCACAGGAAGTTCTGGCCCCTTTTTGAATGATATATATTTAACCTACTGATGTGGTTGAGCGGGCTCTGCATTCCCAGCTGAGTGATTTGCTTCATGGCAGACACCTCAGTTGCAATTTGGGTTGTGGTCGTCTCTAGCATCCTCAGTTGTGCACATGGCTCGATAGAGTCAGCCCAAACTGATACATAAACTCTCCTTGTGACTTAATTTGCTTGCTGAATGTGCTCATCAACTCTTGATTCTGCTTTATTACTTGGTTGAGCAACTCATTGCTCTTGTCCTCCGCACTAGGTTGTGGCTTCTAATCTGAATCCTACAAAAAGTTGTTTGGATCCTTCCAAGAAAATTTCTTGTCCTTCCACCAAGAATAATCATTGTTCCCATAGCTTTGTTGGCACATGAACTTTGCATGTGCCTCATCATTGTTGGCTAAATTGGACATTATTACAATCCCTTTGTTTTGATGATGACAAACATTTCATTCTTGTGGATCTAACGTGCTACTTGAGTGTTACAGGAACAAGGTGGATGACAAACCTTTGGAAGATCTATATTCTCAAAATGCTTTAATTTCATGATTGTAATCAAATGTAAAAACTTTTACAAGTATATAATATACAAGTACTTAGATATCATGTAAATCAAGTATTTAGATCTTCCCTAGCCATTCACAACACTTAGAAAGGTCATCCCCTATAATAGTGTCACAACTGAACACTCATACACACACTTAGTATTCATCTAGAAACACCAAAAGAGAGACATTCTTGGTCGAACTATTTGTCGATCGAGACACACTCGGTCAAACATCTTTTCGGCTGAGAGTCTTCCGCGTGAATCTTTCTAAAAGGTTCTATAGCCATTATACCTAGCAGACAAGGTGGTTGGGAGTTGGAATCAAACGTTATATACACTTGCTCCAGACCATCCCTCGGTCGATGAAGTCCTCGACCGACTGACTCTCGGTCAAAAAACTTCTCGACCGAGAAGAACTCTGTCTGCACTTCTCAAAATTAATAAACTAGCCATTGCTAAAGTAATTAGTGGATACCTAATGGCTAGTTGAGAACTTAGAACCCCCTAGAAAGTGTCTAGAACATCCTTAAGCATTCATAGGCCATTCCTATAAATAGGACATGCCTTAGGACACCCGAAACACACTTGTGCAACACTTGAACATACATACTTGCAATCTACAATCTATTCTTGTGAGCAATTGAGCAACTCTAGCATTTGCTAATCTTTTCCATTGCTACAAATTTGTGTCCGGCTAGAATCTCCTTTCCACCATACTTACACTTTCACACACATTGGTTAGGAGATCAAAACGCTTGATTTAGGAAATCAAGCCTTGTGCTACAACGGTAATTGTAATTTCCATTTTCCCTTCTTGTTACTTCTTATTGCTTGTACTCTCCTTGCTACTCCTAGGGTTGGAGGCTTTAGATTGGAGAGGGTGCAATCTTCTCAGGTGGAGAAGGATCTTTTCGGTGGAGAAGGAGGACTTTGGACTACTTCTAGAAGGTCTCAATGGGACGCTACTTCAAGGGGGAGCTTGAAGTTACATCAAGTGAAGGCTACTTCATAGTTGGTGAGATGACTTTGGGGTGAAGGTTGTCCAAAGGGTGAGGAACGTATTTGTAAGTTTGTGTAACATCCTAAAAAGGTAATAAAATTCAAATACTTTCAAATCCCAATTGGAAACAATTGGGTAGTGGACTGACTCCCTTAGTTTTTGCTAAGGGTGGAACAACTCTAAACACCTTGCCTCTTTCTTCTTATCTCAATTGTGGTTGCTTGAGTTGAATTATTGTAAAAATATTTATAAAACCCTATTCAACCCCCTATAGTGTTTTTTGATTTGGTATCAGAGCAAGGTTTCAAGGAACTCTAACAAAGTCTTGAAGAATGGGTGATGGGGTACTCAACAACCTCAACTTGGAAGGGACACTCATGGCTATTCCTCCACCTTTTAATGGCACTAACTACACCTACTGGAAGAGGAGGATGCAATTCTACTTCTAGGGAATTAGCTAGGATCTCTGGAGGAAGGTGTCAAATCCATATGACTTTCCTCAAACAGAGTATGCAACTTGGGATGCTAATACGGTAAGATTAACCCAAATGAATGCAAAAGTTGTAAGTATACTCTATTATTCAATTTCCGTTTGTGAATTCAATAGAATATCAAATTGTGAACAGACATATGAGATATGGCATAGACTCTCTATAACCTATGAAGGAACTGTTCAAGTTATGAATTCTAAAATTGGAATGCTTAAACAAAAGTTTGAACAGTTTCGTATGGATCAAAATGAGTCTATTAGTGAAATGTATGCAAAATTTTCTTATATTGTGAATGGTTTAAATGCCTTAGGTAAAGTAATCAGCGAATATGATCAAGTATAAAAAATTCTTAGGTCTCTTCCTCCCAAGTACAAGCCCAAGGTAACTACTATTGAAGAAGCAAATGATCTCACCCGACTAAGGATGGTGCAACTCATTGGTAACTTAGAAGCACATGAGGCAACCTTGGAGGAGGAAGAAAGATTAGAGCATGAACTTCAAAAAGGGAGAAAGAAGGACATTGCATTCAAAGCATCAACCAAGATTGGTCATGACACAAGTGAAGATGATAGTGAAGAAGAAACTCTCAATGTAAACGGTAAGCAGTATAAAAGTTTTAAAACTAACAAAACTTCTAGTATTTCTTCTTCCAGGTGCTTTGAATGTGGCAAAAAGGGAAATTTAAAAGGTGATTGTCCAAAACATAAGAAGGGGAAGAAATCATCTCACAAGAAGAATGAAAGTGCATATAAAGATGCATGTGATGATTCAAGTGATGATAGTGAAGATGGAGAAAAAGAAGTAGAGAGCCTTATTGCTACATTAAATGAAGAAGAAGAAGAGGTAAGCCTTTTTGATTTGCCAAAAGAATATCTAATTGCTAGTCTTCAATATACACATGAGAAATATGTTGATTGCAAAACGAAACTAAAGAAAGCTACTAATACTAATGAGGATTTGTATGCTAAATTAAATAATCTTTCATTTGAAAAGGAAAATATAGTTTCTGAAAATCTTACCTTGAAATCATCTTTAAATGATTGCAATATGAAGTTTCTTACTTTAGAAACAAATCATGATCTTCTTTCTCAAGAAAAGGTTGATTTGCTTGCAAAATTGCATCATTTTCAGACTCAAGAAAAGTTAGATATGTTATTGTTAAGGAAAGAAATGCTTTATCATCTAATCTAGATCAAGCAAAGTTAGATATCAAAAAGAAAATGGATGAGATTACCAAGTTACAAAGAGAAATTAATATCTTGAGAAACAATGATGTTCTTGATATAATTCTGAATAGTTCTTCTAGTTATAATGGAAGGAGAGGTTTAGGATATGTTTCAAAAGGGAAATCCTATCAACCTAAACCTAGAAGAACACAAGCACCCAAGGACAAGATTATGTATGTACCCAAAAACAACTCAACCCCTAGAAAGAGAAATGATATTGACTTTACTAGTTGTCACTATTGCCTGCATCTTGGACACTACTCTTTTTCATGCCCATACAAGAAACGGAATGATGATCTAGTTTGGATTCCTAAAACATAGAGATTTGAATTTGATTAGTTGAGATTTGACCTAAAACGTTTCTTTGATATTCAAATGTCTTATCTCAACTGAGCATCAATATTTATATTCTTGCAAAATTGTATTACCTTTTGCTTGGAAATAATTACTGAAAAACAATATAGAAACATTCTCAGTCGAGAAAATGTTCGACAGAGACATTGTCTGTTGAGAATTAGTTGACCAAGCAGGTTACTTCTTTTAAGCTTGCAAAAATTTGATAAAACATGTACAAACAGCAAAATACTCAGTCGAGAAAATCTTTGATCAAGATAAATTTGATTGAAGAAAAGTTTGACATAATCAAGTTCTGTTGAACCTATTTAATAGATCCAGTTTTCTGTCAATTTGCTATTAATAATTGATTTAATCTGCAAAATCAAGAATGAATCTTGGAGACATTTCTTTAAACATATTGATAAGCTTGCATTATGACTTATTAATATACTTTGATTATAACATTCTTATTAAACTTGTTACAAAACATGTAGATTAAAAACCTGTATACTTTTTGCACACTAAAATCTGACATGTCTTCTTGTAAAAATGAATCAATAGCATAGATTGGAAGTTCAATTTCTATAATCTCCTACATGGTTTGGCTTAAAACAAAAAATTATAAACTATGTTGATTTAATCAAGGAAATTAGTGTTCTAATCCACATGGTTTGTCCTAAGTATTATGTGGTTTATCTATATAGAAATCATTGTAATTATGGATATGACTTTACTGGTTCAGCATGATCATTGTATTTCATCTTTTACTTGCTTTGCCTAAAATAATCCTTGATCTATATGTATATAAACCATGAATAAATATTGTTTTTAAAGTGATCATAGTGATTTAGCTTATAAAGATGATGTTATCATTGAAAATGAAATTTTTACATTAAGATAAATCTCTATGGCACAAATGCATCTTGACATATTAGTTAAATGATCATCTTGTGCTTAGCTAATGAAAAATGATATCATCCTTGTTATACATGAATACTTTTTGTATGTTTCAAATATTCAATCAAGTAGATCATTGTAAATGCTTAAATTGGAAATTTGTAGAAATTGCCTCTTTGTTGAAATCAAGTTTTACCAAGGGGTGCCAAGGTTGAAGTCAAGGTCAACCTAAAATAAGTTTGACAAAATGCTTAATTGTAAATCATTTTCTTACACTCAATCTTAGTATATTGAAAAACAAGATTTTAGTGCATATCTCTCACAAAAGGTTAACTTATTATGATCTAATGTTTATCGTGACCTTAGAATCCTTAAATTATCTTGATTATAAGATTAAGGGAGAGCTCACAAAAACTATCTTGACTATAAGATTAAGAAGGAGCTTACAAAACTTTATAAACATCATAATGAAAATTTAAAGCTAGTTATGACCTTAGTATCTTTAAAGTAATCTTGGAGCCTACAATATTTATGAATATAATGGAATTTTCTAAACAAATTAGGGCTTAACATCCGATGCATTTGGGTAGAGATACATTCATTGATTCTACTATAAACTTAAAAGAATCTCATATCATTTCAGGGCTTAACATCCCTTGTAAATGGTTGAGAAATTATTAAATATACTCATGAGATTAAAGGATTCTCATGTCATTTTTAGGTCTGAACATCCCTTGTAAAATGGTTGAGAAATAAAATCACATATAGGATGAATCTAAACGGATCTCATGTCATTTCAAGGCTTAACATCCTTTGCAAATGATTGAGAAATAAATTGTGGCTAAATTTGACATAAGTGGTTTGCTTTGAGTATCAAATTATCAAATTAAGGGGGAGTAATAAAAGTCATACTTAATGATTATCTCGGTAATCTTTTTGAAATGACAAAGGGGGAGAAAAATTATATAATCAAAAATATAAAATAAAATGAGTTTCATAATCTCCCAACCAGCACACACTTGCAAACAAGAGAATGGATACAAAAGGTAAACTTTAGGTATGAAACTCATATGATTTATATTTCCTTATTTTATAGTTTGGAAATGTTTGTAATCTTCAAAAAGGGGGAGATTATTGGCTAAATTGGACATTATTATAATCCCTTGGTTTTGATGATGACAAACATTTCATTCTTGTGGATCTAACGTGGTACTTGAGTGTTGCAGGAACAAGGTGCATGACAAACCTTTGGAAGATTTGTATGGTCAAAATGATTTAATTTCATTATTGTAATCAAATGTAAAAACTTTTACAAGTACTTAGATATCATGTAAATCAAGCATTTAGATCGTCCCTAGCCATTCACAACACTTAGATAGGTCATCCCCTATAATAGTGTCACAACTACACACTCATACATACACTTAGTATTCATCTAGAACCACCAAAATAGAAACATTCTCGGTCGAACTATTTGTCGACCAACACACTCTCGGTCGAACATCTTCTCGATCAAGAGTCTCCCGGGTTAATCTTTCTAAAAGGTTATATAGTAGTTAGACCTAGTAGGCAAGGAGGTTGGGAGTTGGAATTGAACATTATATACACTTACTCTAGACTGTCCCTTGGTCGATGAAGTCCTTGACCGACTGACTCTCGGTCGACAAACTTCTCGACTGAGAAGAACTCTGTCTTCACTTTTCAGAATTAATAAACTAGTTTTTGCTAAAGCAATCAGTAGATACCTAACTTCTAGTTGAGCACTTAGAACCCCCTAGAAAGTGTCTAGAACATCCTTAAGCATTTATAGGCCATTCCTATAAATAGGACATGCCTTAGGACACCCAAAATACACTTGTGCAACAGTTGAGCATACATACTTGCAATCTACAATCTATTCTTGTGAGAAATTGAGCAACTCTAACATTTGCTAATCTTTTCCATTGCTACAAATTAGTGTCCTATAGGATAGAATCTCCTTTCCACCATACTTACACTTTCACACACATTGGTTAGGAGATCAAAATGCTTGATATAGGAAATAAAGCCTTGTGCTACAACAGTAATTGTAATTTCCATTTTCCCTTCTTGTTCCTTCTTATTGCTTGTACTCTCCTTTCTATTCGTAGGGTTGGAGGCTGCGGATTGGATAGGGTTCTATCTTCTTAATGGAGAAGGAGAACTTTGGACTACTTCTAGAAGGTCTGAACGGGAAGCTACTTCAAGGAGGAAGGCTACTTCAAGGGGGAGCTTGAAGTTACATCAAGTGAAGGCTGCTTCATAGTTGGTGAGACGACTTCAGGGTGAAGGTTGTCCAAAGGGTGAGGAAGGTATTTGTAATTTTGTGTAACATCCTAAAAAGGTAATAAAATTCAAATACTTTCAAATCCCAATTGGAAACAATTGGGTAGTGGACTGACTCCCTTAAATTTTTCTAAGGGTGGAACTACTCTAAACACCTTGCCTCTTTCTTCTTATCTTAATTGTGGTTGCTTGAGTTGAATTATTGTTCAAATATTTATAAAACCCTATTCACCCCCCCTATAGTTTTTTTTCAATCATCGGACCCTTCATCATCCTTTTCTAGAAGCCTCTTTTCTATCAAATCCATCTTCTCATTTAATTTTTTAATGGCCTTGGCATCTCCTACAACTTTGACATGTTCAGGTGCATCTCTCTCACCCCATGACTGCTTCTTATCCATATTCTTTAGAATCACTCAACACTTGGAACCTTTGTTGTTTAGAAAGAACCTTGTTCCAACTGAGTCTAGATTACTCCTATCATGTTCGTTACGAGAAAAATAAAAGATCTTCACTTGGGTTTCTAAATCCAACCCATGATGTGGGCATTTGCGCAACATGATATTGAAATGCTCCCATGTCTCGGAGTATGTCTCGCCGACCTGCTATTTGAAATTGTGGATCCTCCTCACGATATCATTTGTCTTTTCGGATGGAAAATACCTTTCAAAGAACACCTCAATCATCATATCCCATGATTCGACATATTCATCATCCAAATTGTAGAGCCACTCCCTTGTGTTTCCTAATAGAGAAGATGGAAATAATTTCAGATAAATGGCCTCCTGTGGAATCCTATCCACCTTCACCATATCACAGTTCTCCATAAATGTGCTAATGTGGGCCACAGGGTCCTCATTGTTTAGTCCATGGAATGCCTGCGACTTGACCAATTGAAAAAGCCCTGGCTCAATCTTGTAACTGGGTATGTTGATAGCTTGTTTCTTGATTGGCCCCTTCTGTGCAGAGGAAGAAGAAGCTTTAATCTTCTCCCAAATGGTTTGCTCCTCTGCCATTGTGAAAGCCTCAAGTTCCTATTCAATTTCCTCAGGTGGAAAATTTATCAGTTCGTCTTCTTCACCCGAAGGAGGATTCTCAAGTGTCGATTGTGTGTAGTCCGTATTACGCATCAACACCATGCACTAGTACCTAAAATATGAAGAATAAAATAAGTACAGTGCTAGAGTGAATAGACAATCTAAAAGATAGACAATTAAGTTCAAAAGTTGAATTTGCAAATAAAAAAAGTGGCCTAGAACGGCCGCTTGCAGCACTCGTAGTGCTAAAATTTGCTATTTCCGGCAACGGTGCCAAAAACTTGACATGCTTGAGCGGTGTGTTAAACGCAAGTGCACGTATCGAAGTAATATAGGCCTTGTGAAGCCCAAGTCGAACTCAGGGAAATGTAAATTTCAGTAGACTACTACTAACTGGTCGCGATCAGCTAGACCGATTGGAAAAGTTGATTGTTGGTTTTGAAACAAAATAAAAATAAAATAAAGGGAAAACAAAAGCGAGCATTGATTAAATGTTTATTTTAATCAAATGGAATGGGAATCCTTAGGGTTACGGTTTCACCATGAGGTCTCGTTGCATGCAATTCTACACAACTAATCTAATTTGTGTTGTATCCCTGATTATGGCTTGTAGTTAAAATTGCTTGCTTCCGCAATACAATTTACTACCTAGTTCTAGGTCAGTTCCACGCCAGTAGTAACTTATACCCTAGATCTAAGTTCTTTAATAAATTCTCTTGGAATCCACCATTAATCGTACATTACCTTGACTAAGGAATTTATTGGATAATGTGTTATTCGTGACTTTTCAACCACTAATCCTCCACCAAGAGAAATTAAAAGTATTAGAAATCAACTATGGTGATTAGGCATAGCAAATTGCGATAGAAACATGATAACATAACATGGACAATTGAGACAAATTATGATAATCAATGGAAAATTGTCATACAACGATTCCCCGGGCTACTCTCAGACCTAAGGACAATGGGGATTAGTCCCGCATGTTGATCTCAATGATACACATGGAGAAGAAAGAGGAAAATAAGGGGAAACAAATGAGAATATGATGTAACCCCTGAAACGGAGAAGATCTGGATGATCCTCGGTGTGAGATGCATGTTCTGCAGCCTTTTGGCGGTAGAATCATCCCTCTGCGGCTCTGGAATCATCCATGGCATAGCTATGGGCTCAGATCTTCTCTCTCCACTCCTCAGGACTCATGTGGTGGAATAGTATGTGATGCTTCCCTATGGACCATCTTTTTCTTAGGTATAGGTACCACTTACGACCACCAAAAGATCACAGTCGTTCGATCATGGCAATTCTGAGCGAAGTATTGATCCGATGGCATCGATACCATCGACGGGGTGTCGATGCTATCTACACCTTAGGGTACACTTCTTCCGCTTCAAAACTTAGATCAACCTGTTGACTTCTCGATAGTATCGACTAGATCGTCAATAGTATCGACGTGTTGACTTTTCTTCTGCTGAGCTAATATCGAGACCATTGACAGTCTAGTCGATGGTATCGACCTGGATGCTTTCCCTCCGCCTTGGTTACTGTTGCCATGTCGATAGTATCGACAGACCTATCGATGGTATTGATAAGTTTTGGAATATAAAGTACCTGAAACAGATAGAAAAACACAAGTCAATCCGTACAATTTAGTAATTCATTCAAAATAAGATAAAATAAGATAAATTTTATGCATACAACGATTATAGGCTAAAGGAATGTAATCATGCCATTATAGTCACAAAGATGACAATAAATGCATAAAACGAGTACAAAATTAGCCTATAAATACGACTCAAAAACCCTACATCAGTTCACTCTTCGATGTACCCCATGCATCCATGTAGCACCAAGATGTACCACAACCTAAAAGACCTATACTGGTGGCCTAGTATGAAGTGAAACGTGGTTGAGTTTGTGGCTAAGTGTGCAGTGTGTCACTAGGTTAAGGCAGAGCATCATAAACCTACATGTACATAAGCAACCGTTGCCTATACTGCAGTGGAAATGGGATCATATCACGATGGACTTTGTGGCTGGACTCCAAGGACAACCATAGTTCAGGATTCCATTTAGGTGATCGTTGACAGGTTGACCAAGTTAATGCATTCCCATCAGTAAAGATAATGTATATAGTAGAGAATCTTGCACACACACACACACACAGATATATATATATATATATATATATATATATATATATATATATGTTGATGAGATTGTTTGCTTGTATGGTATCCCGGCTACCATTGTATCAGATAGTGGTCCTCAATTTACCCGTCGCATTTGGAAGCATCTGCACACAACGATGGGTATACATTTGAGATTCAATACAACGTTCCACCCATAGATAGATGGACAGTCTAGAGGACTATACAAACTTTGGAAGATTTTTTGAGAACTTGTGTCTTACAGTTCTTGGGAATTTAGGGCATACGCCTTAATTTGATAGATTTTGCCTACAGTAATAGCTATCAGAGGAGCATTGACATGGCACCGTACGAGGCTTTATATGGGAGACATTGTAGATTTTTGGTGTGTTGGTATGAGACCAATGAATATTAGCTTTTGGGTCCTGATCTTGTGTAGTAGACAACAAATGATAATCGTCATAGCCCTTTGGAGTTCCAAGTGGGAGACAAGGTGTACCTCAAGGAATCTCATTGGAAAGGTGTGATGAGGTTTGGGAAAAAGGGTAAGTTGGCTCCCTGGTATATGGTGCCTTACCCTCTGGTGGCACATGTTGGGAAGGTAGCTTAGAAGTTTGATTTGCCACCTAAGTTGCATAGGTTGTATCCATTGATTCATGTTTTGATGTTGAGGAAGTGTCCCCCTGACACAGAGTTCGTGTTGCATCCGGTGGAGGTTGAGTTGGTTGAGGATGTGTTATATGTGGAGGGTCCCATGTTGATGCTTGATAAAAGGGTGAATAATTTTGAAGAATAATGATATCATTTTGGTTATGGTTTGGTGGCATCATCATGGTGTATAGGAAGCCACATGGGATCTTGAAGACGAGATGCGTAGGAAGTACCCATCTCTTTTCACGTAGGATTTCAGGGGCGAAATCCTTGTTAGTAGTTTATGGTTATAAGACCCTTGACCTAGCTTAGTGCTTGATTTTTGCTTACTTTGCCTAATAAGATGATTAAACATTAATCTAATCAAGTGATGCACCTTAATAACATGTGACATGCTTATGTTTTTAGTTTGGTCCAGTTTGGTTGATGTTTAAGCTAGTTATGCTATGTATGTGTTTATTTTGGGCTAAGTTACAATTCACCCTTGTTGAGGATTTATCTTGCAATTTGTCACATGTAGGTTGTGCCTCTTGTGTTTTCACATCATGATAGAGAGGATGATGCATAGGGGTGCCTTGTTGAGATTTGGTTGATGAGGTGACATCACATGTGGATCTAGGGTATACATGTCATGCATGGATGCTGGAGTTGTGTTAGCAGCCTTGATGTTGTTGGTCATGGGATAGAACCCGATATGTTTCTTGTGTTTTTGATGACTGTTATGCTTGATTCTTTGATAGGTTATGTCGACCTAAGTGGTGTTGAACCTTAAAGCTTTGGTTTGGTGACTGATATCTTTTAGAGACATAATAGTGGTCTATATTGTGTGTTGTTTTGATGTTTTTGTATACCAAAGTGTGGGGAAGACCCTAGTCATCATTATCCTACATATATTTTAACAAATCTCTTGTATGTTTGTTTGCAAGGTTGATCCTTTCAGGGACAAGTATCCTTTTGATAATTAGGGAGAATTGGGACAAATTATGATAATCAATGGAAAATTGTCATATAGTGATTCCCTGGGCTACTCCTGGTCCTAAGGACAATGGGGATTAGCCCCACATGTTGATCTCAACGATACAAATGGAGAAGAAAGAGGAAAACAAGGGGAAACAAATGAGAATATGATGTAACCCCTGAAATGGAGAAGATCTGGATGATCCTCGGTGCGACATGCACGTTCTGCAGCCTTCTGGCGGTAGAATCGTCCCTCTGCGGCTCTAGAATCGTCCAGGGCATAGCTATGGGCTCAGATCTTCTCTCTCCACTCCTTCAGGACTCATGCGGTGGAAGAGTACATGATGCTTCTCTATGGGCCACCTTTTTCTTAGGTATAGGTACCACTTACGACCACCAAAAGATCACATTCGTTCGATCATGGCAATTCAGAGCGAAGTCTTGATCCGACGGCGTCGATACCATCGACGGGGTGTCGATGCTATCTACACCTTAGGTTACACTTCCGCCGCTTCAAAACATAGATCAACCTGTTGACTTCTCGATACTACCGACTAGATCATCAATAGTATCGACGTGCTGACTTTTCTTCCGCTGAGCTAATCTCGAGACCATCGACAGTCTGGTCGATGGTATCGACCTGGATGCTTTCCCTCCGCCTTGGTTATTGTTGCCTTGTCGATAGTATCAATAGACCTGTCGATGGTATTGATAAGTTTTGGAATATAAAGTACCTGAAACAGAGAGAAAAACACAAGTCAATCTGTAAAATTTAGTAATTCATTCAAAATAAGATAAAATAAGATAAATTTGATGCATACAACGATTATAGACAAAAGGAATTTAATCATTCCATTATAGTCACAAAGATGACAATAAATGCATAAAATGAGTACAACATTATCCTATAAATATGACTAAAAAACCCTACATCAGTTCACTCTTCGATGTATGCCATGCATCCATGTAGCACCAAGATGTACCACAACCTAAAAGACCTATACTGGTGGCCTAGTATGAAGTGAGACGTGGTTGAGTTTGTGGCTAAGTGTGCAGTGTGTCACTAGGTTAAGGAAGAGCATCATAAACCTACATGTACATAAGCAACCGTTGCCTATACCGCAGTGGAAATGGGATCATATCACGATGGACTTTGTGGCTGGATTCCAAGGACAACCATAGGTCAGGATTCCATTTAGATGATCATTGACAGGTTGACCAAGTTAATGCATTCCCATCAGTAAAGATAATGTATATAGTAGAGAATCTTGCACACACACACACACAAACACACAGATATATATATATATATATATATATATATATATATATATATATATATGTTGATGAGATTGTTTGCTTGTATGGTATTGCGACTACCATTGTATCAGATAGTGGTCCTCAATTTACCCGTTGCATTTGGAAGCATCTGCACACAGTGATGGGTATACATTTGAGATTCAATACAACGTTCCACCCGTAGATAGATGGACAGTCTAAGAGGACTATACATACTTTGGAAGATTTTTTAAGAACTTGTGTCTTATAGTTCTTGGGAATTTAGGGCATACACCTTAATTTGATAGAGTTTGCCTACAGTAATAGCTATCAGAGGAGCATCGACATGGCACCGTATGAAGCCTTATATGGGAGACATTGTAGATTTTTGGGGTGTTGGTATGAGACCAATGAATATTAGCTTTTTGGTCCTGATCTTGTGTAGCAGACAACAAATGATAATCGTCATAGCCCTTTGGAGTTCCAAGTGGGAGACAAGGTGTACCTCAAGGAATCTCATTGGAAAGGTGTGATGAGGTTTGGGAAAAAGGGTAAGTTGGCTCCCTGGTATATGGGGCCTTACCCTCTGGTGGCACATGTTGGGAAGGTGGCTTACAAGTTTGATTTGCCACCTAAGTTGCATAGGTTGTATCCATTGTTTCATGTTTTGATGTTTAGGAAGTGTCCCCCTGACACAGAGTTGGTGTTGTATCCGGTGGAGGTTGAGTTGGTTGAGGATGTGTTGTATGTGGAGGATCCCATGTTGATGCTTGATAGAAGGGTGAATAATTTTGAAGAATAATGATATCATTTTGGTTATGGTTTGGTGGCATCATCATGGTGTATAGGAAGCCACATGGGATCTTGAAGATGAGATGCGTAGGAAGTACCCATCTCTTTTCACGTAGGATTTCAGGGGCGAAATCCTTGTTAGTAGTTTATGGGTATAAGACCCTTGACCTAGCTTAGTGCATGATTTTTACTTGCTTTGCCTAATAAGATGATTAAACCTTAATCTAATCAAGTGATGCACCTTAATAACATGTGACATGCTTATGTTTTTAGTTTGGTCCAGTTTGGTTGTTGTTTAAGCTAGTTATGCTATGTATGTGTTTATTTTGGGCTAAGTTACAATTCACCCTTGTTGAGGATTTATCTTGCAATTTGTCACATGTAGGTTGTGTGTCTTGTGTTTTCACATCATGATAGAGAGGATGATGCATAGGGGTGCCTTGTTGAGATTTGGTTTATGAGGTGACATCACATGTGGATCTAGGGTTTACATGTCATGCATGGATGCTTGAGTTGTGTTAGCAGCCTTGATGTTGTTGGTCATGTGATAGCACCCGATATATTTCTTGTGTTTTTGATGACTATTATGCTTGATTCTTTGACAGGTTATGTCGACCTAAGTGGTGTTGAACCTTAAAGCTTTGGTTTGGCGATTGATATCTTTTAGAGACATAATAGTGGTCTCCATTGTGTGCTGCTTTGATGTTTTTGTAGACCAAAGTGTGGGGAAGACCCTAGTCATCATTATCCTACATATATTTTAACAAATCTCTTGCATGTTTGTTTGCATGGTTGATCCTTTCGGGGACAAGTATCCTTTTGATGCTCTTATGTCTTGACACCTAATGATCTTTACCTCCCTCCTACCCTTGAGTATATATTCTCTCTCTTTCATATGCAAGTATCCCCTGTAGATTCCGTCTTCCTCACCTCTTTCTTGTTACTGGCCTTGAAGCATGGTGGTGCAAGAGAAGGAACCGATCTTTGAAAAGGTAGTTGTCTACCTCTTCCTATGGTGATCTAGAGCTTAATCATCTTCCTTGTGGTGGTCCTTGGTGATCTTCTATCTTGGTAAGTGGTTTTAAACCCTTGATCTCATTTTCTCTTGAACCCTACCTTCCTTTCTTCTTTTCTTATTCGTAGACTATGGATAAGACATGTTGGTCACATTGAGGAACTTCTCTCCTCGTAGGGAAATATCCATGGTTCTCCATGGAAGTCCCTATGTGAGACACAACTTTCTCCTTCTTTCTCTTCTTTTTCAACTTAGGGTTTCTTTCCTTTCTCTTTTGAGCATCCTTTGACCTCAGTTTGTTTTCTTATCTTGAGGTGACCTTGTTTGTCTGTGAATAAGGATCCAAACTTAGTGCTTTTCTCTCTATATCTTGGAGGTCGTGGCATTAGAGTTTGATCTTCTTCAAGGCAGGTTATATAACTATCTCCTCTACTTTTGTTGCACCTATGTCTTGCTTGCTAGTTATTGTTTTAATGTCTAAAACATGATCATATGTTTCTAGTTTATGCAATCATCATTTAGGGTTTAAGATTTTGAAGTATTCTTGCTAAAATTTCTCTTTCTCCTAAACCCTAATTTTTACACACAAAATATTTCTAAGTGATGACGGAGTTGATAGTTCTTGCATGCATCTTGTTTGTTAGTTTTATAACCATGTTATCGTTCAACCATCATGTGCTTATTAGAGGTCCTAATTCCTATTTTGGATGTTTTATTTCATCTCTCTTAGTATGGATTTTGTTGGTCTTGGTGATAATTGTTCCTAGGGTTTTTGTCATCATCCTTTTATTGATTTTCTACCTTGTGATGCTTGAGCTTCTTGGTGTTATACACCTATTTTTGTTGACATGATTCCTTGACTCTTTGCGTTCCTTATGTTCTTTTGGATGATGTACTAGAGTTCTGATTTGGCATCCATATTCCTAACCCTAATCACCACTACTACAAAAAATGGTTTTTACAACAGTTCATTTTTCCATTTCACAACGGGTGTCAACTGTTGTATTAGATCGCATGGTCTTATGTGGGGGTTCTTTATACAATATGTGTTGCACATGTTGTAATATATGTATTTTATACAACAGTTAATACATGTTGTAGATCATTGAACACATTTGTTGTAATAGGGGTGTTGTATATAACATGTTGAGACAAAAGGAAAATACATCTAGACACAAGGTTTTGAACTTGAGACCACTTAAAAGTAAGGCACATCTCAAACCGCTGAACCAATTTCATTTTATGCAACACATATATTCTTTGTTGTACATATACAACAAATGATGTGCAAACCTATTGTGTGATTGTGGTGTATTACAACGGGTAATTATTACAATAGGTGAAAGCCCGTTGTGTAATTATAGTATACTACAATGGGTTATAGGATGTTGTGTAATTATGGTCTATTACAACGGGTTAACATATGTGACTATTACAATGGGTAGAGCATGTTGTGTAATTATGATCTTTTACAACGGGTTAGAGTATGTTTTGTAATGATGGTCTATTACAACGAGTTAACATACATGACTATTACAACGAGTTAGAGCATGTTGTGTAATTATGATCTTTTACAACGGTTTAGAGTATGTTGTGTAATGATGATCTATTAAAACAAGTTAGCATACATGACTATTACAATGGGTTAGAGCATGTTGTGTAATTATGGTCTTTTACAATGGGTTTGAGTACGTTGTGATATTATAGTCTATTACAACAATTTAACACATGTTGTAGTATCACATATACTACAACAAGTTTGTCCCATTGTGTATAACTTGTTTTGTATAAAATATATAATTTACAACACACAAATAGACTTGTTGTAAAAGATATTCTAACTACAACACAACCAACAAAACTGTTGTGTTTTTCCCATTGTACAATGCATTTTCTGTAGTAGTTCACCTTGGTTGTTATAATGAGTTGCTTTGAGATGGTCACTATATTCTGATCTTTGAGTGGTTCTTATCTTTTGTGTCTTAGTCTTCATGATTTTTGAAGAGGGTGGTCATTATTAGTAACATGGTGTTTTGGTCTCTATGTTTGAAATGGCTTGATGGTCGATATAGCTAAGGCTTGTTGTTTGGTCGATATGTTCCATGGCTGTAGACGATTGCCATTGCATAATCAATCTTTAGCAGTCATCATTTCTTCATGTAACCCTGATGGTCGACACCTTTGATGTGTTTTGTGGTCTCTATTCATGGTGGGTCATGAGGTCTACATTCTTGTAGGTTATGTGGTGGACATGTGATGTGGTCGCTATTCTTTGGTCACCATTCATTATGGTGTTGTAGTCACTACTGATGATGTGACTAGTGGCCTCCAACACATGCAATGATGCTTAACTTAATATGTTCCATGATCATGGGAATGATATCTCATGGTGTCTAATGCTAAGTTCTATATGAGAACCCTAACCCTAATCAAATATACACGATGTAATGTTTAGGTGCTTGAAACGATTAGTATGAGATGATATTTCTCTCACCTTGTTGTATAACCATAATCTTGCAGGTTGAATGCACATCATAGCTTATGAATGCTATGGTATCTCTGAGATGACACATGACAATAATTATGAGTCTTTATGTGGCATATTGAGATAAGTGATAATGTGATTGTGTATTATGACCTGGAAGAGGATTTATGCCTAGTTGAGGTGATATTCTCTAATAATGAGATGAGGGATGGTTATCCTAGGATATTGTGATAATGGTGATGGCATTGTATGGATGTGGTATTGTGTGATGATGTGACAAGTGTATACCTTATTCGTCTTATATCTTCTGACGTTGCAACATACACTTATCTTTGTAGAGTTTGTTTAGGGTTTGTATGTTGTTACTTGATTGATGCTAAAAGACACCCAATTGGCATAACGAATAACATGAAACCTTAAATGTGTAGTTACCATGTGCCACAGATCCATCTTCAATGTAAGTACTTGCTGGATGGCGAAACGAGTAATTCCTATGGGAAACTCGGAGCGCATAATGTTGAATATGTGTGGTGAAAGTCGAGGTATCTCATTATATCCTCAATTCACTATGGCGGCTATGGTCATACCCTGGAAGGAGAGAGGTAGAGGTTGTATCTCAGGTGATGTGATTCATTATATGTGATAATGTTATTGGGATGGATGTGGCCATAACCTAACAGGAGAATGGTTGTGGTCGTGTGTCAGATGCTTCACTAGTGTTGTGACCTATATACCTTGGCGGACTAGGTTATTTTGTAGTTGGACATCATATGTCACTACAGATGACTCAGACTAATAGAGGGTGTGGGAGATCATAAGAGTCTGACTCTCGTACATTTTGTATGGCATTGATTTCTACTTAACAGTGGTTAGTAGGAGCCTGAGTGGTATACCTCATCTCCTCAGGGCGTAATAAAAGATGTAATACAATCGTGTAGTATATTTTCTTAGGATTGAATACAATTCACATTGGATGACCTTTTTCCTTGTTTATTATATTGTTTAGTTGATAACAACTATACTTGTTCTTCATATACCTTCTAAAAGTATAAAATGTTCTCCTAATTAGTTGTAGTTTCTCTAAATAGTTGTTGGATGAGAGTTATATCTCTCACTAGGACTTTGTTCTCGCCCTGTGGTTTTCCACATATTTTAGGTGGTCCTGCATGACAAGATAAAGATCGTGTGGTTGAGGCTGAGAAGCAAGAGGAGCAGTGGTAGTTTGGAGGTTGTATATGTTGCTAGTGTTTAGTAGTAGACTCGTATGTGTCATTCTATACTCTTAGGTCCTTGTGGTGTTTTTTGGTTTTTGACAGTATGCCATGTTTGTACAGATATGGCTTGTATATGAGAAAAAATTATCATAAGTAATAGGTTGTGGAAGATGGTCCCTGAATAATTATATGTAATATCTTTTGGCATGCTATATGATATAGGTGGCATAGTTTGTGGACTCAGATGTAAATGTTTCCACTTTTGTGGTTATATGGAAATCAATTTTAATGTACCAACTTTTTTGGTAATCCAGATGTTTTGTGTTAGTTCCAAACTTTATTTTGAGTAAATCTTGCTTTACTATGATCGATGTGTCACAAAAATAGACACTATGGTTTGGTCACCTTTGAGGCTGAGTTGTATGCTATATAGATGAAATAAGATTGAAAATTCAATGGATAGATGAACCTGTGTCTATTTTGCATATGGTAAATAGCTTGCATCCTACAATTTTAGCTCATTATGATAGTAAAATAATAATTTCCATGTTAAGGAGTTCCAATTATAATAAAAACAACGTACAAATCCAAGTCAGACTCAAATTTGTATGGAATTTGGTGTCTAGCGAGTTTGTGGATGTAGACTACATAGGAACTAAAGATAATACACTTGATTCTTTGGTTGAAGGTATTACCTTTGCCTTAGTTGAGAAATCTAGGTTTAGAATGAGACGAAAACCATTTATTCTTTAGAGGAAGTAGCAACTCAACCCAAATAAGTGGAGTCTCACAAAGTGGGTTCTATATGGTACTAACAAATTGTTGGTTTATTTGGATGAGTCTATGTAATCTAGTTGATGCTTCTTACATCTATGTGTATGTCCCCTAGAAATTAGTTAGTCTCATGACTACAAGTAAGTCTCTAAATGGTGACAAGTCCCAGACTAGGATTATAGGAGTACATCCTTGAAGACTCAAACTAAGTGATTGATGTTGTGTAGGCCTCAATAGGTGAATTTTCGGTCCTTGTTATCAATCATGGTTTGTGATTTGGATGCATGAAATTCAATGCATCACTTTTCCTTTCTTACCATAGTCTTCATTGTGTTGTTACCCGGTGATAAAGTTGCACGAAACGTTCAACTCCAAGATATATGTTCACAAAGTTCCTACGAGATAGAAAGTTGGATATCTCAAGCATGATTAAAGCGGAAAATAACTAGCTAAAAGAACAATATCAAGGAATGGTTGGAAGATCACTCTTCACATTTGACTTTGTGGGCAATTTTTAGTTTTATTAGCATTTACTAATTACTAATAACATGGGTTAATCCCAATGTGGGTTTGGCTAATAAAAGGGAGTGGAAGGGAAAAGTGGTTCTACTATTTTATACAAATCATAGCATGGTTCAGTCCCACATTTTTCGAAGTCTAAGATGGAGCGTTATATCTAAGGATTTCATGTGATACTAGTATCCAAAAGATTTAGAGGAGGGTATAATGACCTGTATGGTTGCTATGGTGACCACACACACACATCTCACTTCGCATCATCTCACCTTATTGGATTGGGATAGACTTGGGCATGGGAGCATGGCTCATTCATTGTGGGAAATATCATCTATGTATGGTCTCTTTTGGCACAAGACAACAATTACTTAATAAATTAATTGATTGTTCCTTTATGAAAAAAAAATTAATGAATTGAATAGGAACGTGACTCTTGGTGTTCCCTGTATATGTACAAGAGAAAATATGTGATCATGTCTTTCAAAAAATTTAATAAGAGCACAAAAATATTGTATGTAAGGCCTCTTTGGAACATGATTTAACCACACTTAGTACTTGCTTTTGTAAATGCAATTGTAATTATTGTATGTTTCTTTCTATAACTGCCACTCACTTGATGCACTGAATAATTGTCATTCTCACATGTTGTTAATTAAGGATTTGTGTGCACTTATTGTTCATTTTGATATCATGTGTGCATTATTTATCATCATTATCCTATGACACTTAATTGCATCAAATAGATGTATTTTTAATGTTCCTGATAGATTCGTTATTATTTTGGAGCTTATGTTTGTTTTTGTTGAATTTTAGGTGAGTCTAAAAGAAACTACACATCGCAATACAACCGACCTTCCTATCGATGGTATTGACACTTGATGAAAAAGGAACAAGTGAACTCGAGAAAATTCAATAGTACCGATGAAGAAAGTATGTACTATCGAAAAACTTATAGAGAGGACTTAGAAATTTGTGGGAATTCTCCATAGTACTAACATCAACTTGGTAGTATGGAAGACCACACAAAGGGACGAGACTTATTGAGGCATTGATAATACTGACACCAAGTCGATAGTATTGACTCAACAGGATCAGCCTAGATCTAAAATCATAGTTAATTCGACGATTGGGAATTTGTTTCGCCCTAAGTCACATCTATGACTTATGGGGGAGTTCTACCATACCTAATTATCATGTCTTATTTAATTTTATGATAGAGGATATTGGAGAAGAGAGAATGGAGAGGAGAAAATAAAGTTTTGGGTAGCTCCTACAATTCTATTTGCCCAATTTGTAGTCAGAACATGACAAATTGTCATGTTCATCAGAAGGAACCATCCATACTGTCTTTCTCTAGGGGTTTTTCCTTGTTGTTGATGTTTTCATCATTCCTTTCTTCTTTTTCTATGTGTAAAGCAACTAAAATTATGTAGGGATAATCTCCTTTTTCCTAAGGATCTGGGAGTAGCCTGGTTTGCATTGTAATTGACAATTCTGATTTAATATACATGTTTCTCTTAATTTCTTGACATATTTCTATGAGAAAATCACGAATTATGTATACTTTATGACCATAGGTAGTTGTTTAGACCATTAATTTCTTTGAGAGAGGGATTAATGGTTCCAAAACTCATAGATTTACACATTTCATATCACACCTCGAGAGAGTTCTTACAAATGTGAAGAGAATAAACTAGAGACTTAAGCAGAGCACCTAACTAATAACACAATTACTATAGAGTGGGATTGGTATAGAAAAGGTAGTGAATTACGTTGTGAGAGTGGGTAATTCTTACTAAAGGTCTCTTTGTCTAGGTTTATGAGAGATTAATATTAACGAAGTGATGTTAATTGCAATGTGAGCCGTGGTGAAGCTGCAATCCTAAGCAATTCATTCAACTTGTGATCACAACCAATAATATTTGTTTTAATTCTTGAAAATTAGTCATTAAATCAACCAAATCACTCTTTTTCTTAGGCCTAGCTGATTGTGTCATTGTTAGTTGTAATGTTTGGGTACATGTTTTCCTCATGTTCGATATCCGGACCTCTTGAGGCCTATATTACATTGATATGTGCACTTGCGTTTTTGACGTGTAGTTTACACACATCATGTTTTTAGCATCATTTCTAGGGAAAATGATGTGTCTAGAACTACAAGTGATGTGACTGGCCACTCTAGGCCATAATTTTTCTTAATTTTCTTTTACTATTTGTAAACTAAATTCTGAATTTTTATTCAACCTCTAGTATTGATTTCCCACGGATTTCCCTAATTTCAGGTACTAGTGTATGGCACATACAAGAAGCATGAATTATGGAGGATCATCAAGACAGAGTGTATTTCAAAAAGATTTCTTATGCAGAATACTTAAGTACAATGGCTCTACACCTAGGTTGATGTCCACTAACTGAAACTCCACCAATACCAACAAAACAAGCAGAGCAAGTAGAGATGGGTGACATGAAACCTGAATAGCAAAATATCTGGGAAAAGATAAAGACATCATCAACAACTCAGTTGGGCCCTATAAAAAGGCATGCTATCAATGTGGGTAGCTAAAAGATAGACCCTGGCTTGGTCACATTAGTTAAGTCAGAAGAGTTCCATTATCACAACATAGAGGATCCAATGACACATATCAACAATTTCATCGAGAGATACTACATGGTGAACATTGATAGGGTCCCAGAAACTATCATCTATCTAAAACTATTTCCATCTTCTCTGGTAGACAATGCAAAGTCCTAGTTCCTTAACCTCCTACATGAGTCAATAGAAACTTGGGAGAGGATGATAGACGTGTTCTTTGAGCATTGTTTCCCACCTCAGAAGACAAACAAGTTGATTAAGAAGATCCATAATTTTGAGTAGCAGGAAGAAGAGTCCTATTTTGAAGCATGGCAGAGGTTTCAAAACATGGTGATAAGGGTCTCTCATCATGGGATCGATCTCTATGGTCAAGTAAATATCTTCTATTACGGGTTGCATCAAGTAGAGAGGACCACACTCAATAGTATAGGAACATGATTCTTCCTCAAAAACAACATATGAGCTAAGTGGAGAGCACATGCTATGAGCATGAATCTATAGACCCGTGTGTGACCATCTTTAAGGGGCATGAAGATATGTTTCCATGGAGGTAACCTTTTGCCCCATACCAAGTTAGGTAGGTCGCTATGATCCCTATGAAAGGATGTAAGGTTGACCTTGAGTTCCAGAGAGATGATGTAGTTTGGGGTAACGATTCCAGTTAGAGATATACCATGATAGAATCCTAAGTCAATACTCAGGTCAGGCGGGGATAATACCGATGGGAGTAGCAGTCATTTGTTCCCTAGATGCACAAGACCATAGGGTCGGGAGGTAACATCTGTCTTTGTAGACTATGGATAAGACATGTTGGTCACCTTGAGGAACTTCTCTCCTCAGAGGGAAATATCCATGGTTCTCCATGGAAGTCCCTATGTGAGACAAAGCTTTCTCCTTCTTTCTCTTCTTTTTCAGCATAGGGTTTCTTCCCTTTCTCTTTTGAGATTCATTTGACCTCAGTTTGTTTTCTTCTCTTAAGGTGATCTTGTTTGGCCGTGAAGAAGGATCCAACATTAATACTTTTCTCTCTATATCTTGGAGGTCGTGGCTTTAGAGTTTGATCTTCTTCAAGAAAGGTTATATAACTCTCTCCTCTACTTTTATTGCACCTATATCTTTCTTGCGAGTTATTTTTTTAATGTCTAAAACATGATCATATGTTTCGAGTTGATGCAATCATGATTTTGGGTTTAAGATTTTGAAGTATTCTTGCTAAAATTTCTCTCTCCTAAACCCTAATTTTTGCACCCAAAATATTTCTAAGTGATGACGGAGTTGATAGTTCTTGCATGCATTTTGTTTGTTTGTTTTATAACCATGTTATGGTTCAACTATCATGTGCTTATTATAGGTCCTAATTCCTATTTTGGATGTTATATTTCATCTCTTTTAGTATGGATTTTGTTGATCTTGGTGATAATTGTTGCTAGGGTTTTTTTCATCATCCTTTTAGTGATTTTCTACCTTGTGATTCTTGAGCTTCTTGGTGTTATACACCTATTTTGGTCGACATGATTCCTTGGATCTTTGCGGTCCTTATGATCTTGAGTATGATGTACTAGAGTTCTGGTTTGGCCTCCATATTCCTAACCCTAATCACCTTGGTTGTTATAATGATTTGCTTTGAGATGGTCTCTATATTCTGATCCTTGATTGTTTCTTATCTTTTGTGTCTTAGTCTTCATGATTTTTGAAGAGGGTGGTCATTATTAGTAACATTGTGTTTTGGTCACTATGTCTGAAATGGCTTGATGGTTGATATATCTAAGGCTTGTTGTTTGTTCGATATGTTGCATGGATGTAGATGATTGTCATTGCATAATCGATCTTTAACAGTCAACATTTCTTCATGTAACCCTAATGGTCAACATCTTTGATATGTTTTGTGGTCTCCATTCATGGTGGGTCATGAGGTCGACATTCTTATAGGTTATGTGGTTGACATGTGATGTGGTCATTATTGTTTGGTCGCTATTCATTATGGTGTTGTAGTCGCTACTGATGATGTGACTAGTGGTCACCAACACATGTAATGATGCTTAACTTAATATATTCCATAATCATGGGAATGATGTCTCATGGTGTATTATGCTAATTGATATATGAGAACCCTAACCCTAATAAAAAATGCATGATGTAATGTTTAGTTTCTTGAAATGATTAGTATGAGTTGATATTTCTCTCTCCTACATGTATAACCATAATCTTGCAGGTTGAATGCATATCATAGCTTATAAATGCAATGGTATCTGTGAGATGATACATGAAAATAATTATGAGTCTTTATGTGTCATATTGAGATAAGTGATAATGTGATTGTGTATTATGACCTCGCAGAGGCTTTATGCCTAGTTGAGGTGATATCCTCTAATAATGAGATGAGGGATGGTTATCCTAGGATAATGTGATAATGGTGATGGCCTTGTATGGATGTGGTATTATGTGATGATGTGACAAGTGTATACCTTATTCGTCTTATATCTTATGACATTGCAACATACCCTTATCTTTGTAGAGTTTGTTTTGGGTTTGTACGTTGTTACTTGATTGATGCTAAAAGACACCCAATTGGCATAACAAATAACATGAAACCTTAAATATTATGTTAGCCTATGCCACTGATCCATCTTTAATGTAAGTACTTGCTGGATGGTGAAATGTGTAATTCCAATGGGAAACTCAGAGTGCATATCGTTGAATATGTTTGGTACAAGTCGAGGTATCTAATTATATCCTCAATTCACTGGGGTGGCTATGGTCATACCCTGGAAGGAGAGAGGTAGAGGTTGTATCTCAGGTGATGTGATTCATTATATGTGATAATGTTATTGGGATGGATGTCATCATACCCTAATAGGAGAATGGTTGTGGTCGTGTGTCAGATGCTTCACTTGTGTTTTGACCTATATACTAAGGTGGACTAGGTTGTTTTGCAGTTGGACTTCATATGCCACTGCAGATGACTCAGGCTAACTGAGGGTGTGGAGATCATTGGATTCTGACTCTCCTAGATCTTGTATGGAATTGATTTCTACTTAACATTGGTTAGTAGGAGCCTGAGTGTTATACCTCATCTCCTCAGTGCGTAATAAAAGATGTAATACAACCGTGTAGTATATTCAATTAGGATTGAATACAATTCACATTGGATGAACCTTTCCCTTGTTTACTATATTGGTTAGTTGATAATAACTATACATGTTTTTCATATACCTTCTAAATGTATAAGATGTTCTCCTAATTAGTTGTAGTTTATCTAAATTTCTTAATCAGTATAATCAATTTAATGTATATTATTTAGCTGAATCTTCTCTTTATGCTTATTTTATTTGTTATTTTGTTGTGCTAACAATAGTTGTTGGCTGAGAGTTATATCTCTTGCTAGGACATTGTTCTCGCCCCATGGTTTTCCACATATTTTAGGTGGTCTTGCATGACAAGATAGATATCGTGTGGTTGAGGCTGAGCAGCAAGAGGAGCAGTAGCAGTTTGGAGGTTGGATATGTTGCTTGTCTTTTGTAGTAGAGTCCTATGTGTCGTTCTATACTCTAAGGTCCTTGCGTTGTTTTGTGGTTTTTGAAAGTATGCCATGTTTGTACAGATACGGCTTGTATATGAAAACAAGTTATCATAAGTAACATGTTGTGGCAGATGGTCCCTGAATAGTGATATGTAATATCTTTTGGCATGCTATATGATATAGGTGGCACAGTTTGTGGACTCAGATGTAATATGTTCCCACTTTTGTGGTTATATGGAAATTAGTTTTAATGTACCAAATTTTTTGATAATACGAATGTTTAGTGTTAGTTCCACACTTTATTTTGAGTAAATCTTATTTTACTATGATCGGTGGCACAGAACTAGACCCTATGGTTTTGTCACCTTTGAGGCTGAGTTGTATGCTATATAGATGAATTAAGATTGAAAATTCAATGGATAGATGAACATGTGTCTAGTTTGCATATGGTAAATAGCTTGCATCCTACAATTTTATCTCATTATGATAGAAAAATAATGATTTCCTAGTTAAGGAGTTCTAACAACATTAAAACAGCGTACAAATCCATGTCAGACTCAAATTTGTATGGAATTTGGTGTCTAGTGAGTTTGTGGATGTAAACTACTTAGGTACCCAAGATAATACACTTGATTCTTTGAGTGAAGGTATTAACTTTGCCTTAGTTGATAAATCTAGGTTTAGAATGAGATGAAAACCCTTTATTCTTCACAGGAAGTAGCAACTCAACCCAAATAAGTGGAGTCTCACAAATTGGGTTCTATGTGGTACTAACAAATTGTTGGTTGATTTGGATGAGTCTATGTAATGTAGTTGATTCTTATTACATCTATGTGTCTATCCCCTAGATATTAGTTAGTCTCATGACTACAAGTAAGTCACTGAATGGTGACAAGTCCTAGCCTTGGATTATAGGAGTATATCCTTGAAGACTCAAACTAAGTGATTGATGTTGTGTAGGACTCAATAGGTGAATTTTTGGTCCATGTTATCAATCATGGTTCTTGATTTGGATGTGTGAAATTTAATGCATCACTTTTCCTTTCTTACCATAGTCTTCATTGTGTTGTTACCCAGTGATAAAGTTGCACGAAACGTTCAACTCCAAGACATATGTTCACCAAGTTCCTATGAGATTGAAAGTTGGATATCTCAAGCATGGTTAAAGCTAAAAAGAACTAGCTAAAAGAATTATATCAAGGAATGGTTGGAAGAACACTCTTTACATTTGACTTTGTGGGCAATTTTTAGTTTTATTATGATTTACTAATTACTAATAACATGGGCTAATCCCAATGTGGGTTTGTCTAATAAAAGGGAGTGGAAGGGAAAAGTGGTTCTATTCTTTTGTACAAATCATAGAGAGGTTTAGTCCCACATTTTGTAACTCTAAGATGGAGCATTACATGTAAGGATTTCATGTGATACTAGTATCCAAAAGATTAATAGGAGGGTATAATGACCCATATGGTTGCTATGGTGACCACACACACACACACACATCTCACTTCACATCACCTCGCCTTATTGGATTGGTATAGACTTGGGCATGGGAGCATGGCTCATTGGTTGTGGAAATTATCATCCATGTATGGTCTCTTTTGGCACAAGACAACAATTACTTAATAAATTAATTGATTGTTCCTTTCTGGAAAACAATTAATGCATCAAATAGGAAAGTGACTCTTGGTGTTCCTTGTATATGTACAAGAGAAAAAATGTGATCATGTCTTTCCAAAAATTTAATGATAGCACAAAAATATTGTATGTAAGGCCTCTTTGGCATGATTTAACCACACTTAGTACTTGCTTTTGTAAATGCAATTGTAATTATTGTATGTTACCTTCTATAACTTTCACTCACTTGATGCATTGAATAATTGTCTTTCTCACAGGTTGTTAATTAAGGATTTGTGTGCACTTATTGTTCATTTTGATATCATGTGTGCATTATTTATCATCATTAGCCTATGGCACTTAATTGCATCAAATATATGTATTTTTAATGTTCTTGATAGATTTGTTATTATTTTGGAGCTTATGTTTGTTTTTGTTGAATTTTAGGTGAATCTAGAAGAAACTACACATCTCGGTACAGCCGACCTGCCTATCGATTGTAATGACACTTGATGAAAAAGGAACAAGTGAACTCGAGAAAACTCAATAGTACCGATGAAGAAAGTGGGTACTATCGAAAAAATTATAGAGAGGACTTAGAAATTCTTGGGAATTCTCCATAGCACTAACATCAACTTGGCAGTATGGAAAACCACACAAAGGATTGAGACTTATCGATGGCATCGATAATACTGACACCAAGTCGGTAGTACTAACATCCCACGATCAACCTAGATCTAATACCACAGTTAATCTGACAGTTGGGAATTAGTTTCACCCTAAGTCACATCTATGACTTATGGGGGATTTCGACCAGACCTAATTATCATGCCTTATTTTATTTTATGACAAAGGAGAGTGGAGAAGAGATAATTGAGAGGAGAAAATAATGTTTTGGGTAGTTCATACACTTCTAGTTGCCCAATTTGCAGTCAGAACATGACAAATTGTCATGTTCATTAGAAGGAACCATCTAGAAACTAACATGTAAAGGCAGTGTTGCTTGGAAGTGGGAAGAAAGTGTTGAATGAAAAGATGATGGTTATAGAAGCAAAAGTCAATGCTGACAACACATGGCCGATGGAGATTACTGATCTAGTTGAGCCAAACACTGCAATACAAGACAAGGAAGTTGAAGAAGATACTGATGAACCAAGGGAAACAAGAAAGGAGGCATATTCCCACCTCACCAAAGGAAGCTAGTGATGCCAGTGCCCTTTTTCAAACAAATTGAAGGAAAAGAATGTTGACCAACAATTTCAGACTTGTAGACAGCTTTCGGAATCTTCATGCCAACATTTCACTCATTGATGCAATTGAACAGATTGCTTCCTACAAAAACTTTTTGAAGGACATAACCAATAAGAACATGAGACTAGATGGTGGTGTTGAATACGAATGTTAGTGCTTCATTTTGGGAAAATTAGCACAAAAAAGGCAAGATCCAATTTGCTTCAACATATCATGTTACATTGGGAAGATCAAGTTTGGGGAGGCTTTATGTGACTCAGGGGCAAGTATCAATCTTATGCCCTTGACTAACATCACGAAACTAGGTCTTAAGGAGTCCATAAAGAGAAATATTACCATACAACTAGCAGACAACTCAGTGGTTAGGCTATATGGTATCTGTGAGGATGTTCTTGTCAAGGTGGACAGATTTGCATTTCCATCAGATTTTGTGGTTATGTTAATGCAACATGATCACCACAATGAACTTCTACTAGGGAGGCCATTTCAATCCACAACATACATGATCTTAGAGATGGGCCGAGGAAGACTGACATAGGGGATCAAGGAAGACCTCTTTGAAATTAAGATGACCGAGTCTACATAGATGACTGAGGAGAAGGAACATTGTCACATGTTGCAACATGTCTAGTAAAAGTGTCACTATTCCTAGGGAAGCCATTTCTAGACATGGCACACATGATGACATAGGTACATAGAGGTACATTGGTAGGGGACATCTTGGAAAACACAAAGAAAGTTTCATTGACCAAGTAAGTCCAAATCATGATGATGATGAGGAAGAATATTGTGCAGCAACAATTGATGAGGTAGCTTTTTCCACCCTTGCTCAAGCATATCAAGAGTTACGATTGGAGGCGTACTTTAAGAATTTGGTGGATGGCTACACTTGATGGTGTTCCTTGGAGGAGTGTGTCTTGTTTCTCAAAACATTATCATGTTACTACACCAGGCATTATAAGGACTTAAGACCACCTCCACCACCATGGATTTCATCTCTACTGAGTCCTCCAGATCTTTACTTGAAGCCATTTCTTCCGCATTTGATGAATATCTTTTTGGCATAAAATGAGAATCTTCCAATCATTATCTCAACCTCCTTGATCTTCCAAGAGAAGGAGTAGTTGATTGTTGTGTTGAAGAACCACCAGGAAGCATTTGGGTGGTCAGTTGTAGACATCTAGGGGATTCCCCTAGTTTTTTCTAGCACAATATCTGCATAGAAAAAGGAGCCAAACCAATAGTGAAACCTCAAAGGCATCACAATCCAATCATGATAGAGTTAGTGAAGAAAGAGGTAGTCAAACTGTAATGACCTGTTTTCAAATTAGTCATCTAATTAGGGTTTACTTGGATGGTTGTATGCTTAACTAAGTTGATCCTTGTTTAAAGATTTATTAATTATTGTAGTTAATATTTAATGTTTTTAATATAATGAGAAGGTTTAATCATACTTTGATTCACATAATTAGGGTTAAGATTTGGAAACCCTAATCGGCCCTAATTAGGGTTTTGATGACATATGAATACACAATTTGATAAGTATAGTGTCTCACCAAATGATTTTTAGTATTTTATAAATTTGGATATGATTTGGATATATCAAATATAAGAACCATTGAGAAATATCAAAATTTTTGAAGAATGTTCTGACCTATTTTTCAGTCGAGTTTCAAACTCGACTGACCATATTTTTAGATTGATATAGTAGTGTGGTAATTTAATTTTATATTCTTATTGGTATATCCAATTGATCTAAAATTCTACATGTAGTTGGTAAACTCCATTATAGACATAATATTAAATTGCAGTAATTTTTTAATGATGTTGGATCTCTACAGAGAGGGGTGTCGGCTGAGTTTTGTGAAGGACAAACTCGGCTGACCATGCTGCATACTGCAATATAGAAGTGTAGTATTGAATTTTTAATTATTTATTGGTAAATAAAAATAATCTAAAGTTTTTAATATTGCTTATAAAATCAATTTTAGACATTGGGTTGAAGTTTCATAATTTTTGGATGATTTGTGAGTTCTAAAAAGTGTGGTGTCGGTTGAGTTTATAACTCAGCCGCCCAACCTGTCTAAGAAAAATAAAAATATAATGTAGGGCATGATTGCAATTGTTCTAAGCACCTCAATTCATCTATATGACTAATCTAACAAATAAGGAGCTCTCATAACTCATCATTCCGACCAAAAGTAATGAAATTATTGAGAGAGAGGAGAGCTAGGGTTTTGAGAAGAGAAAGTGGTGGAGATGTTGACCTAGGGTTTCTCTATCAAAGATATGATGAAATCAAGTAAGTTTAGCTTCTTTGCATATAATTTCATTGTGAATCTTCTCTCACATATCAAGATTCCATCCCTTCTCTTAATTGATTTGAAATCACATCAAATATCCCCCTTTTCTCACTCTTTCTCTTCTATTCCCCATTTCTAGGGTTTCCGAGCTGAGAGGAGAAAGAATTGGATTCATTTGCTAGATTTTGATTGGGTTTCCAAAAATTCAGAGGTTGACCTACGTTTTTAAGGTTCTTGGCACCTGAGGTGAGTATTTTTCTCCCTCCTAAGCTTTGTATTCCTGTTGAAAGCCTAATTCTATCTGGCAAAAACAATCACAAACCTTGTTTGTACATGTATGTGATTGGATTTGATTTGGGAAAGATATTGGGGGATCCAATTCTACTAATTTTGATTATTTCTCATTGATTGGAACTTGATTAGTTCCTGATATATTGATTTAGGATCCATGGGTATTCTTATGGGTAGATGACTTTCCATTTCATGTGAAATTTGCCTATAAATATGCCTAATGGCCGATATGCTTGGAATTTAATTGACATGTATAAAATCATATTTGAATTGTACTAGATTCTATTATACAAGTTTATTGTGGAATGTTAATGGAATTGAATGACCACATATCTTGATTAGGATTTGTGTTGAGGAACCGAATCAAATGAGTCAATTAATCAATGTATACTTATGATTGATGAATGAAATGTGTGAAAATGGAAACTAGGGTTTCCATGTTTGTGAATAACCCTAATGAACCCTTGAATCATGATTGGATTATTGAATGATATGATTCTTATGATATGTTCAAATAAGGAACAACTTCTTTAAAACCCTAAAAGTTTTTTATTAAGACGATTATGAGTGATAAAGCTAAACTTGTATATGATGTTGTAAATGTGATCAAATGTTGAAGTTGAAAGTATTAATACTTCAATTGAATATGATGAGTCTTACTAATATCATCTAAGTCTAATGCATTTGTTTTATTATAATAATGAATGACCATTGTTGATTATGGGAATGACATTAGAAGTCAATGACATGGTACACTTATCTAAATATAAGAAATGATATGAAGAAAAAATGTATTGATGGTGATGGCAAGTTAAAGATGAAACTAATGAATTTATTATGATGGAGTCTTTAACCCTTTGTTTTAATTACATGTGGCTTAATCCAAATTGAATGATGCATACTAAAACTCGACTTTTATGGATATCAATGAAAAGAGAAGTATTGTATATCAAGTGAGTTAAAAATGATTGGTTCCAATAATTTAATGAACATGACATGAGAGAAGTTCAGATTAATGAATATGAATTGAAGGAAAAAGATGAGAAGTAGTAGACGAATTTAAGAAACAAACTCTAACCATAAAATGTTGAGCTAGATGGTGCTAATGGATAACAATCTCAAATGCAGGATTAAGGAATGTACATAATTGTAGTTTAATTCAATTAAAAGATGAGGTTCAAGCATTTGAATTGATTTACAAGAATGTGTTCTTGTATTGTGATTGTTTGATAGAATACTTGTACTATGAGAATGAACTAATTTGATGGAATTCAAATGATAATCACATGTGTTGATGAGTAACCCCATATGAAGAATGTGAAATAAAATAAGAAGAGAACTAAGTCTGTTATGCATGTATATGCATGAAATTTATTGGCATCTATTCAGATTGGATGGAACAAGAGTATGTTGTCTGATAAATCTATTCAAAGTATGATGAATGATACATGATCTCTATATGCTTTTACTATTACTAGTTCTACTGCCTTTGCTAATATTTTGATCAGAACTATGATATACAATAAACTGATAAGATTTATGTTGAAATTGAATTTAATATGCACTCCTTACATTGAGAAACCCTAATAAGGGTATATGTTGCATAATGAGATTATGTCTAGGGTTGAAAGCCCATTGATGATGATAAAACCCTAATGGGGTAAATGATGGACAATAAGATTATGTCTCGGGCTGAAGGCCCACTGTTGATGATTTCTATGAGATGAAGTAGAAGATAGAAATAATCATATTGTGTTGCAATATATAGATTTATTATGATTCTTGCTTTGATCATTGTCCTTATTGATAAACTTGATTTGTTTCATGTTTTTCTAGTTACGTGAGAATAACATATATGATATATGATGTTTTGAATTCTTTTAAGATGAGTAAAAGAGATTATTTTTTTTGGGTAATTTATTGCTCAAATAAGTCATACAGTCAATCTGAACCAGAAAGACTTTACATAAATGCCTTTACAGAAGTCCGGGCAACAAACTGGGCTGCCAGTCCTTTCTGAATGGCAAAACTAATGGACCAAAGTGATGGAACATCTAGTTAGGTGCCCTGAACACCGTGAGCTTCCCCCGAGTACCACACTGGGGAAACAAAATGGATCTCCTTGTAGTAATAAATGAATTATGGGAAGTATCACTCGAGTGTGGATCAAGACGTTAAAGCTTAGACCATCAGGAATTAGGAGTGAGTCATGTGGAGTGGCTCTGGCCCTAAATCTTTATTGTGAAAGTCTATGTCTAGATGAAATACACTCTGATGAAATGAAATATGTGAAATGTGAAATTAAAAATATGTGAAATACTGTGATATGTGATATACTATTTTGTTGGTTCCTATCTCATGTACCTGAGATGAGGACGTGAGCCTCTTTAGGAAACCCTAAGGTGGCCAAGGTATGTTGTTGATATCTTAGGGTGGCCGACTAAACCCTAAGAGAGTGACGGTGAGTCATTGACACGAGAATCAGGTGTAGCGACTTCTACTTGGTGAGGTACATGCCAAGTAGTTTTAGGGAAAATGAATAAAATATGATAAGTTGTGTAGAACATGATTTGAATGGTTGTTACATTCGTTGTACTTCTACTTGATGATTTGTCATTGTTGATTATGATTATTGTTGTGGAAAGTATTTATGCTGCTATGGACATTTTCTATTTCATATTATGATATGTCTTGTTGAAAAGCTATAAATGATGGGATTTATACCCATTCTGAATATGAGTTGGATTGCTTGCTATTTGATAGTATTGTTTGGTAGATATGTATTATGTGTACTTCAGCTTCAGGACTGTTGGATGTGTTCCTGGTCTGGCTGGTGGAGTGTCACAAATATAATGTTATTATTATGTATTGATTCAAAATGCTAAGAACTTGACTTATTGCTCATGTAGTAGGATTTGTAATCTAAACTAAGAAGTATATATTGATTTGTTCATAGACATGGTTTAAAAGATGTTACAAAGTTATAATTGGTTTAAGTGATTACCTTATCTGTTGGATTAGATTACCATTGTAAGATAGATTTGACTTATGATAGAACTATCTGCTAGACTTTTTAATATCGACATGTTTCTGTTAAGTTTATTATACTTAATCTAATGCTGATGCATGTACCTAGATTGAGTGGGAGGTATCCACTCACTAGGGCTCTATATGAGTCTCATGAGGTTGTTTCAATTTTTTTTAGGTATAATGCTATCTAGATGAGAGGTCGTGACAAAGAATATATAAATAGTATAATCTAAATAGAACAAAATGTCCATGTACTCTCTCTTTCCCAAGATGGGTTGTAGACTAAGTTCGTTCATCAATGTACATGTATCTGATGTAAACTGAACCGCATATGAGAACAAGAATTGATTCTAGTTTGAAGGGAGTTGAATAAGATTTGTGATATCTAAATGTGATGCTCTAGATGTGTCATTGATTTATAAATTTGTGAAGAAAGAAAAAGGAAAATTTATTTGTGTTTTTCATATATTGTTTATTCGCCTTTGTCGAGAATTCATTGTTTTATTTCATAATATGGGTTTAGGTTTTGGGATTATCACTAATGGTTGGTATTTATGTTGATTAAAAGAGTGGGTCCTGACACAAACTTTTGTCAACGTGTATAATAATATGATATCTCTGACTCTAAATAGGTAAGTCCTATGCAAGAGGTTCCGAAGAAAGGGGGGATAACTTGTCACCACAAATTTAACTAGTGATTCTACTAGGTTGGTGACCAAATAGTGATTTTGTATTGACTATCATTGTGTAAATTCCGCAATGCTTAAGGATCATTTCCTGATTCCTTTCATTGACCATATTCTTGAGTGGCTCATCAGCTACTCCCATTTTTATTTTTTAGATGGGTATTCTGAGTACAATCATATTTCCATCGATCCATTGGACAAAGAGAAATCTACTTTCACTTGTCTGTATAGCACATTTTCTTACCGTCATATGCCTTTCATTTTATGTAATGCACCAGTGACTTTCCAGAGATGTATTCTTGCCATTTTTTCTGATATGGTAGAGTATTGTCTTGTGGTTTTCACGGACAATTCTCTGGTGTAAGGAGAGTCATTTGTTGACTTCCTTGACAGTCTAGACAAAGTCTCACAAAATTGTGATGAGACTCACTTGGTTGTTAATTGGAAGAAGTGTCACATGATAGTGAGTGAGGGAATAGTCCCGATTAAAATTGAGGTTATTTCTAAGTTGCCTCCACCATCCACGGTGAAGGGAGTTAGAAATATTTTAGGCCATGCCAATTTTTATCGATGCTTCATAAAAGATTTATCAAAAATCACATACCACTTTCCGAATTGTCTCAAAAAGATGCTGAATTTAAATTTGATGAGCGGTGTTTGAAAGCATTTGAGGTGTTAGAGAAACTGGTCTTCGCACCTATTATTAAGGCTCCAGCTTGGAGCCAACCTTTTAAGAATATATGTGACACATGATTATATGGTAGGGGATAGTTTAGGCTAATGCATAGACAAGAAACCCATGGTCATTTATTATGCATCTAAGACCCTATGTGAAGCCCAATTAAATTATATAGCCATTGAAAAAGAATTCTTGGTGGTAGTTTTTACTTTTGAAATTTTTTTGCAGTATTTGATATGAGCGAGGGTCATTGTGTGGACTGATCATGCAAGAATTAAATATTTGTTGCAAAATAATGATGCCAAACCTAGACTAATTAGGTGGATTTTTGCTTCTATAGGAGTTTGATATTGAAATCAAGGAGAAAGCATGCACAATGAATGTGGTGGTAGATAATTTGTCTAGGCTCTAAAGAGTACATGAAAATTACATAAACATACGAATTGTGGAGGAATTTCTGGACGAGCAGCTCTTTGCCATGAAAAGTAAAGATTTGTGGTTTGCAAACATTGTGAATTACTTGGCATGTGGTGATCTTCTAGAAGACTAGTGATATCAAGAGAAAAAGAATTTCTTCCATACTATTAGGTTCTACATTTGGGATGATCCCATCTTGCTCAAGCAGTGTAGGACGGTATAGGAAGTGTGTGCCTTATTGACTTTGAGAGTATTTTAGCACATTGTCACCCCTTACCTACTAGGCGTCACCATGCTAGTTCTAGGACAACGACCAAAGTATTAGAGCGTGGATTGTATTGGCATGGACACTTTATGTATGGATATCATTTTGTTCTTCATTGTGTTGCATGTCAGCATGTAAGGAATACATCCAAGAGACATGAAATGCCCTTAAATGTTTTTTAGGAAATTGATGTGTTTGATGTATGGAGAAAAGATTCAATTATCCCTTTCATGTCATCTAACTCTAATTTATATATGTTTGTTGCTTTTGATTATGTATCTAAGTGGGTGTAAGCAATTCCATCACACACCAATGATTCCCAGATTGTGTGTAGGTTTATGAAAGAGCAGCTATTTTGCGGGTTTGGGGTGCAAAGATTGATTATAAGTGGTGATGCATCGCATTTCATGAATAGGAAGTTTGGTGTGTTGTTAAGAAAATATGGAGTGAGACATAGGGTAGGTACTCCACATCACCCGTAGACCCAGGTACATGTTGAGGTGAAAAAGAAAACCTTAGAAAAGACAATCTCTACCAATAGGACATGTTAGAGTATGCAATTGAATGATGCTCTTTGGGCATATAGGACAACCTGTAAGACACCTATAGGAACCACTCCTTTAGGTTTATTTATGGGAGAGCTTGTTACTTACCCATCGAATTAGAGAAGATAGCCAAATGGGCCCCGAGAAAATTGAATCACAATTTGGATGATGCAGAGAAAAAGAGAATGTTAAAATTGAATGAATTGGTTGAGCTTATTATAGATTCCTATGAAAGCTGTAGGATCTACAAAGAGAGAACAAAGATGATCCATGACCACCACATCTTGCATACAGTCTTCAATCCAGGAAAGAAGGTGCTTCTGTTCAACTATAGGTTGAAATTACACCGTGGAAAATTAAGGTCAAGATGGAGTGGTCCTTTTATGGTAGTTAAGGCTTTACCCCATGGGGCAGTGGAGATAGCCAATGGGGCTGAGTACATCATAATATCATATAAGGGTTTACATGTATGATACAACATAAGGATCTAAGTAGAGGGAAATCTAAACCATAGCAGCTTTGTCTCCAAGCTTTAACTTCTTAACCTATATCCACATCATCATGCCATGTCCTAATTGTCCTCCACCTAGGGTTGGAAGCATACCCCAGTAAGAAGAGAAAATCGATGACATCAGAAAAGGCTGGTATGTGTATACTAAATAGGAAATTGAGCAAAATATGGAATAAAGGAGATCAAATATGAAAGGCTTCCCATACAAAGGATTAGGACCACCCAAATGGGTATCAAGAGAAAAGGAATTGAAATCATATGATAACAAAAGAATACTTTCCAATAATAAAACATAAAGATTGTGCCACAGAAGCACATGTAAAGAATTAGGGATCACACCCGATATGATAAACTTGCATGCATGTGAGATAAACATAGTCCTAGAACAATATAAACCCGAAGGTGGCCAAGTATCATAAACATAAAATGTAATGGAGAAAGGAATATTGCCAATCTCCTAAATATACAAAACATGGGCCAAGAATCACACATCTTGCCCTAGGTATGAGGTTCCTTTCCATCCCAAAAGAGTAGGAAATATCACATCTTCTTGGTAGGAAATAACACATCTGCCATAAAAACCAATGCAATTATCATCTGAATTTTAATCCTTAGTTATTCCCTTACCATTCTCAAGATTTTAAATCATGGGGATCCTAGTTTCACCTTAACTTGAATGTGTTTCTCTACAAGGGTATTATAGGGATTACTCTCTTTATAAATGAGCTTATCTTTAAAAGCTATCAACCAATGTGGTTATTTCTTTGATTAGAGGTCGGTTGGGATGACCTATAAGTGTACATAAATCGACATTTGATAGTCAAGAAGCCTCTATGAGTTGTCCTCTTACTTGACCATGAAATCCCTAGGCTAAGGACACATGGAAAGCTCCATGAACACCTCATGCTTGACTTCTTTCTCATCCATAAAGGTTTTCATGTCCATAGGCACCCTTATCATTGGACACATGGAATGTAACTTGACACCTTGTTCTTGACTTCTTCCTTATCCACAAAGGCTTGCATGTCCATGGACACTCTTATACATGACACATGGAAAGTCTCATAGACACCTCATACTTGACCTCTTTCTTTATATAGCCATATCTACCCCTTCTGAACTCCCAATTCAAAAAAATCTTTCTCTCCTTTATTTCCTCTAGCTTAGAGCATCATTCCTACTCTATTTTGCCATGAAGGTGTTGTCCCAAGGTAAAAGGAGGTGCCTACCTTGGTGAATATGGCTCCTAGGGTTCACCCCATATCATTAACCTGCATGCATGTGAGATAAAGCTTGCCCTAGAAGAATATAAACACAAAGGCACCAGATAGAAAAAGGAACAGTACCAATCTCCCAAATATATAAAACATGGGCTAAGAATCACACATCTTGCCCTGGGTATGAGGTTCCATTCCATCCTAAAAGAGTAGAAAATATCACATCTACTCGGCAAGATATAACAGATCCGCCATAAAATCCAATGCAATTACACTACTCTAGTGTTACTGAATCACATAGCATGTTAAATGCAAATGCAAGTAGAAAGTATAGTCAAAATATATAAACTAGTCACCACATAAGTGACCAACATATACATCCACCTCATAAGTGGGGAAAAGACATCACATGTCATCTTTTAGAGTTCCATCGTGAACAAAGCATAAGATAAGAGTTTAAAAGAATATCGATGATCACATGATCAATATTAAATAAGTTAGTTCACATGAACCATGATTTGCAAAAGAAAACACATTGTGTATAGGATAATGTCCATAGGACAAAGAGAATAAAAAAACATAGGTGAATTGCTCAACATAGAAGAATAAGGGATACATCATACATTTAGAGAGAAGAATTAGAAACTGTTCAATATAGAAATAATAAGGGATGCAATCACAACATCCATTTCTCAAAATGAGTAACTTGACACATTGTACTTGACTTCTTCCTTATCAATAAAGGTTTGCATGTCAATGGACACCCTTATACATGACACATGGAAAGTCTCAGAGACACCTCATACTTGACCTCTTTCTTTATATAGCCATATCTACCCCTTTCTAACTTCCTATTCAAAAACTCTTGCTCTCCTTTATTTCCTCTATCTTAGAACATCATTCCTACTATATTTTTCCACGAAGGTGTTGTCCCAAAGTAAAAGGAGGTGCCTACCTTGGTGAAGAAGGCTCCTAGGGTTCCAAATTTCTCTATTCAGGAATTATTAAGCACCTCCTTAATGATTTTGACCAAAACTAGTAAGTATCCACCTTTCCTTCCCTTTTTTCATGTTGATAGTCTTCCTTCCACCTTCTTCTAGGTCAAAATCATGGCCTTCCATGGTGAAACCCCAACTAGAACCCATAAAAACCTCATCTCCATATTCTTTAGTTAGGGTTTTTTACCTCTAAAGAGAAGAAGGGGCTCCTTGATCAAGATAGCAGCTTTGTTGGAGAAACTACCCTCTCTAAGTTTGAGAACCTTACTTATTGGACATGTCCACCTTCCCTAGAGGTTCTTTGAAGGCCTAGGCTTGGATCTAGTACTGACTTGGACTGTTTAGACTCTAAAGTTGAGGTATGATGTATCCCCTATTATTCTATGTTGAGAAATTCACATATGCTTATTCATTCTCTATGTCCTATGGACATTAGCCTATACACAATGTCTTTTCTTTTGAAAATCATGGTTCATGTGAAGTACCTTATTTGATATTGATCAAGTGATCATGTATATTGTTTTGAATTCTTATCTTATGCTCTGTTCATGATGGAACTCTAAAAGATTACATGTGATGTCAAATAAATAAGCATAGGTGAATTGCTCAACATAGAAGAATAAGGGATACATCATACCTCAACTTCATAGTCTGAATAGTCGAGGTCAAGCCTAGGACTTCAAATAACATCTTGGGAAGGTGGACAGGTCGAATAAGTAAATTTACCAAGCTTAGAGAGGCTAGTTCCTCCAATAAAGATCATATCTTGAGCAAGAAGCACCTTCTCCACTTTAGAGGTGAAAAACCCTAACAAAAGAGCATGGAGATGAGGTGTTTATGGGTTCTAGGTGGGGTTTCACCATGGAAGGCCATGGTTCCAACCTGGAGGAAGGTGGAAGGAATAATAACAACATGAAAATTGGGAAGGAAAGGAGAACACTTAAGATTTTTGGTCGAAATAACCAAGGATGAGCTTTAGAAACCATAAATAGAGCAAATTTGGAACCCTAGGAGCCTTCTTCACTAAGGTAGGCACCTTCTTTTACCCTGGGACAACACCTTTGTGGCCAAACAGAGTAGGAGTTATTCTGTAAGCCAGAGGAAAGAAAGAAGAGCCCATAAATTGTCGTTTGATATTCAAGAAGCCTAGAGATGTAAATACTTGTTTGAGGATGGACAAGAGAAAGTTAACCCACATTTCATAGTTAGTCTTTACAAGTTCTTTTTTTTTGCATGATACTTATGTAGTTGGATCTAAGGAAGTGTAGTTCAACCTTTTGTACCTAAAGAATAGTTTTAACTTGATAACATGAAACTTTTAAGGGGTGGTGAATAAGTTGTTTTCTTATATGTGGATGTTTTGATTTCAAGGACGAAATCCCTTTAAGGGGTGGTGTGTTGTAACATACTAGATCTCAGACCATACCCAGGTAGTTGACATTTTGGACTTAGCTAAACAAGGTTGAAGGTTATACCTAAATAGATGTTTAGTATAACCCCAACGAGCTAATTTATGTATAATTCACCTTTATGTAACCTAATGTTCAAACATTAATCTTAGGTTTATAATGGATACATAAAATATGCCACATAACTCATTTTGGTGGTAATATGAAGATAAGAAACTTAATTGAATGAATAATTTAGATAATGGGTCGTTAATGGGCCATATGACATATCTCATAAAAAGAGGTATCAAAATTAGAAACAAACTTCAAATTCGAAATGTACATATCAAAATTAGCCTACATGTCAAATTTCATCTATTTGGACCACCTTGAAATATTAGTATAAATTTAGGAGAGAGAAAATGAGTAAAAGGCATAAGTAAAGAATAATGTGATTATATAACTTAAAAATATGTAAATAATGGAAAATTCAAATTAAACACATCAAAGAAAACTTGTTGATGATGTTTTCTCCAATTTGGATGGTGTTTTTGTAAGTTCTACAATTTTTGGTACATTCTAGACTTTCTGCAATTTACCCAATTGGGAGTTTTTATTTTCAAATTATCACCTGAATTATAATCTTTAGATATTCCCTTATGATTATCAAGTTTTTGAACCATGGGGAACCTAGTTTCACCTTGTCTTGAAGGTGTTACTTTTCAAGGGCATTATAGGGATTACCCTCTTTATAAATGATCTTATCTTTAGAAGTTATCAACCGATGGGGTTATTTCTTTGATTGGAGGTAGGTTGGGATGGTCTATAAGTGTCCATGGTATTTCTGTTCTTTAGGTACAAAATTTCCAACTTCACTTCCTTACATCCAACTACATAAGCATCATGTTGTAAGGAGGTGGGATCACCCCCTTACTAAAATTTTGAAGAATAAAACATCTATTCCAAACACACTCAAAGGTATGCTAGAATAGGTGCAAAATTTTCAAACTTCAATAAATGGTATTCAAAACAACCAAAGTATAGCAGCAGAATAAAAATAATGACTATATTCAATTTTCACAAAAGATTACAAAAGTACATCATAATCTCCCACAAAGGGTTTACTTGTATGACTCAACATAAGGATCTAGTAGTGGGAAATCTAAACCATAGCAACTTTGTCTCCAAGCCTTAATTCCTTAAGCTAGTCCAAAAATTCATTCCTTATCATCCAAGTCTTTCACCTAGGGTTGGAAGCATACCCCAACAAGAAGACAAAATAGATGACATCAACAAAGGCCGGTATGTGCGTACTAAATAGGAAATTGAACAATATATGGAATAAAGGACATCAAATATAAAAGGCTTCCCATAGAAAGGATAAGGACCACCCAAATGGGTATCAATAGAAAAGGAATTGAAATCATATGATAACAAATGAATACTTGTCATTAATAAAACATAAAGATTGATCAATACAAACACATCTAAAGAATTAGGGCAGACACCCCATATCTTCAACCTGCATGCATGCGAGATAAACATAGCCCTAGAACAATATAAACACAAAGGCAGCCAAGTCTCATAAACTTGAAACCTGATAGAGAAAGGAGTACTTCCAATCTCCCAAATATATAAAACCTGTGCCAAGAATCCCAAATCTTGCCCTCGGTATGAGGATCCTTTCCATCCCAAAAGAGCAGGAAATATCACATCTGCTCGGTAGGAAATAATACATCTTCCATAAAAACCAATTGAATTACACTACTCTAGTGCTACTAAATCATGTAGCATGTTAAATGTAGAGGCAAGTAGAAAGTATAGTCAGAATATATAAATAAGTCACCACATAAGTGACCAACATATACATCCACCTCATAAGTGGGCAAAAGGCATCACATGTCATCTTTTAGAGTTCCATCATGAACAAAGCATAAGATAAGAGTTCAAAAGAATAACCATGATCATACGATCAAAATCAAATAAGGTATTTCACATGAACCATGATTTTCAAAAGAAAAGACATTGTGTATAGGCTAATATTCAAAGGACCAAGAGAATGAATAAGCATAGGTGAATTACTCAACATAGAAGAATAGGGGGATACATATGGGAGACTAGTTCAACATATTAGGGTCCCTAAAGATAAATCATATAGATGTCTAAGGCTACTATTGCCTAAAAGCATGCTATTTTAGACAATTCATATCATCTCAGGCCAAGCCGGTATCATATGGATTCGAGAGTCCTCATAAACCAAGCTAGTGGTGCAGAGCAAAATCTTACCAGCCCCCGAACCCTGATCCTTTCTAGACATCTTTGTTTTCAACTTCATGGCCTAGTAGATGCCTAAAGGCCAAACTAAACAACCTCAAGTTACTATATTTACTTATGAATCTTTTACTTATAAGTATTTTAAGGATCTATTCATCATTATTTTAATGTGAAACTATTTGATCCTTAATCAACCCTTCATCATCTATTGATCAACTCTACGCAAAACATGTCACTTAAAGGTAAGGTGAGGATTCTAACTAGGGAGACAAAATTGAAATAGTCAATTTCCGACTACCATGGGCTCTGATACCATGTTGTAAGGAGGGTGGGATCACCCCCTTACTAAAGATTTGAAGAATAAAACGTCCTTGCCTTACCTTATCCTTTAGGGATCTATTCAACATTATCAGAGCCCATGATAGTCGGAATCTGACTATTTCAATTTTGTATCCCTAGTTAGAATACTTGCCTTACCTTTAAGTGACATGTTTTCCCTAGAGATGATCAATATATGATGAAGGGTTGATTTAGGATCCTATAGTTTCACATTAGAATAATTATGAATAGATCCTTAAAATACTTACAAGTAAAAGATGCATAAGTAACCATAGTAACTTGAGGTTGTTTAGCTTGGCATTTTGGAAACTACTAGGACATGAAGTTGAAAGCAAAGGTGTCTAGAAAGGATCAGGGTTCGGGGGCTGGCAAGATTTTCCTCCGCACCACTATCTTGGTTTATGAGGACTCCTAAATCCATATGATACGAGCCTGGCCTGAGCTAATATGAATTGTTAAAATAACATGCTTTTAGGTAATAGTAGCCTTATACATCTATATGATTTATTTTAGGGACCCTAATATGTTGAACTAGTCTACTAGCTGTAAAGACTTGTTTGAATATGGACAAGACCAAGTTAACCCATAGTTCATAGTTAGTCTTTACAAGTTATGTTTTTTTGTATGATGCTTATGTAGTTGGATGTATGGAAGTGTATTTGAACCTTTTGTACCTAAAGAATATTTTTGAATTAATAAGATGAATCCTTTAAGGGGTGGTGAACAATTTGTTTTCTTATATATGGATGTTTTGTTTTTGAGGATGAAATCCCTTTAAGAGGTGGTGTGCTATAACATACTAGATCAAGGACTCTACCCTAGAAGTTGATATTTTGGACTTAGCCAAACAAGGTTGAGGGTTAAGCCTAAATAGATGTTTAATATAACCCAAATGAGGGAATGCATGTATAGATCACCTTAATATAACCTAATGTTATAACTTTAATCTTAGGTTTATAACAGATACATAAAATCTGCCACATAACTCATTTTGGTGGTAATATGAAGATAAGGAACTGAATTGGATGAATAATTTAGATAATGGGCCGTTAATGGGCCATATGACATATCTCATAAAAACAAGTATCAAAAGTGGAAACAAACTTCAAATTTGAAATCTACATATCAAAATTAGCATACATGTCAAATTTCATCTAATTTAAACAACCTTGAAATATTAGGATAAGTTTAGGAGAGAGAAAATGAGTAAACGGCATAAGTAATGAATAATGTGATTATATAACTTCAAAATATAGAAATAATGGCAAATTCATATTCAACACATCAAAGATAACTTTTGGATGAATTTTGGTCCAATTTGGATGTTGTTTGTGCATGTTATGCAATTATAGGTACATTCTGGACTTTTCTACAATTTACACAATTGGGAGGTTTTCTTTGACAATTGTCACATGAAATATAATACTTATATATTCCCTTACCATTCTCGAGTTTTTGAACCATAGGGCACCTAGTTTCACCTTGGTTTGAGGGTGTTTCTTTGCAAGGGCATTTTAGGAATAATCCTCTTTATAAATGAGCTTATCTTTAGAAGTTATCAACCAATGGGGTTATTTCTTTGATTGGAGGTCGGTTGGGATGGCCTATAAGTGTCCTCTATGAGATATCCTCTAAGGCTTTACTTGGACAGTTTAGACTCTGAATTTGAGGTATGATGTATCCCCTATTCTTGTATGTTGAGCAATTCACCTATGCTTATTCATTCTCATCGTCCTATAGACATTAGACTATACACAATGTCTTTTCTTTTGAAAATCATGGTTCATGTGAGCTACCTTCTTTGATATTGATCATGTGATCATGGATATTCTTTTGAACTAGTATATTATGCTTTTTTCATGATGGAACTCTAAAAGATGGCATGTGATGTCTTTTTCCCACTTATGAGGTGGATGTATATGTTGGTCACTTATGTGGTGACTAGTTTATATATTTTGTCTATACTTTATACTTGCTTCTAAATTTAACATGCTATGTGATTCATTAGCACTAGAGTAGTGTAATTGCATTGGTATTTATGGTAGATGTGTTATGTCCTGCCAAGAAGATGTGATATTTTCTGCTCTTTTGGGATGGAAAGGAACCTCATACCCAGGGCAAGATGTGTGATTCTTGGCCCATGTTTTATATATTTGGGAGATTGGCAATATTCCTTTCTCTATAATGTTTCATGTTTATGAGAGTTGGCCTCCTTTGTGTTTATATTGTTCTAGGGCTATGTTTATCTCACATGCATGCATGTTGATGATATGGGGTGTGTGCCCTACTTCTTTACATGTGCTTGTGTGGAACAATCTTTATGTTTTATTAATGGCAAGTATTATTTTAATATCATATGATTTCAATTCCCTTTCTTTTGATACCCATTTGGGTGGTCCTTATCCTTTTTATGGGAAGCCTTTTATATTTGATGTCCTTTATTCTATATATTTCTTAATTTCCTATTTAGCATGCACATACCAGCCTTTGTTGATGTCATCTATTTTCTCTTCTTGTTGGGATATGCTTCCAACCCTAGGTGAAGGACTGGGATGATAAGGCATGATGTTTTGGACTAGTTTAAGGAGTTCAAGCTTGGAGACAAAGTTTTTATGGTTTAGATTTCCCTCTACTTAGATCTGACGTCGCTTATATTATCACACTATCAAACTCACTTAGGGTTGAATTCCCTAAGTTTTTAACCAAAACAACGTGTAATAATACCACCCACAAGTGGACGGGTCTTATCGTAGTATAGTTGAGGATCGAATCCCAAGGGACAACATTTTCAAGAATCTTTCTTTAGTCGAATCTAGTTAAATCAAGACTAATATTTAGAACAAGGTTGGTTGATTTGAGTTTAATTAAACTAAATGCAAGGAAGGTAAAAGTGCAGGATCAAAGGTTGATTAAAGATTAATGATGGAAATCACTGGGATGGTCCTGAGTTTCACCACCACTACTCATGCAATGACATCCAAACATCAAACATCTAGACAAGATAGAACCATTCAAATAGAGCTGTTGCAAAACCCCCCATACGGGCGTCAGGTTTGCGTAAGCATCACCTCAGGTATCAGATGTCTCGTCACCATCCAGATCACATACTTATAGCTCCAAAGATACAGAAATCCAAATGAAGTTGTGGGCCCCCTATACAAGCGTTAGGCACACAGAAGCGTCACCGTGGTTTAGATGGCTCGTCACCACATGGATCATACACTTACGACCTCAAGGAATCCCATTCTATTTCTAGTTTGGGTGTCAACTTCGTTAATCGACATTCAAAACCTACGCATTGAAGTTCTCGCAACATAGGAAACGAACAAGATAAATACAAGCAGGTGATCAATCCACAAGCACACATCGACGATTAACAATGATATGAAAGATTATATACATGCCATAGAATGTTTAACAAAAAGATATGAAAGCATGGGCAGCGGGGCTAGTCCCCGCACCCTAGCGAAAGTAAACTACTCGCTCATGGTGAGAGAAACAAAGAAAACAAGAGAGAGAAGATTATGCCATGAACATGGTGAAGAAGATGATCGTAGCTCTGTCGAGAAGCAGTCTTCTACACAACGTCAGAGCAGATCTGGAAGAAGAGAGAAGAACACCACAACAGACGGGGCAGATCTTCTCTCTCCACCCTCTTCTTCTTCTCGTAATCCTCGCTCACAGCAGGAGGAGCAACTCGTGGACGAGATGGTGGTGTAGAAATGGTGTAGACGTAGCAGATCTAGATCCAGATCTGAACGAGGTGGCTTGCAGATCTGAGTCTTCACTCCAGATCTAGGTGAACATGCTGCAAAACCACCACGGGGGCAGGTTCATGTCTATCGAGATCGTCTCCTTAGGCCCAGGACAGTCCCGTAGCCTAACAACGTCTGGAGATGATAATTTGACAGGCTGGAGTCATGTTCTATTTATAGGCAGATCTGCCCCGACTTAAATTCGCGACCATGGCATTTCTGCAGCAGGTCGCGACTTTTCTCACGGTCGCAGTTGCTGGAGTCGTGATGTTGTTGTTGTGTTAGCAAGAGGAGGGGTAGAGAGGTGGCAAATCTTTTCTACTACTGTGATGGTGGGTGGCGTCATAGATACCAAATCATGGATAGGCACCCCTGGATGATTGAGTAGGCAGTAGGTGGATGCTTGGTGTTTGGATCGGTCGTGCCTTTGCTACAGGTCGCGATTCTCAAACAGGGAGGTCACGATTCTAGGGATCTCGGATAGGTGTCTGTGATGTCTTGCAAGTCGTGTTTGTTGGAGCATTACCGCGATTGCGATTGTGGTGGGATGCAGCAGAGCCTCGATCGCGGAGGCAGGTCACGATGGTGGGGTTAAGGCACAACAGCAAGGGTGAGGGAGAGTAGTGGCAATCTACAGGCTGAAAAAGCATAGAACCGCAGTTCCCTCTTGGACCGATCATGATCGAGAGGAGAGTAGACCGCGGGCGCAAGGATCAGGACCTCAGACAGGTGTCCATGGTCTTTTGTCTTGGTCACGATGTTAGGGTGAAGAAGGCACTGTGGGTGCGGTTATGGAAGTAGAGGGGAGATAAGATTGCGACAGCAATGGAGGTCGCAATTGCCTCTATAAGGTCACACTGTAGGTCACAGCTTCGCTACACCTGATTACGGTCGTGGCTTGCGAGAATCGTGGTCGTGATTGTGAGATGCATAGGAGAGGGGAAGTGAAGAAGAAGTCGTGGTCACGGCATGGTGATGAGGGCCACAAGATGTGGTTGGAAGAAGAAGGCAGCCACGAGCATGAGTGATGAAGGAACCACGAGTGCAGCTTTGTTGTAGGTCAGAATTAATGGAATCATGATTGTGGCTCAGTTGCTCGACAGGTCGCGGGCACTGAAGAGTAGTGGAAGGTCGCGGTTTTGGGGCAGTCACGATCCAGTAATTGCGGACAGGTGGCAGGGATCACGATTGGATGGTTATCTAAGACTTTGCTAAGAAGGGAGGTAGACCGCGGTTATGAGAGGGTGGTCACGATGTTTAGGTTTGCATAGATCATGATTGTGGGAAGAGGAGAGTACCAGTTGCGATTGTGGAAAGGTGCGGCCCAGCGGTCTGTTAAGAGGTGAGTGAATAAGAGAAGAGGAGAGGGTATCGCTCGTTGCTGATCAGAACTAAGCAAAGCCAAAAAGAAAAGGATATGGGCCTAGGAGATAAGGCCCAAAGCTCAAAATGGCCTGCATAAGGGTGCAAAAAATCAATATAAGATAGGAGTAAAATTAATTAAGCCAATGTAAGTTGCATATAAGAAGATAAGGCCAATAAATGCATGAATGTAACCAAAACTGGGCTAAATGAGATGATTTGAACTAAGATGAATATGCATTCATCAAAATACCCCGAACTTAAATGTTGTACATCCTCGAGTAACACAAAATCTAAAACACTTGCCAGTTGAATACTTTCAACTCATGTGATTGCTTCATCTTCACATCACGATTGTTTCTTTTCTGCTCGGTATGACTTAGTGTCTCGACATCCTGAGATCACAGAACACATTTTACCATATCTTTGCTCCCGAGTTCGCTTCCCAATGTCACTTCCTCTCTACTTTTTCCAAAATCATGCATGTCAGAGAGTTTCGTAAGAGTCCAGAGATACCCGCAGAACAACAAGTGTGCACCTGATCTGACACTAGTGTTATTCGGATATTGGTATGCTTAGGCATTCGTTGTGCCAGTAGGTGGAAAAAGGGAGTGAAGGGTGGTATGGAAGGAAGAAATAAATCTCTCCTCTATTCAACTAGAGATTTTTTTTTATTGTATGATTTGCAATTTCATTGATTGCATTTTTTTTGTCTGAATATTTCCTCTATTCGACTCGAGATTGCATTTCTTTTTGTGTGCGCTTAGGCATCTTTTCTTGGTGATACACCCCTATTTCGTAGTGAGGGTTATGGAAGAAGCAAAAAGAGGGAGAGAGAGTGTGCCACCCCGAACTTAGGGTTTGGCACTGTTTTGGTTATTTTTGTTTCTTTTTGACGGACGGAGTGGTAAGAAGATGATGGAAGAAGTGTAGAAGAGAGTTCAGATCAGAGTGCAACTTGATTTACAATTCAATGCACCGGGTCGTTCTCCTTATCATACTCTGCTCAAATAATGACTTGATGAGGATCTGGTGGAGATTCCATGCTATTGTTCCACTAGTCAGATAGGAAGCACAACATGTTTGATCCCTCTCAGTTCGATAGATACTTGCCATATATACTGATCATGATGTTACGATTCATAAGCTTCACACGGTGATTTCTAATCATTGGCTAGTTTCAGAAATTGTTCTCCTTGAGGCTTCATTTCGAGTAAGGAGGGTATAATGATTCAAAACTACGGAGAAAAATAGGATAGTCGGCTAGGTAAATGCTTTGATTGAAAAAAAAGCGTCAACACTTCATCAAGTTTCTAGAAAAACTGTTATGAGAACTTTTGAAAAATTTGCTCAAAATTGCAACAAAATTTCAACGATGAGATCTTATGTCTGAAACAGATAGGAGAGGGAGGAAAGTAGAGTATGTACCACCCACCCTCCACACCACACTTAGAATTTTTCTCGTCTCGAGCAAACTCTAAATCCGAGATGGAGGGGAAAACTCGTACCGGTTGGTCCACCAGATGTGGTTGCATTCCTTTCGGTGACGCATCCTCCATCAAAAATCTCAAAAATGGAAACTATCAGAACTTAAGACTGCATCTTGTGATGCATTTTCTACCAAGTGCAAAATATTCTAAAAACAAAATTGAAAGTAAAATCTAAGTTAAAGATCGGGTTGCCTCCCGACAAGCGCCTTTGTTTTACGTCGATGGCTTGACGTGATTCCTTTAGATCTCTAGTAGGTATGTCGGTTTGGAAAAATTCATCAATTCATTAGTGCTAGTGTCAGCTGTGGTGAAATATCTTTTCAAGCATTGGCCTTTTGCCACAAAATCGCCTGACTTGTCACTCCATTAGGTGAATGCACCATGTGGCTAGATGCTCTTGACAATGTATGGCCCAGACCATCAAGAATGGAGTTTTCCTGGGAATAACTTCAGTCTTGAGTTGAACAGCAGAGCTTGGTCTCCCACTTGAATGTCCTTTCTCTTCATATGACCATCGTGCCAAAGTTTTGTGTGTTCTTTGTAGATTCGTGCATTGTCATAAGTTTTCATTCGGAGTTCATGCAACTCTTGAAGTTGTAGAATCCTAGCTTTGCCTGCTTTCCTCATGTCAAAATTCATCTTTTTTATTGCCCACCATGCTTTATGTTCTAGTTCCATGGGAAGGTGACATGATTTTCCATAGATAAGTCTGAAGGGTGTTGTTCCAAGAGGAGTTTTGAACGCGGTTCGGTAGGCCCATAAGGCGTCATTGATTTTCACTGACCAATCCTTTCAGTTGTGTCCTACCGTCTTTTCCAGGATAGCTTTGAGTTGACGGTTCAAAACCTCTACTTGCCCACTTGTTTGTGGGTGGTAGGGGGAAGCTACCTTGTGTGTTACACCATATCTTCTAAACAATGCTTCAAAGCTTCTATCCAGAAAATGAGAACCTCCGTCAGATATCACGGTTCGTGGGATTCCAAAATGGGGAAAGATAATATCTTTGAACATTTTAATGACGAGTTTTGAATCTCTAGTGACGGTTGGTATGGCCTCTACCCATTTAGAGACATAATCCACTGCAACTAGGATGTAGGAAAATCCATGTGAGGATGGGAATGAGCCCATGTAGTCCACTCCCCAAACATCAAAAATCTCAACTTCTTGCCATATCTTAAGTAGCATCTCATCTCTTTTCATAATGTTTCCCGTTCTCTGACACTTGTCACATGACAACACAAAGTTATAAGCATCTTTGGATATGGTTGGCCAAAAGAAATCGCATTGCAAAACCATCAAAGAAGTTTTCTTAGAGCTCATATGGCCTCTGACTGGGCCTGAGTGGCATTGTTCTAAAATAAGTTGGGCTTCTTCCTCAGCGATACAACATCTGTAGAGACCATCATCACAGAGCTTGAAGAGGTACGGATCATCCCAGTGATATTGCCTCACATCATGAATGAATTTCTTTAGATCATTGCCAGTACACTCAAGTTGGATGACACCAGCAACAAGGTAGTTCACATAGTCCGAGTACCAAGGAGTAGCTTCTGAGACTTTCATAAGCTGGTTATCTGGAAGAGAGACGTTAATTGGGATCTTCTTAGTTTCCAGAGTGTGCATACGACTTAAGTGGTCAGCTACAACATTTTATGTGCCTCTCTTATCTCTAATCTCAAGATCAAATTCTTGCAATAGGAGAATCAATCTTATTAGCCTTGGTTTTGCATCTTTCTTTTTTAGAAGATAACGAATAGCAGTGTGATCGGTGTAGATAATCACCTTTGAACCAATGAGGTAGGATCTAAACTTATCAAAGGCATATATGACTTCTAGGAGTTCCTTCTCAGTAGTTGCATAGTTCCTTTGAGCTTCGTCAATGGTCTTCAATGCATAATAGATGACATGATGTTTCTTCTCAATACATTGGCCCAGAACGGAACCCACAGTGTAATCACTGGCATCACACATAATTTCAAATGGGTTATCCCAATCTGGGGCTCATATGATGGGTGTTATTGTAAGGGCATGCTTTAGATTGTTGAAACTCTTGATACATTCTTTATCAAAATAAAAGTCAGTGTCCTTCAGCAACAAGTTTGTCATGGGCTTGGTTATCTTGGAGAAGTCCTTGATAAACCTTCTGTAGAAGCCCGCATGACCAAGGAATGCATGGACTTCTCTTACATTAGTAGGGATAGAGAGTTTGGAGATCACTTCGATCTTGGCCTTGTCCACTTCAATTCTTCGGTTACTGACCCTATGGCCAAGGACAATGCCTTCTTTTACCATAAAGTGACATTTCTCCCAATTTAGCACAAGATGTGCTTCTTCACATCATTTGAGGACCAGGGAGAGGTGCTTCAGGCGTGAGTCGTACGAATCCCCATATACAGAGAAATCATCCATAAAAACTTCCATAATGGTTTTGGTTAAACCAACAAATATGGCTACCATGCAGCGTTGGAAGGTTGCAGGTGCATTACAGAGCCCGAATGGCATCCTTCTAAAGGCATATGTTCCAAAGGGGAAAGTAAAAGTAGTTTTCTCTTGATCATATGGATGTATAGGAATTTGATAGAATCTTGAGTAACCATAGAGATAGCAGAAATATTCTTGGTGAGCCAATCGCTCTAAGACTTGATATAGGAAAGGCATCAGGAAATGATCCTTGTGTGTGGCCTTGTTCAACTTCCTATAATCGATGCACATCCTCCACCTGGATACTGTTCGAGTGGGTATGAGTTCATTATTTTCATTCCGTATCACAGTAGTGCCACGTTTATTTAGAACAACATGTACAGGACTCACCCAAGGTGAGTCAAATATTAGATAGATGATTCTGATAGTGAGCAACTTGATGACTTTGTGGTTTGCTAATTCCTTCATATTATGATTCAACTTCTGTTGATGCTAAATAGTCGGCTTGTGGTCTTCAACCATGGGGATTTTGTGCAGGCAAAGTGCTTGACTGACCCCGGTGAGATCGCTCATCTTGTAGCCGATAACTTTCTTTCTTTCCTTTAATTCTTTCAGGAGTTTATCTTCTTGTTCGGTCGTTAGATCGGAATTTATAATAACTGGACAAACCCTGAGATCATCCAAAAAAATGTACTTCAGTCCCTCGGGCAGGGGCTTCTGGCTTCTCGCATGGCTCTTAAGTTACATTCGCAACTTTGATTTCCTCGACCCTATCTTCAAGATCTTCTTCTATAGAGTCGAGGTGAAGGATACAATCCTTAACTTGTTCGTTGATAGAGTTATCAGTAGATGGGTTCGTTATAGCCACTTCTAAAGGTTTGTCTTCTTCATATTCCTCTTGTGTAAGGAGTGACATTTGCTCAATGCAATCAATCAAATAGACTTCTTCCTGCATGCTCGGTCTTTGCATGCTTTCAAAAACTTTGAACTCGAGGGTTTCTTTCCCTAGTCTGAGTTGTAAGGTCCCTGCTTCAACATCAATCAAAGCTCTTGTAGTGGCGAGGAACGAATGGCCAAAGATAAGAGGGTATCTGGTGTCTTCTTTTATTTCCATGATGACAAAGTCACATGGGACATAAGAGTCTTTTCCAACCTTGACAGGTACATCTTCAATGATTCCTAAGGGAAGAGTCATAGAGTTATCTGCAAGTTGTATGGTCATTCCAATTGGGAGTAATTCTACAAACCCTAGCCTCTTGCAAAGACTAAGTGGCATGATAGAGATGCTAGCACTAAGATCATCCAATCCCTTCTTACATGAAGAGTCACCCATATGGCATGAAATCCCAAAGGATCCCGGGTCTTTCTACTTCTTGGGCATCTTGCTCTGAATAATATCGGAGGTAGTTGTTGCTAACTTCACCGTCTCATATTCTTCAGTTATATATTTCCTTATGAGAATTGACTTCAAGTACTTCGTCTAGTCTGGTATCTCAGCCAGGGCATCAAGGAAGGGTATATCAACATGAAGCTTCTTTATGGCTTCCTTGAACTTATTGAAATGGGTATCAAGCTTTGTCTGCATCAAACAAGTTGGGAAAGGAGGAAGAGGCTTGTATACTGGCACATCCGACTTAGGTGTGTCTTCTGCCTCTATAGCAAATGGTTCCTCCAATATTGCTTTGTCTGTCTTATCAGCGGTTGGTTGTTCCTTCGGTTGAGACTCAGGTATTGTAGAGTCTTGGACATTCACGAAGTCATCACTGTCTTCTATAACAACCAATGATGTATTGACTGGAGGGTCAGTGTAGTCTTTCCCAGACCTGGTGGTGACAACCTTCAGTTGCTCAGGATGTTTAGGATTGTTCTCTGGTTGGACAGCAAAGGCTCCAACAGGTGGCTTCATGCTAGCTGCAAGTTGAGCTAGTTGAGATTCAATAGCCTTCTGATGGGCTTGATGGTTAGCTATCATAGTCTGCTACGACTGTAGCATCTTCTCAATAGCTGACAATTTGTCATCAGGAGGGATGGGACCGGATTGTTGCCCTTGTTGTTGTTGTTGATAGGGGACTTGGTTGGGGTTCTGAAACTGAGAATTGTTCTGATAATTGTTGTAGTTTCTATTTTGGTAGTTTCCTCTAAAGTTCCCTTAATTCCCGAAATTTGGTTATTGGTTATATTGGAATCCTGGCGGGCCTCATTGTTGAGTATTAGAACCAAGTTGTCGTGAGTTTTCCGATCCAGAAGGATTTCCATATTGAAAACCTGGATGGTTCATATTATGATTCAGATTATAGTACCCCTGACCAGGGATGGTGTTGACAACATTCAGATTTTCCATTTGACCATTATCTCCTTGGGCACAGGTATTGCTCAAAACAACATCATAGAGAATGTTACAGGCTAGAGTAGAATGATCAGTTCCCTTGCATGCTTCACAGAAGAGTGAAGATGACTTAACTTGTTCTTGTTTTCGAGGGGGCGAGCATGTTCTTTCATAGGCGGCAAAAGATGTTTCAAGTTGGTCTTGCTTGGCGACTGGAAGCTTAAGAGACTCCACAATAGACTTGTACTCAGGAGTAGCTTCTGCCATAGCAACCCTCAACACTCCTTTACTTATGGGTCTACCCCAGTTGGCTTGATTTCTAGCTCCAAGGGTGACAACCTTCCACACGCTATCATAGCTTTGACGCATGAAGTTTCCTCCAGATGAGGAATCCAAAAACTTCTTGATGTCATCATCCACACCCCTATAGAAGATTTCAATGAGTTGATTTTTAGGAATGCCGTGATGTGGACACTTGCACAGGATCTCTTTGTATCTTTCCCATGCTTTATCTAGGGATTCTCCAGGGACCTGAGCGAATTATGTTATTCGGCCCCTAATTTCATAGGTGAGAGAAGGTGGATAAAACTTTTCCAGAAAAACATTTTGAAGTTGTTCCCAATTGGTTATGGGTTCACATTGCAAGGAGTTATAACAACTCATGGCTCTATCGAAAAGAGAGTATTTGAAGAGATGGAGTCTGATGGCATCATCTGTGACTCCATTTTGCTTTGTCATGGCACATAGATCTATAAACCTCAGAAGTTGTTCTTGACTATCTTCTCCTTGCTTATCATAGAAAGGATTGTTTTGAAGAAACATGATCCAATGTGCCCGTATCTCAAAGTTGGGAGCGTTGATGGGAGGAGATTGCACTGGGTGATGAACGTCAACAGCTTTAGGGATTGAGAACTCCCTAAGGTCTTTTTGTAACTCTGCTTGTTGAGTTGCTGCTTGGGCTGCTAGGATTTCTTCTTGAACTGCGTCTCGGGCTTCTCGTATATGTCTATCTCTTTGTCTGTTAAGGGCTTGAGCTACCCTTCGAGCAATTTCCTCCTCTTGAGCCATTCTTGCTTGGTTCTCTCTATACCGACGGCGAAAGGTTCTGTCTATCTCAGGGTCAAAGGTAGCAGAGAGTCCGGGACTTTCCGAGCAGCGCATACACTAGACTTTGTGGGTACCTAGGATGGAAATATCTTTTGCTAGTAAGATGGATGGAGTAGAACCGAATTCAAGTATATATGATCGATAGTATCAAAAGTAAAAGAAAAACCTAAATTAGTCTCAAAAGAACTAGATTTAACTAGACGATTCCATTGTCCCCGACAACGGCGCCAGAATTTGATGTGGCTTATATTATCGTACTAACAAACTCACTTAGGGTTGAAATCCCTAAGTTGTTAACCAAAACAACGTGCAATAATACCACCTGCAAGGGGAGGGGTCTTATCGCAGTATAGTTGAGGATCGAATCCCAAGGGACAATGTTTTTAAGAAACTTTCTCTAGTTGAATCAAGACTAATATTTAGAACAAGGTTGGTTTATTTGAGTTTAATTAAACTAAATGCAAGGAAGGTATAAGAGCATGATCAAAGGTTGATTAAAGATTAATGATGGAAATTGCTGGGATGGTCCCGGGTTTCACCACCACTACTCATGCAATCAGATCCAAACATCAAACATCCAGGCAAGATATAACCAATCAAATAGAGCTGTTACAAAACCCCCATATGGGCGTCAGGTTCGCGTAAGGATCACCTTATGTATCAGATGTCTCGTCACCATCCAGATCACATACTTACAGCTCCGAAGATACATAAATCCAAATGAAGTTGTGTCCCCCCTATACAGGCGTCATGCGCACATAAGCGTCACCGTGGGCTAGATGGCTCGTCACCACACAGATCATATACTTATGACCTCAAGGAATCTCATTCTATTTCTAGTTTGGGAGTCAATCACGTTAATCAACATTCAAAACCTACACACTAAAGTTCTCAAAACATAGGAAACAAACAAGATAAATGCAAGCAAGTGATTAATCCACAAGCACACATTGACGATTAACAATGATATGAAAGATTATATACATGCCATAGAATGTTTAACAAAAAGATATGAAAGCATGGGCAGTGGGGCTAATCCTCGCACCCCAACAAAAGTAAACTACTCGCTCATGGTGAGAGAAACAAAGAAAACAAGATAGAGAGAGAACATTCTTCCATGAACATGGTGAAGAAGATGATCGCAGCTCTGTGAAGAAACGGTCTTCTACACAACGTCGGAGCAGATCTGGAAGAAGAGAGAAGAACTGATGGAGCTTCCACTCGCGTGGAATTGCGTGCACCACTAAAAATCCCAAAGATAGTAAGTCTTTAGGTTTATCCTTGCTTATACTAGGTTAAAACTCCACCCACGTATGCTGAGATATGTGGAAGTCTTATCGCACTATAGTTAAGGGTCGAATCCACAAGACAACAGTCTTGTTGGTAACAACAAGATGGAAAACGTAAGAATTTCACTTAACTCCTTAATAGTTGATATTTAGTACAAAGATTTGATTTGGTTGTGCAAGTAAAGTAAAAGCAAGAAAGTAAACATAGGTTGTTAACAATGATAAGGAATCACTTGGGTGTGATCAGTTTTTCACCGCCACTACACATGGATCAAGACATGCAAAGTAAAACATAACCTACAACAAGAGTTTAGTCAGTTAATATCCTTGTAGACTTAGTTTCTTTTCAGAGAACTAAGTACAAGAAGTGTGGGAATGTTGCAAAGTCAGCCATCCCCAAACGAATGGTCAACTACTTTGCATCATTCCCTTCGCAAAGTGTGTTCCTCGATTCATCAAGGTTGTACTTTCATACGTCAACTGATTCCATTTCATAGTATGAGAGTAGAACGATGGGAGTGAGTTTACTCCACTTCTTGAAAGACACTCCTAGATACCGAAACAGATGCACGGTGGATACATGCACTAAGAACCAACATTCAAACGAGTTTCGAATCTAGTAGTACAAACGTAGATAATTCATACTAAAAGATAAAAGATAACACAAGTTGGTGATCAAGCAAAAAGCATTCATTAAACTTTTGATGTTAAACTGCAAAGATAATATCTCTATATTGCAAACTATGGATTACATTACATGAGATGAAAACATGGATAGTGGGGCTACTCCCCGCACCCTAGTGAAATGAGACTACTCGCTCATGACAAGGACAAAGAAGGAGGCGAGAAGAGAGAGAGAGAGAGAACGTCATCCCCATGAAGGAGAGAGGAAAGTCAAACCCTTGGAATGAGAGAGAAGGACAATCTTCACACTTCACAGGTTGCTCGATGATGAGGACTCCTCTTCCCACCTTCTTTGGTGATGAGAGAGAAAGCATCTTTGGAACGGAGTGTGGATCTCAAACCGGCAGCCCCTAGGCAGAGGATGTAAGTTGGATTTTCTCTAGAGTGATAGAGGCAGCCTCTGGATGTCTGAAAACATGATGCCCTTGGGAGGACCCCTGGGGTCTTATTTATCGGCCTTAAGTGAAGTCCAACCGGTTTGGTCAGGTTTGGACTCTGAGACCATTTGGACTCTGAAACCGTTTGGTCCCATGTGGTCTCGAGATCGATTGGCTTCTTGTGGTTTTGAGACCGTTTGACTCCATGCGGTCTTGAGACCAGTTGGTTTCATGCGGTCTTGAGACCGTTTGACTCCATGTGGTCTTGAGACCCGTTGGCTTCATGCGGTCTTGAGACCGTTTGACTCCATGTGGTCTTATGACCGGTTGGCTTCATGCAGTGTCAGGACCGTTTGACTCCATGCGGTCTTGAGACCGGTTGGCTTCATGCGGTCTTGAGACCGTTTGACTCCATGCGGTTTTGAGACCGGTTGGCTTCATGCGGTCTTGAGACCGTTTGACTCCATGTGGTCTTGAGACCAGTTGGTTTCATGCGGTCTCGAGATCGTTTGACTCCATGCGGTCTTGAGACCGGTTGGCTTCATGCGGTGTCGAGACTGTTTGACTCCATGCGGTCTTGAGACCGGTTGGCTTCATGCGGTCTCGATACTGTATGGTTCTTTTGTGATTTTTTTTTCATCTTTTTCTGTAAACAAAAAGGAGAAATGTTAATCTAACAATTTATTTGCAATAAACGTGGATAGCTAGGGATTTTGTCTAATATGTCTAAAGAAGAGTGTAGAAAATGGAAGAAGAATACTAAGATAACATCACGAAATTGGAGGTTATCACCCCCCCCTAACTTAGAGTCTATCTTGTCCTCAAGCTAGATAGAGCTGAGGCATGTACTGGTGAGGTGATTTTATTTAGTTGAAATTTCCATACTCTTGCTTCAGTTCTAAATCAGAGATCTCCTGAGGTCTTATTAGAGATTCTGCTTGTCTTAATTCTTCCAGGTTTAGAGAGTTGCGTGGATCTCAGGTTTCCTCTAAATCACATAGCTCGTATTGGGACCACCTTTTTCCTGATGTTATTATGTGCATGTCATTGACTCTAATCAGTTTTGTACTTCTTTTGAAAACCTATCAGAAACTAGAGTGGTTATGAGGGTTGGCTAAGGGCTTTTGTGTAACTCTCCCTTTTAGTGGGAGAGGGTTTATCTATGCTTTTAGGAACTCACTATCGGGCACGACACATCTGCCTTCATGAGGGCAGCTGAATGTACCAGCCGAGCGAGCCCTTTATCACCCTTTTCATATATTTGGAGACCTTAGGATCTCACTACCGGGCATGACACATCTGCCTTCATGAGGACAGGTGAATGTACCGACCGGGTGAGACCTTTATTGGCTCTTCATATAAGTCCTTATGCATGGCACAACTCTCATGTTTTTATTCAACACTATGGCTTTTATTCGAAAACTCACAGGCTTGGGATTTGGATATTTGGGTTTTTGGTTGGGCGGCCAAGTCTCTTTTATTAAAAAGAAGAAAATTGTTCTTAGAATTTTCTGACATGCACTTATTTTCTGGTTGGTGGTCCACTTGCGAGGTTCCTTGATTTGGATTTCACTGATTTCCCTCCCGTCCTTGAGAATATTTGGCTTGCTTCAGCTTTGATATTGACTTGTTGAAGAGTCTGAGGTAGAACTGAAGCAAAAATCATGAAAGTCAGGCGTGAAGGAAAATTATTAACTAGCCATTACATGCCTTTATGATATTATTGTTCTTATTCTTGAGGAATACTGGATTCTTAAGTTAGTAGGGGTTGATCTTGATCCAAGAGGGATGCTATTCTATATGAGTGGGGTTTATTATTAGAAAATTTTGTGTAAAGCAAAGACTAAAAGTGTAAAAGAGTTTGTACAGGAATAAAAAGGGAGAACTGAGAAGAAAGGTTTGTAGAAATGATACCTCGCCCTTGTCCAGTGTACTCCCCCCCTAACTTATCACTCACTCTCTCCTCAGAGTGTCAAGGTGATAGGATGAGAAGTACAAGGACAAGGGCATCAGGCTTTTGTTAATCCTTTGTTTGCACCATGTGTACGGAGTAGGTTAGCAGCGAACTTTCCGCGAAGGGCGTGGTAATACAGATCTGTCATATCCTCTACTGGTCTTTGAGGGGCTATGATGGTGTACATCCAGTAGAGGACATGGAAGCCGCAGTCATTTGACTGCCGAATTTGCTGTGGGCATTTGTGGTTGAAGGTTGGGCGATGAAAATGTTCTTTGTCGTAAGCCCTTGTGTGCTGACTTAATAAATCAATTAATTTGTCTGCACATTCCTTCGCCACTGCCTCCGTGGGTGTCTTTGGTGTCATTATATAATTCTTCTGCCGGGGATTGAACTGGATGTCAGAACTGTTGTAGATGATAGTTGTTCCTTCGAGTAGGTTGGTTGCCAGAAGCATCCAGTGCTCATGATAAAGGAATGGGAGCATGATAAACTTTGGTGTTGTGTGTTGTAGGAAGGAAATGAGCACCGCTGTTGTTCCGAAGTTTTTTAGCTTTAATGAGTCGTCCTTCATGTAGGGAGATGCCATATAAGTTGTAGGGTAATTTTGTTCGAGAAGGAATTGATAAGCATCCATTAAGCTTACAGACAAGGACCCTTTTATTTGTAAAGTTTCCCTTAGTGCACCTGCCATAACCAGAATATCGCCAGACATGAAAACTAGGTCATCATTCTCGGCGAAAAGCCTTGACATGATGAGACGAAGTTCATTGTCAGAGAGGGTTGCGCAAGCGGCAAGGTCAAAATCCGGGAAAGTAGGTTCTATGGCAGATAGGGGCACCATATGTGTTGAGGATCTCCTGATGGATGCCCCTGATATTAGGTCTATTTCCCCTTTATCTTGTGACAGATCGAAGATGGACGGGTCCCTTTTTGTTTGATCGTGAGCTTCGGCTGGTTGTTTGTTTTGCTCCAACTCCTTTAGGGTTTGTCTGAAAGGTCGCCTTTGCGGATGTTGTATTGCCGAAAAAAGGTAGCGGGGGACGTAATCTGGTGCCATTATTGGGTCCTTGAAGAACCATCTATCACAAATAAGTTCCATGGCATAACGCCCACGCAGGGAGTGAAAGTCTTCGGCGACCAGCTCTGTAAAAGGGATTTCTTGGTTCAACACCTGAATGTGACGTATGGTGCAAAAGGCGCAATCCCTAGATCCTTCGATAGCTTGGACTGGTGGGCTAATAATTTGGAACTAGGGTTGGTTCCAGTCTTGGCGGAGGGATGGGCGCGCAACCCAGATTAACTTGAGAAGCCTGAAAGGTATGCATCGTGCTTCAACTGCTTCTTCTCCAACAAAATTTATTGTTCCAGCTGGTAGTTCATTGGCACAGAAATTGTATACCTTGGCTTCCCGAGCCTCATTGTCCACAATCCTGAACAACCAGTGGTTGGAGACTTGAAAAGGCATTGTTAGATATCGTGCTTTCCGTGCTAAACCGACACGCAGCCACTCTATTGTCTTTTCTCATATTTCTTTGTATAGCAGGTCGATAGATAGAGCAGGTGATGCATTGAAAACTGGTTGCTGTCGTTTGGAGTCTCTGTAGACTTCTATACAGTTGGCAAGCAGGACGCAGAAGATTGCCATAGACATATCTGGGGTTGCAGGATGTTGCAGAAATCTTCACGCGTCAGCTTGTGATTGGTCTTTGTATTATGGTAGATGATTTCGCCCCCCTCTTTGGCATTATCAACGATAGTGTTTAGGATAAAAAAGTCATGGGCATCTAGTGTTGAGATAGCCGCCATGTCTAAATCATGCATTTTATGGGGTAGAGGTGGTGGTGGGGGTAGCTCTTGCACAGGGGGGATGAAGGCTGCTTCATGCTGTCCATGAAATTTTGTGGGGCTTCATCTAAGTCAGTATCGGAGGCAAAATCGAGTTCTTCATTTGTATCCAGACATACTCATTCTGATTCTTCCTCTTCAGGGGGGAAGGGTACCGATTGCTCGAGTGTGGAAAATGGTTGAGGGGTTGTTGTTGGTGGGCTTGCGCTGGTTCCTAATGTACATTGGTGGAACTCAGCAAAAGCCGCATCTTTAGCAGACTCCCCAATGGATCCCAAAGCAGAGTAATCAAGGAATTGGTCCCCATATGATATGTTTACATTTTCGTTGTGGGTGGGGGACTTGGGATGGTGTCCACCTTCTTGGTGGCCTTTGTCATATCCTCTCTGAGAGGGTTCTTCTTCTTGTCCAGGGTCCTCGCCATCATCATATTTGTCACCTGAGGAGGGGGTATCATTGTTAGAATCGGCTGAGGGATCGGAGTCTTCTTCGTCATCATTATCGCCATCTTTGTCAGCCACTACTTTTTCTGTTGGCTTCTTGCACACGGTCTTTTTGCACCGCCGATGGATGGTTTGTAACTCATCAAATGCCACTTGCACATGCTCGTGTGTTTCGAGCAGTGCGTCATGTGTTTCTTTGAGATCGTTGTATCGTCCTTCGGCAGAGAGGAGTCATGCTGTAAGATCTGTTACTGTAGCACGTAGTTCATTGTTTATTGACTCTTCTTGGTGATTGTTGAGTTGTGTGAGGGTGTTGCTGATGTTGTCCAAGTGCGTGCTAAGAGTTATTTGTTGCTGTTGGAGCTCGCGGAGAGTCTTGGGCAGAGGTTGAGTCTGCGTAGAGATCTCATCGACTTACTTGGCCATCGCTTCTTGCTGGTGCTTTGATCCAAGGACCAGCTCGGGCAAGTTGTTGTAGTGGCTATTGATGTGATCAACTTGCCTAGCCACTTCATCTTGTCATTGCTGAAAACCTTAGAGGATGCTAGGCAAGGCACGGTTCTATTCTTCGATCATGGCAACCTGTTTAGATAAGCCTTGCACACAAGAAAAAATAGAATGCATAATGTTAGAGGGATCAGTGAGGAGGTGTCGGATGACGTCAAATTGATGTCTGAATTCCTCACCGATGCTGGAGAAGGGGACCCCAGAAGCGGAAGGGTGGGGTGGATGGGGTCTGTGTGGGGGAGTAGTAGTGTCTTGCGGAAGAGACACCGTTGATGGTTTCACGAAATGCATGGTGACTATAGATGGTGTCACCAGCGGTGTTGGGGTGGTGGTGGATGGGAAGGGTGGTGATGGTGGTGGTGAAAAAGGTGGGATTCATAGTGGTGGGGAGAAGACTGCGGGGTTTGAGACGAAGGTGGTGAAGTCGGGCGTAGGGGTGGAGAAAGCGATGCCCGAAGAGAAAATGGGTGAAGTGGAGGATGTAGGTGGTGGTGTAGCTGTGGGGAAAAATGGAAGAGTTGTGGATGTTGGAAAGGTGGAGGGTGGTGAGGTGGTGGTGGTTAGCTCAGCCGTTAGACCCATGATGAAAGAGTCTAGGGAGGAGGTGGTGATTTTATCTTTTGGGTTTTCTTCTGGATGAGGTTTGGAAGTTGGTGTCCCCGATAGTTGTTGTTCCCGCGAGAGTCTTTTGGAAGGACGTTTTGCTGGAATTTTTGTTATCCTTATTGTCGGGGCGGTTATGCTGAGCGCTGTCTGTCCTGTTTGGGTTATCTTGGTTTGTACTTTTATCAAAGCTAGGAGTTTGGCAATCTCTTCATCAGTAAAGGGAAGTTTGTCTTTGTCGTAATCCGCTAGCTCCGGAAGCGGTAATAGGATTCTGGAAGATCAAACAGTTGGGCAGAAGACGTAATGTAGTTTCGCATCCTTCTCCTTGATAATGAAGGAGTTTTTTAAGGTTTGTTCGTTAGTGAGGATGTCCACTACTACACAAATAGCATTCAGTGTCGCTTTTCTGGGTGTCGGTTACTAAGGAAGACCGACACATATAATATAAGGCATCGGTTATTTAGACAAACCGACGTCTATATTCGAAGACCAGCCAGACACGGGTACCGCTTTGTATTCAGCGTCGGTTGTTTATATAAAAAACCGACGCCTATGTGCGATGGAAATTTGCGCGAAAAGTGTCCTTTTCAGCGTCGGTGATACTTTTATAACCGACGCTAAAAGTGGTTCCCGCCAAATAATTTCGTGAAAATATCGTCCAATTGGACGTCGGTTGTTTCAAACAACCGAAGCTAAAGATGTTTAGGCGTCGGTTGTTTTAAACAACCGATGCTATTTGGGAACTTTATATCCCGTGATCGCCCGACTCTTCCCCTTTCTTCTGTTTCATTGCGAGAATTTCCCCCTTTCTTTGCTGCTGTCGCCGCCCTACCCTCCGCCGCTACAACCAGTTTCTCCAGCCTCCACGACAGCACCGCCGCATCACCGCCGTGCCGCCTTCTCCAGCCTCCACGAAAGCACCGCCGCAACTGCTTCTCCAGCCTCCATGACAACGCCGCCTCCGCGCCGCCGAAGATCCTGCTCCTGCTGCTGCTCTGTGTCGCCGCCGCCCTCTCCTTCCTCCTTGCTGCTGCTCTGCGTCTCCTTGCTCATGCCCTACTGCGGCGTGGTCTTCTTCCTTGCCTCCGCTGCTCACAAGGTATTAGCCATATCACCTTCTTCCTTTCTTTTTTGCCATGTCACTAATTTGTTATCTATCTCTCCATCGCCTCATGTATCCTCCTCTAGGTCCTCCCCTCGTCTGACCTTCCTCCATAGCTTCCCTCTTTCTTCCACCACAGCTTCTCATAGAAACCCTCTCACCCCTCCTCCTATCAGGGAAGAATCTAGCTGCCACAGTCAGTGCTCCCCTCCGCTATACTAGCATCAAGCCCTTCCTCTGCCATTCTTTCCATTCAGTAACAGTCTCATCTCCTCGTTCCACACCATAACTTGGCTGATGTCAAGCCCATGCTAAAAAACATCTACCTATTCTCATCCATGTTTGTGTGGCATTCCCATTTTCAGGAGTCAATGACCATCCTTTACAGAAATACCTGCATCTCAAGCATAATTGATCCAAAAAAAATACTGCTAACTAACATGATTTAAATTGGCTATAATTAGAATCCCAAAACTCAAGAACACATATGTGTTTATGAATGAAACATTCTAAATAGGAGAATGTCAATTTAGACAGATATACTATGTGGATGTGCACACAAGGAAGCATTCTAAATAGATAGAAGATAGATTATCCTCCCGTGGACCAAGACCCAATGGTAACTATTTGTCGTGCATCAAAACAAAATCAGCAACCAAGGTATGATGCATAATATAAATCCATTTTTTTACTTTTGGGGGTCCGCCTTATACTATTTGATATCCTTGATTTTATTTTCTATCCTAAATAAAATTAAGGGACCCATGATTAGAAAACAATTCCAAACATGGCACCCACACTAATTGGAAAGAAATAAAATATGATTATTGAAATGCACATTTGTGGTGTGATACCTTTTTTAGGATGCATATATTAGATTCAACCTTTGAGACATCCTTTTATGAGTTCCAATACAATTAGGGTTTCATTTCATTGCCATTGTATGTATTATAATATTACATCTTTCACATAAAAATTAATTAAATTGAATCCTATTGGAACCCTAATTTAAATCCTAATGTGATTTAAACTTGTCCATTCTAGCATCCTAATTTGATTTGATTAAACCCTAACATTGATGAAACCCTAACATCAATTGTGATGAAACCCTAACATGTACATATCTATTATTGTGTTTGTTGGCCTAGAAACCCATCCAAGATTTACTCATTAGGAGTAAATCTTGGATAGTTCCCGGTTTGGGACTGTTCTTGAACACCTATTCTCACTTAGGATGTAAGTGTATAATGTGTATTGGGTTTTCGAGAAAATTTTGGTAGCATTTCCCCGTTTGTTCTCTAAGTACATATGTACTTAGAGAACAGCGGGGAAATGCTGCCGGAATTTTCTTGAAAACCCAATACACATTATACACTAACTAGTGAGTTTAGGTGTTCAAGGATGGGATAGGTGGTACACATTTATTATATATAAGAATGACATCACATGTGTTTGTTGGCCTAGAATGTGAACAATCATTGTTCTTTATATTACTTGTACATTGGTATAAATTAGAATGAACAATCACTAAATTATATACTGTTTGTATGGAGTCCGGCTTCATTGTAGATATCTATTATTGTGTTTGTTGGCCTAGAAACCCATCCAAGATTTACTCATTAGGAGTAAATCTTGGATAGTCCCCGGTTTGGGACTGTTCTTGAACACCTAATCTCACTTAGGATGTAAGTGTATAATGTGTATTGGGTTTTCGAGAAAATTTTGGTAGCATTTCCCCGTTTGTTCTCTAAGTACATATGTACTTAGAGAACAGCGGGGAAATGCTGCCGGAATTTTCTTGAAAACCCAATACACATTATACACTTACTAGTGAGTTTAGGTGTTCAAGGATGGGATAGGTGGTACACATTTATTATATATAAGAATGACATCACATGTGTTTGTTGGCCTAGAATGTGAACAATCATTGTTCTTTATATTACTTGTACATTGGTATAAATTAGAATGAACAATCACTAAATTATATACTGTTTGTATGGAGTCCGGCTTCATTGTAGATATCTATTATTGTGTTTGTTGGCCTAGAAACCCATCCAAGATTTACTCATTAGGAGTAAATCTTGGATAGTCCCCGGTTTGGGACTGTTCTTGAACACCTAATCTCACTTAGGATGTAAGTGTATAATGTGTATTGGGTTTTCGAGAAAATTTTGGTAGCATTTCCCCGTTTGTTCTCTAAGTACATATGTACTTAGAGAACAGCGGGGAAATGCTGCCGGAATTTTCATGAAAACCCAATACACATTATACACTTACTAGTGAGATTAGGTGTTCAAGGATGGGATAGGTGGTACACATTTATTATATATAAGAATGACATCACATGTGTTTGTTGGCCTAGAATGTGAACAATCATTGTTCTTTATATTACTTGTACATTGGTATAAATTAGAATGAACAATCACTAAATTATATACTGTTTGTATGGAGTCCTACTTCATTGTAGATATCTATTATTGTGTTTGTTGGCCTAGAAACCCATCCAAGATTTACTCATTAGGAGTAAATCTTGGATAGTCCCCGGTTTGGGACTGTTCTTGAACACCTAATCTCACTTAGGATGTAAGTGTATAATGTGTATTGGGTTTTCGAGAAAATTTTGGTAGCATTTCCCCGTTTGTTCTCTAAGAACATATGTACTTAGAGAACAGCGGGGAAATGCTGCCGGAATTTTCTTGAAAACCCAATACACATTATACACTTACTAGTGAGTTTAGGTGTTCAAGGATGGGATAGGTGGTACACATTTATTATATATAAGAATGACATCACATGTGTTTGTTGGCCTAGAATGTGAACAATCATTGTTCTTTATATTACTTGTACATTGGTATAAATTAGAATGAACAATCACTAAATTATATACTGTTTGTATGGAGTCCGGCTTCATTGTAGATATCTATTATTGTGTTTGTTGGCCTAGAAACCCGTCCAAGATTTACTCATTAGGAGTAAATCTTGGATAGTCCTCGGTTTGGGACTGTTCTTGAACACCTAATCTCACTTAGGATGTAAGTGTATAATGTGTATTGGGTTTTCGAGAAAATTTTGGTAGCATTTCCCCGTTTGTTCTCTAAGTACATATGTACTTAGAGAACAGCGGGGAAATGCTGCCGGAATTTTCTTGAAAACCCAATACACATTATACACTTACTAGTGAGATTAGGTGTTCAAGGATGGGATAGGTGGTACACATTTATTATATATAAGAATGACATCACATGTGTTTGTTGGCCTAGAATGTGAACAATCATTGTTCTTTATATTACTTGTACATTGGTATAAATTAGAATGAACAATCACTAAATTATATACTGTTTGTATGGAGTCCGACTTCATTGTAGATATCTATTATTGTGTTTGTTGGCCTAGAAACCCGTCCAAGATTTACTCATTAGGAGTAAATCTTGGATAGTCCCCGGTTTGGGACTGTTATTGAACACCTAATCTCACTTAGGATGTAAGTGTATAATGTGTATTGGGTTTTTGAGAAAATTTTGGTAGCATTTTCCCGTTTGTTCTCTAAGTACATATGTACTTAGAGAACAGCGGGGAAATGCTGCCGGAATTTTCTAGAAAACCCAATACACATTATACACTTACTAGTGAGATTAGGTGTTCGAGGATGGGATAGGTGGTACACATTTATTATATATAAGAATGACATCACATGTGTTTGTTGGCCTAGAATGTGAACAATCATTGTTCTTTATATTACTTGTACATTGGTATAAATTAGAATGAACAATCACTAAATTATATACTGTTTGTATGGAGTCCGGCTTCATTGTAGATATGTATTATTGTGTTTGTTGGCCTAGAAACCCGTCCAAGATTTACTCATTAGGAGTAAATCTTGTATAGTCCCCGGTTTGGGATTGTTCTTGAACACCTAATCTCACTTAGGATGTAAGTGTATAATGTGTATTGGGTTTTCGAGAAAATTTTGGTAGCATTTCCCCGTTTGTTCTCTAAGTACATATGTACTTAGAGAACAGCGGGGAAATGCTGTCGGAATTTTCTTGAAAACCCAATACACATTATACACTTACTAGTGAGATTAGGTGTTCAAGGATGGGATAGGTGGTACACATTTATTATATATAAAAATGACATCACATTATACACTTAGGTAGGATTTAAGTGTATACCCTAATCTTTTCCTAATATATACTTGTTTCCTAATATATACTTGTTTTCTCTGATCATAGAATGGATAGATCATGGATGTCCATTCGTAATCGTTGCACTCCAGTCCATTCTCAGTTGGGTTGCCAACTCCACAAAATATTGAAGCTAATGATGACTTATATGTGTGCGGAGATCACAATGAAGGATTGTTAATTGATAAAAGATCACAATTTTAGAGACATGTATGTTTATACAAATGCTAAATGTTTGCCTTTTTCTAGTTAATACAAATGCTAAATGTTTGCCTTTTTAATGACATTTTCAGATGGCTGACCATGATGAGCATGATGTCCATGATGAGCATGAAGTCCATGATGTGCATGCTGTCCATGACGAGCATGGCGAGGATACCAATGTAAGTTCTAAAAACATATCCTGTATTTTTATAAAATTCATTATCTTCTAGTTATGTCATATATCCTATATTTCTATATTGGGCTAATTTAGTGGGTTTATTTTTGTCAAATTTTAGGTTGATGATGTACCTGTACCCACTGAAGCACTAGAGCAACTTGATGCACAGCACCAAACACTTAACAAGAAAAGGGGCATCACTTTGTTGAAGAAGTTATTAGCGCTAAGTGGTTGTGGATCCAAATTGGTGGTGGAGTTTTATAATGGAGGAAATGCAATTGGAGTGAACCGCAATAATTTTGTAAACTATCTTGGGTGTACCACTCAGATCCATTGTGGTGTTAAGTATGATAATTGGCATAAAGTTCCTCAAGGGAAAAAAGACTTGATATGGAAGGATTTATGCGTGAGTTATTATTATTTGCAATTCTATTTTGTAGATTACAAATTCTATTATTTGCAATTCTATTTTGGATACTAGTTAATAACATTTCTATTTTACAGAATCTGTTTGCATTGGATGAGAAGTTGCATCGTAAAAGTGTGATGCAACGCGCTGGAAAGATGCTTAGGAATTATAGGACAAATCTGAACAGAGAATACATAAAAGAGGGTGATAAGAAGAAGAAGTCAGCCCTTGAACAATGGAACTTCTTGGACAAAGAAGATTGGGACAATTTTGTTGCTTCAAGAAAATCTAAAGAATTCAAGGTATTAGGCGTCACTCCCAATTTAATTAATATACATTGTATTCACCTATTCAAGATTAACATTTAGTGCTACTAACCAAATCATTAATGTGCATACTAACTAGGCCCTCAGTGACGCACAAAAAGCAAGGCGTGCACTGAATGTACATGACCACACTATGGGTCCAAAAGGCTATGCAAGCGTTCGCCAAAGACTACAGGCGGAGTTTGCGGCTACTCAGCAGTCTGCTGCTACTCAGGAGTCTGCTCCTACTCAGGAGTCTGCCACACCCATGCCTCGCCATGATATCTGGATAGCTGGCAGGCAAAATAAGAAGGGTGAAATAAAGAAGCATGTAACTGCTGAGGCAGCTGCAAAAATGGTAAAATACAACTTCTAGAGAAATCGTTTGAATATTGATTATTTGTGGTGTTAACTTACCAATTTATGTTTATGGTGATTAGCGGGAGCTGCATGAGCAGAGGAAACAAGGCACGTTCATCCCTCAGGGCACAAGGGATGAATTGACAGTTGCTCTGGGTAACCTAGAGCATCCTGGACGTGTTAGAGGTGTCGGCGCTGGTGTTGGCATCAAAGCATTCTTTGGGCCATCCCAGCGCAAACCCAGAGCGGGACTTTCTCAAGAAGAGGTAACCTATTCTTTTTTTAGAATGTTACTGCAAAAGGAAATTCATTAATAAGAAGCTAATGTTTCTTTTATCCATGTATAGGAGAATAAGAGAGTTGAGGATTTAGTTGCTAAGAAGGTCAACGATGTAGTTGCTGAGAAGGTCAAGGAAGAATTGTTGCGGTGGCAGGCATCTCAGGCTTCCAATCAGCCTGTGGCGACCCACTCTTCTCCTGATGCACAGACTGTGAATAGTCCTGGAGACCCATCACCTAGCACGTTTGCTGTAAGTATTGTTTATGACATTGTAGCTAGTCTTTTCAAGATGATATGTTTTCAAGATTATATGTATATATGTATAACATTCTTTACATAAATTTGTAGGCATTGAAGCCATGCCGTTTAAGAATGCAAGACTATGTTGTTGCAGAGGCGCAGGCTTACCAGTCCCTTCCTAGGGAAATGTTTCATGGGACTCCAATGCCGCAGGGCTACATTCGTGTGAGCCCGATACATGTATTACCCGATTGGAGGGAAGTTGCGTTGCCATATGCCCACCCAGATATTGATACACTTGGTGAGGCAGAAGGCGGGGTCATATTGTGGCCCAAAGCAGATGTCGTCTACACGACTGAAATTGTAAGATAAATTTACATTGATTTAGACTGTTAATGTGTATATATGATGTCAACTGATATGAAATTATATATATAGGTTAAAAAGAAGACACCAGGAGCACCTAGGCCTCCACCTCCACTTCCCGCATTACCAACTTGGGTTACAACTGACCTAACATACCCGTTAGGTCCTGCTTGTAGGGGAATGGCATGTTGGCTACGGGCACATAATATACATTGCCCTATAATTGTTTCTTTAGATGCAGATTATGCAGGTCAATCATACGATAGCTCTTTATTTATACAAGATATTATTGAGTTGTTTATGTATGATTGGCTGAATACATAAATGATAGAGACATGGATAAGGTGAGATCTTGTTTATACATCCATATACATTTTGTAAGATCCGGTGATCTGGTTTCTTATATATTAATGCATACGCCTATATGTTTTGCAGCTACTTAGTCGAAGATCATTGCAAACAATTTCCATTTGATCATGTGGGATTTTTGATTCCATCATTGATTAGTTTGGTAGCTAAAGACCCTGATAATGTTCAACAATACTGTATAGATGCTTTTACAATTTTTGGTCAGCAAAAGAAGACGATAATAATAGCTCCATTCAATGTCAAGTAAGTTTACTTTATTTATAATTTGGACTTAAGAAAATTCCATTTTTATTTTGCATTTTGAGTTATTAATTGTTAACTTCTTACCTCTAGCGGTAGACATTGGGAGTTACTAGTTATTGTCCCCGGGACATTCACTGTTTATTATCTAGATCCTGCGGGGAGTACATTGAACACTAAAATTGGACACGTAATGAGAATGCCATTATTCTGGTGAGAAATATTTCATTTTTATATCCGTTAACATCTTTTATTACATTACTATTTACTTATGCAATTTATTGTGTTATATTAACATGTAGGGGTTTAGATGCATTCAAAAAGGCTGGAGGAACGGTCCCAAGGAAAAAGAACCAGCCAATAAATTGGCAGAACGTACAAGTAAGTTCCCGACTCGAATATATATATTATTGATGTGAATTGTGCTTAGTTGTATTATTTTGTATGTTTCAATTTATAGTGTGCTACACAAGACAATGGCTGGGCATGTGCATATTATGTGATGCGATTTATGCAGATGATTATCAAACATGCCGCATTGGACATCGATAGCATACATGAGGTATTATATATAGTCTCATTAGTTAGTATGAAATATATCAATCTTATTTTTATATTATTACTTATATATATACATCATTCTCTTTGCAGGTGTTTAAAACTGACCACACTATAGGTAAACGCTTAAAAAATATACATGCTCCATATACGATGGAAGCATTAAATGAAGTAAGAGAAGAATGGGCAAAAGCCATACAAGCAGTGGCAACTGTAAGATATAATTGGGATGTTGATAGCGATAATGAATGATACTTTGTAAATGAATATTTCTAAATGTTAATACATGTATTTGAATGTTTCTATATGTGTGAATGTGAGAATTGAATTGATGTCTGAATGTATGTACTTGTGTGAAATTTTCCTTGTGACTTTTGCAGGTTTGCAGCCTGTTTATAGGCTGATATCAATGGATGTCATAAACCTGCAGTTCAGAAAACTGAACTGCAGGTTCTTATCCTGCTGACCAGCCACAGCAGGCCTGCAAACTGATATGAAAAAAAAAAATAGAAATAGGCATCGGTTATTTATAGAAAATCGTCAGGAAAGACCTACAACGTCGGTTTTTTTCAACAAACTGACGCCTGATGTGGCCAAAGCAGTCCTGGAAATGGCGTCGGATATTCGTATCAAACCGACGCCTATTTAATCTATAGGCGTCGGTCTTTTGGTATATAACCGACGCCAAAAGTGTCCGTGCCACAGAAAATGGCGTCATCTAGGGCACTTTATGTGTCAGTTATCTACTAAAAGACCAACGCTATATTCCATATAGGCGCCGGTTGTTTAGTAAATAACCGACGCAGAAAGTGCCCTAGATGACGTCGTTTTCTGTGGCGCGAACCCTTTTGGCGTCGGTTATCTACTAAACGACCGACGCCTATAGATTAAATAGGCGTCGGTTAAAAAACCGATGCCGAAGTGTTCAACCTTTAGCGGCGCCCACATAGGCGTCGGTCGGAAACCGACGCCAAATGGGGTTAAACGACCGACGCCAAAGGCCCTTTCTGTAGTAGTGGTCACCCTTGATCATCGTGCAGTGAGGGAGTAATCTGTCCATTTTGAGGTATTTAATAATGGAGGTTATGTGTCCTCCCATGCATATTTCTTTTCCTATGGTGTGGGCGGAGAATTTTTTTATCAAATGTCATCCGATGTTGACTGACATTCCTTACAAAGTGGACCATAGGACTAAGAGGTCGGTAGCAATAATGTTTCCTCCCTCTTATCTGGGGAACATCGCACTGGTGATGATTTTGTGAAGTGTGCGCACGAACCCTGATTGAATATTGAAAGCTTTACATGTCTTTGGCTCATAAGTGGAGATCCCTGTTAGTGTCTTCCAGAAGTTATGCTTGTTGAACGGGTAGATCTCCGTGCCTACAGCTGTGGATTTTTTTAGCTGCTTAGGGTTTTCGACGAAGATTTTGTTCAGAAGATTTTCTATTATTACGATGTCATTGCCAAAAAGTTTTGTGATCAGCCGGTGGTCACCTCCATCCCTTGCTCTGTGTGCGATTTCCACTGTCTCTTTGATAAGATGGGTAAAGAATTCTATGTTGGGTTCGACATATGAGATTTTAGGGATGAAATAGAGTCTAGATAGGTTGGCGTTGTCGAGCACGGTGAAGATTCTGTCGTAGATCCCCATCTTTAGTTGTACGCTTGAGCAGGCGTACTTTGTTGGTTTCAGCACTTTGTCGATGGATGGGATGGTGTGGATGTAAAGGTTTTCTAGTGGGGGCGCGGTGGTGGTGAGAATTGAGAAGATGGGGGTGGTAGTGGGGGTGGTGGCGGTAGGTGTGGCAAGAGTTTGTTCCCTATAAGAGGCAGGGTGAACCTATTTTCTTGCCCGTTTCTTTGAGGGTTGGTTGGTCGCAGTTTCCTGGACCATTCGTTTCCCCTTGGATTTTTCAGGTGGGGATTCATCCTTGGAGTTTGGCTCATATTCAGAGGCTTCATCACTCGAGGAGATTTCCTCCAATTCTTCTACAGGTGCCTCTGCTAGGCATTTGTTAATGCGGTCAAGTTCGCACAGAACCACCATGATTTTTACATTTGGTGGGGCCTTCCCAGTTTTGTTGTAGTTATCGATAATCTGTTGGAGCTTGGCTCGGCCTTCAATCAATTGCTCCTTTGTCCAAAATGGAGCGTCTTCAGTTCCTGCGGCCTCCTTAGCTGGTGATGCCATTTCTGAAAGATGGAAAATCATGAGTAAGAAAATTGGATTTTATTTGTATTTATGTAGTTTTATATTTTAACGAAACTTAAACGATTGTGGAAGGCCAAACGGTTTGAAGATCGTTTGGTCCCAAACGGTTTCAGGACCATTTGGTTCCAAACGGTTTGGAGACCGTTTGGTCCCAAACGGTTTCAGGACCGTTTGGTTCCAAACGGTTTGGAGACCGTTTGGTCCCAAATGGTTTCAGGACCGTTTGTTCCAAACGGTTTGGAGACCGTTTGGTTCCAAACAGTTTGGGGACCGTTTGGTTTCAAACGGTTTGGAGACCGTTTGGTCCCAAACGGTTTCAGGACCTTTTGGTTCCAAATGGTTTGGAGACCGTTTGGAAGGTGAAACGGCGGGAAGCGGCCGGCGAAAGAGTAGTAGAGTCGGCGGCGAAAATAAGGATGGCGGTGATAAAGACGATGGTGGCGATGGAAAAGGGGATCGTGGCAGTGCTGTAGATGGCGGAAAAGGTGAAGATAGCAGCGGCAGTGTGATAGAACAGGGATCCGTGGCGCCGGAGCCTGCGTTGGTGAAGGTGGTGTGCCAACTTTGCTGTTGTTGGTGGAGACGACGGTGAAGCGGAGAGCGGCGACACTGCGGTGAGGTCGCCGTGAAGAAACACAGAACTGGAGTGGGATGGTCGGTGAGGAGGACTGGCGTTGCAAGGCACGCGCAGACAGTAGCAGGAAGAGTCGTTCGCACGAGGGTTTAAGGAATGTGCGAGAGTCGAAAGGGAGAAGAGGAGGGGGGGTTTATATTTATAGGAAAAAGGGGGGTTGACCTTAGAAAAACCATAGGTCAAATGGTTTAGCGACCGTTTGGACTCCAAACGGTTGCAGGACCGTTTGGCTCCAAATGGTTTCAAGACCGTTTGGCTCCAAACGGTATAAGACCGTTTGGCTCCAAACAGTTTCAGGACCGTTTGACTCCAAACGGTTTCAAGACTGTTTGGGAGGGTTATGGTCGAAAGGATATTTATATTTTTATGTTTGTTTTGGTTATGTGAATTTTTTATATTTTCATAAGATAAACCTAAGTTAATTAAAATAACAAAAAATAAAAGAAGCTGAAATCTTGGGTTGCCTCCCAAGTAGCGCATTGGTTTTACATCGCTGGCTTGACGAAGCTTTGATGTTGTTATGGTGATGTTGTGGGGTCTCTGATCTCCACAGTTTGTCGGGGCAATTTGTCTTCTGGTGTATAGTATTTCTTCAACCTGTGTCCATTGATAGTCTATTCTCCTCCGTTATTGTCGACAATTATGACAGCTCCAGTTGGGTGTATATGCTTTATGGTGAAGGGCCCGGACCATTTTGTTCTGAGTTTTCTGGGGAACAACTTGAGCTTGGAGTTGAAAAGGAGTACTTTGTCGCTGATGGTGATGTCTTTCCTCTTAAGATGACCATCGTGCCACATTTTGGTTTGCTCCTTATAAATCCTGGAATTTTGATAAGCAGTCATTCGGAGCTCCTCTAGCTCCTGTAGCTGGAGTTGTCTGTTTTCTCCGGCACTTTTAAGATCGAAATTTAGTTGTTTGATGGCCCACCAAGCTTTGTGTTCCAGTTCTACTAGAAGATGACAAGATTTCCCGTATACCAAACGAAACGGGGTTGTCCCGATTGGTGTTTTATAGGTTGTTCGATAAGCCCAAAGGGCATCGGGAAGCTTAGTGGACCAGTCAGTGCAATTTCTATTAACTATTTTTTCTAAGATCGCCTTTAGTTGTCTATTTCATACCTCAACCTGACCACTGGTTTTTGGATGGTAAGGTGTGGCTACTTTGTGGTTGACTCCATATTTTTTCAACAGGGCTTCAAAACTTCGTTCCAGAAAATGGGTCCCGCCGTCTGATATGACCGTTCTGGGGACTCCAAATCTGGGGAAAATGATATCTTTAAACAATTTAATCACTGGTTTGGAATCGCTGGACACAATGGGTATAGCTTCGACCCATTTCGAGACATAATCCACCACAACCAGGATGTAGGAGAAACCATAGGAAGAAGGGAAGGGGCCCATATAGTCTACCCCTCACACGTCAAAAAGTTCAATTTCTTGTCACATTGTGAGGGACATTTCATTCCTTTTGGATATGCTGCCGGAGAATTGACATTGTTGCACGATTTCACAAAATCATAGGAGTCCTTTGCTATGGTTGGCCAGAAGAAGCCTGATTGCAGAACTTTTATAGCGGTTTTCTTTGCACTCATATGCCCCCCCCCCCCCCCCCCCCCCGTGGGTCCCGAGTGGAAATGCTCTAGGACTGGAGTAATCTCTTCTTCCGGCAAGCAGCGACGGAAAAGTCTATCAGCACATAGGTGAAATAGGTAAGGTTCATCCCAATGATATTGCTTTATATCGTGGAGGAATTTCCTTTTTTCATGGTAGGAGGCGGAGGGGTGAATGATTTCTGTAGCTAGATAATTGACAATGTCCGCATACCAAGGGAATCCATGGGTAACCTTCATTAGTTGGTCATATGGAAGTGAGTCTCGGATAGGGATTTTATCTTCGTCTTCCACTTCAATACGACTGAGATGGTCGGCTACGACGTTTTCCACTCCGCTTTTATCTTTGATTTCCAAATCGAATTGTTGAAGCATCAACACCCAGCAGATAAGTCTGGGTTTGACATCTTGCTTTTGAATTAGGTATCGAATGGCAGAGTGGTCAGTGTAGATGATGACCTTGGATCCAATCAAATAGGAGCGGAATTTCTCAAACGCATAGATGACAGCCAGGAACTCCTTCTCTGTAGTATTGTAGTTTTTATGTGCTTCATCTAGCGTTTTAGATGTGTAATAGATTATGTAAGGTTTCTTGTCGATCCGCTGTCCTAAAAACTCCCCTATGGTATAATCGCTGGCATCGCACATGATTTCAAATGGTTGCAACCAATCTGGACCTCTCAGTATAGGTGCAGAAATAAAAGCATTTTTGAGAGTTGAGAAACTTTGCAGGCAGTCTTGGTTAAAGATGAACTCAGTATCTTTGGTCAGGAGTTGGGTCATGGGTTTTGCTATTTTTGAGAAATCCTTAATGAATCTTCTGTAGAACCCCGCATGACCCAAGAAAGCCCGTACTCCTTTTATATCTTTCGGTGGAGACAACTTCAAGATAACATCGATTTTAGCCTTATCAACCTCGATCCCTCTGTCACTCACTCTGTGCTCGAGGACGACACCTTCAGTTACCATGAAATGGCATTTTTCCCAATTCAGTATGAGGTTCGTTTCCTCGCATCGTTGTAAAACTTGTCCAAGGTTGATTAGACAGTTATCGAAAGAATCTCCATAAATTGAGAAATCATCCATGAACACTTCCATAATGGATTCTGTTAATCCAGCAAAAATGGCAGACATACACCTTTGGAAAGTAGCGGGTGCGTTACACAACCCGAATGGCATTCTTCTAAAAGCATATGTTCCAAAGGGGCAGGTGAAGGTGGTTTTCTCTTGGTCTTCTGGGTGTATGGGTATTTGGTAGAACCCGGAATAACCATTGAGATAGCAGAAGTATTTCTGATGGGCTAGGCATTCTAGGACTTCATTGAGAAAGGGTAGAGGGAAGTGATCTTTCCGCGTGGATTGTTTTATTTCCTATAGTCAATGCACATCCTCCACCCTGTCACCATCTGATGCAGCCCTATTTTAGGGCTTCATCTTGTGTTATTTTTCTCTTCAATCACATCTATACCTGTTAGATTGCATGTCATTCCCTCTAATATGCTTATTTGTATAAAATGCACTTATGGACATCATTTGCGTGTTTTTCAGGCATTTGGACCACACTTGATGGAAGAGAGAGAGAAGGAGTGATCCTAGGGTTCCTCTACCCTTGGAGAGACCCAAAGTGAAGTCCAAGGCTCCCTCAACCTACCCTTAGTGGCCAAAGATCTTTTGAACCAAAGATGTCCAAGAAAATCCAAAGATCCAAGTCAAAGTGCTGCCCCAGGACTCAACACGGTCGTGGTACAACAAAACGGCCGTGCTAGGTCATTTAGAAATTAACATGCTCAACATCCAAGTCAAGCAGAGAACGCCACGGCCGTGCAGAGCACCACGGCCGTGTTGACCCACCACGGCCGTGGCCGTTTTGACCACCAACCTGACATTGTGCAATTTAATTCCCACGACCGTTCCCCAGCCACCACGGCCGTGGCCTACCCTGCCCACCACGGCCGTGGTACCCCACCACGGTCGTGCTACTCACAAAATCCAGCCACTTTTTCACTATTTTGCCCATTTTGCCCCTAACTTAACCTAGTGCTTCCCCCACACCTATATATACCTAGGTGGCGGTTGGGGCACAAGGTTGGCTAACTTCTACCCCTTCCTAGCTCCCCAAATCACCACCCACTCCATTCCACTCCATATCCACCTCAAATCCACTCCATTTCACCATTTCCACCACAAAACCCCCCATATCTAAGCCTTCCATCCACTTCCCTTCATCATTCCACACCTTTTCATCCAAGGAGAAGAAGGAGGGTGTCCCTGCAGCTGCTGGAGAGGAGGACTTCTTCATCTACACCGAGCTCCATGGCTACTTCTTCATCTATCTCCTCTCTTTTTGTATTTTCCATGTTTATGAGTAGTTAGGCCCCTTGGGTGGGCTGTTTGGGGGAAAATATGTTAATTTGATACCATGTTGGGGGGCAATGACATGTAAACTTTGTAATTTCATTTGTTAATGATTATATTCTATTTCTATCTCATTCTCCATGGATTACTTGTTGGTTTGTGTGTGAAATCACTTAGGAATTTAGGCAAATTCCTTATATGTGTGAATTTTGGGATTTGCCCCTAGGTCCAATTCTTGGATCCCTAGGTTGCCTCCCATCTTCCTACATCCTAATCAATCTCCCTAAACCTAAGTGAGAGATCTAAGTAGCTAGATTAGGTAATTCTAGTGCAATTAGAATGGAGCCTTCTCAAGGCTAGAATGTGGGGGAATTAGGGTCCAAAACCCTAATTTCACCCCCCATTACTACCCTCGGCCCCTGATTTCCCTAGGAATGTCTAATCTAGAAACCTAGACTTGATTAGACTCTAATTGGATTGAACCTAACCCCTAACCCAATTGAGCCTCGTAAGGGTAGTAGGGGGTGTTAGGGACTAGTTCCCCTATACACAACCTAGCATATCCATGGCCAGTTAGTAGCTTAGGTTAATCCATTAGACTCTAACTTGTTGTTTGGTTCGGATAATCTAAATGGAATCATAATGTTCATATGTCACTCCCAACTTAAGTGATAAGTTCATACCCCTAAACAGCCCACACATCTCTTTACTGCTTAAAACCATAGTTTTGTGCTTGCTTAGCTTAATTATCTCTTTCCTTGCTTAGTTAGCTTCTTGCTTTGTTCTTACCTTGTTCATGCTAGTTTAGTTCTTTAATTGATCTTTTGCTTCTTTCTTGCTTGTACTAGTGTAACTTGCCTTTTCATACCTAGCTTAATCCTTTCTTGCTTATTTAGCCTTAATCTAGCCTAGGGTTAATGTAGATTTCATTCCTGCCTTTAACTGCTTTCTTATTCATCCATAGTTTAACAATCAAACCAACCTTTAAACCCTTAACCCTAGTCTCCGCAGTAGGAACCTAGCCAAACTAACCTAGCTCTAGTGCCCCCTCTTTTCCCTGTGGATCGACCCTATACTTGCCACCTTCCTATACTACGACACGACCCCATGCGCTTGCGGGTGTAGTTCTTTTGGTAGAAGTAGGTGTGTTAGTTAGGTTTATAAATTTCAAAAGCAAAATCCCTTACACCATGCATTCCGACCTCGTGGGGCACATCTATTCAATCGAGTAGTGTGTTAGCACCACTAGCGGAATCGCACCACCATCCTAGTGGGTACTAACTCATTTTTGTCGTTAAGCATGACAGTGGTGCCTCCCTTTTTAGGAACTACTTGGACGGGGCTGACCCATTGGGAGTCAGAGATCGGGTAGATTATGCCGAATTTCAGTAATTTGAGGACTTCAAGGCGAACCACTTCTTTAAGATTAGGGTTCATCTTCCTCTGATGTTCTCGTGATGGCTTAAATTCTTTTACCATGGGTAGTTTGTGCATGCATAGGGCTGGATTTATGCCCGTCAGGTTAGTTATCTTATACACAATGGCCTTTTTGTGTTTCTTCAGCTCATCCAGAAGCCTTTCTTCCTGGTCTTCTATTAGGGTGGAACTGATGATAACCAGACATAACTTTTCCTCATCCAAGAAGACATGTTTAAGTCCCATGGGTAGAGTCTTCATCTCAGGAGCCATAGGTGACTTTGTTGCTTCTAAAATGGTGACAGCCTTGAGTTTCTCAAAGGTGACCGTTGGTGCTTCTTTGGTCTTTTCTAAGTGTTGCAGACACTGTTGAACCAATTCATTTGTAGAGAATTCGGCTTCTGGGTTGGTTAGAACATTCTCTAACTCGTCTGATGGCTCATATATTTCTAATTGAGACATTTGTTGTATTGCGTATAAAAGAAAGACCTCCTCTTGAATGTTGGGGCCTTTCATGCTGTTGAGAACTCGAAATTGAATTGCTTCTTTTCCGAGTCTTAGAATGATGGTGCCAGCATCAAAATCAATAAGCGCCCTAGCTGTGGTGAGGAAAGGTCTGCCAAAAATTATTGGGTATCTCAAATATTCCTTGATGTCCATGATGACAAAGTCGCACGGGACATAGGCATCTTTGCCTATCCTAAATGGAATATCTTCAATAATTCCAAGAGGTGTGGTGATGGTAGAGTCAGCTAACTGAATTGTCATTGTTGTGGGTAGCATTTCGGTGAAACCTAATCGTTTGCACAGAGAATAGGGCATAATGGATATGTTGGCCCCTAGGTCAGCTAATCCCATTTTGGTTGATGCATTTCCAATACAACATTGAATGTCGAAGGAACCTGGGTCCTTCTTCTTCTTTGGCATTTTATTGAGGATGATATCAGAGGTGATTTGGGCAAGTTTGATGGTTTCTTGTTCCTTCGTGATGTACTTCCTTTATAATAGGGTTTTGAGGTATTTAGCCCAAGCCGGCACCTCAGAGAGAGCATCAAGGAGTGGGATATCGATGTAAAGTTTCTTCATTGCCTCCTTGAATTTTTGGAACCTGGCATCCATTTTCTTTTCTCACAGTCTTTCCGGATATGGGATCCTTGGTTTATACTACAAGATTTCTGGCTATGTGGACACTTGTTCTTTTTCTTTGCCCTTTACACTCTTTGTGGACTTCTCCGTTTCTGGCTCCGGGCTCTCATTTGGCATAAAGGCAGGTGTATCATCATCATCAAGAGTGATCCTTGTAGTTTCATGAAGGGTGCATCCAGATATCGTAGTAACACCATTCAACTATTCAGGCCTATTCTGTCCATGTTTAGGGTTTGATTCAGGCTGCCCAACAAATGTGCCTGCTGGAGGCTTCAGTTGTGTAGCAATTTGGGCTAGTTGAGCTTCTACTGCCTTTTGCTGAGCTTGTTGATTAGCGAGCATAGTTTGTTGGGATTGCAGCATCTTCCTTATCAAATTCATCTCGTCTTCTGGTTGAGAAGGAGTATTTTTCTGAGGAAGTTGTTGTTGTCCTTGTTGTGGTTGTTGCGGAGGCATCGCTAACTGAGGTTGCTACAACTGAGGGTGCAGCTGTGGATGTAGAGGAGGATGAGTATACTGATAGTAGGCAGATGGATTCCTGGGGTAGTTGGATCTCGGGAAGTTATTTCTGGGGTTCCCCTAATTTTGATTGAAGTTGCTTGGGAATCCTGGTGGCAACCTACTGGAGGACCCGCCCTGCGTCTGGTGTTGCAGATTTGCAGTCCCAGCAGGGTTCCCGTATTGAAATCCTGGGTGGTTTCTTGGTTGGTTAGGATTATATTAAACTTGTCCAGGAATGAAATGAATAGAATTTACTTGTTCTGGCAATTGCTCTTCAGGCTGTTCCATGATTGGTTCGAACTGTTGTGGTGGTGGATGCATATCCATCATCACATTGTAAAGCAAACCGCATGAAAGAGTTGGATGATCAGATGCATGGCAGGCTTCACAGATTCCTGTGGCAACTTTGACCTGTTGGACCTGAGCATTTTTCTTCTTGTCAAATTCCCCAAGAGTGGTTTCAAGAGCTTGTTGCTTATGAGCTATGGTCATTAAGGCTTCAGCAATAGCCTTCATTTCCATTGATTCTTCGGCTTTATAGACCTTGAGGACTCCTTTACCAACTGATCATCCCCAGTTGGACTAATTCTCAGCTCCGAGTGTGACTATTTTCCAGGCATCCTCGTAGGTCTTTCTCATAAAATTTCTTCCAGATGAGGAATCCAGAAATTGCTTGATGTCATCACTCACTCCACTATAGAATGTTTCTATAAGTTGGTTTTGGGATATGTCGTGATGAGGACACTTTTGCATAAGCTCTTTGAACCTTTCCCATGCTTCAACAAGTGATTCCCTGGGAAGTTGAGAGAAGTGATTAATCTGCCCCCTGATCTCGTAAGTTAGTGAAGGGGGGAAGAACTTCTCCAGGAACTTTTCTTCCATGGGAGCCCACGTGGTGATTATTGGCTCCCTGTCAAGCGAGTTATACCATCTCAGAGCTCTCCCAGACAGAGTGAAGTGAAACAGATGCAGCATTATTGCGTCAAAGGCAACTCCGGCATGTGGGACCAGTCAGCATAGTGCCTTGAACCTCTTCAGATGATCCATACAGTCATCTCGAGATCCTCCAGAGAATGAAATGCCCTGCATGATCTGAATCCATTGGGTTCGGATCTCGAAGTTGGGTATGTTGATGATCGGAGGTTGAACCGGATGGTTGTCTTCGTAGTTCTTAGGGACATCATAATCCCTCAACTGCTTGTTCCTTAGTTCCAACTGAGCAACTTGGTTTGCTGCCTCATTTTCAGCTCGGATGTGGGCCTGTTCTTTCGCACGAATCTCTGCTTGAATCTGAGCACGATTATCAGCGATGAGCTATGATCTTTGAGTGGCGATGGTGGCGTTGACCCTCTCCATCACCAATGCAGCCTGGCGTTGATCTTCGGCCATTTGCTTGGCTCTTTGGCGATTGAGTCTGATGCGGAGGTGGAAGCTTCTCTCTACCTCAGAGTCGTACTCTGGATCAGGGGAGAATCTAAGATTATGCGATGATCGCATACACGTTTTCTACTTGAGTAGAGAAAAGAAAACACCTTTTAGATGATGGAAGAGATATAATGAATTCAAGGAGATATGGATTAATAATTAAAAGAAAGTGTAAAACCCTAACCAACTAAAAAGATACTAAATGAAATTAAAACATTTCGTTGTCCCTGGAAACGTCGCCAATTTTTTGATGGAGCTTCCACTCGCGTGGAATTGTGTGCACCACTAAAAATCCCAAAGATAGTAAGTCTTTAGGTTTATCCTTACTTATACTAGGTTAAAACTCCACCCACGTATGCTGAGATACGTGGAAGTCTTATCGCAGTATAGTTAAGGGTTGAATCCATAGGACAACGGTCTTGTTGGTAACAACAAGATGGAAAACGTAAGAATTTCACTTAACTCCTTAATAGTTGATATTTAGTCCAAAGATTTGATTTGGTTGTGCAAGTAAAGTAAAAGCAAGAAAGTAAACTTAGGTTGTTAACAATGATAAAGAATCACTAGGGTGTGATCGGTTTTTCACTACCACTACACATGGATCAAGATAGGCAAAGTAAAACATAACCTGCAACAAGAGTTTAGTCAGTTAGTATCTTTGTAGACTTAGTTTCCTTTCGGAGAACTAACTATGAGAAGTGCGGGAATGTTGCAAAGTCAGCCATCCACGAACGAATGGTCAACTACTTTGCATCATTCCCTTCGCAAAGTGTGTTCCTCGACTCATCAAGGTTGTAATTTCATACATCAACTGATTCCATTTCATAGTATGAGAGTACAACGATGGGAGTGAGTTTACTCCACTTCTTGAAAGACACTCCTAGATACCGAAATAGATGCATGGTGGATACATGCACCAAGAACCAACATTCAAATGCATTTCGAATCTAGTAGTACCAACATAGACAATTCATACTAAAAGATAAAAGATAACACAAGTTGGTGATCAAGCAACAAGCATTCATTAAACGTTTGATGTTGAACTGCAAAGATAATATCTCTATATTGCAAACTATGGATTACATTACATGAGATGAAAACATGGGTAGCGGGGCTACTCCCCGCACCCTAGTGAAATGAGACTACTCGCTCATGACAAGGACAAAGATGGAGGCGAGAAGAGAGAGAGAGAACGTCATCCCAACGAAGGAGAGAGGAAAGTCAACCCCTTGGAATGAGAGAGAAGGACGATCTTCACACTTCACAGGTTGCTCGATGATGAGGACTCCTCTTCCCACCTTCTTTGGCGATGAGAGAGAAAGCAGCTTTGGAACAGAGTGTGGATCTCAGACCGGCAGCCCCTAGGCGGAGGATGGAAGTTGGATTTTCTCTGGAGTGATAGAGGCAGCCTCTAGACATCTGAAAACTTGATGCCCTTGGGAGGACCCCTGGGGTCTTATTTATAGGCCTTAAGTGAAGTCCAAATGCTTTGGTCAGTTTTGGGTCCGTTTGGACTCTGAGACCGTTTGGACTCTAAAACCGTTTGGTCCCATGTGGTCTCGAAACTGGTTGGCTTCATGCGGTTTTGAGACCATTTGACTCCATGCGGTCTTGAGACCAGTTGGCTTCATTCGGTCTTGAGACCGTTTGACTCCATGCGGTCTTGAGACCGGTTGGCTTCATGCAGTCTCGAGACCGTTTGACTTCATGCGGTCTTGAGACCGGTTGGCTTCATGCGGTCTTGAGACCGTTTGACTCCATGTGGTCTTGAGACCAGTTGGCTTCATGCGGTCTTGAGACTGGTTGGCTTCATGCGGTCTCAGGACCATTTGACTCCATGCGGTCTTGAGACCAGTTGGCTTCATGCGGTCTTGAGACCGTTTGACTCCATGTGGTTTTGAGACCGGTTGGCTGCATGCGGTCTTGAGACCGTTTGACTCCATGCGGTCCTGAGACCGGTTGGCTTCATGCGGTCTCGAGATCGTTTAACTCCATGCGGTCTTGGGACCGGTTGGCTTCATGCGGTCTCGAGACCGTTTGACTCCATGCGGTCTTGAGACCGGTTGGCTTCATGCGGTCTCGGGACTATATGGTTTTTTTGTGATTTTTTTTGTCTTTTTCTGTAAATAAAAAGGAGAAAAGTTAATCTAACAATTTATTTGCAATAAACGAGGATAGCTAGGGATTTTGTCTAATATGTCTAAAGAAAAGTGTAGAAAATGGAAGAAGAATACTAAGATAACATCACGAAATTGGAGGTTATCAAGAACACCATGACAGACGGGGCAGATGTTTTCTCTCCACCTTCTTCTTCTTCTCATAATCCTCGCTCGTAGTACGAGGAGCAGCTCATGGACGAGATGGTGGCATAGAAATGGCATAGACGTAGCAGATCTAGATCCAGATCTGAATGAGGTGTCTTGCATATTTGAGTCTTCACTCCAGATCTGGGTGAACAGGCCGCAAAACCACCACGGGGGCAGGTTCTTGGCTATGGAGATTGTCTCCTTAGGCTCAGGACAGTCCCGCAGCCTAACGACGTCTGGAGATGATCATTTGACCGGCTGGAGTCACGTTCTATTTATAGGCAGATCCACACCAACTTAAATTCGTGACCTTGGCATTTCTGCTGCAGGTTGCGGCTTTTGTCGTGGTCGCGGTTGTCTAGAGTCACGATGTTGTAGTTGTGTTCGCAAGAGGAGGGGCGGAGAGGAGGCAGATCTTTTCTGCTGCTGTGATGGTGGGTGGCGTCGTAGATACCAAATCATGGATGGGCACCCCTGGATGATTGAGTATGCATTAGGTAGATGCTCGGTGTTTGGCTCGGTCGTGCCTTTGTTGTAGGTCATGATTCACAAATAGGGAGGTCGTGATTCTAGGGATCTGGGATAGGTGTCCGTGATGTCTTGCAAGTCGCGATTGTTGGAGCGTTGCCACGACTGTGATTGTGGTGGGATGCAGTAGAGCCGCGACTGCGGAGGCAGGTCATGATGGTGGGGTTAAGGCACACCAACAATGGTGAGGGAGAGCAGTGGTGATCTGCAAGAATAGAACCGCAGTTCTCTCTTGGACCAATCACAATCGAGAGGAGAGTAGACTGCGGGCGCAAGGATCAGGACCTCAGACAGGTTTCCGTGGTCTTTTGGCTTGGTCACAATGTTAGGGTGAAGAAGGACACCGCAAGCGCGATTATGGAAGTAGAGGGGAGACAAGATCATGGCAGCAATGGAGGTCGTGATTGCCTCCGTAAGGTCATACTGTAGGTCGCGGCTTCACTGCACCTGACCGCGGTCGCGGCTTGTGAGAATCGTGGTCGCGATTGTGAGATGCATAGAAGAGGGGAAGTGAAGAAGAAGTCGTGGTCACAACATGGTGATGAGGGCCGCATGCTGTGGTTGGAAGAAGAAGGCAGCCGCGAGCATGAGTGATGAAGGAACCACAGGTGCAACTTTGTTGTAGGTCGGAATTAATGGAATCATGATCGCAGCTCAGTTGCTCGGCAGGTCGCGGGCACTGAAGAGTAGTGGAAGGTCACGGTTTCGGGGCGGTCGCAATCCAGTAATCACAGACAGGTGGTAGGGATCATGATTGGATGGTTAGCTAAGACTGCGGGTGAGAAGGGAGGCAGACCGCTGTTATGAGAGGGTGTTTGTGATGTTTAGGTTTGCAAAGATCGCAATCGTGGGAAGAGGAGAGTACCGGTCACGATTGTGGAAAGGTGGGGCCCATCGGTTTGTTGAGAGGCGAGTGAATAAGAGAAGAGGAGAGGGTATCGCTCGTTGCTGATCAGAACAAAGAAAAGCCGAAAGGAAAAGGATATGGGCCTAGGAGACAAGGCCCAAAGCTCAAAACGACCTGCACAAGGGTGCAAAAAATCAATAAAGATAGGAGTAAAATCAATTAAGCCAATATAAGTTGCATATAAGAAGATAAGGCTAATAAATGCATGAATGTAACCAAAATTGGGCTAAACGAGATGATTTGAACTAAGATGAATATGCATTCATCAAGATTCTTATATTGTATCATATATGTAAACCCTTATGGGATATTATGATGTACTTTTGTAATCTTATATGAAATTTGAATGTAGTCATTATTTTTTTTCTGCTGCTACACTTTGGTCTTTTGCATACCATTATAATAAATTTGGAAAATTTATACCTATTTAGACATACCTTTGAGTGTTTTGGTGAGATCAACCCCTTACTAAAGATTTGAAGAACAAAACATCCACTCAAACACACTAAGGTATGTTGGAATAGGTGTAACATTTTAAAACATCAATAAGTGGTATTCAAAATAACCAAAGTGTAGCAAAAGAATAAAAATAACTGACTATATTCAATTTATATAAAAGTTTACACAAGTACATCATAATATACCATAAGGGTTTACATGTATGATACAACATAAGAATGTAAGTAGAGGGAAATCTAAGCCATAACAACTTTGTCTCCAAGATTTAACTCCTTAAGCTAGTCCAAAACTTCATGCCTTATAATCCAAGTCCTTCACCTAGGGTTGGAAGCATACCCCAGAAAGAAGAGAAAATAGATGACATCAACAAAGGCTGGTATGAGCATACTAAATAGGAAATTGAGCAATATATGGAATAAAGTACATCAAATATAAAGGGATTCCCATAGAAAGGAGAAGGACCACCCAAAAGGGTATCAAGAGAAAAGGAATTGAAATCATATGATAACAAAAGAATACTTGCCATTAGTAAAATATAAAGATTGTGCCACACAAGCACATGTAAAGAATTAGGGCACACACCCCATATCATCAACCTGCATGCACGTGAGATAAACATAGCCCTAGAATAATATAAAGACAAAGGCAGCCATGTCCCATAAACTTGAAACCTAATAGAGAAAGGAATACTACCAATCTCCCAAATATATTAAACATGGGCTAAGAATCACACATCTTGCCCTGGGTATGAGTTTCCTTTCCATTCCAAAAGAGCAGGAAATATCACATCTTCTCGACAGGATATAACACATTTGCCATAAAAACCGATGCAATTGCACTACTCTAGTGCTAATAAATCACATAGCATGTTAAATTTAGATGCAAGTAGAAAGTATAATCAGAATATATCAACTAGTCACAACATAAGTGACCAACATATACATCCACCTCATAAGTGGGCAAAAGATGTCACATGTCATCTTTTAGAGTTCCATCATGAACAAAGCATAAGATAAGAGTTCAAAAGAGTATCCATGATCACATGATCCATATCAAATAAGGTAGTTCACATGAACAATGATTTTCAAAAGAAAAGACATTGTATATAGGATAATTTCCATAGGACAAAGAGAATGAATAAGCATAGGTGAATTGCTCAACATAGAATAATAGGGGATATATCATACCTCAACTTCAAAGTCTAGACAGTCCAAGTCAGTGCTAGATCCAAGCCTAGGCCTCCAAAGAACCTCTAGGGAAGGTGGAAAGGTCTAATCAGTAAGGTTCCCAAACATAGAGAGGTTGGTTTCTCCAACAAAGCTCCTATCTCGAGCAAGAAGCACCCTCTCCACTTTAGAGGTGAAAAACCCTAACAAAAGAACATGGAGATGAGGTGTTTATGTATTCTAGGTGGGGTTTCACCATGGAAGGCCATGTTTCTGACCTGGAGGAAGGTGTAAGGAAGACTAACAATATTAAAATTGGGAAGTAAAGTAGGATACTTACTAGTTCTGGTCAAAATCACCAAGGAGGAGCTTAAGAAATCCTAAATAGAGAAATTTGGAAACCTAGGAGCCTTCTTCACCAAGGTAGGCACCATCTTTTACCTTGGGACAACACCTTCGCGGAAAAACAGAGTAGGAATAATGATCTAAGCTAGAGGAAATAAATGAGAGCAAGAGTTGTTTTAATGGGAGTTGGGAAGGGGTAGATATGGCTATATAAAGAAAGAGGTCAAGTATGAGGTGTCTATGAGACTTTCCATGTGTCATGTATAAGGGTATCCATGGACATGCAAGATTTTATGGTAAAGGAAGAAGTCAAGCATGAGGTGTCAAATTACATTCCATGTGTCCAATGCTAAGGGTTCCTATGGACATGCAAACCTTTATGGATAATGAAGAAGTCAAGCTTGAGGTGTCCATGGAGCTTTACATGTAACTTAGCCAAGGGATTTCATGGCCATGCAAGAGGACAGATCATAGAGGCTTCTTGAATTTAAAATGTCAGTTTATGGACACTTATAGGCCATCCCAACCGACTTCCAATCAAAGAAATTATCCCATTGGTTGATAGATTCTAAAGATAAGCTCATTATAAAGAGAGTAATCCCTAAAATGCCCTTGGAAAGAAACACCTTCAAACCAAGATGCAACTAGGCGCCATATGGTTAAAAAACTTGAGAATGGTAAGGGAATATATAAGGATTATAATGCATGTGACAATTTGCAATGAAAAAATCCCAATTGGGTAAATTGTAGAAAAGTCCAAAATGTACCTAAAACTGCATAACATGCACAAACAACATCCAAATTGAGCCAAACTTCATCCACAAGTTATCTTTGATGTTTTGAACATGAATTTTCCATTATTTACATATTTTGAAGTTATATAATCACATTATTCATTACTTATGCCTTTTACTCATTTTCTCTCTCCTCAACTTATCTTAATATTTCAAGGTTGTCCAAATTAGATGAAATTTGACATGTAGGCTAATTTTCATATGTAGATTTTGAATGTGAAGTTTGTTTCCACTTTTTAGACTTATTTTTATGTAATATGTCATATGACCAATTAATGGACCATTATCTAAATTATTCATCCAATTAAATTTCTTATCTTCATATTACCACTAAAATGAGTTATGTGGCATATTTTATGTATCTATTATAAAACTAAGATTAATGTTAGAAGATTTGGTTAAATTAAGGTGATCTATAGATGCATTATCTCATTGGGGTTATACTAAACATCTATTTAGGTCAAACCTTCAACCTTTTTTGGCTAAGTCCTAAATATCAACTTCCATGGTAGGGTCTGAGATCTAGTATGTTACAACACACCACCCCTTAAAGGGATTTCATCCTCGAAATCAAAACATTCACATATGAGAAAACAACTTATTCACCACCCATTAAAGGACTCATTTTATTAAGTCAAAACTATTGTTTAGGTGCAAAAGGTTCAACTACACTTCCTTACATTCAACTACATAAGCATCATGAAAAAAAACATAACTTTTAAAGACTAAGTATGAACTATGGGTTAACTTTCTCTTATCCATCCTCAAACACATCTTTACACTTGTAGTTCAACATATTAGGGTCCCTAAATATAAATGATATAGATGTATAAAGCTATTATTGCCTAAAAGCATGCTATTTTGAACAATTCATATCAGCTCTGGCCAGGCCAGTATCATATGGTTTTCGGAGTCCTCGTAAACAAAGATAGTGGTGCGAAGGAAAATCTTGCCAGCCCTCAAACCCTGATCCTTTCTAGACACCTTTACTTTTAACTACATGTCCTAGTAGCAGCCTAAAGGCCAAGCTAAACAACCTCAAGTTATTATGGTTACTTTTAGGGATCTATTCATCATTATTCTAATGTGAAACTATAGGACCCTAAATCAACCCTTCATAATCTATTGATCAACTCTAGGGCAAACATGTCACTTAAACGTAAGGCAAGTATTCTAACTAGGGAGACAAAATTGAAATAGTCAAATTCCAACTACTATGGGCTCTGATACTATGTTGTAAGGAGGTGGGATCACCCCCTTACTAAAGATTTGAAGAATAAAACATCCATTCCAAACACACTAAAAGGTATGCTAGAATAGGTGTAACATTTATAAATTTCAATAAATGGTATTCAAAACAACCAAAGTATAGAAGTGGAATAAAAATAATGACTATATTCAATTTTTACAAAAGATCACAAAAGCACATCATAAAATCCCATAAGGGTTCACATGTATGATACAACATAAAGATCCAAGTAGAGGGAAATCTAAACCATAACAACTTTGTCTCCAAGATTTAACTCCTTAAGCTAGCCCAAAACTGCATGCCTTATCATCCAAGTCTTTCACGTAGGGTTGGAAGCATACCCCAATAAGAAGAGAAAATAGATGATATCAGAAAAGGTTGGTATGTGCATACAAAATAGGAAATTGAGAAATAAATGGAATAAAGGACATCAACTATAAAAGGCTTCCCACAGAAAGGATAAGCACCACTGATGCGATGATTTTGAGTCGCATTTATAGACATGTTTTATATGTGGTTTATGCTTTAATTAGTCATTTCTATGGTTAATATCACATAATTCATCCATTTTGGTCTTTGCCATCATTTTATGTCAAATCCCCTTAGTTTCATCATTTTGAGCATTCATTATCACATTATTATTATTTGTGTGGATTTATTTGATCTTGTCTTTGAATTTCAGGAAAAATAGGTATTTGCTTCCGTCGATACCATCGACGGAAGTCGATACCATCGACAAGACCGCAGGTTGCCAGCCGAAAGGAGCAGCAAAGAGTCGATACCATCGACGCTGATGTCGATGGTATCGAGATGTCTTCAGATTGCTGGCAAAGGAGCAGTCGATAGTATTGACACCAAGTCAATACCATCGACACATGGAGGCTACAACGTCACAAAATGACAGAACCGACGCCAAAAAGGGAGTCGATACCATCGACCCGAGTCGATGGTATCGAGATGATGTCGGGCGTGACAAAGGAAGGGTTTGCAGGTATCGACTCGCACCGATGGTATCGATGCCGTAGGATATGAGTTTGCTTTCTAATGATCTCAATCGGACGATTGGAGTTAATTAGCGACCTAATTAGGGACTTATACCTAAGGACGGCCGCCCAGACAGGAGGGAGATTGGATTAGCCATTGCACAAGTGCCGAGGAGTGAGAGAAAGGAGAACGGAGGCCAGAAGTTCATACCAGTCGATCCGGACGCTGCCGAAGACGGATTTCACCACCGAGAGGTGGGAAAGCACGTGTTCTACGCAAAGGATCAATCGGTTCTTCTCCGTTCAAGGGTTTTCACTTTCAATTCACATTTTTCATATGATTTCCCCTATTTCTACCATATACTTGTGTGAGATGAACATGCGGGGCTAATCCCCTCCATCTTTAGGACCGGGAGTAGCCCGGGAATTCATTGTATGTCAGTTTTATAATAGTAATTCATATTTGCTCTCTTAAATCCGTGGTATAGCTTCATTTTCTCCATATATTGTTATGCTTGATCACCATAATAATAATCTAATGCCTTTAATCACTTCGACAGAAGGATTAACGACTGAAATGAGACGAAACCTACATTAATCGATAAATCCCTTGAACAAGGTGGTGTAAAATTAATGGTGGATACTGAGAGATCGTTCGTAATGCGCTTAGTTTAGGGGATATGTTACTACGACGGTGGAACCTACCTAAACCTAAGTAGTGAATTGTACCACGACAGTGGGCAATTCTATTTTCAGGCCACTACCCGGATAGAGAGAGAAGAGTGAGGCATTGTATAAAATCTAATACAATGAATACCCGCGGTGAAACCGCAATCCTAAAGATACCTTTTTGAATTGATTAAATTAACCTTTAATCAATTGTTTGCTTTGTTTTATTTTTATTTTCTTTTAAATTTTGACAACAAACCCCAATTTGTTATTCGGCTTAGCTGATCGCAAATAGTTAGTAGGAGTCTCTGACAATTCTAAGTATCCCTGTGTTCGACTCGGGCCTCACAAAGGCCTGTACTACTCGACGTGTATACTTGCGTTTTTAGCGCGTAGTAAAATACACGTCAAGTTTTTGGCGTCGTTGCCGGGGATACAGCAAATTGTTGGCACTTTGAGTGCTATGAGCGGCCACTCTAGGCCACACATTTTTTTTTTATAATTTGCATTCAACTTCAAATATTTTCTTTCTTTTGTTCGTTCATTTTTATACTCGTGAAAGCACTGTACTGGACTGAATTTTCTTATTTCAGGTGTTGTGTATGGTGCAAACGCGCAGTACTGACTATGCAAATCCCACACCCGAGGTTCCGCTGTCGGGACCTGAGGACGAGGAGCATTCCGAGCAAGAGTACCAAGAAGAGGTAGATTCTGAATCTGAACACGAAGAGATGGCTGACGAACCAACGATTTGGGTGAAGATTAAAGCTTCTTCCGCATCTACTTCTAAAGGGCCGATAAAGAAGCAAGCAATCAATATACCAACGTATAAGATTGATTCGGCCCTAATCAATTTGGTGAAATCTTACGCTTTCCATGGTTTGAAGAATGAGGATCCCGTTGCACACCTGAGTCAATTCGTGGAGAACTGCGATATGGTGAAAATTGACCGATTTCCGCAGACTGCACTCTATTTGAAGCTCTTTCCGAGCTCACTAGCGGGAATTGCATGAGAATGGCTACACAACCTAGATGACGAATTTGTGGAGTCTTGGGATCATATGGTGGAGGTATTCTTTGAGAGGTTCTTCCCTCCTGAGAAGACTAACGACATGATCAGAAAAATTCATAATTTCACTCAACAGGCTGGTGAGACATATTCGGAGACCTGGGAGAGATTTCAGGTCATGCTGAGGAGATGCCCACATCATGGGCTGGATAAGGAAACACAAGTGAAAATTATCTATTTTGCTCTCTCCAAGCACAATAGGAGTAACCTTGATTCTGCAGGATCTGGATTCTTTTTGAATAATATAGACACCAGATGTTGGGAGATATTAAAGAATATGGCTAGGAAACAGTCATGGAGTGACAGAGGTGCTGTGGAGCATGTCAGAGCTACTGGCGAATCCAGAGTAGTTAAGGAGCTGAACGATAAGTTAGATCTTCTAGCCAAGAAGCTGCTATCAAAGGAAGATGCATCTGAGGATGAGGAAGCCCAAGTGAAATTCATGCAACAACAGGGCTACAGAAACAATGACTATGCATGGAGGAGAGATAAAAATTTCTCATGGAAGGATCTGAATAATTTTCTGCAGGATCCAGATGCCAAGACACAACCTAGAGTGGAGGACAAGAACACTGAACTACTGAGTCAAATGGTTCAGCAGAATCAGGAAATGATGGCTATGTTCGGTAAACAATTACAATCTCAAGGTGATATCTTAACCAAATTTGGGCAGACGCTGCAAAGCCATGGAGCACAAATGCGGGCATTAGAAACCACCGTGGTGCAGATTTCCAGTGAAGTGGCGGCCATCAAGCATGCCAATCAACAGAAACCGGCCGAGAATGCAAACGTCGCCCAAGCACACCATCAAGTCAAGTATATGTCTGTGGTAAGCAATGAGGAGGAATCTCAGGTGCAAGAAGCTAAAGAGGAAAGAAAAATAACATTTAATACGCATGCAACACCGGCCATACCGTATCCACACACTTACTATGGATTGTCGGGCGGAAACCCGTTCTTTAGAAAATCACAACGAGTTATGAATATTGCATCTCCATCTAGGCAAGAAGAACAATTGAAGGTTGTTTGTGTACGTGTGAAAACATCTAATGCGAGAGAGGAACCACAACAAGCAATTACTGTTGATAATGTCTCGACAAAGTCCACGTCGGAGAGAGTAATTGAAGCAAGCTTAGGGGAGTTGGCCCCGAAAAGCTCGTATGTGCCACCTCCCAGGCGTGTCAATGCAGCAAATGTGTCAAGTCAGGACAAGCTGAAGCCAAAGAAAGAGCACCGTCATTTTAGGAAGTTCTTGGAAATGTTAAGAAAACTCCACATCAATATTCTACTAGTGGAGATGATCGAGAAGGTTCCTGCTTATGGGAGGTTCATCAAGGAAATCATCAATAAGAAGCGGCGGATAAAAGACGATGATATTTGTCGGAGGAATGAGACGGTGAGCTCTATGATTCACGGGAGTTCACCAAAGAAGAGAAAAGACCCATAAGGCTTCTACATTCCTTGCTCAATAGGTGGTCGACATTTTCCTAAAGCGCAATGTGATTCCGGCGCCAGCATAAATCTCATGCCTCTAGAGACATTTCAGAAACTTGGGTTAAAAGAGATAAAGAAGTCGGCCGCAACAATTGAATTAGCGGATGGGTCTATCGTGAGACCATATGGAGTGTGTGAGGATGTTCTCGTCAAAGTGGATAGATTCATATTCCTGGTGGATTTTGTTGTCACTGATATGCCACCGCTCCAAAGCTGTGAAATTCTTCTAGGAAGACCGTTCCAAGCAACGGCGGACGTCGTGACTGCCCTAGGGAGAGGTACATTGTCCTTGGGAATTGGAGGAGATCGAGTTGAATTCAAGTTAAGCACATGCCCCAAAGTGCCAAGATGATGAGCTTCAAGTCGTCTAGCCTAAGACGTTAAATAAGGGCGCTTGTTGGGAGGCAACCCAACCATCGGTACAGTAGGATAGTTTAATTACATTCGTAGTTTAATTTGTTTTTACTTAGTTTTTAGTATAAAAAAGATACCGTGATCGGTTTGTTTGATGTGAAGGCTGAGGCAGAGTCGATACCATCGACACACTGGTCGATGGTATTGACCAGGTTACAGGTTGACGACTGCAGATTTTGCTCTGCGTCGATACCATCGACGGCCTCATCGATGGTATCGACCTACCTATAGGAAGATCGCAATATCAAAGTCGATGGTATCGACATTCCAGTCGATACCATCGAGATCTCAGGAGATTTTCAGAAGAATTGACTCAGTGGAGTCGATACCATCGACGGGTGTGTCGATGGTATCGACATTTTCAAGTGAAAAAGGCGACGGCCGAACTCGCGAGGCAGTTGCCCTAATCAGCGAAGTCGATACCATCGACTTCTGTTGATGGTATCAACGGGCACACAGCAGTGTCGGTGTCAGTTATTCAAGACGGGGTTATTGGTCAAATGAAGTCACATCTTCAATGATTTCTTCCTCCACTTGCGCCAAGTGTCATCCAGAACAAATTCGGACCCCACGACCCTGGCAGTACCCGCCTCCGCCTCCACAGGAGTGATCCGGTATCCCTATTCCAATCTTTAAGTTTGTTTTTGACTATGAGGCCATAGTCGAATTCAAGCTTAGGGGGGTAGTTGGAACAGTTCTATCTTTTATTGTTTTTAGTTTTTAGCATTTTTTGTTTTTGTTCTCTTGTTATTTGTTTTCTTGCAATTTTAGCTTTTGTAGGATCCACATGCTATCTAGTGTAATTGTGGATGTCATAAAAGTTGTGTCATCTTGCTGTTAGTGCATAGGAAATTCAAGGGAAATTTAAAATGTTTGTGTCTTTGGATAGCTTGTTTTGTTTTGACCTTGGGAACACATCCTATGAAAATAATTGATTATGTCAACTTTAAAACAACATTTCATACTTGTACTCCTAATAATTCATGAAAGTGGACGGATATGGTTGTTTGAGCCTAACCTAACCAAATGGTAATGAGACTTTATTTGGATATAAGAGAGAGAACCTTCTAAACTACTACAAAGGTCAGTAAGGAGGGACACATAATATCTTTCTAAGGTTCAGTCATCTAGTCTTGTGATCGTTCCACTTCATTTTTCTATAATCCACCTAAGAATTGGAAGTAAAGTGCAGTTTTAATTCCTTTTTGTGTGCATAGCATTTAGATAGGACTTGCATTGATATTTTCCATATGTTGCATAAAAAGAAAAAAAATATAGTGAATCATGCACATTACCTTTAGGTGCATGCCATGTAGTCGTATTCATGATTTTCATGCATAAAGTATATCATGTATCTCGATTTTTCCCAATGGTGAATTAAACTATTCCATACCTTCTAAATAGCGCAAAAATTTATGAGTATGAAGAAAATAGCCCCATAAAATTATCTTTAAGCAATTATGGATATGTGGGCTGAAGAAAAATCTGAAAATCTGCAATATAAAAAAAAAGAGAGAAAAGAAAAAGAATTTAGAAGAAAGTGAAATAAGGAGGAAGGAACATGATATCAATTGCATTTCAGAATAATTGAGTACATGATGTAGCTTGACTAGATATCCATCTCATTTTGAGGCGGATGGTTAGTGCATGCATCATTCCACCCAATTTTAGGCATTAGGGCATTTCTAATGTGCATTTGCATCATATAGGACATTTTTGTATTATGCATGTTGAAACTGTACAATACTTCCACTTTCTTCCATGAGCCACCCATTTTCATCCACCCGTTGCTCGGATTGGTAGGCCACCGTGAATTTCTCCTCACTAATGAATATCAGGAGAACTGCTTCCATGTAGATGGTAGTTAGGGCGAGCAACGTAGTATAGGCGATCACAAGATGCACCAATGTTGAACCGGTGAATTTTATTATGTTAACTGCCTTATGTGATAGTGTTCATCGGTTTGGAGGTCAATTTCTTTTATGGATGATTACTGTCGCCTTTAGGGTAATTACCATTCTGTGGCTAGAAAAGGCTGGTTTGTGAATGTTCAATGGGAGTCATATGGGATGTTGGGTTGGTGTGTTGTTTTTCAGTTGACATTTGCAATTCTATTCTAAGGATTAGTTACTCGAGGGCAAGCAATGCTCAAGCTTAGGGGAGTTTGATGCGATGATTTTGAGTCGCATTTATAGACCTGTTTTATATGTGGTTTATGCTTTAATTAGTCATTTCTAGGGTTAATATCGCATAATTCATCCATTTTGGTCTTTGCCATCATTTTATGTCAAATCCCCTTAGTTTCATCATTTTGAGCATTCATTATCACATTATTATTATTTGTGTGGATTTATTCGATCTTGTCTTTGAATTTCAGGAAAAACAAGTATTTGCTTCCGTCGATACCATCGACGGAAGTCGATACCATCGACAAGACCGCAGGTTGCCAGTCGAAAGGAGCAGCAAAGAGTCGATACCATCAACGCTGATGTCGATGGTATCGAGACCTCTTTAGATTGCTGGCAAAGGAGCAGTCGATAGTATCGACACCAAGTCGATACCATCGACACATGGAGGCTACATCGTCGCAAAATGACAGAACTGACGCCAAAAAGGGAGTCGATACCATCGACCCGAATGGATGGTATCGAGATGATGTCGGGCGCGACAAAGGAAGGGTTTGCAGCCAGCCGCTACTGTAGCGGGTCAATACCATCGACTCGCGTCGATCGTATCGACGCCGTAGGATATGAGTTTTCTTTCTAATGATCTCAATCGGACGATTGGAGTTAATTAGCGACCTAATTAGGGACTTATACCTAAGGATGGCCACCCAGACAGGAGGGAGATCAGATTAGCCATTGCACAAGTGCCGAGGAGCGAGAGAAAGGAGAACGGAGGTCAGAAGTTCATACCAATTGATCCGGACGCTGCCGAAGACGGATTTCACCACCGAGAGGCGGGAAAGCACGTGTTCTACGCAAAGGATCAATCGGTTCTTCTCCGTTTAGGGGTTTTCACTTTCAATTCACGTTTTTCATATGATTTCCCCTATTTCTACCATATACTTGTGTGAGATGAACATGTGGGGCTAATCCCCTCCATCTTTAGGACCGAGAGTAGCCCGGGAATTCATTGTATGACAGTTTTATAATAGTAATTCATATTTTCTCTCTTAAATCCATGGTATAGCTTCGTTTTCTCCATATATTGTTATGCTTGATCACCATAATAATAATCTAATTCCCTTAATCACTTCGAAAGAAGGATTAACGGCTGAAAAGAGACGAAACCTACATTAATCGATAAATCCCTTGAATGAGGTGGTGTAAAATTAATGGTGGATACTGAGAGATTGTTCGTAATGCGCTTAGTTTAGGGGATAGGTTACTACGACGGTGGAACCGACCTAAACCTAAGTAAGGAATTGTACCACGACAGTGGGCAATTCTGTTTTCAGGCCACTACCCGGATAGAGAGAGAAGAGTGAGGCATTATATAAAATCTAATACAATGAATACCCGCGGTGAAACCGCAATCCTAAAGATACCGTTTTGAATTGATTAAATTAACCTTTAATCGATTGTTTGCTTTGTTTTATTTTTATTTTCTTTTAAATTTTGACAACAAACCCCAATTTGTTATTCGGCTTAGCTGATCGCAAATAGTTAGTAGGAGTCTCCGACAATTCTGAGTATCCCTGTGTTCGACTCGGGCCTCACAAAGGCCTGTACTACTCGAAGCGTATAGTTGCGTTTTTAGCGCGTAGTAAAATACACGTCAACCACCCAAATGTGTATCAACAGAAAAGGAATTGAAATCATATGATAACAAAAGAATACTTACCATTAATAAAAGATAAATATTATGCCACACAAGAACATGTAAAGAATTAGGGAACACACCCCATATCATCAACATGCATGCATGTGAGATAAACATAGCCCTAGAACAATATAAAAACAAAGGTGGCCAAGTCCCATAAACTTGAAACCTAATATAGAAAGGAATACTTCCAATCTCCCAAATATATAAAAGATGGGCTAATAATCATACATCTTACCCTGGGAATGAGGTTCCTTTCCATCCCAAAAGAGCAGGAAATATTGCATCTGCTTAGCAGGAAAGAACACATCTGCCATAAAAACCAATGCCATTACACTACTCTAGTGCTACTGAATCACATAGCATGTTAAATGTAGAGGCAAGTAGAAAGTATAGTCAAAATATATAAACTAGTCACCACATAAGTGACCAACATATACATCCACCTCATAAGTGGGCAAAAGACATCACATGTCATCTTTTGTAGTTCCATCATGAACAAAGCATAAGATAAGAGTTCAAAAGAATATCCAAGATCACATGATCAATATCAAATAAGTTAGTTCACATGAACAATGCTTTTCAAAAGAAAAGACATTGTGTATAGGATAATGTCCATAGGATAAAGAGAAAGTATAAGCAGTGGTGAATTGCTCAACATAGAAGAATAGGGGATACATCATACCTCAAATTTAGAGTCTAAATAGTCCATGTTTAGACTAGTCCTCCAAAGAACCTCTAGGGAAGGTGGACAAATCCAATAAGTAAGGTTACCAAGCTTAGATAGGTCAGTTTCTCCAACAAAGCTCCTATCTCGAGAAAGGAGCACCTTCTCCACTTTAGAGGTCAAAAACCCAAACAAAAGAACATGCAGATCAAGTTTTTATGGGTTCTAGGTGGAGTTTCACCATGGAAGACTAGTGTTCGACATGGAGGAAGGTGGAAGGAAGACTAGCAACATGAAAATAGGGAAGGAAAGGAGGAAACATACTAGTTTTGGTCAAAATAACCAAGTAGGGGCTTAAGAAATCCTAAATACAGAAATTTGGAACCCTAGGAGGCTTCTTAACCAAGTTAGGCACCTATTTTTACCTTGGGACAACATCTTCGTGGTAACACAGAGTAGGAATGATGCTATAAGCTTGAGGGAATAAATGAGAGCAAGATTTTTCAAATTGGGAGTTGGGAAGGGGTAGATATGGCAATATAATGAAAGAGGTCAAGTATGAGGTGTCTATGAGACTTTCCATGTGTCATGTATAAGGGTGTCAATGGACATGCAAGAATTTATGGATAAGGAAGAAGTCAAGAATGAGGTGTCAAGTTACTTTCCATGTGTCCAATGCTAAGGGTGCCTATGGACATGAAAACCTTTATGGATGAGGAAGAAGTCAAGCATGAGGAGTCCATGGATCTTTCCATGTTTCCTTAGCCTAGGGATTTATGGTCATGCAAGAGGACATATCATAGAGGCTTATTGAATATAAAAATTCGGTCCTAAAATCCAATTGAAACTTCTAGCCCGTCCCCACTATCCTTCAAACAAAGCTTTTAATGATAAACTCATTTATAAAGATGGTAATCCCTATAATGCCCTTGGAGTGAAACACCATCAAACCAAGGTGCAACCAGGTGCCCTATAGTTAAAAAACTCGATAATGGTAATGGAATATATAATGATTAGAATTCATGTTGCAATTTGCAAATAAAACCTCGCAATTGGGTAAATTGCATAAAAGTCTAGAATTTACCTAAAAGTGCATAACTTGCACAAACAACTTCCAAATTCAACCAAACATCATCCACAAATTATCATTGATGTGTTGAATTTTAATTTGCCATTATTTCCATATTTTGAAGTTATATAATCACATTAGTCATTACTTATGCCTTTTACTCATTTTCTCTCTCCTAAACTTATCCTAATATTTCAAGGTAGTCCAAATTAGATGAAATTTGACATGTAGGCTAATTTTGATATGTAGATTTCAAATTTAAAGTTTGTTTCCATTTTTGAGACATATTTTTATGAGATATGTCATATGGTCCATTAATGGCTCATTATCTAAATTATTCATCCAAAATGAGTTATGTGGCATATTTTATGTATCCATTATAAACCTAAGATTAAAGTTAGAACATTAGGTTACATTAAGGTGATATATACAAGCATTATCTCACTGGGGTAATACTAAACATCTATTTCCATCTAACCTTCAACCTTGTTTGGCTAAGTCCAAAATGTCAACTTCCAAGGTAGAGTCCAAGATCTAGTATGTTATAGCACACCACCCCCTAAAGGGATTTCATCCTCAAAATCAAAACATTCATATATAAGGAAACAAATTATTCACCACCTCTTAGAGGATTCTTCTTATTAAGTCAAAACTATTATTTAGGTACAAAAGGTTCAAATACACTTCCTTACATCCAACTACATAAGCATCATACAAAAAAAACATAACTTGTAAAGACTAACTAGGAACTATGGGTTAACTTGGTCTTGTCCATCCTCAAAGAAGTCTTTACAACTGGGAGACTTGTTCAACATATTAGGGTCCCTAAAAGAAATCATATAGATGTTTAAGGGTACTATTACCTAAAAGCATGCTATTTTGAACAATTCATATCAGCTCAGGCCAGGCCCATATCATATGGATTTAGGATTCCTCATAAACCAAGCTAGTGGTGTGGAGGAAAATCTTTCCAACCCCTGAACCCTAATCCTTTCTAGACACCTTTGATTTCAACTTCATGTCCTAGTAGCAGCCTAAAGGCTAAGCTAAATAACCTAAAGTTTCTATGGTTACTTATGCATCTTTTACTTGTAAGTATTTTAAGGTCTATTCATCATTATTTTAATGTGAAACTATATGATCCTAAATCAATCCTTCATCATCTATTATTCAACTCTAGGGCAAACATGTCACATAAATGTAAGCCAAGGATTCTAACTAGGGAGACAAAATTGAAATAGTAAGATTCCAACTACTATGGGCTCTGATACCATGTTGTAAGGAGGAGGGATCACCCCCTTACTAAATATTGAGCACGGTATCAGAGCCAGGTTAGTAGTTAGAATCTGACTATTTCAATTTTTTCTCCCTAGTTAGAATCCTTGCCTTTCCTTTAAGTGACATGTTTTCCCTAGAGTTGATCAATATATGATGAAGGGTTGATTTAGGATCATATAGTTTCACATTAAAATGATGATGAATAGATCCTTAAAATAGTTACAAGTAAAAGATGCATAAGTAACCATAGTAACTTGTGGTTGTTTAGCTTGGCCTTTAGGAAGCTACTAGGACATGAAGTTGAAAGCAAAGGTGTCTACAAAGGATCAGGGTTCGGGGGCTAGAAAGATTTTCCTCCACACCACTAATTTGGTTTACGAGGACTCCTAAATCCATGTGATACTGGCTTAGCCTGAGCTGATATGAATTGTTCAAAATAGCATGCTTTTAGGCAATAGTAGCCTTAGACATCTATATGATTTATCTTTAGGGATCCTAATACGTTGAACTAGTCTCCCAGGTGTAATGACTTTTTTTAGTATGGACAAGAGCAAGTTAACCGATTTGTCATAGTTAGTCTTTACAAGTTATGTTTTTTTTACATGATGCTTATGTAGTTGGATGTAAGGAAGTGTAGTTGAGCCTTTTGTACCTAAAGAATAGTTCTAACTTAATAAGATGAATCCTTTACCGTGTGGTGAATAAGTTGTTTTCTTATATGTGTATGTTCTAACATTAATTTAGGTTTATAATGGATACATAAAATATGCCACATAACTCATTTTGGCGGTAATATGAAGATAAGAAACATAATTGTATGAATAATTTAGATAATGGTTTGTTAATGGGCCATAATACATATCTCATAAAAAGAAGTATCAAAATTGGAAACAAACTTTAAATTTGAAATCTACAGATTAAAATTAGCCTACATGCCAAATTTCATCTCATTTGGACCACCTTGAATTATTAGGATAAGTTTAGGAGAGAGAAAATGAGTAAAAGTCATAAGTAATGAATAATGGGATTATATAACTTAAAAATATGGAAATAAAGAAAAATTCATATTCAACACATCAAAGATAACTTGTGGATGAAGTTTGGTCCAATTCGGATGTTGTTTGTGCAAGTTACACAATTTGAGGTACAATATGGACTTTTCTACAATTTAGCAAATTGGGAGGTCTTCTTTGTAAATTGACACATGAATCATAATTTTTAGATATTCCCTTATCATTCTCGATTTTTTAACCATGGGGCACCTAGTTGCAACTTGGTATGAAGGGGTTTCTTTCCAATGGAATTTTAGGGATTTCCTCTTTATAAATGAGCTTATCTTTAGAAGCTATCGACCAATGGGATTATTTCTTTGATTGGAGGTCAGTTGGGATGGCCTATAAGTATCCCTAACAAAATAATAAGGATATGAGGTGTTTATTGGTTCTAGGTGGGGTTTCACCATGCAAGTCCATGGTTCTGACCTAGAGGAAGGTGGGAGGAAGACTAACAACATGAAAATAGGGAAGGAAAGGAGGATACTTACTAGTTTTGGTCAAACTCACCATGGATGAGCTTAAGAATTCCTAAATATAGAAATTTGGAACCCTGGGAGCCTTCTTCACTGAGGTAGGCAACTCCTTTTACCTTGGGACAGTGCCTTCGTGGCAAAATAGAGTAGGAATGATTATCTAAGCTAAAGAATAACGGAGAGCAAGAGTTTTCAAATTGGCAGTTGGAAAGGGGTAGATATGGTATATAAAGAAAGATGTCTAGTATGAGGTGTCTATGAGACTTTCCATGTGTCATGGATAAGGGTTTCCATGGGCCTGCAAGCCTTTATGGATAAGTAATAAGTCAAGCTCGAGGTGTCAAGTTACTTTCCATGTGTTCCTAAGGGTGCCTATGGACATGCAAACCTTTATGGATAAGTATGACGTGTCCATGGATCTTTCCATGTGTCCTTAGTGTAGGGATTTCATGGCCATGCATGAGGACATCTAATAGAGGATTTGGAATATCAAATGTCAGTTTATGGACACTTATAGGCCATCCCAACCGACCTCCAATCAAAGAAATAACCCCGTTGGTTGATAGCTTCTAAAGTTAAGCTTATCTTTATGGACCCTAATATGTTGAATTAGTCTCCCAAGTGTAATTACTTGTTTGAGGATGGATACCTAATATAGTTCCTTTATTACCTATATAACCACATGTTTGGATAGTTATCCCTAGAACGTAGACTTTGAAGTCTGGTGTTTAGTAAGCAATCAGAGTGCACAGTGAAGCATGATGGATCTGGTATATGGCCTAGTTAGACTCACCCTTTTACCTATAGATTAGGCTGTCTTGGTAGGTGAAATCATTTAACGGGTGGTTAATAAGTTGTTTTCTTATATGTGGAGTTTTCATTTCATGGACAAAATCCCTGTAAGGGGTGGTGTGTTGTAACATACTAGATCTCAAGCGCCCTACCCTAGAAGTTGACATTTTAGACTTAGCCAAACAAAGTTGAAGGTTAGACATAAATATATGTTTAGTATAACAATGAGCTAATGCATGTATAGATCACCTTAATGTAACCTAGTGTTCAAACATTAATCTTAGGTTTATAATGGATACATAAAATATGCCACATAACTCATTTTCGTGGTAATATGAAGATAAGAAACTTAATTGGATGAATAATTTAGATAATGGGCCATTAATGGTCCATATGGCATATCTCATAAAAACAAGTCTCAAAAGTCGAAACAAACTTCAAATTCAAAATCTACATATCAAAATTAGCCTACATGTCAAATTTCATCTAATATGGACCACCTTGAAATATTAGGATAAGTTTAGGAGGGAGAAAATGAGTAAAAGGCATAAGTAATGAATAATTTGATTGTATAAATTCAAAATATGGAAATAATGGCAAATTCATATTCAACACATCAAATATAATCTGTGCATGAAGTTTGGTCCAATTTATATGTTGTTTGTGCAAGTTATGCAATTTTCGGTACATACTGGACTTTTCTACAATTTACCCAATTGGGAGGTTCTCTTTGCAAATTGTCACATGCATTATAATCCTTCTATATTCCCTTACCATTCTTGAGTTTTTGAACCATAGCGTGCCTAGTTGCACCTTGGTTTGAAGGTGTTTCTTTCCAAAGGATTTTAGGGATTACTCACTTTATAAATGAGCCTATATTTAGAAGCTATCAACAAATGGGTTTATTTCTTTGATTGGAGGTAAGTTGGGATGGCCCATAAGTGTCCATAAACTGACATTTGATATTCAACAAGATGACATGTGATAATGGAACTCTATAAGATGACATGTGATGTCTTTTTCCCATTTCTGAGGTGGATGTATATGTTGGTCACTTATCTGACTATACTTTCTACTTGCCTCTACATTTAACATGCTATCTGATTCAGTACCACTAGAGTAGTGTAGTTGCATTGGTTTTTATGACATATGTGTTATTTCCTACTGAGAAGATGTGATATTTCCTGCTCTTAAACATTATTCAAGACCTAGGCATGGATGCACGTAGCGGCGACACTGGAGGCGACAATTGTCACCCTCCGCACAATGGAGAAAAGCATGCCCAACCTAGGCGCCACTCATTCACAGAGGTTGTCAAGGTGGTTGAGAGTCCAAAGGAGTGGTCAAGAGTGTTCTAGAACCCTGTTGGAAATGTGGACATGAGGTTGTTGTTGACTGATCTCATGTTAGAAGAGAACACCATCATAATATTGTAGGAAGAAGTTGATGCATATGCTGCTCTCTAGAAGAACACAGTGGCAAGATACATCATTGGGTTCAGACCCCACATCCCTACCCTTCAGGAACATCACCAGTGCTTGTGGAAGCCAGCAGGAGAGATGGAAGTGATGGGTAGATCCTATGGGAGTTTCGTGATCAAGTTCCAGAATGGATCAGACTTGGCTAATGCCTTGGAAGATGGCCCATGGCATGTCAAAGGAAAACCAATTATTCTCAAAAAGTGGGAGAAAGGAGAGCCATTGGAATGGGAGAAGTTGTCTTCGGTCCTGGTCTGGCTCAAAATCCTTGACCTTCAGTTGGACTTTGGAGCAAGAAGATGCTAGCATGCATTGCTTCGTTCCTTGGGAAAATGTAGTGTTTGGATAGGTAGATAAATGCATAAAGAAGAATTGATTTTGCTCGAATAAATGTTCTTGATGAGCGCATCTTCACCCTTCCCAACTACTGTTAAACTAATAACTGATAAAGGCTCAACGTACTCCATCAAGATCGAGTACGAATGGGCCCCTGAGAAGTGTCCACACTGCGGCAATTTTGGCCATGAAAAATCTATATGCTCTTCGATAGATAAGGCTAGTATCCCAGAAGTGGATAATCATGTAGCTGCTCGAAACACTACGTATGAGAGTAAGCAAAGTAACAAGGTAGCAGAATCCACTATTGCAAAAGAAAGCAATGCAATAGGGGACCCTACTCCGGACAAAGACAACTTCGAGAAACCTCACATGACCAAAAGGCCAAAGAGGAGATTCACAAGAAGTCAGAACACACCAAGCACTAATAAGAATGGAAAAGACACAAGCAATAGATACTAGTCACTCAAAGACCTAGAATCAAACTCAGAGGTTGTGGTTGGCAGCAAGCCGACCCACCCCCCAATGGTTGAAAAACCCAACATTACTGCCTGGAAAATAAGAGGCTTGTCCGATTGGGATAAGAAGCATGTAATCCGGTCAGAGCTTAGGAGGGCAAGGACAGACATTGCCATCCTTACTTAAGTTAAAATAAGAAGGAACAAAATTGCAAAGTCTATGTATCGCACCTGGCTGGGGTTCAGGTGGATCGATAATTTTTCTAGCTGCAATAAAATTCATATCCTAATTCTCTGGGAACATGATGGCTACCATATAACCCTATTGGGTCAATCAAGACATCATATACACTTTGGCCTGATTGCCGGTGATACCAAGCTAGGGATCTCTATGATATATTTTGATAATGATGACATCAAGAAAGTGATGCTCTAGTATGAGCTCATTTTCATCAAAGCAAGGTTACAAGCCCCTTGGCTTGTGATAGGCGACTTCAATGCAGTGAGAGTCAATGAAGAAAGGAAAGGGAGAGAGGCACCATCTACTAGGTCTATGAATGACTTCAATGGTTGCATTCTTGACTCTGAGCTTGTGGAAGTTGAAGCAGAGGGCCCCTATTATACTTGGAATAACCAAAAAGTAGGGATCAATAATACCAGGAGCAAGATCGACATATCCTTCTACATTATGCAGGCCCAGTCTGTGCTGCCCAATCTCTGGCTGGAGATCATGCCCATAATCTATAATGATCACTATGCACAGGTACTCCACCTGGATGAGGAGAAGCCCAAAGCAAAGTACCCCACCCATTTCATCAACACATGGACTGCCTTGGATGGCTACCAGGACACAGTGAAGAGGGCATGGAATGTCCAATGTACTGGTACACCCATGTTCAGATGTTTGTACAAACTTAATTGTACTAAACATTTCCTTCAGATGTGGAATTGGGAAGTAAAGGGTGACATGTTCGACTCTGCAATGAATAAGGAAAAGGAAGCATTGGAAGTACAAGCCAAGTCTGATGTTGATTTGGATGATCACCTTCTGTGGGAGATTGCTAAAAGCAAAAATGATGAAGCTATGGCTGTCAAAGCTATAGAGGAATCCATTGCTAGGAAGAAGTAAAGGATTTTTTGGTTAAAGAATGGTGACTCTAACACCCAATTTTTCTATTCCTCTTTGAAGACTCAAAGGAGAAGGAACCAAATCAAAGTTTCAGAGCACAATGGCCCTCATATCAACAATGAGATAGAGATTAAAAATGCATTCGATCAACATTATGGTGTTTGTTCAAAAAAAATAGCATTGTAGAAAATACCAACTGGAGAAACCTCCCAAAGCTTCAAAGTCATCATTTGTAGGGTATGTGTGCGTTACTGACTAATGAAGAATTCTACAAAGTTATCAAAAATGCAAATGAGGATGAATCCCTTGGGCCTGATGGAATGAATGCTTGCTTCTACAAGGCTTCATGGGAGGTGATCAAAAATGATTTCTAATTGGCATTTGAAGACTTCTTTGCAAAATGTCAACTCTTAAAAGAATTGAACAAAACTTATATTACTATGATCCCAAAGATTAAACAACCTCATAAGATAGGTGATTGGAGACCCATCTCCCTATGTAACTTTGCCTATAAATTTATATAAAAAATCCTTGCAAACAAACTACGAGATATCCTACCTTCTCTTATTGACATTAGCCAATGCACCTTTGTGAAAGGTAGGAATATATCAGATGCAATCCTATTGGAAAATGAACTCATCCATGACTTCAAAAAACCTATGGCCAAGAAGAATCTTTGCCTAAAAGCAGACCGAAGCAAAGCCTACGACTCTATTGACAGGGGTTACATCCTTGAAGTAATGTGAGGTATGAGTTTCCTGAATGCTGGGTACAGTGGGTCAAAGAATGCTTGAGCACCACTTCCTTCCAAATACTAGTTAATGGTACACCTTCTGACATAATCTAGGCCTCTAGGGGGATACGTCAAGGTGACCCCTTAGCTCCCTATTTGTTCGTGATAGATGTGCAAGGCCTTTCTACAATTATAAATGACGTTGTTTCAGTAGGTTCCATTACCCCTATAACTGCAGGAGATACTAGGATATCACATATTATCTTCGCAGATGACCTCCTGCTCTTCTCAGAGGCAAATTAGAGTAGTGTGGATGGTATGCTTGCTTGAATGGATAAATTTAGGAGAATTTCAGGTCTTGAGATGAACCCAAATAAGAGTCAATTGTTTTTATTAGCTCGGCTCCCAGAACACTTAGCTTAAAACTTAAAGTGGTTGAATGTGACTTCCCTATCAGATACCTGGGGCTTCCCCTACTTTAGTTTGTCTTACCAAGGCAATGTGCAATCCACTCATTGACATAATCCAGACTAAGATCAATTCATGCAAAAGGATCTTCCTATCTATGGCGGGTAGGTTCAAATTGATTATTTCAATCCTTTCGACCTATCACTTATTCTGGACTGGCGTCTTTCCCCTTCTAAAGGCTACTATGGAGGAGATTGAAAGACTATGGAGGAGATTGAAAGACTATGCCGAAAATTCCTTTGGGGGATAAGGAGGACAGTAGGCATTTCCAATTTATTGTGTGGGATGATATTTGTAGGCCAAAATAATAGGGTGGCCTATCCATAAGGAATGTGGAGGATTGGAGTAAGGCTGGCATGCTCAGACTCTTATGTGACATCCCAAACAAGAATATGGATCAGGTGGGTGCACAACAAATACCTAAAAGAAGAAACGATGTGGTCCTACACTAGCAAACAAACATCAAGCTAGATGTGAAGGTCCTTACTCAAAATGAGGGATGAGTTCCTACCTCTAGTCATATACTCTATTGGCGATGGAAGCACTATTTCTCTTTGGAAGGAACCGTGGATATGTGTAAAATTCTTAGATCAGGTTATCTCATATCCTAGATCAATGAAACTGAGAACAAAATATGGCATCAATCAAGATTGAGTTCAATTATCTATAATGGTAGTTGGGATATTCCTAAATTAAGAGGGTGTGAGGAGATGTAGGTTATATGCAATTCTGTTCAACTGAAACAAAGACTTATTCTTCTACAAAGGTCTTGATTCCTATTCATTGAAAGGAGCATGGCAACTATGTAGAGAGCATTGGAACAAGGAAGAATGGGCGTGTTGGCTCTGGAAGTCTATTTCCACCAATCGTATCAAAGTTAACTGCTGGAAAAGCTTGTAGTGTTGTCTTGTTACTGAAGAATTCCTATAGAGAAGGGGGGTTCCACCTCACTTTGAGATGTTGTCTGTATGCTAAGAAGATTGAGTCAGCCCAACACATTCTTTGGTCATGTGAATTCATGGAGAACCTTTGGGCAGAGCTAGTTCTAGACTACCATTTAAGCCTAGATCAAGTGAAGACCTCCTGAAACTCACTGACAACAACATCAAGCTTATTGGTATTCTTGTTATCTACCACACTTGGTGTGGCAGGAACCGAATAATTTTTGAAAATGAAATTCCTTCTACCATTAATATGTGGAGGAAAATAGATAGTGATTATATTTCCCTACATAGATAGGACATTTTTTTGAGCTCTGCTCCCCACTTGTAAACTTAGTTTGTGAATGAATATATAGTAGCACACTTATTGACTAAAAAAAATTCCTTCTCTTTTGGGATGGAAAGGAACCTCATTCCCAGGGCAAGATGTGTGACTCTTGGCCCATGTTTTATATATTTGGGAGATTGGAAGTATTCCTTTCTCTATCAGGTTTCAAGTTTATGAGACTTGGTCATCTTTGTGTTTATATTGTTCTAGGGATATGTTTATCTCACATGCATGCATGTTAATGACATGGGGTGTATTCCCTAATTCTTTACATGTGCTTGTGTAGCACAATCTTTATGTTTTAATTATGGCAAGTATCTCTTTTTTTACTGAAAATCATTTTTCTTGATACCCACTTGGGTCGTCCTTATCCTTTTCAAAACAACCAAAGTATAGTCGCGGAATAAAAATGTTGACTATATTCAATTTTCATAAAAGATTACAAAAGTACATCATAATATCCCATAAGGGTTTACATGTATGATACAACATAAGGATCTAAGTAGATGGAAATCTAAACCATAACAACTTTTGTCTCCAAGCTTTAACTCCTTAAGCTAGTCCAAAACTTCATGCATTATCATCCAAGTCCTTCACCTATGGTTGGAAGAATACCCCAACAAGAAGAGAAAAGATATGACATCATTAAAGGTTGGTATGTGCATACTAGTTAGGAAATTGAGCAATATATGGAATAAAGGACATCAAATATAAAATTCTTACCATAGAAAGGATAAGGACCACCCAACTGGAAGACGATCAGAAACTCCCTCCTCATTACCATCCGCAGCATGCTTAATTGTAATGATATCCCAGATGTTGTCGGGAATGCTAGTATAGTATTGATTCCCAAAGTTAAACATCCTCTCAATTGCAATCAACTAAGGCCCATTACACTTAACAATGCATGTCTGAAACTTGCATCTAAAGTTATTGTTAGCAGAGTCCAGAAGTTCATTTCCAATTGGGTTTCAGAAGAGAAATATAGCTTTATTCCTAGTCGAAGTATTACTGACAACATTATTATGGCACAAGAAATAATCCACAATCTCAGAATAAAACAAAGTGTTTCCTACATGGCCATTAAGATTGATCAATCAAAGACTTATGACCAAATGTCATGGATGTGGCAACACATCCCGCTATCACATAGACAACGAGGTGTTACGCGAAAACATGCGGAAATCACCATAACCACAGATTACTAAAAACACGGGTTAATTAAAACCATTTGCGGAAAGCTGATAAACTGAGAAACTATTACATTTGAGTCCTCATCCTATAAGGAAACAGGTTATATATACATATGCAAGATCTGATATGTATCCACAGCTTAAACGAACAACTGTGTATCCATCACGTGAGTTCACCACCTGTTCATATACATAAGGGCCCATATCTGACCAACAGCAGGATATACAAAACATCAATGATCGTACATCGTGAAACAACGTCAAAACACCTCCAAGGACCTGAGAGTAGAGGGATGACTCTAGACTCTACTACAAACATCCAAAACAGTAGCATATCCATCGCTTGCCTTCTACTGCTCGTCTAGCTGCTCGGCCGCAACTCCGCGACCACCACCACGTCTAGCTCGACCACCTAAAAAGGTTGTAAACCAGCGGGGTGAGACACACAGTCCCAACGAGAAACATAACTCCCTGCCGCAACTACAGAACCTTAGAAAGATAAAGCTATAACAGCAGATAACTGATAAGAGATATAACAAGAGCAGTTTATGTAAAGTAAAGCTATCCTTACCGACAAGCTTACCAGATGTACAGAAGGCATATAACCAATTCTTCTCTATGAAACATGATTAACAAGATAAGCTATATTGCTAGGTAACCTGAGCAACAATGAGTAACTGCAAGATATGATAGATTAACTACACAAGCAAGGCCTGAACCAATGTCCCGTGTTTTGCCTTAAGCAATAAATACTATACGGCTGAATTGTGTATTTTATGCCTTGAGGAAGTGAACCGTACCGTTCAAATCCAACCTTCGGCTGCGAAGCCCATAGCCGGTGCCATACAACATTAATGGAAGAGCCAAAATCCACAACCTCTCCCCTCGTGGTCAGGGCACAAGAAACAAAGTAGGACTACAGTCTCATGCTCAAGTGGCCTCAGCCACAGGGTCAGCTCTACAGGCTACCCTTCCTCTAGCCCACCTCGGTACAGGTCACGGCACTAGTATATCTGAACCATAGGCCTATTCTCCGTGCTCTGAGCCATGAATGCATTCATGATCTTCATATCACATATCCAGAGCCATGGGCATGTTCACCATGCTCGTCACATATCCCGAGTCTGCAACCGCAACTGCACTCATTTTCCTCTCTATTTGAGGCTAGGAGAAACCTCGCATATTCAAAAATATGCGCTCCGGGTTAACCTGCAGGAGAACTCGTTTCACCATCACCAGCTCCTGACGATGATGGATCTATGGCCAGGGCAACTACATGAGATATTCCACTGTAATTAATTAGTGTCTTTTATATGGATTGCAAGATTCAACCAAGTTGTATAACATGCAAACTATAATAGAATAAACAACATAAGACTCAACATTATGCTTCCATTGAAATCACATCAACCTGATCCATCTCAAGGATGCAATATCACAGGTTATCACTTGGCCTCTTTCCCATCATCCAGATCCATATCAAGGATCATCACATACCTTGGGATCTCAATCCCTCATCATATATTGCCTCAGCCTTTCAAGGCTTACATCATCATCACATCATTCATGCAATCTCATCAACAAGAGTGACTATCACAGTGATGTTACTCATCACATGTTTCTCATAGCCTTTTCATGGATATTCATCACCTGCATGGTTAGTGTATACAATAATCATAGGTTCAACAGAAAGACCATGCTATCAATATAGGGTGACATTCAAGATTCTATACTTATCAATCATACATCAACTGATGATCATATACATTATTAAGCAACTATTTATGTGCTTACCATAATCTCAACTGATAATCACATGTATCAGGTACATTACTAAGAAAACCACACTACATACTTATCATTTTCCTTAGCATCATACAGATAATCATTATGATCACTTCATGCATATAGTCATGCTAGATACAAAGGACAAATGTTACCATTATCATTATCATTACCATTATCGTTAAGTAAATAAGAACATATACAACATCCTGCTTTCCATAACGAGAAGAACCATCACTAAAGGTACTAGGGACCCTCACTAAAAGCTCCATCGGGCAACCTGCCCTCACTCATAACTCCTCACAAAATGCCAGCAATGCTGCGTTGCCACCAAGGCAACCAGCGTGCAGCACTGAAACACTGTGTCACAAGGTGTATCGTGCATCAGGGGTGGGGGTGTCGGGCACTAGCACTATCGAGAAATGCCCTTCATAGCTCAGGATAATGCCCACCACAAACATCGGCCGATACAAGGTAACCATCGAGCATGTGACGCCCGTCACAGCTTGCCCAGCAACACCCGTCACAGGCACCTATCGGCCGTCACAACCCATAAGGGATAACGTCCAAGGGAGATAACTCATCCATCCTATCGTGCAACTATTGGACCAAGGCCTAACGGCCGTCACAAGATAAGATAGAAGTGTGACGCCCGTCACAGGAGCAAAGGGTATATCGCCCGTCACAGTAGCCTATCACCCAACACTCACTCATGGCCTATCGCTCAAGAGGCTAGGTCAAGAGGGTTATCGGGCAGCACCTCCCCAAACCCACAACATCCAAGGTACTTCTCACCAGGTCATCGTCTTCCTCAAGCACCAAGGTACCCAAAACCCTAGAGGGTCAAGAACACAAGCTCACCAAGAAACCCTAAACCACAAAGAGGATCGGCCAACATGGTGACTAAAGCAAGATGTAAAACTAACAACAACATATAAGCAAGATCGTGGAAAAGGAGATAGTGTAGCTAGGGTTAGGAGTTATGTAACCTGCCTTAAGCAAGCTCCAAGCTCCAAGTAAAGAAGAAGAGACTCCAAGGGATATCGTCCACCACTTGCTTCTTCAAGGGGATATCGGCCACCACAAGCAAAGAAGAAGGTTTTGTCATTCACAACAAGATGGAGAAGAGACTAAGGGACCAAAGGAACTCAAAGCAAGGAAAGGAACCCCATATATAGATGGAAAGGGAGGAGAAAACAAGGTAGAGCAAAGCAAGGTGTCATCCACCTAGGGACACTTGTCCTAGAGCACAAGCCACCAAACTAGCAAGCCCTAAACACATGTCTAAGGTCATTGCCACATGAAAGCATCATGCACCAAGTGTCCACTAGTGGTGACACAAACGAGGTCAAAGCTAGGTCAAACACCATGGGTGACACACAACAAGGCACCATGGGCGACACACTCTACCCCCATGGGCGACACACACACACCTAGGCTGATACACTCACCTCTTGGGCGACACAAGGCTCAACCAAGCCAAAACAAGGCACCTCAAGGTCCAAACAAGCTCAACCAGGTCCAAAAGAACTCAAACAACGAGCTCGAGCCTTCCTTTCCTCACTAGAGGAAGCAAAGAGAGAGAGGAACACCTCACAAGGTTGCAAACTTGCCCACAACACCCTAGACTTGGGTTATTGCAAGTAGCCCCTCCAACTCTCAACAAAGCACAACCAAACCCTAATCACCACTAAAGGTGATTAGCAAGCACCAAAGCAACAAGGTTAGGCAAAACAAACAGGGTAAACCCAAAATGAAGGTCAGGGTCCTTACAATGGAGGTTCATTGAGCATACTTTAAATAAAATGACTTGGCCACCTCATATCAATCATTACATTCTAAATGCTCTAGGCATGGGCGTGACAAGCATTATTCTCAATGGTTGCTCTTTGTCGACCTTCAAAACATCCTGGGGCCTTAGACAAGGTGACCCAATGTCACCGTATATGTTCGTTCTGTGTATGGAAACATTTACACAGCTCATCCATCAATAGGTTAAAGACAACAAATGTAAGCCCATCAAAATTTCTCAGCAAGGCCTGCACATATCCCATATCATGTTTGCAGATGATATCATAGTATTTGCCAAAGCTTTTGTGGAACAAATCAACGTTATCAAGAATTGCTTTCATCTCTTTGATGAAGCGTCAGGTCAAAAAAATTCGGTTGAGAAATCCAAGATCTTCTTCTCCTTGAGTGTTAACAGAACTACTAGATCGGCTATCTGCACGGATAGTGGTATACCAGAAATTGATGATCTGGGTAAATACATGGGCGTCCCTCTACTACATAAGAAGTTCAATAAGCAAACCTATTCCTTTATGGTGAATAATATGGGGAATCACATCAATGGATGGGCAGCCAAGATGCTATCCTTGGGTGGGCGAATCTATCTGGCTAAGGCAGTTCTAACTACCCTAACCACTTATGTCATGCAAATGGGAAACATCCCTATCTCTATTTGCTCCAAGCTCGATAGAACAATCCAAAAATTCATCTGGGGAGGTGGCCACAAAAACTAGCCTATGTCCCTTGTTGCGTGGCTCAAGGTCAACACCAGTATGGAGAACGAAGGCATGGGAATCAAATCTATGGCAGACTGGAATAAAGCATTACTATGGAAGAACGCTTGGAAGTATATGACTAATCAAAAGTCTGCCTGGGCAAGATGCCTCAACTACAAGTACAAACATTATACGTCCAACAAAAAAGGAAGATATACCCCTCTCTAGAGAAGCATGCACTCCGGGATGGCTTTCATCAAGAACAACAGCCTCAAAGTGATCAATGATGGCCATGACACCATGGTGTGGATAGATCACTGGGTTCCAAGATTCTAGGATCTCTTCAGTGCAACAACCAAATCCATCAATAACGATATCTCAGACCTAACTGTAGCCAGTCTTTGAAACATTGAAGGATCTTGGGACGTTTATTTCTTATACAACTTCCTACTTGATCACTGTGTCAAAGAAATCCTTAAAATTAATGTCCCAACTAATGAGAAAGGCAAAGACTAGCGTATTTGGCTCCATGAAGATGGTGGGAACTACTCAACTTTGTTGGCTTATAAACTGATCCACGAGGATATCAAGTACCCTATTAATAAACTGTAGATGAGCATTTGGCAATCAGATCTTCCCAGCAAAATCAAGACATTCATCTGGTTAGTAGCCCATGAAGCCATCATGACTAACTATCATAGGAAACAACGCAACCTCACTGACTGTGCGAGCTGCCCGAGATGTGACGCCTAAGAGGAAGACACTCTACACGCTTTGTATCATAGCCCATATGCAAAATAGGTCTGGGTGAGAATACACCCAACGTTCATGGAAAACAATCCTACTAAGAGTAGTACACATGAATGGCTCATGAGGAACCTACATGGGAAGAATGAAGAAGCTACACACTTCATGACCATCTACTGGATCATCTGGAAGGCCAGAAATGCTATGATTTTTGACAAAAAATGGTTTGGAGTCAACACTCAAGTGGGTCAAGCTCATACTCTCTGTGAACATCTCTGTAAAGCCAAACAAAGCACATTCGGAATCTGCAAGCAACCTAATAACCATTAGGATGATGGTTGGGAGCCTCGTAGAGGTCAGAAAGTACAAGTAGTTGACGCGACTGTGAAAGGTGGAAAATTTGCAATTCCTATGGCACTGCTTGATGACAGAAGAAAATGGAATGGAGGTGCAGCTGCGAACATTGATGTTCACTGCATCACTGAAGCTTAAATAAGAGCCATTGATTTTGCTCTGAAGATCTTCTCAAGGAACTTTATGCAACCAGTCACCATCCTTAGAAACCATTATAAAGCTATTAAATAAATTGAAGGTGTGGCGGATGAGAATCCAATATTCCATCCATGGCTTATCTCTATAAATAAGATGCTTGACGATTTGCCTGACACTTGCATTATCAAGGTACCAAGACAAAAAACCTATATTGTCGATGCTTTGGCTAAGCATCACCTCCAAAACCAGGAGAGTTGTACGTACACAAAAACTCCCCTCGACCCGGTGGGTCTCACTACCCCCTCTTTTTTCTGTAATGGTCGGAGTCCTACCAAATTTATTTTCATAGCTGACAATGTAGTTAATTTTGAATTTAGACCTACAGGAGGAGGACCACCCAAATGGGTATCAAGAGAAAAGGAATTCAAATCATATGATAACAAAAGAATACTTGCCATTAATATAACATAAAGATTGTGCCACACAAGAACATTTAAAGAATTAGGGCACACACCGCATATCATCAACCTACATGCATGTGAGATAAACATAGCCCTAGAACAATATAAACACAAAGGCGGGCAAGTCTCATAAACATGAAACCTGATAGAGAAAGGAATACTACTAATCTACCAAATATATAAAACATGGGCCAAGAATCACACATCTTGCCCTAATTATGAGGTTCCTTTCCAACCCAAAAGAGTAGGAAACATCACATTTTCTTGGCAGGAAATTCTACATCTTCCATAAAACCCAATGCAATTACACTACTCTAGTGCTACTGAATCACATAGCATGTTAAATGTACAGGAAAGTAGAAAGTATAGTCAAAATATATAAACTAGTCACCACATAAGTGAACAACATATACATCCACCTCATAAGTGGGAAAAAGACATCACATGTCATCTTTTAAAGTTCCATCATGAACAAAGCATAAGATAAGAGTTCAAAAGAATATCCATGATCACATGATGAATATAAAATAAGGTAGTTCACATGAACCATGATTTTCAAAAGAAAAGACATTTTGTATAGGATAATGTCCACAAGACAAAGATAATGAATAAGCATATGTGAATTGTTCAAAATAGAAGAATAGGGGATACATCATACATTTAGAGTGAAGAATTAGAAATTTCTCAATATAGAAATAAGGTGGGATGCAATAATTCCTCAACTTCAGAGTCTAAATAGTCCAAGTCAAGACTAGGCCTCCAAAGAACCTCAAGGGAAGATGGGCAGGTCCAATAAGTAAGGTTCCCAAGCTTAGAGAGACTGTTTTCGCCAATGAAGCTCCTATTTTGAGAAAGAAGCACCTTCTCCACTTTAGAGGTGAAAAACCCTAACAAAAGAACATGGAGATGCGGTGTTTATGGGATCTAGGTGGGGTTTCACCATGGAACACCAGGGTTCCGACCAGGAGGAAGGTGGAAGGAAGACTAAAAACATGAAAATAGGGAAGGGAAAAAGAAAACTTACTAGTTTTGGTCGAAATAACCAAGCAGGAGCTTCAGAAACCCTAAATCGAGCAAATTTGGAACCCTAAGAGCTTTCTTCACCAAGGTAGGCACCTCATATTACCTTGGGACAGCACCTTCATGGAAAAACATAGTAGGAATGATGCTATAAGCTAGGAAATAACGGAGAGCAAGATTTTTCAAATTTGGAGTTGGGAAGGGGTAGATATGGCTATATAAAGAAAGAGGTCAAGTATGAGGTGTCTATGAGACTTTCCATGTGTCATGTATTAGGGTGTCCATGGACATGAAAGCCTTTATGGATAAGGAAAAATTCAAGAACGAAGTTTCAAGTTACTTTCCACGTGTCCAATGCTAAGGGTGCCTATGGACATGCAAACCTTTATGGATAAGGAAGAAGTCAAGCATGAGGTGTCCATGGAGCTTTCCATGTGTCCTTAGCCTAGGGATTTCATGGTCATGCAAGTGGACAGCTCATAGGGGCTTCTTGAATATCAAATGTAGGTTTATGGATACTTATACGAAATCCTAACCAACCTCCAATCAAAGAAATAATCCCATTGGTTGATAGCTTCAAAAGATAAGCTCATTTATAAAGAGAGTAATCCGTATAATTCCCTTGGAAAGTAACACCTTGAAACCAAGGTGCAACTAGGTCCCCCATGGTTAAAAAACTTCAGAAGTGTAAGGCAATTTCTATATATTATAATGCATGTGAAAATTTGCAAAGAAAACCTCCCAATCGGGTAAATTGTAGAAAAGTCCATAATGTACCTAACATTGCATAACTTGTACAAACAACATCCAAATTGGACCAAACTTCATCCACAAGTTATCATTGATTTGTTGAATATGAATTTGCCATTATTGCCATATTTGGTAGTTATATAATCACATTATTCATTACTTATACCGTTTACTCATTTTCTCTCTCCTAAACTTATCCTAATATTTCAAAGTTGTCCAAATTAGATGACATTTGACATGTAGGCTAATATTATATGTAGATTTCAAATTTGAAGTTTGTTTCAACTTTTGAGAATTCTTTTATTGATATATGTCATATGGCCCATTATTGGCCCATTATCTAAATTATTCATCCAATTAAGCTTCTTATCTTCATATTACCACCAAAATGAGTTATGTGTCATGTTTTATGTATCCATTATTAACCTAAGACTAATGTGAAAACATTAGGCTACATTAGGGTGATAAATTTATGTATTATCTCATTAGGATCATGCTAAACATTTATTTATCATCTAACCTTCAACCTTGTTTAGGTAAGTCCAAAATATCAACTTCCAGGGTAGGGTCTGAGATCTAGTATGTTACAACACACCACCCCTTAAAGGGATTTCGTCCTCAAAATAAAAACATCCACATATAAGCAAACAACTTATTCACCACCCCTTGAAGGATTCATCTTATTAAGTCAAAACTATTCTTTAGGTAAAAAAATTCAACTACACTTCCTTACATCCAACTTGCTCTTGTCCATCCTCAAACAAGTCTTTACACCTGGGGGACTAGTTCAACATATTAGGGTCCCTAAAGATAAATCATATAGATGTCTAAGGCTACTGTTTCCTAAAAGCATGCTATTTTGTGAACAGTTCATATCAGCTAACGCCAGGCAAATATCATATGGATTTAGGAGTCATCGTAAACAAATCTAGTGGTCCTGAGGAAAATATTATCATCCCCAAACCCTGATCCTTTATAGAAACATTTTCTTTCAACTTCATGTCTTAGTAGCTGCCTAAGGGCCAAACTAAACAACCTCAAGTTACTATGGTTACTTATGCATATTTTAGTTGTAAGTCTTTTAGGGATCTATTCATCATTATTCTAATGTGAAACTATAGGATCCTAAATCAACCCTTCATCATCTATTGATCAACTCTAGGGCAAACATGTCACTTAAAGGTAAGGCAAGTATTCTAACTAGGGAGACAATATTGAAATAGTAAGATTCTGACTACCATGGTCCCCCTCTTTACATGGCATCAGAGCCTATAGTAGTTGAAATCTAACTATTTCACTTTGTCTCCCTAGTTAGAATCCTTGCCTTACCTTTAAGTGACATGTTTGCCCTAGAGTTAATCAATAGATGATGAAGAATTCAATTAGGATCATATAGTTTCACATTAGAATAATGATGAATATATCCTTAAAATACTTATAAGTAAAAGATGCATAAGTTATCATAGTAACTTGCGGTTTTTTAGCTTGGCCTTTAGGAAGCTACTAGGACATAAAGTTGAAAGAAAAGGTGTTTCGAAAGGTTTAGGGTTTAGGGGCTGGAAAGATTTTCCTCCACACCACTAGCTTGGTTTACGAGGACTCCTGAATCAATATGATACCGGCCTGGCCTAAGCTGATATGAATTGTTCAAAAATAGCATGCTTTTAGGCAATAGTAGCCTTAGACATCTATATGATTTATCTTTAGGGACCCTAATATGTTGAACTAGTCTCCCAAGTGTATAGACTTGTTTGTGGATAGACAAGATCAAGTTAACCCATAGTTCATAGTTAGTCTTTGCTAGTCTCCCAGCTGTAAAGACTTGTTTGAGGATAGATAAGAGCAAGTTAACCCATAGTTCTTAGTTAGTGTTTGCAAGTTATGTTTCTTTTTTTGCATGATGCTTATGTAGTTGGATGTAAGAATGTGTAGTTGAATTTTTTTTACCTAAAGAATAGTTTTGAATTAATATGATGAATCCTTTAAGGGGTGGTGAATAAGTTGTTTTCTTATATGTGGATGTTTTGATTTCGAGTATGAAATCCCTTTAAGGTTTGGTGTGTTGTAACATACTAGATCTCGGACCCTGGAAGTTGACATTTTGGACTCAGCCAAACAAGGTTGAAGGTACGACCTAAATAGATTTTTAGTATAAACCCAATGCGATACTGTATGTATAGATCACCCTAATGTAACCTAATGTTCTAACATTAATCTTAGCTTTATAATGGATACATACAATATGACACATAACTCATTTTGGTGGTAATACGAAGAGAAGAAACTTAATTGGATGAATAATTTAGATAATGGGTCGTTAATGGGCCATATGACATATCTCATAAAAAGAAGTCTCAAAAGTGGAAAAAAACTTAAAATTAAAAATCTATATATCAAAATTTCATCTAATTCAGACAACCTTGAAATATTAGGATAAGTTTAGGAGAGAGAAAATGAGAAAAGGCATAAGTAATGAATAATATGATTATATAACTAAAAAATAGGGAAATAATGTCAAATTCATATTCAACACATCAAAGATAAATTGTGGATGAAGTTTGGCCCTATTTGGATGTTGTTTGTGCAAGTTATGCAATTTTAGGTACATTCTGGACTTTTCTACAATTTACCCAATTGGGAGGTTTCCTTTGTAAATTGTCACATGCATTATAATATTTAAATATTCGCTTACTATTCTCGATTTTTTGAACCATGGGGCACCTGTTTGCACCTTGGTTTGAAGGTGTTTCTCTCCAAGAGCATTATAGGGATTACCCTCTTTATAAATGAGCTTATCTTTAAAAGCTATCAACCAATGGGGTTATTTCGTTATTTGAAGGAAAATGGGGATGGACTAGAAGTATCCATGGGCTTTTAGGATCGACTTTTGATATTCAATAAGCCTCTATGAGTTGTCCTCTTACATGGCCATGAAATCCATAGGCTAAGGACATATGGAAAGCTCCATGGACACCTCATGCTTGACTTCTTCCCTATCCATAAAGGTTTGCATGTACATAGGAACCCTTACCATTGGACACATGTAAAGTAACTTGAAATCTCATGCTTGAATTCTTACTTATCCATAAAGGCTTGCATGTCCATGAAAACACTTATACATGACACATGGAAAGTCTCACAGGAACCTCATACTTGACCTCCTTCTTTATATAGCCATATCTACCCCTTCCCAACTCCCAATTCTAAAACTCTTACTCTCCTTTTCTCCCTTTTGCTTAGAGCATAGAGCATCATTCCTACTATTTTTTTCCAGGAAGGTGTTGTCCCAAGGTAAAAGGAGGTGCCTATCTTGTTGAAGAAGGATCTTAGGGTTCCAAATTGCTCTATTTAGGATTTCTTAAGCTCCTCCTTGGTGATTTTGATCAAAACTAGTCAGTATCCTCCTTTACTCCACTATTTTCATGTTTTTAGTCTTCCTTCCACCTTCCTCCAGGTCGCAACCATGGCCTTCCATGGTGAAACCTCACCTAGAACCCATAAACACCTCATCTCCATGTTCTTTTGTTATGATTTTTCACCTCTAAATGGAGAAGATGCATCTTGCTCGAGATAGGAGCTTTGTTGGAGAAACCAACCTCTCTAAGCTTGGAAACCTTACTCATTGGAAATTTCCACCTTTCCTAGAGGTTATTTGGAGGCCTAGTCTTGGATATAGGACTGACATGGACTATTTAGACTCTAAAGTTGAGGTATGATGTATCCTCTATTCTTCTATGCTTAGGAATTCACCTATGCTTATTCATTCTCTTTGTCCTATGGACATTAGCCTACACACACTGTCTTTTCTTTTGAAAATCATGGTTCATGTGAACTACCTTATTTGATATTGATCATGTGAACATGGATATTCTTTTGAACTCTTACCTTATGCATTGTTCATGATGGAATTCTAAAAGATGACATGTGATGCCTTTTTCCCACTTATGAGGTGGATGTATATGTTGGTCACTTATGTGGTGACTAGTTTATATATTCTGCCTATACTTTCTACTTGCCTCTACATTTAACATGCTATGTGTTTCAGTAGCACTAGAGTACTGTAATTGCATTGTTTTTTTTATGGAAGATGTGTTATTTCCAGCCGAGTAGATGTGATATTTCCGGCTCTTTTGGGATGGAAAGGAACCCCATACCCAGGGCAAGATATGTGATTCTTGGCCCATGTTTTATATATTTGGGAGATTGGTAGTATTCCTTTCTCTATCAGGTTTCAAGTTTATGAGACTTGGCCACCTTTATTTTTATATTTTTCTAGGGCTATGTTTATCTCACATGGATGTAGGTCGATGATATGGGGTGTGCGCCCTAATTCTTTACATGTGCTTATGTTGCACAATCATTATGTTTTATTAATGGCAAGTATTCTTTTGTTATCATACGATTTCAATTCCTTTTCTCTAGATACCCATTTGGGTGGTCCTTTTCTCTTTCTATGGGAAGCCTTTTATATTTGTTGTTGTGTATTCCATATATTGCTCAATTTCCTTTTTAGTATGCACAACCAGCCTTTGTTGATGCCATCTATTTACTGTTCCTGTTGTGGTATGCTTCCAACCCTAGGTGAAGGACTTGGATGACAAGCATGAAGTTATGGACTAGCTTAAGGAGTTAAAGATTGTAGACAAAGGTATTATGCTTTAGATTTCCCTCTACTTAGATCCTTATGTTGGATCATACATGTAAATCCTTATGGGATATAATGATGTACTTTTTTAATCTTCTGTGAAAATTGAATATTGTCATTATTTTTATTCCACTGCTATATTTTGGCTGTTTTGAATACCATTTATTGAAGTGTGAAAATTTTGCATCTATTGTAACATGCCTTTGAGTGTGTTTGCAATGGATGTTTTATTCTTCAAATTTTAGTAAGGGGGTGATCCCACCACTTTACAACATGGTATTAGAGCCCATAGTAGTCAAAATCTGACTATTTCAATTTTGTCTCCCTAGTTATAATCCTTGCCTTACCTTTAAGTGACATATTCTCCCTAGAGTTGATCAATAGATGTTGAAGGGTTCATTTAGGATCCTATAGTTTCACATTAGAATAATGATGAATAGATCCCTAAAAATACATACAAGTAAAAGATGCATAAGTAACCATAGTAACTTGAGGTTGTTTAGCTTGGCCTTTAGGAAACTACTAGGACATGAAGTTGAATGCAAATGTGTCTAGAAAGGATCAGGGTTTGGGGGTTGGCAAGATTTTCTTCTGCACCGCTAGCTTGGTTTATGAGGACTCCTGAATCCATATGATACATGTCTGGCCTGAACCAATATCAATTGTTCAAAATAGAATGCTTTTAGGCAATAGTAGCCTTAGACATCTATATGATTTATTTTAGGGACCCTAATATGTTGAACAATCTCCCAGGTGTAAAGACTTGTTTGAGGATGCGCAAGATCAAGTTAACCCATAGTTCATAGTTAGTCTTTACAAGTTATGTTTCTTTTTTTTTGCATGATGCATATGTAGTTGGATGTAAGGAAATGTAGTTGAACCTTTTGTACCTAAAGAATAGTTTTGACTTGATAAGATGAATCCTTTAAGGGGTGTTGAATAAGTTGTTTTCTTATATATGGATGTTTTGATTTTGAGGAAGAAATCCCCCTAGAAGTTGACATTTTGGACTTAGCCAAACAAGGTTGAAGATTAGACCTAAATACATGTTTAGTATAACCCCAATGAGCTAATGCATGTATGTATCACTTTAATTTAACATAATGTCCTAACATTAATCTTAGGTTTATAATGGACACATAAAATATGCCACATAACTTATTTTGGTGGTAATATGAAGATAAGAAACTTAATTGGATGGATAATTTAGATAATGGGCAATTAATGGACCATACGACATATCTCATTAAAAGAAGTCTCAAAAGTGGAAACATACTTCAAATTCTAAATTTACAAATCAAAATTAGCCTACATGTCAAATTTCATCTAATTTGGACAACCATGAAATATTAGGATAAATTTAGGAGAGAGAAAATGAGTAAAAGGCATAAGTAATGAATAATATGATTATATAATTTCAAAATATGGAAATAATGACAAATTCATATTCAACACATCAAGGATAACTTGTGGATGAAGTTTGGTTCAATTTGGATGTTGTTTGTGCAAGTTATGCAAATTTAGGTACATTTTGCATTTTTCTGCAATTCACCCAATTGGGAGGGTTTCCATAAAAATTGTCACATGAATTATAACACTTATATATTACCTTACCATTATCGAGTTTTTGAACCATAGGGCACCTGTTTGCACCTTGGTTTGAAGGTGTTTCTCTCCAAGGGCATTATAGGGATTACCCTCTTTATAAATGAGCTTAACTTTAAAAGCTATCAACCAATGGGGTTATTTCGTTATTTGAAGGACAATGGGGATGGACTAGAAGTCTCCATGGGCTTTTTGGATCGACTTTTGATATTCAAGAAGCCTCTATGAGTTGTCCTCTTACATGGCCATGAAATCCATAGGCTAAGGACATATGGAAAGATCCATGGACACCTCATGCTTGACTTCTTCCCTATCCATAAAGGTTTGCATGTACATAGGAACCCTTAGCATTGGACACATGTAAAGTAACTTGAAATCTCATGCTTGACTTCTTCCTTATCCATAAAGGCTTGCATGTCCATGGAAACACTTATACATGACACATGGAAAGTCTCACAGGAACCTCATACTTGACCTCCTTCTTTATATAGCCATATCTACCCCTTCCCAACTCCCAATTCTAAAACTCTTACTCTCCTTTTCTCCCTTTTTCTTAGAGCATAGATCATCATTCCTACTATGTTTTTCCAGGAAGGTGTTGTCCCAAGGTAGAAGGATGTGCCTACCTTGGTGTAGAAGGCTCCTAGGGTTCTAAATTTCGCTATTTAGGATTTCTTAAGCTCCTCCTTGGTGATTTTGACCAAAACTAGTAAGTATCCTCATTTCCTTCCCAATTTTCATGTTGTTAGTCTTCCTTCCACCTACCTACAGGTCAAAACCATGGCCTTCCATGGTGAAACCCCACCTAGAACTCATAATCACCTCATCTCCATGTTATTTTGTTAGGGTTTTTCCAATATGCAGGTATGAGGGGAACATTGCAGGGCACGAACCAGAGTCCTAATACACAAAATGAGAGGATTGGTACGAGCACCAAAAATGTTCTTACAAATAGCGAATCAATACCCATAATGGAATTATTTCTGCCGCTATCTGGAGGAAACTAGGTTTCATAAGAGAAATCATCGTCAAACATGATGAACACTTGGGACTCCAATATTTATAGATCCAATACTAGATCGGTAGGTGATGGAGTATTAGATCTATTCCTCAACAAGCTATTCGAGGAACATCTGGATCTGGAGTCATTCATCCTAAACACTACCGATGAACAACCAAAAATCACAATAGATCTGATGTATGAAGACTTCCTCATCAGACTGTGGCAAAATGCTATCGTTGTGAAAGCCATGGGTACTCAATTAGGTTACATAAGCTTGAGAGATCGACTGCGATCTATGTGAAGCATGGTAGGCAAATATAACATCTATGAACTAGATCTGAACCACTTTGTCATTCAACTATCATGAAGATGAGATTATGAGATGGCAATGATAGGAGGACCCTGGCAAAATCTTTGGATGTAATCTGATTGTTTGGGATTGGCACCCATCATTCATTCCCTCACCCGACCTTCCAAGGAGAATAGTTTGTTGGGTGAGAATCCTTCACCTCACTTTACACCTATACGTTCAAACCATATTCGAATGTATCAGCAGGGCCTTGGGTCACTTGATTAAGTTTGATGATCACACTATATAGAGAATAAGAAGCAAGTTTGCAAGGCTCACTGTCGAACTCGATACAACGAAAGACTTGGTACCCTACATCCTGATAAATGGAATCAAACATGAGATCGAGTATGAAGGTTTCCCTTTTCAATGTGCAACCTGCAGAGAGGAGGGTTACACATCACTAGAGTTTAACTCAGCCACAGAGCACAAGAAGACAGATAGTAATGAACAAAACCCTAGCATGACAACAACCCATAATTCTTCAGAACCTCCATGGGGAACCCAAAGAAGCAGACGGAACCACCAGGGGAGAGAACAAGTATCTGGAAATTTCCAGATATACCCACGACATCGAGGAACCGCTTTACTGACCAACTAGAAGACGATGAAAGTAATGAAGTTGTCATGAACACAAGCCAGCAAGATAAGCATGTTAAAAGCCAGTCAGAAGGACACATGACTCCCAAGATATGGCGGAATAAGAAGACTACTAGAACAACTGAGATGCTGAGTAAAAGGTGGAAGCACTGAGAGACATATCAAATCATACTAACCAGTCCTCAAGAAACCAGAAGGCAGGCACGAGGGGCATCCACACTAAGGATCATATGATGGTCAACCCTGAACTGGATGAGGTTATTGAGGTCATCCCTGTATTTAAAGAACCTATACCCATCACCGCTACTAGGAAGAACAACCAGAGTTGTAGGAAGGCACGGGAAATTGGCTCACCAGCTTCAAACAACACCATCCCTAAAATCTCCACAAGTAGGAAGATGTTCAAAGGCAGCAGAACAAAGATGAAGAGGTCAGGGACAACTAAATCTGTAATCGAATGAGTTAGAAGGAATCCATGGCTAAGAGGAACCCTGAATACGGAGGTGATCCTAGAAGCCTTAAATGTCACTTCCAATAAGGAAAATCTTGAGACTCTAGTCTAACTCATTCCTTTCTTAGCTTTTATCCTTCTTAGTAACTATTTGATGTCCAAACTCATGTGATGGAATGTACAAAGTATTGTAAATGACAATACTTGCATAGTACTCAAGGAATTAGTATACATTCAAAAACCTACTATCACTACCATTTTCGGGCCCAAGATCAGTGCGGTTAAAGCATAAAATACCATTAGGAGGTTGGGGCTCTCAAACTCTCATAGGTCTGAAGCTCATTGCTACTCGGGAGGGATTTGGATCTACTGGAACTCAACTTTCTATGATGTGGAAATCCTCAACATACATCGTCAGTTTGTAACTTGAAGAGTTAAAACCTCTTACATTGCGAATTACATCTATGCCAATCCACACGTTCAGATCTGTAACCTTCTCTGGAAGCACATCTGTGACATGGGTAAACATTTCACTGAGCCTTGGATCCTGGCGGGTGACTTCAACAACACTACTACCCCTTCTGAGACAGTCAGCTACCAAACTTACAATCACTGAGAAGCACAACAATTCACTGCCACCATGCTAGAAGCCGAACTAGCTATCCTTGTCTTCTCGGGACAAAAATTCACCTTTTGTCATGGCCTAAAGCAAAGCAGATTGGATCGAGGATTGGCTAATAATGAATTCTTGTTCAAATTTCCTGAGGTCGTTGTGACCCATTTAACTAAGGTCAAATCTGACCACTGTTCATTGTTGATCCAGATGGACAAATGTCGTAGACATCAAAGGTGATTCATGACCAAGGCCTCCTGCAACACAAACACATCCTTCGCCCCCTGCCTGGAGTGAATCTGGATGAAAGATCTAAACTTTCAAGGTGCCCTTGCCTTATCTATGGCTCAACTGAGCACCTGGGATGCCGAGAAAAAGAAACAAAAAAGAGAAAATAAAGATCGTCTGTTGTGAAACATCAACACCCTTCAAAAGAACCAAGCTAACAGGTATGACGAGATTACAGATAATTTATGTCTTCATATGCAGGATGAATTCAATCTCATTCTCAAGCATGACGAGGAGGATTGGTAGCAATGGAGCCACATCAATTTGCTCAGGGATGGGGACTCCAATACCCATTTCTATCATGCCTACGTCAATCAAAGAAAATGGACCAACCATTTCAACGCAATCAAAGGCCCTAATGGTGACTGGATTACTAATGAAGATGAGATATTCAAGCTAGTTACTGGCTTCTTCATCGACCTCTTCACCACCCCTAGAAATACAACCCATCTTGATATTATGAAGATCCCAGCCCATTTCTCTACAATACCTAAAGCTGAGCAATGCCTTCTGGCCAAGGAAGTTCAATCAACCAAAATCTTACAAATCCTACAATCTATGGACACCTACAAAGCTATTGGGACAGACGGCACAACAACCCACTTACTCCTATCTAACTGGTCAATTGTGAAGGAAACTATTAGAAGGACCATCCAAGAGACCCTTAACTCCAAGAATTTGGATGAACAACTCTATAATGCAACAGTGGTCCTCATACCCAAAGTGCCTAAGCCTGAGAGTAAAAGCCAATTTCACCCTATTTCTCTCAACAACACAATCCTCAAGTTATGCTCCAAATTTGTCATCAAATGCTTGAAAAAGTGGCTGTCGGGCTAGATCAACCCTACATAAGGTGCTTTTATACCAGGGAGGAAGATACCAGACAACATTACTGTCACCCAGGAAATTATATATAGCATGAAAAGGAAGAACTCAAGGAAGATAATGGCTATAAAGATCGACCTTACGAAGGCATACGACAAGATGGCTTGGAACTTCATCAAAGACACTCTAGAGAAGATTGACATCACTACCAATATGAAATATTATATCATGAACTCAATCACACATGGTAGTTCCACGATAGTATGGAATGGAAAGAGTTCATACTGCTTTAAACCCAGAAGGAGACTTAGACAACATGACCCTCTAAGCCCATATATCTTTGTTCTGTGCATCGAAAGATTGAGCCAAATGATCGAGGACCGTGTTAAAGACAAGAAATGGTAACCCATTCAAATGAGTAGGAGAGGGCCTTTGATTACCCACCTATGTTTTGCTGACAACATACTATTATTCGCCAAATCTAACGACATGAATATAGCCACCATCATGCAATGTTTCAGCGAGTTTGAACTCGCCTTCGGTCAAGCAATATCTTTTGAGAAGATGAGAGTATTCTTCTCCAAGAGTGTATCTTCCCAGGAGGCTGAACGAATTTGTATAAGAAGTGGGCTACAAAAGGCACATGACCTGAGGAAATATCTGGGGGTCCCCATCCTTGAGACAAAGGTGAACAAGAGAACATATAATGAAGTTCTAGACAAAGTGACTAGCAGAGTCAACTCTTGGGCAGCACAAAACCTATCTATGGCTGGATGTGTAAGCCTGTCTAAGAGTACCTTAGCCACTATACCAACCTATGTCATGCAAACTATGAAGTTCCCTCTCCAATTGTGTGATAGAATAGATGGGGAGATTTGGTGTTTCATTTGGAATGGAGGATGCAACAGAAGAGATATACACCTTCTGTCATGGAACCACATCACTAGTAGGAAAATAAATGGAGGTCTCAGACTCAAATCCATGTGTGAATGGAATCAAGCCTTGCTTCTGAGGCATAACTGGGACATTCACAGTGGAAGGAAAACCATGTGGAGCGAGGTCATGAGAGGCAAATTGATAAACACAATTCGGATGGCACATTCAAATCTATTTAGACTGGCTAGAACTGTGCTACAATCGAAACCTTTCATGTAGGCTAATACTTATCTTAGCCCCATAAGTGAAAAAACCATCAACGTTAGGCACGATGTATGGTTACCCAGTGACATCCACTTGAAGGACCATGTGGTCAATGCTATCCCCAATGAACTCAATGACCTGAAGGTGAGTAACCTAATTAATATGGAAGGACAGTGGGATCGAGGATTTCTAGAGAATTGGCTGCCTTCGAACATTGCACAGGAAGTTTATAGAATTCATACCCCTATTGATCCTAAGGTAGATGACATATGTGTGTGGAAACTCAATGAGGGAGGAAGATACACAACCAAGTCCACTTACACGACCCTGTGCACAGACAGTGAGGTCAGTGTTTATAGAATGCTCAGGTATCTGCGAGGGTCAATAACTTCATGTGGATCGCAGCTAATGGAGCCCTTCTCACAAACTGGAGACGTAGGTTTTGACAGATGACAACAAGCTCTATATGTAACATATGCAATGCTGATGATGAAACTAACCTTCATGCGCTAAGAGACTACATGAAGGTGAGTCCCATATGGAAACAGTAACCCAACCTCAGACTGTCTACCACCTTCTAGTCTACAAAAATTTTTGAGCAATGGATTGGACAGAATCTGAGGTCCCGAGAGGAAGCTAGAAATATATTCATTACAACATGCTAGGTCCTATGGAAACAAAGAAATATATGGATCTTTGAAGTAAAACATGCCATCATCCAACAACAAGTTAATCTCATACTCATGGAAGCCAAGATGTCTACGAAATCCTGGGACCTCAAAAATAGTACAAAGTCTAAATACAAGACGAATCAACAGGGGACTTCGAGTAATGATATCCTAACCTTGAACATTGATGTTGCTTCGAAGAAGGGAAGAGGAGCCATAGTTGTCGTCATCAGAGACCAGAGAAACTGATGGTTGGGAGGTGTTGGATAGTCAATTATTGTATATAACCCTCTTGAGGCTGAGCTTATGGCCATTATCATGGCGGTGAAAATCATCAGAACTACACATATACATGATGTCACTATGGAAACGGATAGCCTGTTAGCAACCAATATGCTTAAGGACGATTACAGAAGATACCCTCTCTATGCTAACATCATCAAGGGTATCCAAATTGTCACAAAGTATGCCACCCTGATAACCTACAACAAAAGGGAGAACTACGTTCCTTTTGAAAACAACAATATTGTTAATTACTATGATAAACCTCCTAAAGTTGTGCTTGACACTGGTCAAGTACATCCTTGTAATGGTAGTAGTACTACCATGTTTAGTTCCTTGAAAATTTGCAAAATTTGTAACCTACAATTGAATGTGCTTGCACAGGGTGGGAAGATGAATAAAACTGCCCCATGACTTCCCTAAAAAAAGTGGAGAGGGTACTTCCTGCTCGAGATAGGAGCTTTGTTGGAGAAACCAACCTCTCTAAGCTTGGGAACCTTACTTATTGGACTTGTCCACCTTCCCTAGAGGTTCTTTGGAGGCCTAGACTTAGATCTAGGACTAACTTGGATTGTTTAGACTCTGAATTTGAGTTATGATGTATCCCCTATTCTTCTATGTTGAGAAATTCACCTATGCTTATTCATTCTCTTTATCCTATGGACATTAACCTATACACAATGTCTTTTCTTTTAAAAATCATGGTTCATGTGAACTACCTTATTTGATATTTATCATGTGATCATGGATATTCTTTTGAACTCTTATATTATGCTTTGTTCATGATGGAACTCTATAAGATGACATGTGATGTTTTTTTTCCACTTATGAGGTGGATGTATATGTTGGTCACTTATGTGGTGACTAGTTTATATATTCTGACTATACTTTCTACTTGCCTCAACATTTAACATGCTATGTGATTCAGTAGCATTAGATTAGTGTAATTGCATTGGTTTTTGTGGGAGATGTGTTATTTCTCTCTGAGCATATGTAATATTTCCTACTCTTTTGGTATGGAAAGGAAGCTCATACCCAGGACAAGATGTGTGATTCTTGACCCATGTTTTATATATTTGGGAGATTGGAAGTATTCATTTCTCCATTAGGTTTCAATTTTATGAAACTTGGCTTCCTATGTGTTTATATTGTTCTAGGACTATGCTTATCTCACATGCATGCAGGTTGATGATATGGGGCGTGTGCCCTAATTATTTACATTTGCTTGTGTGGCACAATATTTTTGTTTTATTAATGGCAAGTATTATTTTGTTATCATATTATTTCAATTCCTTTTATCTAGATACCCATTTGGGTGGTCCTTTTCTCTTTCTGTGTGAAGCCTTTTATATGTGTGGTCATCTATTCCATATATTGCTCAATTTCCTACTTTGTATGCGCAACTAGCCTTTGCTGAAACCATCTATTTTCTCTTCATACTGTGGTATGTTTCCAACCCTAGGTGAAGGACGTTGATGATAAGCATGAAGTTTTGGACTAGCTTAAGGAGTTAAAGCTTTGAGACAAAGTTGTTATGGTTTAGATTTCCCTCTACTTAGATCCTTATGTTGTATCATACATGTAAACCCTTGTGGGATATTATGATATACTTTTGTAACCTTTTGTGAAAATTAAATATAGTCATTATTTTTATTCTGCTGCTATACTTTTTCTTGTTTTGAATACCATTTATTGAAGTTTGAAAATCGTGCACCTATTGTATCATACCTTTGAGTGTGTTTCAAATGGATGTATAATTCTTCATGTTTTAATTTAGTAAGGGGGTGAACCCGCCTACTTACAACATGGTATCTCTAAGGAGTGTGGGATCACCCCCTTACTAAAGATTGGAAGAATAAAACAACCATTCCTAACACACTCAAAGGTATGCTAGAAAAGGTGCAAAATTTTCAAACTTCAATAAATGGTATTCAAAACAACCAAAGTATAGCAGCGGAATAAAAATAATGACAATATTCAATTTTCACAAAAGATTACAAAGGTATATCATTATATCCCATAAGAGTTTACATTTATGATATAGCATAAGGATCTAAATAAAGGGAAATCTAAACCATAACAACATTTCCTCCAAGCTTTAACTCCTTAAGCTAATCCAAAACTTCATACCTTATCATCCAAGTCCTTCACCTAGGGTTGGAAGCAAACCCCAGAAAGAAAATAAAATAGATGATATCAACAAAGGCTAGTATTTGCATACTAAATAGGAAATTGAGCAATATATGGAATAAAAGACATGAAATATAAAAGGCTTCCCATAGAAAGGATAAGGACCATCCAAATGGGTATCAAGAGAAAAGGAATTGAAATCATATGATAACAAAAGAATACTTACCATTAATAAAACGTAAAGATTGTGCCACACAAGCACATGTACAGAATTAGGGCACACACCCCATATCATCAACATGCATGCATGTGAGATAAACATAGCCTTAGAGCAATATAAACACAAAGGTGGCCAAGTCTCATAAACTTGAAACCTGATAGGGAAAGGAATATTTCCATTCTCCCAAATATATGAAAAATGGGCCAATAATAACACCTCTTGCCCAGGGTATGAGGTTCCTTTCCATCCCAAAAGAGTAGGAAATATCACATCTGCTCGATAGGAAATAACACCCCTGCCATAAAAACCAATGCAATTATACTACTCTAGTGCTACTGAATCACATAGCAAGTTAAATGTAGAGGCAAGTAGAAAGTATGGTCAGAATATATAAACTAGACACCACATAAGTGACGAGCATATACATCCACCTCATAAGTGGGAAAATGACATCACATGTCATCTTCTAGAGTTCCATCACGAACAAAGCATAAGATAAGAGTTCAAAAGAGTATCCATCATCACATGATCAATATCAAATAAGGCGGTTCACCTGAACCATGATTTTCAAAAGAAAAGACATTGTGTATATGCTAATATCCATAGGACAAAGAGAATGAATAAGCATAGTTGAATTGTTCAACATAGAAGAATAGGGGGTACATCGTACCTCAATTACAGAGTCTAATCAGTCCGAGTCAATCCTAGATCTAAGACTAGGCCTATAAAGAACCTCTAGGCAAGGTTGACAGGTCCAATAAGTACGGTTCCCAAGCTTAGAGAGGTTGGTTTCTCCAAAAAAGCTCCTATCTCGAGCAAGAAGCACCTTCTCCACATTAGAGGTGAAAAATCCTAACAAAAGAACATGGAGATGAGGTGTTTATGGGTTCTAGATGGGGTTTCACCATGGAAGGCCATGGTTCCAACCTGGATGAAGGTTTAAGGAAGACTAAAAAAATGAAAATAGGGAAGGAAAGGAGGGTACATACTAGTTTTGGTCAAAATCACCAAGTAGGAGCTTAAGAAATCCTAAATAGAGAAATTTGGAACCCTAGGAGCCTTATTCACCAAGGTAGGCACCTCCTTTTACCTTGGGACAGAACCTTCGTGTCAAAATAGAGTAGGAATGATTCTCCAAGATAGAGGGAATAAATGAGAGAGAGAGTTTTCGAATTGGGAGTTGGGAAGGGGTAGATACGGCTATATAAAGGAAGAGGTCAAGTATGAGGTGTCTATAACACTTTCTTATGTCATGTATAAGGGTGTCCATGGACATGCAATCCTGTATGGATAAGGAACCAGTCAAGCGTGAGGTGTCAAGTTACTTTCCATTTGTCCAATGCTAATGGTACCTATGGACATGCAAACCTTTATGGATAAGGAAATAGTCAAGCATGAGGTGTTTGCATGTCCATAGGTAGCCTTATGCTTGACTACTTCTTTATCCATAAAGGTTTGCATGTCCATAGGTAGCCTTAGAATTGGAAACATGGAAAGTAACTTGACACCTCATGCTTTACTTCTTCCTTATCCATAATGACTTGCATGTCCATGGAAACACTTATACATGACACATGGAAAGTCTCATAGACACCTCATACTTGACCTCTTTCTTTATATAAACATATCTACTCCTTCCCAACCCCCAATTTGAAATCTCTTGGTCTCCTTTATTTCCTCTAGCTTAGAACATCATTCCTACTCTATTTTTCCACAAAGGTTCTATCCCAAGGTAAAAGGATGTGCCTACCTTGGTGAAGAAGGCTCCTAGGGTTCCAATTTGTTTCTATTTAGGGTTTCTAACGCTCATCCTTGGTTATCTCGACTAAAACTTGTAAGTTTACTCCTTTCCTTCCATGTTTTCATGTTGTTTGTCTTCCTTCCACCTTCCTCCAGGTCAGAACCATGGACTTCCATGGATAAACCCCACCTAGAACCCATAAACACCTCATCTCCATGTTCATTTGTTAGGGTTTTTCATATCTAAAGTGGAGAAGGTGCTTCTTGCTTGAGATAGATTTGTTAGAGAAAATAAACTCTCTAAGATTGGGAAACTTACTTATTAGACTTGTCCACCTTCCCTAGAGGTTCTTTGGAGGCCTAGTATTGACTTGGACTGTTTAGACTCTGAAGTTGAGGTATGATGTATCCCCTATTCTTCTATGTTGAACAACTCACCTATGCTTATTGATTCTCTTGGTCCTGTGGACAATAGCCTATAAATATTGCTCTTATCTTTTAATATCATGGCTCTTGTGAACTATCTTGTTTGTGGTAATCTTGGATATTCTCTTGACTCTTATCTTGTTCCTTGGTGCATGTTGGACTTTTGATGATATGTGCCCACTATGATGTGGATGTTTATTTGTGGACATGTGATGTCTTTATCCCACTTATGAGGTGGATGTATATGTTGGTCACTTTTGCGGTGACTACTCTATGTAATCTGACTATACTTTCTACTAGACTCTACATTTAACATGCTTTGTGGCACAATAGCACTAGAGTAGTGTAATTACATTCGTATTTATGGTAGATGTGTTATTTCCTTCCGAGCAGATGTGATATTTCTTACTCTTTTATGATGGAAAGGAACCTCATACCTAGGGCAAGATGTGTGATTCTTGGCCCATTTTTTATATATTTGGGAGATTGGAAGTATTCATTTCTCTATCAGGTTTCAAGTTTATGAGACTTGGACTCCTTTGTGTTTATATTATTCTAGGGCTATGTTTATCTCACATGCATGCAAGTTGAAGATATGGGGTGTGTGCCCTAATTCTTTACATGTTCTTGTGTGGAACAATCTTTATGTTTTACTAACGGGAATTATTCTTTTGTTATCATATGATTTCAATTCATTTTCTCTTGATACCCATTTGGGTGGTCCTTATCCTTTCCATGGGAAGCGTTTTATATTTGATGTCCTATATTCCATATATTTCTCAATTTCCTATTTAGTATGCACATACCAACCTTTGCTGATGTCATCTATTTTCTCTTCTTGTAGGGGTATGCTTCTAATTTGACACATGCATCATAATCCTTATATATTACCTAACCATCCTTGAGTTTTGGAACCATGGGTCACATAGTTTAACCTTGTTTGAACGTGTTTCTTTGCAAGGGCTTTTTAGGGATTACTCTCTTTATAAATGAGCTTATCTTTAGAAGATATCAACCAATGGGGTTATTTCTTTGATTGGAGGTCGGTTGGGATGGCCTATAAGTGTCCATAAACTGACATTTTATATTCAAGAAGCCTCTATGAGTTGTCCTCTTGCATGGCCATGAAATCCCTAGACTAAGGACACATGCAAAGCTCCATGGAAACCTCATGCTTGACTTCTTCATTATCCATAAATGTTTGCATGTCCGTAGTCACCTTTAGCATTGGACACATGGAAAGTAACTTGACACATCATGCTTGACTTCTTCCTTATCTATAAAGGATTGCATGTCCATGGACACCCTTATACATGACACATGGAAAGTCTCATAGACACCTCATACTTGATCTCTTTCTTTATATAGCCATATCTACCCCTTCCAAAGTCCAAATTCAAAAACTCTTGCTCTCCTTTATTCCCTCTAGCTTAGAGAATCATTCTTACTCTATTTTTCCATGAAGATGTTGTCCCAAGGTAAAAGGAGGTGCCTACCTTGGTGAAGAAGGCTCCTAGGGTTCCAACTTTCTCTATTTAGGATTTCTTAAGCTCCTGCTTGGTGATTTTGACTAAAACTAGTAAGTATCCTCCTTTCCTTTCCTATTTTCATGTTGTTAGTCTTCCTTCCACCTTCCTCCAGGTCGGAGCCATGGCCTTCCATGGAGAACCCATAAACACCTCATCTCCATGTTCTTTTGTTAGGGTTTTTCACCTCTAAAGTGGAGAAGGTTCTTCTTGCTCGAGATAGGATCTTTGTTGGAGAAACCAGCCTCTCTAAGCTTGGTAACCTTGCTACTTGGACCTGTCCACTTTCCCTAGAGGTTCTTTGGAGACCTAGACTAGGATCTAGAAGTGACCTTGGGATGTTAGACTCTGAAGTTGAGGTGTGTTTGCAAACCTGATTATTCATATTGAACAATTTCTTTCTCTTGTTGTATGATATCATCCCACATTATTTCTATATGAGCAATTTCTAATTCTTCACTCTAAATGTATGATATATCACCTATTCTTCTATGTTGAGCACTTCACCCATGCTTATTCATTATATTTGTCCTATGGACATTAGCCTATACACAATATCTTTTCTTTAAAAATCATGGTTCATGTGAACTACCTTATTTGATATTGATCATGTGATCATGGATATTCTTTTGAACTCTTATCTTATGCTTTGTTATTGATGGAACTCTAACAGATGACATGTGATGTCTTTTTCCCACTTATGAGGTTGACATATATGTTGGTCACTTATGTGGTAACTAGTTTATATATTCTAACTATACTTTCTACTTTCCTCTACATTTAACATGCTAAGTGATTCAATAGAACTAGAGTAGTGTAATTGTATTACTTTTTATGGCAGATGTTTTATTTTCTACCGAGCAGAAGTGATATTTCCTGCTCTTTTGGGATGGAAAGGAACCTCATACCCAGGGCAAGATGTGTGATTCTTGGCCCATGATTTATATATTTGGGAGATTGGCAGTATTCCTTTCTCTATCAGGTTTCAATTTTATTAGACTTGGCCACTTTTGTGTTTATATTGTTCTAGGGCTATGTTTATCTCACATGCTTGCATGTTGATGATATGCGGTGTGTATCCTACTTCTTTACATGTGCTTATGTGGCACAATCTTGATGTTTTATTAATTGCAAGTATTCATTTTTAATCATATGATTTCAATTCCTTTTCTCTTGATACCCATTTGGGTGGTCTTTATCTTTTCTGCAAAAGACCAAAGTATAGCAGGAAAATAAAAATAATGACTATATTTAATTTTTACAAAACATTACAAAAGTACATCATAATATCCCATAAGGGTTTAAATGTATTATACAACATAAGGATCTAAGTAGAGGGAAATCTAAACCATAACAACTTTGTCTCCATGCTTTAACTCCTTAAGCTAGTCCAAAACTTCATGTCTTATCATCCAAATCCTTCACCTAGGGTTGGAAGCATACCCCAACAAGAACATAAAATAGATGACATCAGCCAAGGCTGGTATGTGCATACTAAATAGGAAATTGAGCAATATATGGAATAAAGGACATCAAATATAAAAGGCTTCCCATAGAAAGATAAGGACCACCCAAATGTGTATCAAGCAAAAAGGAATTGAAATCGTATAATAATAAAAAAATACTTGCCATTAATAAAATATAAAGATTGTGCCACACAAGAACATGTAAAGAATTAGGGCACACACCCCATATCATCAACATGCATGCACGTGAGAAAAATATTGCCCTAGAACAATATAAACACAAAGTCAGCTAAGTCTCATAAAGTTGAAAGCTGGTAGAGAAAGGAATACTTCCAATCTCCTAAATATATAAAACATGGGCCAATAATCACACAACTTATCCTAGGTATGAGGTTCCTTTCCATAGCAAATGAGTAGAAAATATCAAATCTTCTCGGTAGGAAATAACACATCTTCCATAAAAACCAATGCAATTACACTACTCTAGTGCTAGTGAATCACATAACATGTTAAGTGTAGAGGCAAGTAGGAAGTATAGTCAGAATATATTAATTAGTTACCACATAAGTGACCAACAAATACATCCACCTCATAAGTGGGCAAAAGACATCACATGTCATCTTTTAGAGTTCCATCATGAACAAAGCATAAGATAAGAGTTCAGAAAGAATATCCATGATCACATGATCAATATCAAATAAGGTAGTTCACATGAACCATGATTTTCAAAAGAATATACATTGTGTATAGGCTAATGTCAATAGAACAAAGAGAATGAATAAGCATAAGTGAATTTCTTAACATAAAAGAATAGGGGATACATCATACCTCAACTTCAGAGTCTAAATAGTCCAAGTCAGTCCTAGATCCAATCCTAGGCCTACAAAGAACCTCTAGGTAAGGTGTACAAGTCCACTAATTAAGGTTACCAAGCATAGAGAGGTTGGTTTCTCCATTAAAGCTCTGATATCAAGCAAGAAGCACCTTCTCCATTTTAGAGGTGAAAAACCCTAACAAAAGAATATGGAGATGAGGTGTTTATGGGTTCTAGGTGGGGTTTCACCATGGAAGGCCATAATTTTGACTTGGAGGTAGGTGGAAGGAAGACTAACAACATGAAAATAGGTAAGGAAAGAAGAAAACTTACTAGTTTTTGTCAAAATAACTAAGGAGTAGCTTTAGAAACCCTAAATAGAGAAATTTGGAACCCTAAGAGCCTTCTTCACCAAGGTAGGCACCTTCTTTTCCCTTGGGACAACACCTTCTTGGCCAAATAGAGTCGGAGTTCTGATCTAAGCTAGAGGAAATAAAACAGAACAAGAGTTTTCAAATTGGGAGTTTAGAAGGGTTAGATATTGCTATATAAAGAGAGTGGTCCAGTATGAGGTTTCTATGAGACTTTCCATGTGTCATGCAAGCCTTTATGGGTAACAAAGAATTCAAGCACGAGGTGTCAAGTTACTTTCCATGTGTCCAATGCTAATGGTGCCTATGGACATGCAAACCTTTATGGATAAGGAAGAAGTCAAGCATGAGGTGTCCATGGAGCTTTCCATGTGTCCTTAGCCTAGGGATTTCATGGCCATACAAGAGGACAACTCATACAGCCTTCTTGAATATCAAATGTCAGTCTATGGACACTTATAGGCCATCCCAACCGACCTACAATAAAAAAATAGTCCCATTGGTTGATAGCTTCTAAAGATAAGCTCATTTATAAAGAGAGTAATCCCTAAAATTCCCTTGGAAAGAAACACCTTCAAACTAAGGTGCAACTAGGTGCCCCATGGTTCAAAAACTAGAGAATGGTAAGGGAATAAATAAGGATTATAATTCATGTCACAATTTGCAAAGAGAACCTCCCAACTGGGTAAATTGTAGAAAAGTCCAGAATGTACCTAAAATTGCATAACTTGCGCAAACAACATCCAAATTGGACCAAACTTCATCCACAAGTTATCTTTGATGTGTTTAATATAAATTTTGGGAGGTTTTCTTTGTAAATTGTCACATGCATTATAATCCTTATATATTCCCTTACCATTATCAAGTTTTTGAACCATAGGGTGCCTAGTTGCACCTTGGTTTGAAGTGTTTCTTTCCAAGGGTATTTAGGGATTACCCACTTTATAAATGAGCTTATCTTTAGAAGCTATCAGTCAATGGGGTTATTTCTTTGATTGTAGGTCGGTTGGGATGGCCTATAAGTGTCCATAAACTGAAATTTGATATTCAAGAAGCCCCTATGAGTTGTCCTCTTGCATGGACATGAAATCCCTAGGCTAAGGACACAAGGAAAGCTCCATGGACACCCCATGCTTGACTTCTTCCGTATCCATAAAGGTTTGCATGTCCATAGGCACCCTTAGCATTGGACACATCGAAAGTAACTTGACACCTCATGCTTGACTTCTTACTTATCCATAAAGGCTTGCATGTCCATGAACACCCTTATACATGACACATGGAAAGTCTCATAGACACCTCATACTTGACATCTTTCTTTATATGGCCATATCTACCCCTTCATAACTCCAAATTCAAAAACTCTTGCTCTTCTTTCTTTCCTCTAGCTTAGAGCATAACTCCTACTCTGTTTGGCCACGAAGGTGTTGTCCCAAGGTAAAAGAAGGTGCCTACCTTGGTTAATAAGGCTCCTAGGGTTCCAAATTTGCTCTATTTAGGGTTTCTAAAGCTCCTCCTTGGTTATTTTGACCAAAACTAGTAAGCTTTATCTTTTCCTTCCCTATTTTCATGTTGTTAGTCTTCCTTCCACCTTCCTCCAGGTTGGAACCATGGCCTTCAATTGTGAAACCTCACCTAGAACCCATAAACACATCATCTCCATATTCTTTTGTTAGGGTTTTTCACCTCTAAAATGGAGAAGGTGCTTCTTGCTCGAGATAGGAGCTTTGTTTGAGAAACCAACCTCTCACTGCTTGGAAACCTTACTTATTGGACCTGTCGAGATTCCCTAGAGGTTGTTTGGAGGCCTAGGCTTGGATCTAGGATTGAATTAGATTGTTTAGACTCTAAAGTTGAGGTATGATGTATCCCATATTCTTTTATGTTTAGCAATTCACATATGCTTATTCATTCTCTTTATCCTATGGACATTTGCCTATACACAATGTCTTTTCTTTTGAAAATCATGGTTCATGTGAACTACCTTATTTGATATTGATGATATGATCATGGATAATCTTTTGAACTCTGATCTGATGCTTTCTTCATGATGGAACTCTAAAATATGACATGTGATGTCTTTTGACCACTTATGAGGTGGATGTATATGTTGGTCACTTATGTGGTGACTACTTTATATATTCTGACTATAATTTCTACATGCCTCTACATTTAACATGTATGTGATTCAATAGCACTAGAGTAGTGTAATTGCATTGGTTTTAATGGAAGATTTGATATTTCCTGCCGAGAAGATGTGATATTTTATACTCATTTAGGATGGAAAGGAACCTCATACCCATGGTAAGATGTGTGATTCTCGGTCCATGTTTTATATATTTGAGAGATTGGAAGTATTCCTTAATCTATCAGGTTCCAAGTTTACGAGACTTGGCCGCCTTTGTGTTTATATTATTCTATGGCTATGCTTATCTCACATACATGTAGGTTGATGATATGGTGTGTATACCCTAATTGTTTACATGTGCTTGTGTGGCACAATCTTTATATTATATTAATGGCAAGTATTCTTTTGTTATCATATGATTTGAATTCCTTTTCTCGTTATACCCATTTGGGTGGTCCTTATCCTTTCTATGGGAAGCCTTTTAATATTTGATGTACTTTATTCCATATATTACTCAATTTCCTATTTATCATACCAACCTTTGTTGTTGTCATCACTACTACAGAAACAACATTCAATGTCGCTTTTCTGGGCGTCGGTTATTTACATACACCGACGCCTATAACATTCCATGTCAGTTATTTAGTAAGTCCAACGTCTATATTCGAAGACAAGCCAGACACGGGTACCACTTTCTATTCAACGTCGGCTAGGTAAAACACACTGACGCCTAAAATCACCCGCGAAATCCAATTTTCAAGCGAAAAGAAAAAGTGTCACATACAGCGTCGGTTATTTAGATAGAAACCGACGCCTATGTATGATGAGAATTTTTGCGAAAAGTGTCACCTTCAATGTCAGTTATCCGTCGATAACCGACGCTGATAGTGGTTCCCACCAAATAATTTTAGGCAATATTGTCCAATTGGACGTCGGTTTTTACGATCCACCAATGCTGAAGATGTTTAGGTGTCGGTTTTGTAAACAACCGACGTTGTTTATGAACTTAATATCCCCCGATCACCCGACTCTTCCTCTTTCTTCTGTTTCATTGCGAGAATCTCCCCCGCTACTGCTGCCGCCCGACCCTCCGCTGTTGTTGCTTGTGCTTGTGCGCCGCCCTCCGCTGCTGCTGCTTGTGCGCCGCCGCCGCTCCGTCGCCGCTTCCTGCTCCTTTTGCACCGCCGCCGCTCCCTAATCACCGGTGTCACCACCACCTTCCTGCCCTACGGCTACCTGCCTGCCTTGTTCCGGTGGTCCTGGAGCTCGCCGGTGTCACCGCCGCCCACCTGCTCGACCTTCTCAACCTCACCTCACCTCGACCTCACCCTACTCACTTGCCCAGGTACCTGCCGACCTACCCAGGTGGCACCCAGGCATGCCTAGGCGTCTAGGAATTCACCTAGGGTCCCAAATCCAAGCGCCCAACCTAGTTAGGCCTCTGGGATGCCTGGGCGATGCCTGTACTGATTTGTATTGCATACCTTCTACAATTATTGAGTCCAATCATTCTAATGGCCAGCTATTTTCAGCTTCTAATCAAATTAATAAGTTTAGATTCATTCAAACATCTTTATATGGTAATTGCATATGTGATTAAACAATAGAGAAATCAACAGACCTTGCTACAACCAATGAAAATCATTTTCCAATTTTTCCTTTGACTCTGTTCCATTTAATTGAGCTAAATTAACTTAGTCTTATTGTTTGTTCTTAATTAGATGTCTAGTCACAGAGTCACAAATTGATATAACAGTCATAATTTTAGTCTTTTCTTATATATACCAACCTTGGATATGTCCCTGGGCACATAGATGGATAGTAATGGAATTTCAACATCTAAGGAATTGATAACATATAACTATTAGTAGTAGCTTTATTAATTTACTAGTAGCTAGAAATTTTGAACGCCTACTTTCAATTGTAAAAGAAGGAACTAGTTAGAGCCTTTGTTCATTAACCTTTTTTCTATAAAATTCTTTTATCAAATCAACATTGTTGGGTTTCCTGGGTTTTATCTTTAGGAGGATATGTATAGATCAAGATTGCATTTATAGATGCATATATAGATGTGATTCAATCAGGATATCAATTTGTGTTTATTTATGTACTGATTTGTATTTATTTATGTATTGTTTCAGGAATTAATTGATCATCTACTGCTTCCCGCCGTCTCCCTGCCCGTCGCATGCTTGCCTGCCTGCTTGCCTGCCTACTCGCCTACCCTCTGTCTCATCCTCTCTCCCTGTTGATCCCGGACTAGGCTCAAACAGAGGTAAACCCTATTTTATTACACTACTTGATCTTAAATCACATAGACTTAATCAACATTGCTACTTGTACACTCTAGAATCAAGATCTAATACTCTTATGCTATTTTAACACCATGAGACATTTTTTGCTCATTCTAGTGGATTATTATGACCTATGATGACCTAACATGAAACCATGCTCTTAATGATATGATTTACATATCTATTATTGTGTTTGTTGGCCTAGAAACCCGTCAAAGATTTACTCATTAGGAGTAAATCTTGGATAGTCCCCGATTTGGGACTATTCTTGAACACCTAATCTCACTTAGGATGTAAGTGTATAATGTGCATTGGGTTTTCAAGAAAATTTCGGCAGCATTTCCCCATTTGTTCTCTAAGTACATATGTACTTAGAGAACAATGGGGAAATGCTGCCGAAATTTTCTTGAAAACCCAATACACATTATACACTTACATCCTAAGTGAGATTAGGTGTTCAAGGATGGGATAGGTGGTACACATTTATTATATATAAGAATAACATCACATGTGTTTGTTGGCCTAGAAACACGTCCAAGGATGATCACATTTATTACATCCCCGTTTATTACATCACATTTATTACATCCCCATTTGTGCACTCACAGAACTTGACCGATGCAATCTTCAGAAAATCGACCAAGGATGATCAGTCGAGTTTCAATCCAGGAAAACTCGACCGACCAAGTGCCTGTAATTCATTTTCTAATTTGCATTTAAAGTGATTAGCACTTGGTGAAATTTGTCCCAAACATTTTTCTATTCTAAGTTACAAGTCAATTCATCATCACAAGTGATTACATAGATGTTCTAAGGTCGTTTACATAGAAAACCCAAAACACACACTTGTAGCCATTTTGACTTGAACTTGACCCATTCTAGGTATTTGGATTTTAGATCATTTTCAGATTTGATGTTTCATTATCTTCTAGTTAATACAAATGCTAAATGTTTGCCTTTTTAATGACATTTTCAGATGGCTGACCATGATGAGCATGATGTCCATGATGAGCATGAAGTCCATGATGACCATGTTGTCCATGAAAAGCATGGCGAGGATACCAATGTAAGTTCTAAAAACATATCATGTATTTCTATAAAATTCATTATCTTCTAGTTATGTCATATATCCCATATTTCTATATTGTGCTAATTCAGTGTGTTTATTTTTGTCAAATTTTAGGTTGATGATGCATAGGTACCCACTGAAGCACTGGAGCAACTTGACGTGCAACACCAAACACTTAACAAGAAAAGGGGCATCACTCTGTTGAAGAATTTAATATCGCTAAGTGGCAGTGGATCCAAATTGGTTGTGGAGTTTGATAATGGAGAAAATGCAATTGGAGTGAACCGCAATAATTTTGTAAACTATCTTGGGTGTGTCACTCAAAGCCATTGTAGTGTAAAGTATGATAACTGGCATAAAGTTCCCAAGGGGAAGAAAGACTTGATATGGAAGGATTTATGTGTGAGTTATTATTATTTGCAATTCTATTTTGTAGATTACAAATTATATTATTTGCAATTCTATTTTTGGATACTAGTTAATAAGAATTCTATTTTACAGAATCTGTTTGCATTGGATGAGAAGCTGCATCATAAAAGCGTGATGCAACACGCTGGAAAGATGCTTAGGAACAATAGGACAAATCTCAACAGAGAATACATAAAAGATGGTGATAAGAAGAAGAAGTCAGCCCTTGAACAGTGGAACTTCTTGGACAAAGAAGATTGGGAAAATTTTGTTGCTTCAAGAAAATCTTAAGAATTCAAGGTATTAGGTGTCACTCCCAATTTAATTAATATATGTTGTATTCACCTATTGAAGATTAACATTTAGTGCTACTAACCACATCATTAATGTGCATACTAACTAGGCCCTCAGTGATACGCAAAAAGCAAAGCGTGCACTGAATGTGCATGACCACACTATGGGTCCAAAGGGCTAAGCAAGCGTTCACCAAAGACTACAGGCAGAGTCTACGGCTACTCAGGAGTCTGCTGCTACTCAGGAGTCTGCCACACCCATGCCTCGCCATGATATCTGGATAGATGGGAGGCAAAAATAGAAGGGTGAAATAAAGAAGCCTGTAACTACTGAGGCGGCTGCAAAAATGGTAAAATACAACTCTTAGAGCAATCATTTGAATATTGATTATTTGTGGTGTTAACTTACCAATTTCTATTGATGGTGATTAGCGAGAGCTGCACGAGCAGAGGAAACAAGTCATGTTCATCCCTCAGGGCACAAGGGATGAATTGATAGTTGCTCTGGGTAACCCAGAGCATCCTGGACGTGTTAGGAGTGCAGGCGCTGGTGTGGGCATCAAAGCATTCTTTGGGCCATCCCAGCACAAACCCAGAGCGGGAGTTTCACAAGAAGAGGTAACCTATTCTTTTTTTAGAATGTTACTGCAAAAGGAAATTCATTAATAAGAAGCTAATGTTTCTTTTATCCATGTATAGGAGAATAAGAGAGTTGAGGATTTAGTTGCTAAGAAGGTCAACGATGTAGTTGCTGAGAAGGTCAAGGAAGAATTGTTGCGGTGGCAGGCATCTCAGGCTTCCAATCAGCCTGTGGCGACCCACTCTTCTCCTGATGCACAGACTGCGAATAGTCCTGGAGACCCATCGCCTAGCACGTCTGCTGTAAGTATTGTTTATGACATTGTAGCTAGTCTTTTCAAGATGATATGTTTTCAAGATTATATGTATATATGTATAACATTCTTTACATAAATTTGTAGGCATTGAAGCCATGCCGTTTAAGAATGCAAGACTATGTTGTTGCAGAGGCACAGGCTTACCAGTCCCTTCCTAGGGAAATGTTTCATGGGACTCCAATGCCGCAGGGCTACATTCGTGTGAGCCCGATACATGTATTACCCGATTGGAGGGAAGTTGAGTTGCCATATGCCCACCCAGATATTGATACACTTGGTGAGGCAGAAGGCGGGGTCATATTGTGGCCCAAAGCAGATGTCGTCTACACGACTGAAATTGTAAGATAAATTTACATTGATTTAGACTGTTAATGTGTATATATGATGTCAACTGATATGAAATTATATATACAGGTTAAAAAGAAGACACCAGGAGCACCTAGGCCTCCACCTCCACTTCCCGCATTACCAACTTGGGTTACAACTGACCTAACATACCCGTTAGGTCCTGCTTGTAGGGGAATGGCATGTTGGCTACGGGCACATAATATACATTGCCCTATAATTGTTTCTTTAGATGCAGATTATGCAGGTCAATCATACGATAGCTCTTTATTTATACAAGATATTATTGAGTTGTTTATGTATGATTGGCTGAATACATAAATGATAGAGACATGGATAAGGTGAGATCTTGTTTATACATCCATATACCTTTTGTAAGATCCGGTGATCTGGTTTCTTATATATTAATGCATACGCCTATATGTTTTGCAGCTACTTAGTCGAAGATCATTGCAAACAATTTGAATTTGATCATGTGGGTTTTTTTATTCCATCATTGATTAGTATGGTAGCTAAAGACCCTGATAGTGTTCAACAATACTGTATAGATGCTTTTACAATTTTTGGTCAGCAAAAGAAGACGATAATAATAGCTCCATTCAATGTCAAGTAAGTTTACTTTATTTATAAGTTGGACTTAAGAAAATTCCATTTTTATTGTGCATTTTGAGTTATTAATTTTTAACTTTTTTACCTCTAGCGGTAGACATTGGGAGTTACTAGTTATTGTCCCCGGGACATTCACTGTTTATTATCTAGATCCTACAGGAAGTACATTGAACACTAAAATTGGACACATATTGAGAATGCCATTATTCTGGTGAGAAATATTTCATTTTTATATCCGTTAACATCTGTTATTACATTACTATTTAATTATGCAATTTACTGTGTTACATTAACATGTAGGGGTTCAGATGCATTCAAAAATGTTGGAGGAAATGTCCCAAGGAGAAAGAACCAGCCAATAATTTGGGAGAACGTAAAAGTAAGTTCCCGACTCCAATGTATATATTATTTATGTGAACTGTGCTTAGTTGTATTTTTTAATATTTTGTATGTTTCTATTTATAGTGCGCTACACAAGACAATGGCTGGGCATGCACATACTATGTGATGCGATTTATGCAGATGATTATCCAACATGCCGCATTGGATATTAATACCATACATGAGGTATCATATATAGTCTCATTAGTTAGTATGAAATATATCAATCTTATTTTTATATTATTACTTATATATATACATCATTCTCTTTGCAGGTGTTTAAAACTGACCACACTATAGGTAAACGCTTAAAAAATGTACATGCTCCATATACGATGGAAGCATTAAATGAAGTAAGAGAAGAATGGGCAAAAGCCATACAAGCAGTGGAGATTGTAAGATATAATTGGGATGCTCGTAGCGATGCTGAATGAAATTTTGTAAAAGAATATTTCTGAATGTTTATACATGTCTGAATGTTTCTACATGTATTTGAATGTTTCTACATGTGTGAATGTGAGAATTGAATTGATGTCTGAATGTATCTACTTGTGTGAAAAAATATTTGTTGATTTTGCATGTTTGTGGCCTGTTTGTAGGCTGATATCAATGGATGTCGTAAACCTGCAGTTCAGAAAACTGAACTGCAGGTTCTCATCCTGCTGACCAGCCACAGCAGGCCTGCAAACTGATAAGAAAAAAAATTTAAAGTATAGGCATCGGTTATTTATAGAACACCGTCAGCAAAGGCCTGCAGCGTCAGTTATTAGATAAAAACTGACACCTAATATGACAAACAACCCGACCGTGCAGGAAAGCACGGCAGTGGTGGAAAAGGCGTCGCTTATTCGTATAAAACTGACACCTATAGCACTAAATACAGCCGTGCAGTGAAGCACGGCCGTGTCGTCTGGGAGTATGGTGTCGGTTGTTCAGTTGTTAAATGACGCAGAAAGTGTCCTAGGTGGTGCCCTTTTTTGTGGCGCGAACCCTATAGACGTCGGCCAACTATATATAATCGACGCCTATAGATCATATAGGCGTCGGTTAGAAAACCGACGCCGAAGAGTTCGACCTTTAACGGCGCCCACATAGGCGTCGCTTGAAAACCATCGCCAAAGGGGGTTAAACAACCGACGCCAAAGGCGTATTCTGTAGTAGTGCATCTATTTTCTCTTCTTACTGGGGATGATAAGGCATGTAGTTTTGGACTAGCTTAAGGAGTTAAAGCTTGGAGACAATGTTGTTATGGTTTAGATTTCCCTCTACATAGATCCTTGTGTTGTATCTTACATATAAACACATTATAAGTAATGAATAATGTGCTTATATAACGTAAAAATATATTCAATTTATGGTAAGGTTATTACAAAAGTACATCATAACACCCCATAAGGGTTTACATGTATGATACAACATAAGGATCTAAGTAGAGGGAAATCTAAACCATAACAACTTTTTCTCCAAGCTTTAACTCCTTAAGATACTCCAAAACTTGATGCCTTATCATCCAAGTCCTTCACGTAGGGTTGGATGTTGTAACATCAAAGGATTTGAGGCCTTAGATAACATGATCTTAAAAGGAATGATTGGACTACCCATATCACCAAGGTGCACCTCCTTTTTCTAGGAGCCCATCACTAAAGAACTCCATAGTTAAGCGTGCTCAAATTGGAGTAGTACTAGGATGGGTGACCAGTTGGGAAGTTGATCCTGGCTTGCGTGTTAGTGTGCAAAAAGTGCACAATTAAGGCTAGTGGTGGTTTGTGGGGCCAGTCATCAATCTTGAAACTCTAATAGAGTCGTGGGTAGTGGGCCCAGGCATAACAAGTGGTATCAGAGCCAGGCTTCTATCTTGGGACTCCAGTAGGTGGGGCCCATATGGGTCAGATTATGAGGCCATACAGTTGAGCCTTGATGAGGACGTCAAGAGTCTAAGTGGGGGAGATTGTAACATCCCAGGATTTGAGGCCTCGGATAACATGATCTTAAAAGGAATGATTGGACTACCCATATCACCAAGGTGCACATCCTTTTCGGGGAGCCCATCACTAAAGAACTCAATAGTTAAGCGTGCTCAATTTGGAGTAGTACTAGGATGGGTGACCTGTCAGGAAGTTGATAGTGGTTTGCGCGTCAGTGTGCACAAAGTGTGCCGTTAAGGCTAGTGGTGGTTTGTGGGGTCAATCATCATTCCTAAAACTCTACTAGAGTCGCGGGCAGTGGGCCTGGGCATAACAAATGGTATCAGAGCCATGTTTCGATCCTGAAGTCCAGTTGGTGGGGCCCATATGGGCATGGCATTCCAGTCTTGAGCCGTGCGGTCCATGCATGTCCATGGTTGATGTAGCCACCCTTGTGCTGGTATTCCGTGATCGGGAGTTGGGTGTCCATGGGTCATTTTGGGTCTGCACTGAAATGGGGTCAGATTATGAGGCCATAGAGTTGAGCTTTGACGAAGACGTCAAGAGTCTAAGTGGGGGAGATTGTAACATCCCAGGATTTGAGGCCTCAGATAACATGATCATAAAAGGAATGATTGGATTACCCATATCACCAAGGTGCACCTCCTTTTCCGGGAGCCCATCACTAAAGAACTCCATAGTTAAGCGTGATCAAATTGGAGTAGTACGAGGATGGGTGACCAGTCAGGAAGTTGATCCTAGCTTGCGCGTTAGTGTGCACAAAGTGCACAGTTAAGGCTAGTGGTGGTTTGTGGGGCTAGTCATCATTCCTGAAACTCTACTAGAGTCGTGGGCAGTGGGACCAGGCATAAAAAATCGTATTAGAGCCAGGTTTCGATCCTGGGACTCCAGTAGGTGGGGCCCATATGGGCATGGCATGCCAGTCTTGAGCCGTGCGGTCTAGGCATGTAGGAAAGGGATGTCCATGGTTGACGTAGCCTCCCTTGCACTGGTATTATGTGATCGGGAGCTGGGTATCCATGGGTCATTGTGGGTCTGCACTGAAATGGGGTCAGATTATGAGGCCATATAGTTGAGCCTTGATGAGGACGTCAATAGTCTAAGTGGTGGAGATTGTAACATCCCAGGATTTGAGGCCTCAGATAACATGATCTTAAAAGGAATGATTTGACTACCCATATCACCAAGGTGCACCTCCTTTTCTGGGAGCCCATCACTAAAGAACTCCATAGTTAAGCGTGCTCAAATTGGAGTAGTACTAGGATGGGTGACCAGTCGAGAAGTTGATCCTGGATTGCGCATCAGTGTTCACAAAGTGCACAGTTAAGGCTAGTGGTGGTTTGTGGGGCCAGTTGTCATTCCTGAAACTCTACTAGAGTCATGGGCAGTGGGCTCGGGCATAACAAATGGTATCAGAGCAATGTTTCGATCCTGGGACTCCAGTAGGTGGGGCCCATATGGGCATGACATGCCAGTCTTGAGTTGTGCGGTCCAGGCATGTAGTAAAGGGATGTCCATGGTTGACGTAGCCACCCTTGCGCTAGTATTCCGTGATCAGGAGCTGGGTGTCCATGGGTCATTGTGGGTCTGCACTGAAATGGGGTCAGATTATGAGGCCATATAGTTGAGCCTTGACGAGGACGTCAAGAATCTAAGTGGGGGAGATTGTAACATCCTAGGATTTGAGGCCTTGGATAACGTGATCTTAAGAGGATTGATTGGATTACCCATATCACCAAGGTGCACCTCCTTTTCCGGGAGCCCATCACTAAAGAACTCCATAGTTAAGTATGCTAAAATTGGAGTAGTACTAGGATGGGTGACCAGTCGGGAAGTTGATCCTGGCTTGCGCGTCATTGTGCACAAAGTGCTTAGTTAAGGCTAGTGGTGGTTTGTGGGGCCAGTCGTCATTCCTGAAACTCTACTAGAGTCGTGGGCAGTGGGACCGGGCGTTACAGATGCATACCCCAGCAAGAAAAGAAAATAGATGAAATCAACAAAGGGTGGTATGTGCATACTAAATAGGAAATTGAGAAATATATGGAATAAAGGAAATCAAATATAAAAGTCTTCCCATAGAAAGGATAAGGACCACCCGAATGGGTATCTAGAGAAAATGAATTGAATTCATATGATAACAAAAGAATACTTTCCATTAATAAAACATAAAGATTGTGCTACACATGTACATGTAAATAATTAGGATACACACCCCATATCATCAACTTGCATGCATGTGAGATAAACATAGCCCTAGAACAATATAGACACAAAGGCGACCAAGTGTCATAAACTTGAAACCTAATAGAGAAAGAAATATTGCCAGTCTCCCAAATATATAAAATATGGGACAAGAATCACACACCTTGCTCTGAGTATGAGGTTCCTTTCCATACTAAAAGAGAAGGAAATATCACATCTGCTTGGTAGGAAATAACACATATGCCATAAAAACTAATGCAATTACACTACTCTTGTAACATACCAGATTTGAGGCCTCGAATAAAATGATCTTATAAGAAATGATTGGACTACCCATATCACCAATGTGCACCTCCTTTCCCAGGAGCACATCACTAAAGAACTTCATACTTAAGTGTGCTCAGCTTGGAGTAGTACTAGGATGTGTTACCAATCGGGAAGTTGACCCCAGCTTGTGCGTGAGTGAGGAAAAAGAAAGTAGTTAAGTCTAGTTATGGTTTGTGGGGCCAGTCATCATTCCTAAAACTCTACTGAAACCTTGGGCAGTGGTCCCATGTGTTACAAATGGTATCATAGCCATAACCCCTCGAGTAGGTGGGGCTCACATGGGCATGTGGCATGCCAGTCTTCAGTCGTGTGATCCAGGCATGTCGAAAAGGGTTGTCCATGGTGATGTAGCCACCCTTGCGCTGGTATTCTATGATTGGAAGTTGGATTTCCATGATCCATTCTGGATCTGCACTGAAATGGGACAATATTGTGAGGCCATACAGTTGATCCTTGACGAGGACGTCAAGAGTCTAAGTGGGGAAGATTGTAACATCCCCAGATTTGAGGCCTCAGATAAAATTATCTTATAAGGAATGATTGGACTACCCATATCAACAAGGTGCACCTCCTTTCTTGGGAGCCCAACACTAAAGAACTCCGTAGTTAAGTGTGCTCAGCTTGGAGTAGTACTAGGATGGGTGACCAGTCATGAAGTTGACCCCGGCTTGCGCGTGAGTGAGGAAAAAACACGCAGTTAAGGCTAGTAGTGGTCTATGGGGCCAGTCGTCATTCCTGAAACTCTACTGAAACCTTGGGAAGTGGGCCCATGTGTTACAACTCTAGTGCTATTGAATCACATAGCATGTTAAATGTAGAGGTAAGTAAAAAGTATAGTCAGAATATATAAACTAGTCACCACACAAGTGTCCAACATATACATCCACCTCATAAGTGGGAAAAAGACATCACATGTCATCTTTTAGAGTTCTATCATGAACAAAGCATAAGAAACAACAAACCCAAGAATCCTTGATTTACAACAAATTACATAAATGCTCTCGCAGAAGCACTAGCAACAAATTGGGCTGCCAATCATTTTTGGATGGCAAAACCCAAGGACCCAAAAATAAAATCATTACATGTAGAGGAAGGCATCATAAGATTCCTATATATTATACGTTGAAGGCACCAAAGGAGAGCAATTGCATCATCAGAAAGCACCCCAAAGGTGTCAAAGGGGAAAGGTAGAAAATGATGTTGATTGGCCTCACAAGCTGCTCCATGTTTATGAACTTTTTGTATCACCACCTCAGACGCTGCCTGCCCTAATTTAAAGTTTTTTGTAAGGATACCTATCAAGGGAGAAACTCCTATAAGGTCAACACATGCATGTTTTCCATTCATCTAGTCAAATAAAAGAATGTATGCAGGTCGCAACGAATGGACACCATCACATTGAGTGCCAAGGAAGGCCAAAAGAGCTTCTTTTAAAACCTTTAACCCAGCCCGAGAGACAATGTTGAAGAGAGCATCATGAACAACATCATGACGAAACTTACAACTAGAATGTGAGAGGCAGTGCACTACATGATCGCCAAAGGCATCAAGATATGTGATGTTACAAACTGGACGATATTCATCACCTGGATATAAGGGAATCATAAGCCTAAATTGAAGGATAGCTCGATACTCCATGGGTAACATAGACAGACCAAGGCCATCAATAGGAACAACCCTTAAGAAATCTTATGCATGGTCAGCTTGTAAAGAAGTGAGAATAGCTCACTGCCGTAAGGATATGTCTCTTTCCATGATTTGCTAGAGGATTGTTTTCTAGTAAGCATCATCCAAGATAGACTGGGTCTTTGGGGTGGCAAAAGGCGTACTTGTCAATGTAGACCAACAAAAATATGGCAAGATATTGCATATGCTAGCATGTGCTAGGACAAAGGGGAGTCCTGCAGGCACGCATTCGACCTCACACAACATATGGACTTGGAGATCTGTAGTGTGTATCCAGGAAGCAACAAAAGCAAATTTATTGACATCATGAGAGGACTTGATCCCCAATCCCCCAAGATGCATAGGAAGTGTAGCCAAACACCATTGTAAATCACTAAAACCTGGGCCGCCACCAACCAAAATACGCTCCAGACAACGACGAAGACCGTGATAAAAAATGTCCAACACAGGTGTGATAGAAGAAGGAGGTGTTGTACGAAGACCAAACAATAGTTTGGACATCACAACACAAGACCTAAGAAGAAGAAGCTCACATTGTGGGTCCTGGAGTGAGGACAAGTGATCCATCATATCTAGGGTCTTCATCACACATTTCTGGAGAAGTTCCTTTGCAAAGGATGTATCGGTAGAAACTAGGCCACCTAGAATCTTCACTCCACACTCTGGACGAGAGATGTCAGTAGGAAACAAACCCACATCTGAGCCTTGTTTAGGGTCATCAGATGGCCAAAATATCTATCTTCTTAGTATTGAGATGAAGACCACACATCGTGCCTCACTCTAGAATGAGGGATAGAGCCTTCGAAACAACATCTGTGTCCCTAATGAGGGTACCATCATCAAGGTAGAAAGAAAGGAGGTCAAGATGGCATGCATCCTTTACCTATAAAATAAGAGGGTGGAGCCCCAAGGATGAAAGCAGGGAGCTCGATGGGTCACCTTGTTGTACACCGACAGAAGAAAAAAGAGGCTCGCCATGATCCATATAGAGAGGAGCTGGAGAGTAGTACAAAAACTCAACCCATCGTGCAATAGAAGGGAAATGAAGATGAACCTCTTGGAATATGGTAGATCTATCAACCATGTTGAAGGCATTACTGAAGTCAACAAGAGCCATGGTCACCATAGTGCGGTGTTGTTGTTCATAGACAAGCTGAGTGACAACATGTATAAGGACCTCAACACCACTAGAAACACCAACACCATACTGATGATCCTTAAGATAAGGGACGCCATCAGAACTTACACCCTTTGTCACAACTTTGGATACAAGGCACCGCCAAATAGTACCCACAACATTAGGCCGAATGTCATTATCTGGTTTGATAAGAGGAGTCAATGGGGCACTGGCAATGTAGGGAGCTAGGGAAACTGGACAATGACCAGTGAGCCAAAGATTCACCACAGTTGAAACTGCATTCAAAAAATCATCTTTCACTACAACGACTGCCCCACACATAGAATCTATTAGATGTTGTGCTCATAGGCCATCACATGTGCAAGCGGTCCCTTTCTTGAATGATAAAATGGCATCTTCAACCATAGAGAAAAAATGGCTTCTTCAACCATAAAATGGTTTCTTGAACCATAAGATAAGAGTTCAAAAGAATATCCATGATTACATGATCAATATCAAATAAGGTAGTTCAGATGATCCATGATTTTCAAAAGAAAAGACATATTGTATAGGTGAATGTCCATAGGACAAAGAGAATGAATAAGCATAGGTGAATTTCTCAACATAGAAGAATAGGGGATACATCATACCTCAACTAAAGAGTCTAAATAGTCCAAGTCAAGCCTAGGCCTCTAAAGAACCTCTAGGGAAGGTGGACAGGTCCCATAAGTAAGTTCCCCAAGCTTAGAGAGGTTAGTTTCTCCAACAAAGCTCATATCTCGGGCAAGAAGCACCTTCTCCACTTTAGAGGTGAAAAACCCTAACAAAAGAAGACAGAGATAAGGTGTTTATGGGTTCTAGGTGGGGTTTCACCATGGAAGGTCATGGTTTTAACCTGGAGGAAGGAAGAAGGAAGACTAATAATATGAAAATAGGGAAGGAAATGAGGATACTTACTAGTTTCGATCAAAATCACCAAGGAGGATCTTAAGAAATCCTAAATAAAGAAATTTGGAACCATAGGACCCTTCGTCACCAAGGTAGGTACCTCCTTTTACCTTGGGACAGTACCTTCATGGCAAAATAGAGTAGGAATGATGCTCTAAGCTATAGGAAATTAAGAAGAGCAAGATTTTTCGAATTGGGAGTCTTTACAGGGTAGATATGGCAATATAAAGAAAGAGGTCAAGTATGAGGTGTCTATGAGACTTTCCATGTGTCATGTATACAGGCTTGCATGCCCATGGACACCCTTATACAACATAAGGGGCCTGGTTGTGAGACCCCTAACCTTGCTTAATGAGTTAAATATTATTAATTATCATAATTGAATTATAATAACCCAAATATAACCTTTTTATATGCTTTGAAATCATAATATAAGCTTAAGTTTCAAATTTGGTCCAATTTGGACATTCATTGAGCAAGTTATGCAATTTTATGCATATTTTGGAATATTCTGTAATTTATCCAATTGAGAGGTTTTCTTTGAATTATATCACTTGAAATATGTTCCTTGTATATTCTATCATAATTCTTGAGCTTGTTAAGCCACGGGGAACCTATTTAAGCCTTGGTTTGATGGTGTTTTCTACAAGGGTATTTTAGGGTTTACCCCTTCATAGATGAGCTACCTTTAGTAGCTATCAACAAATGAATTATTTGTTTTGCTAGAAATTCAAGAAACAAGGGATAAACATGTCTCTATGGATGATGGGGTAGCTTCTTGTGTGTGTGCTTGTATATTCTTAATAGTTTAAGGCCATGGATACTTGGAAAGATACTAGAACTTCAACTTTTTCTTTTTCTTTATCTTAAAGTTTCATATACATATCCCTAAGCATAAAAATGAGCCATTTGGTTTCCACCACTTCCCTCCTTCTATGAACCTCGTTCTCCCTATGAGATTCTGAAAATTTCCTTTCCAAGGAAGAAGAAATAGGGAATCTTCTTGGAAAAAGAATCTAGGGTTGCAATTGACTTACTTTTAGGGTTTGAAAAGCTTCTTTCTAGTGATCTTGACCTAAAAGAGTAAGAATACCCTTCTTTCCTCCATTTATTTCTTTGTTATCCTTCCTCCTACTTTTCTTCAGGTTGGAACCTTGTTGTTCCATGGTATAAATTGCTCTAAAGCTCTAAAACCCTACCTTTCTTGCTCCTTATGCTTAGGGTTTGCTCATTTGATGAAGAAAGGTGCTAGATGGATGAGGTCACAACTTATGTTTGGATTTCCTACCCTACCTGCTCCTATTTCTTTTTGTTTGGGATTTTATCTTCTAATTAGAGGCAAGTTTTATAACTTGAACCATGTTTATTTCTTACCATAAGCTTGCTAGCTCATGTTCTTGCTTGAAAATGGTGCTCCAAGCACTAAAAAGCTATGCTTGACTTGGATTTCGGTTTTTATAATGTTCCCTATTCTGATTTCAGTTCCAGATGAACATGTGATCATGTGTACATTATTCCTAAGGTATAATATGACTTGGATCAGGTTGGTTTGACAACCTATGGTGCTAAGCACCTATCAACCAATGGTAAATTTTATTGTTTAAAGTGAATTTCTTCTATAAACACATGACTCCATGGTGGTACTATTGCAACAACCGATGGTGTTCTCTCCATGACAACTGATCGTAGTAATCAAGGTGTGTCAACTAACTTTCACCTCTATCAATCAATGGTGATATTAGTTTGATATTTGATGCTGATTAATGAATATAGTGTTGATCTAACACCCTATGGTGACTTAATGGTCACTAATGATTGTGGATTTGGACTCCAAAACCTATGGTGAGTTAATCATATAGTTGTAGCATCAATTAAGCCTTAGACCAATTGGTTCTTGGGTCACTTGAAGCAACGGTCAGACCTATACTATAATTGATGGTTTTAACATATGAACTTGACCCAATGGTCAAGATCTCATGTTTATTCCTCCAATAAAGTGGAATGATGGCAAATGTAATATTTTGGTCCTAACAATGTGATTTAAATGGTATCCTTTATATGAACAACTTGAGGAACTTACTTATTGATAATGGATGGCTTGTTTCAAATGAATAGTTGAAATTGTGGGTTTTACCGTACTCTCAACAGAACATTTATTGTTGTTAACCAGAGGATGTCTAGGGTTAAATGGTAAATTTTATAGATCACAACTCAATAAAATCATAGATGATTCATTCAAGGTGTTTACTTATGTAGACAACCAATGGTATTACCTTTTAAACATCCAATAGTTCTGTGTGACATTGTGGTATGGTGACATGGGTTGAATGATGATGGAACAAATGGAGGGTTACCCTTAATAAGGTAGTCTTACCTATTAACTCATATGAATAGAAGGGATGAAAACCATATTGTGTTGATATGTAACCTTAATGAGGTAGAGCTTGTTATACCTAGCTCTAATACAAATAAATGATGGTAATTGGGTATGTATAGTCCTTGAATGACTAATATAGTCATGGAGTTTTCTGTTACTGTTGTTGAAACCCTAGTATGCTATAAGCCGATGGTTACATCTTGATTTATTTGTGGGTTCATACTTGAGAATGGTATGGAATGTGATGGTGATGCTTCACCTTATGCATCCATGATACAATAGGGATGTCGTGAGTTAGAGTTTGGGTATAAGTGTAGATTAATAACATTAATATAATTTATGTTGTTGAACCTAACTCTAATGCAAATAGATAAAGATGAGTATTCATGTTTAGCATTCTTATATGATTAAATGAAGGTGGAATAACCTCCTTACTACACCTCCTTACTATGATCATAACCTTAATATGTTAATTGGTGGTAATCATAGCCACATGGTTGATACTTTCTTATGCTAAACATGTGCATTACGAATATGATGAGGGATAACCATATCTAGATTCATTGCATGTTGATGTAATAAAGGAATGTTCTTACTATTAATATAACCCTGCTATGATTGTTTAGGAATATCTCCTAGCTCATTAATTCAATATTGTGTTGATCCGGTGTATTATATGTTAGTGATGTTGTTGAGCCTTATGATAAGGCATGCAAAGATAATGATGATCTTGCAGGGAATAATATGACGAATTAATGACCTTTGGGCATGGTTGAGCCCTGAATGAGGTGTAATCCTCTTGTGTTGATAAGGGTTGATACCCTATGATATTGTGATACGAATTTATATCATGTGATAGTATGATGGTCTTAATGACCTTTGGTCATGGTTGAGCCCTGAATGAGGTGTACTCCTCTTGTGTTGACAAGGGTTTAATACCATGTGATATTGTGAAAAGAATTTATATCTTGTAATAGTATGATGACTAGTGTGGTCTCATGAATGGCAAGTGAATAATACCATGTGATGATGAGATGAGAAATTATGTTTCACATGCTTTATATCTTTTAAATGTTGTGATATTTATATACTTGCTAGAAGTGAATTAGGGTTTGTATGTCCACTTGTTTGATGTAGCCTTAATTTACCCAATTGGTATAACTAATCAAGTGAAACTCTAATCATGTAGTGCCTTGTTCCATCGAGCCATCTCAGTGTCAGAACTTGCTAGATGGTGAAATGAGTATTCCTAAGGGAAACTCAGAGTGCATACTGTTGAGTATGTGGGGGTGGCAAGTTGAGGATATATCCTTGTCATCCACAATGCATGTTGTTGAGGATGTCTATGGTCATGCCTCATGGATCTGATGTGATTGAGAATGGTTGTGGTCATGTCTCAATGATTATATATGTGACGAGAATGGAGGACAACTACGGTTGTACCTCATATTGTAGGGTATGTGTACCCACCTCCTTTCACTAGTTTTGTGACATGTACCAAGGATGAACTAGGCTATTAGCAGCTTCACCTTATGTGTCGTTGTGGCGGACCCGTACTGACCGGGGGCAAAGAAGATCTTAGGATTCAGGCTCTTCCTAGATATTGTATGGCACTGATTTCGAATTAGCAGTGGTCAGTTGGATTTTGAGTGGTATCCTCGAATTCCTCAGGGCATAATAATAAAAGATGTAAGACAGTCATGCAGCATATCTATTTAGGGTTATACACAACGCTTCATATTGGATGATAACCCTTGTTTGCTTTCTTTTCACTAAGATCATGTATAATACAATAAGAGATAATAGATATTCTTATGATGTAGTTATTCTTATGTTGTAAACATGCTTATGTTGTCAAATATACTGAAACTAATGGTTAAGACGTTACTGCTAGCTATGTGTAATATCGCTAGCCATGCCTATGTAATTAGAAATTCTTAAACTACTAATCATGCCTATGTAGTTCGTTGTGTTATGATGTTAGTTCTACTTATGATATAGATATGTTCCCTTTATTTGAGATGCCAATATTGATAGCCATGTTATGTTACTAGACATATTCATGATGTCAGGGATGCTTATGCTACTAGATTTCTGGTACTGTTAGCAAGGAATATGATGATTGTCAGATTAATGATAATGATTGTTATTAGATGTAATTTGATGATACTTGAGTAGATATCTATCCAGAGAAATGGATTTATTTGTTATCTATATATGCATTGATGATCATACTTGTTGCTAAGATGAATTACTTAATCTATTTAGTATACTTGAACTATTCAATCCATTCAATTGATTATTGAATACTCCAACAACTTAGTTATCTACTATTTAAAATGTAGTAATCAATAAGTATTGTTGGAGGTTATATCTCTTGTTGGGAAATGGGTCTCACCGTTGTAGTTCACCACATCTTTTTAGGAAATCAGAAGTGACAAAAATAAACATGTGGTAGCAAAGAGGAGCTATAGTAATGAATCTTTGATAAAGTTGATTAGATGTCTAGTGTGTCCTATAGTCATCCCTGTACTCTAAGGATCGGGTAGGAAAAGTTTGTATATCGTGTTTCAAACAAAATAGATTTTTTTTAGCATGTTAAGGTTTGTTGTGTGGAATAAATAAATATTGTTCTCATGTGTATATATATTGTGGCTAAGGTTCTAGAACAATTTGTATCAAATTCTTGGCATAGTATGGATATAAGAAAGATATTGGAATCTTATACAAATGTTTTTGAGTGGGTGTTGACATTGAAATCACTTTTAATTTATCCATATTTTTGGGTATGTGATTAATTAGTGATTGATTGTGTTTTATGTTTTGAGTAATCTTGTTCAGTGTAACGGGTTCTCACAAGTTGGTATTAGAGCTTTAGGTTAACTGAGTCTATAGGGATAGTAGGACTTAAGACTAGGATGATGTCAAAATTAGGAATATGACATAAAAATATGGTGCATACTGCCTAATCTCAGTATTTGGGTGCCCTGGCTAGGTATTCAATTATTGAAAAAGGTAAGTATGTATCTTTTAGATTGTTATCTTTCTGATTACTTTGATCAAGTAGTCATTTTGAGGCAATCTAAAGAGCATAACAAATAAGAAATCATGGTATGAATATCTCAATCCTACCTTATAGAAGATGAGAATTGCATCATAATCTATCAAAACTTGAATGTTTGGTAACTATAAGAGAAAGATACAACACCATGAAATCTAAATCTGAATAAAAATTTGAAAAAGAGGAGTTCTTGAAGATGTGATTCAAGAAAATAATAAAGTAAAAGATAGATAAGTCTATGCTTATAAAGTGAATCAAGGTATGAAATCCACATAATGTGGAAGGAACTCCTATAATAAGTATAAAATGAGAAGATAAATGGGAACAATGACAAAGGAATAAGGTGGAACCGGAGTTAATCTCAGACCAACCTATGTCTGCAAGAAAGTGTTAATGTAAAACTATCATAGCATGTAAAAGAGATTAAGGTAGATGATCCATGTTTAATGAAGAAAATGTGGAATATGATGATTTACCTATTGATAAGTGGTTGAAAAACATAATAAAATAAGAGAACATACCCGACTTTGATAAATAGTCATCAAGGAAGGAGTAATGAGATATGTTAATCATGATGATTCTGATGCTAATGGAAAGGAACCCAAAATGAAAAGGGTAAAATGATACATAAGAAACTATAACTCGCATAATGAAAATAGAATTGGTTACCTTTTTTCCAGTGACCTTTGAACAATGTTTCTATGGTATGGGAAGTGTGTTTCCCTTTGTGTATTTCTTTTCTAGGGAACAACTTTCAAATGGATCATTTCCACTTGGTACGTGTGGATTTGCTACAAACATGAGGATGGATAGCTTATTATATCATAAGGTTGCTTGGACTATGGTTCCAAGATCATAAAGTTTGTGATGAGTTCTCTTTTGAGCCTTCCAATAATTAGTAAGACTCCTCTTATATTTCTTGATATTTTTTATGTTGCTAAAAGTGGATGAGATAATGATGTGCGTTCCTTATAGCAAATGAGGTAGATACCAAGGTAATGAGTCCTAGTATCCAAGATGTATCAACACTATGAGAAATATGTGAAGATTGGAGATTTTTATTAAATGAACACTCCAAGTATTCCTCTCCTATAGAGAGAGAGATATAGAGAGTTGATGATGATCCTACAAATGTTGTTTGGAAGGAATAACAAAAGTGACTCTATAGTGTTTTATACGATCTAGTGATAGCTGGGAAAGACCACTATCATGGAGAGATGGTTTATTAATACAATAGATATAATTTTTGCATGATAGATAGAATTTAAAGTTTAAATATACTATTAGATTTATATAGGTGGCACAACAAGTTTCTATGTTCCATATTTGCAAATGTCTTCTTATGTAGAAGCTTTTGTACTGACCCAAGATAAGATATGTATGAAATGAAAGAGAAGAACATGACCTCTATAAGAGCCATGTGAAATTACAATAATATGGAAGTAACCATGTGTAATATTGAGGATGACGTGCATGAGAAGTGTCCATCTATGTGTACCTTGGATTTTGGGGGCGAAATCCCTATTAAGAGTTTATGGTTGTGAGACCCCTAACCTTGTTTAATGAGTTGGATAAGCTTAATTATCATAATTGAATTCTTATAACCCTAATATAACCTTTTAATATGATTTGAAATCATAAGATAAGCTTAATTTTCAAATTTGGTCAAATTTGGACATTGTTTGTGCAAGTTATGCAGTTTTATGCACATTATATCCAACTGAGAGGTTTTCTTTACAATTTATCACTTGCATTATGTTCCTTGTATATTATATCATCATTATTGAGATTTGTGATCCATGGGTCACCTATTTAATCCTTGGTTTGAAGGTGTTTTCTTCAAGGGTATTTTAGGGTTTACCCCTTCATGGATGAGCTACCTTTAGTAGCTATCAACTAATGAATTATTTGATTGGCTTGGAAATTCGACAAGAGAAAGATAAGAAGGTATATACAGACGGTGGGGGACCTTATTGTGTGTGTTCTTGTATATCCTTAATGGTTTAAGACCATGGACACTTGGAAAGATACTAGAACTTCAACATTTTCTTTTTCTTTATCTTAAAGTTTCATATACTTATCCCTAAGCACCCAAATGAGCCATTTGTTCTCCACCACTTCCCTTCTTCTATGAACCTCATTATCCCTCTGTTATTCTATGAATTTCCTGTCCAACAAAGACGAAATAGGGGATCTTCTTGGAGAAAGAATCTAGGGTTGCAATTGACTTCCTTTTAGGGTTTGAAAAGCTTCCTTCTAGTGATCTTGACCTAAAAGAGTAATAATCCCCTTCCTTCATCCATTTATTTCTTTTTTATCCTTCCTCCTACCTTTATCCAGGTTGGAACCTTGTTGTTACATGGTAGAAATTGCTCTAAATCTCTAAACCCTATCTTTCTTACTCCTTATGCTTAGGGTTTGCTCATTTGATGAAGAAAGGAGCTAGATGGACAAGTTCACAACTTATGCTTAGATTTCCTACCCTACCTGCTCGTGTTTTCTTCTGTTTGGGAGTTTATCTTCTAATAAGAGGCAAGTTTTATAACTTGCTCCATGTTTATTTCTTACCATAAGCTAGCTAGCTCATGTTCTTGCTTGAAAATGATGATCCATGCACTAAAAAGCTATGCTTAACTTGGATTTCAATTTTTATAATGTTCCCTATTCTGATTTCAGTTCTAGATGAACATGTGATCTGGCGTACATTATTCCGAAGGTATTATATGACTTGGAACAGGTCGGTTTGACAACCTATGGTGCTAAGCACCTATCAACCAATGGTCAATTTTAGGTTTTAAAGCTGATTTCTTCTATAGACACATGACTGGATGGTGGTACCATTGCAACAACCGATGGTGTTGTGTTCATGACAACTGATGGTGGTAATCAAGGGTGTCAACTTACGTTCACCCCTAAGGTCATGTGTTTGCCTAATTAGAAGCCTATGTACTAAAAACTAAGTACCCTAATTATGCTATCAATCAATGGTGATATTAATTTGATATTTGATGGTGATTAATGAATATAATGTTGATCTAACAACTTATGGTGACTTAATGGTCATTAATGATGGTGGATAAGGTCTCCAAAACCTATGGTGAGTTAATCATATAGTTGTAGCATCAATTAAGCCTTAGACCAATGGTTTCTTGAGTCACTTGATGCAATGGTCAGACCTATACTGTAATTGATTGTTTTAACATATTAACTTGACACCCAATGGTCAAGATCTAATGTTTATTCCTCCAATAAAGTGGAATGATGGCTAATGTAATATGTTGGTCCTAATAATGTTATTTATATGGTTTCCTTTATAATATCAACTTAAGGAGCTTACTTGTTGATAATGGATGGCTTGTTTTAAATGAACATTCGATTGTGGGTTTTACCCTACTCTCAATAGAACCTTTATTGTTGTTAACCAAAGGATGTCTAGGGTTAAATGCTGAATTTTATAGATCACAAATCAATAACATCATAGATGATTCATTCAAGGTGTTTACTTATGTAAACAACCAATGGTCTTACCATTTAAACATCCAACGGTTCTGGGTGACATTGTGGTATGGTGATATGGGTTGAATGGTGATTAAACAAATGGAGGGTTACCCTTAATAAGGTAGTCTTACCTATTCACTCGTATGAATAGAAGGGATGATAACAATATTTTTTTGATATGTAACCCTAATGAGGTATATCTTGTTATACCTAGCTTTAATATAACTAAATGATGGTAATTGGGTATGAATAATCCTTGAATGACTAATACAATCATGGAGTACTCTATTACTGTTGTTGAAAACCTAGTATGCTATAACATGATGGTTACATCTTGATTTATGCGTTGGTTCATACTTGAGAATGGTGTGGAATTTTATGGTGATGCTTCACCTTAAGCATCCATGAACCAATGGAGATGTCGTGAGTTAGGGTTTGGGTATAAGTGCTAATTAATAACATTAATATAATTTATCTTATTTAACCTAACTCTAATGCAAATAGGTAAAGATGGGTATTCATGTTTAACATTCCTATATGATTGAATGATGGTGGAATAACCTCCTTAATAGGATCATGACCTTAATATGTTAATTGGTGGTTATCATAGCCACATGGTTGATACTTTCTTATGATAAACATGTGCATTATGAATATGGTGAGGGTTAATCGTATCTAGATTCCTTGCATGTTTATTTAATAAAGGAATGTTCTTAATGTTAATATAACTATGCTATGATTGTTTATGAATATCTCCCAGCTCATTAGTGAAATAGTGTGTTGATCCGGTATATTATATATAAGTGATGTTGTCGAGCCTTGTTATAAGGCATGCAAAGATAATGATGATCTTGCAGGGAATAGTATGATGGTCTTAATGACCTTTGGGCATGGTTGAGCCCTGAATGAGGTCTAATCCTCTTGCGTTGATAAGGGTTGATACCCTGTGATATTGTGAAAAGGATTTATATCCTGTTATAGTATGATGGTCTTAATGACCTTTGGGCATGGTTGAGCCCTGAATGAGGTGTAATCCTCTTGTGTTGATAAGGTTTGATACCCTATGATATTGTGAAAAGAATTTATATCTTGTGATAGTATGATGACTAGTGTGGTCTCATGAATGGCAAGTGAATGGTACCATGTGAGGATGAAATGAGAAATTATGTTTCACACATTTTATATCTTTTAAAATTTGTGATATTTATATGCTTCCTAGAAGTGAATTAGGGTTTATATATCCACTTCTTTGATGCATCCTTAATTCACCCAATTGGCATAACTAATCAAGTATAACTCTAATCATGTAGTGCCATGTGCCATAGAGCCATCTCAGTGTCAGAACTTACTGGATGGTGAAATGAGTATTCCTAAGGGAAACTTGGAGTGCACACTGTTGAGTATGTGGGTGTGCCAAATTGATGATATATCCTTGTCATCCACAGTGCAGGTTGTGGAGGATGGCTATGGTCATGCCTCATACATCTAACGTGATTGACATTGGTTGTAGTCGTGTCTCGGTGATTATATATATGATGAGATTAGAGGACAACTATTTGTGTACCACAGATGGTAAGGTATGTGTACCCACCTCCTTTCACTAGTGTCATGACATGTACCAAGGACGGACTAGGCTATTAGTAGCTTGACCTTATGTGTCGATGTGGCGGACCCGTACTAACTGAGGGAGGAGAAGATCATAGGAGTAAGACTCTTCCTAGGTCTTGTATGACACTAATTTCGACTTAGCAGTGGCCAATTGGATTTTGAGTGGTATCCTCAAATTCCTTAGGGCATAATAATAAAAGATGTAAGACAGATGTGTAGCATATTTGTTTAGGGTTATACACAACGCTTCATATTGGATGATAACGCTTATTTGCTTTCTTTTCACTAAAATCATGTATAGTACAATAAGAGATAATAGATATGCTTATGATGTAGTTATTGTCATGTTGTAAACATGCTTATGTTGTCAAATATACTGACACTGATGGTTAAGATGTTGATGCTAGCTATGTTTAATATTGCTATGTGTTATGATGTTAGTTCTACTTATGATATAGATATGTTCCCTTTATTTGAGATGACAATATTGATAGACATGTTATGTTACTAGACATATTCATGATGTCAGAGATGATTATGCTACTAGATTGCTTGTACTGTTAGTAAGGAATATGATGATAGTCAAATTAATGATAATGATTGTTATTAGATGCAATTTGATGATATTTGAGTAGATATCTATCCAGAGAAATGGATTTATTTGTTATCTATATATGAATTAATGATCATACTTGTTTCTAAGATGATTTATTTAATCTTTTTAGTATACTTGAACTATTCAATATGTTCAATTCATTATTATATACTCCAATTGCTTAGTTATCTACCATTTAAAATATAGTAATCAATAAGCGTTGTTGGAGGTTATATCTCTTGCAAGGAGATGGGTCTCAACCTTGTGGTTCGCCATATCTTTTTGGTAAATCAGAAGTGATGAAAACAAACATGTGGCAGCAAAGATGATCTATAGTAATGAATCTTTGATAAAGTTGATTAGATGTCTAGTGTGTCCTAGAGTCATCCCTCCACTCTCATGTTTAGGCAGGAAGAATTTGTATATGGTGTTTTAAACAAATTGGAATTTTGTTAGCATGTTAATGTTTGTTGTGTGGCATATACAAATATTGTTCTCATGTGTATATATGTTGTGGCTAAGGTGCTAGAACAATTTGTATCAAATTGTTGGCATAGTATGGATATAAGAAAGATGTTGGGCTCTTATGCAAATGTTTCTGAGCGAGTGTTGCCGCTAAAATTGGTTTTAATTTACCCATATTTTTGGGTATGTGATTAATTAGTGATAGATTGTGTTTTATGTTTTCATTAATCTCGTATAGTGTAACGGAGTCTCACAATATACCACACAACAACAATTAACATGCTAACAAAATTTCGATTTGTTTGAAACACCATATACAAATGTTGTTCTCCTGTGTATATATGTTGTGGCTAAGGCAATAGAACAATTTGTATCAAATTCTTGGCATAGTATGGATATAAGAAAGATTTTGGGCTCTTATTCCTTATCAAAGGCAAACGGCTAAAGAACTACTTTTCCAGAGATGTGGTCTGGGAAGAAGATGAGTTGAAGCTCATTGAGCTTCACTAATTGTTTGATTTGATCGTCGAGCCTATGACTTAAAACAAGGGCACTTGTTGTGAGGCAACCCAACCATACTTTACTGTATTAGGATTTTGTTCTTTCAATTCTTGTTCTTTACATTCTACTTTCATTGTATTATTTTAATTGTAAAAAAGGTGCCTTGATCATTAGTATTTGGTGTGCAGGCAGAGCAAAAGTCAGTAGTACCGAAAGCCATGTCAGTAGTACCAACATAATCACAGGGACGATAGGGTTGATTTTCATGAAATCTTAATAGTATTGACCACAAAGTCAGTAGTAACAATGACATCACGGGGATAGGTGATTCAAGTTTCAAAAACTTGGTACTATCAACAATATACTCAATAGTACTGACAATTTGACATGAGACCCAAAACATTTCTTGGTGGCACCGACACCAATGTCAGTAGCATCGACTTTTTGCAGAGAGGGGTCAAGTTTACTAAACATGACTCAGTGTTACAAACATCCAACTGGGTAGTACCAACATCAAGCAATGCTCTAGGTTTGAGATACTAAGATAATGTTCACAAGATTTGAGAAAGTTTAAAGACTCAGTAGTACTAACACATGTGTCGGTAGTACCGACACTAGAAAACACAAAATTTGTGAGAGAACTATCGACGATCACAATTTTTTGCATCTGCAGTCTGTGGTACTGATCTGTCGTGCACCTTTTGAAGTCAGTACTACCAACACTGGTGATCCACAACTACCAACATAAACCAAGGAGGAGTGTCGGTATCAATAGTTGGTACCGATTTATGCAGATCATGGAGAAGATGTTGGTATTACTAATGATCTTGTTAGTACTACCGACACAATGACATCAGGCAGTCTGATGAAAATAAGGTGGGGTGTGAGTATTGTCTCATTCTGACCTCCACCACACCTCTCTCAAGTGAGATTATTTAATTAATTTCAAGTGATCAGTGTCTTCAATGAGCTCTTTTCTTCTCCATCCCCTTCTTGTACCAGCTTGATGGTGTCCAAGTGACAAACTTCCTCAACAGTAGGGAATATCATGTTTGTACCCAAACAAACACACATCGCTAGTGTCAATGCCAATGTGATGAAGATCTACGAACAGCTGATGAAAAGGGATATCACCTTGACATGGTATGGAGACTGTGCATTCCTTTTATCCCTGGGCTTCACTGACAATCTTCACTGAGTCTGTGAAGATTAAGGGTTGGTGGGTGATCACCCCTTCTTAAGTGATTGACCCACCTACCCAGAGATCATATGCGATTTTTTGGCCTCGCTGGAGGTTTGTTTCATCCCTGAACACGGGGATATATGGAGGAATATGTGCATCAAATTCTATTTCAACACCATCTATCAAATGACGCTGAGAAAATTTAATGCCATCTATGGGTGGCCGATGGGTGAACTACGCTTCACCACCAACAACTTTGATTGCAAGGATGCATGGAAAATTTTGATGGAGGTGCTAGAGGGCTACTGTAAGAAGTGGGATTGTAAAAGAGTGAAATCACCCCTTTACTAAAAATTTGAAAAATCAAACCTCCAGTCCCAACATACTAAAAAGCTTTGTTGAAATGGGTGTAAAATTTTCAAATCTTATTCATGGTATGCAAAACAACCAAAGTGTATCAGTGGAAGAAAATAATGACTATATTCAATTTCTCAACAAGATTACAAAGTATAACTCAATATCCCACATAGGGTTTACATGTATGATACAACATAAGGATCTAAGATAGAGAGAAGTCTAAACCATGAAAACTTTGTGTCCAAGCTTTAACTCAAGATATGTCCATATCTTCATGCCATATCATCCAAGTCCTCCATGTAGGGTTGGAAGAAAACCCCACCAAGAAGAGAGGAATAGAAACATCAGCAAAGGTTGATATGTGCATACTAAAAAGAAAATTGAGTAATTTATGGAATAAAGGACATCAAATCAAATGAAGCTTCCCATAGAAGAGAAAAGTACCACCCAAGTGGGTATCAAGAGAAAATATCACAATAACAATGATACTTTCCATTTAAAACAAATAAAATAGTGCACCATATATACATCCACTACCATGGTGGGAAATGAAGCACAAGTAGGGCACGCATCCCACAATGATCATCAACATCTTACATGTATGTCAGATAAACATATCCCTAGAACAATATAAATAACAATAGCAGTCAAGCCTCATAAACTTGAAACTTGATAGAGAATGGCACATAACCAAACTCCCAAATATATAAAACATGGGCCAAAAATCATACATCTTGTCATGGGTATGAGGTAACCTTTCCATCCTAAAAGAGTAGGAAACTACACATCTGCTTGGTAGGAAATTAAACATCTTCCATAAACAAAACCATTGCAATTGCACTACTCTAGTGCTACTGAATCACATAACATGTATAATGTAGAGGCAAGTAGAAAAGTATGGTCTGAATTATACAAAATATCACATATAAACAAATAAACACCCACCTCAAAGTGGACACATATCATCAAATAAGTCCAACATGCACCAAGACATAAGAAAAATATTCCAAAAGAATATCCATGATCACAAGATTAGTAACAAGTAGGGTACTTCACATGAAGCATAATTTCAAAAGAAAAAGACATTGTGTATAGACTATTGTCCATAGGACCAAGAGATAGACGAAACATAGGCTAATTGATCAAAAAGAATAATTGGGGATTCAAACATACATAAGAGAGGAAATGTATTTATTTCTCATATATAAATAATGTGGGATGCAATCATACCTTAAAATCAGAGTCAAAAGATCCAAAGTCACTTCTAGATCCCAGTCTAGGCATCCAAAGAACTTATTAAACATATAGGTAGATTTTGTGTCAATTTCATATTATTCATTATTCAAAGCCCTAAAAACCACCTTTTCATCTATATGTGAATTAGGTTATGAAAAATATGCCACATTTTAGATTATCATTTCTGAGTCCAAAACATATTTTATCATATTTTTCTGACTTATAGATATTTAGTTATAAATTTTTAAAATTAATATATATTTAACTTGATCCATTAAAATCACCTATTAGTAAACATTTTATTTAGGTAACAAAACCAGTATCAAAAGAAATCTCTTATTTTTCTGAGTCCAACGACTATTTATTTGTAATTTTTGGATAACCAGAGAGGGAGTTGAGATTTTTAGAAAATCTGACCAATAAGAACTTGCCAAAAATCCATGTGTCCTGGTTTATCCGATCAAGGCACAAACTTCTTAGTTGTCCCTATCAGGTTCTGCCAACTAGGATAGACCCAAAGTCATCAAAACTTAGAACTCACGCAGAATGAATACAGTGAAAAATGACCAGCTTACCCCTGATGAAAATAACAAAGAAATAAGAGAACGTGAGGGGTAAACATGAAAAAGCACCAGCAAAGAACTTCAACACTTCGAGAAATCATCTTGTTAAACATTCTATCTTCTGGGTTGTGATCACATGTACTCAAATCGCCCCTCGCTAGGAATTCAATTAAAAAAAGTTGGCCACAGAGTTCCCAGAACCCATCTGATCCTAATGAGCCCTCGTGAGCCCCTACCAGCCATGGGGTGAGAAGAAACAACCTGCCGCCATGGCTGAGAAGGAGGAAATGTTCGGGGAAAGCAGATATGCTGTAAAACCTCGAAACCGAATAGCCAAAAAAAATCTTGGACTGCAAATGAAGGGTTTGGTGAATAAATTGGGCGGCGAGAACCTAAAAAACGTAGGTATGACGTCTTAGGTCATAGCAAGGGGGAAACGAGGATTTTTTACTTACCACAAGGAACGGGAAACCAAGCAGTCGAAAACCTTCCTAGACCCTCAAGAATGCTCTCACCATGGTTTTTGTAAGTTACAAAGGTCCTAGAGGGCGAGAGCAGGTCCAGGTAGCGGGTGATGGATGATTGAGAGGGTGTTAAAGCAGAAACTAGGAAAAAACCATTGGGCCAAGGCATTTCATGAGTACTCCTCATCGTCCTGGTGAGGCGCGAAGGGTAAACGAGACCTTGGAACAACAAACTCCATGGGCAGAAGTTATATAGGGGAAACAAGCATGGAGCTACTCCTCTGGGTGATATATGAAACAAAAGCTCATCATATGTAGGATGGGTGGGTGTGGAATAATACAAGGAACACAATGGCAAAGAAAGCTCAATAAATAGCCAAGAAACGAGAAAGATAGAGGCATCACATTGTCGGGTTCACTATTTACATAGGCGGCCTCTGCTACTCCAGGTAGGAGATGACCCCATCATCGTCCGATCCAAACCAATGGCCATGATTGAAGACGACATCAAGTGGTCGCGTGATAGACCCAACCATAGAAAAGAAAACGTGACATTTAAATTGAAATCAAATCTGATTTGAGTATAGTGTATATGCATTATTTCCTTACTTTCTCTCTCCTCAATTAAGGGTGCAAACATATTTCAAATTAGATGAAATTTGGCATAGAGGCCAATTAAAACATGTAGATTCTGATTATCCAATTAGTTTTGTCTTTTGAAGACTTTAGATGCATTAATTGACCAAACCTTAGTTTTCTCTCGCCTCATGCATTAATGAAATTAGGATTATCCAAATTAGGTGAAACTTCATCCATAAGTTAACTTTGATGAGTTAAATACGAATTTGGCATTATTTCCATCTTTGAGAGTTACTTATCACCTTAATTATTATAAATGCCTTTTATTCAATTTCTGTCTCCTAAACTTACCTTAATATTTCAAGGTTGTCCAAATTAGATGAAAATTGACATGTAAGCTTATTTTAATGTGTAGATTATGAATTTGAAGTCTATTTTCACTTCTGAGACTTTCTTACAATGTATATGTCATATTTCCCATTAGAGGCCCATTAGTTCATTATTAATCTAATTATGTTCTTATTATCTGCATATGTGTCATATTTGATTATTAAGCATGATTTGTTAGGTTACACTTCTTGTGACACATTTTAGATTTCATTATTGTCTTAATTACATGTATTAACTTATCATTGTTCGGCTAAGTCAAAGGGTCAAACTTCAAGGGTAGGGTTCAAGATTCGGTATGTTACAGGGATCCCGAAGGGGAACCACTCCCTAATTAAAATTTGAACAATAAAACCTCCAGTCTAAACACACCTAAAAGGTATGATGGAGTGGGTGTAAAATTTTCAAATCTTATTTAATGGTAATCAAAACAACCAAAGTGTAGCAGTGGAAGAAAAACATTGACTATATTAAATTTCTCAAAAGGTTACAAAGAGCATATTACACTTACATGTAAAGGTTCATCATAAGTATCCATGTAGAAGGAAATCTAAACCACATCAAGGTTGTATCCAAGTTTAACTCCTTTAGCTAGGTCCACAACTTTATGCCATGTCCTCCACATCTGTCACCTAGGGTGGGAAGCGTACCCCAACAAGAATAGAAAAATTGAAAACATCAGCAAAGGCTGGTATGTGCATACTAAAACGTAAAATTGAGCAATATAATTGGAATTAAGGACATAAAATAAAGTGAATCTTCCCATAGAAGAGTTAAGTACCACCCAAATGGGTATTAAGAGAAAAGAATCACAATAAAGAAGATACTTTCTAGAAAACAACATAAAAAGATTGTTCCATATATACATCCACTACCATGGCGGGAAATGAAGCACATAACATCACCAACCTACATGCATGTGAGATTAACATAGCCCTAGAACAATATAAACAACAATGGCGTCCTAATAAACTTGAAACATGACAGAGATTTGTATACTACCAAACTCCCAAATATATAAAACATTAGCCAAGAATCATACATCTTGCCTTGGGTACGAGGTAACCTTTCCATCCCAAAAGAGTAGGAAATTACACATATGCCATAAAAAAAAAACCAATGCAATTACACTACCCTAGTGCTACTGAATCACATAGCATGTAAAATGTAGAGGCAAGTAGAAAAGTATGGCCCCAATATACAATGTTGCCATCACACAATGGACAACACATACATCCACATGCAAGTGGGAACAAGATATCACATATCCACTAATAAACATCCACATTATAGTGGGCACATATCATCAAAAGTCCAACATGCACCAAGGCATAAGATAAGAGTAAAAAGAATATCCAAGTTCACCACAAACAAGATAGTTCACAAGAACTATGATATCAAATGATAAGAGTAATTGTACTTCAAAGTTTGATCAACTACTGGTCCATGATGTGCGACATCCCTAACCCTACGATCATGAACCTCAGATCCATGATGGCCAGATTTGTTTGGGGTAGTAAAACCCATGGCATTTCTTGGAACATCATAACTCAACCTTTTTCAAAAGGTGGGCTGCAGATTGTCGACCCTGAGAAGATCCTTAAAACAAATACTATCAAAAGAATCAATAATTTCCTCTTATAGAAAGATAACATCTGAATGAAATGGATGACAGAGAGATATGGTAGGAACCTTATTCTTAATGAACAGAGTTACCTTTCCAGAGATTGGAGGAGGATGTGCACAAGCTTTCAAGCTATCCCACAGTTGTTTAGTATTGATTGCCATGGTACCTGGTCATGCTCTAACCAGACACCATGGATCAACATCGATACTGCTCCAGACCTTGATTGGACTGTTGTTGTTTGGTGTAAACACCACTGTCCCAAATGGAGTGCATGCCTCTACAGGACGTTCCTTGGGCGCCTACCTACAAAAGATAGATTGATTAGATGGGGAATGGATGTTAATCCTTTATGCCCACTCTGCAAAACACATGAGGAGTCGATAGATCATGTTTTCCTACACTTCCCGTTTACTAAGAGGGTGTGGTCGATTGTGTGTCTCAGAAACGAATGGAGAAACTTGAACAACTACAGACTAAAAGACATCCTTCAATGGATTTTTTCCAACCACAATCAAAATAGGAAGAAGATGGTGCTCCCTAGTCTTTTCTTGGCGGCAACCTGCTACTACTTATGGCAGGAAAGAAACGTCAGGGTACACATGAATATTGAAAATAGTTATTTGGCATTGGTGGACTTGATAGGCGCCCACCTTCGGTGGCTTGTGAAAGCAAACGTTAATATTTTTTGTAATGTCAACTCTAATATGAGAACCTACTGGGGTTGTGATATAACCCAGTAGTGTGTTTTGGTTTCCCTGGGGTCAGTTTCGATGCCCTGCTCTGTACAGTATAACCCTGCTATACTTTCTCTTTTGGCAATACATTTACATTATCCAAAAAAAAGATAAGAGTAACGTGTATATGCTATTGTCCATAGGACCAAGAGAAAGAATAAACATAGGTGAATTACTCAACATAGAAAAATAGGGGATAAAACATACCTCATAAGAGTTCTACATATGTCCAAGTTCAGTCCTAGGTCTAAGACTAGGTCTCCAAAGCACCTATTAAGAATATATGTAGAATTAGGGTTAGGTTTACATTAATTATTCAAAACCCTAAAAATAACCTTTTTAATGCATGTTAATTGGGTTATAAACCATTCCAAGTTTTAGGTTATATTTTTCTGAGTCCAAAATATATTTTATTATATTTTTCTAACTTATATATATTTAGTTATGAATTTCACAAGATATAACTTATTTAGGAAAATCCATTAAAATCAAATGCTTTCAACATTGGATTTAGGTTAAAAAACCAACTCCATTAGATGGGTTATATTTTTCTAATTCTAGATCATGGTTAATTCTGTTTCTCTGAGCTACACATATTTTTATATCAATTTAAGAAGATCGACCAATCAGAGTATTTGAAAAATTTACATATATAGCATTATATGTATCAAAGAAAAATTGAGTTGGCCCAGTAAGAACTTGCCACCTAGTCCACTACAAATCTGACCAGGTTCCCTGGTCTCTCGTGAGCAAACCAAAAGCAAAATTGTACGATACAGAAATGCCCCTGGAGGGAAAGTGAAACAAAATAGGAAATAAGGGATATAGAAGAGAAATCACATGCGCTCATCTTCCTTCATTTTCCCAAAACCGCGAGAACAAACAACACTCGGTACATCACCCTGATGGAAAGGAATACAAACTAGACTCCAGATGCCAATTCATACTGGCGATTTCACCAACTAATTCACAAGAACAAAACAAACTCAATGACCCAAAATTTGGGTTGCACCATGGCCAGGTACAGTGACAGAACCTAAAATTGCAGAACTAGGCATACAAAGAGAGAAAAGGGGGAAAGTTAGTGTACCTTGAATTATATCCACCATGAGGCCCCAGAGCTTCTTTGGGTCATTAGGAACACATCCCTACCCCTCATGAGTATCAAGAAGGTTGGAGGATAACTCCTAACCCAAACCTCTATGATGCAGGTGCACAGAGTAGGGGAGGCGGTTGTAGGGTGATCAGAGACCAATAAACACTCAGAATAGGGTGATGCATGCCGCACGGTGGTTAGTGAACCTTTTGGCAAGGGTCTGATGGTCCAAGATTGTAAGGAGAGGCGAAGAAGAGGAGAAACGGAGGGGGAACAGGGGAAAGGGGCAGATGGGAACCGACAAGGCTTGGGAGCCCCAAAACACTAACTTATATAGGACCAATGGAATCAGATTTATGTGAAGAAAGTAGTGGAAGAAGAACTGCAGATGAAAAAGGAAAGGAAGGAGAGGAATCCAAGAAAAGATATTTGGGGAAAGAACTGGTTTTCCCTGATCCAGAGAACGCGTGAAGAAGAAAGAACGGGGGAAGGAGAGAATTTAGGTGTCGTTGGATGAGAAATCCAACAGATGGAATTGAACCTGAGATTTGCAAACCAAAGAAATGAATTGGAAATTAAATGGCTTATAAATAAACCGTGTGACAGATATTGATTCCCAATCCGAGTTCGACCAAAGTGTTGACATAATTCTTCTTCTTTTTCTCTCTCTTCAATTATGGGTCCAAACATTATCCAAATTAAGTGAAATTTTGTACAGAGACTAAATAAGGCATGTAGATTCTGATTATGTACTTAGTTTTGCCTTTCAAAAACTTTTAATGGGTTAAATAAATCAAATTTTATTTTCTCTTTCCTCCTTCAATAATGACATTAGGATTCTCTAAATTTTGTGAAACTTCACACACAAGTCATATTTAATGTGTTGGATACAAATTTGCCACCAATTTACATGTTGGAGTTTTTGTTCATTTATTTAATATTTTGAAGGTTCTACGCACTTTCTCTCTCCTGATTTCAGTTTTAAACCAACTTTCTCCAAATTGGATGAAAATTCACCCAAAGGTTATATTTATTATGTAGATTACGAATCCATGATTAATTTCCTATTTTGGAGTCATTTATTATGTTATTTGATATTTTTGGAGAAAACATAGATCTTTTCTTTCCTAAATGAATTAAATTAATTAATTTTTTTTGGTAACCCAGAAGACCTGCAAGGCTTTTATCGAGCCCAACATGGGGATCTCAGCCCCATCCTATATGAAGCATAGCCCATTAAGTCACGCAAAGGTCGTCTACTCTATGAGAGAAACAATTTCAAACAACACCACCAACGGTATTTGAACCTGGGACCCTTCATGAGGGGACTCGTGCTACGACCACCTGAGCTACTGCACGCCAATAATTAAATTAATTATTATTATGTGAATAATGTGAAACATGACTCCGAAGGCAATTGGACCAAGAAACACGATTTTTAACTTAGATTTCACTTTTTGAGAATTATTTTAATGAGATACGTCATATGGCCCATTAGTTCATTATTCATCCAATTATATTCTTATTATCTCCATATCTATCATATATGATTATTAAGTAGGATTTATTATGTTACTCTCTATATAATACTTGTAACACATTTAATGTTACATTATTGGCCTAATTACATGCATTAGCTTACTAAGGTTCATTTTGTTTGACTAAGTCCAAAAGATCAAACTTCTAGGGTAGGTGTTACAACCTCAATTTTGCATATGTTTTCATAATTGAAATGTATTAATTTTATGATTATGGACTTGAATTGAGAAAGTTGTATGCTTTGTTTCAAAGGGTGGATTTCTTTGCAAATCTCCCATTGGATAGGAATTTCATGATTCCTACTATTACGTTAATCCAATAATGGATATCAAAGATAAGAAAAGTCCAAATAATAGAAAAAATATACAAGATAATAAATATTAAGCAAAGTATTGATGAAAATATATGGAAATATCTGGAAAGTGGCATTAATGGCCACAATCGAGTAAATTTCATTTATATGTGCTTTCTAATAAAAGAAATAGGAAAAGAGGAAAAAGGAAATAAAAGATAAAGAGAAATCCTTGAAAAGAAATCTTTTAATAAAGAAATAAGTAAGATAATGAGAAATAATGGATGTAGATGCATGTAGAAGGATAATATGCATCCTTAAAAAAGAATTTCAAAAATCTTAGGATTTCTTGGGGTCTAAGGAGTCCCAATGCTAAAGAAGAAAGAGAAAATACAAATAATACAAAAATATGAGGATAATGTGCTACATAGTTAATGACTCTTTGGTATCATAAAAAAGAAATACTTTTTTCTATAAGAAAGTAAAATTTTGTGGCCAATGGATTAAAAGCCAAGCACAGAGAAGATCAAAGAGATAATTTTCAGATTTCCTAATAACTAAGGAATATGGATTATCAAGGGGGTAATTAAAAGAGAGGTTACTTTGTAAGAAAGGAAAGTATGGTGACCATAGTTGAATGGGGGGACTTTCTTCCTCGTGGATAAGCATCTTGGGGCATAGCTATCCTCCCCTATATAAGGGTTGGACCCTTAGCCTCGAGCCCAAGAAGATCTCAAGTATCCATCTCTCTTCTCCTTCTTGTTTTCATCCAAACACTAACCCAAAGGGAATAGTGCTATCCCTGGAGCAATGAGGAGTTGTGATGTTGTCTCGATGGAGGCATGAACCTCCCACAACAACCCAAGAAGGATCAGTCATCTTCTCCATGCTCTCTCCATCGCACAGCGCCTGCAGGAGGTCGACTCTTTGGCAGCGGGTTGCAGGCCTAGAGGCCTTGCACCTGGCCACCTTGGTCATGAACTGGAGGTGTCCCTTGCGCGTCGGAGGGCGGCGGAGGTAGGGCGGCGATCGTCTGTGCCCCTCGAGCCCTGGGGAGGAGGGGGCGGCCCCACGATCAGCTGTAAGTCGATGGCAGCTGGGGCGTCGTGAGGTAGGAGATGATCAGGCGACGTTTGATGATTTTGCCCCTCCAGGGTATGAAAAGTTGGCAAATTACGTGAGGGTAATATCAACAATTGGTAATGTTCTCGGCCGGGCTACGTGTTGCATGGGATTGTTGATGTGTCAGCCTCCCATTGGTCCAAGTAAGTGAATTTTGTAAAATTTTTATCTAATTATTGATAGCATGGATTGATACATGTAATATATGAATTTTTCTTTGGAAAAATGTGAGGAAACCATTAAAAATAGTTTTAGAGCTTAATTCCTCTTGCAATTCGAAAAGTAGTTGAAGTTATCAACTTTAATGCATTAATGATTAAGAAACCCTAATCTATGATGATTAATAATTTTGGAAGGGTTATATGGATGTTTAAAGTTGATATTAACCTGTTGATTATAAAAGGACACATTAGATCCAAAAGGATAATGATTATTCATAGTTTAATTAATTTAAGGTTCCATATACACGAATATGCTTTAATGGACCTTGAAACCCTAATTGAGCATATTGGTTGAGTTCATGTTACTTAATTGATGAAATTGAGCAATTGCAACTTGCTGAACAGTTAATGATGAAATTGAACCGGATCTAGATGTTTCCTTGGATGATTTATGGTTTTACACCAAATAAGAATGATTAAGAACTTAGAAACCCTAATTTAGGGTAAAAGAGAAAAAATCACTTTTAATTTGATATATGTGATACTATGTTGTTGGAAGATGATCCTAAGCCTGTTAAATGAAATAAGTTAGAATCATTATGGTTTAAGAGCAATTTTTCCTAATTAGGTTTTGTAATGATGAAAATATAAGAAAAACCCTAATTGCAATGGAAACCCTAAAAGTGGACTAGAAACCCTAGGAAGTAAGCTAGGTTTAAGAGATCTTGATGGCATGATTTATGATAGGAAATTATATGCATATTTTAGGATCTCTTTGTGTGCTTTCTTACCTATTGGATTTCTTACATTGAATGGATTATTCTATCTCAAATCTTCCTGACAGATATTTGGTTATTTATTGTTAACCGCTTTAGTTTCACGGAGATTTCTCAGGTGTTTAATCGAATTGAATGCAACCTATCTGTTTGGATGCTGATATATGCAAATCATAAAGTCAATATGATTATCACAATTAAGATATAAGTGTCTATTCTCACACCTACATGCCACCCTGATGTAAGATGCAATGAGGTCAAGCCCAAGAGGGAAGACCCATGGGCACCATGAGAGGTGACGCCAGGCACCAAGCTTAGAATAGAGAAGGTGGCCTTATCATGTTTCATGACTAATGGGCACCATGAGAGGTGACCCTAGGCACCAAGCTGAGGATGGAGAAGGTGGCCTTAAGTCAATGGCAAAATAGAAACCCTAAGGAGGGTATTCCAAGGTTAGGGCAAAAGCGGTGGAGAATGTCACATTGAAAGCGTAAATTGGCTTATTAATTAACTTGATTGTGATATTTAGATCGTTAGCCATAGATGTGAAATTTTGGTTGTCCCTACATATCGACATATTCATTTATGCTGACCGATGTTTTGTTTGTTAGCATTTTAGGTACAAGTTTGAAAAGGACAAATAGTAAAGTGGTATATTGTGAAAATAAGAATTAAAGTGCAAGGTGGATTAGTTAGAGTAGATTACAGTCATGGATAGAAGTTAGATATCCAAGTTTTTAAAAGGTATGCAAAGTATTATTTTATTCCAGCTTTCAATATAGTTTGGTAGAATTTTATAATTAATAATGATTATTTGTCGAACCTTTGATCATGTTTATTGGGATAACGACTCTGACCTCGTGGTCTCCCTTAATTGGGGGTTACCGGGAGGCGGGATTGTTACATTTGGTATCAGAGCATTGATTCCTCATTTAATATTTAGTAATTATTAAATTTTACAAATTCCATAGAACTGAGGGAGTTATTAGAGGATTTTCCAAAAGACAGAGGTGACTAGAAAAGGACCACGTCTGTGGGCTGGCAATATTTTCCTCCACCCTGCTTGTCGGTCACGAGGACTCCCAGATGCAGTGTGACTGCCTGGCCAATGTCTGAGGTTTTGACTCAAAATAAGATACCTTTAGGACTCTCTCATCTATTTTTGTCCCTTATCAACCCTAATTCTATTAATATTCTAAGGTTTAGGTTTTTCTCTCTCTTCCTCACCCTCTTGACGATGGGGTATGTATGATAAGGTTAAGGAATCCTCCACCAAATTAATGAAAAGCATGTAAACAAGATGTCATGGACATAAGCTTAATAGTTTAAGTGTAAACTAAAGATTAGTTGCTTGCTTAAGTCGTATGATGTGTGTTGTCGTACCCTTAGGAGAGACCTGAGGTTAGATCTTCTTGTTAGGAGGATGAGTAGAGAGTGGGTCTTAGAGGCAGAGATCTCCATTAAAGGTAGAGACCTGGCGCATCCTCTGAGGATGATGCTAACCCTAACCCTAAGCGGTGGCGAGAGAGCGAGAGAGATGGCATGATGATATGGATGTCATGGTCGACCATGTGTGTGGGTTGACATGCTTTTGGTTTTGGATACCTATGATAGTATGTGCCATGTGAGGTTGGCTGATCTACTACCTTTGGTGACCAAACCTTGTGAAGGGGCATGTATGTTAGGGTGAAGGACAACTCCTTCATTGATGAGGTTAGTGAAGAAGATATAGAAACCCTATGGGCTTATAGGAGCATGGCATAGTATGAACCCAGAGTACGTTAGTAGTACTGGAAGTAGGATAAAACCTAGGCCAAAGGGCATGTTGGATAACATATGAGATAAGCATAAAGAGTTATGGATAATCTTGATAGGACATAGGTTTGATCATAAGTTTCACCCCTATAGGTGTATGCATGAGAGCTTGATCCACCTTCATGGGGAGAGAACCTCTAGCAGTAAGGTTGGTTGTAGGGTTATCTCTAGAGAGAGAGAGAGTAGGACCCAAGCAAGAATGTTGGAAGCTTAGACTCCGATATATGAGGAACAATGAGGAGTTGGGTATGTTTTAACCTAGAATGGACGACCTATGTGGATGGTTGTGGTTGCGTCTTGAACGATCCTTAGAGGCCTATGGAATCTTGGTTGCCTTTAGAGGAACCAAACCCTAAGAAGAAGGATGAGGCTGTAGATACCTATGTGTAGATGATATAGGTGCTTACCTTCTAAGGATAGGAAGATGAGTTCCTTAGACCCTGAGGATGGTTAGTAACAAGTCGTGAGGCCTTATACCTAGTTGGTTGTCCTTGAGGAGGACTCGACTCTGAGGTGTTGTTCATATGGAAGAATTATAGAATGTGCATGTTATACCTCGTACATGTATGGTTCATGGTTGGAATGTTGAGCATGCAGTTGGACAACTCTTGTATGAAAAGTAAACCTAGGGTTCCTTGGCCTAAAGAGGGGAAGTAGTAGTACCTGGTGCACCTGATGCTCATGTTGAGATTTGAGTTTTTATAGATTCGAGCATGGAACTCCTCATGCTTAGAGCAATGGGAACCCCTAAGATTAAGGTATATGTTTGATGAACCTCCCATGTATAGGTTGGTGGCATGGGCATGTATGATGTTGGTCCAATGTTAAGGAATGAGAACAAGTAGGACCTACCATGGAGACATAGCATGGTTTAGTAGGTGGTATGTTAGTTAGCTACATGCCTTAGTAGCTTGCTGGGGTCAAACATGCTCATGTGGATGTAAACCCCGAGCATAAGGATGTGTGTAACCTTTTCTACTATCAAGAGATAGTTTCCTCCCATCCTGGGAGAGGGACCCTTTTGTAGGGTATATACCAGCTTTTTTTGGGTTGAGGTAACCCAAAGAGGTCTCATACGATCTTGAGAAGCTAAGTGGAGAGTACATAGTAAAAGAATGAACCTATAGACCCATAGATAATCATCTCTAAGTGCATGGGTATGGGGCCTGACCAAGGCAGGTAGGTCACCATGATCCCTATGAAAGGATGTAAGTCAAACCACGAATGATGAGAGAGATGATGGAGACTTGGGTAAGGTTTCAAGTTGGATATGTGCTATGTTTGGATCCTAAGTATATCCTAGGGTCAGGTAGGGATAAGACTGATGGGAGTAGGAGTTTCCTAATTCCCTGGTTCCACATGACCATCAGGTCAGGAGGTAACAACTGTCATTATCTGAGGGCCATGGGTTAGGAGATTGATCACCTTCATGAACTCATGGGACCCAAAGGGAAAATGAAGATGGCACTCTCTGATGCATAAGGGAAGAGGGATGACCCCAAAAGTGTCGGCACCCTACAGACCTAGAGGAGATGACCAAGGACGGTATGATGACCCAAGTGGGTACGAGATTAGTTTTCCATAGAAGTAACCCGGATATCGAGATGTTCATGATGTAGAGACATGTGATGCACATTTCAACCTAGATTGGAAGGTGTACTGGCAATGTGGGATGCACCATCTCTACTCTTGGAATGTGAAGAACTTTGTGTTTGGACGACCGCCAAATACTTATTTCCTCTCGTTATGGGGGTGAGAGATAGGGTAGTACGCATGTCATACACCAAGGATAAAGATGGTGTGAGTTGAAATGTTGCTATGAGGTATGAGGATAGAGGTAATAACGTACCCTTGTGGAGTGTACGATATGTGGATGGTTTACAAACATCAAGAGAACTAAGGTAGTCATCTTATGAGGATGTTTTTTTTCATGAGCCATGTGGAATTTATGAGTTATACAAGGTTGAGTTCGATAACCCATAGGATGAGCTCAGAGTTTTTTTAATGAAGATAGATGTAGAGTTCGAGATGAGATAATAAGTGGAATACATGGAGGTGTATGTCTTCGACATTACCTAATACATAAGGATGTGAGGTGGTAATGGATGCTCTGGTTGAGATACAACTGCCTAGTTTAGCTAAAGGTTAGAAGAGGTTGTTAGGTTAGCCCTAAGTTTGGAAAAGGAGATATGTTTGGCTAACACTCAGATGTAACGAGATCTGTTGAACGAGTTAGTGCTTTCTTGGTTAGCCATCCTATGGCTTGTTGTGATGAAAGGATTGTTGTAGAACCTCAGATGCACTTCTTTGGAAAAGAAGGTGATGAAACCCACGACTAGAGTGTCTTAGGGTTTCTAGGGAATCAACCTTGAGAAATTGTGACATACAGGGATCATGATATAAAGTTCACCATACACCTTGATACTATTAAGATAGTAAGTGGCAGTAGTACTTTGGATGTCTAAGATGAAGTTGCATGTGGCTTGCGCCATGAATGCCAGGAGGTGAAGGATGAACACCAGTAACCCAATGAATTGATATATAGGATAAAAAGTCCCCAAGGGGGAATGGGAGTTCATCACTATGGATGTTGTGGTAAGTCTTCCATGGACCGAGGAAGGTCAAGATGTAATATGGGTTAATGTAGATTGCCTTACCTAGATGACATAATCTAAGAAAAGGGAGAATATTGTCGGGAGACAGATCCAGCTAAACTACATGTAAGAGAGATGGTTCAACTACACCATGATGCGAGTTCAAAGGTTCTTGAGTATGACCTAAAGAATCACTTCCACGAGGTGGAAGTAGATACATGAAGAACTCGATGTTAGTACATCTTATCACCCCTAACCGATGATTAACATGATCCAGACTAGAGGGTCTGATGAGAGTGTGTGTGCTCATTTAGGGGGATATATGGAGACAATTCATGTCCTATGAAAGTTGTGATGATACCCACCATAGCTAGTATCGGGATGTAAGAAGCTCTGTAAGGGAGGTTGTGTCAGTCATTGCTTCATGAAGATGATGTCGGTGGAGAGACCTTGTGAAGGTCAGAGAGACCACAATGAGTGCAGATGAAGTCACTTTGATCATGCGATGGCTGAGTAAGCCCAGGGGTGACATGTGTCGTGAGCTGATGCAAAGATGACTGACATGTAATTCATTGTGGGAGAATATGTGATATGATAATCCGACCCCTCTGAGCTATAGCATAGAAAGTTGAGTCCCCGATACATGTGTCCATTTGGGATGGATTGGTGGAGATGGTTATGTTTAGCCTTACCCCTCAAGATAACGTGATGTATGATGTGTTCCACGAGTCCAATCTAGAGCCCTATGTGAGGTACCCAAGCCATGTGCTGAGCCATGAACCTATTTAGCTTTGAGAGAAGCTGAAATGTCCTGAGTCACCTATGAGGGTACGAGATACCAAGGTGAGAGAAGAACTCATATGTAAGAATATAAGATGATGAAGGTTCTTAGGAAGCACCATGGAGAGGGTAAATCTACATAGGAGCCATTATGGACATGAGGAAGTCTTATCCTGCTTGTTTGTATGTTTGATGGAATTTTGAGGGCAAAATTCCAATAAGAGGGGAAGGATGTTACAACCTAAATTTTGCATATGTTTTCATAATTGAAATGTAATAATTTTATGAATATGGACTTGAATTGAGAAAGTTGTATGTTTTGTTTCAAAAGATGGATTTGTTTGCAAATCTGTCCAGATATTAGAAAAAAATATACAAGATAATGAATATTAAGCAAAGTATTGATGAAAATATATGGAAATCTCTAGAAAGTGGCATAAATGGCAACAATTGAGTAAATTTTGTTTATATGTGATTTCTAATAAAAGAAATAAGAAAAGAGGAAAAAGGAAATAAAAGATAAAGAGAAATCCTTGAAAAGAAATCTTTTAATAAAGAAATAAGTAAGATAATGAGAAATAATTGATGTAGATGTATCTAGAAGGATAATAAGCATCCTTCAAAAAGGATTTCGAAAATCTTAGGATTTCTTGGGGTCCAAGGAGTCCCAATGGAGAAGAAGGAAGAGAAAATACAAATAATACAAAAATATGAGGATAATGTGCTACATAGTTGATGACTCTTTGGTATCATAAAAAAGAAAGACTTTTTGCTATAAGAAAGTAAACTTTCATGGATAATGGACTAAAAGCCAAGCACAAAGAAGGTGAAAGAGATAATTTTTGGATTTCCTAATTACTAAGGAATATGGATTATCAAGGGGATAATTAAAAGAGAGGTTACTTTGTAAGCAAGGAAAGTATGGTGACCATAGTTGAAGGGGGGACTTGCTTCCTCATGGATAAGAATCCTGGGGCCGCGAACTGGAGGTACCCCTTGCGCGGTGGAGGGTGGCGATCGTTAGTGCCCCTTGAGCCCTGGGGAGGAGGGGGCGACCCCATGATCAGCTACAAGTCGATGACAACTAGAGCGTCGTGAGGTAGGAGACGACCGGGCGACGTTTGACGATTTTTCCCCTCTGGGGTATGAAGAGTTGGCAACTTATGCGATGGCAATAGAATCAATTGGTTATGTTCTCAGTCGGGCTACGTGTTGCATGGGATTGCTGACGTGTCAGCCTCCCATTGGTCCAAGTAAGTGAATTTTGTAAAATTCGTATCTAATTATTGGTAGCTCGGATTGATACATGTAATATATGAATTTTTCTCAGAAAAAATGCAAGGAATCCATTAAAAATATTTTTAGAGCTTAATTCTTATTGCAATTAGAAAAGTAGTTGAAGTTATCAACTTTAATGCATTAATGATTAAGAAACCCTAATCTATGATGATTAATAATTTGGGAAGGGTTATATGGATGTTTAAATTTGATATTAACCTGTTGATTATAAAAGGACATATTAGATCCAAAAGGATAATGATTATACATAGTGAAATTAATTTAAGGTTCCATATACACGAATATGCTTTAATGGACCTTGAAACCGTAATTGAGCATATTGGTTGAGTTCATGTTACTTAATTGATGAAATTGAGCAATTGTAACCAATTGAATAGTTAATGATGAATTTGAACCTGACCTAGATGTTTCCTTGAATGATTTAGGGTTTTACACCAAATAAGAATGATTAAGCACTTAGAAACCCTAATTTAGGGTAAAAGAGAAAAGGATCACTTTTAATTTGGTATATGTGATACTATGGTGTTGGAAGATGATCCTAAGCCTATTAAATGAAATAGGTTAGAATCATTAGGGTTTAAGAGAAATTTTACCTAATTAGGGTTTGTAATGATGAAAGTGTAAGAAAAACCCTAATTGTAATGGAAACCCTAAAAGTGGACTAGAAACCCTAAGAAGCAAGCTAGGTTTAATAGATCTTGATGACATGATTTATGATAGGAAATTATATGCATATTTCAAGATCTCTTTTTGGTCTTGCTTGCCTATTGGATTTCTTACATTGATTGGATTATTCTATCTCAAATCTTCCTGACATGTATGTGGTTATTTATGGTTAACCGCTTTAGTTTCACAGAGATTTCTCAGGTGTTTAATCGAATTGAATGTAACCTATCTATTTGTATGTTCATATATGCAAATCATAAAGTCAATATGATTATCACAATTAAGATATAAGTGTGTTTTCTCGCACCTACATGCCACCCTGATGTAAGATGCAATGAGGTCAAGCCCAAGAGGGAAGATCCATGGGCACCATGAGAGGTGACCCCTGGCACCAAGCTCGAGATAGAGAAGGTGGCCTTATGATATTGCATGAATATTGGGCACCACGAGAGGTGTCCCCAGGCACCAAGATCAGGATGGAGAAGGTGGCCTTAAGTCAATGGCAAAAGAGAAACGCTAAGGAGGGTATTCCAGGGTTAGGGAAAAAGCGGTGGAGAATGTCACATTGAAAGCATAAATTGGCTTGTTAATTAACTTGATTTTGATATTTAGATTGTTAGCCATATATCTAAAATTTTGGTTGTCCCCACATAATGACATATTCATTTATGTTGACTGATGTTTTGTTTGTCGATGTTTTAGGTACAAATTTGAAAAGGACAAACAATAAAGTGGCATATTGTGAAAATAAGAAAAAAGGTATGCAAAGTTTTATTTTATTCCATCTTTTAGTATAGTTTTGTAGAATTTTATAATTATTATTGATTATTTGTAAAATCTTTGATCATGTTTATCGGGATAATGGCTCTGACCTCTTGGTCTCCCTTAATTGGGGGTTACCAGGAGGCAGGGTCATTACAATAGGGTTCGAGATCTAGTATGTTACAACAGTCTACCCCTTCAAAGGATTTTGTCCTCGAAATCTATAGATCCAAACATCAACAATCAACTACACTCCACCTGTTAAAAAGGTTCAGCCTAACAAGTCAAACTAATCTTTGTCAAGGTATTAAGACAACCCACATATCTCTTAGTTGTGAATGTTTTAGATAATTATGTTATGCATGTAACCAACTAAAAAGTCAGAACCATCTAGGGTTTAGTTTTAGTCCCTTGTGTGTCTAACCTAACAACCCTACATAAACAACCAAAAGTCATAGGGTAAGTCATCTACACCTTTATATCAATCCTAGTCACAACTCCAAAGTCAAAACTAGGGTTAGCACTAGGTTTATGGTCTTACTACCAAAACTTATCAACTCCTTTTATTGTGACTTAGTTTAAGGAAACATCAAAAATTCATAGAAAGTTTTTGTACATATAGTAGTATAATGAAAATATTTTTTTTCGATAAGAAACATTGGAGGGAAAACAATAATGGTACCAAAATCAATGCGATAAACCAAGTCACAATTTATCCATAACAAGGTCTTCTTAACCTACTACTTTTTCATAACCTAATTGCATCCTCAAGTCAAACCTCATAGCATCAAGATATACAAATCATAATCAATCTATATGGTAGATCATCTAAAACCTTATCTCAAAAGTGTGCACTTAGGCAATTTCTAGAGAAAACATCACATCTAAAGGATGACTATCTAACTCAAGGGTTCTAATAAGGGATACAAAATTGAAATAGTCATATTCCAACTACCATGGCTCTAAAACCATGTTGTAAGGAGTGGGATCCCAGAGGGGAACCACTCCCTACTAAAAATTTGAACAATACAACCTCCAGTCCAAACACATCTAAAAGGTATGAAGGAGTGGGTGTAAAATTTTCAAATCTTATTTAATGGTAATCAAAACAACCAAAGTGTAGAAGCAGAATAAAAACATTAACTATATTCAATTTCTCAAAAGGTTACAATGAACATCTTAAGATTACCTGTAAAGGTTCATCATAAGTATCCATGTCGAAAGAAATCTAAACCACATCAAGGTTGTCTCCAATCTTTAACTCCTTAAGCTAGGTCCAAAATTTCATGCCATGTCCTCCATATCCTTCACCTATGGTTGGAAACGTACCCCAACAAGAAGAGAAAAATAGAAGACATCAGCAAAGGTTGGTATGTGCATACTAAAAAGTAAAATTGACCAATATAATTGGAATAAAGGACATCAAATAAAGTGAAGCTTCCCATAGAAGAGATAAATACCACCCAAATGGGTATCATGAGAAAAGAATCACAATATAGAAGATACTTGCCAGAAAACAACATAAAAACGATTGTGCCACATATACATCCACTACCGTGGTGGGAAATGAAGCACATAACATCATTAACCCACATGCATGTGAGATAAACATAGCCCTAGAACAATATAAATAACAATGGCGGCCAAGCCTCATAAACTTGAAACATGATAGAGATTGGTATATTTCCAAATTGCCAAATATATAAAACATGGGCCAAGAATCATACATCTTACCCTGGGTATGAGGTAACCTTTCCATCCCAAAAGAGCCAGAAATTACACATCTGCTCGATAGGAAATTACACATCTTCCATAAAAAAAACCAATGCAATTACACTACTCTAGTGTTGTTGAATCACATAACATGTAAAATGTAGAGGCAAGTTGAAAAGTATGGTCAGAATATACAATGTTGCCATCACACAATGGACAACACATACATCCACATGCAAGTGGGAATCAGATATCACATATCCACATCATAGTGGGCACATATCATCAAAAGTCCAAAATGCACCAAGGCACAAGATAAGATTCAAGAGAATATCCAATATTACCACAAACAAGATAGTTCACAAGAACCATGATATCAAAAGATAAGAGCAATGTGTATTGGCTATTGTCCATGCGACCGAGAGAAAGAATAAACATAGGTGAATTTCTCAACATAGAAAAATAGGGGATACAACATACCTCATAAAAGATCTACATATGTCCACGTTCAGTCCTATGTCCAAGCCTAGGTCTCTAAAGCACCTATTAGGCATATATGTAGAATTAGGGTTAGGTTTACATTAATTATTCAAAACCCTAAAAATAACCTTTTTCTTATATGTTAATTAGGTTAAAAAAACCATGCCATGTTTTGGGTTATATTTTTCTGATTCCAAAATATATTTTATTATATTTTTTTGACTTATATATATTTAGTTATGAATTTAACAAGATATTAATTATTTAGGAAAATCCATTAAAATCACATGCTTTCAACATTGGATTTAGGTGACAAAACCAACTCCATTAGATGGGTTATATTTTTTGATTCAAGATCATATTTAATTATATTTCTCTGAGCTACAAATATTTTTATATCAATTTCAGAAGATTCGACTAATCAGAATATTTGAAAAATCCACATATAGAGCATTATATGTATCAAAGCGAATTTGAGTTGGCCTAGTAAGAACTTGCCACCTAGTCTATTACAAATATGACTGGGTTCCCTGCTCTCTCATGTGAAAACCAAAACCAAAATTGGATGAGATAGAAATGCCCCTTGAGGGAAAGCGAAACAAAATAGGAAACAAGGGATATAGAAGAGAAATCACATGTGCTCGTCTTCCTTTATTTTCCCAAAATTGTGAGAACGAACAACACTCAGTGTAGATGGTGATGGAAATGAAACCAAACTCCAAATGCCAAACCATACTGGTTATTTCACCAACTAATTCACAAGAACAAAATGAACTCAAAGACCCAAAATTTGGGTTGCATGATGGCTAGGTACAGTGACAGAACCTAAAATTTAAGAACTAGGCATACAAAGCGAGAAAAGGGGGAAAAGTTAGTGTACCTTGAATTTGATCCACAGAGGGTCACCAGAGCTTATTTGTGTCATCGGGAACACATCTCGACCCCTCATGAGTCTCGAGAAGGTCAGAGGATAACTCCCGACCTAGAACTCCACGGCGCAGGTGCACAGAGTAGGGGAGCCAATTGTAGGGTGATCGAAGACCAATGAACACTCAGAATAGGGTGATGCATGCCAAGCAGTGGTCAGTGAACCTTCTGGCAAGGGTCTGATAGTCCAGGATGGTTATGAGAGGCGAAGAAGAGGAGAAATAGAGGGGGAACATGGGAGAGGTGCGGTCGGGAACCGACAGGGCTTGGAAGCCCTAAAACACTAACTTATATAGGACCAATGGAATTGGATTTATACAAGGAAAATAGTCGAGGAAGAATTGTAGATGAAAAAGGAAAAGAAGGAGAGGAATCTAAGAAAAGATATCTGGGGAAAGAACTAGTTTTCCTCGAGCCAGAGAACGCATGAAGAAGAAAGAATGGGGGAAGGAGATAATCCAGGTTCCGTTGGATGAGAAATCCAACAAATGGAATTGAACTTGAGATTTGCAAACCAAGGAAATGAACCAAAAAATAAACTACTTATAAATAAACTGTGTGACATATATTGATTCCCAATCCGATTTTGACCAAAGTGTGGACATAATTCTTCTTCTTTTTCTCTCTCTTCAATTAAGGGTCCAAACATTATCCAAATTAAGTGAAATTTTGCATAGAGACTATTAAGACATGTAGATTCTGTTTATGCACTTATTTTTTCTTTTTGGAAGTTTTAATGGGTTAAATAGATCAAATCCTATTTTCTCTGTCCTCCTTCATTAACGACATTAGGATTCTCCAAATTTTATGAAACTTCATACACAAGTCATATTTAATGTGTTGGATTTGAATTTGACCCCAATTTTACATGTTGGAGTTGTTTGTACATTTATTTAATATTTTGAAGGTTCTATACACTTTCTCTCTCCTAATTTCACCTTTTAAACCAACTTTCTCCAAATTGGATGAAAATTTATCCAAAGGTTGTATTTATTATGTAGATTATGAATCCAATATGATTTTCCTCTTTTGGAGTCATTTATTATTTTATTTGACATTTTGGGGAAAACTTAGATCTTTTCTTTCCTAAATGAATTAAATTATTTATTATTATGTGAATAATGTGAAACTTGACTCCCAAGGCAATTGGAACCCAAGAAACATGACTTTTAACTTAGATTTCACTTTTGAGAATTATGTTAATGATATATGTCATATGCCCCATTAATGGCCCATTAGTTCATTCTTCATCCAATTATATTCTTATTATCTCCATATGTGTCATATATGATTATTAAGCATGATTTATTATGTTATCTCTATATAATACTTGTGACACATTTTATGTTACATTATTAACCTAATTACACGCATTAGCTTACTAAGGTTCATCTTTGTTTGGCTAAGTCCAAAAGATCAAATTTCTAGGTAGGGTTCGAGATCTAATATGTTACAACTTCCACATCAGCTGGAACATCAACTCCATCACCGACATTGAGAACCCATTTTATCATATCCTGCAACACTTTCTCACCAACACCATATTCTCCAAGTCCAATCAAGTACAAGGGAAGGTTCAATATGTGGATCTCTTCTTCCTCTAGAGTTTGCAAAAATTACGAAGGGAGTCATTGGACTTTGGTTTCTTCTTCCTGCAACACATGATGGTAGTGAAGTGACTTATGCACAGGAAGCCCCCCATCCATTTTGGAGGGCTTATCACTCCAATAGCTATGCTTCTTAATCTTGATCTCTCCAACTTCAAAAGTCTGAAGGATACTTCCAGGTTGGATCTGGAAGAGTTTAAGAGAGGTAATCTCATCAACCCACATAATGGGAAGGTGTACACGTGTTGTACAGTTGATGACCAATACCAAGAGAGAGAGATCCATGATCCTATCTTCAACTTTCAAGGAGTGTATCACATGAGGTGGCCTATAGAGGACAACATGGAGGGAGATGAAGCAGAAGAAAATGTCAAGCAAGAGAAACAACAGGAGCAAGATGAAGATGAAGAGGAGGAGGAGGCCACCATCCCAACCACAGGGAGGAAGGTCTACCACACGCATGCTAGAGTACATGGAGCATCTAGTTCTTCTACTCCACCACCTTCTTAGGAGGATGATCCATACTCGATGACACGTATGTATGGAATGCTACTAGAGATTTAGTGGGGGAAACAAAATCAAAAGGCGACATTGGAAGGCTTCCAGGATGCCCAAGGACGGCTAAACAAGAATCGACAAGCTATCTTCGAGAATGAGTGACTTATCTAGGCCAACCAGGAGAACATACATACTCATTTGTTGAGGATGGAGAAATATCAACAATCATTCTTTGACAACTAATTGAGTCAATGTTACTTTGGTGGTTATCTACAGCCTCTAGAGATGCCATAATAGCCCCCGACCTTTCAGTGGACTTTCTATCCCCATGACCCAACCATGACACAGTCACCACCACAACCATATTGATCGGTACCACTATTCCACCTCTATGATTGGATTTTGACTATAAGGATATAGTCACACTCAAGCTTAGGGGGTGATGAAACATATTTATCTTTTATTTGCTTTGTAGCTTTATCTTTTCATTTTTAGGATCCACAATCTATCTAGTTTAGCTATGGAGTAGTAGAAGCATGATTTCTAGCTTTGTCATAATAAAGTTTGTCTTCCATGTCTTTGCAATGAATTTTAAAATTGAAATATTTTGCTTAGTTTGTAAATTTCTTGAGTTACACTACCTAAAGGAATTTTATGGGTTAGTCAGCCTTGGGACACTTGATGTGAATGGAAATCTTTATTATCCATGTAAAGTCGATGATGATGGAGTTTGATCTTGAGTTGATCGAATAATTAGTGGGACCTTAATTTGAAATTTTAGAAAGAAATCCTAAGGTTACCCTATACACAGGTCAGTAGTAGAGGGACATATCATACTTCAACAAAGGCATGGTATCTTAATTATGTGATTCCATCTATTTTCCATCCATTTTGACCCACCATCTTAAGATGATCAAGTAAACACTGAATTGTTTCCTTTTGATTGCATTGCATGGAATAATAGGTGACATGATAGCTAACTTTTCTTTTGATGCATTAGTTACAAAATGAAAAAAGAAATTGCATAAACAACTTATGTGTATATCATCTAGTTGCATAACAAAATTTAATGTAGATTGCATACCGATTTCATGATTCATTCTACATCATGTGGTTATTGTTTTGTTCTAAAATTAGAATACATGGATACACTACCATACCCTCAGAAAAAAAAAATCAAAAAAACATTTTTGAAACGAATGAGTTATGTTAGTGATGCCCAAGCATAAATTTCTACCAAGCTAAAATAGTGGGCCAATGAAAACCGAGAGAAAGAAAATAAATGTAATGAAAAAAAGGGAGAAAGGATGCCCTAAACTCGGGTTGGAATTCGACTTCATAAAGAAATAGAAATATTCACATGATGCATTTTCTTCTTTACTTCACTCTCATCCATTTGATGAGATTTTCAATTCATGCACCATTCCACCCATATAGTAGGCATTAGGATTCATGCATTTCTCATCATCTTCATTTAAGTAGGTTCATCATGTTTTATATTTGCATAAATGATTCATATGTTACTTGTGATTCTTCATAAGCCACCTATTGCATTCTGGCCATTGCTCTTATTGGTAGGCTACATATATGATTGATCTCCTCATTCAATCTTATAAGGAGAACTACTTCTAAGTAGTTGGTAATTAGGAAATAGAAATGTAGATAGAGAATCACATTATGCACCAAGAGAATGCTTGATTGATTATGATATAAACTACTCTATTGATATTGTTTTGTTGATACAAGGGTGGACATATTTTATGGATATTTTTGGTCGCTTTAGATTAATTGATAGTTCATTGTCAGTAAAGGTCAGTTTGGGACCCCCAAGTGGGGATAGTTGATGAAGGAGAATCATATTCTTTGTCCTTGTACTGACTTATTTCAAATAGATCTGAGGGTGTATTGCTCGAGGACGAGCAACATTTAATCATAGGAGAGCTTGATGCACTGAATAATTATCATTCTCATAGGGTGTTCTCATAGATTTGTGTGCACTTATTGTTCATTTTGATATCATTTGTGCATTATTTATCATCATTAGAATGTGACACTTAGCATCAAATAGATGTATTAATAATGCTCCTGATAGATTCATTATTATTTGTGAGCTTATGTTCATTTTTGTGGAGTTTCAAGTGATTTTACAAGAAACTACACAACTCAGTGCTATTGACCTGCCTATTGGTCGTACCGGCACATGACGAAAAAGGAACAAGTGAACTCTCTTGGCAGTACCGATGAAGGAAGTCAGTACTATCGATAGCCATACATAGAGGACTTTGAAATTCTTGGGAGATATTGATACTACTGACATCAACTTGGTGGTATCGACGACCACACAGAGGGCCACAACTTATCGAGGGTGTCAATACTACGGACAACAAGTCAGTAGTACTAACTCAGTGGAGTCAGGCTAGATCTGAAATCATAGTTAACCCGACGGTTGGAAATTAATTCGCCCTAAGTCATTCCTATGACTTAGGAGAAGTTTGGCCAGATGTAATTATCACATCTTATCCACTTGTACCATAGAGGAGAGTGGAGAAGAGAGAAAAGAGAGGAGAAAGCAACGTTCTCAAAAGTTCATGCACTTCTGGTGGCCTGATTTGCAGTCAGAAGATGGAAAATCATCGGGTTTGTCAAAAGGAACCATCCATACCATCTTTCTCCAAGGGTTTTTCCTTGTTCTTTGTGTGTTCATCATTCCTTTCTTCCTTTTCTATGTGTAAAGAAATTGAAATCATTTGGGGCTAATCCCCCTTATTCTGTAGGATTCGGGAGTAGCCCAGTTTTGCATTTTAATTGATGATTATGATTTAATATACATGTTTCCCTTAATTTTTTTGACATATTTCTATGAGAGCATCACAAATTATCTGCTCTTGATCATCGTAGGTAGTTGTTTAGACTATTAATTTTTTTAACAGAGGGATTAAGGGTTGTAAAACTCATAGATGTACACATTTTATCTTGCACCCCCAGAGAGGGCTTACAAATGTGAAGAGAATAACCCATAGATTTTGTTAAAGCATCTAACTAATAACACAATTTTTACGAGAGTGGGACTGGTATTAGAATATGTAGTGAATTACGTTGCGAGAGTGGGCAATTCTTGCTATAGGTCTCTTTATAATATTAATAGAATGATCTTACTTTCCATTTGGTCTGTGGTGAAATCATAATCATATAGAATTCATTCCACTTGTGATCACAACAAGTAATCTTAATTTTATTTCTTGCAAATTAGTCATTAAACCAACCAAATCACTCTTTTTCTCAGGCCTAGCTGATTGGGTCATTGTTAGTTGTAGTTTATGGGTACAAATTTTCTCTGTGTTCAGTATTCGGGCCTTTCTAGGCCTATATTACATTGATACGTGCACTTTCATTTTTGACGTGTATATTTACACGCATCATCACTATAGTTTCATAACTTGCAGATTTCTTCTTAAGTGCCGAAGAAACACCTCTGTCTACTTTGTTAGGAAGTCGTGGTCTATTCGGCGGTGGCACATAATGATTGATAGGGTGGATATGTGGTGTTGATGTTCATCGTGAATGTGCGATTGAGATGGCTAATTTTGAGAGGTGTGTGACCAAATCATGTCCTAGAGAACAACGCACATAGGACACATTCATGGGAACTAGTTTCTCTAAGTAACGTTCTTCTTTGAACATAAGACGATCCAGCTTGAGTTTTCTAACTCATTTTTTTCTATTTCTTTTGTTCGTTGATCTTATATTTCTTATCTGCATCCATTTATTGGCATGTAAAACCTATTAATACTACTACACTTGGCTATTATTGCTCAAAAAGACAAATTAAAAATTATTTATTTTTGGATTATTATATATGAGCTATTTCCCTTGTTATGTCTATCAAATCATGTTATATATATATAAGGATTTGGTTTGTCTTATCCTTACAATCATCAGAATAAATACTTAATGAAAATAATAAATGGATAGTGTTGATCTATATGGTTATACTAGGCATGCCAAAAAACTTATTCTCATTGGATACGTATATCCCTTGCATCTAAACGTCACAAATTGATTTCCTCAAATAATTCAAGTTTCCATACTTGTACATAGTAGATGAATGGTAAAATAATATGCATATAAGTTGTTGATTAGCTTATAGGTAATTCAAGAGGTGAATATTAAACTCTAGGATTGGTTTATATATTTGATTTCAGAAGTATATAAAATTATAGAGTTCTATTCATTATTCACTGAATTCTATTGACAATATATATATATATATATATATATATATATATATATATATATATATATATAGGATTATCTTTAATACATATGTAGGTAGCTACGCGCGCACACTTCTCGATATTTTTTTTATTTTTTTTTCACAATTGTAGATGACCATTTTTTCTAGCTGTCCAAAAAATTTGATCCAAAAATAATATCATTCCCCCCCCCAAATTAAAAAACCCGTCCATATATTTACTGACTGTATATTTTCTGTGCAGTTACTCTTTTTCTATCAGAGTTACTTCAGCGTACCATATAGTTACTCTTGTTATTTAGAAGAGTTACTCCAGCGTACCATATAGTTACTCTTTTGACCCGAGTTACTCCAGCGGGTAGCAAAAATTCTGACTACATACGTGTGTGTATATGTATATATATATTCCATTCATCTGATATATGCTATGACTTATATGCTATGACTTCTCTCTAACATATTTATCTTCAACCAAATTGGTTGTAGTGTGCTAGTTGTTGAGTAGTTGAAGTTAACACAAAGGATGCAAGATCCAACACACCCTTTTTATTGATTTATCAAAATATACCCACTTTTTTGGATTGATCTCTACTCCTTTAGTGATTATGGATATTTACTCTCTACCCAACTTTATCCGCTACTAGTAGTTACTCTCTATCATAATCTTTACACTATTGGTAGTTACCTTTCATGCTACTTCCCCAACTACTAGTTCATAGTCTTTATTATGGTAGTTACGGAGGAAATTATAGAAGTGGAAACATATGTATTCAAAATAGATGGTCACACTGATATATTTTCTCACGATCTTCAAAACCAGAAACGAAGGAAAGATTAAGGAAAATTTTAGAATGTTGATTTGGTGAGCAAGATATGAAGAATCAGGGCTAGCCTGGATCCAGCGCGGGATTTTAAAGAATGCGCCTGAAACCCCTTGAACTTCTAGTTCCTCCCCTTCCCTTGGTGTGATGCATATATACGCCGTGTTGGAAGTTACTGCTGTTGGATTAACACGAGTGGGTTGGTTCCGCATCGATAGACCAATTTGGACACGTTTGATTTGGAATCCCCTATTCTGTCAGGGCTCTTCTCTGCTTCTTCTCCTTTGGCTGGCGGCATCCTGACTCCTGAATAGGTCTAGGCCAGGAGATATTGTCCAAATGCCCTTTCTCTACCCCACACCTGCTGTTGGAGGCTAGGGTTTTTGAGGATTGTCTTGCTTTCTCCTTTGGACACTTCTTCAGATCTGGACTCGCTCGAATAGGGCAGCCTTAAGTAAACTGAAGATCCCATCGTGTGCTCCGGATGGACGGAAGACCTCAGACCAGCAAAGCGAAGGCAAACAAAATAAGGGTATTTAATCAATGGCACAGAAGGATTTCATAGAGGATTAGACATATGAAGTCAAGCAGCGGCCACCAGGAAATCATCCACGACCTTTATTCTACGGCGGGAAAGGTCTTTGATTGGTCGTATGGTCGTGACCTTGCCTCCAAATCACACTAGGTCGTTATTTAGTAGGGGATTTGATCAGCAATAGGGAACCACAAATCAAGCAAAACTAGGTAGACTCCAGTAATCTCTGATAGCCGCTCTTGAGCTTGGGTTCCGTGCTTTGTCCGGCATGGATGATCTAGAAGAAGGATAGATTAGGAGTTACACTCCACAACAGCAACGGACAAGGAATCTGATCAATTGTGTGACCCAACGGTTGTGTCGGAATCCTGTGGATGCAAGTCTTGAATTGACGATTGACTGCCCATGCTCCAAGGTAGGATGGGTGTGCTATCCCTTTTGAAACTTTCATTATTGTCCGAATGACAGAGAGGGAAAAAAGTCTTCATGCTCATTATCTCTCATATCAAGAGGGAGCATCTCTCAAGCAACGAATATAGCAATGTATAGGGGGAAGCCATTCTACACGACTATGGTTTATTTAATTCTTTATAATAGACTTTGCGTGCCTTTGACCAATGGCTATGCAGTAGATGTATGAAGATACAAGCTGTTAGTTGTGTCTACATCATGAACGTGGCCTTCTCTGAGTCATTGATGAGACAATGGTAACCAGAACACAAATTTTTAGCATCCTACAGCCTCTTCTAAAGACACATGCGACTGCTGATGCAAGGGAAAATGTGGTCCTAAATGTTGAGCTTCTTAATTGTGTTTACGAAACATCTATCACCAACGTGAAGAGCATCCCACATAGTTTTCGTATTGGATTCGCTAAAGGTGCTGAAATAACTCTTTACAAAGTGGTGGTTGAGCCAGGTCTGCACATGTAGGGATGACATTATCGCTTCTACCATATTGTACATTACAAACTTTCAGGCTGAAGGCCCGACGCGACAGTAGGTCTGACAACAGGAAGTCGCTGCAACAACATCATATTTTACACTCACTTGCTACTTGGGAAGAGGCAGATTGATATTGCCAAGTTGGTATGCATCATGTTGAATTCTTCTACTCAGAATTTTATGGGCCACAACAGAAATAACTCCAAGGAGGACAATAAAAATACATATTCTAACATCAGGTAATGCCTCTGTAAAGTTGTAGATGGTCACTTCACATCAGCTGTCACAGTCTTCTACTCATCAGGAGTTGATCTACATGATGTCAATACCATGAAGGTTTTGGAAGCTAAAAACCCATACAAGCCACCTCCTTCCATGTCTTGTTATTTGTTTTCTAAGGCCCCCTTTGTAGCACATGTTGATACTATTCTCTACTCTGAGATATCATTTCCTATGGGGATTTTGTGTGAAAAAGTTGTTTTACAGGACCAATACATCTTCTATGCTATGTGGAGAAGGTTCTCTAATGGCCACAAATCTCCTACATACCATCACTCTGGTAGTTAACATATGGCGGAGAAGGTGTCCTTTGAGCTTGGCAGAGTTTGTAGCTTCAACACCTCCTGCATCACTACTAAAGTGCGACAATGGGATACGTCTGATTGCAGTGAGTACTATCTAGAGGCGTCTGGTATCCAAGGTTGCCAAGATTGGTGTGGGCAAAGATATGGACATATATCTCAATAATTTTCAATTTGGAGTTGGCGTATCTGACAGTGCAAAAGCAATTTTGCACAATGCTAACAGGGTCATAAGCGAGCAACATGAAGATGAAACTCTTTCTATGCTTACAGTTGATTTCTCGAATGCTTTTAATCTTTTTTCTGATGATGAGCTCCTCTTGGACAAGGCCACTATTGGACCCGACCTAGCCAAAGGTAAACCCTATAACTAGGTGAATACCTTGGGGGAACTGAAGCACGCTAAATAATGTGGGGCCTTGTTGCACCGTGAGTGAAACATCTAGAGTCAAACGCAAGTCCCTTCATTGGGGATTACCACACCAAACTGCTAGACTACTCCCTTGCCTCTGAATACTTTTTATCTTGTGGACATGTTAGCATTACATTGTGAGGTGAGGCCAAGATTTATATCTATTTCTTTGTGGTTCGAGTTTTTACATGGTCAAGCTACACGGTTGTACATTGGGTATGAACATATCTGGTCATCTACTAGAGTGAAATAGGGAGACCCCCTAGGGATGCTTCTTTTCATCCTTGTTGTTGGTATGTATGCCCTGAGAGCCAATCATGGGATGATTGGTGGGATACATTGAGATTGATTTGATAAACATCAAAGTCAAGCTTCTAATTCTTTCTAGTTTAGTCACATGAGATAATGATAGAACAGATTGAATGTCTAGAGAATGACATTACTCAATGACGTATGCTTTCAAGTTAAGGACCTTAACGATGAGATCATACAGATGCTAAGAGTTTGTACATTCTTATTATGTCCCTAGTCGGATGTCATTGTGGAAGGTAGTCAGACAGCAATGACACACAAGACTAGATTGTGGTGTTGGTTGATGACAGAATCTCATTAGTCATGATATGAAGATATCAAACGAAACACATAGGTACTTGTTAGAGAACAAGTGTACCGGACAGACCCACCATTAGTTTGACGCATGGAATCATGACATGATAGTCACAGTCAGTTCTCACAGTGATGGTGGTGAGTGTGATTCATTGACCTAAAATCATTACACTCAACACATGTCGTTGAGTACATTTTGACATCATCAAACGCAGTCTTGAAACATGGGTTGTTATAAAGGTGATGATTGGGTGGCTTTGCCACATGGGGCTTTTGAGGGGTGAGTGATAGATATGGGATTTTTCCCTCCTAAGGGAGTTTGATATCCATGGACACTTGATGAGTAGGATTGAGATATGTGTGCACACGCATGTGTGAATCAGTACGTGATATTGATATCATACATATCTCCTCCAGTCTACTCTAAGATCAAGAAAGTGAATGAACGTTGACAGGATGACTATTCCATGCCTTGAGTTCATTCGGGATATCATTGACAAAGGAATTATACATTCATTGTAACACCATTCACAAATTGCAAGATTGAAAGTTGTTCTCCAACTTTCTATTTCATTTGGGTAGCATTGATGTGCGACTAGGCACCACTCTTTTCTTGTGAAGTCATAAGTGTTATGGACTTTCACTACCAATGTGAAATGGGCTTGTAGAGTCACACACACATAGGATTTAACTTGGAAGAGGAATTTATCCATAAATGATGTTTAGATTGATTGCTAAAGGAGTTTAGTAGTTCAATTAAACACTCAATCAATTGATAGCTCAGTATCATTGTGTTCCAGGTGTTGGATCAATTGAATAGAGTATCATATTGATTGAAACTGCAATTGACTGATTTTGCAAAGTCTGCACTCCCAACCGATCAGCTCATATGATGAACCTATCGACTCAGCTTGGTGAACCGATCGGCTCATGAGATGAACCAATCAGCTCAGGACAGGATGAACCAACCAATTCAAGGGTTGAACCAATCGTATCAACTGGTCCAAATGAGCGAGTTGAGAAAGTCAGGTTGGCAAGAAATTTCTCTTCGTTTCACTTGTCCAATTTGATTGTAACAAGGATTGGTATTTGGATCAATTCAAAACAAAAGAGGAAAGTCAATTGGGAACTGATCAGGACCACGAACTAATCAGCTCATGCTTGAACCGATCGGCTCAAGTGTCCCAACCGATCGGTTCAGGTGTGAACCGATCGACTCAGGTCCCCAACCGACCGTTTCATGCTTGAAACGGGTTCAGATGGTGAAGTTAGTTGTTTTGTGGAAAATCTCAAACCCTTCTACTCCTGCTTTAATACCGCATTGCCCGAGGGAGAGAACCATGTCCCATGACCCTCCTATATATATAGGGGTAGTGGGGGCTTCTCAGGTACAACAACTCAGAACACCAGTTTCTCTGCAAAGTTGTCTTTCTCTCTAGTTGTGGTAACCGAGAGAGCCCGAGCAAGTGCTACCTGATAAGAGAGGCACAGCAAGGGAAAGACAACTTCAGAAAGGAAATTGGTTGTAGGAGAGCGTGTCGGTGACTAGTACACTGACAGGAGGGTGTGACTCCTTCCGATTCCTAGTGGGACAAGGAGATCGGAGTTCCAGGTGGCCCGTGTGGACTACTTCAGAGGCGGGAGACTTATGCCGCTCGGAGGAAAACTGTCAATCCCGACAGTCCCGGTGAGACCAGGAGTTGCATAGACACCATCCAAGACTGGAGGTGAAGACCACAAAAGCCGCGAGGTAACGTCACCGAGCAAGCCTCGGGACAAGGTATGTCTCTACAAACCATCCTTCCTATTGTATAGACGTTGATGTGATTCATTTATTCTGGGTTTGGGAGAAGAAATTTTTTTATTTCCGCTGTCTTCTCTGTCTCCCCTAAACCCAACAGTGGTATCAGAGCCACGTCAACTGCTCTATACTTTAGGATTATCGATATGATCAATTTTGGTTTGTCGCCTTTATTTATTACATATGATGCAAATAAAATTGGCTTTGTGCATGTCCAATCCTAAATCCACAAATCTCAATATACATATATGATATGTAATATGAATGCACTCGATACGCGTCGCCCTTAAACGAGTTTTGTGGTGGATGTATAGCATGGTTATGGCCAATAAACCCAATATATGCGTGCTTGGTTGGATGTGGTTGCTTGCATCTCGGTCTACGCACTGATTCCCTACCTCCTTATTCCTTATGTAACTCGAGATTTCTTTCCTATCTTTGCACCCCACGAATGTAACTCGGGGTTTCCCAATTTAAATGTAAATAGGATAGATCTTTTAATATTTCTTATTATGTCAAAGAATGGAGGACAATCTGACGACGACTGAGACGATCGGTTAACGGCGTGAACCGATCGGTTGGCGATATAGACGGTCAGCTCAAGGAGTGAGACAAGCAGGTGGTGACCTGAGGAGATGCACAATGACTAGGCGAACCAATTTGTTGGAGGAGCCAACTGATCGGCTGGTGGCACCCAAATGACCGGCCAGGGTGAGCAGGTCATTCATGTGATGAGTTGATCAACTCGGACAGCTACATGGACAGGTTGCATATGATGTAGACCTAGATGACCTTGATTCCTCTTGGCTCGAGGAATCACATTAGGATGGCCATAAACATCACTTTTATCGTTTCACATGTTTTCTGTGGGATATAGCATGTATATGATACATATTATGTATTATGGTGATTGGATATGTATGTGTACCTATAAAACCCAAATCTCTCATTTAAATATTTAGTCTTATACACCTTACATTAGTGGCACACATGAAAAACTAGATCAACCAAGCGTAGGTTACGCCAAAGCGTGGTGCACCATCCATCTTACGGAAGTGTGAAGGGTAGACATGTAGGTTCTACCAAAGCAGGGTGCATGTTTACCATGTCGGCTTTTGAGATAGACTTAATTGGTGATTCTTAGAGCGTCTAAGCCCAGAGGCACGGAATGTTCATGGCAAGGTGTTGTGCATGTTCATTCATCAACAGTTGCATATGATGCAATTGGCATGATGGCCTACCTAAATAGTCAAGATTATGGGCGATCAGCCAAAGGAGACTCATGACTTGATGAAATATGGATCTTGACCCACTAGAAGAATGTACGTTGCAATCTTCTGAATTGATGGTGAGGGCTATCAATTTGAACAAAATATTGGGAGCGATAATTAATTAAAGTCCTAATTATATTGTCAACCTTTCAAATCAATCAAATAAGTCAAAATTGAGTTTTGGACTAAATTGCATATGTTTCCTTTTGTAGTACAAATGACAACAAACAACAATCACTTTTCGTTGTGATCGGTCCTTGAAAAAGACAAGCTGAATGGGACTAACTTCCATGACTGGTTTAGGACATTGAGAATTGTTCTCACTCAAGAGCGAAAGCTCTATGTCCTGGATACTCCAGCTCCAGAGGAACTTGCTCCTAGCACACCAAAGGAAGAAAGGGATGCTTATAAGAAGCATTCTGAAGATTCCATTAATGCAAAGTGCTTGATGTTGTGCTCCATGAACCACGAGTTGTAGAGACAACATGAGAACATGGGTGTCATTGAGATGTTTCAGCGTCTCAAGAACATGTATGAAGATCAAGCACAGAAAGAGAGATATGATGTCTCCAGCGCGCTGTTCAAGTGTGTCATGAAAGAAGGAGATCCAGTTGGTCCTCACACGCTTAAAATGATTGGGTATGTGGAGAACCTGACAAGATTGGGATTTCCCCTGAGCCAAGAGTTGGCTACTAACATGATACTGCAATCGTTGCCAGAATCCTACAGTCAGTTTGTGATGAACTACAACATGAACAACTTTGACAAGCCGTTGATAGAGTTGTTAGGCATGTTGAGCATAGCTAAGACACTGATGAAGAAGGACAAGCCTAAGTCTGTGATGATGATCAGCAACAAGAAAGGCAAGTCCAAGCGCAAGGGCAAAGGCAAGGCTAAGAAAGGTTCTGATGCTAGCCAGAAGCCCAAGTCATCTTCAACGCTCAAGGCCAAGGGAGGCGTGACCAAGAGAGGAAATTGCCACCATTGTCAAAAGCCAGAACATTGGAAAAGGAATTGTCCACTCTATCTGGAAGAACTAAAGAAGAAGGAGGCGACAGACGTCTCCACCTGAAGGTGTCATGAAATAAACTTATAACACTTTTAAGGTATATGATACCAAGATATAAAGTGTAAAGCACCCGATGCATAGGGCAAGTGTTGCCACCATAAATAGGAGTACTTAAGTTTATTTTCAGCATTGAAGGCATGTAATAGAGTTATGAACTGCGATTTCATATTTGCCAATGGATAGAAACACATTAGTTTTGCATATTGTATGACAATGATAGCAATTAATAAAGTTGATGTTTCAATTTCAAAGATATGATCTTTATGGAAATGCCTTGTTTAACTTGTGGTACTTGGTATGCATAAGATAAAATGATACCTAAAAGTTATTGATAACTCAAACAATCAAATTAGCATAAATCATGAGAAATTCATTTCTAGATTTCATATGATGGATAAGTCTAGACTCCTTTTGGTTAGAGAACCAGTAAGAGACATGAATCTCTTGGACATGATCAATCTTCACTAGTCATAGTGGGAGATTAATTATCCTATTAGGTATAATACATGTGATGTAATTACATTAGAGTTAATGTTAATACTTCAAGCGGTGTTTAGAGAAATACTAATATGAATATCTTGAAGTGTTCAAGAATATCATAGATGAAGTACGAATTTGGTAAAGTGTTAATTCTTGATAAGATTAATGAATGAAATACTTAGACCAAATGTTTGAGAACCTTATGAGTGATTATGATAGTGTATCATAGTGAACTCACGATTAAGGCATGGTGATGTCTAAGTCAAAAAGGAGTCATACTCTAAGGAGTTAGAAGATGATTATCAAATAACTAATTTCTTCTTAAATAAAGAATACCCCACACTAATAAAGGACATTAAGAATCATAAGGAGTTATGAGTTCTTATATCCTTGACAGATACACCTCGATTATCTATGTGATGAGTTGGTCATGTGATGAATCTACTATCTAGATGAATATGAGGAACCAGATTTGGAGTTATGGTTTTTGACCATTACATCCTAAATGATTTCCATGTGAACCATAAGGTATGACTTTGATGGTAGCACCCATTGGGATGAAATCCATAAGTGTGAATCAGTCTTAAGTGTTAAGACACATGGATGACATTTTGAGAAGGATGATGCTTGTTGATTGCAACTTAATGACTAAGAGATTTGGCATACGGATACTAAAACTGCATTCCTATGAGGAATAAAACAAGGATGTGTACGTGACACAACCTATATGTTTTATGAATCCATTAATACTAATGAAGTCTATAAGTTACAATGGACTAATCATTGTGATTGATTAAGTACAAGCAACTCAGAGCTAGATCTTTACTTTGATGATATAGTCAAAGGGTTTGACTGATATGACAAAGATAAAGAAGGGATATGTGATGTAGTGGGAGCGTATTTGCATTCCACATTTTTATGAGGAATGAGATGTTCGAAGAATGGAATTCTTTGTGGAAATTATCTTTAAGGAAGATAGAGACGTTTCCTATGTGATAGGAATAGAGATCTATAGAGATAGTTCTTGAAAACCTCTTGACCTGAAAAGAGAGAGCATACATTGGCAATCTATATTGAAGGGTTCAGTGTGCACAGATTCAGTGGGAGAAAACTTGTCCATGTTACATGGAGTTAGTATCCCAAGGCCAAGTATCCAATTCTTATGAAGAATGGGAACACTAAGAATAGATATGGATCTATCATGTATGTAATCATCTCGTTATCTTGCATGTATGGACATAGCAAGAATAAAATGCATTCATCATCTTGTATGTAGGACATTACAATATGATGTGCTCATCCTGATAACTCGTATGTGAGACATGACGAGTGGATGGCTGTCTAGTTCCAGTAAGGGTTACTGGAATACCATAAGAAATTGATAAGTACTTGAGAAGTACTAGTTATATGGAAATAAGGAAGGGTTCACTGTAAAGAGTTACACTGATGCGAACTTCCGAAAAGGACAGAAAATTAATCGCAAAATATATATGAGATATATATAAAAGTGAATGTTTGTTTATATATGGAAACGTTCTAATAAAGCCATTTAAAAGGAAAGGCCGAGTATCCGTGTGTTAGAACATTAGTGGATACTATATCGATCTGAAGTTCATGAGACAAACTTATAGTTATTCCAATCATTGATGACAAGTAAGGTGCGCTTGGTCATGCAATGTGGGTAAAGGTTAGCAAAGGAATACTAGATTGCATATTACGACAACTCTATCTCATACGTGTGACGTACAGTGTAGAGATGAGAGACATGTAGTTAATACTGACTTTGGCAAGGTGTTGCCATAACTCACTATGTTAGCACTAGGGCACAGTAACATGTGGGACATGTTTGAAGATCACTATGAATATGATTCAAGGGTGATTGGCTCACAGTGCAAATGGGAGTGTATTGGTATGTATGCCCTGAGAGCCAATCATGGGATGATTGGTGGGATACATTGAGATTGATTTGATAAACATCAAAGGCAAGCTTCCAATTCTTTCTGGTTCAGTCATATGAGACAATGATAGAATAGATTGAATGTCTAGAGAATGACATTACTCAATGACGTATGCTTTCAGGTTAAGGACCTGAAAGATGAGATCATATAGATGCTAAGAGTTTGTACATTCTTATTATGTCCCTAGTCGGATGTCATTGTGGAAGGTAGATAGACAACAATGACACACAAGACTAGATTGTAGTGTTGATTGATGACAAAATCTCATTAGTCATGATATGGAGATATCAAACCAAACACATAGGTACTTGTTAGAGAACAAGTGTACTAGACATACCCACTGTGAGTTTGACGCATGGAACCATGACATGGTAGTCACAGTTAGTTCTCACAGTGATGGTGGTGAGTGTGATTCTTTGACATAAAATCACTACACTCAACACATGTCATTGGGTACACTTTGACATCATCAAACACAGTCCTGAAACATGGGTTGTTATAAAGGTGATGATTGGGTGGCTTTGACACATGGGGCTTTTGAGGGGTGAGTGATAGATATGGAATTTGTCCCTCCTGAGGGAGTTTGATATCCATGGCCACTTGATGAGTAGGATTGAAATAGGCATGTGCACGCATGTGGGAATCAGTATGTGATATTGACTTCATACACATCTCCTCCAGTCTACTCTGAGATCAAGAAAGTGAATGAATGTTGACAAGATGATTGTTCCATGCCTTAGTTCATTCGGGATATCAGTGACAAAGGAATTATACATTCACTGTAACACCATTCACGGATTGTAGGATTGAAAGTTGTTCTCCAACTTTCTATTTCATTTAGGTAGCACCGATGTGCTACTAGGTACCTCTCTTTGCTTGTGAAGTCATAAGTGTTATGGACTTTCACTGCCAACGTGAAATGGGCCTGCAGGGTCACACACACATATGATTTAACTTGGAAGAGGAGTTTATCCACAAACGATGTTTAGATTGATTGCTAAAGGAGTTTAGTAGTTCAATTAAACACTCAATCAATTGATAGCTCAGTATCATAGTGTTCAAGGTGTTGGACCGATTGAATAGAGTATCAGATTGATTGAAACCGCAATTGACTGATTTTGCACAGTCTGCACTCCCAACCGATCGACTCATATGATGAACCGATCGACTTAGCTTGGTGAACCGATCGTCTCATGAGATGAACCGATCGGCTTAGGACAGGCTGAACTGACCGGTTCATAGGTTGAACTGATCGGCTCAAATGGTCCAAATGAGCAGTTGGGAAAGTCAGGTTGACAAGAAATTTCTCTTCGTTTCACTTGTTCAATTTGATTGGAACAAGGATTGGTATTTGGATCAATTCGAAACAAAAGAGGAAAAGTCAATCAGGAACTGATCAATACCACGAACCGATCAGCTCATGCTTGAACCGATCATCTCAGGTGTCCCAACTGATTGGTTCAGGTGTGAAACGATCAGCTCAAGTCCCCAACTGACCGTTTCATGCTTGAAACGATCGGTTCAGATGACGCAATTAGTTGTTTTGTGGAAAATCTCGAACCCTTCTACTCCTGCTTTAATCCTGCATTGCTCGGGGTAGAGAACCATGTCCCATGACCCTCCTATATATATAGGGGTAGTGGGGGCTTCTCAGGTACAACAACTCAGAATACCAATTGCTCTGCAAAGTTGTCGTTCTCTTTGGTTATGGTAACCGAGAGAGCCCGAGCAAGTGCTATCTGATAAGGGAGGCACAGCAAGGGAAAGACAACTACAGAAAGGAAACTGGTTGTAGGAGATTGTGTCAGAGACTAGTACATCGACAGGAGGGTGCGACTCCTTTCGATTCCTTGTGGGACAAGGAGATCGGAGTTCTAGGTGGTCCGTGTAGACTACTTCAGAGGCGGGAGACTTCTATCGCTCAGAGGACAGCTGTCAATCCCAATAGTCCTGGTGAGACTAAGAGCTACACAGACACCTTCCAAGACTGGAGGTGAAGACCGTGCAAGCCGCGAGGTAACTTCATTGAGCAAGCCTCGGGACAAGGTATGTCTCTACAAACCATCCTTCCTATTGTATAGATGTTGACGTGATTCCTTTATTCTGGGTTTGGGAGAAGAATTATTTTTTCCGTTGCCTTCTCTGTCTCGCCTAAAACCCAACACTTGTATTACATCTATTTAATCATGATATTAGAGACAATTGTAAGCTTCTATTCCATGTTTGGTATATTATTGATGCTACTATTATTGGAGACACATAGGAGGTTGCAAAGGTGATTGATATCATTAAGAAAACTAGTTCACGTTTGGGTTTTATCTTGAACATTCATAAATTTGAATTTTTTTGGCCTACATGAGATGGTAGGAAGCTTCACAAATGGTTGTTCCTTGTTGACTTTGCGATACCTTTGCTTGGAGTAACACTACTTGGAGAAGCAATGAGTAGGAACAAAGGCTTTATTGAGTGGTTATCCATGAGGACGGATACAAAGGTTGTTGAGATGATAAATCTTTTTCCATAATTGGGTGATCCACAAAGTGAGCTCATTTTTCTCCAATCTGGTATGGGTATTTCCAATATGATGTTTGGCTTGTGTACATGTAAACCTACATACATGGACGAGGTTGTAACAGAATTTGACAAAGGAATCCAAAGCTCTATTAAAGACATTGTAATATGAAGATTTTGTATCACTAAAATTGGCCTTGTCAAGGTATCCATTTAATTATAAATCTCTCCTATCATTCATATAGTAAATGATAAGTCACCCAATGTTAGACCGTTGTTGTATTTATGAGAACTAATAAATTATCAACTGGTAAATGTGAATGTTCCCAAAGATAACATTGACAAATGCATGAATATAATCAATAACATTATAAACAAATTCATTGAAATTACTATTACTAGAGATATCTATTTTTGCATTATCAAATACGAGCCTGATTGCAATAAATAATGTATTACTTCTTCAAAATTATTAAATGGCTACTCAAAGCATTAATAGTTGGGCATGTGTACTGTATTATTAACTCCACAAAAGTATTTAAAGTGAGTAATATGTTTCACATGAGAAGTAACAAACATAACAAAAGTGAGTAAAGGATAGGAAAAAACATTCTACGAGATAGGTCTAATAGGATGTTCTTCAACTTGATGCAAATAAAAATGGGTAAGAATATTAAGATACCATTTCCCAAAAATTGACAAAGATTATTTGTGGAAAAAATGAAAAAAGTATTCGTAGTTTTAGTAACTGATAAATCTATTAAAAATTTCAATAAGTGAGAAGACTACAAAAATTTTGATTACTCACAACCCATTCATGATCACTTAGCATGAATGGAAAATCTTGAGGCTTAAATTCAATATGTTTGGATGTATGTATTATCAATTCACTTATTCCTGAGTTTGTTCAGTTCCAGGTGAATTACTACATCATTAATAGGATGTGCTTAAACTTGATGCAAATAAAAATGGCAAAGAATATTAAGTTATTAATGCCCAAAATTGACAAAGATTAATTTGTGGCAAAAATGAGAAAGTAGTTGTAGTTTTTAGTAACTAATAAATCTATTATACAATTCAATGAGAGAGATGACTCAAAAAACTTGATTACTCACATCCCATTGATGATCACTTAGCATGAATGGAGAACTTAGAGGCCTAAACTCAATGTGTATGTACATAAGTATTATCAATTCATTTACTCCTGAGTTTGATCAGTTACATGTGAATTACTATGTCATCAAGGAAATATTTAAATTTCAAGAAATTCAATTTATGTTAATTGAGGAAATGAAGTTGAATAAAACCTAGAAATAATTCTTTAATATTTAAAGTATTCCAAGTCTAGTAGTTGTAAAACAACATGAACAACATAAAGGCATGAATAGAAGTAATCAAAGAGTGACCTTGGATACAAGTAGTCACTTGGACCTTGCAAGGTTTTTGTATGTTACTGATAATGCTAGAAATTTCATTTCTAAAGGGAACTTGGATGGTGTACATTTTATTCTTAGAATGGAAATGGTAAGTTGGTTCTGTATCAAGAAAGATACTATTATAATTCAGGTATATAAGGTGATGGTCTTTATAATTTCAATCTTGATATAAAATATATTGATTCCTTGTTTCATGTTGAGCATATACAATATTAGAAGTAAATGTAGTACAATGTTATGGAAGTTATTCTTCATTGTGGCACCAAATATAAGAACATATTTTTAAAATATAGGAGATTTGGATTAATAAATATATAATACTAACTCAATTTTAGTTTTCTAATACTTATGGATTGTTAGGTTGAATTATAGAGAATCAAATAAAACATACATTAAAGAAACTAGCCATAGTAAGTGGCCAACCACTTGAACTAACAATACATATATATGTGTCCCATTGAATGTCCTACCTAGGGGTGCGATAAGTTATTTTGTTATTTGTATATATGATTTCTCATGATACAAATATGTATATTCATGAGCTTTCAAAAAAAATATGTATATTCATTGCATGCATAATCTTAATTAGTAAATGTAGCAGAGGTGTTCACTTATATAGTATTATGTTAGACGAATATAAAACTAAAGGTAAGAACTAATAATGGGGATGAATAGTATGGGAAATGTAATGGATGCGTACAATGTGAACATCCATTTGTATGATCTTTGAAAATAAAGTCATATGTGCACAATATAGTATGTTGGTAAAATACATCAAAATGGTGTATTGAAAAGGAGAATCTTACTCTCATACATATGGTTAGTAGTATTTTAAATTATAGCCATTTATCAACATCATTATAGACATATGCATTTAACACCACCATATATCTTATCAAATATGCATCCTAGAAAGGTAGTTCTTTGAACTCCTTATGAATTATGGATAGTAAGGAAACCCAAGTTAATAGGTATTCACAATTGGGGATGCCAAAGGAAGTGAAGGTATATACTCCACATGCTAGATACAAGGATCACAAAAGTTGATTTAATATATTTCTATAAATTTCTTAAGGGTACATATTTTACTGTCCAAAACATTAGAAAATATTTGTTCAGTCTAGTAATACTCAAATTAATGACAACTAAGAAATAATGGGAATGATGAATGCAGAATAATGATATTGAGGTGGATCACTTGGAAATTCTACACCCAACTTTCTTCTCAAAATTTTCTATCTTTTACTGTCACAATTTTCAATTGAACCTCCTTGACCTCTTTTGTTTGTATTTATTCTTAAATTATTAACCCTCTTATACTATCACAATCTCCTAAATTGATGTGCTACTCCCACAAAATACTATAAATGATGAGCCCTCTAATGATGACCAATTCACTGATGAATTAGTGGACATAGATCAAAAGAAATATCATTGTCTGAGTTTGCAAGACAGAAAAGGTCAACCATTTTCTATGACTATGTGGTTAGTCAATTGAACACGGGCATAACTTAAGCAACAATGAAAATGCAGTCCCATTTCATCAACCCATGGAATGTAGAATTTCTAAATAATGGTTTAATGCCATGAAAGCATTGTTATGTCTTAGGTGTCTCATTATGATTTAGGGTATAAAAATAATATAACATTTGTCTTTCGATTTGTGACATTAGAAGACTTTATACATATCATCTTAACTGCTATCGATAGTAGGAATGGAAAATTTGGTATGCAAATGATATAACTCAATCCATGGACTACAACAAGTTTGTCAATAATGGTATAAAAAATTAATAATGCCATTACTCACAATTCGTTGTTGATTACGACATCTACATCAATAGTATTGTGAGTAAGTTTATTATTTTATTCTTGTATGTTGTTGACCTCCCTCTTGTTACTAGTTATGATCATTTGCTACAAGATGAAGGAATTTTTTCATTACTTTTTTTAAATGAAAGATATGGACGAAACATCCAATGTAATAGGAATAAAAATATTCATGAGTTATTATAAGGGTTGGTTGAATTGTTTCAGAAGCATTATATAAATAAAGTTCTAGATATATTTGTAATAGAAAATTTTCATAATAATAATAGTCACAATTCAAAAGTGGTCAATTTTGGTGAGATACAATGTGCTAATGATAATTTGGGGCATCAAAATATAAAATAATATTACGTGCACATCATTGGCTCAGAGGATGTATTCTCAGATATTTACTCGATTTGATATCAGTTTTGATATTGAAAAGCTAGCTTGATATTGATGTTGTCCTGGATTCAACCACTGGAAGGATTAATAGAAAGTCTTGAGATATGACAATGCAATAAGGATTATATTCTCACATATAAAAGATATGATCCTTCACATGTTCTCATCTATTTTGGTTAAAGTATTGCTAGATGCATGGCTCAAGAAAATTTATATGCAAGCTCATGATATCCAAAGTAGTAGTTTCATGGAGGAGATGAAATAAATCTATCGTTTCTACTCCCACCTTACAAGCAATATTTGTGGTGTACTTCAATGCTAACGTTTATCCATTGTGGTTGTAGAACATTATTTTAGGGGTTTCTACTGTCAATAACATATATTACCCACAAAATATTTATTGAAACAATCATTTGATTGTCTTCTTTAATAAATGATAGGGACCCATACAATATTTAATCACTTAGCAAGTTCTATAGGAATGAAATCCCTATATTTAACCTTAACTAAACATACGGCAATCCCATCAACGCACTGATGAATGTTTTTTTTTTGGTGAATCAACACGCTGATGAATGTTATCACAATATAATTCATGATTGAATCCAAAGGATAATGTTTAAAGAAGTAATATAATCTATGTAGCCACACAAACCTAGTACTTAACACACAAGTTGAATCAGTTTGATTAAACAAAGTATCCTAATAACAAAAAGACTAGATTAAGGTTTCTATTATCAATGGATGGAAATACCAAGGTGGTGGGTATCACCACCATTACCTATTGTTACTTTGTCATTGTATCATAAATATAATCATAAAACATATGTTGAGGTTAGTTCAATCCCCTTTTGAAGTTAGTATGAAAACCAGATAGATATTAATCAAATATCCCCACCACATTATGTAAAGATCATTTACCTATCGCCTCATAAAACACATATTCAAAGTTCTTATTAATGTCTTAATAGAAAACAATGTTATACTAGATATTAAAGTGAGATTTCTCTATATCCCATATGATAAAGATGCAAAATGATTAACAAAATAATATTTGCAACTATAAAAAATTTACTCCATAACATATGGTGGTTCATGCTAAAGTATATGCAAAACATAGAACAAAAATAGGTAGTGGGGCTACTTCCAAAACCCTAGAAACAGGACTAACTTTCACTTGGAAATGGTAACAAGTCCGAAAAGGAAAAAGAGGGAGATTGTTATCATCCCAGTAGAAGAAGGAGACACAACCATGATGTGTGCAAGAATTTCTTCAAAATTAAAGATGAGTGTGTCAAACAAACAATAAGAAGACTTTTTGATGTTTGTTGTAGGTGAAGTAGAAGGGGTGACTCTCCTTCTTTATGGCTTGGATTGGTCACAGTGATGGTAGAGCTGGTGGATGTTTATGGTGGAAGGTGTTCAGTAATGGAAAGGTTTATGAAAGTTGGAGATGGATGCTCAAAATGGAAACTAGAAGCCTGGCGTGTCGAGAGAGGCTTTCTTTCCTTGGAGAAAATGGATTTTATTTATAGGTGGCCTCTAGGGTTGAACCTCTCCCGTCCATCTATAGTGAAGTTTTTTTCACCCATGAATGAAAAGGGGCATCTATGTGAGGAAATTGAAAGGTATTGTGAAGTTAGAATTCACATTGATTCTCAAGGTTTATTAGTTGATTAGCTTTCCCATAAAAGTCATCAGATTCAATCATTTTTTTATGACACCGTCGATAGATAGGAGTGCAAAACTTTCATCAGTTTACATCATTGAAGTTTTCATCAGTACAAACCTAGGCATTCAATTAGTTGATAAATGAGGGATTCCAATTACTCTAGAGATAGAAGTCTCATCAGGTCGATGAAAAGAACTTTCATCGGTTGGTGAGAGGCATAGAGACTTAATCATTTGATGTGTGGATATCTTTCATCTATTGGTGGGTGGGAGTTCCATCAGTTGATGGAGTTCATTGAGAAGGATTACCATTAGTTGATGCTTTGTCAATTGTAAATCACTAACCCAACATCAATTGTCATTATAGTGCTCTCATCATTTAATGCTCTCATCGATTCATGATAATATAGACTAATGAATGATAATGGATGTGAACCCTTGTTGTAGTCCAATGGGGTTGTCTCGATGAAGTAATTGACCTTTAGAATCATCAATAGATGAAGGGGTAGTTTGATGAAAATCCAATCAAGTATCAAAGTTTTCTTCCACCAATTGGACTACTACTCCTACACAAGTGTGTATGAAATGAAGATCAAACCTACCATAAACTAAAGAAAACTAAATGAAATCTCATTCTAAAGTAAATGAGGAATAAAAACCCAAAACTAACTAACAATAAAATTAAATCTAGGATGAATATGTATTCATTAGGTACTCAAAAGGTATAAAACAAATGGAGTTGATAAATCCATTGTAAAGAAGGAATTATAGAAAGATAATCCGTTTGCATATTTTGATAATGATTTTATGGTATTAGATCTATTAACTAAGCAATGTCTGCCCAAAATATTTAGTGGCCATTCTAAAAGAATGAACATCACATACAAGTCCTTGTTAGAAAAATAGACTGGGATGTATATATAATTACAACCAATTTTCTAATGATGTAATAACACTTGTAATTTCAATAAAAGTTATGTTTATGATATAATGTTTTTAAAATAAGTTTAATAAATGTATAGTTTGGTGTGACAATGAATATATGTATTTGAAAGGCAAAAAGTAAAAAAGGATTTGTATATTTCTATTATGAAGTTATAAGAAGTTGTTTTAGACTATGTGTCGCATGGAAGGAAATTTATCACACATGATTTATAACCACCACGAACTAGTCATCTTAATATAATTAAATATTATAACTTTACTTATGTGACATTAATTATCGTGCATGCTTCTAGTTTATAGTTTTATTGCTAGGTATTACATTGGTCGAGAATGATATTTGTAGAAAAATATGTATATGCTTTCTATGTGTCGAATTGAATATATTTAATCTGTATCTAATTAGTTGGTTCCATTTTGATATTGTTGGGATATCAAAAGTTTGATAGCAAGTGGTGTAAGACCATACCACTTCCTTTCTCTTTAGTCCTGAAGAGACATAAACTATTTCCTATCTTATTGTTAATCTCTATGCCAATAGTAATTATCTTTTGTTAACTTTTACCCTCATTTACCCCACTATTGGTAGTAAATCTCTATTACACTTTCCTTACTACTAGTATTTACTCGATACCCACTTTATCTATGTTGGTGGTTACATTATATCATGGTAGTTATGTGGGAGGCTATAAAAGGGGAAGGTGTCGATTGATAATTTGGTTTTCAAAATCATTTTTTTCTCTTATTGTTGAGAGTTCAAGAAAGAAAAGAAAGAAAATATTAACAAAAAATTATAAAGGAAGGAATGATGGACAAATATGAAGGAATAAATGTTGTTGTTTTGGAAAGGTAATTCTTTGGATTCTAATGATGCAATAGAAAGAGTGGAAAGTTTAAGAAAAGAAGACTCCATTCAACCTATACTTTTATGTGTCATGAATTTTAGACATGATCTAGGAAACTATGTCTATCTTTATATGAAAAATAATTTGTATGAATCAAAATAGAATTTGAAAGATGTATTTCCTTATATTGGTTACTTTATATAGAGGGACAATAGGAGATTCATTTTGTTCTTTGTTAAGAGGTTTCATGTTAATAATAACATGACAACACAAGTTTTAACCAACAAGAGGAATCACATAAATGATCATAGGGAGGATACTTCAACATTTAACCCTACAAAAATAACTCTGAAGGTACTATATAAACAAATTTGTGTTGGTATAATAGCATGAAGATAATAGAATCCTACTGAAAAATGGATACATTTTGTTGCTTTCAATTTGGTTCTAAAAATGTGCATGTGACAGTGTGACGTCCCCAGATTTTCTAAAACTTAATCTGATGTGTGACGTCCAAATTGAAACCCTCACCTCAGCGAGAATCCCAATTTAAACATCCCACATGAGGCTAAGAAGAAGAAAATCATAGGAAGTCAAAAGGAAACAATCAGTAGCACATGTACATTAACAATAATAAAACCATACACACATGTTCACCATTCAACATATAATTACAACATGAATTGTTAAAACATTTGATATTATATATTGAGCATCAAACTTATACATATACATGTACTACTACAAAACAACAGGATCTTAAGACAACAGGTCCACCCGTCCATCAGCTCGCTACACAACTCTACTATCCTGGATCTTCAAGAGCATAACCACAACCTAAACAAAAGATTCCATGTGGTACACGTCAGCACAATATTGAAGAATATTGTACTGAGTACGCCTACGTGTCTTTTATTTACCTCTCATCATATCTTGTCAATAAGATAAAACTAATACTTGGTAGTTATAGAATAATATAACAAAAAGCATATACTTGAACAAGAATATTTATTAACAAAAGAGAACACATGTTTTAAGCACATTTTCCATTATATCATCCATGCATTTATCACCAAAGAGTTGAATGCATTAAGGCCTTTATGATCACTACCAAAGAGTTGGATCATATGTACAAGGTGACCACTACCAAAGAATTGGGTCCAAACACACTACCAAAGAGTTGGTGCTTCCATATGTACAATGTGACCACTACCAAAGAGTTCGGTCACTTCCAAGCACACTGCCAAAGAGTTGGTGCTTTCATATAATGGAACATATATATTATGTTTGATGTGTTCATAGAAATAAATATGGAAATTCAAGCAACATATCATACAAGACAATCATTTCAATCAATATCATATGCCAAGTCTTTACTACCATATAACACAAGCATAATGTATAATAAGCTAAGTAAGAGGTAATGGCATACCTTAGGTCAAGATATCCTAATCATCACATATTCTTGATGTCATCTATATTTTGGTCAACCCTTGATTAAGACAAGACCACATACTAGCATCAAATTCTCATCATATCAACCCTAGTCGTGTTCATTTGGGTTTGACTTAATCATTAGGATATGTGCATCATTACTTATATTCTTATCTTAGATTTATCTTACTGATGTCATTTTCCAGATTATGATTCACTATCTAAACATTAGGTTCCATATCCTTTTAGTGCATAGGTTAACCCTAGTTTATATCTACCTTATCCAAATTAGGGCTACAACCCATGTATTAAGTACTATCTTCATATAATATGAATTTCGTGCCTCTAACTGATATCAAAGTTCCAAATTAGATTCCAATTACTGATATAAGACTTTTCTATAAATTTCATCATTTATTGAGCATGTATGCATTAATTGCATTATCTTTAGTGTTATTAGCCCTAATTAGCCATATTAATCAAATTACATGCTTTCGTGCATCAACATGACCATATCTGACATCATAAGCATTATAAACATGATTATAGACTTACTGACAATTGTTCATAATTTTATGTCATCGTTTAATATTTATTATCCATCATATTAGAATTTCACATCTTACACGATATAACAGATATTAAAGCATTAAAAGGCTAATATTATGCTTCTATATTGTTCTATGCATTTTTCAGAGAATAATGGTAACTTATTTGTATTTTTTTGATCAACATGCTATTTACTATGAATTATCCAAGATTTTAGTATTTTCTGGGATTTACCTTTTTCCAGCCACTTGGATGTCGCCACGTGTCCAGAAAGACTCCTGGGCTCATGTTGAGCCATCCGGTTCGCTAGTTCCTGGACCGGTCTGCATCTCTCCCTCCTTTCGCGTGATCATTCTCTCCCAGCATCGCGCCTGCTGCCCGCGAGCGCTCGCCACTGCGAGGCTTCTCCTCTCTGGAGGGTCACTGGCGTTACTCTTCTACTTCTTCTCTCGCATGAACGCAAGCCCTCTTGAAGCCCTCCTGAGTTCATCGTCTCTATCGTTTGCAATATGTTGTGTGTCCCTCTTTGGCACAAACTCTCATGTGAGACTCTGATCTCTTGGATTACGGTCGTTGCCTTGGTCTCCTCCTCTCATCACGGCGCCGCCGCAATACACATCCACTCTATCCTTCTTGTTATTGCTTCTGCAGACTCCATTGTTCTCCAGTTTTGGTTCTCGCATCCTGCTCATCTACGATCTGTGTGAGTCCCCAGCGTGACTCCGTTCTCATGAGTCCAAGTCCGCAGAGGGGCCTGCACTTCTCTACTTTAGAACCGCCGCCACTGGTACGACTCCAGCTAGCGACCACTAGGCAGGATCGCTGCCTCTTCATCCTCCTCGTGGCATGTACATGTGAGTGTAGAGGGAGCGCAGAGTGTTGCTTTGTCCTCTATGTGTGAGTGACAATTTTCCACAAAAAGTATTTGTCAAAACATCCCCCCGAGACAAGCTATATTGGAAACACGACGCCGTGATTGACCTACGATTGGGGATGTGGTATTCTTCTATCATGCACGTTACTGATCTTTGGCCTAAGGAGGGTCAGACTAATCGTGGTAAAAAGGTAAGAGCAACTTCTCTTTTAGTTCCCTTCATCCACCCATGACCAGGTCGTGGGATCAGTTGAAGCCTTGCGGGGTTGTTTACTGTGACCGGCTGCGAGGAGGATGAATATCTTAACTATCCAAATATAACCAAGGGATCAGATTGGGGCATGACTAGGATAACCCGTACCATCCTCTCATAAAAAGTGTATATCGTCTGATCACCATGCTATAGCAAACATGAGACCACACTGCTCTACTTATGTAATATACATGTAAACTTGGTCTCATTTATCAATTTCATCAATCATACACATCATTTCATCATTTTCAAACCTAAATAGCTCCATCTAGAAATATCGATATGATTAATAAACTTTGACCAAGGCTTAATTATCATCCAATCTATATCCCATAAAATCTCAATCCCAAGATTCCACTACTTGACCAATAAACAGCTTAATCCAAAAAGGGAATCAACTTAGGGATCTTAATCATGATATAAACCTAAATCACCATCCAAACCTTACCAAAGCACTCTTACCACTTAAGATAACTCACTATTCATGAATTCACTTATGTCATTGGACATTTAAGATCTCAAAAGTCTACTCCATAACATCCTACACACCTTAAAAGAAATTTTGTCCTCGAAATTAAGCCAGAAAACCCACTTTGTCACATCATATACATCTTAAAAGAACTTTCATCCTCGAAAGTAAACCATACTCATACTTCCAGGGAAAACCTTATCTTGCCTCCATCCACATGTAGGCACTATTCTATGTGTAACATATCCACAAAGGTTACCTAGAACCATGTATCCAAAGGAGTTAACCCATTATATCAAGGTGTCATAATCATTTTATTGAGCTAATTGTTAGAACATGTTCAACATTAACATATGTCTTTTAGGTGGGAGTTAACTAAATTTAATCCATTTTATTCATATATATCATATCAAGGTGTTATAATCATTATGTTGTGCTAAGTGTCAAACTATATTTTTCATCTTTATTAAGCAATAAGATTAACACCTCATGTAACATCTTTTATTCATATGATCTTATTTCATCGTTCATAATAAATAGCAACATTTACTAGTGATTTCATCACAAAATTAACCGACAATATCACATTATCATCATTATTCATGTATATGGTTAACAATTTATACATTGAGATCTATTAAACCATTTGTAGGTTTCTGTCATATCATGTCTATATATCACATCTCGAGATTAGATCCCATCCTTACATATATGATGTCATGGCTGTGCTAAACTAACTTATGTGAGTGACTTGTTAAACATATATCAAAACTTCATCTAGTCCAACGGAGGTTATCCTAACTTGCATCATGAGAGCAGTGTCATGCTCAGTCTCTCTGAGCTAACTCAACTCTATGACTACCTCATATGCACATACTTTACCTTTCCTCTCTCTTAGTCTAGGGTTCTCGGATTGCCTCGTTGGCATTAGAGATAGCCTTACAAGCTCTAGCCACATAAGCACAACCCAAAACATGATATGTCATACTCTTCATAGGTCTTCTACCCATGAAACATGCTTACCCAAAGCTCTCTTATACACACCACTAGATTCCTATGTGGGAAACCACCAACCCGAGCATGAGGCTTCACAGAAACTAACATAGCTACCTCGTCCAGGGTCTTGGGCTCTCTCCCTCACTCAGATGGAAGGCCCTCATCTTCATGTTCACATATGCACATATAACTAGCCTCTCTCTATCTCTAGGGTTTGGTCCTCCCAAGGAAATCTAAGGTTCAACAAGACTATAGGAAACATGGATAAAGAGACTCAACTCAATCGCTCAGGAGTATTCTAGTTTAGGACATATCATATCACATATTTCTCATATTTCTCATATCATGGAGTCTAGGTTCTCTGACCTTCTCCCTGTGTGTCTCTCTCTTGAGCTAACCCCAAAACCAGTCCTAACACTAGAGGTCCTCCTTTGTAAAAGAGCTTGTGTCTCATGCTGACTCACAACCTTGTCTTAACTTAACTTATCTCATCTCATAAAAGAACTCATACTTGCATCATCAAAAGTTATCTCAAATCCTCAAACTAAACTTTAAGTCCTCAAAGACAAACATAAATCATCTTATATCATCTATATAAGACTTATATCATATCACCAAAACTTATATCATCTATTCCATCTATCATATATATATCAAAAAGGATCTAAACATCTAATCTAGAACTACTCTCTCTTCTAGACTGATGTCATTCACTTTCACTTAGGATACATGAGCACCTCCTACTTGTACATGTGTGGGGACACATTTTTGTAATACATATACATAATAAAATATTATATATTTTTCTCCGATAAAACAAGCATCACAGAAAACTATCGAGGTTTGATCCATTTGGAATCAAAAACCAAATCCTAAAAATGAGTGTCCCACCCATAGTAGAGAGTACAGTCTCATGAAAACTAGTGAAAAGGGTGAGAACAAGGGGTAGACTAGTGTAGCTACTCTAGACAATGTGTGCAATATGTCTAGAGTTTCTCTTCCCTTGATGTACGTCATTTCCAAATAATGCAACGTCCCATACCGCTGCACTATAAGGAAAGAACAACATCTAAGGACTTGCTATACAACAAGCACCAGTCTATACCTAGTTCTCGGACATCTAGGTGCTAAACTAGAGGCTAGGTCAGATCTAATCTCTAAAAGACGACTAATCTAACCCTAAAGATAAGTAAGTTCAAGGTTTTCTGGTTTTGAGTTGCATAATGAGCAACTATTAGGCTTTGCTATTGTTCATGCTATGATACCACCTGTGACATCCCCAGATTTTATAAAACTTAATCTGATGTGTGACGTCCAAATTGAAACCCTCACCTAAGAGAGAATCCCAATTTAAACATCCCACATGAGGCTAAGAAGAAGAAAATCAGAGGAAGTCAAAAGGAAACAATCAGTAGCACATGTACATGAACAATAATAAAACAATACACACATGTTCACCATTCAACATATAATTACAACATGAATTGTTACAACATTTATATTATTATATATTGAACAACAAACTTATACATATACATGTACTACTACTAAACAACGGGATCTTAAAGCAACAGGTCCACCCGTACATCAGCTCTCTACACAACTATACTATCCTGGATCTTCAAGAGAATAACCACAACCTAAACAAAAGATTCCATGCGGTACACGTCAACACAATATTCAAGAATATTGAACTAAGTACACCTACATGTCTTTTATTTACCTCTCATCATATCTTGGCAATAAGATAAAACTAATACTTGGCAGTTATAGAATAATATAACAAAAATCATATACTTGAACAAGAATATTTATTAACAAAAGAGAACACATGTTTTAAGCACATTTTCCATTATATCATCCATGCATTTACCACTAAGGAGTTGAATGCATTAAGGCCTTTATGATCACTTCCAAAGAGTTGGATCATATGTACAAGTTGACCACTACCAAAGAGTTGGGTCCAAGCACACTACCAAAGAGTTGGTGCTTCCATATGTACAATGTGATCACTACCAAAGAGTTCGATCACTTCCAAGCACACTGCCAAAGAGTTGGTTCTCTCATATAATGGAACAGATATATTATGTTTGATGTGTTCATAGCAATACGTATGGAAATTCAAGCAACATATCATACAAGACAATAATTTCAATCAATATCATATGCCAAGTCTTTACTACCATATAACACAAGCATAATGTATAATAAGCCAAGTAAGAGGTAATGGCGTACCTTAGGTCAAGATATCCTAATCATCATAGATTATTGATGTCATCTATATCTTGGTTAACCCCTGATTAAGGCAAAACCACATACTAGCATCAAATTCTCATCATATCAACCCTAGTCGTGTTCATTAGGGTTTGACATAATCATTAGGATATGTGCATCATTACTTATATTCTTATCTTAGATTTATCTTACTGATGTCATTTTCCAGATTATGATTCACTATCTGAACATTAGGTTCCATATCCTTTTAGTGCACAGGTTAACCCTAGTTTATATCTACCTTATCCAAATTAGGGATACAACCCATGTTTTAAGGATTATCTTCATATAATATGAATTTCGTGCATCTAACTGATATCAAAGTTCCAAATTAGCTTCCAGTTATTGATATAAGATTTTTCTATAAATTTCATCATTTATTGAGCATGTATGCATTAATTGCATTATCTTTAGCGTTATTAGCGCTAATTAGCCATATTAATCAAATTATATGCTTTCGTGCATCAAAATGACCATATCTGACATCATATGCATTATAAACATGATTATAGACTTACTGACATTTTTTCATAATTTTATGTCATCATTTAATATTTATTATCTATCATATAAGCATTTGACATCTTACACGATATCATATATATTAAAGCATTAAAAGGCTGATATTATGCTTCTATATTGCTCTACGCATTTTTCTGAGAATAAAAATAGCTTATTTGTATTTTTCTGATCAACATGCTATTTACTACAAATTATCCAAGATTTCAGTATTTTCTAGGATTTACCTTTTTCCAGCTACTTGGATGTCACCACATGTCCAGCAAGACTCCTGGGCTGATGTTGAGTGAGCCGGTTCACTGGTTCCTGGACTGGTTCGCATCTCTCCCACCTTTCACATGATCATTCTCTCCCAGCATCGCGCCTGTTGCCCGCGAGCGCTCGCCGCTGCGAGGCATCTCCTCTCTAGCGGGTGACTGGCATTCCTCTTCTACTTCTTCTCTCACATGAATGCAAGCCTTCCTGATGCCCTCCTGAGTTCATCGTCTCTGCCGTCTGCAATATGTTGTGTGGCCCTCTTTGGCACAAACTCTCATGCGAGACTCTGATCTCCTGGATTATGGATGCCACCTTGGTCTCCTCCTCTCTTCATTACGTCGTCGTAATACACATCCACTCTGTCCTTCTTGTTACTGGTTCTGTAGACTCCATTGTTCTCCTGTTCTGTTTCTCGCATCTTGCTCGTCTGCGATCTGTGTGAGTCCCCAGCGTGACTCTGTTCTCGTGAGTCCAAGTCCACAGAGGGGCCTGTGCTTCTATGGTTTAGAACCGCCACCACTGCTACGACTCCAGCTAGAGACCACAAGGCAGGCTCACTACCTCTTCATCGTCCTCGTGGCATGTACATGTGAGTGTAGAGGGAGCGCAGAGTGTTGCTTTGTCCTCTATGTGTGAGTGACGGTTTGCCACAAAAAGTATTAGTCAAAACATCCCCCCGAAACAAGCTATATTGGAAACACGGCGTCGTGATTGACCCATGATTGGGGATGTGGTATTCTTCTGTCATGCACGTTACTGATCTTTGGCCGAAGGAGAGTCAGACTAATAATGTCAAAAAGGTGAGAGCAACTTCTCTTTTAGTTCCCTTCATCCACCCACGACCCGGTCGTGGGATCAGTTGAAGCCTTCCGGGGTTGTTCACTATGACTGGCTGCGAGGAGGATGAATATCTTAACCATCCAAATATAACCAAGGGATCAGATCGGGGCATGACCAGGATAACCCATACCATCCTCTCATAAAAAGGGTATATCGTCTGATCACCAGGCTACATCAAACATGAGACCGCGCTGCTCTACTTATGTAATATACATGTAAACTTGGTCTCATTTATCAATTTCATCAAACATACACATCATTTCATAATTTTTAAACCTAAATAGCTCCATCTAGAAATATTGATATGATTAATAAACTTTGATCAAGGCTTAATTATCATCCAATCTATATCCCATAAAATGTCAATCCCAAGATTCCACTACTTGACCAATAAACAACTTAATCCAAAAAGGGAATCAACTTAGGGATCTTAATCATGATATAAACATAAATCACCATCCAAACCTTACCAAAGAACTCATAACACTTAAGATAACTCACCATTCATGAATTCACTTATGTCATTGGACATTTAGGATCTCAAAAGTCCACTCCATAACAGACAATATCTCATCTAATCTTATAGATGCACTCAACAACTGTAGATCATTATAATAATCATATTGCTTTTAGATTTTAATTAAAAGATATGGAGATAATAATTTTTTTATTCTATATTATATTTGGATGTTCTTTGTCAAAAACTTGTTAGAGTCATAATATAAAAGCATATGTTTTGCATGCAGGTTGATGGTAAGTACTTGATCTAAAAAGGGTTCTATCCATCTCAACTATAGATTAAGTTCATAAGTTTCTATAAATGGTTGGACAAAATCTATTCTAAGTCCATACTCATAGTTAATATTTAGTGAATATACATATATTGAGTGTTCAAAAACATACATCACATAATCACAAAGTATGATTTGGTAATTAGATAAGCTATAATTAGGTCGGGCTTGAGTTACTTTAGATAAATAGAAGTATAGGGTGCAATATCATAATTGATAAAATATTTACCTATACTCATATATATCATATGTAAATAAAGGACAATAACACCTTAATTGTATATCATGGAGGGGGTTCTTTATTAAAAAAAATCCAAATTTTACTAAAAAATAAAAAAAAGACTTTAGAAGTCACTATGTTGCTTCATGAAGGTCCATGTATGTCATTGTCATCATTGGGAGGGTCATTCACATATTATTTACCACAATTCGAAGATAAAAGGGACGTAGGGATTTGGTTGGTTGGATCTGATCACAAGATCACACAGATCATGCCTTGATCTTAAGTTTTACAAAACTATCTGCAAGATAAGGTTATACACAACTTTAAACCAATTACAATTTGTTTAAAGACATATTGAGGGATTTGTCATACATCCATATTAAATTCCATTATTACACTCACCCTAGATGAGCCATAGGTTGTAGATAACTCAACACTCTAAACATGAGCTGAATAGGCTAAACAATAGATGAGCTCTTGCTACAAAATTTATTTATTATGAACTTGATCAGTGGAAGTGTATGTTTATTTGTTATGTCAGGTATTGGTATTGATAGAGTGGGTTATTTTGTAATGGATGGAATTGAGAGGGGGTACCTCTTGTTATTAAATTGAAAAAGTAAAACTACACTGATGAAAAGACTAGAAGATTTTTTCACAAAGGTATCAATACTTTAGTTATATTCAATATGTCTCAAAAATACCAATGTGTAAAAATAGAAACAATAATATAAATCTTACTTAATTATCAAAATTAATACAACTCATCACCAACTAAGGTGAATACAAAAAGAAAATTGATCAACTAAACCAGTTGCGACCACCTAGGGAGGACACCATGCACATATAGACTTTATATCCAAGATACAACTAAGCTTATCTGGGATTTCAATATGGTTCAAATGTTCCAATATACTCCTCATGAAAAAGCAATGGGAACAAACGTTACAAAAGAATAAGTAACAAAAATTATTAGCAAAGGCTGGTATGTGTATAAGAGATAAGGACAACAAGTCAAATAGAGACATCTCAATCAAAGAGATTAATTTAATATCTAAGTGGATATAAAAAATAACTTCAAATGGTATTATTCAAAATATATGTTGCAACATATTAAAAATAACCATTTCTTTCCTTAAATTATAATAAGAATCACAAAACTGAACATAACATGAAGACCAACGAAGTAAGTTTAGAAGCACCAAATGGAGGGCGATAATAGTATCATAGTTTGAGTCTGGGTAGAAGACACCATTATCTCAGTTCTCTAGGTAAACTTATATGAAATAGGTGAGAAAAAAAACACCCAAAGCACCTAGGTCTTGGAACCAACACCTAAAAACCTTTATTAGATAGTTGTGTGAAGGAAACAACATCTGGGACACATCACCATGTTAGATGTTACTATCTGAAAAATCCAACATGCATATAATAGAGAGGAACGATTAAGTATAGTCAAAATAGTCACAATAGGGTCAAATTAGGACTCCATATCATAACACAAAATAAACCAAGTAGGTAAACATGGTGCAATCTTAAATCATACGAATAAGACATAATAATTACAGTTCAATTTGGTCATCCAATAGAACATAAACAACTCAAACTGAATTTCATTGAACAATAATCATGTCAAGTCGAGAATTTATTGAAAGAGAATTTCTACAAAATAATTCCAAGAGAGGAAAATTAAGAAATAAGGGAGAGAATATAAAACAATTGTTTAATATGACTCAAATAGAATATAACAAACCTTAATCCTAGTATAAACATTCTCAACGAAGCCCTATGTCCAAGTCAGAGTAATGTTTCACATAACATTACATTAAATATAAATGTTGTTAATTGTTTATATAACTCAAGCCTTATAATATAAAATCTTATTATGATAGGATTTAAGTTATGAAATTGCCAATGAGTTTTATTTATACTTTATTACAGGCAGGAAATTAATTTTGAACTAATTTTGTTGTTTAGTTATGTAATTTATCAGCAAAACCTACTAGTCAATTACGAGATACCCATGCATACAGTTTACAATAATATCACATGACAACGGAAAGTCAGTACATTGACCTTTATTAAACACAATGTGATCAAATAAAATCGTGGTATGAAAGGACCACATTACCCAAGGTTGCATGACCAATATCTAATCAGATCATGTGTACAAGTGAGAAATCATTGGATATATGTCTGTAAATGAATGCGCAAACCATAGAGATTGAGTAGCTTTATAATAGAAATTGTTTTTTATCTTTTTTCCATAGAACTAAGCATAGATTAAACTATTTTGGTAGTCAAGCAACAATAGAGGGAAAAGAAGTCTTGAAAATAATATGAGATCCAAACATCTATAAGGATTAAAAATACCCAGGAAAACACAAAGACAGTAAAATCAACATAAATGATATTAGATTCACCAAAACTCTATTTGAATTCCCTTCAATATAGAAAGTTCAAAACAAACGGGAAAAGGATGTACCAATCAATAAAATATGTGGCATGAGGATCTTCATGAGGTTCAACCAGACTAGTATGAACTACTGTGAATGGCATGGATGCCTAGAGACAGACTACCAACTCCACCATGATCAAAAAGCAAGGAGTGTTTGGAGGGTGTATGCCATGTAGATATATATTAAAACTTTTCTAAGGTTTCAGAAATGGTTGAGGAAAAATATTTAAACATGTGGTGGATGGAAGTGGTGAAAACACTTGGAGAATGAACCAGAGGAAATCTGAAAACTATGGTCGGTGAAAGAATTGGAGATTGAATCCTAGTCGAGTTAGGGATCAAAGGTTTTGGAATTAAACAATGAAACTAAAAGGAAATTGATCAAGAGGAGAGAAGGAAATGAGAGGGAGAGTGGAGGAAAAAGAAATTGCATGGGCTGTAGAATCCTATATGGAGTGGGAAGTGTGTGATGAGGATGATAGTGGATCCCTAAGATAGATCTGAGTCTAGTAGATGGAGAGGATATAATTTTTTGAGTCATCATACCAATGGTGTAAGTGGGGAGAAACTAATGGAAACCCCTTCTACATCTAGACACATAAAATAGACGATGGAAACATTGATTTAGCCTAGACCTAGAGCATGTAGCAGTCAATTGTTACATATTAACTTTGTTTGATGATTTTGAATAGTTATCTTTATCCTATTAGAAAGGAATTTGCTACCTTAGACAAATCTTACATCTAGATCATGATCTTGAATTTAGATTTACCTTCAAAACTTCTTTTTATGAGTTCTATTAAAAATACAATTTAACAATATTATCTTAGTATCTATTATTACATGTCACTTTATCCTCAACATTTAGCATTTACACTCTTTTTGTCATTATCTTATCATTACCATAATACATTATGTTATCTTGCAAAAACCAATATTTTACTTGATTAACTTGTTAAGTCAAGTACATCATATTAAACAAGTGATCAAACAATGTTATGCCAACATATATATATATTATTTACTTGTTTGAAATTCATTTTTTCTATACACATTTTTACTTATACTAGTTATTTATGCATCTTATTCCCATCAAAGATTTATTAAGCCCATTTGCTTTTATTGTGTGGAATATGAATAATCTGATATCTAATATATATTTTATGAAGTCATATACATATTAGGTCACATGATTAGATCTACAAAATTGTATATTAACCTATATTAAGATATTCTAACCCTCTTAAAACTAAAAATTCATTATATATGATGTAAATCATGTAAATTTTATTGTTAGTTGAGTACAATCAAGGGTTTACATACAAACTCGGAATATAAACTACACTTCATCAACATTTCCAAAGTCTACGGTTAGGTCACATTGGTACAAACACTTAATTTTCTAATGATTCAAGATACAATTAGGGCTATAGGTAGCCCAAATTGGTTTTCCATTTGAGTTTCTCATTATACATTAATTACAAGTTCATTTGGGTAGTGTAAGGTGTATTAGGGTATATATGAAATGCTTGTTTTCTAATTTCTACAATACCAAGCATACTACATCCAACCTATGAAATTAGTGTTTCTATACTTAGGACATTGGATTGGTATATTACAACACTCCAACCATTAAAGTATATTTCATCCTCAAAATCAACATATCAATATACTACCATGAAACTATACTCCACCCATTGATAAGGTTCAACCTACCAAGGCACGTGGTTGATTCTAACTAAACCATATTAGCATCAACTAATTCATCACTTACACTTTGCCAAGATACCATGCTACATAGAAGACCTCACTCTATAGGCTATTAACTAAAAGTTTAAGTGTTGTTTCATTATTCTTTTCATAGATGTATTCACCACCAATGACATAGAGTCAGCTTGCATATGTCTCATCAGGTATTTCTTCATAGTTGTGTTTGTTACATTATTTCTAGGAGTCATTTATTGTTGATGTTGAGTTAGTGATTGACCTTCATGAAGCTAAGGACATTGAGATTTGATATGACTAGGTTCTCTACAATGATGGTGTATGATTCAATCTTATGGTTTCAGAGGATAGTTCCGAAGGGTATTGTTCTTTAAGTACTTAGCATAATGATCACTCATTGATTATTTACCAAAGAACTTCCATATATGGTTAATCATATCTAGATAACCTAAGCAATTATCTATAGAAAGAGACTTATCCATCATATATGAAGATTTATGTGTAAAATAATGAATCAACATGCATCCAATGATCCAAACAGACCATATGAAAAAATGCTAGCATATCATTCTTAAGATGAACCCTTAACACAATAATGCAGCCAAATAAACTTCTATACATACTCTACTTATATCATTGATTTCAAGAAAATATTGTAGAATTCAAATTTCTTCTGTCTCATTGCTATAAATCATATATAATTATCTCCGAATATAGTTAAAAATTATTCCTACATCATGAAAGTGTCATCACATGACTTGTCCATTTGACTTCATAAATGATGAGTTGTCTTATTAAGCACATACATGGTTAAATGAACCTTTCGAAGCTCAGAGCAAATTGTTCGCTCAAAATTTTGTTCAATGGAAAGAATCCAGTCTTTTGATGTATCCACCATGTTAACTTCATTCTCACCCTAAAATTGCACATGGTTTATATTAATGAACATAGTGAGAGAATTCTCCTTAGGATTATCCTCGGTAGAAAGAGCCCTAACTTTACATATTATGATGAGGAAAGTAGTTTCTACAATACAATCATCTCCTAATCCAAGGTGATATGCTGACTCTATGTAGGCAAAGGTGTTTTTGAGATAGTATGAACCACTAGGGGTTGACTCTTTACTAGTAGGGGAGATTGAGACATTATATGAATGATGGTAGGACATATACTCAACATCCCATACCTCAAATTCTAAAGTTTCTCAAACCTAGTTTGATTATCAATAGTGGAGTTGTCTTTGGGCATATTAGTGCCCCTACACAAGGCCAGATGTACAACATATAGGAAACCTATGGGAGTAAACAACCTAACAGAGATAAAATTTAAATAATCTTATTAATAGACTGCCTAGGCTCTAATGCCATACCTTTAATGAGTGGGTGTTGGGAGGGGAACAACACATTGTTGGATCTAGAGCTCCAGAGGAGGGGGTGAACAGAGTTTCAAAATTCTCACAAGAATAGTTAGACCTTCAAATTGTATCAATTGAAACCAAAAACTAAAACTCAATTTGAAATTCTATCTAAACAAGAATAGCATGGATGAACGAGATTGAAACAAACATTTGGACAAGGTGGTTAGAGTGGTTCCAATCTCCAAACTAGGAGACTATGAATCCACTACCTAGAGAGGCCAACTTCTACGACTTTGCAACTAATGTATACTTATATTTCATTATAAGAGATACAAAAATACCACCATGTATCCAAGAACTTACCTATTCAAGACAAGAGTCTTTCACTTACACAAGGACTTACCCACTTGATCAAGATGTCTTCATCCTTCACCAAGGACTTACCCACACTTGCATCAAGTCTTTGGCCTCGCAAGAATTAGCCACTCTTCTTGAATCTTCCACCTTGTCCTTCTCCTTCACTTGGAGAATATCTTCACACCATTGTCATCCATGAATAAGAATAGTAACTCCTCCTTCACTCGAAGAAGATCACTTCAACCCTTGCTCTTTGAGAAAGGGGATTGGAAAGATGGAAAGATTGAGAGCTTTACAAGATAAAATGGAGGTAGCTCTATTACAACATGCCTAACTCACTCATAATCACAAAATACTTTGTAAATGAGGGAGTGAAAGGGGGCTCAAAGGGTTGTAGCATACTCAACTGTGACCAAGGATAACATTAATGAGAAATCTTGGAATGAACTCCAAGAGGTCCTATTTATAGTTGGGGGTGTTCCTTTGAGTGTGAGATCACTTAAGAATGAAAAGTAGTCATTTTACAACTTGCAACATATCTAGTTTTGTTTCTAACAACTCTCCAATGGTTGGAATCACTTTTTTTGAGTTTTTTGTACAATACATTTGGTAAAGTTTCAATAAAGATAACTTGACCGATCCACTAATTAACAAATCCAATTTTCAAACTATCAGGCCAGTTTGTCCTGGAAAAACTAGATCAATCAGTTAAAATCAATCTTGGTCAGTGAGTTGGTCAATAGAGTTCAGTGAGTGTACAACTTGACTGATTGATCAATTTCCAAAAATCCACCACTGGTCGGTCGAGATCCAAACTCGACCGACAAAGTTGTTGTGACAAATTTTTCTAAAATGATTTTTGAGTGATAAAACATTGCAATTAAATCTCCCTTGATTTTCTCTCATCTTAGTTACAAGTTATATCATCAATACAAATGATTACAAAAATATTCTAAGTTGGTTTGGAGTGATTTCCCAAATTGCACATTTGCATTGCTTTTGACTTGAACTTGGACAAGCTAGGGCTTGTGTGATTTGATCCTATTCATGTACCTAAAGCCTGAAATTCATCTTAAACAATCATATTGGATATATATGAATGGAATGCTTAAGTCATTATCAAAATATGGACAATGTATAACTCTCAAGTCAACATTCTCCCCCTTTTTGACAATAAGAAACCATTCCTCAACATATTGAAAAGTATATGTAAAGTTATACCTTAGCCTTGTGAATTACAATGGGATTCATAATGTTAACAACTCAAATTGTTCCCTCTCAATCTATGCTCACTCTTACATGCATATTTAGTCTTTCTACACAAAGCTATATAACATATATACTATATGGTCCTTTAGCAAGTCACATGATAAAACATATTTTTAGACAAGAAAATGATTACATAGGCAATAAAAGCAATATGGTTGAGCTTCAATACATTGAAATTCTCTCCCCCCTTTTGGCATTATCAAAAAGGAAGGGGGTAGAAGAGAACAAAAAATGGGTCTTTTCCAAGAACAACCAAAACATCTAACAATAATATAAAACATACAACCATATAACACACATCAAACAGAGACGAGAGAGAAACAAGAAACTAGTGTCATAATCAAAATATGGAAAGCATTCCATTAACTCACATGATAGAACATACATAGAGTTATGATACCGAAGATTAAGATTACAACACATGAGCATGTTCGCAAGGCAACTACAAGCCAAAACGATCAAAACAACATGATGATATAAAGTAGTACAGCTCAAATACTGTGCCCAAATGTTTTAAGTACAAATAGTCTTGATAGATATATATGATCAACATCTAAAGACTAAAAACTAAAACATATAAATGTCTAAGCTATCTAAGTTTAAATGGTCATCATCATTGGCATCATCATCAGAAGCTTCAAGCTCATAGTCATCCTCTCCATCTGAAGGTCCAGCAGAGGCAACGACTTCCACTTCATCACCAGATGCACCAGCAAAGCCATCATCAGAACCATTTAAACCATACTCGTTGTCATCCTCAGATGCCTCCTCATCAATAGAAGCAACTTCCTCATCAACCTGGTCAGTCATCTCCTCATCGGCAGAAGGACCGAAACCACGATCGGGCCACATGGCATTCTACTCAACCCAATACTTACTAAGGTCATGCAACTTCTGGGCTTAAGGAAAAGTGGGAGAAGAGGTTCCAAGTCCTACATGCAAGGTATCTAAGGGACCAATAGGATTGAGGTAGTACGCCAGGGGTAGATCCAACAACAACAAAGCGTGTAGTAGTAGAAGCAGTAGGTGGAGGGTTGGGTAAAAGTGATTATATGCATAGCATGCATAATCACAACCTCGGTAGGGTTGGTAGGCAGGATAAGGATGGGAACAAGATAGGTTGATGGAAGACATGATAGAATAGAGGTCCTGATGCATATGCTCCTAAAGGCTGTATGCCTACTGATGCATCATGTAACACATGATGGTTTCATTGCATACATTGAACGAGGCGTGGGCAGGTCAGGATGGTTGAGGAGGTGGAGGTTCCTGGGTGGAGGTAGAGGCTCTAGGTGTCGAAGAAGAAGATGGAGGCAAGATTTTCTTGATTGTGGTCTCACTGATATAGACTCCTTTTCTAGAAAGTTTGTAATGAAGATCATGAAAAAGAGGCTTTCTAGTGGTAGATTGAAAGAGACCACAGATCAGGGCTTGGTAGGGTGGGTGGATACCTCGAGTGTTCTTCCCAGAGTGGAAGAAGGTCAATGATGGAGAACATACCTAGACCAATTGACTTTGATGTTTTTCAGTACGCAAAACATAATCATTATAGTATTCTCTGAAATTTCAATTTGATTTTTCTTGGGTTGAATATTACAGTTGACTACCAGAGCAAGAATGTGGTTTTTCAAGTCCAAAGTAGATGAAGGTAGGATGTAATTCTTCCTATAGGGAAATTAAGGCTTCTTTAAGAACTTATGTATGCCAGGGAGAGTGATATCATATTTCTTATAGAAGGCCTCAGGGTCTACAATGTCAAAATACTATGGGTAATCCTTCCTCCATGTGTCGGTGACCTCAGTACCAGAGAAAAAGATATTTAAGGTGTCTTTTGAGATCTTAAACTTCTAACCAAAAATCATGGAAGTAGGAATGACTTGAGTATTGGGTGGGGGTACAAGAGTGTCATAATTTCATGACAAATTGGCATAGAACTCATGAATTGCCTTAGTGCTTGTGATGGAATTGTTATAGCACTGGAATTTGACATGCATGACTGATAGGTGGTGGTCATACAACAACTCAGATACCTCATCTATGACCTTTTTTCTACGCAGATGAGGCTCAAACAAACTCAGAAATGGAAAGGGTTGGTGTGATTGAGCTCCTTATACTTATTTAGAGATTCATCAGATGCAAAGAAGGTATTATCAAAAGGAATGAGGTGAATGTTGGAAGAAGAGGATGGTGCTCCGGAAGGGGTGGTTCTCATTCTCCAATTGGAAGCCATGGAGGAGGAAAGAAGGATAATGAGAGGTCAAAAATGAGGGAAACCCCACCAAAACTGACCAAACACCTAGGGCCTTATGTGCAAGAGAGATAGGAAGGTCAAGCATGGGTTGGCTACAACTAGGAAAGGGAAGGTTCGGGCTAGGGTTGAGAGCTTGTGGGAGCTAGTGAAGGAATTAGTCGATTTTTCTCTAGTTGAGAAGGAGAAAAGTTGGTCGAAGCCTACTTATGTTTTTCTCCATCCTGGCCATCACTCAAGTTCTGTGAGATGGAAACTCGACCGAATGGCATTTTACAAATGCCCTCAGCCACAGATCAGTCCATATGGCAACTCGGTCGATGGTCAACTTGATCCATCATTAGAAATCTTAATTCCTATCCATTTGAGTGCTAATTAAATTTACTTTTATGGTCCATTTTTTCATTTTAAACATACTTAGGCACATGTCACTCATCATTGGGTACCATTTGGTGATAAAATAAGCGTTTGCAAAAAATACCGAAAACAAATGAAAATAAACATGGAACAAGAACATGAAATTTTAGCACATTAGCAAGCAAGGGTGATCATGACATGATCTAAGCATATATGATAGATAGAAACTAACTAGAAGGCATATCAGTTTCATCCAAAATAGTTATGAGAAGTTTAGATCTAATAAAATTAAATTGCTCTCTAGCTAGAGGTTCAGTAAACATGTCCTCCAACTAATTTTCCGTGTCCACATGCGTGATATAAACATCCTTCTTGGCAATGTGATCACGAAGAAAATGAAGACGAACCTCTATATGCCTAGCTATAATATGCAATACAGGATTGTACAATAAATTGATTGTACTAGTATTATCACAATAGATAGGAGAAAAATCAAAATAAATGTTAAAGTCTTGGAGCATTTGCTTCATCCATAAAACTTTGGCACAAAAACTCCCGACTAAAATGAATTCAACCTCAGTAGTTGATAAATCCACTGTGCTCTGTTTCTTGGAAAATCAAGACACCAAGTATTCTCCTAGGAGAAAGGAAGTGCCACTTGTGAACTTTCTATCAATCAAACATCCTACAAAATCTGCATTACTATAAGCCATAAGAGTAAAGTCCCTTGACTTAGGATGCCATAGTCCAAAATATTGGGTTTTAGCGAAGTACCATAAAAACCTCTTAACAACTATAAGACGTGATTTCTTGGGATTTCATTGAAAATGAGCATACAAGACGACACTAAACATTATGCAAGATCTAGAGGCAATTAAACAAAGTAAACTTCCGATCATACTTGTATAGAGATTCTCATCCACTTTCTCACCTTCTTCATCTTTATCAAGTTTGGTGGTGTTCGACATGGGGGTTCCATCGGCTTGGTGTTCTCCATCCCAAAGCACTTGAGTAGATCCTTGTGTACTTGTCTTGGTTGATGAAGTTCCCATATTTAGTTTGCTTGATTTGAAAGGTGAGGAAGAAAGTAAGACCACCCATTATTCTTATCTCAAACTCACTCTACATAAGATCACTAAACTCCTTGCAAAGATCAAGATTAGTTCTGCCAAAAATGATATCATCAACATAAATTTGAATGATAAGAACATTGTTAAAAGTGTGTTTGAGAAACAAGGTAGAATCTAGTTTTCCCATGATATATTAGTGATCTAACAAAAAGTTCTTTAATTTCTCATACCAATCTTGAGGTGCTTGTTTGAGTCCATAAAGAGCTTTTTGCAATAGATAAACATGGTTAGCTAAACTATCATGTTCAATGCCAGGAGGTTGTGAAACATACATTCCCTTCTCAATTGTACCATTAAAAATGCACTTTTAACGTCCATTTGATAAAAAATAAAGTTCTTATAACTAGAAAAAGCAAGAAACATATGAATGGACTCAAGTCTAGCTATAGGTGTATATGTTTCATCAAAATCTATACCTTCTTACTAAATGTAGCCTTGAGCCACTAACGTTTCTTTGTTTATTACAACCTTGCCACTTTCATCTAGCTTGTTATGGTTGACCCACTTGGTGCCAATGATCTTTCTATCACATGGTCTTAGCACTAGAGCCCACACTTTATTCTTCTCGAATTGTTCCAATTCTTCTTGAATGGCTAGGATCCATTCATCATCCCCAAGAGCTTCTTTGACATTCCTTGGCTCGAGTTGTGAGATGAAGCCATGTTTTCCTTGTTCCTTATTGCAGGCAGGCATCCCACGTCTTCACTCTTTCAAAGGGGTCACCTATGATCAGCTCTTTAGGATTATTCTTTACAAATCGTGGAGTTGGATCCTTCTTTTCTTAATCTATCTCTTCTTCTTGAGTGGCCACCTCTTTTCTCTTTTGGGTTGATCTTGAGTTCTTTTATGATAGGAATTATCTCACCTACAACATCATCATTTGGAACAATATCTTTGAGAATAGAGGGGTTAGCCTCAATAAATTTGACATTTATAGATTCTTCTATTTTAGATATATAAATATTGAATACTCTATAAGACTTGCTAGTAGTGTTATAGCCAAGAAAGAAAGCCTTGTATGATTTCAGATCAAACTTGTTGAGAGAATCTTTCATGTTCAAAACAAATCAAGGATATCTGAAAATGTAAAAATACTCAATAGAAGGCTTCCTACAACACCATAGCTCATAGGGGGTTTTCTTCAAAGAAGGATGTGTGAAAACTCAGTTTTGCACAAAACATGAGGTACTAACAGCTTTAGCCCAAAACTTCTTTGGAGTCTCATATTCTAAAAGCATGGTCCTAGCCATTTCCTGTAGTGACTTGTTATTCCTCTCTACAACCCCATTTTGTTGAGGTTTTCAAGGTGAAGAGAAGTTATGCGCATAGCCTAATTCTTCACAAAGACGTTCAAAAAGATAATTTTGAAATTCTCCCGCATGATCATTATGGGTGGAAACAATCCAACAAGAAGCTTCATTCTCAAATCTTTTACAAAAAATAGAGAAAACATCTAGAGTATCACTCTTGGAAATGAGAAATAAGGTCCAAGTATATCAAGATAAGTCATCGACAATAACAAGACAATACTTGGAACCGCAAAGCGATTGAGTTCCCATAGGTCCAAATAGATGAATAAGGAGAAGTTGAAGAGCTCTCTTGGTACTAAGGACTCCTTTATATTTTAAGGAGGACTTGGTTTGCTTTTATTGGGTACAAGATTGGCATTCCTCATCCTTTTCAAAATCCAATAATGGAAGTCCCTTGACCAAGTCCTTTTTTATCAAATTCTTCAATTGATGCCTATTTACATGACCTAGCCAATAGTGTCAAAGAGAAATATCATTCAAATTGATGACAAGGCATCTGCCAACAATAGCCTTAATAGAATCAAGCACAATTACATAAAGTTCATCATTTCTAGTTCCCTTATATATGACATGATAAATGAGGAAATCTAGAAGAAAGCATTGAAAAGAAGTAAAAAGCACAAGGTAATCATTATCACATTATTTGACTTACACTTATTAAATTTTGATGTAGGCATCCAAAAAAAGAGCATTCTTGATACACAAGGATTCACCTACATCACCCTCACCATTTAGCTTACCTTTTTTTTTTGTCCCCGAAAGTAACTGAACCTCCATTCTTCTTTGTGAAATTGTTGAAATGGCTTATATCACATGTTGTGTGCTTAGTGTAGCCACTGTCAACAATCCATTTTCCTTTTTTCTTTGCAAGAAAGGAGAGTATCAGTTCCCAACTCAAACTGTGGGATCTGGAGTTAGCTTGGGGACCCATTTGTCCCCTAAGGTTTTGAGGACAATATGTAGAATAATGATCATCAATTTTGTAATGGGAGATCCAAAAGACTCTCCAATGAAAAGAGAAGTCTCCTTACTCTTTTTCTTAGATGTGGTCTTACTCTTGCCCTTTGGTTCTCCACCTACAAATCCAAACCACTAACACCTCTTTGTTTGGTAGAATGGTCAAGGATTTCATTAAGGAGTTTTTTCATTGGAGGAATTTCTATAGAGAGGCTCTAAGTCTATGATTGTCATCAGTAACAGATATAACATTAGAAGACAAACTAGCAAGATCATCTCGGGAATGAATAAGGTCGACCTCTAAATAGAGGTATTTAGTTAAATAAGAATATTTTTCAAGAGTAATGGAAGCAACATCATTACTAGGAAAAATAGATCTAGAAGATAAATCATTAACTTGACCAAGTAACCTAGCATTTTCAGATTTTGGCAATTGAATTTCTTTAAGGTAAACATTTGTCTCATCTCTACAAGCATCACAAACAAGCTTAAGTTCAACATTTTAAATTTTAAGTAACTCAAGCTCATTAAGGCACTTTTGGTTGTCTTCCATATGAGATGTAATATTCTTAAGATAGACACCATTCTCTACTTCAACTCCATTATATTATAGTTCAAGATGACGAAATTGGTCTTGCAAGGTATCAATGCTCTCAAAAATGAATTTTCACATTTTGCTCAAGACTATCAAGTTTAACATAAAAATCATTAATGATTTTAGCTAACCTCTTCTTTTTAGATTTACATTTAGCCTAAAAAGAACGGGTAGTAAAAATCATGTCAATAAGAATTTCTTTAGCTAACTCATGCAAACTTACCTCACCAATATCTTCACTTGTAGAGGCCATGAGTACAAGGTGGCACTCTCCATCTTCATTTGAGCTTGAGCCACTAGAGGATGATCCTTCCCAAGCTACATGAGCTGCATCTTTGTGCCTCCTCTCTTTCTTATACTTCCTCTTGTATTTGTTATCTTTCTTGTAATCTTCCTTCTTTTTGGATCTACTCTTTTTGTGTGACTTTCTAGCCTTAGGACATTCACTCTTGTAGTGTACTTTTTTACCACACTTGTAGCACCTTAGAGTAGAAGAAGAAGATTGCTTTCCTTTGAAGTACATTCCATTGGGGAAGTTGGCTTCATGCTCACTAGGGACATCATATTCACTTGAGGAGGAGGGAGAGGTTCAACAAGAAAGTTGTTGTTGAAGGATAAGGGCATGGACTTGAGCTTTGAAGGAACTATCTTTGATCTTTCTTGCTTCTTATTCTTCTTTCTTTGCTTCCTTTTCTTGCTTGTCAAGTCTTGTCTCATGAGCTTGTAGATTTCTGATAAGCTCCTTGGTTGGAATGTCACCAAGACTTCTTAATTTTTCAATGGAGGTCACCTTTGACTCCCATCTCTTAAGAAGAGACCTCATGATCTTTGAGTTGATTGGTCCCCTATCCAAAGTGTGTCCCAAAGTAGCTAGGTCGTTGATGATGATGTTAAGCCTTGAGTACATCTAACCAACTCCTTCTTTCTTCCCCATCTTGAAGTTCTCCAGGAGGTTGTTCAACATGTAGATCTTTGCCTCCTCACTTGCATTGTACCTTCATAAGTTATGCACAACTTATCCCATATCTCATTGGTTGTATCCCATGAGGAGATGTGATTGAACTCAGATGGAGTTAGGGCTGCATAGAGGATGCTAATTGCTTTGACATTGAGATGAGCATTCTTTAGGGCTACTTCATCCCATGTTGATACAACTCCATTTGGTTCCTTATAGGGTGTAATCATCACCTTCCACATATCAAAGTTCATCCCTTGAATGTAGAAATGCATCCTCTGCTTCCAATAGAGTAAGTTGGTGTCATCAAAGATCGAGAGCGCATGGAGAAGCCTCCCTTGAGGTTGAGGGAACGAAGTAGGTTCTCACCCATCTTCTCATCTCAGAGGAGCCAATTGTTGGATCTAGGGCTCTAGGGGGGGTGAATAGAGCATAAAAATTCTCATAAGAATAGTTAGACCTTCAAATTATATCATTTGAAACCAAAATCTAAAACTCAATTTGAAGTTTTATCTAAACAAGCTTAGCAAGGATGAGAGAGATTGAAACAAAAACTTTGACAAGGTGGTTAGAGTGGTTCCAATCTCCAAACTAGGAGACTGTCAATCCACTACCTAGCTAGAGAGGTCAATCTCTAGGACTTTTCAACCCATGTATACTTATATTTCATTATAAGAGATACAAGAAGACCACCATACATCAAGGGACTTACCTATTCAAGACAAGAATCTTTCACCTAGATGAGGACTTACCCACTTGATCAAGATGTCTTCAGCCTTCACGAAGGACTTACACACACTTGCATCATGTGTTTGGTCTTATAATAAATACCCACTCTTCTTGAAACTTCCACCTTGTCCTTCTCCTTCACTTGGAGAAGATCTTCACACCTTCTTCAACCTTGAAGAAGAACAACAACTCCTCCTTCACTTAGAGAAGATCACCTCAACCTTTGCTCTTTGAGAAAGGGGGTTGGAAAGATGGAAAGATTGAGAGATTTATAAGATAAAATGGAGGTAGCTCTCTTACAACATGCCTTACTCACTCATAATAACGAAATGCTTTGTAAATGTGAGAGATAAAGGGGGATCAAAGGGTTGTAGTACACTCAACTATAGCAAGGACCAAGGACAACACGAATCAACAACCTTAGAATGAACTCTAAGAGGTAGTATTTATAGCTGGGGGTGTTCCTTTGAGCATGGGATCACTTAAGAATTTAAAATAGATATTTTACAACTTTAAATAGATCTATTTTTGTTTTTAGCAACTCTCTAGTGGTTGGAATCACTTTGTCTACATTTTCCATACAGTACATTCAATCCAGTTTCAATATAGATTACTCAACCGATCCACTAACTGACAAAGCCAATTTTCAAACTATCGGTCGAGTTTGTCCTAACAAAACTCGACCGATCATTCCAAATCTTTGGTTAGTTAGTCATTCGGTCAAGTTGTGTGAGTGTAAAACTCGACCGATCGATCCATTTCCAAAAATCCATCACTGGTCGGTCGAGATCCAAAATTGACCTACAAAGTTGATGTGACAATTTATTAAAAATTATTTTTGAGTGATACAATTTGGAATTAAGTGTCTCTCATTTTTTTCCCATCTTAGTTACAAGTCATGTCATCAATACAAATGATTACAAAAATATTCTAATATGGTTTGGAGTGATTCCTCAAATTGCACATTTGGATTGCTTTTGACTTGAACTTGGACAACCTAGGGCTTGTGCGATTTGATCATTTTCATGTAACTAAAGCCTAAAATCCATCTTAAACAAACATATTGGATACATATGAATCGAATGGTTAAGTTATTATCAAAATGTGGACAATGTGTAACTGTCAAGTCAACACATATGACACAAACAAAATAATATGGAATATCCTCATGTAACAATAATAAAAAATGTTTTACGAAAGGATGGATACTATAAATTTAATAAGTATGTCTCAAAATAATTGAAGTGTACAGGAACAATAAAAATCATATAACCATTTTAAAGTTCATCACGATTAAAATAGCTCATCAACATAGAGATGGATATGCACGGAAAATGAATTAACTAAAATAGTACTAACTGTCTATAGAGGGTAGCTTTTACATATCAACTATTTCTCTAATGTGTAGTGGACCTTATTTAAGTCGTTACTTTTCCTTAACCACTTCAAGATTAGCTTCACTAAAAAGGGATGATAATAAACCCTGCAAAGTAAGAACATGTGGAAATTATTAGAATATTCTTTTATGACTTCTACATTTGCATTAATTTAGTCAATGTTCTTGGCTATTCATATTTGTAGGACTTCCTCGTTCCTATAGTGTTCTTCCATTGAGGAATAAATATATAAAATTTCTAGAGATTTCCTGTGGGGAAAACTAGAGCTAAGAATACTCTCCATTCAATTAGTTGGGATAAAATTATGCATCCAAAGAACGACGTTCGACATGGTGTAAAGAAAACAATGAATATTCTTATTTCTTGTCTTTTGTTAAACAATTGGAATGTTTCTAGTAAAAGGGCATGCTTAGGTTAAAGTTGATAAACATAGAGTATCTTGTGAAATGATCTTAAGGTATGTTGTTGGTTCTTCTTCAATGCTTGGTAGTCTACATTACTTTTGAAGCATAGAAAAATATTACTAATTTGTACTAAATTTAATGTGGGGAATGGAAACAAAATCAACCTATTAATAAATCCTTGGGTAAGAAAGAATCTTCTTCACAATATCTTTTATGTGGATACAGATCATGAATTTGACTTTCCTATTGGCTGCTTGTGAAATTCTATCATCTCAAGAAGTAATTGGTGTACCCAAAAATAGGAATTAAAGAGACTATTTAATGTTCTTATTATATACCTTCTAATGGTGATGATATTATTTCCTTAAATTTGCGTATTATTTCTAAGTTGAATATTTTTGGGATGCTGCTAGACCCAAATCTAAAAAGTTTGATTATTTTGCTTCAATTTAGAAGTGAAATATTCATGAGAGGTATCTTCTCATATGTAGAAGGTCATGCTTAGTAAATTCCCATACTTATTAAAAAATACAAAGGGGTATATAGACTGCTTCATTGTTCTTCCTATGAAAGAATGGACAAGAGGATACACACAAAATCATTTTTGAGTGATATTTTATCCCATTCACTTGGACTTTTTTCAAAAATTAGATTGAATTTTCTTAACCTCAGAATTTGAATGAGCTCATACATTTAAGTACTAGAAGCTAGAAGATTCTATAGATGTTCACATGCTATAATGTTTACTGGAGAAACATAAGGGTTAAGATGAAAGAACTAGAAATCCTACACAAACTTGGAGGGTGATGAAATCACAATATTTTTTTCTAGTGCTAGAATCCTTGGTTGTCTCAAATGCTAATTTTGAGTAGTTTGTTTTCATTGATTCTATCGCTCTTATTTCAGGTGTACGTGCCTTGGGTGCTATTTTATTTTATCTTTATCTCTCTTATACAAACAAATATATACTTTGTCTTCCCCACTTCTCCTGTACTTCATTGATATAACCCAACTTTTTTAGAAATACAAACTTATAAACACGAGCTTATATTGATCAACATAAGTAGTGATAAGGACATGAAGTGAAATACTAAGTTTCCTGATCCAAGTGGATGTTAAAGAAGACGTTGAATAGGATAATTTACAATATTTTAAGCAACAAAGTCACAATAATCATTTCTTTCCGTAAAGCACGACATAGAGCACAAATATGAATATCACATGAAGTACAGTATAGTACGACTATAAGAATCTAAAAATTGTGGATGGAACACTACCACATTCTAGCCTATGGAAGCACCTTGACCTCAATGCTACATGTAAATGTATATAGAATTTGTAAGAGACACAACACTCAAAACTCTCAAGCATATAGAAATTCATACTCTAATAGATAATGCTAGAGAAAAATCCAACATGCATATGATAAAGAGGCAAGGCTAAGTGTTGTAAAATTCATCACAAAAGGATGAAATTAGGGTTCAGTCTTATAATAAAGAAAAATAAACAACTATGCAAATAGGGCACAACTTTCAATAATGTGAACTAGGAATAGAAATTAGGATCAATTTTCATATCCAACAAATCATAGGCAATTCAGACTCAATTTCATAGAATTAGTCTCACATAAAGTCCACTATGATAAAAGAGAATTTAAAGAGAAGTCCATGTGAAGATAATGATGAAATAAGTGAGATTATAAAAAGTTTGTCCAATATGATTACAATAGTATGCAGCGTACCTTAATACCTTCATCAATAGTCTCAAAAAAAACCTAGATTTACATTAGAGTAGTTCTTTACCTAACTAAATGCAAATATTTTTAGTTATGTATTTATTAAAGTCCTATAATATCAAACCATATTATAACTAATATAAGTTATAAAATTCAAATATTTATGTATGTAACATTTTATGGTTCAAATGAGGAATTATTTACAAACATTGACATCTAAGAAATTTGTTAAGCATTAATAAAGTATAATGATTGAAATATAAAATAAGACTCATTGTTAAATTACTAATATAACCCCACATATAATTTACAACCATTTCTCATGATATTTGCAAGTCATAAATTTTGTCCAGGATGAAAACATTGTGCAATCACATAAAATAAATGTGGGAAAGACCACACTACCCTTGGTTCTATGAAAGAATCAAGCAAAACAAGGCTACAAGTGAGAAATCATTGGGATACATGTTCCATGTTCATGCCCAAATTACAAATCTTGAGAAGGTTAAACCCATAATAAGATCCTTATCTTTCATGTATACTAGTTTAGAATAACCTCAAAATTGAGTTCTCTTTCTATTGATGGATCAAGATAGCCCAAGACAACTAAAAAATCTAAAACGTACCTCTTCTTCACCCGTCATGGCAGAGAAGCAAAGAGGAAACAATAAAACTAGAAAAAAATCATGAAAACTAAATGTGTATTTTCATCAACCACACCCAAACAGAAGAGCGCCAATTGGAATCTGGACCCCACAAATGGCTCCACCATCAAAGTATGTTGTGAATTTTGTTTGACCATTGTTTATGATGCAAATTTACATTTGATGGGCAATCATATATAATCACCGACTTAAATGTTGTTTTTTGCAACTACTAGTCCACAATGAACTCATAGTTAGATATAATATTTATTGGAGCTTTTCATGCCGGACAATTCTATCTAGAGTATCTGATTAAAGAAGGTAATCCGCTGTTTTGACAATGTGGTTTATCAAGGTATAGTAGACCAAAAACTGAGTCCAAATCTTATAATGTTATGATGGTGATTCCAACGTGTTTTTTCATCATAAAAGAGTTAACCAGCTGCAAATAGATAAGTAAATTACCAAATCCTTTGAGTGTGGCACATTTAACATCTTTTTAACTTGTTTAGCAAGGAAGAATACATATTACAAATATGATTTGGAACATGATGGTGACTTTGATGCAATATGATGTATCATGGATGGACGTCATGGCATTTCCTCATCACCGTGAACGGTAGAAAAGGCCAAGTCTTTCATAGATGAGGATGGATCCTCTCTTTGACGTGAGCATATAAGTGTTGTCGTCATCATTCTTATGCAATAGTTGTTGGTTGCTTACGTAGGTTCAGCCGCTCAGGTGAGATGCTCGATCGTCTGATAAAATATAAATCAACCAAACCTGTCCTGCTGCCAAGTCTAACATGTTTCTGTAGTTTGTACCAAAAATTATTCTTCTTACACTGTCGAGTCCTTTTCTTTGCTTCTATTTGGCCCCTCCACACTCTGGTATTTATTCCTCTTCCGCTTATGACCAAAACTTGCATTGTCCTTTTATTGTCAAAATTCAATATGATCTCATGGAAAAAACTGGACGTTCCGCCTATCCACAATTATAGAACTTGATAGACTTAGTATGAGCACAATTGTTTGGAAGAACTGTCTTCTTGATGGCATATCCTTATTACCAGCTACAAGAGAATTAGCTTATATTTATAGCTCAATTTACTTCCATCTATCCATGAAAAATTTGTAACACAAACCAAGCACACCAACCACAGACGATGGTTTGCTAAGTGAATAAATCATTGGTCACCAACCACTGCCAGCTGCAACATCCAAAAAGTCTACATCCTGGACAAATAATTGTTTTAAGAAAGTCAACATAGGCTATTGAATCTTGGTTGACACTTGAATTCCTGAGCTAAGCTAGTGGTTAGGCTTCTTTCAAGTGACTGCCTTGTTTGGCACGGCGCTGGTTGATTATAGTTAAGTCTACTGAACAGGCGTAGATCTTTATGAGAAATATTGAGAATAAAAGCTTGTTGAAGTAAATCATGAATACTGTTTTCCAAAGACGACTGCAAACCATGAAAGATGCACTGCATCGGCTTTATTCGGGTTCAAATTTCGGATTGCAACAACTTCAAAACTCATGTTAGGCCCATGGCTTCGGCCCGCTACAGCACCACAGCGTCTCAGGCAATAAAAGCTCAGACTCATCTCGCGCTCAGATTAGCCGGATGTAGAGAGAATATGAGAGCAGCCGCCACCCGTTTTAGAAAAACGGAAGAAACGAAGTTGCTGACGTCCCGTACGCGAATAGGCGGGAAGCAAAGGAAAAAAGAAAGAAACAAATGAAGACGGGGAGAAAGGCTAGAAGGCAGCATTACCGTTCCGGTACTCTCGATTGAGATCTCTATCACACTTTTTGTTCTTGCTTTACTTTAGCTATTCGCTGGAAGGATGTGTGTTTTGAGGAAGTTTTGCTTCGTGATGTCTTCAAATTTAGGTAATCTCAATATTTATTGATGTGATCTGTAAACCTCAAATTTTAAGTTAAATTTCAGGGAAATTTGTCTGATTCAATTCTGTGATTTTCTCCTCATATTTTTCAATTTTTTACTCAAATTCAGTGTCTTTGTGGTTGTATGTGTTTATGATTATTTTGTCTAAATCTACAAGGACACCTCTCATGATATGTTATTGCACATGAGAACATAATGTAATGGAGAATCCGGAGAAAAAACTTGAGCAATATTGTAACCTTCCTCTTCTTCGTCCTTCCGTACTCTCTTATTCATTTGCTATTTTCTTTTTAATTTCCATCGCATTTTACGCAAAAATAGATGAATTTGTTGCGAGGACTTTTCTATATTCTTTGTGTGTGGGTATTTCTCTCAACAACATTAAATGCAGTATAAATCGGCACTAGCTCCTGTTAGCTCTAGCGCGCCTCACCCTCGTTGGTCTCGAAAAGAAAACAATATGTAGGTTTAAAAAATTCTTCTTCCGAAAGGCTAAGTAGGGGATGATAATGTCAGAGTCGCGTCTCCGGGTCTGGCGACGAAAGGGCGATTAGGGCTCGCGGCTCCTGAGTGCGGCGGCAAGCTTGGGGGAGAGGCTCTGGCTGCCGTTGTAAGCCAGCCGCTCCCCCCGGGCTTTCTCTTCGTCTGGTTCGCTCGGACCCGGGGTCAGGTGGTAATCTGTGGTCGGCTTGTTTCCCTTCTCCTTTCGCTCAAGCGGCGGCGGCATCTGGTCCCGGAGGCCGGATTCTCGACGGCGGTTCTCGGAAGGGGAGGCGGCTGCGGCTCAGGCGACGTTGAGATGCTCCTTAGTTTCCCCTGCTGTTGACAGGCTTCGTTCATAGCCTTACTACTCTCCGGTTTCTCGCATCCAGGCTGTACCCCCTTTCCCTTCCGTTTCCTTTTATTTTCAGTCTCTGGTTTTCTGTTCTGTGTTCGTAGGCTTAGTTGGTGGTGCTCGTTTCTTTCTGGCAGTTTATCTGCCTTTGTTTTCTCGCCGCTTGTCGGCGTTTATCTGTCTGGGCTTATGCTACGACCTCCCTTAGGGAGAATGCTGAGTTCTCTAGCCATGGCTAGAACTCTTTTTTGCTCTGGTTTGATCTTATTTCTTGGTTTTATGGCATTGTTTGGGTTGATATACAATGAGAACACCGTCTTAGTCCAGCCTCTCTACCACTACTCGATGCTCAAGTTGAAGGAGTTCTTCAAAGAAAGCTGTTTATGTCAGCCTCAGGGAAGAAGAACCAAGGCAGAAATGTTCCATTCTCATTCCAATATGAGTTGTAGTGATTTTGGTTTACTGGTTTTGATATGTGTGTGTTCTGGTTGTATTTTCCTCCCAAATTGTAGATGCCGTATGGCCAACAAGTAATGAATCAGAACAGTTGCTCTAAAAAAAAAACAAATTCTTCTTCCAGCCTAATGAGGAGATTGTGCTCGTGACTCTTCAGCTAAAACCCAAGTCGACAATTTTCTTGCAAGTAGTAAATTTCTTTGTAACAACTACCACTCCCAGCATATTAGAATGATTGTTGTTGGTGTGGATTTCTTTTAATTTAATTTTTTTTAATAGCTTTACATAACTAGTGGCATCTCAAATTAATATATTTTTCCTAGAACAATAAGAACAATTAATACTCAAGTCCATGGCACTAACTATCGCAAAAATAAAGTAATTATCTATTGTCAACCCTAGTTCTTACACGGTGTTTTTAAGACAAATTAGATCTTTTTTTACCTCACATTATGCAATATACTCTAGATTAGTAGTAGAAAAAACAACACAATTAGTAAGTTTGACTACCACCAATGACTCCCCCTACTAAAGTGAACATAAAACTTGAGGTAGACTGCATGTGACCAAAACAATCTTCTAGATCTGCATTTGTAAAACTAGTCAAAACTGGTATAGTGCACTGTCAAAGTGTAATCAAGAACTAGAATGTACCCATAAAATATCTAAAAATATATTTTACATCATTCCAAATTTATTTTCTTGTGTCAAATATAAATCTACTTATCACACTAACTGCATGTGAAATACTCGGCCGACTTCTAGTATACATAAGACTTCCTATTACAAAAGAGTGTATTATATGTTCCATCTCTTGCCTTTCCATCCCAATAGAAGGAGATCATTTTATACTTAATCTAAAGAGACTAGGTAAGAGAGTATCAACAACCTTTGTTCCCTTCATATTGAACTTGTCAAGTATCGAATCAACACATTGTTCTTGTGAAAACTAAAGTTTCTTTGCTTGTATGTTACCCCTAGGGTGATATCAAGAATTTATCTAGATCATCTCAAGTCTTTCGTAACAAAATGATGAAAAAATTTATTCTTTAGCTTGACAATCATCTGAGCATCTTTGACAACAATCAACATGTTATAACTTGGTTTTTCACATGTACTTACATAATCGAAATACAATTATTTCAATAGAATAGAACATATCAGAAATACAGTGTGCTTTGTTTTAAAAGTATTGTTTCTTTTGCAAAATTTCCTTTTCTATGAATTTTGTGGTTTATACTATTTTTTAACCAATAATGGATATAAGGAAAAGGGAGAGAAGAAAACCCAATTATAAGAAAAAATGCAAAAGATAATGGATAATATGTAATATACTTATGAGAATTGTGTGGAATTCTCTAGAAAGTGGTATGTATGACTAGTAATGGTTGGATTTTGATTTCACATGGTTCTTAATAAGAAAAGACATTAAAACAAAGAATATAGAAAATATGGAAAGAGAAAAAGGTTGTTTTAATATGTCTTATAAAGAGAATACATGCATATTAAGAGAAGCACCTTTTCCTTCTGATATTTGGTCTCATACCTAGTCCACAGTTAGATAAATTCATTATGGACTTCCTCTTAAAATTTGGGATTGAAAGGATTAATAGAATATGAGTTATGGATTTTAGAAATCCTAAAGTGACTCAATTGTCAAGAATATATCATAAATGTCACGATTTAACTTTTTTGGAAATAATAATAATTCGGTGCTTTAATTGTGCATGTGGAACGACATTCATTGGATTCGAGATCCAACGGTAACGGTGTTTTCAACAGCCTCAGTTTGATTTGGAAACAAGAACTCAGTTTACTATCTTTCCAACTTGATTTCCTCAAGAATTAATGAATGAACATATCAGGAAACCAGTCCATTGACTTTGTGAGAACATGACAAACCTACCTACCCAAGTTTTACCTAGTTTGGAGGACTGTAGAGGATTCACGTAATCCACCATCCCAGAGACATCTAGCCGACATAGAGAAGCATAGATAAAGGTTCGTAGACGATCTCCAAGATCACAAATCATCTCTAAAGCTTCAGCTGAGCTCTTACACTCTTTTCCCTAACCTCAATATCTCTACTAGGCTCATTCTTGATCACTACCCCTTTTCATATTCTCACTAGAGTTACTGCCTTACGATCTTCGCAGTCCATCCAATGTCCGAGAAATTGAAGGAACCACCAAGTTCGTGGGAGCATGATGGTGGCCCTGGTGACCTCGCCTGCCACTCAGAGGATCGGACCCTTGAAGTCAACCTATAATTTGACTGGCTGCTCATGCGAGAAGAACAAATCAAGGGTGAAGAAGGTCCATAGTGAAAAGATCAAGATATCCTCACCCCTCTTCAGAGAGGGTAAAACCCTTATGGTCTTTCCCCCCTTTTCTCGTTTAATCGAGCGTGTGTCCACACAGGCTCGCTCAGCCCAAGTGGCCAAGTCGACTGGTCAGCCCAACCTAGTTGGCAAGGTCGGGACTGGGGCATGTTGCCTAGGTGGCAGCCTGTGATTGGTCCACATATATTTAATTTAAAAATATAATAAATTGTAGGATGATCCAATGATAACATATAATATATGAATCTTATTTAGATAAATATAAGAAATTCAATAAAAATATAATCAAGACCAAAATCGATCTCTAGTTCAAAAAGTACCCAAAGTTTCTATCTCTAATGTGTTTAATGCATATGAACCCTAATTTATAGGTTTTGATGATCCTAATATGTTCAATTGATCTTACTAATCAAATATTGATCTTTTTAGATAAAAAGGATAAATTGGATCTAATTTGGGATTAATAGCCCACTAAGTGATAAATTAGGGTTTCCTTGAGATTAAATTTGCAAATAGTGATCAGATTAGGGTATGTAAACCAAAAGAGCATTAAAAGTAATATTAGAGTTTGGGAAGCGAAACCCTAACTTGGACCCCAAGACAATCTTAATGGAAGATTTTGGATAAAATAATAATACATGGGTATTCTGCATTAATTTCAGGGTAGTTGCTTGATGGGTTGTTATGTTTATCTTTTGCTTGGAAAACCAATTACTTCTGAGAAAGGAATTTGGTTACACATACAACTACCCGCATTAGTTTGCCAACATTTTTCGAGGATTTTCAAAATGATTGCAAATAAATTCTTTCTTGTTTATTTACTTCCTACAACTCATAAAGCCATTATGGATATTACATGGACATGACTAGCTCGAATCCAATGACATCTTTCGATGTACGGAAATATAAGAAAAACGATGCTTCTGTCCCTGGGGTAGAGGATCATTGCAGATCAACCTCTGGGTGGGGAAAACTGATACGACACCTTAGCACCCAGGGGGAGAAGGTGACCTATATCCATTGTAGAAAAAACCCTAAAGGGGTTTCACAGAGGTTGGATAGATAAGGGTTGAGTAGTTATGATGAAAATGTTAAATTTGATTCTATAACAATAGTTGTTGTGAATATGTTGTTACAACAAAATGCAAATATTTTGTTTCCAACAATGTTTTGGATTCACTGCATTTTAGGTTATACTACTTATATACTACAACTAATGATGAAAGATGTACGGCTAGATAAGAAGACACCAATGTAAAATATTTAATGTAATTCCTGGAGGATATAGATAGATAGTTTTTGCAAGGCCCCTAAACTTACTTAATGAGTTGAACAAGTTTAATTATCATAATGAATTATTATAACCCTAATCTAACCTTGTGATATGCTTTGAAATCATAATACAAGATTAATTTTCAAATTTGGTCCAATTTGGACATTGTTTGAGGAAGTTATGCAATTTTATGCAAATTTTGGACTTTTCTATAATTTACCCAATTGAGAGGTTTTCGATGCAATTTATCACTTGCATTATGTTCCTTGGATATTCTCTCATCATTATTGATCTTGTTGAGCCATGGGAAACAATTTAAACCTTAGTTTGAAGGTGTTTTCTCTAAGGGTATTTTAGGGTTTACCCCTTCATGGATGAGCTACCTTTAGTAGCTTTCAACTAATGAATTATTTGTTTTGCTTGGAAATTCAAGAAATGAGGGATAAGCATGTCTATATGGACGGTGGGGGTCTTCTTATGTGTGTGCTTGTATATTCTTAATAGTTTAAGGCCATGGACACTTGGAAAGATACTAGAACTTCAATTTTTTTTTTAATCTTAAAGTTTCATATACTTATCCCTAAGCACCAGAATGATCCATTTTCTCTACACCACTTCCCTCCTTCTACAAACCTCACCTTACTTTGTTCTACTGTGAATTTCCTTTCCATGGAAGAAGAAAGAGGGGACCTTCTTGGAAAAAGAATCTAGGGTTACAATTGACTTCCTTTTAGGGTTTAAAAAGCTTCCTTCTAGTGATCTTGACCTAAAAGAGTCAGAATCCCCTTATTTCCTCTATTTATTTCTTTTTTATCCTCCCTCCTACCTTTCTTCAGGTTGGAACCTTGTTGTTCTATGGTAGAAATTGCTCTAAAGCTCTAAAACCCTACCTTTCTTACTCCTTATGTTTAGGGTTTATTCATTTGATGAAGAAAGGTGCTAGATGGACAAGTTCATAGCTTATGCTTGGATTTTCTACCCTACCTACTCGAGTTTTCTTCTATGGGGTTTCATATTCTCATTAGAGGCAAGTTTTATAACTTGCACCACGTTTGTTGCTTACTATAAGCTTCCTAGCTCGAGTTCTTGCTTGAAAATGATGATTCATGCACTAAAAAGCTATGCTTGACTTTGATTTCAATTTTTATAAAGTTTTTTATTCTGATTTCAGTTCTAGATTAACTTGTGATTATTTCTATGTTATTCCTAAGGTGTAATATGACTTGTATAAGGTTGGTTTGATAACCTATGGTGCTAAGAACCTATCAACCAATGGTCAATTTTAGGGTTTAAAGCTGATTTCTTCTATAAAATGATGGTACCATTGCAACAACCCTATGTTGTTGTCTTCATGACAACTTATGGTCAAGATCAAGTGTGTCATATGATGGTGACAACCTATGGTCACCCCCTTAGGTCAGGTTTTGAATCAATTAGAAGTTTAATGATCAACCATTAAGTACCCTACTGATGTTATCAATCAATGATGACATTAGCTTAATATTTGATGCTGATTAATGAATATAGTGCTAATATAACAACCTATGGTGACTTAATGGTCAATAATTATGGTGGATCAGGTCTCCACAAGTCAAATCTATATTGTATTTTAACATATGAACTTGACCCAATGGCCAAGATCTAATGTTCATTCCTCTAATAAAGTGGAATGATGGATAATGTAATATGTTGGTCCTAATAATGTGATTTATATGGTTTCCTTTATATGATCAACTTAAGGAGCTTACTTGTTGATAATGGATGGCTTGTTTTAAATGAACAGTCGATTGTGAGTTTGACCCTAATCTCAATGGAACTTTTTGTGTTGTTAATATAGGGAATATGGTGACTCTTTCTAGAGAACAAATAAAGGACCTCATTGGTGGTTTATCTAAGGTGTTTGGTTATGTAAACAACCAATGGTCTTACCTTTTAAACATCCAATGTTTTTGGGTGACATTGAGGTATGGTGATATGGGTTGAATGATGATGGAAGAAATGGAGGGTTACCCTTAATAAGGTAGTCTTACCTATTCACTCATATGAATAGAAAGGATGATAACCATATTGTGTTGATATGTAACCCTAATGAGGTATAGCTTGTAATACCTAGCTTTAATATAACTAAATGATGGTAATTGGGTATGAATAGTCATTGAATGACTAATACAATCATGGAGTACTCTGTTACTATTGGTGGTTATCATAGCCACATGGTTGATACTGTCTTAAGCTAAACATTTGCATTATGAATATGATGAGGGTTAATCATATTTGGATTCCTTGCATGTTGATGTAATACAGGAATGTTCTTAATGTTAATATAACCCTGCTATGATTGTTTATGAATATCTCCTAGCTCATTAATGCAATATTGTGTTGATTCGGTGTATTATATGTAAGTGATGTTGTTGAGCCATGTTATAAGGCATGCCAAGATAATGATGATCTTGTAGGGAATAATATGATGGTCTTAATGACCTTTGGGCATGGTTGAGGCTTGAATGAGGTGTAATCCTCTTGTGTTGATAAGGGTTGATACCCTGTGATATTGTGAAAAGGATTTATATCCTATGATAGTATGATGGTCTTAATGACCTTTGGGCATGGTTGAGCCCTGAATGAGGTGTAATCCTCTTATGTTGATTAGGGTTGATACCCTGTGATATTTTGAAAAGGATTTATATCTTGTGATAGTATGATGACTAGTGTGGTCTCATGAATGGCAAGTGAATAGTACCATGTGATGATGAGATGAGAAATTATGTTTCACACGTTTTATATCTTTTAAAAGTTGCGATATTTCTATGCTTGCTAGAAGTGAATTAGGGTTTGTATGTCCACTTGTTTGATGCAGCCTTAATTCACCCAATTGGCATAACTAATCAAGTGAAACTCTAATCATGTAGTGCCCTGTGCCATAGAGCCATTTGAGTGTCAAAACTTGCCAGATGGTGAAACGAGTATTCCTATGGGAAACGCGGAGCACATATTGTTCAATATGTGGGGGTGGAAAGTTGAGGATATATCCTTATCATCCACAATGCAGGTTATGACAAAGTGAGTTTTATAATATTTTTCTCTCTCTTAAAAGTTTATTATCAAAATTTTGTTGTCCAATATATCCTCATAAAATTTCCTCACTCAATTGAATAAAATTGCGTCACAAATTTTAAAGAAAATGCTAACCCTAGTATGCTATGATGATAAAATATGTATTAATGTATTTAGTAAATAAACATATCAAATTTTGGAATTTGGATCTCAAACTTATACCAAAGCTTCATGACGACCTTATAAAACTACCCCTAAAATTTGGTTACAATTGGGTCAACGGATTGGGAGATATGACCAATTGAAATTGGTAAATATTCCACTCATTGTTGGATCTAGGATCTTAGTTATCAATTAAATGGACAGATTAATGTGTCACACGACCCATTTAGTTCTTGGGCGCGGACCTAGTCTAGGCCTTGAATCTCAGACCGTTGATCATCGATCCAACGTAGGAGACTATGTCTCCTACCTCCCGCAAAGGGCGGGGAGAACGGAAGCAACCTGAGCCTCAGCCAGGCTCCATCACACCCACCTTTTTGAATATATGTTCGCGTAGATGTCTTCCTCTTGCAATTTTGTGGCTGGATATACCAGTTTTGAACATGTCTCATGCATCATTGAACCAACCCAACAATCATGACACAGCCTGCTCTCACTCCAATGGCGGGGCTTTTAGGGCTTCCTTTCCTAGCCTCCCTCACGTCTATTTAATGCCTCCATTAGCTCCGCTATGCTCCCTTTACTCTTTTCCCTGCTTCAATTGCGAGCACAGACACCCCGAGCATACACCCCTTCCCACCTTCTTCAACCTCCAGCCACCACCACCCAACAAGCTCCACATCATCCTCTGCTCCCTTCTAACCTCCTGGACGCATTCTCCTAGACCCCACGCTTTCCCCCGTCACCACCACGAGGCCTCCAATTATCTCCCGCTCCAAAACGGCCTCAGCTCCGGCGACCATGCCTACCCTCGCGGCAACGACGAGCTACGTAGAGCCTTACACCCTGTCCTGACCCTCTCTGGCTTCGGAACAAGCGACCGAACCCACCTCGACTCTTTCCCACTCGCGAGCAGCACCAAGGGGCGAGCTTGATCTCGCCGGAGTCCCTCCTTCCCTGCTGGAGCAAGAAGCAAACCAGTGGGCACTACATCAAAATTGCCCATTAGCGGCATTTATTCTAGTGGCATTTATAAAAAAAGCCACTATCTTTTTAATATACAAGCATTTTTAATTAAAATTCCACTAAACCTCCTATTATATAGTTTCTAAAAAGCACTTAACATTAACGACATTTATATTTTTAATTTGCGGCAATCCTAAATTGCCATACCCAAATTTGCTAAGGCAATATTGCCTTTCCCACTCCAAATTTCACTCACTCGCGCTCCAAATTTCCCTGACTCTCCCTAATTCTGCCTGTGTCGTGCGCTCTCTCGCAAGCTTGCGATTGACTTCCTCTCCCTCTCCACTCTCTCCTTCGTGACGAACCCTAGAAGGAAGCCATCACAGAGAAGCTGCTAGCCGCAGAGAAGCTCCAGAGAAGCTGCCATCCAGCGCCGACGGTGAGTCCCTGGAACCGGTGCGTTGAGGAGAGTTTCCGGCCATGCGCGTCAACGGGATTTGGACCTAGCCAACCTAAAGCACCGCCTCATGCGTCAGCGAGCTCGAGGGACTCCAATCATCCCAAACTTTGCAACTTTATGAAGAGGTATGTTGGCTCTTCCCCTCTCCTCCCCGCATGCAATAACTCAATGAGCTCGTCAGGTTTCTCTCCTTTTCCCTCGTTCACTCTGCTAGCCCCCTGCACCCCCACAAATCCCACCCATGGTCAAACTCTGTTTCTCACACCCTATTCTCACCTCTTGTCTGCCTCCCAATTTTGTGACACTCTCACCATCTTCTCCGCCTCCCACCCCCATATTGTCCCCTCTAGGAGAAGCCAACCTTCAGTCCAGATCACCAAAGATGGCCACGACAAACAAGCCCAATTTGGGTCATATTATTCAGGCACGAGGTGGATAAAGTGGAAGGTGGAGTGACCTATGTATGACTGAAATATTTAGAATGTGTCTGGACTCATACACTTGAGGGATAGATTTTGTGTGTGTATTTGAGAGTGACACTCTTTGTTTTAGGGGCTTCATAGTTAATAGACAGTATTTTGGGTGGTGCATGAACACAATGTACATACATAGCCAAACGCTTAATATTTTGGTAACACATAGGTCATACCACATGTAAGGTTGGATAAAATCTGATTTTGGTGTTATAAGCATATTTTACCCTGTATTTCCCTTTTTATTCTATTCTTTAAAATATAAGTCTTGTATTTACCTGCATTAAATGATATTTCCACCATTTAGTAATAACTTTCAATCATTTTGTAGAAAATTACTGAGTTTTGGAGCAGAAGAAATTTCATTAGTTGAGATTATTCTTCAACCAATGACCTCTTAGTCGATAAAAGGAAACTCATAATCAATATTATAAAAACCATTGGTTCATCAATCGATGGAAAACCTCAATCCTTTCTCATCTATAGAAATCTACAAAAAGTGCTAAGCACATCAACTGATGGTCAGGTGGGTGACCAACTTGAAGACTTGGAACTTTATTCATTAACCAACTAATGATGTATTATTTACATTTTCATTCGTATCCATAAATTGATGGTCCTCATGCTCCAGAAACCTTAGACTCCAAAGACTATGCATTTTCATAAGTATCCATAGACTGATGACAAGAGTAGGTCACCAAATAATGAAAAAGCTTCCTTAATCCTCCTACATACTTGTAGACAAGAGTCCATTGATGGGATCACAGACCTCACCTACCTATGTAATTCTTTCTATCTCCCACTAATGAGAACATTGAATTCATTACCAAATGAAGAAACACATCCAGTAGTGGAGGACAAAATCCAATTATCAATGGAGACATAACAAGCTCTCATCCAGTGACAAAGATCCTTTTAACCCCTATGCCTACCTAATTAGTTAAGTGTTTGCCCAAGGAACCTCTCATGATTCTTGGAGTGCAAGAAAAATTCTCATATGCTCATGTGCCTTGATCACACACCAATTCCTATAAATAGGTACCCCAAGCCTTCAAAAAAGGGCCCATCTTCTTCCATGAAGTGGTGCCAAACTCATCATCACTCTTCACCAGTTGTGATTATAACAGTCCAAATCCACTGGTGTGATTCCTTAAATCATGTCATTGTGACAAGGAAAGTTGTATTATCCTTCCTTGCCACCATCACCACCATGTAGAGTGAAGATGAGGCCTACAATAAGATTCAGTACCCCGCGACTACAATTTTGTTTTGTTTCCTCATTATTCCCCATTATGTCTATATCCATCTTTTGTTTTCATTTGTCTATAGCCTACATGTTCAATAAATCATTTGATTCACTAGTTATCATGAGTTTCTAGAATCATTAACTTAGGTTGGAGTAATGGTAATTGGGAAATCCCTGGTCATATTCGTGGAGGAGATGATGTTCTCCGGATCCTTCAAAATCTGGCTGTTCCCAATGCAAATATTGAAGATTGTATTCTTGTTAATGGTAAGGTGTCCTTGTCGCTGAAAGAGTGTTGGGACTTATGCAGGTCCAAGGCTCAAGTTCTAAACTGGACTGCTGATGTGTGGGCGTCCTTGATTCCTAGGAATATCTCTGTTTTCTTTTGGAAATGTTACCTTCAGCACTTACCTTCTCAGGACACTTTATAGAATTTTAACTTCCAGCTCCCTTCTGTTTGCTATCTATGTTGGAAGCATGAAGAAGATGGACGACACCTCTTCTTTGACTGTTTCTATTGCACTGAGCTTTGGTCCTTCTTCAAGCTTAAGTACGGTCGTGCTCCTTCATGACTGTGATCCCAAAGGGGTTTGGACCATGTGTATACGTGAGTCAATAGCATAAATAAATAGTTATAGTTTTCCTTTCCGTACAGTTGTTATCTTCTTAGCTTGTAAAGAGTTAAACTCTGTTTTGGTGTTGTTTTTAATAAAGGAGGAGGCACACATGGTTTAGCAAAAAAAAAGATACATCAAATTATAGAAAATACTAGTTACTTCCTTGAAATTCTCAAAGAAGGATTAGTGAACATTGGACCGATTGCAAAGATATAGGACATGATCTCCTCTATTAGACTTCTTTTCAAGAAATCATGTCTACCACAATAAAGTTGGTTATGACAAGCAATACACGATTAACTGATGTTATACAACTTTTTCTGAAAATATATAACATCGTTATATGTACTTACACTTTGTTAGTACTAATATTATGCAGTCTCTGTCCACCCATAACAGTCACTATGAACTGGGCCTCTATGTCAATGTTAACGTTCCCTATTGAAGAATAATTGGGCATCATCCTAGATGATCATTCCTTAAACCAATTGGTCATACCCAAACATTGGCGTTTTCTAAAAGGAAGACACTACATGCCTGGTAAAGTGACCCTATGTTTTGGCAATTATTCACATGTTATCGAGGTTGAGTATGATTTGGCGGGAAATCTTGTATCAAAATCCGGTTGGCGTGATTGGATTGGAGAGATGCATGTGGTGCATGGCAACATGCTTTTTCTCCGTCCAGTTGGCCATAATTTCATCAAAGTTTGGATAACCAATAGCAACTGCGAGACCCCCGATCATCTACTGCGGTATGAGCGCACGATGTCGGATATCATCTATGAGGAATCTGAATCTGAGGCCACTGTCAGTTCAGATTCATCTAAATACAGTGAGGAGCTTCGTGACATAGCTTCATCATAAAAAAGACCATGGTAAGTCCAATTAACAAATATAATTGTCAAGACAAAAAATTTGTGTTTACACTTTTTGTCTGAAAGCAATCAATACTCATAGCTGCTTTCTATTCTGAACTTCAGGAGAAGATCACCACAATGATAAGTCCTCAAAGTTACTGATGCGGGACCATGTTGGTGTAGTATTTAGTTGTCTATCTATCTAGACTTGTCTGTATTAATAGTTTTTAAAATTATGCGGATGTTTAGGGGTACACCAACCCCTTTGTTTAGTTACTGTTTAGGGGTACACCCTTGTGTGTGGATGTAAAAAGAGATTAATGAATGGAACTGAAAGTTGCTACATGAATGCTTATAACTGAAGTGTGTGTTCCCATGAATGTTCCCATTTGCATGATTACACTAGTATTTTCTCATATTGTATAGTCTATTTTAATATGACATACTTACTCATATGGTATATGTTTTACTATTTTTATAGAATGGATAAGTCTTGGATAGCAGAGGATGACCGAACCAGCAGTAAATACTTATGTGGAGTATCTAAATTTTTGGATTTTACTTTTGAACATTCATCGATTGGAGACAAGATTGTATGCCCATGTAGAAAGTGTGCTAATGTATACCAGGCCACCAGAAAGACTATATTGAGCCATCTACTATGGCATGGCTTCTTACCAATCTATATTTCTTGGGCTTTTCATGGTGAAGATGCCAATGTTCAAATGGATGCTCCTACTGATCAAGGAGATTTCCTTAATGCTGAAAATTTACAAGATACGTTGCATGATACTTTTCCGAGTTTCAGTGAAGATGGAAATACAGAAGGAGTGGAGCCATCTAGTGATCAACATTTCAATACTGAAAAATTTTATATCTTTTTAAAGGATTCTGAGACATAATTATATCCAGGGTGTAAGAAATATAGCAAACTTGCTTGCATCCTAGAATTCCATCACCTGGTTTGTCTTAATGGCTTGAGTAAGAAAGCATCATCTATGTTTCTTACGTTCTTTAAGAAGATGCTGCCAGAAGGAGAACAATTACCTAATTCTTTTTATGAGCTAAAAAAGACGATTACGGGGTTGGGCTTAGATTATGTGAAGATTCATGTTTGTCCAAATGGTTGCATGTTGTTTTAGAAGGATTATGCTGATAAAGACGTCTGTGATACATGTGGAGCATCAAGATGGAAACCGATTACAATCCCATATGATGATGATGAGCTTGCAAAAAAACCCAAGAGAATACCTATCAAAGTGCTCAGACACTTTCCACTTATACCCCGCCTAATGCGGTTATTCATGTCATCAAAAACCTCATCCTTAATGAGGTGGCATGCAGAAGAATATGAAAAAGATGACAAGTTAATGTACCCGGTTGATTCACCTGCATGGAAAACATTTGATGTGATGCATCCAGAATTTTCTACAGACGTTAGAAACCTTCGATTGGGACTTGCAACTGACGGATTTAATCCTTTTGGGACAATGAGTACTTCTTACAGTACATGGCCTATTGTGATTATTCCATATAATTTACCTCCTTGGTTGTACATGACGCAACCATATTTTATGTTGTCCCTACTCATTCCTGGACCAGCTTCACCCGAAAATATAGATGTGTACTTGCGTCCATTGATTGATGAGTTGGAAGAACTATGGGATACTGGTGTACATACATATGATGCTGGAACCAAGGAATTCTTTCAGATGTGTGCTTCTTTATTATGGACAATTAGTGATTTTCCAGGATATGCACATCTATCTGGTTGGAGTACTAAAGGCTACAAAGCATGTCCCTATTGTAATAAAGATACTGTCTCACATTGGTTGCCACATAGCCGTAAAGTTTGCTACAGAGGACATCGTAGGTTTTTGCCAACTAGCCACAGATTCCGAAAAGAAGCAAAGGCATTTGACGGTGAGCAAGAATTTAGGTGTCCACCTAAACCTCCTTCTGGAGCTCAAATCTTGTCACAATTGGAGGACGGAACAACTATAATTGGTAAGAAAAGCCCAAGAGGTAAGGATTTAACACACAATTGGAAAAGGAAAAGCATATTTTTTGAGCTTCCATATTGGAAAACTAACATTGTAAGGCACAATCTCGATGTCATGCACATTGAGAAGAATATATGTGAGAGTATTGTTGGAACATTGCTAGGTTTGAAGGATAAAAGTAAGGACAACTTGAATGCAAGGAAGGATTTGGAGGATATGGGAATCAAATTTCCTCTTCATCCAAAAACTGTTGGTAAATATACCATCCTACCTCTAGCTTGCTATACAATGAAAAAAGATTAAAAAATATTATTTTGCAACCTCCTAAAATCTGTCAAAGTTCCATACGGGTATGCGTCTAATATATCTAGATGTGCACGACCGAAGGATCAGAAGATGCTACCAATGAAAAGTCACGATTATCACGTGATGATGCAACAACTTTTGCCATTAGCTGTCACTGTGTCCTTGCCCAGTAAGAATGCTAAGTCATGTTTTATTAATCTTTGTCGCTATTTTCAAAGGTTGTGCACTAAAGTCATAGATCCAGTTGATTTTTCTGCATTGGAAAATGCAATAGCTGTTACACTTTGTGAGATGGAGAAGATATTCCCTCCATGTTTTTTTGACATAATGGTGCATCTATCAGTCCATCTCTCTTATGAAGCTAAGATATCCGACCCTATTCAGTATCGTTGGATGTATCCAATTGAAAGGTAACATTTCACACATCGTGATGACTTTAACTATTGGAATGTAATTTATCATAATATTTTCCTCAACTTTGTTTTCAGGTATCTGATGACCCTAAAAGGATATGTTTGTAATAAAAGATATCCATAAGGGACAATAGAAGAAGGATATATACCTGACGAGTGTCTAAATGTTTTTTCAAGATACTTGGATGGAGTTGAAAAAAAGTTAAATCGGCCAAATAGAAATGATACTGACAAAGCAAAATTGGAAAATGAGCCAACACTTGACAGTGATGATTGGTCTATTTTCTCGACAGTAGGTCGTGGTATTGGTAAAATGGTAACATGTGTCTTGGACGAACATACATTGAAACAAGCCCATATGTATGTACTATTCAATTGTGAAGCAATTGAACCCTACATTAAGTAAGTTAGTGTCAACTGTCTTCTATTAATAAAATGCTATAACATATTCCAATAACATATTGCACATATTTTGTATTCAGGATGCACTATGATATCATTAGGCAAAAACATCCTCAAAAGTCCTTAAAGGAGGTTCAGAGAATACATAGTAACTCATTTGATGGATGGTTTAAGGAACATGTAAGTTTAGTTGTGGTAATTAAATTAGTTATGCTTCATGAATAAAGTCTAACAAACTTTTCTTTTGTTAGATTGAGACACTCCTAAGAACAAATATGGTAGATGATAAAATCAAGTTTCTTTCTCAAGGTCCACATCAACTGGCCATTAAGTACAAGGGCTATGTTGTCAATGGTCACAGATTTCATACCAAGGCAAAAGATGCAAATCGAACAACACAAAATAGTGGAGTCTTTCTGGTAGCTAAGACTGATTGTTATTCTAAAACCACTGACCGCAATCCAATTACTAGAGATGTAACCTACTATGGTGTTTTGAAGGATGTTATTGTGCTCAATTATTATGAACACTTTAAGGTGACATTATTTAAGTGTGATTGGGTGGACATCTACTCAACGAGGGGAATAAAGCATGATGAACATGGGTTGACTCTTGTTAATTTGAGATGCCTTCAAACTACAGGAGAACCATTTGTAGTAAAGATTGCCCCACGAGATATGTTCAACATGGAAGAACAATCTTGTATTGAGAATGTTGAAGCTTATGTGCAAGGTGAAACTGGATATGGGCCATCAATGACATCAGAGGATGGAGATACTGATTGTGACATAGTTAGATTGGATATGGAAGGAATTATTGTTGCTAGTTCAACAATTGAAAAAGACCAATCCCGAATTCAGCAGGATGATGAAAGTGTATCTCAAAGTGATGATGATGATTGTTTTGAATGAGAAGATTAGAAAATAGCAGCCAATGTTTCTTTTTGTTTGTCATTAATAATTGACTTAAATAAGACTTTTTTTGGCTCAATGTATCTCTTTAATTTTATGTCTCAAATTGTGCTCGAGCTAGGTGTATCAATTTTGCATGACTGAAATTATTCTTATTTATATTTATCATTGTCTCTACTATTGTTTATAATTATATTTGCTTAAATATCTGAGTTTCATTTTCAAATATTATTAATAAAATTGTTATTATGTTGTTCAATATTTTTTTAAATGTGACCATTTTTACGTGAGTTGATATACTCAAGATGAGAGAACAGTACAGTGACAACAACCATAACATGACAGCCGCAAGCAATGATAAGAACAACAACAATGACTCCTATACGGTGACTCATTTGCCTAGCATTACTCGACATGCTTGTTGGCAATCTTTGAACATGTCAACCTCAAATCGCTCCAAAAAATTTTTAGCTTCCCTTCCAACTGAAATTCGTAATGATAGAGCAAACAAATTCAATAAAACTACTGCTAGCTCTACAAAAAATGCCCAATCAGCCACGTCTCCCCAAGACTCTAATATGGCAAAAAATGCCCAACCTTTTGATGGGCTAGGTAATCATTTCATTCATATCATTATATTTATAGTGCTGCATTTAATCATATATAATTATGCATATATTTATTTTATCCTTTATGAATGAATGCTTAGGTCAAAAACATTGAGCAAACAAATTTAATAAAACTGCTGCTAGCTCTTCCAAAAATGCCCAATCAGCCACGTCTCCCCAAGACTCTCAAACATGCACAACTGAAAAGGAGACGGGAACAAGGTTCCAAAATCAGCAAAATAAAGAAAGTGGCGATAAAATTACAAGATCAAGAATTTCACAGCTACCCCGTGTGCCTAATGGCAAAGCTTCTATGTCTATTCATTCAAGAATTGTAGAGAATAGAGCTGCCAGTAACCAAAATAGCAATGTATTTGCTGATAACATGGACCAAAATAACATCTTTGATCACCATGTTGAGTCATTGAATGTTACAACAACACCTTTTGATGGGCTAGGTAATCATTTCATTCATATCATTGTATTTATAGTGCTGCATTTAATCATATATAATTATGCATATATATATATTATCCTTTATGAATGAATGCTTAGGTCAAAAACATCAAGCAAACAAATTCAATAAAACTGCTGCTAGCTCTGCCACAAATGCCCAATCAGCCACGTCTCCCCAAGACTCTCAAACATGCACAACTGAAAAGGATATGGGAACAAGGTTCCAAAATCAGCAAAATAAAGATAGTGGCGATAAAGTTACAAGATCAAGAATTTCACAGCTACCCCGTGTGCCTAATGTCAATGCTTCTGTGTCTATTCATTCAAGATTTGTAGAGAATAGAGCTGCCAGTAACCAAAATAGCAATGTATTTGCTGATAACATGGACCAAAATAACATCTTTGATCACCATGTTGAGTCATTGAATGTTACAACAACACCTTCTGATGGGCTAGGTGATCATTTCATTCATATCATTGTATTTATAGTGCTGCATTTAATCATATATAATTATGCATATATATATTTTATCCTTTATGAATGAATACTTAGGTCAAAAACATCGAAACATGAAGGGCGTTGTAAGTAAAATATTTTAATGTATTTTGTTTAAATTAGTTAAACGAAATACATAAATTTTTTTTTACCGACAACACACTTAATGTTTCCACAACGAATGAGATCCTGAATAAGCCTGCAGAGAAGTTCACCACAGTTGAGCATCCTCCATCCATGCCAAAGATCTCCTAAGAGCCAACTATTATACTAGGAATGGATGCGTCCCATGGTAGCCCTGGGTAGTCGAACAAGCCATCAATAGCTGATGTAAGTTTTGAATTTTGACTACTTAGCATATGTATGGGTTTTTGAATGCTTAAGAGATACAAGTTAACTAAAATCTAACCATAATTTAAGAGTTAGGTACATTTTTCACTTTTTCCTTTGTCATCCATGAAGTTATTTTATTTTGGTGTCCTACAGTGTCATTAAGCTAACACGAAATCATCATGCTATAGTATGCATTCTTGGATACTATCACTTTGTAATAGTTGTTTTTATGTAATCCAATTTGGAATTGGAGGTTGATCTTTACCCCTTTGTGTTACAGTTCTATCTTGATGTTGGAAAGGGACATGTATACATGTACATTTTTGTGAAGATCGAGTTGCATTTAATTTCAAAGAATCCTTTTGTTGAATGCATGTCTGAAGCTTTCCATGGGCATGACAGACATTCTATTGATGCTAAGTCTGCACAAAGATGGTATGCTACTAACTTATAATGATACATATCATACAAATGAACCAGAAGTTACCATCATTATTTCTGCCCATGGTTTAGTGCTTCTATGCCCATCATTTGATTTTTAAAGATACCAAACTTATTTACATATCATTTCAGTTTCCATTGGAGAATCTTAGAGTGGAGAAAAATGTGTTGAGTGCTAAATTAGAAGAGAAGGATGAGCTGAAGAGGGAAGGGTATTCAACATGTCACTTTGTAAGTGTAATTGTAATTTTTTATAAATTGCCTTCAAGTGACCACTCGAGCTGTTGTGATAGTTCAACAATCACATGTGTTTTTGCATATGCTAGATTTTGTTGGAGGTCCATCTGTCTATGAGGCTTGCACCATTAGGGGTGACAAGGCTTCCTCTGTATATAATATGAATTGTGCATGCTCTGTTTTGCATCTACTTTAAGCCAAATACAGCCAAAAGCCTTGCAGTTCTGCATTCCTATCCCTGATCTCTTTCCGATTAACACACATAACTCCAAAGGTGCACCCAAAGTGGTGGATTGAGGCAAATACAAACTTTCCAGGCCTTTTTATTTATAGTTACTTTCATGTTCTTGAACTGAACATGATCAGGTTAGAAGTGGAGCCAACCAAGACCAAACTAGTTTTTAGCTATAGGGAGGACTATAGTGGCTGAATACAATACGAGACAACCCAATTGCAGCCTTGTCAAATATGTGAGATAATGATTGGGTTATAGATCAGATGGTGGAATTTCCTTCTGCATTGAGGGAAGCATTGCACTTTGTACAATGAGCTGTGCCAGCCACATCTTTGGCTAATAACTACATGCTTCTGAGGAGTATGCTCGGCTTCCCTATAAGACAAGCATATATGTTTGGTGCACATCTTTTCTACATCTCTGTTTAATAATTAACTCATGAATTTACCATTGCATATTCCACACATTTTTTTGTAGAGCAGGAACCATTATTTACCTTGTTATTGTGTCTCATTCTTCACATGCCTTCATACATATTGCCAAGGGAATTTCATCTATTGGGGAGTTTTTATATTGTTCTCTATTGAATAAGCAAACATCACTCATAATTATTGAAGTTAGTTCTCTTATTGCTTTGATAGAGATGGAATGTAAATTTCTTTTTAATTTGATGAATAAGAAAACATGAACATTTCTTTGATAGAGATGGAATGTAAATTTCTTTTTAATTTGATGAACGAATGTACTGTCAGTTAGTCTGTTGGTGGATTCAACATGGATGTTGCAGCTACTCTGTATTAGGCCACTTGGTGAATTCAACCTGGATGTTGAGTACTGCTGCATATGTATTGACTATGGACATGTTTGGACCTATTGTTGATAATGCAGGTGGCATTGTTCAGATGAGTCAGCAGGTAAATTATTTGCTTCTACAAGGATCATCACATTTGTTTCTACACATCTATTAATTGAGCATATGTGGTATATTTCTGTGTTAGTGATGTGATTATCAACAAATTTGTATTGTTCAAGGATGGCTGTAGCAAGTGCAAATACCTCTTGATGATGTGAATGAAGCTCAAGAATGAGAATGGGGGATGGCCGAGCCCAATAGTTTGATCTATAGGTATGGATTTTTTTTGTTTATTTCCTATACATGGTGTTAAATGTGATAATCTTGAAATTGATAGTTGCGGTTTGATGTTGTAGGCTCTAATGGATTTGTAGGATGAAAATGAGATAGTTCTTGAGAATGGCTGCTTGTTTATCTACCCTTTGCTGCCATGTAAGAATGAAATCTGGGGGGCTAACTACTATTGAGCTCCCTGATAAGCAAAAGTCATTCCAATCAGCAGAGGTATCTTCATGTGCTAGATCCCTTCTTTTTTGCTGCATTTCTAGTTGCTGGTTTTCCAGTTTATTTGTTATTCTAGATGTTGGTTTCCACCTGATTTGTTATTCTAGATGCTGGTTTACAGCGGCTTTGTTATTTCTTTTTCTAAGTCAAGTGGCTATACATCGATCAATTTGTTATTCAGATTTAAATGTTCCAGCTGATGCTTATAATTTCCACTCTTCAGTGACCTTTAGTCGGATAGATCCTGAAGGAAAGTTGGTCATGGGCTATAGTGTGCTTATCATAGGCACCATAGCATTTATGGCGTTATTTTGATGGTAAAATGAAGTGGTTGATACTTCTTTTTGTTAATGCTCACTTTGTATTTTGTAGAGGTGCATTATGAAGGGAGGCCATTGAGAAACTTGATTCAGTCCTTTGGTAGGTCTACTTAATCTAGAACGAGAAGGTGCTTGCTGAATGGGCTGCTGAATCAACTGTGCATTCTGTAGACTTGAAGGTGTTCCTGTGCATGCCACCTCACCTCTACAATCTGATTTCATGGTTGTGGTCACTGCATCCAATATATGTACACACAGCAATACCAAGACGGCCATCATTCTTACTGACTCTAGCTCTTCGGTGAAGCTAGCAAGCCATACAGTCTGCAACTCACCGAGTCTCCAAAACCTTTGCAGGAAATTCCTTGTCAACAAAGCTAGCCTAGACCTTTTAATGGTTATGTATGTCCCTAGGGACCTCAATAAGGCAGCTGATAAAATTGCAAAAACAACCTTATCCACTCACACTTCCTTTTCTTCTTTCTATAATAAGCCGGCTTGGCTAGAGTATGAACTAGATGTGAATTTCTCTGCTTTTTGGCCTGTTCTAGAGCACATGATGAATAAATGATAAGCTCTAGGGTTCCCCAAAAAATAAAGTATGTCATTGGTGTTGTATTCAATATAAGGGGCAAGGTAAAATGTCCTCCCCATGTAATTGTCATTTGTTTATAAATAAAAAATATTCATAATTTCAAAAAACTGAGTTTGGTTGCAATTGGCATTCAATTAGAAAACCTGATAATGAGTTGAAAACTGAATGACTAAAAGCCATGAAAATGAAGTAATACAGATCTAGTAGTCATTAGTGGCTTTTTTTATACGCCATTAAACTCAATAAGAACATTTTCATACACCAACATAATCCAAAATAGTGGCATTTGTATAAAAGCCAATTGATGAATAGTGGCTTTTTTATAAATGCCAAATGATGGCTTAGTGGCCTTTATGTGGCATTTATTCGAAGCCACTAAAGACAAACCTTTAGTGGCTTTTACAACTTAAGCCACTATCTTCCTAGTGGCATTGGCGCTAGAGGCATTTTTTTAAATGTCAACAAATGCCGCTAAACATGTTTATTGGCTTTTTTTTAGTGGCTTTTCTGAAAGGCCGCTAATGAGTATGTTTGCTGTAGTGGGGATCGAGCCAGGAGCGTTCGATCAGTGTAGATCGACCCAGGACCACTAGATCGGTGTAGATCAATCTGAGCCGTTGATCCAGTCAGATCCGGCCATTGATCGAGGTTATTTTTCCTTTCTTTTATTTAGTTATTCTTTTCATTACTCAATGAAATACATTACCTTAGAAAAATCATAAAAGATTCTAGGAATATCAGATTATAGCAAACCCATATACCATTTTGATCAGAAAATAATTATCTGTCGAAATAAAATGTTACGAGAACCTAGATCCGTTTCCTTTTTCAAAAAATAGTTGCCTAAAGCCTAAATGACTTCCTTAATTATAATTAATTGTTGATAATAGTTTTCCTTGATAATATTTGACTATCTACAATATATTTAACCCTAGATGAAACCCTATTTTCTAAATAACTCGAAACACTATTCTAAGATGATAAATGACCAAAGGATTGGAGGAAACCCTAGATCTAGTTTCTCTTTCTACATGGAATTAAAGATATATCTTTATAACAAAATTAATATCATTAGATGATAATTAGTGATTATGATTGGTCTGAATCTTTAAAATGAACCCTGATGTTATGAATGGTTAATATGCTAAGGGTTACTTTCCTTTTTTTCCAACCATCTTAGTAACCCTAATTTTTGGACATCTTCTAATTGATCAATTAAATATTATCTTTTAATCAAAATAGTTTATGATGGATCAGACCTGATGCTATCTCTAATCCCAATTAAAATATGGAAAATCCCTGATCTGAATTAGATAACATAAAAGGAATAATAATGAAAAACATATCTTAGCTTTGGTCACTTGGACCAATAGTAATGATGTACCCTTGCTTTATGTGCAGGGTGACTTATTTCTTGTTGATTCTAAATCTTTGGACATCTATTTTGAACAAGCAGGTACATGGTCTTATAAGTATAAGACTAGATTTCTGGTTGCCTATGCTATATAATATCTTGAATGTTCATATTTGGATATGATTATTTGGTTGAACTAGTATGAGTTATACTTCGCCAAATTGAAGAGAAACATAAATGATTATGATGGGTTGTAGCTACTAGAGCACATAGCCTGGTGTGGATGTATGTTGCCTAACATGGATGTATGATTCCTTGGCCCATGTTAGATGTATGATGATATTCTATTGCCCACACTAGATGTAAGTCAAGTGCAATAGGTGTAGTACAACCACTTCAAAATGAATGTATTAAAGGGTGTTTACTTGATTTTCGCCTTAAGAAATGGTTTTATCTCGCTTTCTTCTTTCTTCAAATATTTTCCTTTATGCAACCTTATTAGTGTAACTTTTTACCACGTACCAACTTTGTTGATGTTGTGTTTCTCGTATTTTCTAGGTGCAAGGAACAATTGACAACAAAGTGAAATGCATGCTCAAAGTACCTGAAGGCATAAAATAATAAACATGGAGCATATATTAGATAGATCTTTTCCTCTTATCTCATTTCTTGCTAGATGTTAGTTTAATTCTTTTCTTAGTTGATATTGAGGATGATTGAGATCCTATGTAATAAAGTTAACTTTCTCTAGAACAATATTTTCTCTCCATATGTAATGGCTTTATTTTATCTATATGAATGAATGTTCATGTGGCATTATATGATGATGTGGACTAGATCTTGGCTCAATCTCTATTTTAGTTGACTACCTTAATCTCTTATATTTTCCCTTTTGAAATCTATAGATATGAGTGCATGCATATCTATGAATGTCACTATGGAAAGTAGATAGAAATTGGGGGCCGTCACAGTTGGCATCAGAGCCAAGTTCACACATCAAGTCACATGAACTTCATTCACCCTATTTTGAGTCTAGGGTAGTCCTTGAGTTAGGGATGTGAAGGGTTGAGGTGTCTAGGATAGCATCTGCCATGGGTCTGACTAAAGTCTCTGAGCCACTTAGCTTGGCAATCACGAGGCTACCTTTATGGCAGTATAAGTCTACCTGGACGATATCGTAAGTGTCCCCTATTCTTGGACGCACCTTAATTTAGGAACCTTCTCATCTATAGACTTTTCCTCTCACCTCTTCTATAGGAAACAAAAAATTTTCTCCTTCTCATCTATGTTTTAAAATAAATTTTCCCTCTTACCTCTGTTATAAGGTTAGGAAGGAGTCTCTCTATTTAGAAAGTCCTAAGGATCGACTGATAAGGATTTTAGGATATCCTCCATAAATCATAACATTTAGAACATTAATTATTGATAAATGAGAATAACGAAATGATAATAAAGATAATGATGAGAATAATTGTTGAAGTAATAGAACTAATATGTTCATATTAATTACAGGATGCCACCTAAAACTCGCATCTCAAAGGCCTCAGAGGAATCGTCCTCTAAGAAGAGCAAAGAGCCTAAAACTTCCAAAGTACCTGATCCTAATGCCGCGGCCAAGGAAATATGGGAGGAACAGAAGAAAATACTTCTACAATTTATGGAAACCCTCGCCACCAAAGGAACCCCTGAACCTAGCTCCTCTAGGAAAAAGGAAGTGACGGTGATAGACTTCATTAAGATCAAACTTGATAGCTTTTGGGGGGAAGACCAACCCGAATTCATGGACAAGGCTGAGGCCTGGGTCCTTTCCATAGAGAATGCCTTTCGTACCCTAGAAGTACCCAAAGAAAAGAAGGTTAAATTCACCACCCATTTACTTAAGGGAGGGGCGAAGATCTTGTGGGAGAATTATGGTGGGAATCGGGGAGAGGAAGTAGACAACTTGGGGTGGGAAGCCTTCAATACCCTCTTCACCGACTATTTCATGCCCATAACTGAGAGGAAGAGGAAAGAGAAGATGTACATGGAGCTTAGGTAGGGCAGTCTCTCAGTGTCTGATTATACCTGGAAGTTTAGGCTTTTGGAACGCTATGCCCCTATCCGGACTGAGGACCGCCTCACTAAGCATTATGTAGACCGTCTCTCTGCACACCTGAAAACCCTAGTTATAGCCTCTCGTCCTCGAAGCATTGATGAAGCCCTGGACATGGCCCTTCAGAAAGAAAGGGAGCAGGGATTGCAGAAGCCTTCTAGCATGGGATATTTAGGGTTGACCACCACTGAGGAAGAGAAGTTCAAGAAGTTCCACCCCGGCCATAATAAAGGATCGGGGAAAGGAGGAGGTTCAGGGAAGAAAGGACCGAAGAATAGCAAGCTGATGGATTACCGCAACAAATGTAATACTTTTGGATGAGGACATGATGGGCCTTGTCGCTACACCAAGCCAGTCTGTTACAACTGCAAGAAGGAAGGACATTTCCTTGCCAAGTGCCCCAATGTGTATATCCTTGGCAAACCTCCAGCAGGTGCTCCACCCCCTCAGGGACACCGCAATGCCAGGGTGTTCACAGTAACAACAGAGGAGGCTAGGGCAAATCCGAACCAGCTTGTCGAAGGTAACATTAAATCTTTTCCATATATTTAATATCTTGTTCAATGCCTTCAATTATTTAAAATGTAATTATCATGTGTAGGCATTGTTTTCTTGAATGGACATCCTGTTAAAGCATTGTTTGATTCTGGATCCACAAATACATTTATCTCTCGAAATGTGGCCTCAATGTTGCACTTACATATAAGGGACATGGGATACATTCTGGATGTGTCAACTCCTAGTGGGAAAATATTCACTACATTGCAGAAAACCAATGTCCTCCCTCTAAAATTTGAAAATCATGATATGCCTTTTGAATTCATTCTCTTAACCATGGAAGACTTTGATATTATTTTTGAATTCATTCTCTTAACAAAATCAAAGATTCGTCGAGCCAGCGACGTAAAACCCAGGCGCTACTTGGGAGGCAACCCAAGATCTGAGTTTCTTCTTTTATTTTCTGTCTTTTTAGGTTACTAAAAATATAACAATTCATATAACCAAAACAAACATAAAAAAATAATAAAATGAAAATATACAAAAAAATCTCATAATTTTACTATTGTCTGTTCGACCTTAACCTTACCAAACGGTCCTGAAACCGTTTGGTCTCGAAACCGTTTGGGACCAAACGGTCTTCAACCCGTTTGGAACCAAACGGTCTTGAAACCGTTTGAAGCCAACCGGTCTCGAAACCGTTTGGGACCAAACCGTCTTCAACCCGTTTGGAACCAAACGGTCTTGAAACCGTTTGGAGTCCAAACAGTCGCTAAATCGTTTGACCTAGGGTTTTTATCAGGTCAAACCTCCGTTTCCTATAAATACCACCCCAAGCCCTCCTTCCTTTCTTCTAGAATCTCGATTTTTTTTGCTCTCACTGTTTCATTCCAGTTTTGCATCTCTCCCGCACGTACCATCGCTCTCTCGAGCAGACCATCGCCACCTCCGGCTCCCACGACCATCTTCGTCACCGCCAGAAACCTCGTCGTCGTCTTCGCGTGACTCCGCTTCTCTACTCGCCCCTCATCGCTCTCCTCCAGCTTCTCTCCCACCACCGTCGTCACCTTCACCATCAGCTGCAGAAATGGCATCACCAGCAAAGCAACCAACGGGAACCGAAGATGCCCCTTTCTGGAATGAGGAGCAACTCCGAGATGACCATGCCAAGCTCCAACTGGTCGTTGAAAACTACAACAAGACTGGGAAGGATCCACAAAATGTCAATATCATGGAAGTACTATGTGAAATTGACCGGATCAACAAATGCCTAGCAGAGGAACCTGAAGAGGAAGTGGAATAAATATCTTCCGATGACGATGAAGGCTCAGAATACGAACCTAAAGCTGAGGCAGAATCCCCTACAACAAAATAAAAGGGAAAGTGAAAGGCTCAGGCAACCACCTCCGCACCACAACCTAAGAAGAGGGCACGAAAGCAGGTTCACCCAACCACTGCTAGGGAGCAAACCCTAGCAGGTTTGATTCCATCAACCACCACCACCACTCCGGCCACCATCACCGTCCCTATCTTTCCTCCCATCACCACCACAACACCACCACCAGAAAACCTTCACATCCATACCCTTCCATCCATCAAAAAAACTCTGAAAACAACAAAATATATATGCCCCAACATACTTATGAAGATGGGGATTTACAATAGAATCCTCACACTGCTTGATAACTCAAATCTATCCCGACTCTGCTTTGTCACTGAAACCTCCTATGTTGAACCTACAACAGAATTCTTCACATTCCTAGAAAAAGAAGCAGTAAATGCTATGGATAGAACACGGGTTGGAGGCGACCGTAGGCTGGTCACCATGCTTTTCGGCAACAGAGTTGTCATCACAGAACACATGATGAATGAAATCTTCATTGATAACCAGGAGCAACTAAAGAAAACCACGGCTATTGCCATAGACAACCCCCAGTTCAGCAAACACAACTTCTGGAAATCTTTAATGGGGATACCAATTTATGAGGCAAAAACATGCAAAGACTCAAACATTCAATCGGGTTTTGTGCGCACACTTCACAAAATCCTTGCTGGTGCACTTTTCCCCAGGTCAGAAGGAGGAAATGTAATCATATCAGACCTCTTTGTTATCTGGTCCATCCTAAATGGGATGCCAGTCAACATTGGACGTCTTATGATATAAAAACTATCAACTTTCTCCCTGGGGAAAGAAATTTGCATGGGTGGTCATATCACATCTATTATCAAATACCTTAAGATGGATATATTTCTACCCAGATGCACACAAACAAAGGGCGACATCCTTACCAAAGAACAAACTTTAAAGAACTCCTTCATCATAAAATAAAAGGATGCCAAGCTACATTATGTCTTCTGCCCTGCAGCAAAATCTTTCAGAACGCTGATCCCACTACCAGAACTTGCTGATTATGACAAGAACAAGCTCCTATTCTCAGATGACGAGCTTGCAAAACTCATATCTTTGTCAAAATTGCCAAAAAGAATGCAATAGTGGGACAAACAGAGCTTAGCATAACAACCCCGACAGCAAAACCAACAAAAATTCCTGCCAAACGACCTTCCAGAAGGCTTTTGCAGGCACAAGAGCTATCGGGGACGCCAACATCAAAACCCCACCCAGAATCAGAACCCACCCCCGCAGAGGAACAAATCACCACCTCATCACTAGACTCTTTCATAATGAGTCTAAATGTTGAACTTACTTCCACCACCACCCAACCATCCACCACCCCACCATCTTCCATTTTTCAACAATCAACCACTCTTCCACCATCTTCCACATCACCCTTCTCCACAACTATACCATCACCCCCACACTTCTTCACTTCGGGCACCTCATTATCCACTACAATGCCTGAATTCACTTCCTTCACCTCCACTGTCTTTCCATCAACATTCCCGGACACACTCTTCACTCCGGGTATGTCACCTCCCTTCTCATCCGCCACCACCCGGACACCGCTGGTGACCCCTTCCACAGTCACCACGCAGTTTGCGGGACCGCCAGCAGTGTCTTTTTCGCACGACATTACCACCACCATTCCACCCCGACCCCAGCCGCCCCACCCTTCAATAACGGGTGTCCCTTCTGCTAACGTCGGTGAGGAATTCAGACGTCAATTTGACACCATCCGAAACCTCCTCACCGACCCTTCTAACATATTAAATTATATTTTTTCTTGTGTGCAGGGTTTAATAAAACAAGTCGCCAAGATTGACGAGTAGAACCGTGCCATGCCAAGCATCCTCCAAGGAATCCAGCAACGACAGGACATAGTGGCCAAGCAAGTCGATCATATCAACGACCACTGCACACCCTTGTCCGAGCTGGTCCATGGAGTAAAATGCCAGCATGAAGCGTTGGCGAAGCAGGTCGATAGGATCTCTACGCAGACTCAACCTCTGCCGGAGACCCTCCGTGAGCTCACAAAGCAACAAAAAGTCTTCAACACGCGCTTGGATGACATCAGCACAACCCTCACACAGCTCAATAATCGCCAAGAGGAGTCATCCAATACTGAACTCAATCAACTAAGAGCTCAGGTGACTGACCTTACAACACGACTCCTCTCTGCTGAAGGACGGTACTCCGATCTGAAGGAAACCCACGACGCACTGCTCGAGACACACGAGCATGTGCAAGTGGCATATGACGAACTACAATCCATCCATCGTCTGTGCAAAAAGGCAGCACACAAGAAAACAATAGACAAATCAGCAGCAGATGAAGAAGAAGACGATGAAGATGTGGATGAAGATTCTGATTCCTCGGCTGACTCCAATAATAGTACCTCCTCAGATGATGATTCTGATGGCCCAGACAATGCTAGGGAGGGCCCCAGCCGAGGAGCACAACAAGAACAACAGAAAGATCACCAAGAAGGTGATACAGATCCCAAATCCCCTACTTACAATGAGCACGTAAACATATCTTATGGGGACCAATTCCTAGACTACTCCTCCATGGGATCTTTGGGGGAGGCTGCAAAAGAAGTAGCTTTTGCTGAGTTCCACTAGTGTCTAATGGGAACCAGCACCAGTCTACCACCAACAACAGCTCAACAAGTTTTTGCACCTGAACCCTCAGTGCCCTTTCCCCCAGATCAAGAAGAATCCGAACGAGTACAACTAGATACAAACGAAGACCTAGATACTCCTTCCGATTCTGACAAAGATGAAGCTCTGCAACAATAAAAGGATGATTCAGAGCAACCTTCTTCACCTCCTCCTCAAGAGCTACCCCCACCGCCACCTCTACCTCATAAGATGCACGACTTAGATATGGCAGCCATCTCCACCTTAGATGCACATGATATCTTCATCCTAAACACTATAGTAGATGATGCGAAAGAAGGGGGAGATGTTATCTACATCAACAAATAGACTCAACACAAGTTGACACGCGAAGATTTCTTCTCAATTCTCCGACCTAAATCTACGGTGAAGATGGCAATCTTTCGTGCTCTCCTTTCAAATTATATTGAGATCTACATAAGCTCCAAGAGACAACAACCAGTTCTCAATGCCTCAGCCGCTCTGGGTTTGTGCTTATTATACAAAGAACTACAACAAAAATCCATTGAGAGGTTGCATAGGGGGATCGCAAGAAAAGGTAGATATATAACCGTGCCATTCCAAGTTTCTAGTCACTGGTTGCTCATGATTGTGGACACTGTCGCCCGCGACGCCAAAATGTACAATTTCTGTGCCAGTGATCTAAAGGCCGGTATAACTAACTTTGCTGCAATTGAAGCCAGGGAGGCAAGATGCATCCTTTTCCGGCTTCTGAAACTCATCTGGGCCGCATGCCCTTCTCTCCGCCAGGGTTGGAGCCAACCCTGGTTCCAAAAAATTAACCCACTTGCCCAAGCTGCCGAAGGCTCTGGGGATAGCGCTTTTTACGTCATTCGACACATACTAGCGCTAAATCAACAAGTTCCCTTCATAGAGCTCATGAATAAAGATTTTCACTCCCTGCGAGGGCGTTACACCATGGAACTTATCTGCAATAGAAGGTTCTTCAACGACCCTACTATGGCGACAGATGATGTCCCTCACTACCTCTTTTCAGCAATCCAACGTCCGAAAAGGAGACCCTTCAGACAAACACTACAGGAGTTGGAAAGAGACAAGCAATCGGCCAAGGTCCCCGAGAAAAGTAGATGGCATCCTTACGACTTCGATCTGGCCCAAGATAAAGGACAAATGGATTTGATAACGGGGGCAGCCATCAAGAGATCCCCATCACAAATGGTGCCCCTATCTGCCATCAAACCATAATTTCCCAATTTTGATCTAGAAGCCTGCAAGAGTCTTTTAGACAATGAACTTCGACTTATTATGTCAAGGCTCTATGCCGAAAACGAAGATCTTGTCTTTATAGATGAAGATATCATAGTTATGGAAGATTGCCTCCGAGAAACCGTGCAACTTAGAGGTTCTCTTTCAGTAAGTTTGATGACTGCTTATCAATACTTACTCGGACGGAGGCATCCCACAATATACATGGTGTCAGCTTACCTGAAGGATGATCTCTTAGGGATGAAGAACTTCAGAACAACGGAGACACTCATCTCCTATCTTCAACATACAACTCCAAAGTTCATCATGCTTCCTTTCCTTCATCAAGAACACTGGATGCTACTGGCAACTAACCTACATGAAGGAACAACAATAATTTACAACAGTTCTGATAGCCAGTATGATCCAGAGCAAAGAGTATACACTACGACACCAAGGACGCCAACGGAGGAGGTGGAAAAGGAGTGTGCTTACAAATTACACGATCTTTTGAGTCGGCACACATAGGCGTATGATAAAGAACACTTCAAACCCCCATCCTTCAGCCACAAATGCCCCCAGCAAATTCGCCAATCCAATGACTGTGGCTTCCACATCCTCTACTGGATGTACACCATTTTGGTCCTCCAGAAACCAGTAGAGGACATGACAGATGTGGATTACCACGCCCTCTGTGGAAAGTTTGGAGCAACTCTTCTATGAACTCATGGAGCAAACAAAGGACTCACAGAAGCCTAATGACCTTGTCAATGCACTTCTCAACCTATCACTTTGACACTCTGAGGACAGAGTGAATGATAAGTTAGGGGGGGAGTACATTCGATAAGGGCAAGGTATCATTTTTCAATCCTTCTCCAACTCTACTCTCTCCTTTCACTCATTTTTTCCCCCTGCATAAAACTTGCATTTCACATTAAAATAAATCATGTGCATAATAAGTAACACCCCTTTTGGAAAGGACATCCCCTGCTAACTTAGAATCCAAATTTTCCTCAAAAGCAATAACAAGATTAGCTTATAGGCATATAATGGCGAATTAATAAATTACATTCACTTTTGGTTTTTATGCTTTTATTTCAATTTTACTTTGGACTCTTCACATGTCAATATCAAGGCAGAAATAAGCCAAGCACTCAAGGATGAGAGGGCCATCAGGAAACTTCCAAATCAAGAAGTTCCGCAAGTGGACCAAAAAAAAGTGCATGTTGAAAAACTATAAGAACAACGTTCCTCTCTTCAAAATAAAAGAGGCTTGGCCACCCAAAAAAATTTCCCAAACAAAACCCCAAATCCCAAGCCTGTGAGTCTTCGAATATAAGACAGAGAGTCGAATAAAATTATGAGAGTTTTGCCATAAATAATGATCTATATACAGAACCAATGAAGATCTCACCCGGACGGCACATTCAGCTGCCCTCATAAAGGCAGATGTGTCGTGCCCAGTAGTGAAATCCTAAGGTATCTAAATATACGAAAGGCTTATAAAGGACTCACCCGGCCGGTACATTCAGCTGCCCTCACAAAGGCATATGTGTCGTGCCCGGTAGTGAGATCCTAAAAGCATAGACAACCCCTCCCCCACTTGAAGGGGGAGTTACACTTCAAGCCTTTAGCCAACCCTCATACCCTCTCTAGCTTCCAGTAGGTCCTTTAGAGAGATATAAAGCTGATTAGAGTCAACAACATGCACAGAATAAAGGTGGTCCCGATGCGAGCTACAAGATACGGAAGAAACCTGAGACCCAAGCAACTCTCGAAACCTGAAAGAGTCAAGGCAAGCAATAAGACCCGATATGACCTTAGGAGAACTCAGGTTGAGAATTGAAGCAAAAGTATGTAAATCCTAATTAAATAAAATTGCCTCGCCATTACATGCCTCAGCTCTATCTAACTTGAGGACAAGCTAGACTTTAAGTTAGGGGGGGTGATAACCTCCCATTTTGTGATGTTATCTTATTAGTTTTCCTTAGTTTTCCATACTGTTTCTTACATAAATTAGATAGAATCATTAACTTTTTACCTTATTGCTGACACATCAATAGATTAACTTTTCTCTTCTTTATCTTTGCAGAAAAACACAAAAAAAATTACAAAAGCCCCAAACAATCCCAATACCGTTTGAGGCCAAACGGTCCCAGGACCGTTTAAGGCCAAACGGTCCCAAGACCGTTTGAGGCCAAACGGTCCCGAGACTGCATGAAGGCTAAACGGTCCCGAGACCGCATGAAGGCCAAACGGTCCCGAGACTACATGAAGGCCAAACGGTCCCAAGACCGCATGAAGGCTAAACGGTCCCGAGACCGCATGAAGGATAAACGGTCTCAAGACCGCATAAGGTCAAACGGTCTCGAGACCGCATAAAACCAAACGATCCGGAAGACCGCATGGAGGCAAGGGCAAATGGGTTCAGGGCCCAAACGGGTTCAAGACTGTTTGGACCTCACTTAAGGCCTATAAATAAGACCTCAAGGGTCCTCCACCAGGGGAGAGTTTTTCAGACGTCGAAAGGCTGCTTCAATCACTCCAGAGCTCTTGCGACTTCCACCCTCTGCTCTGGGGCTGCCGGTCTGAGACCCATACTCCATCTCAAAGCTGCTTTCTCTCTCTCCGCCAAAGAAGGTGGGAAGAGGGAGATCTCGTCATCGCGCAACCTGTGAAGCTAGTGGATCGTTTCTCTCTCTCTCCAATGGGTTGACTTTCCTCTCTCCTTTATGAGGATGATGCACTCTCTCTCTCTTCTTGCCTCCTTCTTTGTCCTAGTCATGAGCGAGTAGTCTCCTTCACTAGGGTGCGGGGAGTAGCCCCGCTACCCATGTTTTCATATCATGTAAATGTAATCGATAATTTGTAATATAGAGTTCTTATCTTTTCAGTTCAACATCAAACGTTTAATGAATGCATGTTGCTTGATCTCCAACTTGTGTTATCCTTTATCGTTTAGTATGAATTGTCTACGTTTGTACTATTAGATTTGAAACTCGTTTGTATGTTGGTTCTTGGTGCACGTATCCACCATGCATCTATTTCGGTATCTAGAAGTGTATCTCAAGAAGTGGAGTAAACTCACTATCATTTGTTTCACTTTCATACTATGAAATGGAATCAGTTGACGTATGAAAGTGCAACCTTGGTAAGTCGAGGAACACACTTTGCGAGGGGAATGATGCAAAGTAAGTGACCGTTTGTTCGGGAATGGCTGGCGTTGCAACATTCCCGCACTTCTCATAGTTAGCTCTCCGAAAGGAAGCTAAGTCTACAAAGATACTAACTGACTAGACTCTTTTTGCAGGTTATGTTTTGCTTTGCATGTGTTGATCCATGTGTAGTGGTGGTGAAAAACCGATCACACCCTAGTGACTTTTATCATAGTTTAACTCCTTAGATTTACTTTCTTTCTTTACTTTACATATTTTTAGTTTAAAACAAAAAAACCAAACTTTCGATCTAAGTGCCTACTAGTAAGAGATTAAGTGAAACTTTAACGTTTTCCATCTTGTTGCTTGCAACAGGACCGTTGTCCTGAGGATTCGACCCTTAACTATACTACGATAAGACTTCCACGTATCCTAGCATACGTGGGTGGAGTTCTCTATCTAGTATATGCAAGGCTAAACCTAAAGAGTTATTATCTTTAGGATTTTTAGTTGGTGCACGCAATTCCACGTAAGTGGAAGCTCCATCAACAAAATTGGCACCGTTGCCGGGGACAACAGAACATTTTAATTTCATTTAGTACCTTCCTAGTTGGATAGGATTTTATACTTTCTTTTTAAATCATTAGTCTACATCTTCTTGAAACCATCATATCTTTACCATTATCTGAAGGTGTTTCCTTTTCTCTACTCAGGTGGAAAACATGTATGTGATCATCGCATAACCGTGGATTCTCCCCTGTTCCGGAGTACGACTCCGAGGTAGAGAGAAGCTTCCATCGCCGCATTCGACTCAATCGCCAACGAGCTAGGCTAATGGCTGACGATCAACGCCAGGCTATGTTGGTAATAGAGAGGGTCAATGCCGCCATCGCTGCTCAATGGCATAACTCATCACCGACACTCGTGCCCAAATCCAAGCGGAGATTCGTGCGGAGGAACATGCCCGCATAAGAGTTGAGACTGAGGCAGCAACCCAAGCTGCTCAACTGGAGTTAAGGAACAAGCAGCTGAGGGACTACGCTGTCCCAAAGAACTATGAGGATAACCACCCGGTCCGACCTCCGATTATCAATATCCCTAACTTTGAGATTCGGACCAAGTGGATCCAGATCATGCAAGGCATCTCTTTCTCTGGAGGTTCTGGAGATGATTGCATGGATCATCTGAAAAGGTTTAAGGTGCTGTGCCGCCTGGTTCTGCAAGCCGGAGTCGCTTTTGATGCTATAATGCTTCACTTGTTTCATTTCACTATGTCTGGGAGATCCCTGAGTTGGTATAACTCTCTTGACCGAGAACCTATAATAACTACCTGGGCTCCCCTTGAGGAAAAATTCTTAGAGAAGTTCTTTCCCCCTTCACTGACTTATGAGATCAGAGGGCAGATCAATCACTTCTCTCAGCTACCTAGAGAATCCCTTGCTGAAGCATGGGAAATGTTCAAAGAACTTCTGTACAAGTGCCCGCATCATGGAATCTCCCAGAACCAATTGATAGAAACCTTCTATCGGGGAGTAAGTGATGATATCAAACCGTTCTTGGATTCCTCATCTGGAGGAAACTTTATGAGGAAGAACTATGAGGACGCTTGGAAAATTGTTGCACTCGGAGATAAAAACCAGTCCAACTGGGGACGATCAGTAGGAAAAGGTGTCCTCAAGGTTTACAAAGCTGAAGAATCCATAGAAATGAAGGAGATAGTTGAAGACTTGAAAACCATAGTTCACAAACAACAAGCTCTCGAGACTTCTCTAGGAGAGATTGATAAGAAGAAAACTCCTCTAGTTCAACAAGTCAAGGCCGTCACAGGATCCTGTGAGGCTTGTCATGCTTCAGACCATCCGACCCTTTCATGTGGTATGCTTTATAATGTGATGATGGATCTGCTTCCACCACCACAACAATATGAACCCATTACTGATCAGTCTGAAGATCAGCTTCCAGAACAAGTCAACTCCATCCACTCTATCTCAATCAACCAAGGAATCACTCTGGATTCCAATATGGGAACCCTGCGGGAACCGCAAATCCACAGCATCAGACGCAGGGGGGACCTGCTAGTAGGTTACCACCTGGATTCCCAAACAATTTTAACCAAAATCAAGGGAACTCCAGGAATAACTTCCCTAGGGCTAACTACCCCAGAAATCAATCGGCTTACTATTAGTATACGCATCCTTCACTCCACCCACAGCTGCACACTCAGCAACCTCAACTAACGCTGCCTACACAGCAACCTAAGCAAGGGCAACAACCAATTACTCCGAAAAACGCTCCTATCCAACCGGAAGATGAAATATCCTTGATAAGGCAAATGTTACAATCACACCAAACTATGCTTGCTAACCAACAGGCTCAGCAGAAAGCAGTTGAAGCTCAACTTTCTCAGATCGCTGCACAATTAAAGCCCCCAACAGGTATGTTTGCTGGGCAGCCTGAATCAAATCCTAAGCATGGACAGAACAAGCATGAACAGTTGAATGCTGTCACCACCAGATCTGGACGCATTCTTCATGAAACTACCAAGATCACTCTGGATAATGATGATGCACCTGCTTTTATGATGAATGAGGGCTCACAACAAGGATTCGAAAAGCCTACAGAAGGCATAAAGGGCAAAGACAAAGAACAAGTGTCCGCAGAACCTGAAATCTTGCAATTTAAACCAAGGATTCCATATCTGGGTAGACTGTGAGAAATGAAGATGGACAACAGGTTTCAAAAGTTCAAGGAGGCGATGAAGAAATTGTACATTGATATTCCGCTCCTTGACGCTCTTTCCGAGGTGCTGGCCTGGGAAAAATACCTCAAGACCTTGTTATCAAGAAAGTACATCACCGAGGAGCAATAAACTGTTAAGCTTGCCCAGACCACTTATGACATCATCTTAAACAAAATGCCAAAAAAGAAGAAGGACCCAGGTTCCTTCGGAATCCAATGTTGCATTGGAAATGCATCTGCTAAAAAGGGATTAGCTGACCTAGGGGCCAGCATATCCATCATGCCTTATTCTATGTGCAAACGTTTGGGTTTCACCGAATTGCTTCCTACAACAATGACTATTCAATTAGCTAACTCCACCATAACAAAACCTCTGGGAATCATCGAAGATATTCCAGTAAGGATAGGCAAGGACGCCTACGTTCCATGCGACTTTGTTATCATGGATATTAAAGAAGACTAGAGATACCCGATTATTTTCGGCAGACCTTTCCTCGCTACTTCCAGGGCACTTATAGACGTCGAAGCTGGAACCATCATTCTTAGGCTCGGAAAAGAAGCAATTCAATTCCGAGTCCTTAATAGCATGAAAGGCCATAGTATCCAAGAGGAGGTCTTTCTTCTTGACGCAATTCAACAAATGCCATAATTAGAAATATCCGAGCCAGCTGAAGAACTCGAGAATGCTCTAATCAACCCGAATGTCGAGTTCTCTGCAAATGAATTAGTTCAGCAATGTCTTCAACGTCTAGAAAAGACTGAAGAAGCACCAAAGGCCACTTTTGAAGAACTTAATGCCATTACCATTATAGAAGCAACTGAGCCCCCAAAAGCCCCTGAAATGAAGACTTTACCCACATGGCTCAAACATGTTTTCTTAGATAAGGAAAAACTTTGCCCAGTTATCATCAGCTGTACCCTTATAGAAGATCAAGAAGAAAGGCTTCTGGATGAGCTGAAGAAGCATAAAAGGGTCATTGGATATAAGATAACCGACCTAACGGGCATAAATCCAGCCCTGTGTATGCACAAACTTCCAATGGTTGAAGAATTCAAGCCTTCTCGCGAACATCAAAGAAAACTGAATCCTAATCTAAAGGAGGTAGTTCATCTGGAGGTCCTCAAATTACTCAAAGCTGGCATGATCTATCCTATTTCTGACTCCCAGTGGGTCAGTCCTGTCCAGGTTGTTCCTAAAAAGGGGGGCACTACTGTAGTGCTCAACGAAAAAAATGAGTTAGTGCCTACCAAGACTGTAACAGGGTGGCAGATGTGTATTGATTATAGGAAGCTAAACAAAGCCACAAGAAAAGACCACTACCCCCTACCCTTCCTTGATGAAGTCCTGGAATGCCTAGCTCATCAAAAATATTTTTGTTATCTCGATGGTTACTCTGGGTTCTACCAAATACCCATACACCCGGAGGACCAGGAAAAAACTACCTTCACCTGCCCTTTTGGGACATATGCCTTTAGAAGAATGCCATTCGGGTTGTGCAACGCACCCTCTACGTTCCAACGGTGTATGTCTGCCATCTTTGCTGGTTTAACTGAATCCGTCATGGAAGTGTTTATGGATGATTTCTTAGTTTATGGAGACTCCTTCGAGAACTGTTTAATCAATCTTGGTCAAGTTCTACGACGTTGCGAGGAAACAAACCTTATCTTGAATTGGGAGAAATGCCATTTCATGGTAACAGAAGGTGTCGTCCTCAAACACAGGGTAAGTGAAAGAGGAATCGAGGTTGATAAAGTGAAGATCGATGTTATCTCAAAGCTGTCACCTCCAATGGACATAAGCGGAGTTCGAGCTTTCCTGGGTCATGCAGGATTCTACAGAAGATTCATCAAAGATTTCTCGAAGTTAGCTAAACCCATGACCCAACTCCTGACTAAAGATGCTGAATTCATATTCAATCAAGAGTGTATGCAAAGTTTCTCCACCCTCAAGAATGCTTTAATCTCCGCACCTATTCTAAGAGCTCTAGATTGGTCACAACCCTTCGAAATCATGTGCGACGCAAGTGATTATGCCATAGGGGCTGTTTTAGGACAACATATTGACAAGAAACCCTATGTTATCTGCTACGCATCCAAAACGCTAGACGAAGCACAGAAAAATTACACTACCACAGAGAAAGAGTTTCTAGCTATCATCTACACGTTTGAAAAATTCTACTCTTATCTGATTGGTTCTAAAGTCATCGTTTATACCGACCATTCTGCAATTCGATACCAGATTCAAAAACAGGATGCCAAACCCAGGCTTATCCGCTGGGTGCTAATGCTTCAGGAATTCGACTTGGAGATCAAAGATAAAAGTGGAGTGGAGAACGTTGTGGCTGATCACCTCAGTCGGATCGAGGTTGAAGAGAAAGATAAAATCCTTATCTGGGACTCTCTTCCTGATGATTAGCTTATGAAGGCCAGTCATGGTTTTCCTTGGTATGCTGATATCGTCAATTATCTAGCCACAGGGATTATCCACCCATCTGCTTCCTACAGGATAAAACAAAGTTCCTTCACGACATAAAACATTATTACTGGGACGAACCCTACTTGTTCCACCTTTGTGCCGACGGACTTTTCCGTCGTTGCTTGCCGGAAGAAGAAATCACCCCTGCCCTTGAGCATTGCCATTCAGGACCTACAGGGGGGCACATGAGTGCTAAGAAAACCACTCTAAAAGTTTTACAATCTGGTTTCTTCTGGCCTACTATAGCAAAAGATTCCTACGACTTTGTGAAAGCCTGTAACAAATGCCAATTTACTGGTAACATATCAAAAAGAGATGAAATGCCCCTCACTATGTGGCAGGAAATTGAGCTTTTTGATGTGTGGGGGGTAGACTACATGGGCCCTTTCCCTTCATCCTATGGCTTCTCCTACATCTTGGTTGCGGTGGACTACGTCTCAAAGTGGGTCGAAGTTGTACCTACTATGTCCAGCGATTCCAAGCCTGTTATTAAATTGTTCAAAGATATTATTTTCCCAAGATTTGGAGTTCCGAGAACTGTCATATCAGATGGCGGGACCCATTTCTTGGAATGAAGTTTTGAAGCCTTACTAAAAAAGTATGGAGTAAATCACAAAGACACCACGCCTTACCATCCACAGACTAGTGGTTAGGTAGAGGTATCTAATAGACAATTAAAAGCGATTCTTCAAAAGACGGTGAACAGAAACCGCACTGATTGGTCCACTAAACTTCCTGATGCCCTTTGGGCATACCGAACTACATATAAAACACCAATCGGAACAACACCGTTCCGTTTGGTGTACGGGAAGTCCTGTCACCTGCCAGTAGAGCTGGAACATAAAGCCTGGTGGGCCATCAAACAATTAAACTTTGATCTTAAAAGTGCAGGAGAGCATAGACAACTCCAGCTGCAGGAGTTAGAAGAACTCCAAATGACTGCCTATCACAGTGCCAGAATCTATAAGGAGCAAACAAAAATGTGGCATGATGGTCATCTCAAGAGAAAAGATATCGCCGTTGGTGAAAAAGTGCTCTTTTTCAACTCCAAGCTCAGGTTATTCCCCGGAAAACTTAGAACAAAATGGTTCGGACCCTTCACTATAAAACATATTTACCCAACTAGATCTGCCATTATTATAGACAACAACGGAGGAGAAAGGACGGTCAACGGTCACCGTTTAAAAAGATACTACACTCCAGAAGATAAAAGGCTGAGACAGACCATTGAAATTAAAGACCCCACAACATCAAAGATTCGTCGAGCCAGCGACGTAAAACCCAGGCGCTACTTGGGAGGCAACCCAAGATCTGAGTTTCTTCTTTTATTTTCTATCTTTTTAGGTTACTAAAAATATAACAATTCATATAACCAAAACAAACATAAAAAAATAATAAAATGAAAATATACAAAAAAATCTCATAATTTTACTGTTGTCCGTTTGACCTTAACCTTACCAAACGGTCCTGAAACCGTTTGGTCTCGAAACCGTTTGGAACCAAACGGTCTTCAACCCATTTGGAACCAAACAGTCTTGAAACCGTTTGAAGCCAACCGGTCTCAAAACCGTTTGGGACCAAACGGTCTTCAACCAGTTTGGAACCAAACGGTCTTGAAACCGTTTGGAGTCCAAACGGTCGCTAAACCGTTTGACCTAGGGTTTTTATCAGGTCAAACACCCATTTCCTATAAATACCACCCCAAGCCCTCGTTCCTTTCTTCTAGAATCTCGATTTTTTTCGCTCTCACTGTTTCATTCCAGTTTCTCATCTCTCCCGCGCGTACCATCGCTCTCTCGAGCAGACCATCGCCATCTCCGGCTCCCACCACCATCTTCGTCACCGCCAGAAACCTCGTCGTCATCTTCATGCGGCTCCTCTTCTCTACTTGCCCCTCATCGCTCTCCTCCAACTTCTCTCCCGCCACCGTCGTCACCTTCACCATCAGCTGCAGAAATGGCATCACCAGCAAAGCAACCAACAGGAACCGAAGATGCCCCTTTCTGGACTGAGGAGCAACTCCGAGAAGACCGTGCCAAGCTCCAGCAGGTCGTTGAAAACTACAACAAGATTGGGAAGGCTCCACAAAATGTCAAGATCATGGAAGTACTATGCGAAATTGACCGGATCAACAAATGCCTAGCAGAGGCACCTGAAGAGGAAGTGGAAGAAACATCTTCCGATGACGATGAAGGCTCAGAATACGGACCTACACTTGAGGCAGAATCCCCTACAACAAAATCAAAGGGAAAGTGAAAGGCTCAGGCAACCACCTCTGCACCACAACCTAAGAAGAGGGCACGAAAGCAGGTTCACCCAACCACCGCTAGGGAGCAAACCCTAGCAGGTTTGATTCCATCAACCACCACCACCACTCTGGCCACCATCACCGTCCCTATCTTTCCTCCCATCACCACCACAACACCACCACCAGAAAACCTTCACATCCATACCCTTCCATCCATCAAACAAACTCTGAAAACAACAAAATATATATGCCCCAGCATACTTATGAAGATGGGGATTTACAATAGAATCCTCACACTGCTTGATAACTCAAATCTATCCCGACCCTGCTTTGTTGCTGAAACCTCCTATGTTGAACCTACAATGGAATTCTTCACATTCCTAGAAAAAGAAGCAGTAAATGCTATGGATAGAACACGGGATGGAGGCGACTGTAGGCTGGTCACCAAGCTTTTTGGAAACAGAGTTGTCATCATAGAACACATGCTGAATGAAATCTTCATTGATAACCAGGAGAAACTAAAGAAAACCACGGTTGTTGCCATAGACAACCCCCAGTTCAACAAACACAACTTCTGGAAATCTTTAACGCGGATACCAATTTATGAGGCAAAAACATGCAAAGCCTCAAACATTCAATCGGGTTTTGTGCGCACACTTCACAAAATCCTTGTTGGTGCACTTTTCCCCAGGTCAGAAGGAGGAAATGTAATCATATCAGACCTCTTTGTTATCTGGTCCATCCTAAATGGGATGCCAGTCAACATTGGATGTCTTATGATACAAAAACTATCAGCTTTCGTCATGGGGAAAGAAATTTGCATGGGTGGTCATATCACATCTATTATCAAATACCTTAAGATGGATAGATTTCTACCCAGATGCACAAAAAGAAAGGGCGACATCCTTACCAACTAACAAACTTTAAAGAACTCCTTCATCATAAAAGAAAAGGATGGCAAGCTACATTATGTCTTCTGCCCTGCAGAAAAATCTTTCAGAACGCAGATCCCACTACCAGAACTTGTTGATTATGACAAGAACAAGCTCCTATTCTCAGATGACGAGCTTGAAAAACTCATCTCTTCGGTCAAAATCTCCGAAAAGAAAGCAACAGTGGGATAGACGGAGCTTAGCATAACATCCCCGGTAGCAAAACCAACAAAAATTCCTGCCAAACGACCTTCCAGAAGGCTTTTGCAGGCACAAGAGCTGTCAGGGACGCCAACATCAAAACCCCACCCACAATCAGTACCCACCCCCCATAGGAACAAATCACCACCTCATCACTAGACTCTTTCATAATGAGTCTAAATGTTGAACTTACTTCCACCACCACCCAACCATCCACCACCCCACCATCCTCCATTTTTCAACAATCAACCACTCTTCAACCATCTTCCACATCACCCTTCTCCACAACTATACCATCACCCCCACACTTCTTCACTTCGGGCACCTCATTATCCACTACAACACCTGAATTCACTTCCTTCACCTCCACCGTCTTTCCATCAACATTCCCGGACACACTCTTCTCTCCGTGTATGTCACCTCCCTTCTCATCCGCCACCACCCCGACACCGCTGGTGACCCCTTCCATAGTCACCACGCAGTTCGCGGGACCGCCAACAATGTCTTTTTCGCACGACACTACCACCACCATTCCACCCCGACCCCAGCCGCCCCACCCTTCAATAACTGGGGTCCCTTCTGCTAACGTCGGTGAGGAATTCAGACGTCAATTCGACACCATCCGAAACCTCCTCACCGACCCTTCTAACATATTAAATTCTATTTTTTCTTGTATGCAGGGTTTAACAAAACAAGTCGCCAAGATTGACGAGCAGAACCACGCCATGCGAAGCATCCTCCAAGGAATCCAGCAACGACAGGACATAGTGGCCAAGCAAGTCGATCATATCAACGACCACTTCACACCCTTGTCCGAGCTGGTCCATGGAGTAAAACGCCAGCATGAAGTGTTGGCGAAGCAGGTCGATAGGATCTCTACACAGACTCAACCTCTGCCGGAGACCCTCCATGAGCTCACAAAGCAACAAAAAGTCTTCATCACGTGCTTGGATGACATCAGCACAACCCTCACACAGCTCAATAATCGCCAAGAGGAGTCATCCAATACTGAACTCAATCAGGTAAGAGCTCAGGTGACTGACCTTACAGCACGACTCCTCTCTGCTGAAGGACGCTACTCCGATCTAAAGGAAACCCACGACGCACTGCTCGAGACACACGAGCATGTGCAAGTGGCATATGACGAACTACAATCCATCCATCGTCTGTGCAAAAAGGCAGCACACAAGAAAACAACATACAAATCAGTAGTGGATGAAGAAGAAGATGATGAAGATACAGACGAAGATTATGATTCCTTGGCTGACTCCAACAACAGTACCTCCTCAGATGATGATTCTGACGGCCCAGACAATGCTGGGGAGGGACCCAGCCAAGGAGCACAACAAGAACAACAGAAAGATCACCAAGAAGGTGATACAGATCCCAAATCCCCTGCTCACAATGAGCACGTAAACATATCTTATGGGGACTAATTCCTAGACTACTCCGCCATGGGATCTTTGGGGGAGGCTGCAAAAGAAGTATCTTTTGCTGAGTTCCACCAGTGTCTAATGGGAACCAGCACCAGTCTACCACCACCAACAGCTCAACAAGTTTTTGCACCTGAACCCTCGGTGCCCTTTCTCCCAGATCAAGAAGAATCTGAATGAGTACAACTAGATACAGACGAAGACCTAGATACTCCTTCCGATTCTGACAAAGATGAAGCTCTGCAACAATACATGGATGATTCAGAGCATCCTTCTTCACCTCCTCCTCAAGAGCTACCCCCACCGCCACCTCTACCTCACAAGATGCAAGACTTAGATATGGTGGCCATCTCCACCTTAGATGCACAGGATATCTTCATCCTAAACACTATAGTACATGATGTGAAAGAAGGGGGAGATGTTATCTACATCAACACAAAGACTCAATGCAAGTTGACACGTGAAGATTTCTGCTCAATTCTCCGACCTCAATCTACGGTAAACATGGCGATCTTCCGTGCTCTCCTTTCAAATTCTATTGAGATCTACAGAAGCTCCAAGTGACAGCAACCAGTTCTCAACGCCTCACCCACTCTGGGTTTGTGCTTATTGTACAAAGAACTACATCACAAATCCATTGAGAGGTTGCACAGGGGGATCGCAAGAAAAGCTAGATATATAACCGTGCCATTCCAAGTTTCTAGTCACTGGTTGCTCATGATTTTGGACACTGTCGCCCGCGACGCCAAAATGTACAATTTATGTGCCACTGATCTAAAGGCCGGTATAATTAACTTCGCTGCAATTGAAGCCGGGGAGGCAAGATGCATCCCTTTCCGGCTTCTTAAACTCATCTGGGCCGCATGCCCGTCTCTCCGCCAGGGTTGGAGCCAACCCTAGTTCCAAATAATTAACCCACTTGCCCAAGCTGCCGAAGGCTCTAGGGACAGCGCTTTTTATGTCATTCGACACATACTAGCACTAAATCAACAAGTTCCCTTCACAAAGATCATGAATGAAGATTTTCACTCCCTGCGAGGGCATTACGCCATGGAACTTATCTGTGATAGAAGGTTCTTCAACGACCCTACTATGGCGACAGATGACGTCCCTCACTACCTCTTTTCATAAATCCAACGTCCGAAAAGGAGACCCTTCAGACAAACACTACATGAGTTGGAAAGAGACAAGCAGCCGACCAAGGTCCCCGAGAAAAGTAGATGGCATCCTTACGACTTCGATCTGGCCCAAGATAAAGGAAAAATAGATTTGATAATGGGGGCAGCCATCAAGAGATCCCCATCACAAATGGTGCCCCTATCTGCCATTGAACCATCATTTCCAAATTTTGATCTAGAAGCCTGCAAGAGTCTTTCAGACAATGAACTTTGACTTATTATGTCAAAGCTCTATGCCGAAAACGAAGATCTTGTCTTTATAGATGAAGATATCATAGTTATGGCAGATTGCCTCTGAGAAACCGTGCAACTTAAAGGTTCTCTTTCAGTAAGTTTGATGGGTGCTTATCAATACTTACTCGAACGGAGGCATCCCACAGTATACATGGTGTCAGCTTACCTGAAGGATGATCTCTTAGGGCTGAAGAACTTCGGAACAATGGAGACACTCATCTCCTATCTTCAACATACAACTCCAAAGTTCATCATGCTTCCTTTCCTTCATCAAGAACACTGGATGCTACTGGCAACTAACCTACATGAAGGAACAACGATAATTTACAACAGTTCTGACAGCCAGTACGATCCAGAGCAAAGAGTATACACTACGACACCAAGGACGCCAACGGAGGAGGTGGCAAAGGAGTGTGCTGACAAATTACACGATCTTTTGAGTCGGCACACACGGGCGTATGATAAAGAACACTTCAAACCCCCATCCTTTAGCCACAAGTGCCCCCAGCAAATTCGCCAATCCAATGACTGTGGCTTCCACGTCCTCTACTTGATGTACACCATTTTGGTCCTCCAGAAACCAGTAGAGGACATGACAGATGTGGATTACCACACCCTCCGTGGAAAGTTTGCAGCAACTCTTCTACGAACTCATGGAGCGAACAAAGGACTCACAGAAGCCTATGCCCTTGTCAATGCGCTTCTCAACATATCACTTTGACACTCTGAGGACAGAGTGAATGATAAGCTGGGGGGGAGTACATTCGACAAGGGCGAGGTATCATTTTTCAATCCTTCTCCAACTCTACTCTCTCCTTTCACTCATTTTTTTCCCCTCCATAAAACTTGCATTTCACATTAAAATAAATCATGTGCATAATAAGTAACAACCCTTTTGGAAAGGACATCCCCTGCTAACTTAGAATCCAAAATTTCCTCAAAAGCAATAACAAGATTAGCTTATAGGCATATAATGGCAAATTAATAAATTACATTCACTTTTGGTTTTTATGCTTTTATTTCAATTTTACTTTGGACTCTTCAAAGGTCAATATCGAGGCAGAAATAAGCCAAGCTCTCAAGGATGAGAGGGGCATCATGCAACTTCCAAATCAAGAAGTTCCGCATGTGGACCAAAAAAAAGTGCATGTTGAAAAACTCTAAGAACAACTTTCCTCTCTTCAAAATAAAAGAGGCTTGGCCGCCCAAAATAATTTCACGAACAAAACCCCAAATCCCAAGACTGGGAGTCTTCGAATAAAAGCCAGAGAGTCGAATAAAATTATGAGAGTTGTGCCATAAATAAGGATCTATATAAAGAACCAATGAAGATCTCACCCGTCCGGCACATTCATCTGCCCTCATAAAGGCAGATGTGTCGTGCCCGGTAGTGAAATCCTAAGGTATCTAAATATATGAAAGGCTTATAAAGGACTCACCCGGCCGGTACATTCATCTGCCCTCACAAAGGCAGATGTGTCGTGCCCGGTAGTGAGATCCTAAAAGCATAGACAACCCCTCCCCCACTTGAAGGGGGAATTACACTTCAAGCCTTTAGCCAACCCTCATACCCTCTCTAGCTTCTAGTAGGTCCTTCAGAGAGGTATAAAGCTGATTAGAGTCAACAACATGTATAGAATAACGGTGGTCCCGATGCGAGCTACGAGATACGGAAGAAACCTGAGACCCAAGCAACTCTCGAAACCTGAAAGAATCAAGGCAAGCAATAAGACCCGATATGACCTTAGGAGAACTCAGGTTGAGAATTGAAGTAAAAGTATGGAAATCCTAATTAAATAAAATCACCTCACCATTACATGCCTCATCTCAATCTAACTTGAGGACAAGCTAGACTCTAAGTTAGGGGGGGTGATAACCTCCCATTTTGTGATGTTATCTTATTAGTTTTCCTTAGTTTACCATACTCTTTATTACATAAATTAGATAGAATCATTAACTTTTTACCTTATTGCTGACACATCAATAGATTAACTTTTCTCTTCTTTATCCTTGCAGAAAAACACAAAAAAAATTACAAAAGCCCCAAACGATCCCAAGACCATTTGAGGCCAAATGGTCCCAGGACCGTTTGAGGCCAAACGGTCCCAAGACCGTTTGAGGCCAAACGGTCCCATGACCGTTTGAGGCCAAACGGTCCCAAGATCGTTTGAGGCCAAACGGTCCCGAGACCGCATAAAGGCTAAACGGTCCCGAGACCGCATGAAGGCTAAACGGTCCCGAGACTGCATGAAGGCTAAACGGTCCCGAGACCGCATGAAGGCCAAACGGTCCCGAGACCGCATGAAGGCTAAACGATCCCGAGACCGCATGAAGGCTAAACGGTCTCAAGACTGCATAAGGTCAAACGGTCTCGAGACCGCATAAAACCAAACGATCTGGAAGACCGCATGGAGGCAAGGGCAAACGGGTTCAGGGCCGAAACGGGTTCAAGACCGTTTGGACCTCACTTAAGGCCTATAAATAAGACCTCAAGGGTCCTCCACCAGGGGAGAGTTTTTCAGATGTCCAAAGGCTGCCTCAATCACTCCAGAGCTCTTGTGACTTCCACCCTCTGCCCTGGGGCTGCCGGTCTGAGACCAATACTCCATCTCGAAGCTGCTTTCTCTCTCTCCGCCAAAGAAGGTGGGAAGAGGGAGATCTCGTCATCGCGCAACCTGTGAAGCTGGTGGATCATTTCTCTCTCTCTCCAATGGGTTGACTTTCCTCTCTCCTTTATGAGGATGATGCACTCTCTCTCTCTTCTTGCCTCCTTCTTTGTCCTAGTCATGAGCGAGTAGTCTCCTTCACTAGGGTGCGGGGAGTAGCCCCGCTACCCATGTTTTCATATCATGTAAATGTAATTCATAATTTGTAATATAGAGTTCTTATCTTTTCAGTTCGACATCAAACATGCATGTTGCTTGATCTCCAACTTGTGTTATCCTTTATATTTTAGTATGAATTGTCTACATTTGTACTATTAGATTTGAAACTCGTTTGTATGTTGGTTATTGGTGCACGTATCCACCATGCATCTATTTCGGTATCTAGAAGTGTATCTCAAGAAGTGGAGTAAACTCACTATCATTTGTTGCACTTTCATACTATGAAATGGAATCAGTTGACGTATGAAAGTGCAACCTTGGTAAGTCGAGGAACACACTTTGCGAGGGGAATGATGCAAAGTAAGTGACCATTTGTTCGGGAATGGCTGGCATTGCAAGATTCCCGCACTTCTCGTAGTTAGCTCTCCGAAAGGAAGCTAAGTCTACAAAGATACTAACTAACTAGACTCTTTGTGCATGTTATGTTTTGCTTTGCATGTGTTGATCCATGTGTAGTGGTGGTGAAAAACTGATCACACCCTAGTGACTTTTATCATAGTTTAACTCCTTAGATTTACTTTCTTTTTTTACTTTACATATTCTTAGTTTAAAACAACAAAACCAAACTTTCGATCTAAGTGCCTACTAGTAAGAGACTAAGTGAAACTTTAACGTTTTCCATCTTGTTGCTTGCAACAAGACCGTTGTCCTAAGGATTCGACCCTTAACTATACTACAATAAGACTTCCACGTATCCTAGCATACGTGGGTGGAGTTCTCTATCTAGTATACGCAAGGCTAAACCTAAAGACTTACTATCTTTAGGATTTTTAGTTGGTGCACGGAATTCCACATAAGTGGAAGCTCCATCAAACCCCTCGAGATCTCGGAATGGAAATGGGAACATATCACTATGGATTTCGTAGTGGGATTACCCAGGACCAGGAAGGGGTACGATGCTGCATGGGTCATCATGGATCGTCTCACCAAGTCAGCTCATTTTCTACATGTGAAGACTACTGTGAAAGTTTCTGAGTTGGCCGACCTTTATATACGGGAGATTGTACGTCTGCATGGGGTTGTAGCATCCATTGTCTCAGACCGGGACCCGAAGTTCACCTTAAAGCTGTGGAAGCAGGTTCAAGATTAATTGGGCACTAAACTGAACTTAAGTACAGCATACCATCCGCAAATAGATGGACAGTCAGAACGAATAATGCAGATTCTAGAGGATCTTCTACGAGCTTGTGTACTTGATTGGGAAGGCTCGTGAGACCATTACTTGCCTTCATCTGAGTTTTCCTATAATAATAGTTATCAGGAGAGTATTGGGATGCCACCATACGAAGCTCTCTATGGCTGATCGTGCAGATCTCCATTACATTGGGATGATGTCGGAGAACACACCTTGATGAAATCCGAGTAGATGCAGATGTATGCAGATAAAGTTGCACTGATCAGGAAGAGAATGAAGCAAGCACAGGACAAGCAGAAATCATATGCAGATGCTCACTGGTAGGAACGACAGTTCAAGGAAGGTGATCATGTCTTTCTGAAGATCCGACTGATTCAAGCTTAGGCCAAGAATAAGGGAAAGCTCATTCCTCATTATGTGGGACCCTTCAAGATCCTTGAAAGGGTTGGAGAATGTGCCTATCGTCTTGCCTTGCCACCTCGGTATAGTGCTATGCATTATGCCTTTCATGTATCTAACCTGAAGCCTTATGTCAAAGACCCCAGTCACATTCTGAATCATGAGCCTCTCGAGCTGAAAGATGATCTGTCTTATGCTGAATCACCAGTCAAAATCCTCGATTTAAAGACAAAGGAGCTTCGCAATAATCGGCGTATAGATATGGTGAAAGTTCTTTGGAGCCACCATGATCAAACTGATGCTACATGGGAGCTCAAGTCCAAAGTCGAGCGGAAATATCCACATCTCTTTCAGGCTGCTTGAATTTTGAGGAAAAAATTCTTAAAAGAAGGGGAGAATGTGACAAAGTGAGTTTTATAATATTTTTCTCTCTCTTAAAAGTTTATTATCAAATTTTTGTTGTCAAATATATCCTCATAAAATTTCCTCACTCAATTGAATAAAATTGCGTCACAAATTTTAAAGAAAATGCAAACCCTTGTATGCTATGATGATAAAATATGTATTAATGTATTTAGTAAATAAACATATCAAATTTTGGAATTTGGATCTCAAACTTATACCAAAGCTTCACGACGACCTTATAGAACAACCCCTACAATTTGGTTACAATTGGGTCAACGGATTGGGAGATTTGACCAATTGAAATTGGTACATATTCCACTCATTTTTGGATCTAGGATCTTAGTTATCAATTAAATGGACAAATTAATGTGTCACGCGGCCCATTAAGCTCTTGGGTGATGACCTAGTCTAGGCCTTGAATCTCAGAGCGTTGATCATCGATCCAACGTAGGACCTACCTCCCGCAAAGGGCGGGGAGACCGGAAGCAACCTGAGCCTCAGCCAGGCTCCATCGCACCCACCTTTTTGAATATCTATTCATGTAGATGTCTTCCTCTTGCAATTCTGTGGCTGGATATACCAGTTTTGACCGGGTCTCATGCGCCATTGCGCCAACCCAACAACCATGACGTAGCCTACTCTCACTCCGACGATGGGGCTTTTAGGGCTTCCTTGCCTAGCCTCCCTCACGTCTATTTAATGCCTCCATTAGCTCCACTATGCTCCCTTTACTCTTTTCCCTGCTTCAATTGTGAGCACAGACACCCCGAGCATACACCCCTTCCCACCTTCTTCAACCTCCACCCACCACCACCCAACAAGCTCCACAACATCCTCTGCTCCTTTCTAACCTCCCCCCCGCATTCGCCTAGACCCCACGCTTTCCCCCATCACCACCACGAGGCCTCCGATCACCTCCCACTCCAAAACGGCCTCAACTCCGACGACCTTGCCTGCCCACGCGGAGGTGACGAGATACGTAGAGCCTTACACCCTGTCCTGACCCTCTCTGGCTTCGAAACAAGCTACTGAACCCACCTCAACTCTTTCCCACTCGCGAGCAGCACCAAGGGGCGAGCTTGATCTCGTCGGAGTCCCTCCTTCCCTGCTGGAGCAAGCAGCAAACCACGGGATCGAGCCAGGAGCGTTTGATCAGTGTAGATCGACCCAGGAATGCCAGATCGGTGTAGATCAATCTGAGCCGTTGATCCAGTCAGATCTGGCCATTGATCGAGGTTATTTTTCCTTTCTTTTATTTAGTTATTCTTTTCATTACTCAAGGAAATACATTACCTTAGAAAAATCATAAAAGATGCTAGGAATATTGGATTATAGCAAAAACATATACCATTTTGATCAGAAAATATTATCTATCCAAATAAAATGTTACGAGGACCTAGACCGTTGACTTTTTCAAAAAATAGTTGCCTAAATCCTAAATGACTTCCTTAATTATAATTAATTGTTGATAATAGTTTTCCTTGATAATATCTGACTGTCTACAATATATTTAACCCTAGATGAAACCCTATTTTCTAAATAACTAGAAACACTATTATAAGATGATAAATGACCAAAGGATTGGAGGAAACCCTAGATCTAGTTTCTCTTTCTACATGGAATTAAAGATATATCTTTATAACAAAATTAATATCATTAGATGATAATTAGTGATTATGATTGGTCTGAATCATTAAAACGAAACCTGATGTTATGAATGGTTAATATGTTGAGGGTTACTTTCCTTTTTTTCCAACCATCTTAGAAACCCTAATTTTTGGAAATCTTCTAATTGATCAATTAAATATTATCTTTTAATCAAAATAGTTTATGATGGATTAGACCTGATGTTATCTCTAATCCCAATTAAAATATGGAAAATCCCTGATCTGAATTAGATAACATAAAAGGAATAATAATGAAAAACATATCTTAGCCTTGGTCACTTGGACCAATAGTAATGTTGTACCCTTGCTTTCTGTGCAGGGTGACTTATTTCTTGTTGATTCTAAATTTTTGGACATCTGTTTTAAACAAGCAGGTACGTGGTTTTATAAGTATAAGACTAGATTTCAAGTTGCCTATGCTATATAATATCTTGAATGTTCGTATTTGGATATGATTGTTTGGATGAACTAGTATGAGTTATACTTCCCCAAATTTAAGAGAAACATAAATGATTATGATGGGTTGTAGCTACTAGAGCACATAGCCTGGTGTGGATGTATGTTGCCTAACATGGATGTATGATTCCTTGGCCCATGTTAGATGTATGGTGATATTCTATTGCCCACACTAGATGTAAGTCAAGTGCAATAGGTGTAGTACAACCGCTTCAAAATGAATGTATTAAAAGGGTGTTTACTTGATTTTCGCCTTAAGAAATGGTTTTATCTCTCTTTCTTCTTTCTTCAAATATTTTCCTTTATGCAACCTTATTAGTGTAACTTTTTACCACGTACCAACTTTGTTGATGTTGTGTTTCTCATATTTTCTAGGTGCAAGGAACAATTGACAACAAAGTGAAATGCATGCTCAAAGTACCTGAAGGAATAAAATAATAAACATGGAGGATATATTAGATAGATATTTTCCTCTTATCTCATTTCTTGCTAGATGTTAGTTTAATTCTTTTCTTACTTGATATTGAGGATGATTGAGATCCTATGTAATAAAGTTAACTTTCTCTAGAACAATATTTTCTCTCCATATGTAATGACTTTATTTTATCTATATGAATGAATGTTCGTGTGGCATTATATGATGATGTGGACTAGATCTTGGCTCAATCTCTATTTTAGTTGACTACCTTAATCTCTTATATTTTCCCTCTTGACATCTATAGATATGAGTGCACACATATCTATGAATGTCACTATGGAAAGTATATACAAATTGGGGGACGTCACACAAGTTGTGGAGGATAGCTATGGTCATGACTCATATATTTTATGTGATTGAGAAAGGTTGCAGTCGTGTCTCGATGATTATGCATGTGACAAGATTGGAGGACAACTACGGTTGTACCTCAGATGGTAGGGTATGCGTACCCACCTCCTTGCATTAGTTTTGTGACCTTTACCAAGGAAGGACTAGGTTGTTAGTAGCTTGACCTTATGTGTCAATGTGGAGGACCCGTACTGACTGGAGGTGGAGAAAATATTAGGAGTACGATTCTTCCTAGATCTTATATGGCACTGATTTTGACTTAGCAGTGGTCAGTTGGATTTTGAGTGGTATCCTCAATTTTCTAAGGGTCATAATAAAAGATGTAAGACAGCCGTGTAGCATATCTATTTAGGGTTATACACAACACTTCATATTGGATGAAAACTCTTGTTTTCTTTCTTTTCAGTGAGATCATGTATAGTACAATAAAAGATAATAGATATGCTTATGTTGTAGGTATCCTCATGTTGTAAACATACTTATGTTGTCAAATATACTAACATTGATGGTTAAGATGTTGCTGCTAGCTATGTCTAATATTACTAGCCATCCCTATGTAATTAGAAATGCTCAAACTGTTAATCATGCATATGTAGTTCATTGTGTTATGATGTTAGTTCTACTTATGATATAGATCTATTCCCTTTATTTGAGATGCAAATATTAATAGCCATGTTATGTGACTAGACATATTCATGATGTCAGTGAAGCTTATGCTACTAGATTGCTTGTACTATTAGCAACGAATATGATGATAGTCAGATTAATGATAATGATTGTTATTATATGCAATTTGATGATATTTGAGTAGATATCTATCGAAAGAAATGGATTTATTTGTTACCTGTATATGCATTTATGATCATGCTTGTTGCTAAGATGATTTGCTTAATTAGTTTAGTATACTTGAACTGTTCAATTTGTTCAATTGATTGTTAAATACTCCAACTTCTTAGTTATCTACTATTTAAAATGTTGTAATCAATAAGCGTTATTGGAGGTTATATCTCTTGCTGGGAAATGGGTCTTACCCTTGTGGTTCGCAACATTTTTTTTCAAGTAATCAGAAGTGACAAAAACAAACATGTGGCAGAAAAGGGGAGCTATAGTAATGAATCTTTGAGAAAGTTGTTTAGATGTATAGTGTGTCCTAGAGTCATCCCTGTACTCTCAGGTCTGGGTAGGAAAAGTTTGTATATGGTGTTTCAAATGAATCATACTTTTGTTAGCATATTAATGCTTATTTGTGTGGCATATAGGAATATTGTTTTCCTGTGTATATATGTTGTGGCTAAGGCGATAGACCAATTTGTATCAAATGCTTGACATAGTATGGATAGAAGATAGATGTTGGGATCTTATGAAAATGTTTTTGAGTGAGTGTTGATGTTAAAATCGGTTTTAATTTACCCTTATTTTTGGGTATGTGATTAATTAGTGATTGTTTGTGTTTTATGTTTTGAGTAATCTCATTTACTGTATCAAGTTCTCACAAGTTGGTATCAGAGCTTTAGGTTGACTGAGTCTACATGGACACTAGGACTTAAGACTAGGATGATGTCTAAGTTAGGAATGTGACACAAAAACATGGTGCATACTACCTAATCTTAGTACTTGGATGCCATGGCCAGGTATTCAATTATTGAAGAAAGGTAAGTATGGAACTCTTAGATTGTTATCTTTTTTATTACTCTGATCAAGTTGTCATTTTCAGACAATCTAAAGAGCATAATGAATAAGAAATAATGGTATGAATATCTCAATCCTACCTTAAAGAAGATGAGAATTACATCATAATCTATCAAAAACTTGAATGTTTGGTAACTATAAGAGAAAGATACAACACCATGAAATCTAAATCTAAATACAATAAGAAAAGGAGGAGTTCTTGAAGATGTGATTCAAGAAGATAATGAAGTAAAAGACAGATAAGTCTATGCTTATAAAGTGATTCAAGGTATGAAATTCACATAATATGGAGATAACTCCAATGATAAGTATAAAATGAGAAGATAAATGAGAACAATGACAAAGGAATAAGGTGGAACCTGAGTTAATCTCAGACCAACCTATGTAAGTAAGAAAGTGTTAATGTAAAATCAACGTGGAATGTGAAAGAAATTAAGGCAGAGTATCCATGTTTAATGAAGAAAATGTGGAATATGATGAATTACCTGTTGATAAGTGGCTGAAAAATATAATAAAATAAGAGAACATACCCAAGTGTGATAAATAGTCATCGAGGAAGGAGTAATGGGATATGTTAATAGTGTTGATTCCTATGCTAATGACAAGGAAACCAAAATGGAAAAGGTAAAATGATACATAAGAAGTTGTAACCTACATAATGAAAAAAGAATTGGTTACCTTTTTGTTAAGTGAACCTTGAAAAATACTACTATGATGTGGGAAGTGTGTTTCCCTTTGTGTCTTTCCTTTCCAGGGAATAAATTTCAAGTGGATCATTTCCACTTAGTATGTGTGGATTTTTTGTAAACATGAGTGTGGATAGCTTATTATAGCATAAGGTTTTTTGGACTATGGTTCTAAGATCATAAAGTTTGTGATGATTTTGCTTTTGAGACTTCCAATAATTAGGAAGACTCCTCTTATATGTCTGGATACCTGTTATGTTGGTAGAAGTGGATGAAATAATGATGTGAAATCCTTATAGCACATGAAGTGGATACCAAGGTAATGAATCCTAGTATCCAAGATGTATCAACAATATGAGAAATATGTGAAGGTTGGAGATGTTTATTAAATTAACACTCCAAGTATTCCTCTCCCTTAGAGAGCGAGAGAGAGAGAGAGTTGATGATGACCCTCTAAATGTTGTTTGGAAGGAAAAACAAAAGTGACTCTATGATGTTGTGTATGGTCTAGTGATAGATGGGAAAGCCCACTATCAAGTATAGATGGTTTGTTGTTACCGTAGATATAATTTCAGGATGACAACTAGAATTTATAGTTGAAAGTTACTATTAGATTTGTACAGGTGGCACAACAAGTTTCTACATTTAATATTTGCAAATGTCTTCTTATGTGGAGGTTTTTGTTCTGAGCCAAGATGAGATATGTATGAATGATGTGATATCACCATGATATGCAAGTAAGAATGTAATGGTAATAGGATGAAGTGCGAAGGAAGTACCCATCTTTGTTTACCTTGGATTTCGGGGGCGAAATCCCTGCTAGGGGTTTATAATTGTAAGGTCCCTAAATTTACTTAATGAGTTGAATAAGATTAATTATCATAATTTAACTTATAACCCTAATATAAACTTTTTATATGTTTTGAAATCATAATACAAGCTTAAGTTTAAATTTGGTCCAATTTGGACATTGTTTGAGCAAGCTATGCAATTTTATGCACATTTTGGACTTTTGTGCAATTTACCAAATTGATAGGTTTTCATCGAAATATATCACTTGCATTATGTTCCTTGGATATTATCTCATAATTCTTGATCTTTTTGAGCCATGGGGTGCCTATTTAAACCTTGGTTTAAAGGTGATTTCTCCAAGGGTATTTTAGGATTTACCCTTCATGGATGAGCTACCTCTAGTAGCTATCAACTAATGAATTATTTGTTTTTCTTGGAAATTCATGAAACGAGGGATAAACATGTCTATATGGATGGTGGGGGAGATTCTTGTGTGTTTTCTTGTATATTCTTAATAGTCTAAGACCATGGACACTTGGAAAGATATTAGAACTTCAACTTTTTCTTTTTCTTTATCTTAAAGCTTCATATACTTTTCCCTAAGCATAAAAATGAGCCATTTTCTCTCCACCACTTCCCTCCTTCCAAAAAAATCGTCCTCCCTCTGTGCTTCTAATAATTTTCCATCCAAGGTAGAAGAAAGAGGGGACCTTCTTGGAAAAAGAATATAGCGTTGCAAATGACTTCCATTTAGGGTTTAAAAAGCTTCCTTCTAGTGATCTTGAGCTAAAAGAGTAAGAATCCCCTTCTTTACTCTGTTTATTTATTTTTTATCCTTCCTCCTACCATTCTTCAGGTTAGAACCTTGCTGTTCCATGGTATAAATTGCTCTAAAGATCTAAAACCCTACCTTTCTTACTCATTATGCTTAGGGTTTGCTCATTTGATGAAGAAAGGTGCTAGATGGACGAGTTCATAGCTTATGATTGGATTTTCTACCATACCTTCTCAAGTTTTCTTTTATGTGGGGTTTCATCTTCTCATTAGAGGCATGTTTTATAACTTGCACCATGTTTATTTCTTACTATAAGCTTGCTAATTCATGTTCTTGCTGGAAAATGATGATTCATGCACTAAAAAGCTATGCTAGACTTGGATTTCGATTTTTATAATGTTCCATATTCTAATTTCAGTTATAGATGAACCTGTGATCATGTGTATGTATTCCTAAGGTATAATATGACTTTTCTCAGGTTGGTTTGATAGCCTATGGTGCTAAGCACCTATCAACCAATGGTCAATTTTAGGGTTTAAAGCTGCTTTCTTCTATAAACCCATGACCTGATGATGGTACCATTTCAACAACCCTATGTTGTTGTCTTCATGACAATTGATGGTCAAGATCAAATGTGTCAGATGATGGTGAAAACCTATGGTCACCCCCTTAGGTCATGTTTTGGATCGATTAGAAGTTTAATGATCAACCATTAAGTACCTTATTGATGTTACCAATCAATGATGCCATTAGCTCAATATTTGATGCTCATTAATGAATATAGTGCTTATCTAAAAACCTATGGTGACTTAATGGTCACTAATGATTGTGGATCAGGTTTCCACAACCTATGGTGAATTAATCATATAGTTGCAACATCAATTAAGCCTTAGACCGACAATTTCTTCGGTCACTTGATGAAATGGTATAATCTATACTGTATTTTAACATATGAACTTGACCCAATGGTCAAGATCTAATATTTATTCCTCTAATAAAGTGGAATGATGGATAATGTAATATGTTGGTCCTAATAATGTGATTTATTTGGTTTCCTTTATATGATCAACTTAAGGAGCTTACTTGTTGACAATGGATGGCTTGTTTTAAATGAACAGTAGACTGTGGGTTTGACCCTACTCTCAATGGAACTTTTTTTGTTATTAATCAAGGTATGTATAGGGTTAAATGGTGACTCTTTCTAGATCACAAATCAAGGACTTCATTGGTGTTTTACCCAAGGTCTTTGCTTATTTAAAAAACCACTGGTCTTACCTTTTAAAGAACTAATATTTCTGGGTGACATTGTGGTATGGTGATATGGGTTGAATGATGATGGAACAAATGGAGGGTTACCCTTAATAAAGTAGTCTTACCTATTCACTCATATGATAGAAGGGATGATAACCATCTTGTGTTGATATGTAACTCTAATGAGGTATATCTTGTTATACCTAGCATTAATGTAACTAAATGATGGTAATTGGGTATGAATAGTCCTTGAATGACTAATACAATCATGGAGTACTCTATTACTGTTGCTGAAACCCTAGTAAGCTATAACTCAATGGTTACACCTTGATTTATGTTTGAATTCATAGTAGATAGTGATATGGAATGTGATGGTGCTGCTTCACCTTATGCATCCATGATCCAACGGGGATGCCGTGAGTTAGGGTTTGGGTATAACTATTCATTAGTAACATTAATATAATTTATCTTGTTGAACCTAACTCTAATGCAAATAGATAAAGATGAGTATTAATGTTTAACATTCTTATATGATGTAATGATGGTGGAATAACCTCCTTAATATGATCATAACCTTAATATGTTAATTGATGGTTATCATAGCCACATGGTTGATACTTTCTTAAGCTAAACATGTGCATTATGCATATGATGAGGGTTAATAATATCTAGATTCCTTGCATTTTGATGTAATAAAGGAATGTTCTTAATGTTAATATAACCCTGCTATGATTGTTTATGAATATCTCCTAGCTCATTAATGCAATATTGTGTTGATCCGGTGTATTGTATGTAAATGATGTTGTTGAGCCTTGTTATAAGGCATGCAAAGATAATGATGATCTTGCAGGGAGTAATATGATGGTCTTAATTACCTTTGGGCATGGTTGAGCCCTGAATGAGGTGTAATCCTCTTATGTTGATAAGGATTGATACCATGTGATATTGTGAAAAGGATTTATATCCTATGATAGTATGATGGTCTTAATGACCTTTAGGCATGGTTCAACCCTAAATGAGGTGTAATCCTCTTATGTTGATACAGGTTGATACCCTGTAATATTGTGAAAAGTATTTATATCTTGTGATAGTATGATGACTAGTGTGGTCTCATGAATGGAAAGTGAATAGTACCATGTGAGGATGAGATGAGAAATTATGTTTCATATATTTTATATCTTTTAAATGTTGTGATATTTATATGCTTGCTAGAAGTGAATTAGGGTTTGTATGTCCACTTGTTTGATGCAACCTTAATTCACCCAATCGGCATAACTAATTAAGTGAAACTCTATTAATGTAGTGCCCTGTGCCATAGATCCATCTGATTGTCAGAACTTGCCAGATGGTGAAACAAGTATTCCTAATGGAAACTCAAAGCGCATATTGTTGAGTATGTGGGGGTGGCAAGTTAAGGATATATCCATGTCATCCACAATGTAGGTTGTAGAGGATGGCTATGGTCATGCCTCATACATCTAATGTTATTGAGAACAGCTGTGGTTGTGTCTCGATGGTTATATATGTGACAAGATTGGAGGAAAACTATGGTTGTACCTCAAATGGTAGGGTATGCGTACCCCCCTCCTTTTACTAGTGTCGTGACTTGTACCTAGGACATACTAGGCTATTAGCAGCTTGACCATATGTGTCACTGTGGTGGACCCATACTGACTAGGGGTAGAGAAGATCTTAGGAGTCCAGCTCTTCCTAGATCTTGTATGGCACTGATTTTGACTTTGCAGTGGTCAATTGGATTTTGAGTGGTATCCTCAATTTCCTCAGGGCATAATAAAAGATGTAAGACAGTTGTGTAGCATATCTATTTGGGGTTATACATAATTCTTCATATTGGATGAAAACCCTTGTTTTCTATCTTTTCATTGAGATCATGTATAGTACAATAAGAGATAATAGATATGCTTATGTTGTAGTTATTCCCATGTTGTAAACATACTTATGTTGTCAAATATACTGACATTGATGGTTAATATGTTTCTGCTAGCTATGTTTAATATTACTATCCATGCCTATGTAATTAGAAATGCTTAAAATGTTAATCATTCCTATGTAGTTCATTATGTTATGATGTTAGTTCTATTTATGATATAGATATGTTCCCTTTATTTGAGATGCCAATATGGATAGTCATGTTATGTGACTAGACAAATTCATGATGTCAGGGATGCTTATGCTACAAGATTTCTTGTACTGTTAGCAAGGAATATGATGATAGTCAGATTAATGATAATGATTTTTATTAGATGAAAATTGATGATATTAGAGTAGATACTCCAACTGCTTAGTTATCTACTATTTAAAATGTTGTAATCAATAAGCATTGTTGGAGGTTATATCTCTTGCTCAGAAGTGACAAAAACAAACATATGGCAGAAAAGAGGAGCTATAGTAATGAATCTTTCAGAAAGTTGATTAGATGTCTAGTGTGTCCTAGATTCGTCCTGTACTCTCAGGTCTGGGCATGAAAAGTTTGTATATGGTGTTTCAAATGAATCAGACTTTTGTTAGCATATTAATACTTATTTGTGTGGCATATCTGAATATTGTTCTCCTGTGTATATATGTTGTGTCTAAGGCGATATACCAATTTGTATCAAATTCTTGACATAGTATGGATAGAAGAAAGATGTTTGACTCTTATGCAAATGATTTTGAGTGAGTGTTGATGTTGAAATCAGTTTTAATTTACCCATATTTTTTGGGTATGTGATTAATTAGTGATTGGTTGTGTTTTATGTTTTGAGTAATCTCATTTAGTGTAACAGGTTCTCACAGTTTTACTTCATGTTGCAAACTTCAGAAATTCATATCTTTGTAAAGCATGATGGAGAAGTTTTATTTTGTCTTGTATCAAACTCATTTCCATTTACTGAAAATTTACTAATTATTTGTGGTTATTTGATAAAGCATGGATCATGTATATATGGTAATGGCCCTTTCCCTCTCAATCGTCCTAAATAGGGGATAATAGGGGGAGGGGTCATTACACAACATATCACTAACATAAAATGAAAGAATGATGAAATTATCACATGCGAATATCCTAAAGTAGACACAACTGTGTGCTTCAGTGTTATAGTGACCTTTCTTTAGAATAAATGAATCACAAATATTGTTTCACTTCTTGTGTGCCTATTTCAATGCATGGAGACTATTCTTCAACCTAAAAACCATGTGTTCTCTTTCTTAAACTACAAATCCTTCAACTTTCTATATATAGAACACTTCCTCTAGCTCGTCATGGATGAAATTTGTCCTCACATCAAACTTCTTAATATCATGGTCCAAGATAGTTTCTAAGACCTAAAAAGTAAAAATGGAAGCAATCTTCATGACTAGAGAAAATATCTCATCAAAGTAAATCCCTATTTTTTTGAAGTACTTCCATCACACATATAGTTTCTATCTCATAGTCTTGTAATTATCCTCGTTCTTTGGTTTGAAGATTAACTTGTTCTTTTTCAAGACAAGACATCATGGACCCAAGGGTATTATATAAACTTGGTTTTCAGATGACATGTTTCCTATTTATGTTGTTTCTAACTATTATTTTAGGAGGTACATGATAATGTTTTACAATAATTGACATGCGCATGGCACTTTCTATGAGAAAATATTTACTTGTATTTAGATAGAAAAGCATGTAAAGTGATTCAAAAAACCATTAGTTTTGTATCTAGTAATAAGATTAATAACAATGATCAAAATATACCATTATTTCCTTTTCAGGTCCTTAGAATGACGTAGAAATTACAATATTTTATTTCTTATCTATCTAGAACCAAAATTCTATTTTTAGAACCTTTATGGTCATTGGAATTCTTTGTCGAACTCATAGTCTGACCAAGCACATCTTTATCGAACTCTAGTTGGATTGTGACATAGTCAAAATGACCTAGTTTCAGTTTGCTAGCAATTGTGTCAAATTGATACACAACCTATACACATAGGTCAAAGTAATGTTTGATTGAAGTTGATCTCAGTCAAAAAATAGTTTGGTTGAGAGACTGTCCTAACTCACTTTCTTCTTTATTTAATTTTTGACTCAAGCCAATGATTTTATCGACCAACGATACCCATAGACTCTCAGATTGGGTTCCATAGACTAATCATAGTCCTTTCCTATATAAATAGACCATATCTTTTCACTTGAATGTACATTTGAGCCATATAGTTCATTTGAGAAAAGACCCTAGAGTTATGTTATAAAAATATTATGTTGGTGCTTAAGTTTTAGCTTCTTCATTGATAATAGATTTTTTTATCTTTGCATAAGTTTATCTACTATTACACTTTTCTTAATTATAATTTCTTTCTTTCAATCTCACTCACATGTGAATAATCTAGAGGTTCTTCGAGGTGAATGAAGCAGAATTCAATCTATAAGTGATGATAGTCCTCCGTCCGCCTAAAAAGTAGGAAAATAGGTGGCGACCTTCCCATGTCCGCAAGTAAGAAAGGGTGTCAGTTGTAGTTTCCCAGAAGCTCTACAAAGAAATAGTGGTGATTTCCTACAAACAAGATCCAAATGCGATATGAAAAGGTTTGATCTTTATTTTTAGTTTTGGACATATAATCTTATTTGTGTTCCCTCTCAACCATCAATAAAGATTGGTTATACAATCCGAAGTGGTTTAAAATCCAATTAGGTGTAAATTAAGGAATTTTAATTATTTCTAGATAGCGCTACATGACCTTATTCATCATTTTCCCTCCTACTTTTACTTTAGTTAGTTTTTATCATAATTTTGTACTTGACATTTATGAGTAGAAATATCCAAAATTTTCTATTTATCCTATTCACCCCCTCTAGACTACTTTCAATTGGTAGTAGTGAAGGTATTGTAGGTAATTTCTATCAAAGGTAAAAGTATGGGAGAAACAATTGTAGGAATTCTCAACTTGGAGGGATTCTACAACTACCACACAAGCATCCACTCTTCTATGGTTATCTATATCAGAAGAGGAGGATGAATTTCTTAATTCAAGGAATCAACCATATCCTATGGAATTTGGTTGTTAGAAAATACAAGGCACATGCAACATTAATGATGCATTGATAATGAGATGATAAAAATGCTACATAAAATATCAAGGAAACAAGTATCATTTTTTTCACTTACTTTCCTAAATTATGTAGTTTACCATATTATGATTTTCCATTTTAAGATTGGGATAAATATCTTTGTTACTTATTAAGGAACTAACAAAGTCAAAGCATCCAAGATTCACATGCTTGGTCATATGTTCGAAGTATTTAGATTGAAAAGAAAGAATCTATTTCCCAAATGTATTTTAAGTTTTTTATCCTTATTAATGGTCTAACATCACTTGGAATATTAATTACAAAAAGAGAACATGTCTCTAAGATCTTGAGATCTATCACTCCAAGATTTGCAAATAAAGTATCATCAATAGAAGAACATATTAATCTCAATATCTTAAAATAGAAGAGATGATTGGCAAACTTGAAACATATGAAGTCAAACCCCAAGCCCGAGATGATCAAGAAGATGAAGAGAAACCTAAAAAAAATAGGCTTCTTGAGTGTCAAATTTCTTATTGAAGAATCCTGCAATGAATAAGTATACTTTGTAAAAATATAGTTTTCAAAGAGTTTCTAATGAAAGATCTTTGCCTCCCTCATTCAAGTGTGAAGAATACGATACCTTAAGAGTGAGTTTTCAACACACAAGAAAGAAGTTTGTATGATGAAAGTTAAATAGAAGGCACATGAATGAGAAAGAACACAAGGAAACTTAAGATTAAAATGATTACAATGTGGTCATTCAATGCATAATGCGAAAGGAAGAATTACAATGAAAACTGACAATATCATGTCTCAACAATTAATTGGAAAATTGTGGTTAAACCCAAGAAAAGAACACGAAGATATTTACCACTCTTGATATATGGCAAAAACTAGTGAAGAAGAGTCAAATGATGTAAATCTACTTGATGTCTCAAAAGAAGAACTTATGGTACACTCTATTTCACTATAAATAAAATGTTAGCTTATAACAATACCCAAAGATTATCTAAGCTAGTATATCATCTACATGAGAAAATGTGTGACCTCAATTGTGAAATTTATGAATTCAAATCATCTCCATTCACTTGTGATGATAGCTTTTGTTTTTCAAATTGAACATAGACGCTATAGCGATTAATAACACATGCTTAGCTAGACACAATACTGCTCTTATAGATAAGTTTATTGTTAACCAGACTCAACCTATCATATGCAATCATAAAGATTATGGTCACATAGTTGATCAAAACAAAAATATCTCTTCTAATGTTATAACCTGAAGAAACAATCTGTCATTCAGTGAGAGTAAACAAGCAACACAAAAATACAAGGTCAAAATTCCAAAATAGGCAATATGTTTTATAGCACCCACTTTGTCATTCCTGTAAACTACTATCTAGAAGTGCTCTTAAATACAAACCAAGGAACCATCCACAAAAAAAGATATACTAAAAAACATTAGTGAGGACTAACCACTCATTTAAAAGACAAACTATAAGGAGTGGGACGAATGAGGATCTACTCCCTATATAATTTTAGGAATAAATCCATCTATTCCATACAAACTCATAAGGTATGCTACAATAGGTGTATTTTTTTCATTTCTCAAATGATGATATTCAAAAGACCAAAGTATAGAAGCAGAATACAATTTCATGACTTTATTCAATTTTATAAAAGTACATTATCATCTCCCATATAGGGTATACATGAAAGTTACAACATAAAGATCTAAGTAGAGTGATATCCAACTCTCCCAATAGTATCTCCCTAAAAGCTCCACCTAGGAAGTCCATGTCACCATGTCCAGTCTTCCCAGTCATACACCTAGGATTGGAAGCATATCCTAGAAGAGAAGAAAAAAATGGAAGATATCAACAAAATGTTGGTATATCCATAGTAAATATAATTTGATCAATATATGAACAAAGGACATCAAATGTGACAAGGCTTCCCATAGAAGAGGTAAGTACACCCAAGAGGGTATCAAAAGAATATGAATTTCAAATAGAATGATAATCAATGATCAAAGATGTCTTGCCTTAAACATTGTCACAATAATATATCGTAATTCTTACGTAGTTGCATGGCGAGTAATGAAAAGATTAGAATATAGTAAAAAGCAGGATAGGAACCTATATATTCCATACCAAAGGACAGGAGGACTAAAACATCAATGTCAAACAAATATAGTATTTTGCAGGAGGACTAAATCCTCAACGCCTAAAATATAATATATTGTAGCAGGACTAAAACCTCAGCACAGTGGTAGGGGAATAAAACCTAGTGCCTGGAAGGGGAATAAAACCTAGTGTCCATAGGACCCAATAACAAGTATTCAATCATCTCCACAAGTAAATTTTTCATACGATCATAAAATCTAGCACAAGGAAGTTGAGCTATCAAATACTCAAATTAGGGTTTCCGCATAGAATAAAATCAACAATATATATATATATATATATATATCTATGTATGTATGTGTGTGTACATATATATATATGTATATATATATATATAAATATATATATATATATATATATATATATATATATATATATATATATATATATATATATATGGGTGTTCATTCATTGCCCGCACGGGTAGCTTGGATTTTCACTACCCTACAACCAAAAAAGTAACTCTCCTAGCTAAGAAAGTAACTCTGCTGTAAAAAAAGTAACTATGGTGTCAAAAAAGTAACTCTGCTGTCCAAAAAAGTAACTCTGTACAAAATTTACAGCAGATATATATAAGGACGGGTTTTTTTATTTTGGAGGGGCAAATGATATTATTTTTGGCTCAAATGTTTTGGAGAGCTAGACAAAATAGTCCTCTACAATTTCGAAAAAAAAAATTTGAATGAAAGTGATCGGAAGGGTGGGCGGGTAGCTACCCGCGCGGGCAATAAAGATGGGCCCTATATATATATACATATATATATATATATATATATATATATATATATATATATATATATATATATATATATATATATATGAGTCTAATCATAATATCCAACAAAGTAATATGATCACAAGATCAAAATTAGCATAGAATATTTCACTTTAAAAATTTCTCAGAAGAGAGAAATTTGTCGATAGGAACTAGAGAGAGAGGAAAACTAGGTTTATTGCTCAATAAGAATAATACGGAACACAATAATACCTCAGATAGTGTCTACATAAATCCAAAGTCAGTCCTAGGTCCAAGCCTAGGTCTCCAAAACACCTATTAATTATATATGTAGAATTAGCGTTAGATTTACATTGATTAAATAAACCCTAAAATTTGTCTTTTTATTATTATTGAATTAGGTTATAGAAACCATACCATCTTTGAGTTTCTATCTTTCTGAGGTCATATCATATTTTACTTTACCTTTCTAACTAATATGTTATTAGTTATGAATTTTAGAATTTCTAACCAATTAAATAGATCTACAAAAATTATGGATTTTTCATATTAAAATTGGACAATGAAATTAGTACCATTAGATATATTATAATTTATAGATTCCAAAATAAATTTTACTTTATTTTTTATCCTTTTGTCAAATTTGAATATGATTTTTACAATTTTTGATCGATGAGAAATTTGAAAAAACCATGTTGATAATCACAATTGAAATTTGAGTGTGTCTTCCTAAAGTGGACCAATAGGAGTCGGCCAACTGGCACTTGTCCTCAAGAAAGTATGGGGCATAGATAATGAAAAACTACTAGAGGGGGTGGTGAATAGAGTTTTTGAATTATTTTAACAATTTATTGAATTCAAACAACCACAATTGAAATTGGAAGAAAGAGACAGGTGTTTAGAGTGGTTCCAACTATAGCAAATACTATAGTTGTCAGTCCACTACCTGGTTGCTTACCCAACCGGGATTTGAAAGTATTTATTTTATTACCTCTCGAGGATTTATACAAAATACAATACTTTCCTTTACACCCTTTGAACAACCTTCACTTGAAGTAGGTGCACCAACTTTGAGGTAGCCTTCTTTGAAGTAACTCCAAGCTCCCCCTTGAAGTAGCCTTCCTCTCTAGAAGTAACCTCCCGTTGCACCAGCCTTCTGAAGTAGCTCAAAGTCTCCTTCTTAGCCAAGAAGATCTTCACCCTCTCCAATCCGCAGCCTCCAACCTAGGAGTAGCAAGGAGAGTACAAACAATAATAGGGAACAAGAAAGAAAAAAGGAAATTACAACTTATCCTTTATAGCCCAAGGCTTGATTTGCCTAGATCAAGCGTATAGATCTCCTAACCAAGTATGTGAACTTGTGATTGCAGTGGGTAGGAGATACTAGCCTATAGGACACGAATTATGAGCTAAGGAATGAAATGACCAATTGTCACAATGCTCAAATTGCTCACAAACAGATTGCACAAAGTATGCTCAAAGGTTTCTCAAGTGTAACAAGTGTAAACAAGTGAGTTTGAGTGTCCTATGACTTGTCCTATTTATAGGAATGGCCTAAGGATGCTTAAGAACGTTCTAGACAACTTCTAGGGGTTTCTAAGTGCTTAACTAGCCGTTAGGTACAAAGTTGTTGCTTTAACAACGGCTAATTAATTAATTCTGCAGTTGCTGTCAGAGATAATCTCGGTCGAGGAATGGTCGACCGAGACACCTACTCGGTCGAAATTTTGTCGACCGACAGGCACTTTGGAACAAGTGATTTGCAACGTCTTTCTCCAACTGCCAACTAACTTGTCTGTTGTGTCTAACGGCTACTTTGGATCTTTCGCGGTCGAGGAGTTTGTCGACCGAGAGTGTCTCGGTCGAGGAGTTTGTCGACCGAGATTGATCCTGTTTCAATGTTTCAATTTAGGCACTAATTATATGTATGAGTGTGCTTATGTGATCTTATTTGAATGGGATGACTTGTCTAACTGTGGTGTTTAGCTAGGGAAAATCTAACGCTTGATTTACATGCAATTCTACGTACTTGTACATTATATTTTTGTACAAGTTTTTACAACAGTGATTACATTGCATGAAAATATAAATATGTAAGCTTGTGGATTTTCCCTTGTTGCTTTGTCATCCTGCACACTCAAGTAGCTCGTTAGATTAATAAGAATGAAATGTTTGTCATAATCAAAACAAAGGGATTTATAGATGTCCATTTAGCCAACAATCTCCCCCTTTTTGAAGATGACAAACATTTCCAAAATATAAAAATAAAGGAAATATAAACCATATGAGTTTCATACCGTTAGATTACCTTTTGTAGCTTTTCCTCTTGTTTATAAAATGTGTGCTTATTATTCCCTTTGAATTATGGAACATGAAATCCAATTCACTAGGGAATATAGAAACTTTCAATGTAAAGCCAAGAGTTTAATTATGAAACTCATTGATTGAGTTTTTCAAAGTTTTAGTTTTATATTTATTTCTCCCCCTTTGTCATTTCAAAAAGATATCCGTTTAGAAATAAAAACTCCCCCTTAATTATATGTCCCATCAAATCTAATGAAAAATATGTCCATTTAAAAGTCAAAATATCATGATGTAAATAAGAGTTTTTGTGTAAGTAGCACAAATATCAATTTTATGAAATTCATAGATTTCTTCATAACCAAGAGTAAAAATACTAAGGTCATAACAAGCTCCAAATGATGTTTTGCAATGTTTTTGTAAGTTTCTCAGTCAAATAATCAAATTTGTTTCAATGAGCTCCCCCTTAATCTTATACTATGTTCCCCAAGATATAAGTATTTTTGCAATAGATGTCATTTTAGCCATAACTTGAACTTTTTGGTATTTGCAAAGATGTTCATCCTTTTTGATTTACTTGTATTTATTACTCCCCTTATTTTGTATGCTCTACAATGATGATCTTATAATCCATATTTTGAAGCTGTCTCATATGCTCTTTTAAAAAATATCCATTGGAATCAAGTAAAGATGACCAATTTCATTAAAAGCATGTATTACAAGCATGAAAAGATATCCAAAACATGTAACAATAACCCATTTATTACAATTTTGCAAAGATTCCATTACAACAAATACAACTCCACATCTCACATGAAAGACTTAAGAATTACATCAACATCAGGGTCTTTCCCAATAAAAGGCTCAGCTCCATAATACTGAACTAATGTTTGCCACTCCAGAGCACCTGTCTTGGTTAAGGCATATGCCTCCAAGAAGGTTGGAACACGATCAAATCGAAAGTGAGCAGCAATATCTTGTAGTTGCATTGATGAAAACTGAGTATGCGTGAGATCAGTAGATGGTGGTGGTGGAGGTTGATAATAGTTGTAAGATGGGTTATATGGATTGAGCATGCCAGGATTTAAAGAGTAGGGATATTCATCTGGTTGGTTTGGAGAAAGAGTTTGCATTCTCTGGTTTAGATAAGTCATGGCATGATGGTTATAATCTAATTGTTTACTAAGATGATATTGTGATCCTGCAACATAGGATAGAGTGTTTTGGATGGGGTGAAGAGTTCGTCGACCGACAGACTTACTGAGTACGAATTTGAAGCTGATATTTAATGTAAATGATAGACTATATTTGTAGAGCATATATATAGATTTTCTAAGGGAGTAATATTGTGTTTATTATTGACAATATTGGGAGAAGTTGTGATCATAAATTAATTATACTTTTAATCATAAAATGATATCCAAATAGTTATTATGTCAAACTTATTTTAGGTCGAATTTGACTACGACCATAGCGCCCCTTGGTCAAATTTTATTTTAACCAAGAGGCAAGTTTGCAGATTTTCAAATTGAACATATCGAGTATAATATCTGCATACAATTTCATTGAGTATCAAGTTGAAGCATACTACTTGATATAAGTCTTAAATGAAGGCTCAATTAATATCTCAATTCTACTAATTTTGAGATTTTGTCTTATGTGTTGCAAGCAATAGTATATAACCAATGAATCATTTTGTTTTGCCGAATGGATTCATGCATACAATTTATCAGTATCTATGCGTACAAAGTATTGAAAGTATATCCATGATGTAATGATAACAACATATAATTCCATCACATATTCATGTAAAAAAAATTTATTAAACTGAGCATACTTTTGGTTTGTAGAGATGATTTCCAAAATAAACATCCAATCATAAATCATGAATAGATAGCAATTTCATTAATTTCAAAGAAATTCAGCAATTTTGCAACAGACTGGAAATCAGTGACATGCTCGGTCGACTATTTCTCGACCGACAGTGTCTCGGTCGACAGTCTCTCGACCGACAATATTTCTGAAATTGTTAATTGCTTCCAAATAAAACATAACTATGCAATTTAAATATTTATTTGTTATCCTATTTAGTTGAGATAGACGTAGAAATATGCAACTAAGGTCCTTGGTCATATCTCAACTTGATTCTGTTCATTTAGTTTGGAGGTTTTAGAACCCAAACTAACTCGACATCTTTTCTCTTATAAGGACATGAAAAAGAGTAATGTCCAAGACGTAAGCAATAATGGCAACATATAGAATCAACCTCAAGTCTTTTTCTATGGTTTTGTTCTAGGTTGTTCTTTGGTACAAATGTATTTGTTCCTTTAGGTACATATATAGATTGATGGGTTTGTGACTTTCTCCAACTAGGTTGATAGGACTTCTCTTTAGGCTTATAACCTAGTCCTCTTCTCCCAATTTGATGATAGGAATTATCTAAGATTTGATCAAGAATGCCATTATTATTCAAATTACTAACTTTTTGTTGTAACTTGGCAATCTCTTCCATTCTCTTCTTGATATCTAGTTTTGCTTGATCTAGATTAGATGACAATGAATTTCTTTCTTTGACAATAGAATCATAATCTAGATGATTGCATAAAATGGGTTGTTTTTGAAGATCATTCACTTGTCTTTGCAAATTATTCTTCTCTAAAGAAAGTAGATTACAATTTGCCTCTATAGATTTTATCTCAATATCATGATCTTCAATGATCTTTTTAAGATCTTCGTTTTCGGATGTAATAGAAAGAATCTTTGCATGTATATCATCATTTGCTTTATTTGATTTCTTTAATTTCTTCTTGCATTCAACATATTTAATATGTGTTTCTTCAAGGCTAGCAACTAGTTCTTCTTTAGATAAATCAAAAAGACTTACCTCTTCTTCTTCTTCCTCTCTAGTTGTAGCAATGAGACAATCTTTGTTCTCATCTTCCTTCTTAGATCTCCATGGGCATCCAGTTGTTGGGTGGCTTGTACCTAAGCACCAATTGCAACATGTTGTAGTTTTGTCCAAGCAGCACCTTTTGTTGTGATTGTAATCACCACTACCCTCCATTCTTCAAGACCTTGTTAGGGTTCCTTGAAGCCTGCTCAGATACCAATTGAAAAACTACTAGAGGGGGGGGTGAATAGAGTTTTTGAATTATTTTAACAATTTATTGAATTCAAACAACCACAATTGAAATTCGAAGAAAGAGACAGGTGTTTAGAGTGGTTCCAACTATAGCAAATACTATAGTTGTCAGTCCACTACCCGGTTGCTTACCCAACCGGGATTTGAAAGTATTTATTTTATTACCTCTCGAGGATTTATACAAAATATAATACTTTCCTTTACACCCTTTGAACAACCTTCACTTGAAGTAGGTGCACCAACTTTGAGGTAGCCTTCTTTGAAGTAACTCCAATCTCCCCCTTGAAGTAGCCTTCCTCTCTAGAAGTAACCTCCCGTTGCACCAGCCTTCTGAAGTAGCTCAAAGTCTCCTTCTTCGCCAAGAAGATCTTCACCCTCTCCAATCCGCAGCCTCCAACCTAGGAGTAGCAAGGAGAGTACAAACAATAATAGGGAACAAGAAAGAAAAAAGGAAATTACAACTTATCCTTTATAGCCCAAGGCTTGATTTGCCTAGATCAAGCATATAGATCTCCTAACCAAGTATGTGAACTTGTGATTGCAGTGGGTAGGAGATACTAGCCTATAGGACACGAATTATGAGCTAAGGAATGAAATGGCCAATTGTCACAATGCTCAAATTTCTCACAAACAGATTGCACAAAGTATGCTCAAAGGTTTCTCAAGTGTAACAAGTGTAAACAAGTGAGTTTGAGTGTCCTATGACTTGTCCTATTTATAGGAATGGCCTAAGGATGCTTAAGGACGTTCTAGACAACTTCTAGGGGTTTCTAAGTGCTTAACTAGACGTTAGGTACAAAGTTGTTGCTTTAACAACGGCTAATTAATTAATTATGCAGTTGTTGTCAGAGACAATCTCGGTCGAGGAATGGTCGACCGAGACACCTACTCGGTCGAACTTTTATCGACCGACAGGCACTCTGGAACAAGTGATTTGCAACGTCTTTCTCCAACTGCCAACTAACTTGTCTGTTGTGTCTAACGGCTACTTTGGATCTTTCTCAGTCGAGGAGTTTGTCGACCGAGAGTGTCTCGGTCGAGGAGTTTGTCGACCGAGATTGATCCTGTTTCAATGTTTCAATTTAGGCACTAATTATATGTATGAGTGTGCTTATGTGATCTTATTTGAATGGGATGACTTGTCTAACTGTGGTGTTTAGCTAGGGAAAATCTAACGCTTGATTTACATGCAATTCTAAGTACTTGTACATTATATTTTTGTACAAGTTTTTACAACAGTGATTACATTGCATGAAAATATAAATATGTAAGCTTGTGGATTTTCCCTTGTTGCTTTGTCATCCTGCACACTCAAGTAGCTCGTTAGATTAATAAGAATGAAATGTTTGTCATAATCAAAACAAAGGGATTTATAGATGTCCATTTAGCCAACAGATAAATCTGCACATAGGATCCAAAAGAATGAGATACCCCAAAAGAGAAAACCAAGTATGTGAGGAAGTAGAGGTGGCAAAATAAGGAATCCTTACTTTGGATTCTACTGGCCCTTCTTCCTTGTGTCTACAAACAGAGTCTGTCAGTTGGGTGTCTGTTGGTCATACACTGGAAAGGGCGAGAGAGGGAAAATAAGGGACAAACCATGTGGGAATTGGAGAAAATGACTCCAGATGAAACTCCCAATCCCAAAGAATAAAAAAAATAGCATAGGTCACCAAGAAGCTAGAGGTATAGGTTTATGAATCTCAGAGATGAGAAGAAAAGAAGAAACTAGGAATTACCTAAATGGAAGAAGTGAACATAGAAAAAAACTCTATGAAGATACCAACAACTCATGTGTATATTCATTGGGTGGCAGAAAGGATTGTAGAACTAGAACAATGAAGATCCACATACATGGCACAACATAAATGAGGACGAAGGCCAGATGGTTCCGGGGAAAACCAAGTATGAGGAAATGTTTATGTCATCTCCAACATGGTGCATGTGGTTTGCAATTTGACAAAGGGGGTTGGTTCTACCTTCCTGGAACCAACGGTCTAGAGGTTGAAGATGATCTCAGAGCCTTATCCTATGTTGTCTCCTAGGAATAATTGAGGGTGAACAAAACTGCACTAAGACCGACGACATTCAAGGTACCCTCTTTTATGCCTACAATTAAATATTAAGGTTTCTAGAATAAAAGGCGTGCAAATGGTTTTAGGGATTTCTGTGAGAGGAAACTTTGAGTGGGTAAGTTGGAAAAGTCACGAGGAATTCGTTGGAGGAAAAACTAGAATGAAATCTACATTGATTACATAGAAAAATCAAAGAGTACTATGCATGTTGTTTTCTTTTTCAGGTGGAGGTATGAGACAAGCTACAAGCCACCCGATATAACATGTGAGCTCTGGTGGGGTCTGAGGGTCATCAGGTCAGGCGAGCAAAAGAAACAGAATTGGGTGTGGTGACCCATTACGTGAAACCAGACTCCAAATAAAGTTTAATAGTTATAGTTCAAATATTAATCTCCTTTCTTTCAAAAACAAATTGAATTTGCAAATAATACCCAAATCAAATGTAAATCGAATACCAAACAAGTTCAGACATATACACCCCAATTTTATAATATTTCCTATTTTTGAACTTTCTCATTATTTTAATTAATATTTTAGGATTTATGTTTTATTTTCTTTCCTAAATGAAACCAAGGAATGTAATATTGTGCAATTAATGTTGAAATTCACACATAGACTTATTTAGTATGTAGAATTTACATTTGGGACTTATTTCCACATTTGAAGACATTTATTAATTTATTTAATAATTTTGGCCTTATCTCATATTTTCTTATCTAAATAAAATTAGGATAGCTATTATCATTCAAATAATGTGAAACTTGGAAAACAAGGTAATTGTGACCCAAGGAACATGATTTTACCATTACATTACACTTTTGAGATTTTTTTATTAGTTATTACACCATATGGATTTTTGTCTCATTACCATTGTATTTATCAAAATATTATATCTTTATTGAAAAAATTCACTTAATTGACTTCTATTGTTTTCAATTTATGTCCAAAAGAATTTCATTATCTTATTATACATGGAATTCCATATTTTACCTATTTGACATATGAAGACCATTAATTCAATGTTAATTTAGATAATGGTATATTATTTATATGTATGGACAAGCAAACACTAATTATTATTCAATTTTGTGTATCGATCATATTATACTCTCTATTAAGAATATTTAACCATTATGTGAATATTAGTTAGTAGAGGAATCATACATGATACATTTAATGAATTTACTTACACGTTAGCACATATACAAGTTATTATGCAAATATGCCACTTAATATTTTATATTCAATTTCAATCCTATAAAAGTTATGGGCTACCATTAATTTATTCATGTTATATACATAAACAATGTACATTAAGTGGTCACTCTAACCTTGTTTTATCAAATCTAAAGAATCAAACATTATAATATCCTAATCAAGAGAATACTATTTATAGAGTCAAGATGGAAGATATTGAATATCATGGCTTATAAAAATTAATATTATTTTATATGCAGAAATGATTGGAATTATGCACGATTTCTTATTTTTGTAATTATTATTGTCTTGGTTCAGTAAGAAGCAAATTTTTATAGAACTATCAATAAGGAATTTGAATAAATGTCTACTGAATGTTGTGGTGCCTGAATACTTTGGTTGAAATAGGTATTTAATATTTACTTTTTGGAACATCTTGTACAAAAATATATTATGATAGAACTAATGCAATTAACTTATCAAAGATCCTATATTGCATAATCTCTATACACATGGAAGTCAAACATCACACATCATATGGTTTGTGTGGTATTAGATAGTAGGGTTTTATCTCTTTCTGTTGGTTTAGAAAAAGAAGGCAAAAATAATTTTGTGAGGTTATTGGCAGCAGGAGGTTACCCCCTACCATTATTCCCCAAAAGATAGATGTCAAACATCATTTTGTTCATTATCACTTTGAGAAAATTCAAATTCTTCTCGAGTATGTTGCAAGTAAAAATGAATTGGCAAATACATTAACACAATTATTACCTCTACAATAGTTTGAATGTCTTAGAGATGGATTACTAATTGCTTCATTGTTATCATTAATATATATTAGCAATATTTGGGTTGCCAAAAAAGGTTCATTATTTGTAATAATCAGCCTTTTCAAACTACATGTTTGCATCTAGTTTTGAAAACTTACACTCTTATGCCAAACAAATATTATATTTTCTTTATCTATTGTAGGGCTATGAGTTATTATTAGAATTTTAATAAAAGAAGTGGTGTCTAACACTGAAATACAAAAAAGGGGGTTAGCAATAATTTCTTTCGCACCACTAGAATGGTTCATGAAGACTCCTTGTATTTTTTTATACCTGGCCGAATCCCAAATAATATCCAAAATGTTTTTTTCACACATGAAACTTCAATTATAATATTCTTACATAACCCTATAACATTTTTAATGAAGGATTTTGTTCAACATAATTGAATTTTCATGAAATGTAAAATTTTTGGCCCAATTTGAGTTTTGAACAAGAGGGGATTCGATCAAACTTAAAGTTTGAATGAAGAAAACTTTGATTAGAGGTAAAAAATAGATATTTTAACCATAAATGCTCATATTTTCAAAGGTTGTGACCATCAATCAAACTTATAGATCAAACATGTGATGCACAATATACTCTCTATAAATAGAATCCAAATGATATCATTCTTCACACAATTAACATGTTATCCTTTATTATTTCATTTTCTCCTTCTCTTATAGTATTGTTTGAGTTGTTGTTAGCCCATAACTATTTTAATCTCTCCCTTTTTTCTCTACAAAATCATTGAGATACCCCATGGCCTCCTCTTGTTTACCTAAAAAGAAAGGACCTCACAGTTATGAAGGCTTTTCCTAACCTACATGGTAGTCTCTAAAGTCAACATTTTCAACTATAATTCTCTAGAATTCTAATATGAGTTATATAGAAATAATCTCATTTGTCTCTATCTTGTAGACAGTTACACAATTGTCTACTTTGAAATCAAAGTTCTCTTCCACTTTGAAATAAGGATGGGCATGATTTGTCCTTATGGTATATTTTCGTATGCTAAAGCCATTCAAGAATTCTACTCTAATATATACATGAAACACAAAGAAGCCCTTTCCATCATCACTCTTGTTGTTGGTAGTTTCATCAATTTTGGAGAATATCTAATTGCTATTATTGGTAATGATCCTGAAACCTATTCCCATTATCTTGGTATATTTGTGGGGAATCCTCTTGATTCCCTATTCACCCAATTTGTTTTCCAAAATTCTATATCTACCATTAGAAAACATATTATGATATAATTACAAACTATGCAAAATATCTGGGGTATGATGAATGCACATTCACATTTTCATTGCGGTTTCTACATTACTTTTACTAATTTTTGTCATCTTTTCCATCATGTTTTGCTTAATTTTCTTATTCTTGCTCTTGTTTCCAAATAACTAGGGTTTCAATCATTTTCCTTACTCTTTTTCATATTTAAGTACAGATCAACCCTAGATCACTCAAAAGATTCTTCACCAAGATCATATCCAATATCGAATCAAGTTCATATCATGATTTAGGGTACTCAGCACATTTTGGTTGACAAATCAGTCAATCATACAACCTGGTCACCTGACCTACCTTCCATCACAATGCCTTCACAAATAACTCTTTGGATCGTGAAATCTCCTTAGGTTATCAACTGATCAGATGGCCATTAAAGGATCCAGAGTCCCGATTGATTTTTAGCTCCAACATATTGGTCGACCCATCATGATGATTGACTGATCCACCTATAGCAAATAGGGATCAAGATGATGTTGATTGGGAAGTCTCCTCAGGTTATTAGCCATCCGCTTGTTGAATAATTTGATAACTTTAGATTTTTATGGAGATCACAAGATCGTTCGACCAAGCTTGTTGGTCGGTCAACCATTCTGAGATAACTCCTAGTCCAGAGACACACAACAAATGCACCTTTCAGTGGATCGAGAAACCCCCTCCTGGGATCAATCGATAACAAAATTCTCCAGAAACCTCATCAAGGAGAAGATTAGGTGAATTTGTGAGGAATCAGTCAACCTGAAGGACAACTACTATGCTGTCATGTAAGGGATCATTCGACCAGACTAACTGGTCATTGTATCATCACGGTAGACAATGTGTCCAATGACATCGAGAATAAAATAGAATTTGGCACGTAGACCTAATCATTATCTATTATATTCTAACTTAAGGAAGGGGACGTTATAGGATAGGAATCTAGGGGAGATGACAAAGAAGAAGATCGTCCTACAAGAGTTCTTTGGATTGTGGAAGCTAGAGTGGACTATGGTAGCTAGATACCATTGCATGCTGGTCTCTTCTCCATTTGGTAATATGATTTATCTTCTATTTATTTGTATCTACATTCCTTTCCCATCATGAGAGAGTAGACTTTCTTATTCAGGCATGAGGAATAGCCCCATTGCTCAAACACTATCTTTTTATTATCAAACATGATGTTTCTCATATAATGAAACTACTTCTCGTTTGAGTTTTTCTTGCTATCTGATATTTATTCAGGCTTGATGTTTACTAGAGCTTTCTTTCCCTATTTAATTTAGGTGTGAAAATTCACACATAAAATGTTGGCATAATTTTTGGAGACAACATAATAGCTTCTGAACCCAATTATTTTAAATATAGGGTTTTCCTTTCAAAATAGATAATCACCCATATCTAATTGAATCGATACTTACTCAATTTTTAACATTATCTACTCACTTTTCAAGCACTAAGGGTGTATGTAATACTCACAAAGTGTTGAACCCACCCAATTTAGTTTTTATCCAGACATCGATAAGACCTTTCATCATCTGACTGAGCATACAAGAACTGTATGGACAAGGAAGAGATCAACTGGAAGGTGAACTAGGCCATAGACACCTAGAGAGAGGCCCTTGTCTAAGAGATAAGAGAAATCATGGTTGTTGAGTAGCAAACCTGGGATGTCGCAACACTATAAGAAGAATGGTAGAAGTAACATAAGGACTTTTCAGTCCCTAAGAACACACGTACGCAACAACTGGTCATGCCTTCTGTCATCACTGCACCATAGTTTAAAATACACACATAGTGGATCACTCTACTTCAAATTAGTGCTTTTTCCATAAATAAGGGAGATAATTTCCAAGACCATCTCCAACACTATTTAGGCATGTGTGCATTAGATAAGTTGCCCAATGTTTCTGAAGATACCGTCAAGCTCTGACTATTTAAGTATTCTTTGACCAACCAAGCTAGAAGTTGATATGATGGCATGGAGGGATACTTCCACCACTTGGGAGGGTCTCCAATTGAAGTTTCATTAGAAGTAATACCACAACAAGGAGATACTCCACTGATGTGCACACAACAACATCTCTTATAACCAACTTATTCAGATGTTCTACAGAGGAATCGATGAGAAGACCTAGGAGTTCCTTGATTCCTCTTCTAGAGGAAACTTTGTATTCTAAAATTTTGATCGCACTTTGGAAGTCATCAGGAAAGGCTTTGAGGCCCAGTCCCTCTCTAGAAGAGGATAAGGTGGCATCCTCAAAGTGGTAGAGAAATAAGAAAAAACAAAGATCAATACTATAACCGAATCTCTTAAGAAGCTTGTCATGAAGCAAGAAAGTCTTGAATGCTTGTTCAATGCACATGAACGGAGAGGACAGTCACAACAACCACAATATCAAGTGATGTTTGTAGACTTTTTTTGTGAAACATGCCAAGGTCATGACCACTCCACCCTTACCTACCAACTCCTTTACAACATCATGATGACCAATGCCTAAGTTCAACCTGATGATAGGCAGCAGGTGGAGGACCTCAACTTCATTTACAACACCCCAGGGAAGGGGTATTATAACCCCAATTAAGCTAAAAAAATGCAAGTTTCTAGTATGGAAATCTAGCAGGAGCAGTGAATTATTCACACTAGTGGCCAACACAATCCAATAAACAAAGGTGAGGTCCTCCCAGTTTCTAATACAATCAACAAGGATGCATGAAACAAGGCAATAACTGAGGGAATTTCCAGAATCGTGGTAACTTCCAAGGACATCACTTCCAAAATCCTAATTAAGTGACATAGATCTAGCAACCTACTCCTCCTCCTTTCATAGATGACAAAATATTTAGAGTAGAGAATATGCTTCTCTCTCATCAAATAATGTTGGAAAATCATCAGGCTTATCAAAAGTTAATTGATTCTTAATGGACTAACTCATATCATCCCTCTACCCTAACATAGGTTCTTTTGCTAGACAACCTGAGAACAATTCCAAGCACCCTGAGAAGTTGAAGTTCATATCTACACATTTTGGTAACAAATATGAACCACCTCCTCCTCCTCTAAAGCTAACTGCCATGCCCATAAAGTTTGATGATGATGATATTGTGATTGTTGAGAAAGAGAAAGAACAAGATAAAGTTGTTGACATTGATGTAGGAAAAGCTCGCAATGTTGAAGTACCTACAACTTGCAATAGTTCAACTCAATGTTCTAGTTTATAAGACATGGATTCCCCACTTGCCATGTACTAGGAAAACAATGCTAGATGCTAGACTCATGAGATTCAAGGAAGCTATGAAGAATCTTCACGTGTACATCCCCATCATGGATGCCCTTTCTAAAATCGCTATATGGTCAAAATACTTGAAGACTCAACTAACTAGGAAGTATATATAGAAGAGTAAAAGACTATCAAATTGGAAAGAATTACTTCTCACATAATTCTAAATATAATTCCTAAGAAGAAAAAGGATCCCAACTCTTTGGGGATTTGGTTTTATTTAGGTGACAATACTTGCAAGAAGGCACTTGCAAACTTAGGTGCAAGCATTTCCATCATGGCACACAACTTGTGATCAAAGTTTGGGATTCATCGAGATGAATCCCACATTTATGACTATCTAGCTTGCATATTCTTCTATGACGAAGCCCATCAGTATAACAGAGTATGTTCCAGTTAAGGTGGGTAAGGATGCCAATATACCTTATGATTTTGCTATCATGGACATCAATGAAGACCTCTTCTATCATCTTATCTTTAGTCATTCATTTTTGGATACATCGCATGTAGTAATTAATGTAGAGGTTAGAAGCATACGCTTTTAAATAGGAAGAGAAAATTTTGAATTTCATGTGTTGGAAATAATGAAAAGGCCCTAGCATCTATAAAGAAGTTTTATTGCTTGATTGTAGTGACAAGCTATCTCATCTTAGGAAAGAATGGGGAATGTCAGAAGACCTTTTGCATACATCCCTCACTATTCCGACCAATTTGTATTTTGATGATGAGCATGTCCTTTAGTGAAGGTTCCATCCAGATACCTTTGAGATGACACCCAATGTTGAATTTGACAAACTGATGATTATTTTTGTTGTTGAAGTGAAGGTTGAACCACTAAAGGATCCTTAGATGAAGGCCCTACCAGAAGGGATTAAATATGATTTCCTTTATGAACTTGATACTTTGTCGATGATCATATATCCATATCTTACACATGAGCAAGTGGAAAAGTTGATGACTGGGTTGAGCAAGAGAAGGACTACCTTGGGATATATAAAGACTGACTTGATAAGGGTCACCCAAGCCATATGAATGCACAAGATTCCTATGGTTAAGGACTACAAGACGTCTAGATACTTCCATTATAAGTTAAACACAAACATAGAGGAGGCTCTCTTCCTTGAAATTATTAAATTGCTCACTGCACAGATCATCTACCCAATTCCAAACTCTCCTCGGGTCAGTTGCATGCAAGTTGTTCCCAAGAAAGGCAGTACCACTATAGTGATGATTGATAAGAATGATATGATCCCTACGCACACTATCATAGGATGGAGGTGTGTATTAACTACAAAAAGCTAAACAAGGCCACAAGGAAGAAGGACCATTCCCCTTCCTTGATCATGCTTTAGATTATCTCACACATCAAGAATATTTCTACTAATTGATGGTTATTCAAGATTCCATCAAACTTCTATCCACCCTTGGCAATAAAGAGAATACCACAATTGTTTATCTTTTTGGTATTTATGCCTATATGAGGATGTCATTTGGTCTCTGCAACACTCTTTCTACCTTCCATTGTTGTATGTTTTCCATCTTTTCCAAGTAGATAAAAATAGTCACACAAGTTTTCATGGATGACTTTTTTTCTACAAAAAATCCTTTGATCCATGTATACATCACCTATCCCTAGTGTTAGTGAAATGTGAAGAAGCACATATGGTGCTCACTTGGGAAAAATCCCTATTGAAAAGCTCCTACCACCCACAAATGTCAATAAAGTCTGAGCCTTCTTAGGACACACTGGATTCTATCATCGCTTCATCAAGGACTTCTTCAAGATTACAATGCCTATGATCAACCTCCTTCTGAAGGATGTCTCTTTCTCTTTTCATGATACTTGCATGAGTAGCTTCAAAATATTGAAGATTTCTCTCACAACAACACCCATCATTAGAGCACTAGACTGGTCTTAACCTTTTGAGAACATGTGTGATGCTAGTGACTATGCAGTGGGAGCAGTCCTAGGCTAGTGCATTGTCAAAAAACACCACATCCACTACAATACCTCCAAGATTTCTAATGAGGTGCAATGTAACCTACTATAATAGATTAGGATCTTATAGCTATCATTTATGCCTTTGACAAGTTCAAATCCTAGTTAAGATGGAATTAAGGAAAGGGGGGATATCCAAGTTCTGAACTTCAACTTCTCTCTTTCTAGAATGAAGAAATTCCTTTCACCTATAGACATGGAGGAACTATGCATGTATGCATATGAAAACACACACATATACAAGAAGTGGATGAACATGCGGCACGACGAAAACCTGAAGAGGAAGGACACTTAGGTGGGGGACCAATTTCTCATCCACAATTATCACTTGAGATTGTTCAATGGGAAGCTAAGATCCCATTGACATGGGTCATATCTCATAGGGAAGATCTTCCCACATAATGCTTTCATATTTTGGGACAAAACAAAGGTAAAATTTCTTATGAATTATCCTTGACTGAAAACATACATCACTATCGAAGATTTCATGAAAAAAGGAAGCATTCCCACTTCCTACTGCTACTCTAGAAACAATTTAGAAACTAGGCATTGGGCGACGATGTTCACTATGGTGTTTGTCTACAGGAAACCCGACGATTATCTAGTTAAAGTTTTATTTTTGTTTATTTCAAAAGCTTTCATTGAAATCTCCATAGATTTTTCCTTAACTTACTTCATATTTTCCTGATCTAATTTTCGTTTTCATTTTTTGATTGCAGGTTCCTCCTTCTTTTCAATACCCCTACTGACTTGGTGATCGACTGACTAGACTAGTTGATCTATTGACCACAATGGTCCCTTTTTTCACAATCTCTCTCCTACAAGATGATCTTCCAACCGACCCCTTCGATCAACTGATCTACTTGAAGCTAGTACTTCCCTCCCATTATAGGTTACTCGATTTGTAATGTCCTAGGATTTTAAGCCTCAAATAATATGATCTTAAAAGGAATGATTGGACTACCTATATCACTAAGGTACACCTCATTTTCTAGGAACCCATCACTAAAGAACTCCATAGTTAAGCATGCTTTTCTTGGAGTAGTACTAGGATGGGTGACTAGTCGGGAAGTTGATCCTGACTTGGGCGTGAGTGAGGACAAAGTGTACAGTTAAGGCGAGTGGTGCTTTATGGGGCTAGTTGTTATACCTAAAACTCTACTAGAGCCTGGGGTAGTGGGCCCTGGTGTTACAAACGGTATCAGACCCATAACCCCTCTAATAGGTGGGGCCCACGTAGACATGTGGCATGCCAGTCTTGAGTCGTACGGTCCATGCAAGTTGGAATGAGCCATCTATGGTGATGTAGCCACCCTTGCACTAGTATTCTGTGATCACAAACTGGGTGTCAATGTGCCATTATGGGTCTGCACTAAAATGGGGCAATACTATGAAGCAATAAATTTGTCCGTTGACGAGGACATCAAGAGTCTACACGAGGGAGATTGTAACGTCCCATGATTTGAGGCCTCAAATAATATGATCTTAAAAGAAATGATTGGACTACCCATATCACCAAGGTGCACCTCCTTTTTCGAGAGCCCATCACTAAAGAAATCCATAGTTAAGCAAGCTCAGCTTGAAGTAGTACTAGGATAGGTGATCAGTCGGGAATTTGATCCTACCTTGTGCATGAGTGAGGGCAAAATGCACAGTTAAGGCTAGTGATGGTCTGCGGGGCTAGTCGTCATTCCTGAAACTCTACTGGAACCTTGAGCAGTGTGCCCAGGCATTAAACGATCACATCACCGCATTGGGAACCTAGGAGAAAGTGAGAAATGTTGGTAGTCTATTGAGTCAAAATCACTACCCCGATCGGTCGGGCCAGCGGATTGACTGATCATATTTTGTTTGATTCATTAGTAACTCCTAGACAATCGAGCCTACTTAAGGTCAAGTGATCTCCTCACCACATTGGGTCACTGTAAGGAGGCACAAATATGTTAGAAGCTACAAGAATTCATTTTTTGTGTCGTACATGCTTGGTGATCAGCTGACCAACCTGAAGCACTTCTATGCACATATATGCTATGGTAGGAAAATACACATTAATGTGATCGATCGATCAATGTCTTAGGTGTTGGTATGTATGCCCTAAGAGCTAGTCCTGGGATGATTGGTGGAATACATTAGGATTGATTTGATAAAGATCAAAGGCAAGCTTACAATTCTTTCTGTTCAGTCATATGAGATAATGATAAAACATATTGAATGTCTAGAGAATGACAATACTCAATGACATATGCTTTCAGGTTCAAGACTTGAACGATGAGATCATACGAATGCTAAGAGTTTGTAAATTCTGGTTACGTCCATAGTTAGATGTCATTGTGGAAGGTAAACAACAGTGATACACAAGACTAGATTGTGGTGTTGGTTGATGGTAGAATTTCGTTAGTCATGATATGGAGATATCAAACCAAACACATAGGTACTTGTTAGAGAACAAGTATACCGGACAGACCCACCGTGAGTTTGACACATGGAACCATGACATGGTAGTCATAGTCAGTTCTCACAATGATGGTGGTGAGTGTGATTCTTTGACCTAAAATCACTACACTCAACACATGTCGTTGGGTACACTTTGACATCATCAAACACAGTCCTGAAACATGGGTTGTTATAAAGGTGATGATTGGGTGGCTTTGATACATGGGGCTTTTGAGGGGTGAGTGATAGATATGGGATTTGTCCCTCCTAGGGGAGTTTGATATCCATGGCCACTTGATGAGTAGGATTGAGATATGCGTGCACGCATGTGTGAATAAGTATGTGATATTGATGTCATACATATCTCCTCTAATCTACTCTGAGATCAGGAAAGTGAATGAACGTTGACAGGATGACTATTCCATGGCTTGAGTTCATTCGGGATATCAGTGACAAAGGAATTATACATTTGCTGTAAAACCATTCACAGATTGTAGGATTGAAAGTTGTTCTCCAACTTTCCTTTTCACTTGGGTAGCACTGAGGTGTGACTAGGCACCCCTCTTTGCTTGTGAAGTCATAAGTGTTATGGACTTTCACTGCCAACGTGAAATGGACCTGCAGGGTCACACACATAGGATTTGACCTGGAAGAGGAGTTTATCCACAAATGATGTTTAGATTTATTACTAAAGGAGTTTAGTAGTTCAAATAAACACTCAATCAATTGATAGTTCAGTATCATAGTGTCCAAGGTTTTGGACTAATTGATTAGAGTATCAGATTGATTGAAACTACAATTGACTGATTTGCACAGTCTGCTGCCCCAACCGATCGGCTCATGAGATGAACCGATTGGCTCAAGTTGGTGAACTGATAGGCTCATGTAATGAACCGATTGGCTTAGGACAAGCTGAACCAACCAGTTCAAGGGTTGAACCGATCAGCTCAATTGGTCCAACCGAGATTGTTTGGAAAATCAGAAGACTATTTTGCAAATACAATTTGTTTCACTTGTACAAATTCGATTTGGATGAGGATTAATATTTGATTAGTTGGAAACAAATTTGAAAGTCAATTTGAATTGGACCAGGACCACAAACCCATCAGCTCAGAAGTGAACCGATCGGCTCAGGGCCCCAAACGATCGGTTCTGGTGGTGAATCGATCGACTCAACTCCCCAGCCGATCGTTTCATGCTTGAAACGATTGGTTCAGGTGGCACAGTTGGTTGTTTTGTGGAAAATCTCGAACCCTTCTACTCCTACTTTAATCCCGCATTGACGGGGGTAGAGAACCCTATCCCATGACCCTCCTATATAAATAGGGGTAGTGGGGGCTTCTCAGGAACAACAACTCAGAACACCAGTTGCTCTACAAAGTTGTCATTCTATCTGGTTGTGGTAACCGAGACAGACCGAGCAAGTGCTACCTGATAAGAGAGGCACAACAAGGGAAAGACAACTTCAGAAAGGAAATTGGTTGTAGGAGAGCATGTCAGTGACTAGTACACTGACAGGAGGGTGTGACTCCTTCCGATTCCTAGTGGGACTAGCAAGTGCTACTCAATAATGGAGGCACAACAAGGGAACGACAACTGTAGAAAAGCAACTAGTTGCAAGAGAGTGTGTTAGTTAGTAGTACACCGACAAGAGGGTGTGACTCCTTCTGATTACTTTTAGGACAAGGAGATTGGAGTTCCAGTTGGTCCGCGTGGACTACTTCAGAGGCGGGAGACTTCTGCCGCTTGGAGGACATATGTCAATCCCGACAGTCCCAGTGAGACCAGGAGCTGCACAGACACCATCCAAGACCGCAGGTGAAGACTGCACAAGCCGCGAGGTAACGTCGCCGAGCAAGCCTCAGGACAAGGTATGCCTCTACAAACCATCCTTCCTGTTGTATAGACGTTGATGTGATTCCTTTATTCTGGGTTTGGGAGAAGAAAATTTTTGTTTCCACTGCCTTCTATGTCCCCCCTAAAACCTAACAGTGGTATCAGAGCCACGTCAACTACTCTACACTTTATTATTATTGATATGATTAATTTTGGTATGTCACCTTTATTTATTGCATACGATGCAAATAAAATTGGCTTTATGCATGTCCAATTCTAAATCCACATATCCCAATATACATATATGATATGTAATATGAATTCACTCGATACGCATCACCCATAAATGATTTTTGTAGTGGATGTATAGCGTGGTTATGGCCAAGAAACCCTTTGTGTGCTTGGTTGAATATGGTTGCTTGCATCTCAGTCTGTACACTGATTCCCTACCTCCTTATTCTTGATATAACTCGAGATAACTTGAGATTTCTTTCCTACCTTTGCTCCCCCCAAATATAACTCGAGGTTTCCCTTTTTAAATGTAAATAGGATAGAACTTTTATTTCATGTTATGTCAAAGAACGAAGGACAATCTGACGATGACTAAAATGATCGGTTCAAGGCGTGAACTAATTGGTTGGCATTCCAGACGATCAGCTCGAGGAGCGAGACGAGTGGGTGGTGACCTGAGGAGATGCATGATGACCAGGGGAACCGATCAGTTGGAGGAGCCAACCGATCGGCTGGTGGCACCCAGACGATCGGCTAGGATGAGCAGGTCATTCATGTGATGAGTTGATCAATTAGGATGGCTATATCACTTCTACATGGACAGGTTGCATGTGATGCATACCTAGATGATCGTGATTCCTCTTGGCTCGACGAATCACATTAGGATGCCATAATCGTTGCTTTTATCGTTTCACATGTTTTCTGTAACGACCAGGCCCACTGCCCAAGGCTCTAGTAGAGTTTTAGGAATGACAACTGGCCCCACAAACCACCACTAGCCTTAACTGCACACTTTGTCCACACTGACGCACAAGCCAAGATCAAATTCCCGACTGGTCACCCATCCTAGTACTACTCCAAGCTGAGCACGCTTAACTATGGAGTTCTTTAGTGATGGGCTCCCGGAAAAGGAGGTGCACCTTAGTGATATGGGTAGTCCAATCATTCCTTTTAAGAGTGTTTTATCCAAGGCCTCAAATCCTGGGATGTTACAATCTCCCCCACTTAGACTCTTGACATCCTCGTCAAGGCTCAACTATAAGGCCTCATAATCTCTTCCCCATTTCAGTGCAGACCCACAATGGCCCATGGACACCCAACTCCCGATCACGGAATACCAGCGCAAGGGTGGCTACGTCAACCATGGACAACCCTTTCCTACATGCCTGGACCGCACGGCTAAAGACTGGCATGCCATGTCCATGTGGGCCCCACCTACTGGAGGGGAATTGGCTCTGATACCATTTGTAATGGCCGGGCCCACTGCCCAAGTCTCTAGTAGAGTTTCAGGAATGACGACTGGCCCCACAAACCACCACTAGCCTTAACTGCGCACTTGTCCACACTGACGTGCAAGCCAAGATCAACTTCCTGACTGGTCACCCATCCTAGTACTACTCCAAGCTGAGCACGCTTAACTATGGAGTTCTTTAGTTATGGGCTCCCAGAAAAGGAGGTGCACCTTGGTGATATGGGTAGTCCAATCATTCCTTTTAAGAGTGTTTTATCCGAGGCCTCAAATCCTGCGATGTTACATTTTCTATGGGATATAGCATGTATATGATATGTACTATGTATTGTGGTGATTGGATATGTATATGTACCTATAAAACCAAATCCCTCATTAAATATTAAAGTTTTAGATGCATTCCAAACGTGACACACGTGAAAAGCTTGATCGGCCAAGTGTGGGCAAGCCCTACCGTGGGGCATCGTCTATCTCGTGGAAGCGTGAAAGATGGATATGTGGGTCTACCATAGCAGGGTGCATATTCATCGTGTTGGCTTTGGGTCAGACTTAACAAGGTGACCTAGATAGGATCTAGCACCTTGAGGCATGGAGATGATCATGGCAAGGAGTTGCATATGACATCTTTCAAGAGTTGCATATGATGCAATTGGCAAAAGTTGCCTACCTGGAAGATCTAAGTTGTGGGTGACAACCCTAGCGGGTCCATGACTCAAAGGATTTCAAGATCTTGACCCACTAGAAGATTGTACGTTGCAATCTTCTGATTTGATGGCGAGGGCTATCAATTTGAACAAAAATAGTGGGAGCGATAATTAATTAAACTCCTAATTATATCGTTAGTTTTTCAAATCAATCAAATCAAAATTAAGTTTTGGACAAAAATTGCATATATTTCCTTTTGTACTACAAATGAAAACAAACAACAATCACTTTTCATTGCAATCAGTCCTTGAAAAAGACAAGCTGAATGAGACTAACTTCCATGACTGGTTTAGAATATTGAGAATTGTTCTCACTCAAGAGAGAAAGCTCTATGTCCTGGATACTCCAATTCCATAGGAACCTGCTCCTACTGCACCAAAGGCAGAAAGGGATCCATATAAGAAGCATTCTGATGATGCCATTGATGCAAAGTGCTTGATGTTATGCCCCATGAACCACGAGTTGTAGAGACAACATGAGAACATGGGTGTCATTGAGATGATTCAACATCTCAAAAACATGTATGAAGATCAAGCACGACAAGAGAGATATGATGTCTCCAGGGTGTTGTTCAAGTGTGTCATGATAGAAGGAGATCCAGTTGGTCCTCACACGCTCAAGATGATTGGGTATGGGGAGAACCTGACGAGACTGGCATTTCCCCTGAGCCAAGAGTTGGCTACTAACGTGATACTGTAATAGTTTCCAGAATCCTACAGTCAGTTTGTGATGAACTACAACATGAACAACTTTTACAAGCCATTGACAGAGTTGTTGGGCATGTTGTGGACAACTGAGGCGCAGATGAAGAAGGACAAGCCTAAGTTTGTGATGGTGATCAGCTGCAAGAAAGGCAAGTCCAAGCGCAATGGCAAAGGTAAGGCTAAGAAAGGTTCTGATGCTGGCCAACAACCCAAGTCATCTTCAACTCTCAAGGCCAAGGGAGGCGTGACCAAGAGAGACAATTGCCACCATTGTCAAAAACCAGGACATTGGAAAAGGAATTGTCCACTCTATCTAGAAGAACTAAAGAAGAACGAGGCGAGATATGTTTCCACTTGAAGGTGTCATGAAATAAACTTATAACACTTTTAAGGTATATGATACCATGATATAAAGTGTAAAGCACCCAATACATGGGGCAAGTGTTGCCGCCATAGATAGGAGTACTTTAGTTTATTTTCAGTCTTGAAGGCATGTAATAGAGTTATGAACTGCTATTTCATATTTGCCAATGGATATAAACACCTTTATTTTTGCATATTGTATGACAATGATGGCAATTAATAATGTTGATGTTTCAATCTTTGTGGCAATGCCTTGTTTATCTTGTGGTACTTGGTATGCATAAGATAAAGTGATACATATAAGTTATTGATAACTCAAACAATCAAATTAGCATAAATCATGAGAAATTCATTTCTAGTTTCCATATGATGGATAAATCTAGACTCTTTTGGTTGGAGAACCCGTAAGAGACATGAATCTGGTAGACATGATTAATCAATCTTCACAAGTAATAGTGGGAGATTAATTATCCTATTTGGCATAATACATGTGATGTATTTACATACCTATTGGATCAAATGTTAATACTTCAAATGGTGTTTAGAGAAATACCAATATGAATATCTTGAAGTGTTCAAGAATATCATAGATGAAGTACGAATTTTGTAAAGTGTTAATTCTTGATGAGATCAATGAATGAAATACTTGAACCAAATGTTCGAAATCCTTATGATTGATTATGATAATGTATCATAGTGAGCTCATGATTAAGGCATGGTGATGTCTAAATCAAAAGGAGTCATACTCTAAGGAGTTAGAGGATGATTATAAAATAACTAATTTGTTCATAAATAAAGAATACCCCACACTATTAAAGGACATTAAGAATCACAAAAGGTTGTGAGTTCTTATATCCTTGACAGATACACCTCGATTACCAATGTGATGAGTTGATCATATGATGAGTCAACTATCTAGATGAATATGAGGAACCAGATTTTGATTTATGGTTTATGACCGTTACATCCTAAATGACTTCCATGTGAACCATAAGGTGTGACCTTGATGGTAGCACCCATTGGGATGAAATCCATAAGTGCAAATGAGTCTTAAGCGTTAAGACACATGGATAACATTTTGAGAAGGATGATGCTTATTAATTGCAACTTATTGACTAAGAGATTTGGTATACAAATACTAAAATTGCATTCCTATGAGGAATAAAACAAGGATGTGTACGTGACACAACCTATAAGGTTTATGAATCCATTGATGAAAATGAAGTCTATAAGTTACAATGGACTAATCAATGTGATTGATTGAGTACAAGAAATTTAGAGCTGGATCTTCACTTTAATGATATAGTCAAAGGGTTTGACTGATATGTCGAAGATAAAGAGAGATCTGTGATTTAGTGGGAGCGTATTCACATTCCACATGTTGATGTGAAATGGAAATGTTTTAGAATGGAAATCCAAAGTGGAAATTATCTTTAAGGAAGATAGATACGTTTCCTATGTGATAGGAATAGAGATCTATAGAGATAGTTCTTGAAAATCTCTTGACCTGAAAAGAGAAAGCATACATTGGCAATCTATACTGAAAGGGTTCAATATGCACAAATTCAGTGGGAGAAAACTTATCCATGTTACATGGAGTTAGTATCCCAGAGCCAAGTGTCCAATTCTTATGAAGAATGGGAACACTAAGAATAGATATCAATCTATCATGTATGTAAACATCCCATCATCTTGCATGTATGGACATGGCAAGAATAAAATGCATTTATCATCTTGTATGTAGGACATGACAATATGATATGCTCATCCTGATAACTCGTATGTGGGACATGATGAGTGGATGTTTGTCTAGTTCCAGTAAGGGTTACTGGAATACCATGAGAACTTGATAAGTACTTGAGAAGTACTAGTTCTATGGAAATAAGGAAGGGTTCACTGTAAGGAGTTACACTGATGCAAACTTCTAAAAAGGATCGAAAATTAATCACAAAATATATATGGGATATATAAAAGTGAATGTTTGTTGATAAATGGAAATGTTCCAATAAAGTTGTTTAAAAGGAAATGGCGAGTATCTGTGTGTTAGAGAACAGCAGTGGATACTATATGGATCTAGGAGTTCATAGAGATGAACTTATTTTTATTCCGGTCATTGATGACAAGTTAGGAGTGCTTGGTCATGCAATGTGGCTAAAGGTTAGCAAAGGAATATTAGATTTCATATTATGGCAACTCCATCTCATATGTGTGACGTACAGCGAAGACATGAGAGACATGTTGTTAATACTGACTTTGGCAAGGTGTTTCCATAACTCACTATGCTAGCACTAGAGCACTGTAACATGTGGGACATGTTTGAAGATCACTAAGAATATGATTCAAGGGTGATTGGCTCGCAGTGCAAGTGGGAGTTTGTTGGTATGTATGCCCTGAGAGCCAATCATGGGATGATTGGTGGGATACATTAAGATTGATTTGATAAAGATCAAAGGCAAGCTTCCAATTCTTTTTGGTTCAATCATATGAGATAATGATAGAACATATTGAATGTCTAGAGAATCACAATACTCAATGACGTATGCTTTCAGGTTCAGGACATGAATGATGAGATCATACATATGCTAAGAGTTTGTACATTCTTGTAAAGTCCCTAGTCGGATGTCATTGTGGAAGGTAGACAATAATGATACACAAGACTAGTTTGTACAGTTGGTTGATGACAGAATCTCATTAGTCATGATATGGAGATATAAAACCAAACACATAGGTACTTGTAAGAGAATAAGTATACCAGACAGACCCACCGTGAGTTTGACACATGGAACCATGACATGGTAGTCACAGTCAATTCTCACAGTGATGGTGGTGAGTGTGATTCTTTGACCTAAAATCACTACACTCAACACATATTGTTGGGTACACTTTGACATCATCAAATGCAGTCCTGAAACATGGGTTGTTATAAAGGTGATGATTGGGTAGCTTTGACACATGGGTCTTTTGAGGGGTGAGTGATAGATATGGGATTTGCCCTCCTCAGGGAGTTTGATATCCATGGCTACTTGATGAGTAGGATTGAGATAGGCATGCACGCATGTGTGAATCAGTATGTGATATTGATGTCATACATATCTCCTCCAATCTACTCTAAGATCAAGAAAGTGAATGAACGTTGATAGGATGACTGTTCCATACCTTGAGTTCATTCAGGATATCAGTGACAATGGAATTGTACATTCACTGTAACACCATTCATATATTGTAGGATTGAAAGTTGTTCTCCAACTTTCCTTTTCACTTGGGTAGCACTGATGTGTGACTAGGCATCGCTCTTTGCTTGTGAAGTCATAAGTATTATGGACTTTCACTGCCAACGTGAAATGGACCTGCAGGGTCACACACATAGCATTTGACCTGGAAGAGAAGTTTATCCAAAAACGATATTTAGATTGATTACTAAAGGAGTTTAGTAGTTCAAATAAACACTCAATCAATTGATAGCTCAATATCATAGTGTCCATGTTGTTGGACCAATTGATTAGAGTATCAGATTGATTGAAACTACAATTGACTGATTTGCACACTCGGTTGCCCCAACTGATCATCTCATGAGATGAACCGATTGGCTCAGGTTGGTGAAGTGATCAGCTCATGTGATGATCTGATTGGCTCAGAACAGGATGAACCGACCAGTTCAAGGGTTGAACCAATCAGCTCAACTGGTCCAACCAAGATCATTTAGAAAGTCAGAAGACTATTTTGCAAATACAATTTGTTTCATTTGTACAAATTCTATTTGGACAAGGATTAATATTTGATTAGTTCGAAACAAATTTGAAAGTCAATTTGAGTTGGACTAGGACCATGAACCAATCGACTCAGAAGTGAATCGATCGGCTCAGGGCTCCAAACGATCATTTCAGGTGGTGAACCGATTGGCTCATCTCCCCAACCAATCATTTCATGCTTGAAACGATCGGTTCAGATGGCGCAATTGGTTGTTTTGTGGAAAATCTTGAACCCTTCTACTCCTTCTTTAATCCCGCATTTCTCGGGGTAGATAACCCTGTCGCATGACCCTCCTATATATATAGGGGTAGTGGGGGCTTCTCAGGAACAACAACTCAGAACACTAGTTGCTCTGCAAAGTTGTCGTTCTCTCTGGTTGTGGTAATCGAGAGAGCCCGAGAAAGTGCTACCCAATAAGGGAGGAACAACAAGGGAACAACAACTGTAGAAAAGCAACTAGTTGCAGGAGAGTGTGTCGGTGACTAGTACGCTGATAGGAAGGTGTGACTCCTTCTGATTTCTTGTGGGACAAGGAGATCGAAGTTCTAGGTGGTCTGTGTGGACTACTTCAGAGGTGGGAGTCTTCTGCCACTCGGAGGACAACTACCAATCCTGACAGTCTCGATGAGACCAGGAGCTGCAAAGAAACTGTCCAAGACCTGAGGTGAAGACCGTGCAAACCGTGAGGTAACATCGCTGAGAAAGCCTCGGGACAAGGTATGCATCTACAAACCATCCTTCCTATTGTATAGACATTGACTCGATTCCTTTATTTTGGATTTGGGAGAAGAAAATTTATGTTTCCGCTGCTTTCTTTGTATCCCCTAAAACCTAACATTAGGTTCTACAACTTGAAGGCCATGATTGTCGGATATGGGTTACCAGATTTCCTGATCATGTCAGTTACACCTATATAATTAGGGTCAAGGGCAAAGGATTCCTAAAACTATACTTGAGCCTTAGGCATTGGGCCCAGGTGTTACACGATCACATCACCACATTGGGAAACTAGGAGAAAGTGAGAAATGTTGGTAGTCTATAGAATCAAAATCACTACCCTAATCAGCGGGGCCATCAGATTGACCGATCATAATTTTTTTTGATTCATTAGTAACTCCTAGACTATCAAGCCTACTTGAGGTGAAGTGATCTCCTCACCAGATTGGGCCACTGTAAGGAGGCCCAAACATGTTAGAAGCTACACGACTTCATCTGATGTGTCACCCATGCATGGTGATTGGTCAACCAACCTGAAGTACTTCTGTGAACATATATTCTATGGTTGGACAATCCACTCTAATGTGATCGACTGGTCAATGCCTTAGGTTCTACAACTTGAAGGCCATGTTTATCAGATCTGGGTTGCCAAATTGTCCGATCATGTCAGTCACACCTTTGTAATCAGGGTCAAGGGCCAGGGAATCAACATCACATCTATCAAGCATCACTTTTGCTAATACCTTCATGCTATTCCCCTGTGAGAGTTTTTCATTGTTGCACCATGTAGCAAAAGGATTGACCTCTCCTAGCATCAGAGGCCAGACGACCACCAACACCTTCTTCCACACTATTGTCGTATGTAGAGTTGCAGTTCATCCAACCTCAAGGTGTCATCGCCTAACACAAGAATTTCCCCTACTCGCTTCTAACCCTAAGCAAATCACCAATGCTCTTCTTCGTCATTAATCACTCGATGCAAAACCCCAATATGGAATGACCAACACCCCAGTAGGCCATCCAATCATTCAGTGTGTCTTCTCCACTATCTCCTCTCTAGCAATTGATCAACCGACCACATTTTAGTGGTTTCTCTATCTGGTCACTAAGGACATTTAAAACAATCAAACATTCATTTCCCATGTTGCCCAACCCTAATAACCTTAAAGTCCCATGTAAAAATCTAAGATTGTCTCATAGGAAAATCAACCGACAGTTATCACCCAATCACACTTCAACAAAAGTCACTATGTCACTATTGATCAGCCAACCACAACCCCTTCTCTCCCAAACACACTGGTATAGGAGATCAAGATGCTCAAGGCATGAGCGGCTCTTCTGATCACCCCACTAAGGGGTCGGTCCATTAGGTGTTACATAAGTTTAAAACCTTTCAGTCACAAAACGGGAAGGAAAGGGTGAAACTGACGACCAAACCTCTCCTCTACTCATTGGGCGGCCATTCTTCTTCAATGCCGATGTTGGAGTTTATTTTTTCTTTCTAGAAGTGTTTTTGCAATGATTGTGAATATAGTTGTTCTTTGCATATGTTTGGAGAGGAACAATACCTACCATTACCATCAACACCGACAAGCCATGGCAGGTGAAATGAATTGAAGACAATCACAACCACCCATCCAAGAGGTATAAGCCTGCAAAGTTCTATGTTGACATCATCATGATGATCCCCTCCTATACAAATAGTGCCGATGCATCTTTCATCCATAGTCTAGTGGTGTGATCCCTTCATAATATCCTATCATGCACAATATTCGATTAGATAGGTGCACTAAGAGACATCACTATCTGTGACCTCTAATGCCTCTGATGTAAGTAGAATTATGAACCCTAAAACTGGGGTAGTGTGCTGGTTGACCATATGTACTGTCAATTACATCAGAACAAGACAATCAAATTTTTCTAAGGGGGAGTATATTTAACAATTTCCACATACTTAGGCTACACCCATATTCCCTTCTCTAAGATGATGACTCAAAAGACCTCCCAGTTGATCGACATCAAGTATTTGGTGTCTTTTGGGAATCTGAAGAATGCTAAGGAGAATCACATCTTCCACTGGTTATTTAGGGACATCTTGATCACACTTGTGTTTCCTACTCACTCTTATTTTTTGGCAGAGAACCTTGTTTATGACCTCACTGATAGGATGCACACATCTACCTTTACATGAGGGAACATCCACTTGTTGAGAGTGAGATTAGCCCCTCCATGGAGGCAAATGATGAGGAGGCTTCCCCAACCCTTGAAAACTACTAGAGGGGGGGTGAATAGAGTTTTATAGATAATTTAACAATTATTGAACTCAAACAACCACAATGAAAATATTGGACAAGGAGACACAAGGTTTAGAGTGGTTCCAACTATAGCAAATACTATAGCCGTCAGTCCACTACCCAGTTGCTTACCCAACCGGGATTTGAAAAGAAATTTATTTTATTACCTCTCAAGGAATTTACATAAAATACAATCTCTTTTCCCAAACCCTTCAAGCAGCCTTCACCTAGAAGTAATCGCCAACCTTGAAGCAGCCTTCCCTTGAAGTAGATGCACCAACTCCCGTTGCACCAGCCTTCTGAAGTAGCTTCCCTTGCGATAGCCTTCTTGAAGTAGCTTGAAGTCCCCTTCTCCACCTGAGAAGTCAACCCTCTCCAATCCGCAGCCTCCAACCCTAGGAGTAGCAAGGAGAGTACAAAAGATAAAAAGGAACAAGAAAGAAAAAGGAAATTACAACTTATCCTTTAAGCCCAAGGCTTGATATGCCTAGATCAAGCATATAGATCTGCTAGCCAAGTGTGTGAACTTGTGATTGCTGTGGATAGGAGAATCTAGCTTATAGGACACGAAATTGAGCTAAGGAGAATGTAGACAAATGATCACAGTGCTCAAATTGCTTGCAATAGATTGCTCAAGTATGCTCAAGTGTATTCTCAAGTGTAACAAGTGTATTCTAGTGTCCTATGGCTTGTCCTATTTATAGGAATGGCCTAAGTATGCTTAAGGACGTTCTAGACAACTTCTAGGGGTTTCTAAGTGCTTAACTAGCCGTTAGGTACAAAGTTGTTGCTTTAACAACGACTAATTAATTTATTCTGCAGTTGCTGTCAGAGACCATCTCGGTCGACAAATGGTCGACCGAGACACCTACTCGGTCGAACTTTTGTCGACCGACAGGCTCTCTGGAACAAGTGATTTGCAACGTCTTTCTTCAACTGCCAACTAACTTGTCTGTTGTGTCTAACGGCTACTTTGGATCTTTCTCGGTCGAGAGGTTTGTCGACCGAGAGTGTCTCGGTCGAGGAGTTTGTCGACCGAGAATGATCCTGTTTCAAGGTTTCAATTTAGACACTAATTATATATGTGAGTGTGCAAAGGTGATCCTAATTAAATGGGATGACATGTCTAACTATGGTGTTTGGCTAGGGAAAATCTAACGCTTGATTTACATGCAATTCTAAGTACTTGTACATTATATATTTGTACAAGTTTTTACAACAATGATTACATTGCATGAAAATATAAACAATTTAGCTTGTGGATTTTCCCTAGTTGCTTTGCCATCCATCTTAGTCCTGCACACTCAAGTAGCTCGTTAGATTAATAAGAATGAAATGTTTGTCATAATCAAAACAAAGGGATTTATAGATGTCCAATTAGCCAACAATCTCCCCCTTTTTGAAGATGACAAACATTTCCAAAATATAAATAAGGAAATATAAAACATATGAATTTCATACCTTTAGATTGCCTTATGTAGCCATGAGTGCTGACAAGATGTTATATTTTTGATTTCATATTCTTTCTCCCCCTTTGTCATTTCAAAAAGATATCCATTTTATTTTTCTGCTCCCCCTTAATTTTATATTATGCTCCCCCTTAAATAGATATTCTATTAGGAATAAGGGTTGAATAGCATTTGTGTCTAATTTATCCACAATTTGTTCCTCAATCATTTGCAAAGGATGTTAAGCCTTGAAATAATATGAGATTCCTTTAAGCTTATGACGAATGTATTTCTCATCTATCAATGGATGTTAAGCTCTAAATAAAATGAGAATCGTTTAATCTTAGACTACATAAAATGTCTCCATCTAAAAACAAGGGATGTTAAGTCCTGTTTTGGGTAGAGAGTTCCTTTAAGTACAAAATACCATTTTCAATAAACTCATAAATTTCTTTATAATCAAGTAACATTCCAGCTACACATGGTGTGTACAATGTTTTTGTAAGCTTCTTCAATCAAATGGTCAAAGTTGTTTTTATGAGCTCCCCCTTAGTTTTGTGCTTTGCTCCCCCTTAGTTTTGTGCTTTGCTCCCCCTTAGATAGATATCCCAAATGAAAGTTTGAAGAAATTTCATATATATAAAGTATGAGGGTGATCCTTATTGTTTATTTTTGATTTAACAAAAAAATATGCAAATGTATTTCAGTCTGGTCAACAGAAACCTGGTCGGTCGACTATTTCTCGACCAACAGTGTTCTCGGTCGACTAGTGACTCGACCGAGAATGTTTCTGGAGAACTGTTTCTCATAGATCATTATCAATTTAGCCACAAAGTTTTATTTATTTCTCCCTTTATTTTGTATGCTCTACAATAATAATTGTTATAATCCAGTTATTTACAAGATGTCTCATATGCAAAAAGATATCCATTCAAATCAACAAAAGGATAACCAATTTCATTAATAAACATGGAAAGATAGACACATCATACAGAAGTGATCCATTACAATCATTCAAAGCAAGTCATTACAACTAATATTACTTCAACACTCACTGAAAAGATTTAAGAATTATATCAACGTCAGGATCTTTCCCAATAAATGGCTCAGCTCCATAGTATTGGACCAAGGTTTTCCAATCTAGAGCTCTTGTCTTGGTTAAAGCATATGCTTCCAAGAATGTAGGAACTCGGTCAAATCGGAAATGATCAACAATATCTTGCAATTGCATAGATGAAAATTGAGTATGTGTTAGATCCATGGATGGTGGAGGTGGAGTTTGATAGTAGTTGTATGAAGGATTGTATGGATTGAGCATGCCTGGATTTAAAGAATATGGATATTCATCGGTTTGATTTGGGGAAAGGGTTTGCATTCTTTGGTTTAAATATGTCATGGCATGATGATTGTAGTCTAATTGTCTACTAAGGTGATATTGGGAGCCAGCAATATAAGTAAGAGTATTTTGAATCGGGTCCTGTGGTAGGGTAGTAGGAGGAGGTGGTGGTATGTCTTGATGAGATGTTTCTCCTTCTACTCTAGCCCTTTTGTGACCAAAATCTATTCCCATTTTCTCTACGGTATTCTTACTTATCTTTTGTGGTCGACGCTCCCATGTATATCCCATATCCTCAATGTTTGTTTTAAGAAAATGTTGAGTAATTTGGCAAACGAAATCCGCATATGGTGGGTTGCCAGAAAACTCAATCATGTTTTTAAGAATTATACGGATGAAGTTTGTGGGAATGCGGCTTATGATGGCATAAATGAGACACATATAGAATATTGGAACTTCAGATTTGTTGGCTCTAGGGTGAATATTTGTAGAAACAATGAGATTTACAATCCTACAGGCTGGTTTGAGATTTATAGCGTAGTAGGTTCCCCTATCTTCATGACAAGTAGTGTTGGATTGAAAAATAGCTCTTTTTATGGCACGAAGGCTAATGTATGATCATCTTGGGAAAGTAGATTTAGTGGATTTCTGGTGGTGAGATCAAGGGAATCTTGGTATTCATCTATGTCAATTTCTAGCATGTCAAGAATATCCCCTTCGGTAAATTTAAGGCTATGCCCATTGACCATGGTGTAGAAGAAAGTGGTTTCATTTTCAGTATGGGATATGAGATTGGCATAAAATTCGTTGACTACCTTATTGGAATGGAAAGGGAAAGAGGGATTGATGAAGTCCTTCAATTTTTGCACTTCAAAGAGATCTTCCAGATCGACTATGTTGATGAAGTCCATGACTTCGACTGGTCGTCGTGGAAGAGGGGCTTTGGAGGAAAGCCGTAGATATCGATCACCAGCATCTCCATCGACGAAGGCGATGTCGTTGATGATCGTCAGTGGCGGAGTGGCTTCCCGAGCTTCCCGTCCTTTCCTGCCGGCGACCTTCTTCTTCCCACGGGCAGCTGATGATGAGGCCATTTGTGTTACTTGAGTGTGGAGAAGAAGCAAGGAAGGTTTGAGAATGAGGATGCTAAAGAGTTGCACAAAAATGCACTAGAGAGGGACAAAGGAAGCAAGAGTATGCAAGTGTGAGTAAGTGTCCCGTTTTTGCCCCTTTTTATAACATTCCAGCGACCAGGTCGGTCGATGATTCGTCGACCGAGCGTCCGCAACGGTCATGTTGCAGACGCGCCACTCGGCTCCCCAACGGTCAAAATAACGGTCATAAACGGTCATAACGGTTGGTTTACAACGGTCGTATCCAACGGCTATTTCTCGGTCGAACAATTGTCGACCGACATTGTCTCGGTCGAGCATTTGTCGACCGAAAGTTCGTCCGATATTAAGTCTGTTTAGATTCTGTCGGTCGAGAGAGGTGAGCTGACCGAGAGGGTCTCGGTCGAAGAATTCGTCGACCGACAGACTTACTAAGTAAGAATTTTAAAGCTGAATTTTTAATGCAAAAGGTAGATTATTTTTGTAGAGCATTTATATGGATATTCTAAGGGAGTAATATTGGGATAATTTAAGGCTTAAATGATAACAAATGATTTAATTTTCAAGAAAAAATTTATATTAAGATTAGGTCCAAAGATAGAATTTCCAAAATAAGCAATTTTTGTCGAAGCTTATTTTAGGTCGCCCTTGACTACGACCATAGCGCCCCTTAGTCAAGTTTTATTTTGACCAAGAGGCAAATTTTGCAGACTTTTCAGATTGAATATATTGAGTCTAATATCTGCATAAAGTTTAAATATCAAGTTGAAGCATACTACTTAATTGGAGACACAATTAATTATTTCAAAGATACTGAGTTAGAGATTTTGTTGCAAGCAATAACATATAACTAATAAGTTATTTTGCTTACTTGCATACAATTTTCTATGCGTACCCAATGATGAAAGCATGGTATAAAGCATACAATGATAATTCCATTATAATTAGTATATGAATAGACCAGAAAATATTTTTACGAAAAAATCATATGAAAATAGGAATTTTCTTTTCATTTGACTTAGACTTTAAATCATCTAGGGAACAAACTAATATTAATTTCATTTATATTTGTAATTATGTAGAGTTGAGATAGACATAGAAATATGCAACTAATGTCTTTGGTCATATCTCAACTTGATTTTGTTCATTTAGTTTGGAGGTTTTGGAACCCAAACTAACTCTACATCTTTTCTCTTATAAGGACATGAAAATGAATAGTGACCAAGGCGCAAACAGTAATGACAACATATTGAGTCAACTTCATATCTTTTTCTATGGTTGTGTCCTATGTTGTCATTGGGTGAGGATGTCCTTTTAGGTACATATATAGATTGGGTTTGTGACTTTCTCTGACTAGGTTGTTGATGAGATTTTCCTTTAGGCTTGTAACCTAGTCCCCTTCTCCCAATTTGTTGATAAGGATTATCTAGAATTTGATCAAGAATGCCATGGTTATTCAAACTTCGAACTTGTTGTTGTAGCTTGGAAATTTCATCCATTCTTTTCTTAATGTCTATTTTTGCTTGGTCTAGATTTGATGACAATAAATTTCTTTCTTTAACAATAGTGTCATAATCTATATGGGTGCATAATAATGGTTGTTTTTGAAGATCGTTTACTTGAGTCTGTAAGTTTGAATTTTCAACAGAAAGGAGCTTGCAATCGGCTTCCATAGATTTTAACTTAAGATCCGAAAATTTATTTCCCTCTTTAAGATCCTCATTTTCAGATGCAAGAGTAAGAAGTTTAACATTTAGATCATCATTTTCCTTATTTGATTTCTTTAATTTCTTTTTGCATTCAACATATTTATTATGTGTTTCTTCAATAATAGCAACTAGTTCTTCTTTAGATAAATCAAAAAGACTTACCTCTTCTTCTTCTTCTTCTTCACTAGTTGTAGCAATAAGGCATTCTTTGTGCTTATCCTCTTCCTTTGATCTCCATGGGCATCCGGTTGTTTTGTGGTTTGTTCCTAAACACCAATTGCAGCATTTAGTGGTTTTGTACAAGCACTTTTCACCATTTCCCTCCATTCTTCAAGACCTGGTTAGGGTTCCTTGAAGCCTGCTCTGATACCAATTGAAAACTACTAGAGGGGGGGGTGAATATAGTTTTATAGATAATTTAACAATTATTGAACTCAAACAACCACAATGAAAATATTGGACAAGGAGACACAAGGTTTAGAGTGGTTCCAACTATAGCAAATACTATAGCCGTCAGTCCACTACCCGGTTGCTTACCCAACCGGGATTTGAAAAGAAATTTATTTTATTACCTCTCAAGGAATTTACATAAAATACAATCTCTTTTCCCAAACCCTTCAAGTAGCCTTCACCTAGAAGTAATCGCCAACCTTGAAGCAGCCTTCCCTTGAAGTAGATGCACCAACTCCCGTTGCACCAGCCTTCTGAAGTAGCTTCCCTTGCGATAGCCTTCTTGAAGTAGCTTGAAGTCCCCTTCTCCACCTGAGAAGTCAACCCTCTCCAATCCGCAGCCTCCAACCCTAGGAGTAGCAAGGAGAGTACAAAAGATAAAAAGGAACAAGAAAGAAAAAGGAAATTACAACTTATCCTTTAAGCCCAAGGCTTGATATGCCTAGATCAAGCATATAGATCTCCTAGCCAAGTGTGTGAACTTGTGATTGCTGTGGATAGGAGAATCTAGCCTATAGGACACGAAATTGAGCTAAGGAGAATGTAGACAAATGATCACAGTGCTCAAATTGCTTGCAATAGATTGCTCAAGTATGCTCAAGTGTATTCTCAAGTGTAACAAGTGTATTCTAGTGTCCTATGGCTTGTCCTATTTATAGGAATGGCCTAAGTATGCTTAAGGACGTTCTAGACAACTTCTAGGGCTTTCTAAGTGCTTAACTAGCCGTTAGGTACAAAGTTGTTGCTTTAACAACGGCTAATTAATTTATTCTGCAGTTGCTGTCAGAGACCATCTCGGTCGACAAATGGTCGACCGAGACACCTACTCGGTCGAACTTTTGTCGACCGACAGGCTCTCTGGAACAAGTGATTTGCAACGTCTTTCTTCAACTGCCAACTAACTTGTCTGTTGTGTCTAACGGCTACTTTGGATCTTTCTCGGTCGAGAAGTTTGTCGACCGAGAGTGTCTCGGTCGAGGAGTTTGTCGACCGAGAATGATCCTGTTTCAAGGTTTCAATTTAGACACTAATTATATATGTGAGTGTGCAAAGGTGATCCTAATTAAATGGGAGGACATGTCTAACTATGGTGTTTGGCTAGGGAAAATCTAACGCTTGATTTACATGCAATTCTAAGTACTTGTACATTATATATTTGTACAAGTTTTTACAACAATGATTACATTGCATGAAAATATAAACAATTTAGCTTGTGGATTTTCCCTAGTTGCTTTGCCATCCATCTTAGTCCTGCACACTCAAGTAGCTCATTAGATTAATAAGAATGAAATGTTTGTCATAATCAAAACAAAGGGATTTATAGATGTCCAATTAGCCAACAACCCTTCCACTCCTACACATCACATGAAGTAATTTATGATAGAGAATATCGGTCCATCTAAGCCCTATGACTTGACCACTCTCTAGTAGTAGTTGGACCATTATGAGACCTTCCAGACCTATATAGAGCAATAATACAAGCAACATAAGCATCAACTGAACCACATGTATCTCATTAAATGCACACATGAAGATTATCATGTAAGTCATGGTGACTATGACCAGACATGAACTTACTATGAGAATTTCAACACCAAACATACGTACCTTCCCTTATCTTTGATAATTGTAGAATCCATTGCATAGAGACACCTCTTGAGGATCCCCAAAGTGGTCGATGACCCAAGATTGGTCTGACAAAACAACCTAGGAATCCTTCCGGAGACACACTTCTTAATCCCTCGTGCCTCGACAGTTGGCATTGTCGGGTCAGTACGGCAATTGGTAGCTCTTTTGGTGACTTTTTCTTCCGCTTCATTCTGGATTTAGATTTTGTTCGAGGATGGGAAAATTTCTATGTTAGAGGTGTAGGGTGGAAGTATGACTCCATTCCACCCTTACTATCTTCCATTTTTTGTCATTTCTTTTAATATTTTTGTTTCTAGATTAGAACCACATCAGTTTCCTATTTTTATTTACAAAGACTCATGTTAGTTGTACATAATCAACCATTACTTGGTTGACCTATACTTAGTTCATTATTTGCATGTTTAATTAAAAAAATAAGCAATGTACCCCAAATTTTGAATGAAACTAACACTTCCTGGAGAATGAATCTCAACTTCCTATGCTAGAACTTGTCATGTTGCTAATGACCATGAATAGTATTACTCCTTGGAAATGAAGACAATCTGTATGGAATTCAAAATAGTCAAATAGGAGTGTGTCGCTAAATTAATCAAAGTAAGATTTTTGTGGAATTATCATTATTCTAAAACTCAATTGAAATGATTGAACTAGTTGTTAATGTTGTTTTAATGATCTAACTTCTGAAATATGAGTTGTAAAAGTTCAGATTCTTCTACACTTCTTCCACCATCATATTACCCCATCAACTGCCAAAAATAAAACTTAAAGCAAAAAATAATGTGCCAAACTCCAAGCTTAGGGTGGAACCCCTTATCTCACCTCCCTCTTCTTTCATACCCCTCCCATGTAATAGAGGATTATAACAATAAAAATATGTCAATGTGCACACTAAAAGTAAAAAAATGCAATTAATGTAATTGAAAAAAATAAAGCAATCTCGAGATGAATAGAAGAGAGATTCAAAATCTTCCGTTTAATCCCTCCATCAAGTGTCTTCTGTGGAGCAACAATCAATCCAAAAATATCCCTCTTAAAGTTGAATCCTAGATTTGAGCATTTTTCATAGGAATATGTGGAACATTGGAAGACACCAACAACATCATGATTGTGATGTGCATGTTTTGATTCAGAAACTTGTTGTGGATGTAAAGTCAATGTAGTGAATTCTATACTAAATTTTTGTGATTCCAGGAGATTTGGGTTGCTTGTCCATATTTGATTGTAGGGAACTAAGTAATACTTTGAAATAGAGGATGTGAAGGCTAGTAGTATTATTTGGCAGGATGATCTAATACATTGTTTCTCAAGGATGAGTGACGTCCACGCTTGCAGTAGTTTGGTGAATGTACATTCATCACATTTTGATTGTGTTTCTATATTAGTTATACTCATTTTAGTTGTTTTACCATCATGTTTTACTTAGTTCCCTATTCTTGTTCTTTTTGCAAAATAATTAGGATTTGGATCATTTTCCTTTCTCTTTTGAATATTTAAGTACACATCAACAATAGAACACTCAAAGGATTATTCTACAAGATTGGGGAAAGTTCACATCATGATATTTGTTACTCAACACATTCTATTAGACAAATTCTCATATTAGGCCACCTGGTCCCCTGACCTACCTACCCATCTCAATTCCTTCCTAGATAACTCTATGTTTCGCCTGATCTCTTGAGTGACCAACTGATCATAAGGTCACTAAAAGATCCATAGTCCCTATTGATTTTCGGCACCGAGAGATTGGCCAACTCGTTGTGATGATCAATGAACCACCTATAGAAAAGGGCTTCAGATGAGGATGATCGGGAAATCTACTCAGCTGATCAGTTGAACAAAATTAATTTGCAATTGTTTCCACTAATATAGTAACACTAGCATTTTTTGAACATCATGAGATTGGTAGACCAATATTGTTGGTCGGTTAACCATTTTGAAATATTACTAGTCCATAGACACACAACAAGTGTCCCATTCAGCAGATCATGTGACCTCCTCTTGGGATGCATCGATCACAAGATTCTCCATAAAACTCATTATGAAGCAAATCGGGCGATCTTCATAGGGATCGGTCAGAAGAAGGCCAAAAAATTCACCACCATGTAGGTGATCTATAGACCATACCGAATGTTTGCCTGATCATTATGGTAGACAATGCAATGGCCGACCATAGGGAATGAAATAGAATGTAGTCCAAACCTAATCATTCTCTATTCTATTCTGACTTACGAAGGAGATGTTCTTGATAAGGAGGCTAGGGGAAATGATGAAGAAAAAGATCATCCTAGGATTTCTTTCGGTCATCAAAGTCAGAGCAGGTTGTGGTAGCTAGATACCACAGACTATTTCTCCATACTCCATTTAGTGACATGATTTCTCCTCTTTCTCTTTGTATCTACATTCTTTCTCCCAACATGAGAGAGTAGACATTCTCAATAGAGCATGTAGAGTATCCCCATTTCCAATACACTATTGTTTTTATCAAACATTATGTTTCTCATATGATTAGACTTCTTCCCATTTAAGTTTAGCTTGATATCAGAATTGATCAAACTATTAACATGTTTGATATGATCCTAAGTGTAAAGACCATGAAACATAGGATCAAATTATAGAATGGATTCATAGACTTTATATGATCATGGAAGGGATCCTAGAGGGTGACGAAATTGAGAATTATGGGTAGCGACCTCGAGCTCAGAAGGAATTTGGTTCTTGTGAAATTACAATCCATAAGGAGGCAAATTCACTTGATCATAGTTCAATTTCTGAGAAATGAGTTGAATTGTAATGAATGGATTAATATGTAGGTGGTGACGATGAAACCCAGTTGTTCTAGTGCTTTTATTAAACTGAATCAAACCCTTAGCTTATTTAATTTCATTGTTATCTTTAATCTCAACCTTAGTTAAAAATTCACTCTCAACAATTAGATTTTAAAATTCTATTCTAGATGATTGGTTCTGGAAACTTTCTTTATTACATTGTCTCTTAAGTTTGACCCTTTTCTATTCTATGATTTCCCTTTTTGCTTATGTGTGAGTTGATCGTTTCTTCTAAAGGCTTAAACTCTAGGGCTTTCTTTCCCTAGTAAATTTGTTTGTGCAACCGCTCGCACCAACATACCCTTATGAGGATCTCTCTTATTCCCCTATATTGTTTCTCAATCTCATTATTTCTCATAATATTATTCCTAGAGAAAATAGATTTGAGGTTCTAGAATTCCATCAACAAATCTTTAACACCATTGATAAGAAAATTGTCATCAACTTTGTTAGGTTTGTTCTTTAAGAAACAATGAATTTTCTCAGAAAGTATCTATACGTTGATTTTATTGTCTCAATTGTTATATATTTCACAAATTAATTGCTTTCCTAAGTCCACTACAAAATTGATCGCAATGCCAAATTTTTTATGCAATCCATCGTTGAATTGGGTAAGTTTAGATTTGGGAATAAAAGAGATTGTGAAAATGAATTGGATGAGGATGAAGAGGCTGAACCAACCCATGACCAAGAACATCAATCTTGTAGTACTTGTGACTATTTAAATGAGTTTCCATACATGTGTGGTTTAGGATATCACATTGGTCACCATTTTGAGTACAATCTGAGAGCCCTTTCTTATATCAATTATCTATTGTTTGACTCGATCCATCTCTACTAGATGTATACATGCTTAGCCTAGTAGAATTGAACCCTTCGACCCATCCTACAATGATTCTCAACCTCCACCTCAGCTGACATTAAATCATCAATTGTTCTACTTCCCTTAACTTCAACATGTTGTTGCACACCTCCTATTTGATAAAGAACCTACCTTTTTTAAAACCTATGACCTCAATGCCACAAGGTTATTTAATTGAGATCATACCAGAGATTACTATGGTAAGTAAAACTATATGAGTGTAGATTCACATATGAATTCATTATTACAAAATAGTTGAGGGGTTTAGACTTTATGTTTGGATGTGTTGTATTTTCTTTTTATGAGTGTGGTTTTGCAGGAGCTGATTTTCTTCCCAAAGCAAAAATTTGTCACTAGATTTGAGTTACATACTTTTGTATAGGCCTTGATTTATAAAGAAGCATACTTTTAGCAAATTTGAGATTGCACACATTGTTATATTTATTTTTGGTTTCTTAACTATGAATGATACATTGAAATCATTTAGGATTAGCATTTTTTCTCTTGATTTTCCCCATGGATAGACTCTTTTTAATTAGGAAGGTTCATAAAAGTGGAAACATGTTAGGTTTTACTCTATCCACTTTTGGTTTTTTAATTTTGACAAATAGGGAGAGATTCTATATTTTCATGAATTTCCTTTAAATTTATACCATTATGATTTTAGTTATCAAAATTAGGGTATGGAAAAAAATTCTTATTCTTGATAAAGAGATATAATTTTGAATAGAATTATAAACGTCAAAGTGCATAATCCACTAAAAATATCATTATATTTCTTAATAGTATGGATGAAAATCACTTACAATTTCATCATACACATAGTTTATTAATTACTCAAGGAAGTTCTATGATAGCTAAACATTATCTAAAAATTCACTTGTTCACATTTTATTGTGTATAGGAAATACTTTCCATCATCAAATGGGGAGGCCTAGGGTAAATATATAAAGATATTTTGATGAATGGAATATTTATTATATATAATGTTTCTAACTATACTTTTAAACTATTAGATAATCATATGAAATAGAAAATTTGACTTGAAATATCACATTATGCAAAAATGTTTACTAGTGTTATATTATATAATCATTGCCAGGTATTGTTAAAGTCAACGAGTTTTATATTTTGTAAAAGGATCTAATATTGATGAGCACAGTCAATCATTATGTATGAGTTAGGTCCATATATGCTTTAGGATTTACTACTGTGTATTGTTAATGTATCTAGAGATAAAATTCTATTACAACACCTTTTAGTTTAGCACGATTCTTAGTCAAACTTATAGTTTGATTGAGATTGGATTGATCAAACTCATAGTTCATCCAGGCACACTTCACTTAAACTCTAGTTTGACTGAATGGTAGTCAAATTGACATAATTACAATTTCCATCCCTATAAAATGCATTTGTAGTATAATTCCACAAAGTATGGTTGAACTGATAAGCAATCTTGTCATATTGGCTTCTTTATTTCATTTTTGACTCAACGAAATGACTCTATTGATGAAACCTTTTGTGAGATACTCAAATTGGCATTGTTATAGTTACACTATTTCGTTTCTATATGGACCAAATTTTTTCACTTGAAGATATCTTAATCAATATAATTCATTTCATATAACATCCTAGAGTTATGATGTTAAAGACTCATTTCAATGCTCAAGTATTAATTTTCTAACTTCCATAATGTTTTCTATACTTTGAAAAGCTCATATGAAATCATACATGTAAGGCCCCTAAACTTACTTGATGAGTTGAATGAGCTTAATTATCATAATTGAATTCTTATAACCCTAATATAAACTTTTCATATTCAATCATAAGACAAGCTTAAGTTTCAAATTTGGTCCAATTTGGACACTGTTTGAGCAAGTTATGCACATTTTGGACTTTTCTACAATTTACACAATTGAGAGGTTTTCTTTGCAATTTATCACTGGAATTATGTTCCTTGGTTATTCTATCGTATTTATTTAGCTTTTTGAGCCATGGGACACATATCTAAACCTTGGTTTGAAGGTGTTTTCTCCAAGGGTAATTTAGGGTTTTCCCCTTCATAGATGAGCTACCTTTAGTAGCTATCAACTAATGAATTATTTGATTGGCTGGGAAATTCTACAAAGGAAAGCTAAGAAGGTCTATACACATGGTGGGGGTGCTTCTTGTGTGTGTGCTTGTATATTCTTAATAAATTAAGGCCATGGACACTTGGATAGATACTAGAACTTCAACTATTTCCTTTTCTTTATCTTCAGGTGTCATATAGTTATCCCCAAGCTCCAAAACGAGCCATTTTCTCTCCACCGCCTCCCTCCTTCTCCCATCCTAGTTCTCCCTATGTTCATCTGTGAATTTTTCTGCCCAATGAAGAAGAAAGTGGGGATCTTCTTGGAGAAAGGCTTTAAGGTTGAAATTCACTTCATTTTGGGGTTGGAAAAGATCCCTTCTAGTGATCTTGACCTAAAAGTGTAATAATTCCCTACTTTACTCCATCTATTTTTTTGTTATCCTTCCTCCTAGCTTTCTCCAGGTCAGAACCTTTCTGTTCCATGGTAGAAATTTCTCTAAAGCTCTAAAACCCTACCTTTCTTGCTCCTTATGCTTCACGTTTGCTCATTTGATGAAGAAAGGTGCTAGATGGATGAATTCATAGATTACTCTTGGATTTTCTACTCTACCTACTCGAGATTCATTCTGTGTGGGGTTTTATCTTCTCATTAGAGGCAAGTTTTATAACTTGCTCCATGTTTATTGCTTACCATAACCATTTTAGATCATGTTCTTGCTTGAAAATGATGATCCATGCACTAAAAAGCTATGCTTGACTAGGATTTCAATATTTATAATGTTTCCTATTCTTATTTCAGTTATATATGAACATGTGATAATGTGTACATTATTCCTAAGTTATTATATGACTTGGATCGGGTTGTTTTGACAACCTATGGTGCTAAACACCTATCAAACAATGGTCAATTTTAGGGTTTAAAGCTGATTTCTTCTATAAACCATGACTCGATGATGGTACCATTGCAACAACCCTATGGTGTTGTCATCATAACAACCCATGTTCGTGATCAAGGGTGTCAAATGATTGTGAAAACCTATGGTCAACAGCTTAGGTCAGGTTTTAGATCAATTAGAAGTTAATGATCAACCATTAAGTACCCTACTGATGATATCAATCAATGATGACATCAGCTTAATATTTGATGTTGATTAATGAATATAGTGTTGATCTAACAACGTATAGTGATTTAATTATCAATAATGATGGTGGATCAGGTCTCTACAATCTATGCTGAGTTAATCATATAGTTTTAGCATCAATTAAGCCTTAGACCAATGGTTTCTTGGGTCACTTGATGCAATGGTCGAACCTAGACTACAATTGATGGTTTTAATATATGAACTTGACCCAATGGTCAAGATCTAATGTTTATTCCTCAAATAAAGTGGAATGATGGATAATGTAATATTTGGTCCTAATAATAGTATTTAGATGGTTTCCTTTATATGATCAACTTAAGGAGCTTACTTGTTGACAATGGATGGCTTGTTTTAACTGAACAGTCGATTGTGGGTTTTACCCTACTCTTAATGGAACTTTTTGTGTTGTTTATCAAGGGATTTCTAGGGTTAGATGGTGACTCTTTCTAGAGCACAAATCAAGGACTTCATAGGTGGTTTATATAATGTGTTTACTTATGTAAACAACCAAAGGTCTTACCGTTTAAACATCCAATGGTTCTGGTTGACATTGTGGTATGCTGATATGGGTTGAATGATGATGGAACAAATGGAGGGTTACCCTTAATAAATTTGTCTTACCTTTTCACTCATATGAATAGAAGGGATGATGACCATATTGTGTTGATATGTAACCCTAATGAGGTATAGCTTGTTATACCTAGCTTTAATATAACTAAGTGAAGGTAATTGTGTATGAATAGTGCTTGAATGAATAATGCAATCATGAAGTACTATGTTACTGTTGTTGAAACCCTAGTATGCTATAACCCAATCGTTATACCTTGATTTATGTGTGGGTTCATACTTCAGAATGGTATGGAATGTGATGGTGATGCTTCACCGTATGCATCCATGATCCAATGGGGATGATGTGAGTTTGGGTTTGGGTATGAGTGCTATTTAGTAACATTGATATAATTTATCATGTTGAACCTAACTTTAATGCAAATAGATAAAGATTAGTATTCATGTTTAACATTCGTATAATATGGAATGATGGTGGAATAACCTCCTTAACATGATCATAACATTGGTATGTTAATTGGTGGTTATCATAACCACATGGTTGATACTTTCTTAAGCTAAATATGTGCATTATGAATATGATGAGAGTTAATCATATCTAGATTCATTACATGTTGATGTAATAAAGGAATGTTCTTAATGTTAATATAACCCTGGTATGATTATTTATGAATATAACCTAGTTCATTAATGCAATATTTTGATGATCTTGTGTATTATATATAAGTGATGTTGTTGAGCCTTGTTATAAGGCATGAAAAGATAATGATGATCCTGCAGGGAATAATATGATGGTCTTAATGACCTTTGGGCATGGTTGAGCCCTGAATGATGTGTAATCCTCTTGTGTTGATAAGTGTTGATACCCTGTGATATTGTGAAAAGGATTTATATCCTATGATAGTATGATGGTCTTAATGACCTTTGGGCATGGTTGAGCCCTGAATGAGGTGTAATCCTCTTATGTTGATAAGGGTTGAAACCCTATGATATTGTGAAAAAGATTATTATCTTGTGATAGTATGATGACTAGTGTGGTCTCATGAATGGAAAGTGAATAGTACCATGTGATGATGAGATGAGAAATTATGTTTCACACATTTTATATTTTTTCAAAGTTGTGATTTGTATACTTGCTAGAAGTGAATTAGGGTTTGTATGTCCACTTGTTTGATGCAGCCTTAATTCACCCAATTGGCATAACTAATCAAGTGAAACTCTAATCATGTAGCGCCATGTGCAATAGATCCATCTGAGTGTCAAAATTTGCCAGATGGTGAAACGAGTATTCCTAAGAAAAACTCAGAGCACATATTGTTGAGTATGTGGGGGTGGCAAGTTGAGGATATATCCTTGTCATCCACACTGAAGATTGTGGAGGTTGGCTATGGTCATGCCTCATGCATCTGATGTGATTGAGAATGACTATGGTTGTGTCTCGATGATTATATATGTGACAAGATTGGAGGACAACTGTGGTTGTACCTCGGATGGTAGGGTATGCATACCCAACTCCTTTCACTAGTATCGTGACCTGTACCAAGGACGGACTAGGCTATTAGTAACTTGACCTTATGTGTCGCTGTGGCAGACCCATATTGACTGGGGGCAGAGAAGATCTTAGGAGTCCGACTCTTCCAAGATCTTGTATGGAACTGATTTCGACTTAGTAGTGGTCAGTTGGATTTTCAATGGCATCCTCAAATTCCTCAAGGCATAATAAAATATGTAATACAACCATATAGCATATTTGTATAGGGTTATGCATGACGCTTCACATTGGATGATAACCCTTGTCTGTTCTCTTTACATAAAGATGATGCTTAGTGCAATTAAAAGATAGTAGATATACTTAAGTTGTGGATATGCTTAATATAGCAGATGTGTACATACAATAGCCATGATTATGTTGATAACTATACTGATACTTCTGATTATAATCATGATGCTAGCTATCTCATGTTGTTAGTTATATTTAGCATGATAGCCATGCCTTTGCAACTAGAGATGCATATACTATTGATCATGCTGATCCAAATAGTTGTGCTTATGGTGCTAGCTCTTTTTATGATGCTGATATGTTCAACCTATTAGACATGCTAATGTTGTTATCTATGCTTATGTGGCTAGATTTATTCATAATGATAGAGATGTTATGTTACTAGACTTGCTCATGATGCTAGATATGCATATGCTACTGAATTGCTTATGTTATCAACAAGATAAAGGATGATAGTTTGGCTAATGATGATAGTTATTATCTGCTCCCTTATGTATTTTGATAATCATCAGCGCTGCTGAGCTTATTTGTTATATCTAATTAATATGCTTAAATGTTTAATTACTTAAAAATGTTGTAATCAATAAACGTTGTTGGAGGTTATATCTCTTGCTGGGACTGGGTCTCACCCTTGTGGTTCGCCACATTTTTTTAGGTAATCGGAAGTGACAAAAACAAACATGTGGCCACAAAGAGGAGCTATAGTAATGAATCATTGAGAAAGTTGATTAGACATCTAGTGTATCCTAGAGTCGTCCTTGTACTCTCAGGTCCGGGAAAGAAAAGTTTGTATATGGTGTTTCAAATGAATCAAGATTTTGTTAGCATGTTAATGCTTGTTTGTATGACATATACAGATATTGTTCTCCTATGTATATATGTTGTGGCTAAGGAGATAGATCAATTTGTATCAAATTTTGGCATAGTATGGATATAAGAAAGATTTTGGTATCTTATGCAAATGTTTATGAGTGGATGCTGACACTGAAATCAGTTTTAATTTACCCATATTTTTGGGTATGTGGTTAATTAGTGATTGATTGTGTTTTATGTTTTAAGTAATCTCGTTTAGTGTAGCGAGTTCTCACAATACCATTCTTAATAGTAATTGATTTCATTCAATATTTTTCACTTTTGGTCAAGTCTTCTAGAGGCAAATCAATGTTAACGAAGTGATAACCAGTCTAGAAGCGGTGATCATTATTTGTCAACTTTGAAAATAGATAATAGGTGGTGATGTACCTAAAATTAAAATAAGATGTGAGTGGAGGTTTCTCAAAGGCACTATAAGGAAGTAGTTGTGATCTCCTACTATTGATATCTAAAGGAGATAGAGAGTGGTTGAGCTCCATTTTTAGTTGTTTGGTATATTAACTTGTATTGTATTTCCTATCAGATGTAAATAAATATTGTTTGAGAAATACTATGGGTTGGAAAGTGAACTAGGAGAAGTTTAGGGAACCTTGGTGGTTTCTAAACCAATTACATAACTATCTCTTTCTTTTACTTTAGTTGCTTTACACTTAAAGGTGTTCCTGCCAAATTTTGGTTTGAGTGAATTCTTCAAATTGTCTAAAATTTTGTTTGTTGAAAATCCTAAAAATTGTCTTTGAACTCTATTAAGCCCCTCTCCAGACTATACCTCAAGACTTTTCATTCTCATAATTTTATGCCTCCCTCTCCTACGATCATTGACTACTATGAATCATAATATCTAGTAGATGCCTACTTCTCTCTAGCACATTACAAGTGTGGCTCTAGTAGATCTTACTATTGAGGTTTCTCCACCTTCTTAAGCGTTTCTTTGTTTTGGAGGACATTCATATCAAGATCAACATCTTCCATATAATTGTGAGCAATCTCATCATACTCAATTTGTTTTGTTCTAGCATATTTCTTGACTGGGGAGGCAATTGATATATCAATCACATTATCATCCTATAACTTATGAGAGTCCATCATCCTAGTATCAAAAAAATATAGTCTTCATATATGATCATATCTATGAAATTAATCATCTTCATATGTTTCGTATCAAAAGTTTTAGTCAACTTATTGATCAGCATATCCAAAAAAAATATAAAGGAGTATATATATGTCATCAAGAGTATGCATATGTTCCTTTAGAAAATGTGCACATGCCTTCCATACAAAAACTCTAATTTGAGAATAAGAAGTTGGCCTCCCTTCTCCATGCACTCTCTCGAATTTCAAAATTCAATGGACCTAATGGAAACCTATTAATCAAGTAGACAATAGTGCTCACTGGCTCTTGATATAACTCGTTAAGAAATTTTGCATTCTTCATCATGCATCTGACTCTTTCATGATGGTTATATTCATCGTTTCATACAAATGTTTGTGTTGTGGGATGCCTAGAATAGTCTTTTCATGAAAAATACTAGATCCTTTGCAGTAAGATATGAACTCCCTGGAAGTAAACTCCCCTCCATTTTGGGATTGGAGAAATTTCATCATTTCACCTATCTCCCTTTAAATAATGGTAGACACTTGATCCTTCTATGGAAGAAGTAAACACACACTTCCACAGATGCGTCACTAATTAGTGTTACAAAGGAACTACTTCCACCTATGGAATTTACTTCCATAGGACGAAAAATATAATAACACATCAAGTCTAAAATATTAAGACTTCTACTCACACTTAGAAGTTATTTTGAACCTTCATTTTATTCCCGAGAAATCAACCTTCACATGGACAAAGAATTGCATTCTTCACACGTGGTGCCAATTCTGTCTTTGCCATCATTTAGTCCCTTTTCACTAATGGGACCATGCCCTCTATGCCACAAATATATAGAATTGAGGACGTCATAATGCTGATACTATCAGTGAAAACCTTTATATTCATCTTATATAAAGTGTAACAAGATTTACCTCCATTCATAACTAACTATCCTTTGGTGACATTGACTTATATATCACCAAAGTGAGACTGATATGCATGCAGATGAAATCCATATCCAGATGTTACATTATAAACAAAATTTTTATGCCTAATATTACCAGATGATATAGCATATCCCTACTTCATCTATTTGTGCACATCACCAATCTTGTGCATTCATTCATAGATTCTACTAGACATGTTTGTCATTATAATGTCATCATGCTTGTAGGGGTAGAAGAAGTGCTTATTCATAATGATGTGGTAAGAAGAACCGGAATCAGGCATGTAGGAAAAAATGGCTATAGAAAGGGCAACAATGTGTGTTTATTACCATATTCCCCTTAAACATGCAGATCAAGCTAAATTATATAAGATGGGAAGGATGGTTTTGAGGATATATTTGGTCCTAGAGAAAGTCCATAGGCATCTCCTCGTCGTTGTAGATGCACAACTGTCTTCTAGTTGCACTAGGACTCGTCTGACTATTGTGCCTCCTAGACTGCACCATGGACTACAGGTTGACATTGTCCTCCTAGAGGAAGACAATAGCATGTATGCCTCTATGTAAGTCCACACGAACTACCTAGAACTCCTTTCATCATTTTAGAACAGACAAGAAGGAGTTGTCCCTCCTGTTGGTGTACTACTCACCAACTTTGTCTCCCACAATTTTTTCTCTCTTGTTTTCCCTCCCTTTAACAGGTAGGACTTTCCTGGACTCTCTATTTGTTCTCAAAACCAATGACGAGAACAATTGTTATAGAAAATTGAGTTTTGTTTTGGGAATCCCCCATTACCCCTTTATTTATAGGAGGGGTTAGGGTCTAGGTTTCCAAACTGTATGGGAGTGGAAGGGACAAGAAGATCTTGAATTTTCACCAGCTATAAGCATCAAACAGGTTAGTTGGCAACCGAACCAATCAATTCGTGCATGAGCCAATTAGTTCACAATGAAAACCTGTCATTTCGACTATTTCCTAATCGCATATGAATTTGGAAATTCATTTCCAATTAATGCTAAACATTAATTCCTTGCACCAATCAAATGGAGCAAGTAAAATGATGAACTTTTCTCACAAATTTGGGAAAGCTACTAGAACCTTCGGTTGACATAACCGAACCATTTTGTTCATTAGGTGAACTGGTCATGTCACCCAACATGAGCCGATCAGTTCACCCAGTGAGCCAATTGGTTGGTGCCCTAATGCATGAATAAATCAGACAATTCAATATCCAATCAACCATACATTCTAACCAACCTTTTCATCACATGAACCGATTGGTTGAGAATTCAGTCAGTTGATTTGTTGCATGAGTTGAATACCTAAACACTTTAGCAATCAATTCAATTATCATTCAAGATTAAACTCCTCTTCTAAGTCAAGACCTATGTGTGTGACCCTATAGATCCCATATTACACTGACAGTGAATGTCCATAACATGTTATGACATTAAAAGAACTGAGCAATGCCTAGTCGCACATCAATGCTACCCAAGTAAATGGAAAGTTGGAGAACAATTTGAACCTAAACTATGTGTATGGTGTTATAGTGTTTGTATAGTTCCTTTAACAGTGATATACAGATTGAACTCGAGGCATGGAGTAGTCATCCTCTTTAACATTCAATCTTATTCCTTGAATTAGAGAAGAATGTCTAAGATACATATCAGCTCAATATCACATATTAACTCACATGTGTATGGCCATGCATTTCTCAATCTTTCTAATCAAGAGACCTAGGATATCATACTCTTGTAGGAGGGTCGAATCCCATCTACATCACTAACAGTCAGTCCCCATGTGTTAGAGTCACCCAATCATCACCTTTATAATAACACTTATTTTAGGATTACACTTGATGATGTCAAAGCATACCAAATGACATGTGATGAGTGTAGCGACTTCAGGTATGAGAACTACAATCACAACCATCACTATGATACATGATTATACCTACCGTGGTAATGGTTTCCATGTTCCAATCTCACACTGGGTCTTTTCGATACACTATTCTCTAGGTTTGATATTTCCATATCATGACTAATGAGAATATGTCATCAAACAACTCACACTCTGATCTTATGTGTTATTATTGTCTATGTACCTTCCTCAATAACAACAAATCAGGGACATATTGAGAATGTATATACTCTTAACATACATATGATCTCATTTTCAAGTGACATGCTAGAAGACATATTTTCATTGAGTAATATCATTCTCTAGACATTTATTATGTTACATCATTATCTTATAACTAAATAAAATGGAATAAATTGGAGGCTTGCCTTTTATTTATAATCAAATTATTTACATATTATGTGATTACAATAATCATATGATTGTCTCTCTGGGCATACATACCAACAAACTCCCACTTGAACATAGAGACAATCACCCATGAATTATATTCCCAGTGATCTAACATGTCCATCATGCTTCTGTAGTGAAAGTGCTTTTGTCAAGGGGTCAACTACACTGTTCTCAGTTTGGTACTGTACAAATCTTTATATCTCCATGTTGTACGATCTTTAGTATGATATGGAATTGCCTTTGTATATACTTTGAGCATTGATGCAATCTGGGTTCCTTAGCTTGTGCAATAGCTCCATTGTTGTCAGAATATAGCTTGATTGTGTCACTGATGTTTGGAACGACCTTAAGTTTAGAGATGAACTTCTTGATCAATACATCCTCCTTTGCTGCATTCAATGCAGCAATATACTTGGCTTCTATTGTATAATCAACAACTATCTCTTGCTTGGAACTATTCTAGCTAACAACTCCATTGTTTAGGCAAAACATAAATCTTGGTCACAACTTATAATCATCTTTGTCAGTTTGCAAGCTTGTATCAGTGTAACCCTTTACCACCAACTCTTCCTCTATGTTGTAGACCAAGAATTGGTCCTCAGTCCTTCTCAAGTACTTGAGGATGTTCTTCATAACTATTCAGTGAGAATCACTTGGATCTGATTGATATTTTCTCATCAGGCTCAAGGCATACGAGACATCAAAATGAGTACACAACATTTCATACATGATTTATCTAATTGCATAAGCATATGGAATCCAACCCATGCATTCCCTTTCTTCACAAGAACTGGGACATTGAACTTTATAGATGGCAACTCCATGTAGCATAGGAAAGTTTCCTCTTTTTGAGTTCTCTATGCTGAACCGCTTCAACACTTTTTCAATGTATGTTCTCTGACTTATTCCAAGAAGCCTTTTAGATCTATCTCTATAGATCTTGATTTTCGAGATGTAGGACACTTCTCCCAAGTCTTTCATAGAAAATGTATTTCCCAGTACGGTCTTTACCTTTTGTAAAGTAGGGATGTCATTCCCCATCAATAGTATGTCACTGACATACAATATGAGGAATGTCATTTTACTTCCACTAACCTTCCTGTACACACAAGGTTCATCTTCACTTTGAATAAAACCAAACTTTTGGATTGTTTCATCAAAACAAAGATTCCAACTCCGAGATACTTGATCAATCCATAGATTGAGCTTTATTGCTTACATACTTTATTTACATCCTTTGGATTTATAAAACCCTCAGACTATGTCATATACACATCCTCGAGAAGATTCTTGTTAAGGAATGCAGTTTTATCATGCATCTACTAGATCTCATAGTCATGATAAGTTACAATAGAAAGCATGATCCAGATAGACTTAACCATGCCCACTGGAGAAAAAGTTTCATCATGGTCAACACCTTGAACTTATCTGAAACCCTGTACAACCAATATTCCCTTATAGGTTTGTAATTTACAATCCATTTCAGTCTTCTTCTTGAAGACCCACTTGCACCCTATGGGCTTTACCCCTTCAATTGGATCCACCAAAGTCCATACTTTGTTGGTATACATGGATTCCATCTCAGATCTCATGGCCTCAAGCCATTTCTTAGATTCTAGTCCCTTAGTAGCTTCTACATAGGTTGTTGGCCCATTATCTAAGACCAACTCACTACCTTCCTAAGTCACAAGATATGCAAATCTCTCATTTTCAAGGCATTTCCTATTAGACCTATGAGGTTCATGTGTCATTTTAGAAATTTGAGATTCCACAACACTTTGTGATTCTCTTTGTTCCTTTTGTACATCTATTGGTTCAATGTTTTGTTGTTCGTATGAACCTCTTCGAGATCTACTTTCCTCCAACTGATTCCTTTAGAAATAAATTCCTTATCAAGGAATGCAATGTATCTGGAAACAAACACTTTGGTGTCAGATAGGAAATAAAAGTAACATTCTTTAGTCTCCTTAGGATATCCCACAAAATAATATTTATCATATTTAGGGCCAAGCTTTTCAGGAAATATTTTCACAACATAAACTTGGCATTCCCAAATCCTCATTAAAGACATATCGGGATTTTTTCCATACCATATCTCATATGGTATCTTTTGAACCGATTTAGATTGTACTCGATTTAGCGTAAATGCGGCAGTTTCTAGAAAATACCCCCAGAAGGTAGTCAGAAGCTCTATTAAACTCATCATTGATCTCACCATATCTAGCAATGTTTGATTCCATCCTTCTGATACACCATTGTGCTAAGGTGTTCCAAGTGGAGTCCACTAGGATATAATCCCATGGGCTCTAAGAAGGTCTTCAAACTCCTGGCTTAAGTATTCTCCACCTTTATTAGAATGAAGTGCCTTAATACTTTTTCCAAGTTTTGTTGTACTTCATTCATAAAATCCTTGAACCTGTCAAGAGTTTTTGACTTATGTTTCATTAAATAAACATAGTGATACCTATTGAGGTCATCAATGAAGGTAATGAAGTATTGGTACCCACGTTTAGCAGTTATTCTAAAAGGCCTACATACATAAGTATGTATGAGTCCTAATAGATCACTAGCCCTCTCATTTTTACCAATGAAAGGGGTCTTGCCACCTTTCCCAATAAATAAGATTCACATGTCTCTATTGATTCAAAATCAAAAGAGTCAAGATAACCATCCTTATGGAGTCTAGATATGTGATTCTCATTTATGTGCCCTATATGCCAATGCTAAAGGAATGTTTTGTTTGAGTTGTTGAGTTTTAGTCTTTTGGTATTAACGTTATACAAATTTATCTTCAGATCTAGCAAGTAAAGACCATAAGACATTGGGGCTCTACCATAAAAGATCCCATCTTTTGAAATAGAACATCGACAATCTTTAATATGGAATTCAAATGCATCCTTGTCCATACAAGATACATAAATGATGTTTCTATTTATAGCAGGTAAATATAGCAATTCACTAACTCTATTACAAGCCATGTGGGTAGAGATAAAATATAGGTTCCAACTATGTTGGCCACAAATCTTGTGCCATTTTCAACTCATAGTTCCACCTCTCCATTTCCCAAAGGCCTACTTCTTTTCAAATGTTGCATATTCGACTATATGTGAGATCGACATGCGGTATCTAGTACCCAAGATGAAGAAGTAGATAGATTTATCTCAATAACATATATACCTGAATAAGAGATCACCATCCCCATCTTCTTCTTCCTAAATGCCTTCAAGTACAAAGGATAAGTTCCTCTTCTACTTCTCTTTGTCCTTATGTTGAGTATTGATGATCTAGATTTGATCTTGTCCTCATATTTTTTCACAACCTTGCTTTGATCCTTGGACTCAACTCCACTAATCATCATCATGGATTTGTCCTTCTTCATTCTTGCTTCTATATGTATCAGCATACCAAGAAAATATAAAATCAGTTTGGCCATATGATTCATATGATAAACATGCAATAAAGTGGTTATATAATTAGGGAATGACATTCGAATTATATTTGTGGAAAACTCTTAGCTCAAAGAGAATCCCAGTTCTTCAAGGATGATACACAAGTCCAATAATATTAAGCACATGTTATTCTACTAAGTTTCCTTCTGTCAGCTTACACTCAAAGAGCGCCTTATGGCATCGTCCCTTTCTTGGTTTGTGTGATTACAATTCACCTTCTTAAGATGTGTTACCATATCAAGAATCCCCATTTCCTCGCACTTCTCATGGAACTCATAGTTCATGCCTCTTAGCATAAGGTACTTTGTGTCCAAGGAATCATTGGCATGCTTATAGTAAGCATCCACTTTTGCGCTAGGTGCATCAAGAGAAGGTATTTATGGCACTGGTTTGTCAAGGACATAGAGCTTCCACCCTTCATTGAGAAACCTTCTTAAGGTACAAAACCAAATGTGGAAAATTGTCCCGTCAACTTTTCCCTTCCTGGGGACCAATCGCAATACATATTTGTTTGTCATTTGATTCTACAAGAGAAAATTTGCAATTTTGTCGAAAAAATTTGGTTAAATATGATTGGAAAAAATTGACGATATCACTTAGACATTTAATTAATTATTGTTCACACTATTTTTTTTCAAACTAATATCCCTCACATATCAATTTTGAATATTGCAACATACAATATTCTAGTGGGTCAAGATCCAAAAAAATTCAATTATCACCCAACCAATACACCAACATCCATAGTCAATTAATAAGGTAAGCAACTATAAAGAGGCGAGATCACCTCCTTACTAAAATTTAAAGGAAATACAAAACATCCACCTTTTTGCAAAAATAATAGACATTGTGGGATGCATGTATAATAATCCATGTAAATACGCATGATTTAGATACATGTAAAATGTCGATAGTCGAGGAAAGGAACTAAGTTATTGCATTTCTTTTTGAACTCAGTTCATGAATGAGTTTCTTGAAAGGTAAAACTAAAAAGAAACTATTGGGATCTAGCAATTAATAACCTAGACATCCTTGATAGCAAATTTTTATCTACTCCTCAAAGTGATCTCCTGGGCCTTGTTCAACACCTTGATCAAACCATGGGTGGTTGGGAAAGCAACCATCAAAAGAAAGAAGCAAGGTTTGTGTCAAGATATTGAACAAGTACAAAAGATAAGAAATAACATGGAAAGTAAGGCTAATATTTCATCATAAGATGAAGATGGTCAAAAGTATGAGGCATAATCAAATAGATGCTTGGCATAACAAGAAAAATGGTAAAAGGTTTGCATGCATGACTAATGTTAACTACCTTAACTAAGTATGATTTAGGAACGTACTAGACCTCAACCAAATAGGTGAGGGAGAGTAACCCATTCCAATCAACTATTAAATATTTTATATTGGGGAGAATAACACATTCCCCTAGGCAAAATAACACAAGCCCTATCTATGGGTGGTTGTATAAAAGTACCACTACACTAGTTAAATAGTCTAATAAGATAAACATGCTAAAGAACTATGGCAAGTAAGCACATCAAATAATATAGACATGACATTGGGGAATAAGACCCAAGAAATAAATATCAAAACTAATTTTGAGGCAAGTATAACAAAGGAAATAATAATATAAAGATTAGTGTTTAATACGTGCCTCATTTGGGAAATTAGGTTAGGTTTGCAAATATTCCCAACATAAGGTGTAAGGATGCACATACCTCTCATAATGAATCATATTACTCACTTTCACTACTTTAATTGAGCCCAAGATCCACTTTTCCTATTTTCAATGTATAATCATGTGTTACAGTTTTTCATATGCATTAAGGTAAAGAAACCCTAACTTTTGGACTTTTTGAACAAAACCCCTATTTAGACTCTAAAATCATCACCATTGATATTATTAGGTTATCATGATTAAGAAAACATATAATTTTGTCAATTTTGGAGTTATGATGATTAAAGTGAATTTATGGTGGTTTTTATGCATTAAAATCATTTTTATAAAATAGCTTTTCATAAAACTCAATTCCAAACCTTGAAAATATTTTTATTATAAAGATCACATTTTTATAGTTATAAAACATATTTATTTTTAATTTTTGGACAAAGGAATAAAAAGATATGATTTTTCCAATATGGGCCAATCAGAAGACGACACATCATTAAAATAAAGCAAGAGAGGTGGGCCGCATGACTTGGCCCAATCATGGGGTGCCAAGTTAGTAGTCCACGCTAACTCAAACTCATGTCAACATGGGTAAAAATAGAACAAAAAGACCAGAAAACCCTTGCGAAAAACTAGAGAGAAGAGAATGAAAGAAGTGGGGATAAAACGATCATTAGACTAGGGGGATTGTCCCCTACCTTGGCTCGCACCATTGCTAGCACTCGAGCACAACAGAGAGGCCCCAAAATTGGGCAATTTCACGAGACACAATAACTCAAGAAACCAAGACAATAGAAAAAAAAGAGAAGAAGTTGAACTCACCTATACTTTCAATCCACTCGGAGATGACAAGTAGGTTGTGCACGAGCCGAAGTGAATCCTAGACCAAAACTCAATCTTCGATAAGCAAAGACTCAACATCACAAGCAATTAGATGGAGAGAGTAGTTTCAAGGGGGCTAGGGAAGCCTCGGGTATAGATATTTATAGGTGAGGGTGAGGAATAAAATGAGAAGGATTGTGGTCGAACTTGCTTGGAGAGCAAGGTTTGGGGCTTTTTAAAATACTCCACAAAACTGCACAAACAATGGATCAAATGGTTTGGATTTTTATTTAGAAAATATTGGAGGAAGTTTCATCTGATTTAGTTGAGAATTGAATGATGAATCTCAAAAACAAAGTCAACATAAATCATCTCATGTTGCCAAATCGGCGAAAGCTAGGAGATGGGTCGCAAGTCGTTGGATCGCAGTTCCAACTGTAACATCCTAGATTTTGTCTCTCCTCCAACTATGAATTTAGTAACTCATGAATCACTCCATCTAACATGATGCCATACCCAATAATGAATTAGATGTTTGGAATTACATATTGTTCATTTGGGGATATAGTTGATTAATTACAATTGTGAACTAGATTATGCAATGTTAAATGCCTAATTAACTTTGAGGATGGATTTGAATTTTTGAGACTACTAATCTATCACAAAACCATTTTTTACCCAAATACTCACTCCTGATGGCTAGAAAGCCAAAGGAAAGAGGACCCAAGCATCCATCCATAGGATAGATCACATAACATATGCATGAATACTAGCAAAGATTAGCGTTTCCGCTGCAGCTGAGAAGGGTGATTCCACTGGAGCGGAGAAGGGCGATGTCGGTGGAGCGGAGAAGGGCGATGCCGGTGGATCTGATAAGGGCGATACCGATGGAACAACAGCCAAGAAGGGTTCTCCGCCTGAACCAGGTACCTAGGGCATGTCAGGTGTTGATGTCACGGTTGCTCGGGAGTATGCCAAGATCATTGTTGGTCCGGCCCCGCGCATTAGGGGTTCGGTAGCGGCGGATCCAAAGGAGCCTTTCTTCAAAGAGGGCAAGGACTGCACCTGGATTAGGTTTACTGAGCCGATCCTTGAAGATATGGACGACTACCACCGGTTCTCAGCAGTTGTTCAAGTGCTGGGCAGCAATGCTAGCATACAACAGCTTAGAGGGTGGATGATACACTCCTGGAGTCTAAGGGGGGAGCTAGAGTTTTTCAACTTGGTCAGCGGGCTCATCTTGGCGAGGTTCTCCAATGAGGCAGACATCAACAAAGCCCTCAGAGGAGGTTTGTGGTTCTTCGATGACCATCTTGTGCTGGTTAGAAGGTGGAATCCTGAGGTGGACATCAGGCGGACTGCTCTGAAGATGACACCGGTTTGGGTGTCTCTACCTGACGTCGACCAGCACTGGATGGCGAGAGCCATTTCTGTGATTGGCCATGCGATTGGGGTTCTGAGGGCGATCGATAGGAGACCTGACGGCTGTCTGCTGGGGTGCGCCAGGCTTTGTGTCAAGATTTCAGCAGAGAAGGCTCTGCCACCTCTGGTCATGGTGGAACTACCAAATGGGGATGAGTGGGAGGTGAAGGTCAACTATGAAGCGCTTCCTGACCGTTGTGACTCCTGTCAGGTGTTTGGCCATTGCACCGGGGAGTGCCCAGGGATGAGGAGCTCCATAGTTCACCTATCGCCACCAATCGTAGCTGGGGATTTTCGGCGACCAGCTAAGGGATGCGGTAGACTAATGTCAAGGTCGTTGCATACCAGAACAAGATCAGTTGTTCAAGTAGACAGAAGGAAAGGGAAGGAGAAGGCTAGCCTGGAGGTCGAAGTTGTTTTACTTGAAACTCCCCCTTCTACTCTGGTTGAAGGTGAGGTCCCCAGCCTGGGTGCTCCGGCTCCTGAAGGTCTTTCCTTAGCTGCTGGGACATCTGTGGAGGCTGAGGGAATGAGGAGGTCCGACAATAATGAGGAAGACAACGAACAACCTGGGAGGGGTGACCTCAGTAACCCTTTCTCTGCTCTGAGCAAATGGGTGGATGAGGAGGTTGTTGATGCTAGGCCAACGAGAAGCAGGAGCCCAAAGAAGACTCGTAGCACTGCCAAGGGACAAGCAAAGAACCAAAGGAAGAAGTCTACCCACTCCATTGAGGGGAGTGGGAACATCAACAATTAGATTTGTCTATGCTCGTGTGGAACGCGAGAGGTGCGTTCCTTGCTTACAGGCAGAGGGAGATGAATAAGGTGATTCATGAAGAAGGTGTTAGCCTAGTTTTTTGCCAGGAAACAAGAATAAAAAGAAAGGTGGAGGACAGATTAAAGACCTTGTTCCCCACTGGTTGGGAGATGCTGTCAAATATTGAACACTGAGATGGGTGTAGGATCGTTGTTGGTTGGAACCCAGGTGTCTGCGACGTAGCCCCAATTAAAGTGAGTGATCAAATGATCACGCTGAGCTGCTGTAACAGGGGAGGCCTGGATTGTATTGTCTCAGGAGTGTATGGTGAGACTCATGAGAATGATAGAAGTCGGCTTTGGGAGATGATCAGAAGCACTGCCCAGCAGAACATCCCGTGGCTTGTCCTAGGTGACTTCAATAATATTAGAAAGGCTAAAGAGAAGCATGGAGGACGCAAGGTTCATGAGAGAGTCTTGGCGGCGTTAAATGATGTGGTTGAGGATGCCGGTCTGATCGAGATGAACCAGATTGGGGGAGGAACTACGTGGTCTAATAAATAGAAGCCATAGAGAAGGATTGCTTGCTGCATCGATAAAGCTCTCATCAATGAGGCCTGGCTTGATGTTTGGCCGCACACAATTCTCAGAATAGGTTCTAATATCATGAGTGACCACTCATGGATGAAGATGGAGTTTGCTAGCAAACAACCATTGAAACGACCCTTTAGGTTCTTAAACCTTTGGTGCGAGTGGGAGGGATTCAAGGTTGTAGCCGAGAGAAGCTGGGACTTAGATGTCCATGGCAATCCGATGTACAGGGTATTAAAGAAATTACAACATACTAAAAGTGCTTTGAAGGAGTGGAGTAGGGAAAAGGTCAATATTAAAAACCTGTTGTACGAAGCTACCAAGGACTATGAAAAAGTTGCTGCCACTGTAAGAGCCATGCCCACCAATATAAGAGCTATTAATGAAGAAATTATTGTTGAAAGTAGACTAAGAGACCTGAAGAAAGACGATGAAAGGTTTCAATGGCAGCGTAGCCAATTAAAGTGGATAAAAGATGGGAACTTCAACAAGAAAGTCTTCCACTCAGCTGTTAAGAAGAAAGAAATGAGGGAAGCTATCCATGAACGCATAAATGAACATGGGCAGATTGTGGATAGTAGGAGTGAGATTGCCTCTTGTGCAGAGACATTCTTCCATAACATGTATAATCAAAATGTTGGACTGGACATGAGGTTTGATGAGCTGCTACCAGGAAGAAAGATCAGTGATAAAATGAATGAGAACTTGTGTAAAGAAGCTACAGATGGTGAAATCAAGGATGCGGTTTTCTCCATCAACCCATCTAAGGCTCCGGGGCCAGATGGGTTTAATGGTAGATTTTTCCAGTTCCTGTGGACTATATAAGGGATGAAATTAATGCTGATATTAGATGGATCCTTTCTGGAGGGAGCATGGTTAAAGATATTAACCAAACGTTCATCAAGTTGATCCCTAAAAGAAAGGATGCTAAGGAGATGTCAGACTTCAGGCCCATCGCTTGTTGCAGTGTCCTGTATAAATGTATAGCTAAACTTCTTTCAGGTAGACTCAAGATGGTGTTGCCGCATATTATATTTGAAGAACAAAGTGCCTTCATCAGAGGTCTGAGGATGGCGGATAACACTCTTCTTGCCACTGAATTCCTCACTGGGTTCAATGTGAGAAGAGGTAACTCAAAGGTGTGTGTGAAAACTGATCTTGTCAGAGCTTACGACTATGTTAGGTGGGAACTCACCGGACTATTATGAAAAATATGGGGTTTGTTGATCAGTGGATAAAGATCATCATTGAGTGTGTCCAAATGTCAACTTTCTCTATCCTTATTAATGGGGGGCCTGTTGGGATGATAAAAGCTTCTAATGGTCTTCGGCAAGGGGACCCTCTCTCCCCCCTCCTATTCACTATTTTGATGGAGGGGCTTACACACATGATTAAGACAGCTGAAGAAGGTGGGCGCATCAAATCGTTCACTGTTAGGGGGACCAAGGTGAAACCACACCTCATTTTTGCGGATGATATCATGCTCTTCTCTGTAGGGAATGCTAGAAGACTAAGGGAGTTTAAGAAGGTTTTGAACAACTTTGGTAAACTTTCTGGTTTTTATATCAGTGCCATCAAGTCAAGGATATTTTTTTCAAAATCTTGTGACTGCAGAAGGGGTAGATTGAAAGTGGCATTTGGTGTTGAAAGTGGTAGGTTACCTACTAGATACATGGGGGCCCCTGTTGCAGGAGGGAGGGGGTTTTCAAAAGATTACAGTACTTGCTTAGATAGGCTGAGGGCGAAGGTTGACATCTGGAGCAGCACCTTGGCACTTGTTGGTAGACTGGTGCTGGTTAGATCAGTTTTGCAGAGCCTTGTGAGGATTTGGGGTGAGGTTTGCGATGTTCCTTGTAGGGTGGCGGAGGATATGAGAAAGATCATAGGAAGCTTCATATGGGATGTAATGGCTCACCCGTATGCTAAAGGGGGTTTGAACATAAAGAAACCTGCTGACATCATTGCTGAATGCCAATTGAAGAGACTCAACAGATTTCTTGTTGATAGAGACAATGTGTGGTCTAGGTGGATGACAGTGAGGTATGGATCTATTCCTATCGGCTCTGATCAACATTCCTCTCGTGTGTGGAGGAACCTGTGTCGTAGTTGGGCCGAAGTCGGGCACATGTACACTATTGATGGTCAAGGTCTGGTGACCAATATAGTTATCAAACCTTGGATCAACAGAGGACATATGCCAGACGTTAGATGGCCTAAGATGCTTTGGGGCACAAACCACTGCCCCAAATGGAGTACTGCTGCGTACAGACTATGATGGGGAAGCTGCCTACCTTGGACCGGATCCTGTCTTGGGGCATCCAAGTGAACAACACTTGCACCTTATGCAAAAGAGAGAATGAAGATCACAAGCACTTGTTCATTGCCTGTAGCTATGCCAAGCTGGTATGGTCCACTATTTGCTTGAAGAACACTTGGGGACCAAATCACAATAGCAATCTGGAGGAGGTCATCCTGTGGATGAATGCAAATCTGAACACTAAGAGAAGCCTACAGTTCGGTGGGCTTTGCTTTGCTGCCTTTTGCTACTACATATGGGAGGAGCGAAACAATAGAGCAAATTCTCGTGCTTCTCGCTGTGAAAGTGAATTGATGAAAAAGATTGCTGCTGAGCTCACACATCATATACATGCAAAGAAAAACCTTATTAAAGGGGTGCCCGTGAGGGCTAGAGTATACTGAGGATTTTGTATATAACCCTTCTATACGTTGTCGGATGGGTTTTTTGTACACCATGTCCAGTTTTGATGTAGATGTCATGTCTTTGTAACCTATAGCTTTGCTACATCCATTAGAATATATTTACCTTACTTCCAAAAAAAACATATGCATGAATAAAACCACAAACAACAACTAAGGCATGAGATAAGAAAGCATAAAATAATTCTAAACTGATGATATTATGTCCCATGTATCAACCATGTGTATTCCATTTGCAAGTCATTATGCATCATCAGAGTAAGAATAGATTATCATAATTGTGGATGCATGGATCATCATTAGAGATTCATATTGTACCTATTACCTAAAATCATAAAATGGGTACACATCAGCACAACTGTGTTGAGTACGCAGGCAAAAATATAAAACCATATGTTTAAGAACATATATTATTTGGAAAAATCATAAAGTAGGTAACAAGAATGAAGCAACAACATGATTAAAGAGTATCTTATTAACATGCAAGAGTGTTTTATGTCCATTTCCAATATACCAACAATATGATATGGCCTTGGACGAGCTTCTCAAGGGAAGGGGTCCCTGAGGGTGCTCAAGATTGGCTACCCTATTTCAACATGATAGACTACAAGACTAAACGTCAAGAGTTAACCCTATTTGTAAGCGACCTCAAGGCCATTTCTAAGAGACAACCCTTATATCATAATGGTATGCCCTATCATGACAACTCAAGTAGGACACCCAGCAAGGTTGTATAATGGACATCTATCCTTATGTTTTCAAGTTTGTTCAACAAATGTAAGAAAGACTAAAACATAGTGGTCATAGGGAGCATGTAGCTCAAGAAAATATTATAAGCCAGACATTTATATTGCGTACAAGCATGCAATTTCAATACTATTAGTATGGCCAATAGGAAGATAAAGCATACCTTGATATGAGCAAACTATCATTACACAACATGATTAGATCTTTGAAAAGAGTCCATCAAAGAGATACTAAAATTACAAGAAAGTGTAATATGATTAACATCACAAGACTTAGGTTATCCATACATATTTGTCAATGGTAGATGTTTCACCTAGTCTAAGTTCCATTTATCACAATGGCTGATATTGACATCTCCAAAGTGCACGTTATTCATCCTCAAGCTACATACTACCTCACATATCATTTTGACTTAGGGTAAAACATCCTTAGCAAGATTAGGTATCTCAATGTTAGGTTTCATGATCTTAATAGGGAAATCATTAGATGGAATATGACTAAAGTCTTAATCATCATAACATCAATTTAAGTCATATTGAGTCATTTTCATGCAAGATAGTCAACATTAGAGTACAATATAGATCAATCTAGATTTTGGGTCATAAATATTAATAAGTTATTGATTTAAAGCATGAAATATCATGGGCGACTATTAGGGTGAGATTTATATAAGGTTAGATCTTAAATATAGCAACATGCACATTATGCCATATTCCAATGTCATGTATAAGTCACTTACTCATAATAGTGAGCAAGATTGATCCATAAACACTTTATATGTTCAAAGTATGTGATGTTAAATAAAAATTATGAGTTAGATTTCATATAATCAATTTGATCATAAAAGTAAGGATCATTAGCATCAATGCCCAAATTAAACATGTTATATGGCCCATTACACATACTAGAGTCATTAAAGGGACAAAGCATAGTAAATTTCGATTCACATGTAACAAGATAGCATAAGATACTGATTAGAATCATAAAAATTAGGTGGGGTCATGATATGATCAAGGTTGAGCATCAATAACCATTAAACATATAAAAGAGATGCATTTGATGCCATTTTCAACATTACAAGAGCTACAAGTATATTTTGGCTTGAAAACAAGATTCATTGGATAGATCTAGTTGAGTAGATAAACTTTCATCTATAACATATCATATTTGGAGTTATGAGTGATTTTCTATGAAATATTGAAGATAAAGCATATATTTGTGTGTGAGAGTGAGATTATACCAAGACCCAAGTGACTTGGTGCCTATAATTGGTTTTCAGATGCGATTCTATGCAGGCCAGGTGGCATTGATCATGTTTGAGGTGACTATGACTTTTTACTCTCAAAATAATGATAAAAGACCTTGATACAAGAGGCAAAATCCCCAATTGATTATAATGCCTCATCGTTAAACTTGATTTTGAATAATACGACAAATATGAGATCTTGATCATACTTGATAATGGTCAAAATTTTGAAAGAGCCTATATTGACTTCTCCATTTTCAAGTATACCCCCTCTGTCTTTATCATGAAGAGAAGGGGATGATATTGTAACCTCAAATACATGGAATATCAAAACATGGTTTCTCTATTATGATAAATGATTATTGATCCCATGACCTTGTGAAATAAAAAATTGATAATTGATGCTCGTTCTAATTTGATATACTTGATACCTCATGATTAATGAGGATATATGTTCTAGATTAGGGTGTTAGTTTGTTTCATAACTCCCCTAATCTAGGTCGCATCCCTATTATGATTGCCTCTAAATTTTTCATCTTGTTGAATGTCGAGATTATGTTGGTATTTCCATCTTGTTATATGTTCATGTATGCTAAGAATTTTACACTTCCACATGTTGTCTTTCGTATTATTTTGGATCAGGAGATCAGGATTCTGGTTCTATTACAGATGATTTGATAGACTTGATATTGATGTAACAACCTTGATTTTTTACACTCCTTCAAACATGCACACTTTAACTCAATAATATCTCTAATCATCACTAGCATTAAAATGACTCAATATGACTTAAATTGTTGATATGATGAATATTAATCTTATTCAAATCTTATGATTTCCCTATTAAGATGATGAAACATATGCTTTCAAATCCCTGATCTTGGTAAGAATGTTTCACCCTAAGTAAAAATGATATGTGATATAGTATGTAGTTTGATGATGAATAATGCATGCACTTTGGAGATGTCAAAATCAATCCTCATGAATAATGGAACATAGATTATGTGAAACCTCCACCCTTGATGAGTATGTTTAAGATCACCTACGTCATGTGATGTTAATCTAGTCACATTTTCTTGTAATAGCAGGATCTCTATGATGACTCAATTGCCAAGATCGAGTCCTGTTTGCTATATATGGTTTTTCTAAATCAATTTTTTAATCAATGCTCGTATCATGGTACACATTATCCTCCTATTCTCCAGACTAGCAATATTGAAATTGCTTGTATGTATGAATTATAAGATGCTTGGCATATAATACTTGTTTGATCTATTGTTCCCTATGACTACTATGTTCTGGTCTTGATTACATATGTTGAACAAACTTGAAAACGTAATGATAGATGCCCATTATACAACCTTGTGTACCTTCTTGTATTCTTGAGGTAAGGACACAAGGCTAGGTGTCCTACTTGTGTATTCATGATAGGGAAGACCATGTTCATACAAGGATTATCTCTTGGCAATGGCCTTGAGGTCCATTATGAATAGGGTTAACTCATCATGTTTAGTCTTATAGTCCCTCATGTTGATATAGGGTAGCTAATCTTGAGCACTCTCATGGATCCCATCCTTTATGAAGTTGGTCAAAGTCCTTATGATATTGTTGATATAATGGAAATGAACATAAAACACACTTTCATGTTAATAAGAAAGTCTTCAATCATGTTGTTTCTTCATTCTTATTATTTACTTTATGCTTTTGCCAAGCAATATATCTTCTTAAACCTGTGATTTTATATGTTTGTCAGCGTACTCATCGCAGTTGTGCTGATGTGTACCCATTTTATGATTTTAGGTAATAGGTACACTATGAATCTCTAATGATGATCAATGCTTCCGCACTTATGATAATCTTCTTGTACTTTGATGGTATATAATGACTTGCAAATGGAATGCACATGGTTGATATATGGGACCCAAGATCTTTTTAGGTATTAGTTTGGCATTCTTTTATGCTTTCTTGTCTCATACCTTAGTTGTTGTTTGTGGTTTTATTCATGCATATGTTATGTTATCTATCCTATGTATGGATGCATGGGTCCTCTCACCTTTCGCTTTCTAGTCATTAGAAGTGAGGATTTGGATAACAAATAGTACCGTGATAGAATTATTTGTTATCCAAATCCTCACTCCTAATGGCTAGAAAGCAAAAGGCGAGAAGACTGGAGCATCCTTCCATAGGATAGATGTGACGACAGACCCCAAACATCAGATAATGATTAATGCAGAAGAAAATATTAGCAGCGGATTACTAAAAATCACTAAAAATTAAAACCATTTACAAAGTGATCCATTTCCAAGAAACTCTTATAACGAGAAACAAAATATTATATACACATTCTGGTCCACAAAGTACATACCATGTACCTTCTCTTCTCAAGGATTACATATAATAGTTTCTCTATTAAATCTACACATAAGAAACATAAGGCCTCGAGGCATTCAATGAAAAAATCTCAGACCGATCATAAAAGCACTAACTACTATCTCCAAGGACTTGAGAGTACAGAGACGACACATATGACTCTTATCTACAAGACATGGAAGTCAGTATCTCCACCTGAGATGTCACTGTTGTCCATGATACTGCCATCCTTCCCCTGTTCTAGGGTTTCTACCTCCTCGTCTTCATCCACCTAAAAAGGTTGGATCCCACAGGGTGAGACAATTGAAATTGTCCCAACGAGAGATATAACTCTCTGCCAGAAACATTATTATTGCAGATAAACAGAAATAAACTGAACAGAGGAATCTTTATTTAATCAGTAGGATTTAATCATTATTAAGAAGAATAGAGCAATATCAAACTTTAAAGCATTTAAGCTGTAAATGATAATGCAGTAAATCATCTATCCATTTTAATAAGGAATATGAAGAACATGTATAACATCTATCCATTTAGGATATAATAAGCAATGTAACATAAACCAATGATTTCCATAATTCATCCTTAAGAAAATATGCTACACGACTGATTACATTTTACAATCATTCTTACGCCATGAGAAAGTGAGCCGTACTGCTCAAATCCAACCTTCAGTTGTGAAACCCAAAGCCGGTGCCATACAAGATCAAAGGAAGAGCCAGACTCCTTGATATCATCCATCTCAATCAGTGCGAGACCACAAGTAGGACCACAGTCTCTTGCTTAAGTGACCTCAGTCACAGGGTTAGCTCTGATAGGATACCCATTCTCTAGCCCGCCTTGGTACATGTCCCGACGCTAGTAAATTTGAGCCACATGCCAATTCACTGTTCTCTCTGATCCATGAATGCATTCATGCTCCATCAAATTGAGCCATGGGCCTATTCACCATGCTCTTAAACATATCATGAGTCTACAATCGAATTTGCACTCTAATCCGCCTATTTTTAGCTAGGATAAACCCCGCATATTCAACAATATACGCTCCAGATTAACCAGCAGGAGAATCTGTTTCACCATCACAAACTACTGACTATGATGGATCTATGGCCAGTGCTCTACATGATAATATTCCACTTGATTACTTAAGTACATTACCATATTATTTTAGCCTCAATCAAGTTTTTAAACAAGAATTATTATGACAAATGCTACAAAGAAACATGTAATACATCTATCAAATGATTTTCAAAGCTTTATAGAACATTGGGATCTCAATCCCTTATCTCATTACTGGGAATTCACATCCCTCAACAATATCATCATCATGTTTCCTGGATCTAGGTATTCAAATCCTTAGTTCATCACTGAACATGGTTACCACTTATCAGGTAACAATTACCTCCAGGTCATCTGACTAAGGTATTCAGGATACTTGTTACACAAGCATCTTACATAGCTCACCAGGCATATTCAACTTCTTGTCACCTCTCATTAGGTTACAAATAAAATAATGGCTGACAAGGCCCATTAACATCATAGCTCATACCTGGTTATGCTCATCATCTCATGATACCTGCATGGTTAGTATACTTGATAACAACCATATCAATTACATGTCAACAATATGCAATACAAAGATAACATCACTATTCCCTCATTAGGGTCAGGGATTCCCATTATAACCTCACCCTATATTAGGGTTTCACATAATATCAACCTATATTAGGGTTTCACATCTTTATCAATTAGGGTTTCACATAACCTCACCCTATATTAGGGTTTCACATAATATCAACCTATATTAGGGTTTCACATCTTTATCAATTAAGGTTTCACATAACCTCACCCTGTATTAGGGTTTCAAATAACCTCACCCTATATTAGGGTTTCACATTTTTATCAATTAAGGTTTCACATAACATCACCCTATATTAGGGTTTCTCAACCAACTACCCAAAATTAGGGTTTTATGGTTTCCTCATTAATCCAAACCCTAAATTAGTGCTTTCATATATCTTGGAGCAGATAACATTATTTAAGTATTAAATCATACTTATCATTGTTCCATGTACTAGGAACACAGATCACCATCATACCGTATTTAGTTGACTTGACCTTTCAGTAAGTACATACACCTATGCTTATCATAGTGTATTGAATTTATTACTTTCATAGGAAACAAGTGGTAATCACTCTAATTATACTAATCACCTAAGTACTTTAGAAGTTCTTCCATTGAAGTCACCTTGAGATACTCTTCAACCACTAATGGGGTTATTAGTAATTACATGGTTTGATTCAATTGGACCTTAAAATGGTTTAGACCAGTTGAACCTTCAAACGGTCTTGGACCAATTGCACCCTCAAACGGTCTTAGACCAATTGCACCCTCAAACGGTCTTGGACCAAACCTCCAAACGGTCTTGGACCAAACCTCCAAACGGTCTTGGACCAAATCTCCAAACGGTCTTGGACCAAACCTTCAAATGGTTTGAGACCATTTAGACCTTAAATGGCCTTGGTCTCAACATCCTTAAACGGTCTGAAGACCGTCAGACCATCAAACAGTCTTGACCTCTTTCTCATCAAAATGGTTTGAAGACTGTTAGACCTTAAACAGTCTTGTCCAAAATTTTCAGTCGGTTTTGAAACTATTTGATCTTATTAAGGTTTGAAACTGTTTGACCCTTGAACGGTTTGAAACTGTTTGATCTCATTAATTTTGAAAACATTTAACCCTAACTAGTCTGAGATCATTTGGTCCTCAAACGGTTTGAGACCGATTGCTCCTCAAACGGTTTGAGACCGTTTGGTCAATTCAGAAACGAAACTGTTTGGACTTAAAATTAGGGTTTTGACATCAATCGATCTAGGGTTTTAAAACCAATTGAGTTGTAATTGATTGGTCATACAAGGTTGAGACCATGTGGACTAGATCAGATTGAAACCTTTAGACTTTTACACATTCTCGAAACCAATTAACCCCTAACGATTTGAAATTGTTTGACCTCTAACGGTTTTGAAACTATTTGGTCTATAACGGTTTGAAACCGTTTGACCAACAAAAAAAAATTGAAACCGTTTGCTTTTGATATTTCTTGAGGTGTGTGATAAGATGATGTCATCATCATCAAGCTTCATACCTCCAATTTCTATTATCATATATATGAGGAATTCATCGATTATTCAAGAAGAAATAAAGGATCAATATTTGATGAGAAATTGAAATCAATAATAACATTGATGGGTTCAAGTTATATAAACCACCTTCAAAGTAGCTTCAAAGCTTCAAGATTCACATCTCTAATGGTGAGAGAAGCTCCTTCAACTATCCAAGGTTTGTTTCCAACTCTTTGGATGCAAAAGATGATCAAGGTTGGGTAATTGGATAGAAGAGAGAAGAAAATCAATGTTGAAATCCGATTTCAACCATCAATTCAAGGTTGAAGATGATCATGTAGCTTACCTTCAGCTTGGGGAACGTTTTCCTCATTCTCCTAAGCTCCTTGGTCATCAGACAAACCAAGGGAAGAAAGTGGTTTGCAAAATATCCTTTCAAGTAAGGAGAAAATCAAGTACATATAATTGATTTTCTAGGAGAGAGAAAGTAGGAGAAATTTCATCCACTTTCTTGCCACATTCTCCCTCCCTTCATTTCCTTCGAATACATCTTCCTTACCTTCAATTTACTCCCATTTATCCTTGAATTAAAAGCAACCACTTAATCACCTTAATTAATATAATAGTAGTATCCATTTTTTTTAGTGGACATTACTTTTTAATTAACAAATGTGAGTGGGTTTCTTCACCTACTTAAGATATTTCGTTGAAACTCAAGGCATTTGGACGTCCTTGCACTATAGTATTTCTCCCATAACATTTTTAGTTGATGGGCACTTCAATTAATATATTTATTTTTGCTACAAAATAAATTAGGGTTTCAATTATGCTTAAATCTTGATTATTTTATTCTCAAGATTATCTCTCCTCAAATGTGGCTCAAACAAGATGCCACTTTCTTTTTATTTTCTCTAAATGATACCAAGAAACAGTAGGTACACTCTTCAAGTGGTACACATCATTATAGATTCATAGTGTACCTATTACCTAAAATCATAAAATGGGTACACATCAGCACAACTGTGCTAAGTATGTTGGCAAACATATAAAATCACAGGTTTAAGAACATATATTGCTTGGCAAAATCATGAAGTAGGTAACAATAATGAATCAACAACATGATTAAAGACTCTCTTATAAACATACAAGCGTGTTTTTTGTCCATTTCTATTATACCAACAATATCATAAGGCCTTTGACAAACTTATCAAATGAAGGGGTCCGTGAGGGTGCTCACGATTAGCTACCCTATTTCAACATGAGGGACTACAACACTAGACATCAAGAGTTAACCCTATCCGTAAGGGACCTCAAGGCCATTTCCAAGAGCTAATACTTTTATCAACATGGTATGCCCCATCATGAAAACTCAAGTAGGACTCCCAGCTTTGTGTCCTTACCTCGATAATACAGGTAGGTACACAAGGTTGTATAATTGACTTCAACCATTATGTTTTCAAGTTTGTTCAACATATGTAATCAAGACCAAAACATAGTAGTCATATGGAACATTTATCTCAAAAAAATATAATAAGAGAAGCATTTATACTACATACATACATGTAGTATAAAGCGTACCTTGATACGAGCAAGATATCATTATACAATAGATATTTGAAAAGAGTCCATAAGAGAGATCCTGACATTACAAGAATGTGTGATATGATTAACATCACAAGACTTAGTTCATACACACATATTTATCAAGGGTGTATGTTTCACCTAATCTATGTTCCATTTATCACAATGATTGATTTTGACATCTCCAAAGTTCATGCATTATTCATCTTCAATCTACATACTACCTCACATATCATTTAGAATTAGGGAATAACATCCTTAGCAAGATCAGGGATTTCAAAGTTAGGTTCCGTGATCTTAATAGGGAAATCATTAGGTTGAATATGACTAAACTCTTAATCATCATAACATAAATTTAAGTCATATTGATTTGTTTTCATGCAAGATAGTCAATATTAGAGTACAAGATAGATAAATCTAGATTTCAAGTCATAGAGATCAATAAGTTACTAATTTGAAGCATGAAATATCATGGGTGACCATTCGGTTGAGATTTATATAAGGTTATATCTCAAATATTGCAACATGCACATTAGGTCACATTTCAATGTCATTTATAAGTCACTTAGTCATAATAGCGAGCAAGATTGATCCATGAACCATTTAGGTATTCAAAGTATGTGATGTTACTGATCTAGATAAAAAAATTTGAGTTGGATTTCATATAATCAAGTTGAGCATCAAAGTAAGGATCATTAGTATCAGTGTCCAAATTACACATGTTACATGGCCCATTTCACACATTAAAGTCATCAAAGGGACTAAGGATGGTGAAGTTTGATTCACATGTATCAAATTAGCATAAGATACTAATTAGGATCATAAAAATCAGGTGGGGTCACGATATGATCAAGGTTGATCATCAATCACCATTAAAAATATAAAATAGATGAATTTGATGTATTTTCAACATAACAATAGCTATAAATAGGATTTAGCTATAAAACAAGATTCCTTGGATATATCTTGTTGAGTAGATAATCTTTCATATATAACATGTCATATTTGGAGTTACAAGTGATTTTTCATGAAATTTTGAAGATAAAGCATACATGTGTGTGTGTGAGTGAGATTTTACCAAGAGGCGTGCGACTTGGTGCCCTGCAATTGGTTTTTGGTGTGAGTTCGTGAAAGCCAGGTGGTGTGGGTCTCCAGTCCATGTCTTTGACTGGTCAACCCATGAGAAGGGTGAGAGTGAGAGGGAGGCTATGAAGTGTGATATCTTGGCCTTCCACTAGGGATCCAAGGGTGGCATTGGCCAGCCGAGCCCCTCTCCTCCCTACGTCAGCCTGCAATGCTATTGAGGCTTGCTTCACTGGTTGGGTTGCTAAAGGGTAGAGTAGGATGGAGAAGAAAGGGTTTTTAGGGGTCGAGAACAAGCCTCCCAAGCTTTCCTTGGCCCATCAAAAGTAATGGTGGCTTCAGATTTTGGGGAAGAGGCGTTGATGGAAAAGGCTGAAACAGGATGTAGCAGCGGCTCCGGTGAGCTTCAAGGATCGTTGGAACAAGTTATGGGGGGTGTACAAGCATGAGAACATGGGGAAAACAAAGGGAGAGATTTTGTAAACTCGATGGGATTAAAATGAGGGCTCGAGGAGGTCGAGAACCCATCTAGCGCACCCTTGTCTGGACATGGCAGCAAGACATGGCCAGAGTGGTGCTACACCAACCTCCCATTACCCATGCTGCTCCAAAAGAATAGGGGCATGGCTAAGGAGGTAGGTAGAGTACTTTGGTGAAGAAAAACAGTGCCAAAGAAGTCTAAAAGGCCAAAAATGCGGGGTTGTCAGACATGGCTAGAATAACTAGTTGCTTGACTTTTGTTCAAGGTTGGGGATGACTCCCCAACCATTGGATGATCCCCAATTTGTGGGAGAATGATCTTCTCCTTATCACAGATCTGATTTCTGAGTGTGATCTGAGCTGAGCCCAAGAGAAAACAAGAGGGTCGAGGCCCAGCAAGGCAAGAAAAAGAGCAAAACTGAGGTGATTAAAAGCTAGAACAGTGAAAATTTCAAGGAGCCATAATTTTGCGCCTGATTATCCGATTTAGGTGAAATGATCATCGTTGGATCCAAAATTTCATCCTCTATCTAATGGAAAAGGTTTAAGATCAAGATAAAAATTTTGAGTAGTCTCAAAATTCTGAAACCATCCTCAAAGTTGAATAGGCACTCAACATTGCATAATTGAGTTCACACTTACAATTAATCGAATATATATCAACAAATGAACAATATGTGATTCCAAACATGTAATTCATGATTAGGTATGTAATCAAGTGAAATAGAGTGCATCATGATTCATGAAGTTTATAGTTTTAGGAGAGAGAATATCTAGCAGGTTACATCCTCCTCACCTTAAAAAGAATTTTGTCCACAAAATGAAAGCAAATCCTCAAAAGACATTAACACTCCACATTACTTATCATATTGATCATAAACTACATATATTATCATCGTCCTTGTACCATCAATACTATACCAATATCAAGATACCAAACATCAAAGTCCAAATGTAACCACGCTTCCACTATGCCTTTCTGATACAAAAGGTTATAAAAATATCACAAATTTGGAGAGATCACCATTTAGGTAAAAATAATAGGGCTCTTTGATTCAAGAGTAAAGCATGACTTTCAATCCCAACATTTAAGGTTTTATCTTCTACATTGGCCCTAGGTGGGGTTATACATCCTTGATTGATATTTCATATTTCAACAATTGAGGCAAACATCATATTTCAATATTGTTAGCAAAAATCAATGGAAGGTCCCACCCTAGTCCAAATTAGAGCTTAAACCTAAGTTATAAATTGAGCGAATCAAAATGATCATTGTTTTAAAATATTTCAAGATTTAGGAACATGAAAGTCATCAATCATAAATCGAGGGTGATCTCAAGATCCAAATAGGGTGATCATAGAAGTCGAGTCAAAATTGAGATGACTTATCAATAGTCAAGATTTTGTAAATCAATATCGAGAGTCATGATGTTACAACCCTAATTTTTGGGTTCATCTGGTGAGAAATGTAATTTCTCATAATAAAGATAATTGAACAAAGAATGGTACAATTTGTTTTGAATACATGGATTTTTTTTACAATAGCCTTGATGTCTGTGTTGTGGGCTTTATTGGCTATTGGGCCCAAATAACAAAGAAAAATCAATTAGTAATTGAATAATTGAATATTTGAGAAAAGAAAGAAGTAGAAACCTCTATAAGGCAAATAGATGTAATCCAAGGATGAATTTCGTGCCTCTTGGGTTCCAAGGAGTCCAAAGTTGCAACAAAGAAAACAATAAGAAAAGAAAGATTTATTAAGTATTTATTTATTAAGAAAGAAATTGAAAATAATGATAAAATGGGGAAAATGAATGGAAAGTGGCATAAATGAGATTTCTTGGTGAAGTTTCGTATCCATGAGGTTGCTAATATTAAAAGAAAGGCTATTGAGGAAAATAAAAGAGAAATAAAGTGAAATCCTCCAGAAGAATTATTTTAATAAGAAATAAACAAGATAATGTGAAATAATGCATATAGATGAATCTAGAAGGATAAAAAGTATCCTTAAAAAGTAATTTCGAAATAATATAGTTTCTTGGGGTATAAGGAGTTCCAATGAAGGAAGAGGAAAGAGAAAATACCAAAATTTGCAAAATAAAATATAATATGATACTTTATTAATGATTTTGGTGGCATTATGAAAAAGGAAGTAATTTCTATTAAAAGAAAATAGAAATTCGTTCTAATGGATTAAAGAGCAAGAATAAAGAGGATAAGAAAGAGGAATTTCGAATTCCTAAATATCCATGCAACAAGGAATATCAAGGAAATAAAAGTTAATGAAGAGTGAGATAGATGGTTGCTTCACAACCAAGGAAAGTGTATTTCCTTTCGAGTTGGGACTTGAATCCTCTTGAGGCATGCCTTAGGGCTTCATACTCTGCCCTATATAAAAGGGTAAAACCTTGATCGAGGTCCAGGGAGAGATCCCACGCAATGCAACCTCTTCTCATTCTTCCTTTCGTGCCAACCCTAACCTAGATGTATCTCTTCCCCTAGAGCCACGAGGGAGTCTTCTTGTAGTCTTGATGGAAGCGGGACGCACCCACGACCTCAGAGAATGGAGCGGCAGTCGTCCCCGTGCTCCTACGCTCCCATACGGCGCCTCAAGCAAGCTGCAGCACGACCACAGTTGCAGCTCTGCTAGGTGCGATCTCGGCTGACCAGCTGTGTGCCAAAGGTCCCCTCACCTGCGAGAGGGAACGACAGAGGCATAGGAAGCTTCCCCAGTGGTCGTTGAGGTCTGGGGTGGAGAGGGGCAGTCGCAACTTGCTGCAGATCGGCGCCCAGGGCTAGGTATCGCGAGGTTGAAGAAGGCTTTGAGCCATCAGACCGTTCTGCCCTCCGCGGGCTGAAGAGGCACATGACTTAAGCGAGGGCAATTGCGTCTTTTCGAAATGTCCTCATCTAAAACGAGCAACGTTGCATGGGGCAAGACACATGGCGACTTCTGATTGGCCCGGGTAAGTGAAATCTTGTTAAAATCGTAATTAAAGATTGGAAACTCGGATTGAGACAAATCTTATATGAAAATTGATCCTCAGAACGAGGGGAATTCAATAAAAATAAGTTTAGAAGCTAATTCATCTTGCTATGCGAAAAATAGTGTAAATTATCATCTTTAATGAATTAGAGATTAAGAAACCCTATTTTGAAATGAATAAGGTGTTTAATAGGGTTTAATGGATCATTATGGTTGATGTTAACCTGTTAAATGTAAAAAGGTACATTATGTTCAAAAAGGAAGAATTTTGCACATGATTAGTCTAATTTAGAGTTTATGTGATTAAATATGCTTGAAATTTGAAAAGGACATAAAGTTATCATCTTTCATGATTTAATTAAGGAAAAAAAACCCTTAGATTTGATGATAGATGGACTTAATGACGTTATGTTGGATAATTCAAGCTGAAATTAACCTGTTGTTAATAAAAGTGAAAATAGGATCTAAAAAGATGATCTTTTTATATAATTGGCTTAATTTAGGGTTTCATGCATGATTATGCATTAATGAGCTTAAAACCCTAATTTAAGAGAATACATCTTTTAATTGTTTTAATTGTTCAAGTCCATGAATAAATAGGGATATAATGATCCGAAGTCAATTTGGGTGTAAAAGACTATTAAAATGGATAGTTGAGCAATTAAGGTTCATATAAGTAGAAAAGAGTATTTTAGGGTTTGTTGACCTAAAAGGGATAAAGTTTGTGAAATTGATCCAAGAAACCCTAATGAATAATAATGAAACCTTAATGCGGATTAGAAACCCAAGAAAGTGAATCCAAGTCAATAAAGTAGTTTCTTGATAAAGTGTGTAATAAATAGAGTACATATTCTTTTCAGGAATTATGTGATGATTGAATTACTTTCTTGGATCTGTTGATTGGCTTGATTGTATATACATGAAGTAAATGTTGAATAATCTGCATGACTCATCAAATCAGGTATGTGGTTACGCTTATGAATAATCGCTCTAGTTTCACGGCGATTCCCAAAGTTTTAATCGGTTGCTTGAAAATAACTTTTGGATGTTTATTTATTTCATGCAACTATAAAGTGACTATGATTATCACTATAAATGTGCGTATATAACAGACTAGATCCGGGTCACCTCTATTGCTTTGAAAAGGCTAAGAAAAAAAGGGGTAATCCTAGAGCAAGGTCTAGGTTACCGAGAGTTAGAAACTGGGCTACCTACCTGTAGTGCCATGAGACTCATTAGCCTTCCATGAGTTAAGGAGTGGGCTACTTACGAGTAGTGTCATGTGACTCAACCTTAGAAATTGCTTCACTTATAGGTGGATCATGAGGGGCTTAATGGGGACAACGTAGAGGATAGGGTACTCTTGGATCACAGAGTTATATATAAAATGTAATATTGGTTGTTAAATGATTAATTGAATGATTACATTGTTAATGTATTTACATAATTATTGTTTCCCCTACATACCAGCTTCGGCTGACTGACGTTTTATTTATTGGCGTTTTAGGTACAAGCCAAAAGGACAAACAGTAAATCATCACATTGTGAAATACATGAATTAAAATACAAGGAGGATTAGTTAGAGTAGAATCCTTAAGTGGATAGAAGTTTAGAGATCCAATTTTGCAGAAAGGTATGCAAAAATTTATTTTCTTACAGCTTGTCAGTATAGTAGGTTAAAATCTGATAATTATTCTTGGTTAATTGTCGAACCTTTGATCCAGAAGTTATGGGTGCGGCTTCGACCTCTCGGTCTCCCATAATTGGGGGTTATCGGGAGGTAGGGTTGTAAAAATTGGTATCTGAGCATAGGTTCCTCACTTAACCATTAATAATTATTAAATTTTACAAACTCCATAGAACCCAAGGGAGTTATTAGAGGATTATCCAAAACATGGAGGTGTCTAGAAAAGGATCACAACCGGGGGCTGGCAATATTTTCCTCCGCACCGCTAGTCTGAATACGAGGACTCCCAGATCTGTGTTACAGCCTGGCCAAAGTCTTAGGGTATGAATCAAAATAAGATACCTTTAGGACGTTCTCATCTTATTCATCCCTTCTCATCACAAATTCTGTTAAGGACCTTAAGGATTAGGGTTTTCCCTCTTCTCCTCACCCTCTTAAGGTATGGGTAAGATTAATAAGGTCTAAGGAATCCTCCATCAAATTAATGAAAGGAATATAAATAAGATGTCAAGGACATAAGCTTAATAGATTAAGCACAAACTAAAGAATAGATACATGCTTAAGTCGTATGACATAAGTTGTCATGTCCTCAGAAGAGACCTGAGCCTAGACCTTCTTGTCAGGTGGATAAGCTAGTCTTGGAGATAGATATCTCCATTGCAAGTAGAGACCTGGCACATCCTCTGAGGATGATGCTAACCCTCACCCTAAGTGAAGGTTAGAGAGAGATGACATGATGAGTTAGATGTCATGGTAGACTAGGTGTCTAGATAGATATGCCTTGGGTGCCATATGATCCATGGGTGACCTAGCACCTTTGGCAAACCAACCCTGGGAAGGGGTCGTGCATGTTAGGGTAAAGGATAGCTCTTTAGATGATGATGTTAGTGAAGAACCTATGGATACCCCATGAGCTTATATGGGCATAATAGGCACCCAGGATGTACCAGTAGTGTGAGCTATAGGTTGAAACTCTGGCCGGGAGAGTTTTATGGATAGCTTATGTAATAAGCCTAAGGGGCTATAGATAACCTTGAGCGAACATGAGCTGAACATAGGCTTCATCCAGGTAGGAGCATGCTTTTGAGGTTGACCCTTCACGAAGAGAGGACCTCTAATGGTGAGGTTAGTTGTAGGGTTAGCTCTAGAGAGAGAGCAGGAAACCCAGCAAGAAGGGTGGAATCCTAGACTCTGGGATATGAGGAGAAGTCAGGAGTTGAGGATGATGCGACCTAAGTGGATGATAGTGGTCACGACATGCTTGATCCCTAGAGGTTGATGATGTCTTGATCGCCATGGGATGGACCAAACCCAAGAGAGAAGAGGAAGCTTCTGGTACCTATGTGCCTACGTTATAGGTGTTTACCTTCTGAGGTAGGAAGAAGAGTTCCTTAGACCTAGAAAGGTTTAGTAAACAGGTTACGAGGCCTTGTACCTTGTTGGTTGTCCTTAAGGAGGACCCAACTCTAAGTTTTGCTCGAGTTGAAGGATGAAAGGAAGTGCATGTCATGCCTTTTGCAAGCTTGATTCATGGTTAAGAAATAGAGCATGTAGTTGGACACCTACAAGTAAACCTAGGGTTCCTAGGCCTAAGAGGGGAAGTGGTGTACCTAATTCTCATGATGAGAGTTGAGTTCCTATAGAAGCGAGCATGGTACTCCTCATGTATAGAGGAAAAGGTAAGCCCCTTAAGTTTAAGGTATGTTTGATGAACCCCTCATAGCTAGGTTGATGATAAAGAAAGGTATGATCTTGATCCAGCATGGAGGAAAGAGGATAAGTATGACCTAGAATGATACAATAGGTGACCTTCTTGTGCCTTAATAGCTTTCTAGGGTTAAGTAGGCTCATGTGGATGTAAATCCTATACCTAAGAGCTTTTGTGACCATGGTGTCAAGAGATAGTTTTCCTCCCACCCTGGGAGAGGGACCCCTTTGGTAGGGTGTATATCAGTTTTGTTGGTTTAAGGTAACCTAAAGAGGTCTCATAGGATCTTGAGAAGCTAAGTGAAAAGTACATGGTATGAGAATGAACCTATAGACCCATAGATATCCATCTCTAATTGCATATGAATGTGTTACCATGGAGGTAACTGGTATGGGGCTTGACCAAGGTAGGTAGGTTGCCATGATCCCTATTAAAGGATGAAAGCCTATCCATGAATGCAGAAAGAGAGATTATGAAGACTTGGGTAAGGTTCTAAGTGAACATGTACTATAATGGGACCCTAAGTCTATCCTAGGGTCAGGTAGGGATAAGACCGATGAAGGTAGGAGTTGCCTAATTCCCTAGTTGCAGATGACCATAGGGTCGGGAGGAAACAACTATCATTGTCTGAGGGCCATGAGTTAGGAGATTGATCACCTTCATGAACTCATGGGACCCAAAGGGAAGATGAGTAGGGCACTCTCTTGATGAATGAGGGAAGAGGGATGACCCCAAAAGAGCCGACACCCTATAGACCTAGAGGAGATGACCAAGGATATAAACCTCAGTAGGTTCAAGACTAGTTTTCCATGGAGGTAACTTTGATATCAAAATGATTGTGATGTAGAGACATAAGTTGCACGTTGCAACTTAGGTTTGAAGGTGTACTGGCAAGGTGAGATGTATTATCTCTACTCGTATATTAGGAAGAACTTTGTATTTGGACGGCTGCCAAATGCTTATTTCCTCTTGTTATGGGAGGGAGAGATAGGATAGTACGCATGCCATACACTAAGGATAAGAGATAATGTGAGTTGGAATGTTGCTACGAGGTATGAGGACAGAGAAGATAACATACCTTGGTAAAGTGAATAATACATGGATGGTTTACAAAGAGGAATGAGGTAGTCACCTTATGAAGATGTTTTTGATCTAGAGATATGAGTCATACAAGGTTGAGTTTGATTACCAAAAGATGAGCTCAAAGTGTTTTTAGACTTAGAAGATGATAAGTGAAATACATGGAAGCATATGTCTTCAATATTACCTAATACCCAAGGATGTGAAATGGTAATGGATGCTCTAGTTGATATATATAGCTAGCCCAAAGTTTGGAAAGGAGGTATGTTTGGCTAATACTTCAATGTAATAAGATACATTGAATAAGTTAACGGTTGTTTGGTTAATCAGTCTAGTCCTTAAATGCAATGAAAGGATGGTGATAGAACCTCAGATGCACTTCTTTGGAAAAGGAGGTGATGAAACCCCGACTGGAGTGGTTTAGGGTTTCTGAGGAATCGATCTTGAGGAATCATTCATACAGGAAATCATGTTTGAAGATCACCATACACCGTGGTAAATGGAAATAGCACTTTGGATGCTTAAGATGAAGTTGCATGTGGTTTATGTCCATGCAAGCCAGGAGGTAAAGGACGAACCCCAGTAACCCAGTGTATCGATATAGAGGACAAAAGAGTCCCTGAGAGGGAATGGGAGTTCATCACTATGAATGTTGTGATAGGTCTCCCCTAGACCAAGGAAGGTTGAGATGCAATATGGGTTATGGTAGATCGCCTTACCTAGATGACATAAGAAAGAAAGAGTACTGTCAAGGGACAGATCGGGTTGAGCTGCATATGAGAGAGATGGTTCAACTACACCATGATGCGAGTTCAAAAGTCCATGAGTATGACTTAAAGGTTCACTTCCATAAGGTGAAAGTAGGTACATGAAGAACTCGATGATAGTACATTTTATCACCCCTAACTAATGGTTAGTATAATCCAGACTAAAGGGGTCTGATGAGAGCATGTGTGCTCATTCAGGGTGATATATAGAGACAATTCTTGTCCTATGAAAGATGTGACAATGACCACCATAGCCAGTATCAGGTTTTATAAGAAGCTCTGTAAGGGAGGTTGTGTCGGTCACCACTTCAGTAAGGTGATGTTGGTGAAAGGACCACATGATGGTTAAAAAAAAGGGCCACACTGTGTGTAGATGAAGTCGCTTGATCATGTAATGGCTAAAAGGAGCCTAGAGATGACGAGAGTCATGAGCATATGCAAAGTAGACTGACATGCAGTTCACTGTGGGAGAATATGTGACAAGAAAATCCGACCCCTCTAAGTTATAACTAACAGAGCTGAGTCCCCGATGCATGTGTTCTTTTGACATGGTTTGGTGGAAAAGGTTAAGTTTGACCTTACCCCTCAGGATAAAGTAATGTGTGATGAGTTCCATGTGTCCAATTTAGAGCACTATGTGAGGTGCCCCGACCATGTGCTGAGCAATGAACCTAGTGAGCCCCAAGGGAGGCTGAAATGGCCTGAGTCCACCTGTGCAGTTTATAGACGCCAGAATGAAAGAACTCAGAGAAAACAATATGTGATGATAAAGGTTCTTTGGAGACACCATGAGTATGGTAAAGCCACATAGGGGTCAATGATGGACATGGAAAAGTCTTATCCTGAATTGTTTGTTTGCTTGATAGAATTTTGAGGACAAAATTCCTATAAGAGGGGAAGGATGTTACAACCCCAATTTTTGGGTTCATCTGGTGAGAAATGTAATTTCTCATAATAAATATAATTGAACAAAGAATGGTATAATTTGTTTTGAATACATGGATTTTGTTTACAATAGCCTTGATGTCTGTGTTTTGGTCTTTATTTGCTATTGGACCCAAATAACAAAGAAAATTCAATTAGTAATTGAATAATTGAATATTTGAGAAAAGAAAGAAGTAGAAATCTCTAGAAGGCAAAGAGATGTAATCCAAGGATGAATTGCGTGCCTCTTGGGTTCCTTGGGTTCCAAGGAGTCCAAAGTTGCAACAAAGAAAAAAATAAGAAAAGAAAGATTTATTAAGTATTTCTTTATTAAGAAAGAAATTGAAAATAATGATAAAATGGGGAAAATGAATGGGAAGTGGCATAAATGAGATTTCTTGGTGAAGTTTCGTATCCATGAGGTTGCTAATATTAAAAGAAAGGCTAATGAGGAAAATAAAAGAGAAATCCTCAAGAAGAATTATTTTAATAAGAAATAAACAAGATAATGTGAAATAATGCATATAGATGCATCTAGAAGGATAATAAGTATCCTTAAAAAATAATTTCGAAATAATATAGTTTCTTGGGGTACAAGGAGTCCTAATGAAGGAAGAGGAAAGAGAAAATACCAAAATTTGCAAAATAATAGATAATATGATACTTTATTAATGATTTTGGTGGCAATATGAAAAAGGAAGTAATTTCTATTAAAAGAAAATAGAAATTCGTTCTAATGGATTAAAGAGCAAGAATAAAGAGGATAAGAAAGAGGAATTTTGAATTCCTCAATATCCATGCAACAAGGAATATCAAGGAAATGAAAGTTAATGAAGAGAGAGAGATAGAGAGATGGTTGCTTCACAACCAAGGAAAGTGTATTTCCTTTCAAGTTGGGACTTGAATCCTCTTGAGGCATGCCTTAGGGCTTCATACTCCACCCTATATAAAAGGGTAAAACTCTGGTCGAGGTCCAGGGAGAGATCCCATGCAATGCAACCTCTTCTCCTTCTTCCTTTCGTGCCAACCCTAACCTAGATGTATCTCTTCCCCTGGAGCCATGAGGGAGTCTTCTTGTAGTCTTGATGGAAGTGGGACGCACCGACAACCTCAGAGAATGGAGCGGCCATCATCCCCGTGCTCCTACGCTCCCACACGACGTCTCAAGCCAGCTGCAGCACGGCCACGGTTGCAGCTCTACTGGGCACGATCTCGGCCGACCAGCTGTGTGCCAATGGCCCCCTCACCTACGAGAGGGAACGACGGAGGCATAGGAAAATTCCCCGGTGGTCGTCGAGGTCTGGGGTGGAGAGGGGCAGCCACAACTTGCTTTAGATCGGCGCCCAGGGCTAGGTATCGTGAGGTTGAAGAAGGCTTTGAGCCATCGGACCGTTCTGCCCTCCGCGGGATGAAGAGGCACACGAATTAAGTGAGGGTGATTGTGTCTTTTCGAAATGTCCTCATCTAAAATGAGCAACGTTGCATGGGGCAGGACACATGGCGACTTCTGATTGGCCCGGGTAAGTGGAATCTTGGTAAAATTGTAATTAAAGATTGGTAACTCGGATTGAGACAAATCTTATATGAAAATTGATCCTCAGAATGAGGGGAATTCAATAAAAATATGTTTAGAAGCTATTTCATCTTGCTATGCGAAAAGTAGTTTAAATTATCATCTTTAATGAATTAGAGATTAAGGAACCCTATTTTGAAATGAATAAGGTGTTTAATAGGGTTTAATGGATCATTATGGTTGATGTTAACCTGTTAAATGTAAAAAGGTACATTATGTTCAAAAAGGAAGAACTTTGCACATGATTAGTCTAATTTAGAGTTTATGTGCTTAAATATGCTTGAAATTTGAAAAGGACATAAAGTTATCATCTTTAATGATTTAATTAAGGAAAAAAAACCCTTAGATTTGATGATGGATGGACTTAATGACGTTATGTTGGATAATTCAAGATGTAATTAACCTGTTGTTAATAAAAGTGAAAATAAGATCTAAAAAGATGATCTTTTTATATAATTGGCTTAATATAGGGTTTCGTGCATGATTATGCATTAATGAGCTTAAAACCCCTAATTTAAGAGAATACATCTTTTAATTGTTTTAATTTTTCAAGTCCATGAATAAATAGGGATATAATGGTCCTAAGTCAATTTGGGTATAAAAGACTATTAAAATGGATGGTTGAGCAATTAAGGTTCATATAAGTAGAAAAGAGTATTTTAGGGTTTGTTGACCTAAAAGGGATAGAGTTTGAGAAATTGATCCAAGAAACCCTAATGAATATTAATGAAACCTTAATGCGGATTAGAAACCCTAGAAAGTGAATCCAAGTCAATACAGTAGATTCTTGATAAACTGTGTAATAAATAGAGTACATATTCTTTTCAGGAATTATGTGATGATTGAAATACTTGCTTGGATCTATTGATTGGCTTGATTGTATATACATGAAGTAAATGTTCAACAAACTGCATGACTCATCAAATAAGGTATGTGGTTACGCTTATGGATAATCGATCTAGTTTCACGGCGATTCCCGAAGTTTTAATCGGTTGCTTGAAAATAACTGTTGGATGTTTATTTATTTCATGCAACTATAAAGTGACTATGATTATCACTATAAATGTGTGTATATAACTGACTAGATCCGGGTCCACCTCTATTGCTTTGAAAAGGCTAAGAAAAAAAGGGGTAATCCTAGAGCAAGGTCTAGGTTACCGAGAGTTAGAAATTGGGCTACCTACGTGTAGTGCCATGAGACTCATTAGCCTGCCATGAGTTAAGGAGTGGGCTACTTACGAGTAGTGCCATGTGACTCAACCTTAGAAATTGGTTCACTTATAGGTGGATCATGAGGGGTTTAATGGGGACAACATAGAGGATAGGGTACTCTTGGATCGTGGAGTTATATCTAAAATGTAATCTTGGTTGTTAAATGATTAATTGAATGATTACATTGTTAATGTATTTACATAATTATTGTTTCCCCAACATACCAGCTTTGGCTGAACGATGTTTTGTTTGTCGGCGTTTTAGGTACAAGCCAAAAGGACAAACAGTAAATCGGCACATTGTGAAATACATGAAGTAAAATACAAGGAGGATTAGTTAGAGTAGAATCCTTAAGTGGATAGAAGTTTAGAGATCCAAGTTTTCAAAAAGGTATGAAAAAATTTATTTTCTTACATCTTTTCAGTATAGTAGGTTAAAATCTGATAATTATTCTTGGTTAATTGTCGAACCTTTGATCCAGAAGTTATGGGTGCGGCTTCGACCTCTCGGTCTCCCTTAATTAGGGGTTATCGGGAGGTAGGGTCGTAACACATGATTCTGGTCAACAAAAGTCATATGTCCAAAAATTTCGAAGCTAGGGTATAAGATTCCTAATTATACTAAAGGTGTGACCATTCATCCAAAATCAACAATCAAGCAACATTTTGTAGTATCAACTTCAATGTCATTATCATTTGGTATTCAAGGTTGATGAATGATCTAGACCTAGGTCTTTTTAGGAACTTAACTACAAGCTATAGTCAACATTATTGTATTTCAAGATCATCCTCAAATTGAGATTCAATATCAATTTTCAATATCGTCATGACTTTAGACCAATCAGATACATAGGTCAAGAGATCAAAATTGTACGAAAGGGGTTACCTTTAAAAATTCTAAACAATCAACAAGCTGAAAATTTAGATGCAATGAGAATAGGGATGTGGCCTAGATTAGGGAAGTTATGAAACAAACAAACACCCTAAGCTAGCACATTTTTCCTCATTAGTCGTGAAGTGTCACATCCATCAAATAGGGAGAGCATCATTTATCAATTTTTATTTCACAAGGTCATGAAATCAAAGACGATTTATTATAACAGAGAAACCATGATATGAGATTTCATGTATTCGAGGTCATAATAGTGTTCCCTTCTCTTAATAACTAAGAGCAAGGGGGTATACTCAAAAATAGAGAAGTCAATATAGACTCTTTTAGCATTTTGAGCATTATCGAGTATGATCAAGATCTCATATTTTTCATATTATTCAAAATCGAGCTTAATAATGATGCATGTAATCAATATGGGATTTTTCCTCTTGTATGAAAATTTTTCATCATGATTTCAAGAGACCAAATTCATAGTCATTTCAAAGCATGATCATGATATATGTCAATAAATAGGGGAAATGATTGTTTAATCATGTTTGAGTTTTAATCAACAATAGGGACAACATTGACAATCATTAGAGACCTCATCAACAATGAGGTATAAAGCATGAGTTCTCCTTATTTCACCATATTAAGGATCATTATTATTTACCTCAAACTTAGGAAGTGCATAGTTCATATTTGGTAAAATTGAGTTTACTAGATCTGAGATGTTACATATTAGTACTTAGCTTCAAGAGTACTTTCATTAATCATAATAATGTTTTTCAAATTAAGGTTAGATCATGGAATCATTATCATATTAGTCAAATTTTACAAATTCATTCGAATTTTAATTTTTCCATAGATCAGCTACCCATAATCGAGGGATCATGTGATTAATTATCATGAGAGAGATCACATGAGGAGATGAGAAATTATCTAATCATCTAATGGGTGGCTTCGGGTAGTCCTTAATGAAGAGGTGATATGATAGAATACACTCTAAGCTTTTTAGGGAAAAATCCTTAATCCAGTCTTGGATTCACTTCGGCCAGGTAGGTATACAAGGGAGACCCCTACCACCTCAGCTAGGTGGATAGGAGGTGAAATAACCCCCATGTAGTGACCTTATTAGACACCTTAGCTTCACCTTTATGGACTTAGGTTTTCCCAAGGTTCATACGAGTAAGTGGGTTATTAAAAACGCATATAGGATATGTGATTTCTCTGATACCATCTGTCATGGAACTGTTTGTTACCCAAATCCTCACTCCTAATGGATAGAAAGCCAAAGGCGAGAGGACCCAAGCTTCCGTATGTAGGATTGATCACATAGCATATGCGTGAATAAAACCACAAATAACAACTAAGGTATGAGACAAGAAAGCATAAATGAATGCTAAACTAATACCAAATAAGATCTTAGGTCCCATATATCAACCATGTGCATTCCATTTGCAAGTCATTATATACCATCATAGTATGAGAAGATTATCATAAGTGTGGAAACATTGATCATAATTAGAGATTCATAGTGTACCTGTTACCTAAAATCATAAAATGGGTACATATCAACACAATTGTGCTGAGTACACTGGCAAACATATAAAATTGCAGGTTTAAGAACATATATTGTGTGGAAAAAGCATAAAGTAAATAACAAGAATGAAGGAATGACATGATTAAAGACTTTCTTATTAACATGCAAGCATGTTATATGTTCATTTCAATTATACCAATCATATCATAAGGCCTTTGACTAGATTCTCAAAGGAAGGTGTCCATGGGGGTGCTTAATATTAGATACCCTATATCAACATGAGGGATCTAAAGGCCATTTCCAAGAGATAACCCTTGTATCAACATGGTCTTACCTATCATGAGAACTCAAGTAGGACACCTAGCCTTATGTCATTACCCCAAGAATACATATGGATCTAATCATGTTTTATAATGCTAGTTTGTTCATATCAAGGTATGCATTATCCTCCTATAGGCCAGACTAGCAATATAAAAATTGCTTGTATGTATGAATTATAAGATGCTTGGCTTATAATACTTGTTTGAGATATTGTTCCCTATGACTACTATGTTTTGGTCTTGATTACATACATTGAACAAACTTGAAAACATAATGATAGATATCCATTATACAACCTTGTACCCCTGCATGTATTCTCGGGGTAAGGACACATGGTTGGGTATCCTACTTGAGTTGTCATGATAGGGTAGACCATGTTGATACAAGGGTTATCTCTTGGAAATGGCCTTCTAGTCCCTTATGAATAGGGTTAACTCATGACGTTTAGTCTCGTAGTCTCTAACTTTGATATAGGGTAGCTAATCTTGAGCAACATCCTGGATCCCTTCCTTTGAGAAGTTGGTCAAAGGCCTTATGATATTGTTGGTATAATGGAAATGAACATAAATCATGCATGCATGTTAATAAGAAAGTCTTTAATCATTTTGTTGCTTCGTTCTTGTTATTTACTTTATGCTTTTGCCAAGAAATATATGTTCTTAAACCTACAATTTTTATGTTAACCAGTGTACTCAACACAGTTGTGCTGATGTGTACCGATTTTATGATTTTAGGTAATAGGTACACTATGAATCTCTAATGATGATCAAAGCTTCCACACTTATGATAATCTTCTTGTACTTTGATGGTATATAATGACTTGCAAATGAAATGCACGTGGTTGATATATGGGACCTAAGATCTTATCAGGTATTAGTTTAACATTCTTTTATGCTTTTTTGTGTCATATGTAAGTTGTTGGTTGTGGTTTTGTTCATGCATATGTTATGTGATATATCCTATGGACGGACTTTTGGGTCCTCTTGGCTTTGGCTTTCTAGCAATTAGGAGTGAGGATTTGGTAACAAACGGTTTCGTGACATGAATGGTCATGATTGTGCAGATTAAAGAAATAAAAAGTCAACTACGTGATAACACTAAATCATTTCTTAATCAAATCGGAATGAAGTGTGTATACATTAATTTCTCTATTTCTCTTTCCTCTTTTGAGGGTGTAAACATGCTCAAAATTAGTTGAAAATTGACATCTGACCTAATTTGAAATGAGGAATCTGAATATGCAATTAGATTTGCCTTTTTAGAACTTTTATTTTGTTAAATAAACTAAATCTTATTTTCTCTTTCTTACATCATTAATGATTATAAGATTCTCCAAGTTTAATCAAACTTCACCCACAAGTCACATTAAGTGTGTTGGATATGAATTTCCCATCAATTTTACATGTTGAAGTTGTTTCTATATTTATTTAACATTTTGAAGGTTCTACACACTTTCTCTCTCTTGAATTCACCTTTTAATCAAATATTCTCCAAATTGAGTGAAAATTCACCAAAGGAATATTTTAATGTGTAAATCATGAATTTGGCTTCAGTTGTTACTTATGGAGTCATTAATTATTTTATTTATATTTTTGAGATATCTCCTATTTCCCATTCAATTAATGCAATCATAAGTACTAATTTTCTAAAAGTTGTGAAACATATCACTTAAGCAAACTTGTACTCAAAGAAAATGAATTTGGACTTAGAATTATCTTTTGAGTTCCTCTTTTATTGATTTTAGGCAATTTACTCTTATTTTCACTTAGTGGAAAAATTAACCCATTTAATGTCACCTTTTCTTAGTTTTAGGATTTTATTCTCTTTTTCTTATACAAAGAGGCCATAGAAACTTCTATTTCAATTTTTACTTTAAGTGGATATTTTGCAAATTAAACCTTATCATCAACTTTTATTGAGTTATTTGTGCATAACTCCTTATAATGACAAATATAGGGAACAAATGTACACCAAACGTTATAATTTCCACTAATACAATATCAAGGTCAAAAATGAAAATAAAAGCTTAGAAAATGTCTAAACTAAGATTGTGCATGGATTTCATTTCATTACAACAACCTTAGCCAATTACATCATATGCGATTCTCAAATAGATGATATGCGCAACTCCTTGACATAATCATTTGCATGCCTCTGAAGCTTAATCCCATTAAGAAGCACCAGTTATGCATGACCCAAAAGGCGATACGTTAATAATGGACCACCCTTGGGGTGCCCGTATTGTTACCAACACACTTCCATGAGATATATGACACATCATCCTTCAGATTTCCACACTTGGTCGATCAAGCTTTTCATGTGTGCTACTTTTGGAAAGCATCTAAGACATAAATTTTAATTGTGAGAGTTTGTATTTATAAATACATATAATTTATTCAACCATCACATATATAGTATGTATCATATACATGCTATATCCCACAACAAAAACATGCAATAAAAAAATGTTATGGTTATGGCCAGCCTAAATGTAATTCCTTGGGGCCACAAGGAATTATTACAACCTAGGGTCCACATCATCTGTAGAAACATTTTGTTGATGAAGATCCTTGCTTGCCAATTCAAGTTGCTCAGCTCAACCCTTGAATTGATTAGCTCACCACCTGGTTGGTCAGTTAGTCGTCTCACCAGTCATCTGGTCATGTGGTCCACCATCTACTGGATCCTCTAGCTGATCATTTGGGACCACCATCCATCAGTTCGGCTCATCCTCATTGGTCCTCCTCAATCCTCCAGTTAGTTAGCTCACCTTTTAGACGGTCATCTGGTGTCGTCAGAACAAAAAAAGTAAACTATCCTACTATTACATGATTATTGAGAAACCTTGAGTTACATTCGAGAGGAGAAAAGGCAACAAAGAATTAACTTTTAAATTGGGAAGATAAGATAGAAACACAATATGCAATTTTAGATAAAACGATTAACCAACCACACAATCATGCACATGTAATAGGGTTTATTGGCCATAACAATGCTACACATCCACCATAAAAACTCGTTCTTAGGGAGAAAAATGCAAATTGCATATATATATTATATATATAATAGTTTGGGAATTTTTTGGTATTTGATTGGATAGAATTATTCACATCACATGCAATAATTGAATGATAAAACCAAAAATCTGAGCATATCGATTATGCTAGCATATAGTAAATTGATGTGGATCTAATACATTGTAGGGAAATATGGCTACAAAAAGGGCAGCAGAAACTAATTTTTTACTACCATATTCCTCATAAACTAGTGGATCACGCCAACAACTATAAGATGGGAAGGATGGTTTTGATGATATACTTGGTCCTGGAGCAAGTCCAGTGACATCTCCTCATTGTTGTAAATGTGCAATTGTCTTTTAGTTGCAGTAGGACTCATCTGACTGTTGCACCTCCCAGTCTACACCATGGACTACATGTTGACGTTATCCTCCTAGTGGCAGACAACAACCTCCACACCTCTATGGAAGTCCACATAGACCACCTAGAACTTTTGTCATCCTACTAAAATAGACTTGAAGGATTTGTCCTTCCATTGGTGTACTAGTCACCAACTTGCTCTCCCACAATAATTTCACCATTGGCATCCCTCCCTTCAATGGGTAGGACTTGCTTAGGCTCTCTATTTGTTAGCACAAATATGGAGGACAATAATTGTCAGAGGCAATTGAGTTGTATTTTGGGAAGCCCCAATACCCCTCTATTTGTAGGAGGGGTAAGGGTCTGGGTTCCCAGACTACGTGGGAGTGAAAGGGATTGGAGGATCTTAAATTTTTGCAACCTACAAGCACCAAACTAGTTGGTTCACATGCAAGCTGATCGGTTTGCAATGCAAACCAGACATTTCACCTATTTTCTAATTGCATATGAATTTGGAAATTTGTTTCCAATTAATTGTAAATATTATTTCCTTGAACCAATCGAATTGACAAAGTGAAATGATCAACTTTTCTCAAAAATTTGGGAAAGTCACCAAAATTATTAGTTATCACAACCAAGATGATTGGTTCAATAGGTGATCTAGTCATCTCACCCAACCTGAGCCGACCAGTGCACCGAGTGAGCCAATCAGTTGGTGCCCTAATTCATGCATATTTCAACCAATTCTGTAAGACCCCAGACCTGGGTTTTGGGTAACTCTATTTTCTTTGGCTTGATGATTTTCTTAGAACCTTGATCTAATTAGTTGAGATAATCTTAGAGATTGTGGAGAGCTTAAGTCTCTAGTTTGAGCCTGTTTGGATGATGTTTGTGCCTTGTTTGCTAGTTTTGGTACAAATTGCAATTTACACAAAGTAGTGGGTAAGTGTGAATTTTGCCACCTCTAATGTGTTCCTTATCTTTTTTGACATCATCTAGAGGAAATAAAAAGAAGTGGGTGCCTTGTTTGAGCCTTCTTTGAGTGGTGACACCCTTGGTGGTGATTAGGGTTTCTAGGATAGTGTGTGTATCATCCTATGTGTACCTTGTTGGTGTAGCAACCTATGTCGTGACCTAGGGCTTGTTTTTGGGTGTTGCAGTCGAGACATCCCCTCTAGGTGTCGTGGTTAGGATCTAGATGGTTTTGGTTGGTCTTGGGTTGAGATAGTTTCCCTTGTATAGAGCATCTCGACCTTGGGTGTGACTGGTGATCTCTTGTCTCGACCATGTTGATGCTTGGTGCTTTGTCATGACAATGGATGGTGCTCCATGATGGGTCATGACTGTGACCATGTTGGGTGACCTAGGTGGTCAAATACCAATCTATAGTGTATTGCCATCTTGTGCATGTATGGCCAAGGGGGTTGCATGTGGTTGGTTTCCATGGTGGACAAGTGTCCCTTTGGTTGCTTAGGGTGTTGACACCTCATCCTTGCCCTTCTCCCTCTTCCCTCATGTATATAACCCCTTATCTCTCCATGCAACTGGTCCTTTTCGGCCATCCACTTCATCCTTCCTTTCTTGGTCATCCTTGGAGGATTGTGGAGCAAGGAGATCTATTTTGGAGTTCTTGGTGATCAGACTTTCCTTGCATGTGGTGCTTGTGGTGATCCTTGGTCATCTTCAACCCTAGTAATTTAATACCTTTCTTTTGCAACATTTTCCTTGGATCCCCTGCCCTATCTTCTCATTCCTTGGTCATATACTTTTTATGACATAGTGGCTGTTCTTGAGAAGAGAGCTCCTCATCACAAGGGTAATATGTCATGTTTTGACAAGGAGACACCCAAGTGAGAGGGTGTTTCTCCTCTCTTTTCTCCCATTTTCTTTGGTTCGTCCTAGGGTTCCTTTTTTCCCTTTTCTAGATAAATATTTGACCTTGGTGTATTCTTTTTATTGAGGTTGAAGTTGGAGTCTTTGGTGGAGCTTCAACACCCTTGTTGATCGTGTGCTTGGAGCTATCATCTTTGGAGTGGAGCTTCTTAAGGCGGGTTATATAACTCTTAACCTTCTCGATTAATGTACCTTGCCTATATGCACGGTTGATGTTTTCTCCCTATAAAATGTTCCATAAACATGATATTGGATGATGTTAAACCCTATGACTTGTTTGATGTTAAAACCATGCTTGGTTTGAAAGTTATCTAAAACCCTAGTTTGGATACTTTTTTTTGGTGATTATGGTGTAATGATGGTTTTCCCCTCTTTCTTGATCTTGGTTTTGGTCACATGCATGATGGACGACTATATTGATGTTCTATGAAGTTGCAATTCTATTTTGATGGTGTCAAACGTGGCTTTTCTATGTCTTGCTTGAGGTACCTTTCATGGTGTTTTCATGGTACTTGTGTTAGGGTTTGTTACCCAATGGTGGATTTCCTCTATGTTCTCCTACTCTGGATGACTTATGTCCCTAATCTAAGTTTGAATTTCTCTCTCCTAAGTGTGTTTCCTAGATGCTCTTCTTGGTATTATTTCTAGGATTTGATGACCCTAGATCCATGGTTTTTGGCCTTGATGATGTTTGATCTTTTATTATTTGATCTTTTTACGGTCGAAACATATTTCCCACTTGTGTTTTGGGTTGAGACTTGCACCCATATGGGGTTTTGGGACAAAACATCTATGTTTTGAGTTGGTCGAAACAATCTGTGTGTAGATGGTCCTGACGTTTCCTTGTTGGGTTACAACATTGTCTTTTGTTCTGTCTTGACATGGCCTTCCTTTGGATCGCGATGCTATGTTTCCTTAGGTCGCGACGCCATGTTAGTGGGTCGTAACACATGTTTCATGATTAGTCGAGATGCCTAGATGCAATGCATTGTGGTTGCAACCTGGGCAGAGGTCTGTTGTGGTGGAGACATCATGGTTGTTGTGGTCGAACCCATGAGTGATGAGTGGTCATGACTCCTGAGTGATGGGTGGCAGTGACCCATGAGTGTGGGTGGTCGTGACACATAAATAGTGGGAGGTAAACACAAGTACTTGAATGCCTAATCGACACATGTACATGAGTAATGTTGAACCGTGTATGGTGATGTTTGGTGGGATTCCTAATAAACTCTAATCATGATGCTTAACCTTAATGTGCTCCAAGATTGTGGGAGTTGACACATTAGGGTTTAGTGTTATAATCATGTGGTAAACCTTAATGGATAAGTATGGAACACTAATCCTAATCTAGGGACAATTGATGGGTTTACTTCTTTCCCTTAGAATGGTTATGATGTTATTACTCTTCTAGTTATGAACCTCTAACCTTGCAAGTGATATGAGTTTGAGGGTCATAGCTAGTGTATGCAATGGTAAATATGATGTGACACAAGTTGAATGAGTATGGATGAGGCATGATGAGATACTTGTAATGCAAGTTGATGTGAATGGGTAAAATGACCTGGAAGGTGTCTTGTGTATGATTTGAGGTGATAAACTCTAGAGATGTGATTGAGGGATTGATATCCCATAGTGATGTGACATTGGTGATATCATTGTGGGGTTGTGTGATAGTGATGACGGCCTTGTGAATGAAAGTCCTACAATGTTATGGTGATGATTTGACTAGATCAAACTTTATACATTTGATTTCTTCTAAAGTTGTATTATACCCTTTTTCTTGTAGAGTTTATTATGGTTTTATACGTTCTGACTTGATTGATGCTAAAAGACACTTAATTGGAATAACTAATCAAGTGGAACCTAATCATGTAGGTACCCTGTGCCATGGACCTATTCAGTGTCAGTCTTAGTACTGGATGGTGAAATGAGTTCTCCTTTAGTGGGAGATTGGAGTCATATAATGTTGAGTATATGCATTCACATTATTGGTTGTGAGCCATACCCTGGTAGGAGTGTGGCTAGGGGTCCTAGCTCAGTGATGTGACTCAGTATATACTTTCACAGGATTGTCTATGGGACATACCCTGGCAGGAGTGTGAGTTCAGGTCGTAGCTCGATTTCACTAGTTGTGTGCCTATATACCAAGGCGGGCTAGGTTGTTTTGCAGATGACTCATATTTTATATCACTATGGTGTTTTTTTCATGTTGATCATGAGGTGTGGAGAGGTCATGGATTTTGAATCTTCCATGGACCTTGTATGGCACTGATTTTGACTTAACAATGGTCATTTGGAGTATGAGTTTTATATCTCATCTCCTTCAGGCATAGTAAAATATGTAATACAGCCGTATAATGTATTTGCATAGGGACAAATGTGGATAACATTGGTTGAAGTTGTGCCTTGCTTTTGTATAGTTTAATTGATAAATGATATATGTGTTCTCCATATTTCTTTCTTAAATTATTAGTTGTTCTTCTTCGTAATGATAAATGCCTAGAATTTCTTAACTTGCTTTATTTTCCTGATAAATATCATTTAACTAAATCTACTTAACATGCTAAGTATGCATTATCTACTTGTTTAAGTATTTGTTCCTTAATAGATATTGGTAGAGAGTTATATCTCTCATTGGTACATTTGGTGTCACTCCGTGGGTTTCCACATCTTTTAGATGGTCGTGCACGATGAGGCAGTGATAGTGCAACTAAGGAAGAGAAGCAACAAGAGTAGTAGATGATAAGGTTGAAAGTCCTATCAGCCTTTTGGTGCTAGAGTCCCAGAGTCCTCTCTGTACACTCAGGTCTTGGGGGTGTTTCTGATGTGTACATGATTAGGTTATTGTCATGTGGTTTTGGGCATGTGTGCCTTTTGTTGTATAGTCTTGGCAGTTGTACATATTTATATGTGAAAGAGGTTCTTCACATAATAGGTTGTTGGTAGAAAAGTTGGAAACAATGATGTAAACACCTTATGATATGTGCTATGTTATCTGGGTGTCCTGTTGTGGACTTATATGTGAATGTTTTCAGTCTATGGTTCTTTTATGAAATCGATTTTAATTTCCTATGTTTTTTGGTAATCTGCTTGCTTAGTTCTAATTACACATTTAGTTTTGAGTAATCTTGCTTGTTGTGGCGTGGGGCATCACAGTTAAGGTTGGTATCAGAGCTTTAGGTTCACCGAGTCTATAGGGACCTAGGACTAGGATTTCAATTTGTTCTAGTGTCCTCCATTTTTTCTTATAGTGACTTCTACTAGTACATAAGAAGAAGAAGAGCTGAAAAGATGGTTGGAGAACATGAAGAACACATTGTTAATAGTGGTGTTGCTACACCAGGTGGAGGTGGAGATGCAAGGAGGCAGGATGTTGCAGAGTGGGAACTTGAGATTCCCCAATTAGACCCTGTATTGGTGGACAATCCTTCTTTTTAGTCTATGTTTGGATAGATTATGGTCACGATTACACATATGACAAACAAAATGCCCATTCTTCAAATGAGAGAAACAATCCCCAATGTGGAATCTTCAGTCTTAGGGGAAGACGTTTGAGCAATTTAGGCAAGTTATGGAAGTGGAATATGCTTGTATGGAGGATCCAATGGATGCAGATCTATGGCTGATGGAGTTGGAGAAGGCCTCTAAGATCCTGAACATACCCAAAGTAGACAAGGTAAGACATGCAATGTACCTTTTGAAGGGGAGTGTTGGCCATTGGTGAGCCATATAAGAGGAGAAGAGTTCTGGTATTGCTATTAGTTGGGAGGAGTTCTGATGTGAGTTCATCAATTGGTACTTTCCTTAAAGGTACCTTGATGAGAAGTTCAGCCAGTTTGAAAGGATCCATCCGACTGGGATCCATTTTGATCAATGAGTATGAGGCCAGGTTTACGGAATTGTTGAGGTTTTTTCCTAACATGGATGTTATAGATAAGGAGCAAATCAGACGTTTTAAGAAGGGGTTCAATGTGGAGTTGATGATGTCAGCATAATATTTAGAGAATAGAGAGTCTTTTGCAACTTTTGTGGAGACCGTCAAGAGGATAGAGAGATTCGTGGTTGAGAAGCGTGAGAAAGGTGCCAAGAAGAGATTTGTCCAGTACCAAGAATAGTCGTCGGGTGGCTTTAAGGAGCCTAGATTCTCATCACCCCTAGCATAGTAGAGGTCTAGTGCACCGACACAGTGGTCACCATGTAAGGGAATAAGCTATAGTTTTCTACCATAGCCCACAACCCAGCATTTGTATCAGTGGCATGGCTATCTAAGCCACAGTATGAGGCTTGGACTTGCCATAAGTGTGGACAAGTAGGACATCTGAGGTAGGAGTATTTAGTGAAAGGTGATGAGGTGACCCAACAGTTGAGGAAGAGCTAGTAGGGCCCATAGAGACTTTAGTTCGATGGTGTTGGAGGATGAGGACATGGACAGGCATTGCAGGATGGTTCCTGTGGATAGGTGATAGCTAGGCTTTATGCGTTGGGTCAGCCAGAAGGAGAGGTTAACCCACTTGTACAGACAAGTCAAAAGAAGTTATTTCATTCAGATATGTCCACATATGTTTTATATTTGTCTTGGTTGACTCGAGTAGGATTTTGAGGTAGAGATGTGGTGGTAGCACCTATCTCTTCTCGTTTAGGATTTTGGGGGCGAAATCCCTATTAGAGGTTTATGGCTTCTAAGACCCCTGACCTGAGTTTTGGGTTAACCCTATTTTCTTTTACTTGATGTTGTGCTTAGAACTTTACTCTAATCATTTCATATGATCTTAGATCTTCTGAAGATCTTAAGTATCTAGTTTGAGCCTATTTGGATAATGTTTGTACCTTGTGTGCAGGTTTTGGTGCAAATTGTAATTTGTTGGATCTAAGGGCTCTAGAGGGGGGGCAAATAGAGCTTCAAAATTATCACAAGAATAGTTAGACCTTCAAATCATATCAATCAAAACCAAGTGCTAAATCCCAATTGGAAGTTCTATCTAAAAAAGGATAAAAAGGATGAGAGAGATACACTTGGACAAGGTGGTTAGAGTGATTTTAATCTCCAAACTAGGAGACTGTCGATCCATTACCTAGAGAGGACAACCTCTAGGACTTTGCAACCCATGTATACTTATATTCCATTATAATAGATACATGAAGACCACCATACATCCAAGGACTTACCTATGCAATACATAGTCTTTCACCTACACAAGGACTTACCCACTTGATCATAATGTCTTTAGCCTTCACCAAGGACTTACCCACACTTGCATCAAGTCTTTGGCCTTGAATGAATTACCCACTCTTCTTGAATCTTTCGACATGTAATTCTCCTTCTCTAGGGGAAGATCTTCATACCTTGTTCAACCTTGAAGAAGAACAAAAACTCCTCTTTCACTCAGAGAAGATCACTTCAACCTTTTCTCTTTGATAAAGGGGATGGAGAAGATGAAAGGAATCAGAGCTTTATAAGATAACATGGAGGTAGCTTTCTTACAACATGCCTAACTCACTCATAATCACAAAATGCTTTGTAAATGAGAGAGAGAGAAAGGGTCTCAAAGGGTTGTAGCACACTCAACTATAGTAAGGACCAAGAATAACATGAATGAGCAACCATGGAATGAACTCCAAGAGGTCCTATTTATAGCTGGGGGTGTTGCTTTGAGTGTGGGATCACTTAAGAATGAAATATGGCCAATTTACAACTTGCAATGGATCTATTTTCATTTCTAAAAACTCTCCAACGATTGGAATCACTTTTTATACATTTTCAATATAGTACATTTAGTCAAGTTTCAATTAATATAACTCAACCAATCCACTAATCAACAAAGCCAATTTTCAAATTGTCAGTCAAGTTTGTCCTAGGGAAACTCGACTGATGAGTCAAAATCAATTTTGTTCAGTGAGTCATTTGGTCACGTTCTATGATAGTACAACTCGACCAATTAATCCATTTCAAAAAATCCATCACTGGTCAGTCGAGATCCAAACTCGACTAACAAAGTTGCTGTGACAAATCTTCAAAATGATTTTAGAGTGATCAAACATTGAAATTAAGTGTCCCTAATTTTTTCTCATCTTTGTTACAAGTCATATCATCAATAAAAATGATTACAAAAATATTCTAAGGTGTTTTTGAGTGACTTCCCAAATTTCACACTTGCATTGCTTTTTAGTTGAACTTGGACAAGCTAGGGCATGTGTAATTTGATCCTTCTCATGTACCTAAAGCCTGAAATCAATATTAAACAAACATATTAAATACATATGAATGGAATGGTTAAGTCTTTATCAAAATACAGACAATATATAACTCTCAAGTCAAAAGTCTCCCCCTTTTTGACAATGGCAAACCATTCCTCGACATATTGAAAAGGATATGTAATGTTTTACCTTAGTCTTGTGACCTACAAGGGGATTCATCATGTTAACAATGTGAATTGCTCCCCCTCCATCTATTCTCACTCTTACCTTCATAGTTAGTCTTTATATACAAAGTAATATAACATGTATACTATATGATCCTTTAGCAAGCCACATGATAAAACGTGAATTTAAACAAGAAAAATGATCACATAAGAAAGAAAAGCAATATGGTTAAGCTTCAAAACATTGAACTTACCTCCCCCTTTTGGCATTATTAAAAAGTAAGGGGCGTATAAGAGCACCAAAACATGTCTTCTCCAAGCACAACCTAACATTCAATTCATAAAATAAAACATGCAACCTCATAGCACACATCAAATATAGACGAGAGAGACACAAGCAATCTATGTCATAATCAAAATATGGATAACATACCACCAACTCATAGATAAGGTCAACCAAAGAGAAAGTGTACATATGATTAAGATTAAAACACTAAAGGCATGTCCTCAAAACAACTACAATCCAAAATGATGAAAACAACATGATGATAGAAAATAGAACATCTCAGATATTGTGCCCAGATGTTTTAATTACAAAATAGTCTAGAAAGATATAGATGGTCAACATCTATAGACTAAAATCTAAAAAATCTAAACATCTAGGCTATCTATGTCCACAACATCATCATCATCCACATCATCATCAGAATCTTCAGGCTCGTAGTCATAATCTCCATCTGAAGGCGTAATATAGACAACGACATCACCTTCATCACTAGATGCACCAACAAATCCATCATCAAAACAATATAAACCATGCTCTCTATCATCTTCATATACCTCCTCATTAGCAGTAGCAACTTCCTCATCAACCTGGTCAGGCATCTCCTCATTGGAAGCAGGACCAAAATAATGACCAGGCCACATGACATTCTGCTCATCCCAAGACATACTAAGATCATGCAACTCTTGGATTTGAGGAGAAGTGGGAGTAGAGGTGCCAAGTCTTACAAGCAAGGTATCTATAGGACTAGTAGGGAGAGGTAGGACTCCAATGGTAGATCCACTAGCAGTAGAGGGTGTATCTACAAAAGTAATAGGTGGAGGGGCTCGATAAAAGTGATTATATACATAGGATGCATAATCACCACCTGGGTAGATACGGTAGGCAGGATAAGGATGAGCACATGTGTGAGACACCTAACGTTGCTTAAAGTATTGAATAAGCTTAATTATCATAATTTAATTCTTATAACCCTAATATAACCTTTTTATATGCTTTTAAATCATAAGACAAGCTTAAGTTTCAAATTTGGTCCAATTTGGACATTGTTTGAGCATGTTATGAAATTTTATGCACATTTTGGACTTTTCTATAATTTAACCAGTTGAGAGGTTTTCTTTCCAATTTATCACCTGCATTGTGTTGCTTGGATATTCTCTCATCATTCTTGAACTTTTTGATCCATGGGGTGCCTATTTAAACCTTGGTTTGAAGGTGTTTTCCTCAAGGGTATTTTAGGGTTTACCCCTTCATAGATGAGCTACCTTTAGTAACTATCAACTAATGAATTATTTGTTTTTCTTGGAAATTAAAGAAACAAGGGATAATAATGTCTCTATTGATGGTGGGGGAGATTCTTGTGTGTGTGCTTGTATACTCTTAATAGTGTAAGGTCATGGACACTTGGAAAGATACTAGAACTTCAACTGTTTCTTTTTCTTTATCTTAAAGTTTCATATGATTATCCCTAAGCACCCAAACGAGCCATTTTCTCTCCACCACTTCCCCCCTTCTATGAACCTCTTTCTCCCTCTGTGATTATGTGAATTTCCTATCCAAGGAAGAAGAAAGAGGGGATCTTCTTGGAAAAAGAATCTAGGGTTGCAATTGACTTCCTTTTAGGGTTTGAAAAGCTTCCTTCTAGTGATTTTGACCTAAAAGAGTAAGACTCCTCTTATTTCCTCCTTTTAGTTCTTTTTTATACTTCCTGCTACCTTTCTCTACATTGGAATCTTTCTGTTCCATGGTAGAAAGTGCTCTGAAGCTCTAAAACCCTACCATTCTTGCTCCTTATGCTTAGGGTTTGCTTATTTGATGAAGAAAGGTGCTAGATGGATGAGTTCACAACTTATGCTTGGATTTCCTACCCTACTTGCTCGTGCTTTCTTATGTTTGGGAGTTTATCTTCTAATTAGAGGAAAGTTTTATAACTTGCCCCATGTTCATTGCTTACCATAAGCTTGCTAGCTCATGTTCTTTCTTTTAAATGATGATTCATGCACTAAAAAGTTATGCTTGACTTGGATTTCGATTTCAATAATGTTCCCTATTCTGATTTCAGTTCTAGATGAACCAATGATCATGTGTACATTTTATCCTAAGGTATAATATGACTTTGATCAGGTTTGTTTGACAACCTATGGTGCTAAGCACCTATCAACCAATGGTCAATTTTAGGGTTTAAAGTTGATTTCTTCTACAAACACATGACTCGATGGTGGTACCATTACAACAACCAATGGCGTTGTATTCATGACAACTGATGGTGGTGAACAAGGTTGTCAACTTAGTTTCATCCCTTAGGTCAGGCGTTGGCCTAATTAGAAGCCTAGTGATTAGCAACTAAGTACCCTAATGATGCTATCAATCAATGGTGATATTAGTTTGATATTTGATGTTGATTAATGTATGTAGTGTTGATCTGATAATCTATGGTGACTTAATGGTCACTAATATTGTTGGATCAGGTTTCCAAAACATATGCTGAGCTAATCATATAGTTTTAGAATCAATTAAACCTTAGACCAATGGTTTCTTGGGTCACTTGATGCAATGGTCAGATCTATACTGTAATTGATGGTTTTAACGTAGAACTTGACCCAATGGTCAAGATCTAATGTTTATTCCTCCAATAAAGTGTAATGATGGATAATGTAATATGTTGGTCCTAATAATGTGATTTATATGGTTTCCTATATATGATCAACTTAAGAGGCTTACTTGTTGACAATGGATGGCTGGTTTTAAACGAACAATCGATTGTGGGTTTTACCCTACTCTTAACTGAACCCTTATTGTTGTTAATCAAAGGATGTCTAGGGTTAAATGGTGACTTTTATAGATTACAACTCAATAACATCATAGAGGATTCATTCAAGGTGTTTACTTATGTAAACGACCAATGTCTTTACCTTTTCAACATTCCATGGTTAGAAATTGATGCCTCAATATTCCCATTGTTCTAGGTGAAGCATGTAGTGTGATGTTATGATTCAAACGATGAGAATTTGATGGTTCAATGCCTTAAACTTTTAGTCTTACCCTTTCCCTCATATGATTATGATTTATAATCACCATAATGAATTAATGGGTAACCCTAATGAGGTATAGCTTGTTATACCTAGCTTTAATATAACAAAATGATGGTAATCATGTATGAATAGTCCTTGAATGACTAATACAATCATGGAATACTCTCTTATTATTGTTGAAACCTTAGTATGCTATAACGTAATGGTTACATCTTGATTTATGTGTGGGTTCATACTTGAGAATAGTATGGAATGTGATGGTGATGCTTCACGTTATGCATCCATGATCCAATGGCGATGTTGTGAGTTAGGGTTTGGGTATGAGTGCTGATTAGTAAAATTAATATAATTTATCTTGTTGAACCTAACTATAATAGAAATAGATAAACATGAGTATTCATGTTTAACCCTCTCATATGATGACATGATGGTGAAATAACCTCCTTAACATGAACATTACATTAATGTGTTAATTGGTGGTTATCATAGCCACATGGTTGATACGTTCCTAAGCATGTGCATTATGAATATGTTGAGGGTTAATCATATCTATATTCCATGCATGTTGATGTAATAAATGAATGTTCTTAATGTTAATATAACCCTGCTATGATTGTTTATGAATCTTTCCTAGCTCATTAATGCAATATTGTGCTGATCTAGTGTATTATATGTAAGTGATGTTGTTGCACCTTGTTATAAGGCATGGAAAGATAATGATGATCTTATAGGGAATAGAATGATGGTCTTAATGACCTTTGGGCATGGTTGATCCATGAATGAGGTGTAATCCTCTTGTGTTGATAAGGGTTGATACCCTATGATATTGTGAAAAGGATTTATATCATGTGATAGTAACATGGTCTTAATGACCTTAGGGCATGGTTGAGTCCTGAATGAGGTGCAATCCTCTTGTGTTGATACCCCGTGATATTGTGAAAAGGATTTATATCCTATGATAGTATGATGGTCTTAATGACCTTTGGGCATGGTTGAGCCCTGAATGAGGTGTAATCCTCTTGTGTTGATAAGGTCGATACCCTGTGATATTGTGAAAAGGATTTATATCTTATGATAGTATGATGACTAGTGTGTTATCATGAATGGCAAGTGAATAGTACCATGTGATGATGAGATGAGAAATTATTTTTCACATGTTTTATATCTTTTAAAAGATGTAATATTTATATTCTTTCTAGAAGTGAATTAGGGTTTGTATGTCCACTAGTTTGATGCAACCGTAATTCACCCAATTGGCATAATTAATCAAGTGCAACTCTAACCATGTAGTGCCCTTTGCCGTAGAGCCATCTTTAGTGTCAGAACTTGTTGGATGGTAAAACACGTATTCCTAAGGGAAACTCAGAGTGCATACTGTTAAGTATGTGGGGGTGGCAAGTTGAGGATATATCCTTGTCATCCACAATGCAGGTTGTGGAGGATGGATATGGTCATGCCTCATACATCTGATTTGATTGAGGAGAACTATGGTTGCACCTCAGATTAGAGGGTTTCGTATACCCTAGTTTCTAGTGCCATGACCGGTACCAGGGGCGGACTAGTGGTTAGAAGCTTTACTAAATGTCATTATGCTGGCAACTTTGACTGACATGTCCCTACCTTTTATTCGTATTGACCAAAGGGGAGAGATCTTAGTATACCAGCACTCCTAGATCTTTTATGGAACATAATATCCCTTTACAGTAGTCGGTTGGACTTTGGATGGTACGATTGAAATTCCCAGGGCATAATAAAAGATGTAAGATAGTTGTGTAGCATATCTATTTAGGGTTATACACAATGCTTCATATTGGATGATAAACTTTATTTAATTTCTTTTCATTGAGATCATGTATAGTACAATAAGACATAATAGATATTCTTATGTTTTAGTTATGCTCATGTTGTAAACATGCTTATGCTATCAAATATACTAACATTGATAGTTAAGATGATGTTTCTAGCTATGTTGAATATTTCTAGCCATGCCTATGTAATTATAAATGCTTAAACTACTAATCATGCCTATGTAGTTAATTCTTCTATGATGTTAGTTCTACTTATGATAGATCTATTCACTTTATTTGAGATGCCAATATTGATAGGCATGTTATGTTACTAGACATATTCATGATGTTAGGGATGCTTATGCAACTAGATTGCTTGTACTGTTAGAAAGGAATATGATGATAGTTAGATTAATTATAATGATTGTTATTAGATGCAATTTTATGATATTTGAGTTGATATATATAGAGAGAAATGGATTTATTTGTTTTCTATATAGGCATTGATGATCATACTTGATTCTAAGATGATTTGCTTAATCAATTTAGTATACTTGAACTGTTCAATCTATTCAATTGATTATTAAATACTCCAACTACTTAGTTATCTACTATTTAAAATGTTGTAATGAATAAGCATTGTTGGAGGTTATATCTCTTGCTGGGACATGGGTCTCACCCTTGTGGTTCGCCACATCTTTTTAGGTAATTGGAAGTGACAAAAACAAACATGTGGCAGCAAAGAGGAGCTATTGTAATGAATATTTGAAAAAGTTGATTACATGTCTAGTTTGTCCTAGAGTCATCCATGTACTCTCGGGTTCAGGCAGGAAAAGTCTGTATATGGTGTTTCAAATGAATCAAACTTTTGTTAGCATATTAATGCTTGTTTGTGTGGCATAAATGAATATTTTTCTCCTGTGTATATATGTTATGCCTAAGGCGATAAAAAAAATTGTATCAAATTCTCAACATAGTATGGATAAAAGAAAGATGTTGGGCTCTTATGCAAATGTTTCTGAGCTAGTGTTGATGTTGAAATCAATTTTAATTTACGCATATTTTGGGGTATGAGATTAATTAGTGATCGATTGTTCTTTATGTTTTGAGTAATCTTGTTTAGTGTAATGGGTTCTCACAAGTTGGTATTAGAGTTTTAGGTTCACTGAGTCTACAGGGACACTAGGACCTAGGACTAGGATGATGTAAAAATTAGAAATATGACATAAAAATATGGTGCATACTGCCTAATCTCAGTATTTGGTTGCCATGGCCTGGTATTCAATTATTGAAGAAAAGGTAAGTATGGAACTCTTAGATTGTTATCTTTCTAATTACTCTGATCAAGTAGTCATTTTGAGCGAATCTAAAGAGCATAACAAATAAGAAATCATGGTGTGGATATCTTAATCCTACCTTAAAGAAGATGAGAATTGCATCATTATCGATCAAAACTTGAATGTCTTATAACTATAAGAGAAAGATACAACACCATTAAATCTAAATCTGAATACAAATAAGGAAAAGAGGAGTTCTTGAAGATGTGATTGAAGAAGATAATAAAGCAAAAAATAGATAACTCTATGCTTATAAAGTGATTCAAGGTATGAAATTCACATAAGGTGGAGAGAACTCCAATGATAAATATAGCATGAGAAGATAAATGAGAACAATGATAAAGGAATATGGTGGAACCTGAGTTAATCTCAGACCAACTTATGTGTGTAAGAAAGTGTTAATGTAAAATAAGAATGGTGTTTGAAATCAATTCAAGCAGATGATCCATGTTTAATGAAGAAAATGTGGAATATGATGATTTACCAGTTGATAAGTGGTTGAAAAACATAATAAAATAAGAGAACATACCCAAGTGTGATAAATAGTCATTAAGTAAGGAGTAATGGGATATGTTAATGATGATGATTCCTATGCTAATGGAAAGGAACGTAAAATGAAAAGGGTAAAATGATATATAAGAAGATGTAACTTGCATAATGAAAATAGAATTGGTTGCCTTTTGGCTAGTGACCCTTGAACAATGTTGCTATGATGTGGGAAGTATGTTTCCCTTTGTGTCTTTCCTTTCTAGGGCAAAACTTTCAAGTGGATCATTGCCACTTAGTATGTGTGGATTCATTGTAAACATGAGGTTGGATAGCTTATTATAGCATAAGGTTGTTTGGACTATGGTTCCAAGATCATAAAGTTTGTGATGATTTTGCTTTTGAGCCTTCAAATAATTAGGAAGGCTCCTATTATATGTCTTGATATTTGTTATGTTGGTAAAAGTGGATGAGATAATGATGTGAGTTCCTTATAGCACATGAGGTGGATACCAAGGTAATGAATCCTAGTATCCAAGATGTATTAATAGTAAGTGAAATATGTGAAGGTTGGAGATTTTAATTAAATGAACATTACAAGCATTCTCTCATGTAGAGAGAGAGAGAGCGAGAGAGAGAGAGAGAGTTGATGATGATCCTATAAATGTTGTTTGGAAGGAAAAACAAAAGTGACTCTATAATGTTGTGTATGGTCTAGTGATAGTTGGGCAAGACCACTATCAAGGATAGATGGTTTGTTGATACAATAGATATAATTTGAGTATAATAGATATAATTTAAAGTTAAAAGTTACTATTATATTTGTACTGGTGGCACAACAAGTTTCTATGTTCCATATTTGCAAATGTCTTCTTATGTGGGGGTTTTTGTGCTGACCCAAGATAAGATATGTATGAATTGAAAGAGAAGAACATGACCTCTATAAGAGCAATGTGACATTCCATAATATGGAAGTAGCCATGTGTAATATTGAAGATGAAGAGCATGAGAAGTGTCCATCTATGTGTATTTTGGATTTCGAGGGAGAAATCCATGTTAGGGGTTTATGGTTGTGAGACCCCTAACCTTGCTTAAAGTGTTGAACAAGCTTAATTTTCATAATTTAATTATTATAACCCAAATAAAACCATGTGATATTATTTGAAATCATAAGACAAGCTTAATTTTTAAATTTGGTCCAATTTGGACATTGTTTGAGCAAGTTATGCATTTTTATGCACATTTTAGAATTTTATACAATTTACCCAATTGATAGGTTTTCTTTGTAATTTATCACTTGCATTATGTTCCTTGGATATTCTCTCATCATTATTGAGCTTGTTGAGCTATGGGGATCCTATTTAAACCTTGTTTTGAAGGTGTTTACCTCAAGGGTATTTTAGGGTTTACCCCTTCATGGATGAGCGACCTTTAGTAGCTATCAATGAATGAATTATTTATTTTTCTTGGAAATTCAAGAAACTAGGTATACGCATGTCTATATGGATGGTAGGGGAGCTTCTTGTGTGTGTGCTTGTGTATTATTAATAGTTTAAGGTCATGGACACTTGGAAAGATACTAGAACTTCAACAATTTTCTTTTTCTTTATCTTAAAGTTTCATATACTTATCCCTAAGCACCCAAACAAGCCATTTTCTCTCCACCACTTCCCTCCTTATATGAACCTAGTTCTCCCTCTATTCTGATGCATATTTCCTATCCAAGGAAGAAGAAAGAGGGGATCATCTTGGAAAACGAATCTAGGGTTGCAATTGACTTCCTTTTAGGGTTTTAAAAGCTTACTTCTAGTGATCTTGACCTAAACGTGTAAGAATCCCCTTCTTTCCTCCATTTAATTCTTTTTTATACTTCCTATTACCTTTCTCCAGTCAGAACCTTGTTGTTCCATGGTAGAAATTTCTCTAAAGCTCTAAAACACTACCTTTCTTGCTCCTTCTGCTTAGGGTTTGCTCATTAAATGAAGAAAGGTGCTAGATGGATGAGTTCACAGCTTATGCTTGTATTTCCTACCCTACTTGCTCATGTTTTCTTCTATTTGGGAGTTTATCTTCTAATTATAGGCAGGTTTTATAACTTGCTCCACGTTTATTGCTTACCATAAGCTTGCTAGCTCAAGTTCTTGCTTTTAAATGATGATCCATGCACTAAAAAGCTATGCTTGACTTGGATTTTGATTTTTATAATGTCTCTTGTTCGAAATTTAGTTTCATATGAACCTTTGATCATGAGTACATTATTCCTAAGGTATAATATGACTTCTATCAGATTGGTTTGACAACCCATGGTGCTATGCACCTATCAACCAACAGTCAATTTTAGGGTTTAAAGTTGATTTCTTCTATAAACACATGACTCGATGGTGGCACCATTACAACAACTGATGGTGTTGTCTTCATGACAACAGATGGTAGTGACCAAGTGTTTCAACTTACATTCACCCCTTAGGTCAGGTGTTGTCCTAATTAGAAGCCAACTGATTAACAACTAAGTACCCTAATGATGCTATCAATCAATGGTGATATTAGTTTGATTTTTGATGTTGATTAATGAATATAGTGTTGATCTAATAACCTATGGTGCCTTAATGGTCACTAATGATCGTGGTTCAGGTCTCCAAAACCTATGGTGATTTAATCATATAGTTGTTGCATCAATTAAGCCTTAGACCAATGGTTTCTTGGGTCACTTGATGCAATGGTCGGACCTATACTGTAATTGATGGTTTTAACATATGAACTTGACCCAATGATCAAGATCTAATGTTTATTCCTCCAATAAAGTGTAATGATGGCTAATGTAATATTTTGATTCTAATAATGTGATTTAGATGGTTTCCTTTATATGATCAACTTAAGGATCTTACTTGTGACAATGGATGGATTGTTTTAAATAAACAATCGATTGTGGGTTTTACCCTAGTCTCAACATAACCCTTATTGTAGTTAATCAGAGGATGTCTAGGGTTAAATGGTGACTTTTATAGATCACAACTCAATAACATCACATATTATTCATTCAAGGTGTTTACTTATGCAAAAGACCGATGGCTTTACCTTTTCAACATTTCATGGTTAGAAGTTGATGCCTCAATATTCCCATTGTTTTGGGTGAAGTATGTAGTGTAATGTTATGATTCAAATGATGAGAATTTGATGGTTCAATGCCTTAAACTTGTAGTATTACCTTTTCCCTCATATTATTATGATTTATAATCACCATAATTAATTAATGGGTAACCCTAATGAGGTATAGCTCGTTATACCTAGCTTTCATATAACTAAATGATGGTAATTATGTATGAATAGTCCTTGAATGACTAATACAATCATGGAGTACTCTCTTATTGTTGTTGAAAGCTTAGTATGCTATAACACAATGGTTACACCTTGATTTATGTGTGGGTTCATACTTGAGAATAGTATGGAATGTGATGGTGATGCTTCACCTTATGCATCCATGATCCAATGGGGATGATGTGAGTTAGGGTTTGGGTATGAGTGTTGATTAGTAACATTAATGTAATTTATCTTGTTGAACATAACTCTAATTCAAATAGATAAATATGAGTACTCATGTTTAACCTTCTTATATGATGACATGATGGTGAAATAACCTCCTTAACATGATCATAACCTTAATGTGTTATTTGGTGGTTATCATAGCCACATGGTTGATGGATTCTTATAATAAAGATGTTTGATATGAATATCATGAGGGTTAATCATATCTAGATTCCTTGCATGTTCATGTAATAAAGGAATGTTCTTAATGTTAATATAACCCTGCTATGAATGTTTATGAATATCTCCTAGATCATTAATGCAATGTTGTGCTGATCTGGTGTATTATATGTAAGTGATGTTGTTGAGCCTTGTTATAAGGAATGGAAAGATAATGATGATCTTGTAGGGAATAATATGATGGTCCTAATGACCTTTGGGCATGGTTGAGACTTTAATGAGGTGTAATCCTCTTGTGTTGATAAGGGTTGATACGCGATGATATTGTGAAAATGATTTATATCATGTGATAGTATGATGGTCTTAATGACCTTTGGGTATGGTTGAGCCCTGAATGAGGTGTAATCCTCTTGTGTTGATAAGGGTTGATACCCTATGATATTGTGAAAAGGATTATATCCTGTGATAGTATGATGGTCTTAATGACCTTTGGGCATGGTTGAACCCTGAATGAGGTGTAATCCTCTTGTGTTGATAAGGGTTGATACCCTGTGATATTGTGAAAAGGATTTATATCTTGTGATAGTATTATGACTTGTGTGGTCTCATGAATGACAAGTGAATAGTACCATATGATGATGAGATGAGAAATTATGTTTCACATGTTTTATATCTTATAAAAGTTGTGATATTTATATGATTTCTAGAAGTGAATTACAATTTGTATGTCCACTTGTTTGATGCAACATTAATTCACCTAATTAGCATAACTAATCAAGTGGAACTCTAACCATGTAGTTCCCTATGTTGTAGAGCCATCTTCAGTGTCAAAACTTGTTGGATGGTGAAACGAGCATTCCTAAGGGAAACTCAGAGTGCATATTGTTGAGTATGTGGGGGTGGCAAGTTGAGGATATATCCTTGTCATCCACAATGCAGGTTGTAGAGAATGGTTATGGTCATGCCTCATACATCTGATGTGATTGAGGACAAATACGGAAGTACCTTCGAATAGAGGGTTTTGTATACCCTGGTTTCTAGTGTTGTGACATGTACAACGACGGAATAGTGGTTAGCAACTTGACTATATGTCATTGTGGTTACAACTTTGACTGATGTCACTGCCTTTTACTCATACTGACTGAGGGGAAGATATTTTATGATACCATAACTCCTAGATCTTATACGGAATTGAATAGCCCTTCGCAGGGGTTGATTGGACTTTAGATGGTACGATTCAAATTCCCCAGGGCATAGTAAAACATGTAGCATAGCCGTGTAGAATATCTATTTAGCGTTATACACAACACTTCATATTGGATGATAACCCTTGTTTGCTTTCTTTTCATTGAGATCATGTATAGTACAATAAGAGATAATAGATATGATTATGTTGTAGTTATGAGCATGTTGTAAACATGCTTATGCTGTCAAATATACTGACATTGATGGTTAAGATGATGTTGCTAGCTATGTTTAATATTGCTAGCCATTCCAATGTAATTATAAATGCTTAAACTGCTAATCATTCCTATGTAGTTAATTGTGCTATGATGTTCGTTCTACTTATGATATAGATCTATTCACTTTATTTGAGATGCCAATAGTGATAGCCATGTTATGTTAGTAGACATATTCATGATGTCTAGGATGCTTATGCTACTAGATTGCTTGTACTGTTAGAAAGGAATATGATGATAGTCAGATTAATTATAATGATTGTTATTAGATGTAATTTTCTGATATTTGAGTAGATATCAATCCTGAGAAATGGATCTATTTGTTATCTATATAGTCATTTATGATCATACTTGTTGCTAAGATGATTTTCTTAATCTATTTAGTATACTTCAACTGTTCAATCTGTTCAATTGATTATTAAATACTCCAACTGCTTAGTTATCTACTATTTAAAATGTTGTAATCAATAAGTGTTGTTGGAGGTTATATCTATTACTGGGACATGGGTCTCACCCTTGTGGTTCACCACATCTTTTTAGGTAATCAGAAGTGATGAAAACAAACATGTGGCAGCAAAGAGGATCTATAGTAATGAATCTTTAAGAAAGTTGATTAGATGTCTAGTGTGTCCTAGAGTCGTCCCTGTACTCTCTGGTCCAGGAAGGAAAAGTTTGTATATGGTGTTTCAAATGAATCAGACTTTTGTTAGCATATTAATGTTTGTTTGTGTGGCATATACGAATATTGTTCTCCTGTGTATATATGTTGTGGCTAAGGCAATAGAACAATTTGTATCAAATTCTTGGCATAGTATGGATAAAAGAAAGATGTTGGGCTCTTATGCAAATGTTTCTGAATAGGTGCTAATGATGAAATCAATTTTAATTGCCCCAAATTTTTAGGTATGTGATGTATTTGTGATCGATTGTGCTTTACATTTTGAGTAATCTCATTTAGTGCAATGGATTCTCACACCATGATAGGATCATAATAGATATGATTGCATAGATATCCTGATGCATATGCTCATGATCCTAAAGGTTATAAGCCTGTTGATTCATCATGTAACCCTTGAGGGTTTTGTTTCATACATTGAATGAGGCATAGGCAGGTTGCGATGGATGACGAGGTGGAGGTTCCTGGGTGGAAGTAGAGGATCCAAGTGTGGTAGAAGAAGATGGAGGCAATCTTTTCTTGAGATTGGTCTCACTGATACAAACTCCTTTTCGAGTGGGTTTATAGTGAAGATCATGAAAAATACACTTTTCAGTGGAAGATTAATACATACCATAGATAAAGTATGGGTAGGGTGGGTGGATACCTCGGGTGTTCTTCCCAAATTCGAATCAGGTAATGTGGTCAAGAACATATCTACACCACCTGATTTCAATGTTCTTCACAAGGAAAAACATAATCACTGCGGTATTCTCTACAATTTCAGTTTGATTTTTCTTGGGTTGAATATCAACCAGAGTGAGAATGTTGTTCTTCATGCCTAAGTTAGAGGAGGGTAGGATGGACTTCTTCCTATAGGGAAACTGAGGCTTCTTCAAGAATTTATGTATGTCCGGGAGAGTGATATCATATTTCTTATAGAAGGCCTCAGGGTGTAGGAGGTCAAAATACTTAGGGTAATTCTTTCTCCATGTGTCGGTGACCTCAGTGCCATAGAAAAAGATATTCAAGGTATCTTCTGAGATCTTGAACTTTTTACCAGCGATCATGGAAGTAAGAATGACTTGAGTATTAGGAGGGGGTACAAGAGTGTTAGAAATCCATGACAAATTTATATTGAATTCATGAATTGCCTTAGTTCTTGTGATGGAGTTGTTATAGCATTATCATTCAACACTCAGGGCAGAGAGGTGATGGTCATACAACAACTCATCTACCTCATCTATGATCTTTTATCTATGTAGAAGAGGCTCAAACAAGGAATGAAATGGGAAGGGGTTCCTAGGAAGGAGCTCCTTGTACCTATTTAGACCTTCATTAGAGACAAAGAAGGTATCATCGAAGGAATGAGGTGAGAGTTGGAGGAAGAGGATGGTGCTTTAGAAGGGGTGGTTCTCTTTCTCCTATCTGAGGCTATGGAGGCGAGAAGAAGGAGATTGAGAGGCCAAAAACAAAGTATGCACCACCAAAAGTCAACCAAATACCTACAGTTGATGTGCAAGAGTTCTAGGAAGGCCAAGCAAGGGCTAGATAAGGCTAGGAAAGGGATGGTCAGGGATAGGGTTGAGAGCTGTCGATTTTTCTCGAGTTGAGAGGCAGAAAAGTTGGTCAAACCATACTTAAGTTTTGCTCTAGCCCAACCATTAGTCGAGTTCTATGAGATGGAAACTTGAATGAATGGCTTTTTACAAAAGGCCTATCAGTCAAGTTGGCAACTCCACTGATGATCAACCTGAACCATCATTAGAGATTTTAATTTCTAGCCATTTGAGTGCTAATTAAATTTATTTTTCTAGTCCTTCTTTCATTTTAAACATACTTAAGCACATATCACTCATCATTGGGTACTAGTTTTTGATAAAAAAGCATTTGCCTAAAATACCCAAAACAAGCAAAAAACAAGAAATAAGAACATTAAAATTTTAGCACATTAGAAAGCAAGGGTGATCAAGACATGAGCTAAGAATATAGGATAGATAACAACTAACTAGAAGGCATATCAGATTCATCCAAAGAAATTATGAGTAGTTTAGATCTAATATAATTGAATTTCTCTCAAGCTAGAGGTTTAATAAAAATGTCTGCCAATGAATTTTTGGTGTCTACATGCGTGATATAAATATCCTTTTTGGCAATGTGATCACAAAGAAAATGATGATGAACCTATATATGCTTGTCTCTACTATGCAATGTAGGATTATAAGATAAATTTATTGCACTAATATTATCACAATAGATAGGAGAAGTATCAAAATAAATTTTATAGTCTTGGAGCATTTGCTACATCAATAGAACAAGGGCACAACAAGTCCCGACTGCAATGTATTCAGCCTCAGTAGTTGATAAAGACATTGTGCTCTATTTCTTGGAGAACCAAGACACCAAGCATGGTCCTAGGAGGAAGAAAGTACCACTTGATCACTTTCTATGAATCAAGCATCCTGCATAATCCACATCATTATAATCCATGAGTAAACTCCCTTGACTTGGGATACCATAGTCCAAAATTTGGAGTTTTGGCTAAGTATCTTAAAATCCTCTTAACAATTATACGATGTGATTTCTTGAGAATTGATTGAAGAGAGCACACAAGCCAACACTAAACATTATGCCAGGTCTAGAGGAAGTTAAATAAAGTAAACTTCCAATTACACCTTTGTAGAGCTTCTCATCCACTTTCTCACCTTCTTCATCTTTATCAAATTTGGCGGTGTTTGACATGGGGGTATCCATAGGCTTGGTGTTCTCCATTCCAAAACACTTTAGTAGCTTACTTGTGTACTTTCCTTGATTGATGAAGTTCCCATCTTTACTTTTCTTGATTTGAAAGTCGAGGAAGAATGTAAGCTCACCCATCATGATCATCTCAAACTCACTCTGCATAAGATCACTAAACTCCTGTCAAAGATCATGATTAGTTCTGCCAAAAATGATACCATCAACATAAATTTGAATGATAAGAAAGTTCGTAGAAGTGTGTTTGAGAAACAAGGTAGAATCGATCTTGCCCATGATATACCCATGATCTAACAAAAAGTTCTTTAATTTCTGACACCAAACTTGAGGTGCTTGGAGTCCATAGAGAGCTTTTTGCAATAGATAGAAATGGTTAGGTAAACTATCATGTTCAAAGCCTAGGGGTTGTGCAGCATACACTTCCTCCTCAATTGTACCATTAAACATTCACTTTTAACATCCATTTGATAAAGAAGAAAATTCTTATAACTAGAAAAAGCAAACAACATACATATGGACTCAAGTCTATCTACATGTGCATATGTTGCATAAAACTCTATACCTTCCTAGTGATTGTAGCCTTGAGCCACAAACCTTGTTTTGTTTATTACCACCTTGCTGCTTTCATCATGCTTGTTGCACTAGACCCACTTGGTGCCAATGATCTTTCTATCTCATGGTCTTGGCACTAGAGTCCACACTTTGTTCTTCTCGAATTGCTCCAATTTTTCTTACATGGCTAGGATCCATTCATCATCCCCAAGAGCTTCTTTGATGTTCCTTGGCTCGAGTTGTGAGATGAAGGCATTGTTTTCTTATTTTTTGTTGAAGGTAGCCCGCGTCTTCACTCTTTCAAGGGGATCAACTAAGATCAACTCTTTAGGATGATTCTTTGCAAAATGGGGAGTTGGATCCTTCTTCTCTTCATTTTTCTCTTCTTCTTGAGTGGCCATCTCTTTTCCCTTTGGGTGATGTTGAGTTATTTTAAGAAAGGAATTACCTCACCTGCAACATCATCATTTAGAACAATATATTTGGGAATAGAGGGGTTAATCTCAATAAATTTAACATTAATGGACACTTCTACTTCGAATAGATCAATATTAAACACTCTATAAGCCTTTCTAGTAGTGATATAGCCAAGAAAGAAAGCCTTGTAAGATTTCAAATCAGACTTGTCAAGAGAATCCTTTGAGTTCAAAGCAAAACAAGCACATCTGAAAACATGAATGTACTTTATAGAAGGCTTCCTAGCACGCCATAGCTCATAGGGGGTTTTGTTTAAAGAAGGATGTGTGAAAACCCAGTTTTGCATAAAACATGAGGTACTAATAGCTTTGGCCCAAAACCTCTTTGGAGTGTCATATTCTAAGAGCATGGTCCTAGCCATTTCCTATAGTGAGATGTTATTCCTATCTACAACCACATTTTGTTGAGGTTTTCAAGGTGAAGAAAAGTTATGTGCATATCCAAATTCTTCACAAAAAAGTTAAAAAACATCATTTACGGATTCTCCCCCATGATCACTACAGATGGAAACAATCTGACACGAAGCTTCATTCTCAACTCATTTACAAAAATTAGAGAAAACATCAAGCTGATCACACTTGGAAATGAGAAAGAAGGTCCAAGTATATCGAGAGAAATCATCAACAATAACATGACAATACGTGGAGCCACAAAGCGATTGAGTTCTCATAGGTCCAAATAGATCATTATGGAGAAGTTCAAGATCTCTCTTGGTACTAAGGTCTCCTTTAGATTTAAAGGAGGACTTAGTTTGCTTTCCTTGGGTACAAGGTTTTCATTTGTCATCCTTTTCAAAATCCGATTTTGGAAGTCCCTTGACTAAGTCCTTTCTGCTCAACTTCTTCAATTGATGCATATTTACATGAACAAGATGATGATTCCAAAGAGAAATATCATTCTGATCAACAACAAGGCATCTATGTATAATAGGCTTAATAGAGTCAAGAACAATTACATAAATATTACCATTTCTAGTTCCATTATATATGACTTCATAAGTGAGGGAATCTAGAAGCAAACATTCAAAAGAAGTAAATAGCACAAGGTAACCATTATCACATAATTGACTTACACTTATTAAATTGTGATGTAGGCCATCCAAAAAGAGAACATTCTTGATACACAAAGATTCCCCTACACCACCCTCACCTTTTAGCTTACCTTTCTTATTGTCCCAAAGGTAATTGAACCTCCTTTCTTCTTTGTGAAATTATTGAAATGGCTTATATCACTTGTCATATGCTTAGTGCATCCACTATTAGTAATCCATTTTCCTTTTTCCTACAAGAAAGGAGAGTGTCAGTTCCCAACTCAAACTTTGGGATCCAGAGTTAGCTTGGGGACCCATTTCATCTTTGTGTTGGTCCCCTTAGGCGAAAGGACAATAAGTAGAGTAATGATTGTCACTTTTAGAATGAGAGCAAATCATAGGGTTCATAGTGCCAGAAGTCTCTCCAATGAAAAAGGAAGTTTCCTTAATTTTTATCTTACCTTTGGCCTTATTCTTGCCCTTAGCTACTTCCCCTACAAATTCCAAACCACTAGTACCACTTTGTTTTGTAGAATGGTCAAGAATTTCATTGAGGAAGTTTTTTCCTTTGAGAAATTTCTGTAGAGCGGCTCTAAGTCTATGATTGTCATCAGTAAGAGATATACTAGTAGAAGACAAACTAGCAAGATCATCTCTAGCATGAACAAGGCCAGCCTCTAAACAAAGGGATTAGTCAAATAAGAGTCCTTTTCAAGAGTAATGGAAGGAACATCATTACTAGGAAAAATAGGTGTAGAAGACAAATCATTTACTTTACCAAGAAACCTAGCATTTTCAGATTTTAGCAATTGAATTTCATTGAAATAAACATCCCTCTCATCTCTACGAGCATCAACAAAAAGATTAAGTTGAGCATTTTCAATTTTAAGTATCTCAAGATCATTTAGGCACTTTTGGTTATCTTCCTTAAGTGATTCAATGTTCTTAAGGTAGAGACTATTCTCTACCTCAACTCCATTGTATTGGAGCTCAAGATCAAGAATTTGGTCGTGGAAGTTATCAATGCTCTCAAGATGAATTTTCCCATTTTGCTCAAGAATGTCAAATTTGACCTACAAATAATCAATGTTTTTTCCTAACCTCTTCTTTTTGGATTTACATTCATATTAAAAATAATGGGTAATAACAAGCATGTCAGTAAGAGTTGCTTGAGCTAACTCATGCAAGATTACTTCAATTACCTCACTTACCTCGGTTATTTCTTCCCTAGTAGAGGCCATGAGTGCAAGGTGGCACTCTCCATTTTCATCCGAGCTTGAGGCACTAGAGGATGATCCTTCCCAAGCTGCATGAGTTGCATCTTTGTGTCTCCTCTCCTTCTTGTCCTTCCACTTGTATTTTCTATCTTTCTTGTACTATTCCTCCTTCTTGGATCTACTCTTGTGGTGTGACTTTCTAAACTTAGGACATTCATTCTTGTAGTGTCCTTTTTTACCACACTTGTAGCACCTTCAAGTAGAAGACGAAGATTGCTTTCCTTTGAACTTCTTTCCCTTGGAGAGGTTTGCGTCATGCTCACTAGGGCCATCATATTCACTTGAGGAGGAGAGATAGGTCTAGTAAGAAAGTTTTTGTTTAAGGATGAGGGCCTCCACTTGATCTTTGAAGGCACTATCTTTGATCTTCCTTGATTCCTTCTCTTCTTTTTTAACTTCCTCTTCTTTCTTGAGAAGTCTTGGCTCATGAGCTTGTAGATTTCCAATAAGCTCCTAAGATGGAATGTCACCAAGGCTTCTCACTTCATCAATGGAGGTCACCTTTGACTCCCATATCTTTGGAAGAGACCTCAAGATCTTTAAGTTGATTGCTCCTATATCTTAAGTGTGTCTCAAAGTAGCTAGGTTGTTGATGATGATGTCGAGCCTTGAGTACATCTACGAAACTCCTTCTTTATTCCCCATCTTGAAGTTCTCTAGGAGGTTGTTCAACATGTAGATCATTGCCTCCTTCACTTTCTTTGTGCCTTCATAAGTGACACACAACTTGTCCCATATCTCATAGGATGTATCCCATGAGGATATGTGGTTGAATTCAGATGGAGTGAGGGTTGCATAGAGGATGCTTATTGCTTTGGCATTGAGCTGAGCATTCTTTAGGGCAACTTCATCCCGTGTTGCATAACTCCAATTGGATCCTTGTAGGGTGTAATCATCACCTTCCACATATGAAAGTCCATCCATTGAATGTTGAACTACATCTGTCGCTTCCAATAGAGGAGTTGGTGTCATCGAATATTCGGGGGCAAATGGAGAAGCCTCCCTTTAGGTTGAGGGAACGAAGTAGGTTCTCACCCATCTTCTTGTCTCATGGGAATTTGTTGGAGAAGATCCTTGCTCTGATACCACTTTTTGGATCTAAGGTTTCTAAAGGGGGGGGGTGAATAGAGCTTCAAAATTCTCACAAGAATAGTTATACATTCAAATTATATCAATTGAAACCAAATGCTAAAGCTCAATTTGAAGTTCTATCTAAAATAGCATAGTAAGGATGAGAAAGATTGAAACATACACATGGACAAGGTGGATAGAGTGGTTCCAATCTCCAAACTAGGAGACCGTCAATCCACTACCTAGAGAGGTCAACCTCTGGGACTTTACAACCTATGTATATGTATATTCCATTATAAGAGATACACGAAGATCACCATACATACAAGGACTTACCTATTCAACACAAGAGTCTTTCAACTACACAAGGACTTACCCACTTGATCAAGATGTCTTCAACCTTCACCTAGCACTTACCCACACTTGTATCAAGTCTATGGCCTTGAAGGAATTACCCACTCTTCTTGAATATTCTACCTTGTCCTTCTCCTTCTCATGGATAAGATCTTCATACCTTATTCAACCTTGAAGATGAAAAACAACCTATCGGATGTGTATGGGGTGGCCTACCACCGGTCAAGCTATCGGATGGGGTAGCATGGCTCTTGGCCAAGACTACCACGAGCAAGAATATGCAGAGTTTCGGGGGTATGGGTTTGTCAGCCTTAATGTATAGTATTTGGCAGGAGCGAAATAGACACATCCACAGAGGGGGCGAAGTTGATAAATTTAAATGATTTGACACTCTTGTGGAGACTTTGAACATGGCTTGTAAGGCTAAAACTATGATTTATAAGGGTTTAGACCAGGTCCTGAGTTTACAATGGGGGGTTTTGTAGTTAACTCAACCCTTGTTTAGCAGTGTCCTTAGGTTCTTTGGGGTTGTTTGTGTTATCACAACCCATTTGCAGTGGGGTTTTTGTAGATAAACCTCCCTCTGTATAGTATAGGCTGACCTATACTTGTTTCTCTTTAATACAATATTTTACCCGATCCAAAAAAAAAAGATGAACAATAACAACTCCTTCACTCTGAGAAGATCACTTCAACCTTTCATCTTTGAGACAGGGGATTGGGAAGATGGAAGGAATGAGAGCTTTACAAGATAACATGGAGGTAGCTCTCTTACAACATTCCTAACTCACTTATAATCATGAAATTCTTTATAAATTAGTGACATAAAGGGGCTTAAAGGGTTGTATCACACTCAACTATATCAAGGACCAAGGATAGAACGAATGAGAAACCATTTAATAAACTCCAAGAGGTCCTATTTAAAGTTGACGGTGCTCCTTTGAGTGTGGGATCACTTAGGAATGAAAAATAGCCATTTTACAATTGGAAATGGATCTACTTTCATTTATAACAACTCTCCAATGGTTGGAATCACTTTTTCTGTGTTTTTTGTACAGTAAATTTAGTCAAGTTTCAATAAATATAACTAGACCAATCCATTAATAGACAAAGCCAATTTTTAAACTATCGGTCGAGTTTGTCCTGGAGAAACTTGATTGATGCGTCAAAATTAGTTTTGGCCAGTGAGTCAGTCAGTCGAGTTCTGGGTATAACTCAACTAATTAATCTATTTCCAAAAATCCATCACTAGTCGGTCAAGTTCCAAACTCGACCGACAAAGTTTCTGTGACAAATTTTTCAAAATTATTTTAGAGTGATCAAACATGGAATTAAGTGTTCCTAATTTTTTCCCTTCTTAGTTACAAGTCATATCATTAATACAAATGATTACAAAACTATTCTAAGCTGGTTTGGAGTGATTTTCCAAATTGTACACTTGCATTACTTTGACTTGAACTTGGATAAGCTAGGGCTTGTGCAATTTCATCATTTTCATGTACCTGAACCCTAAAATCAATCTTAAATAAACATATTAGGTGCTTATGAATGGAATGGTTAAGTCCTTATCAATATATGGACAATGTATAACTCTCAAGTCAACACAATTTACCCAATGTAGGGTGTGAATGTGCAATTTGCCTCCTATAGAGTGTTCATTCTCTTTCTTGACATCATCTAGATTAGAGAAAAAGAAGTGGGCATCTTATTGTGCCTTTTTTGAGTGGTGGCACCCATGGTGGTGATTAGGGTTTCTAGGGTATTGTGTGTATCAACCTATGTGCACCTTGTGGGTGTAGCAACCTATGTCATGACTTAGGGCTTCTATTGTGGGTCTCATAGTTGAGACATCCCCTCTATGTGTTGTGGTTTTGATCTAGATGGTTTTGGTTGGTCTTGGGTCAAGATAGCTGTCCTTGTATAGTGTGTTTTGACCTAGGGTGTGAATGGTGATATGTTGTTTTGACTGTGTTGATGCTTGGTGCTTTGTCGGGACCATGGATGGTGTTCCATGGTGGGTCATGACCACGACCATGTTGAGTGACCTAGGTGGTCAAGACCCAACCTAGAGTGTATTACCATCTTGTACATGTATGGCTAAGGGGGTTGCATGTTGGTTTCATGGGTGGATAAGTTTCCCTTTACTACCTTAGCATGTTGGCACCTTATCCTTGCCCTTCTCTCTCTTCCCTTGTGTATATAACCCCTTATCTCTCTTGCAAGTGGTCTTTTTCGGCCATCCTCTTCCTCCTTCTTTGCTTGGTCATCCTTGAAGCCATGTCGAGCAAGGAGATCTGTGTTGGAGCTCTTTGTGACCAGACTTTCCTTGCATGTGGTGCTTGTGGTGATCCTTGGTCATCTTCAACCCTAGTAAGTTCATACCTTTCTTTTGCAACATTTTCCTTGGATCCCCTACCCTATCTTCTTCTCCTTACCTGGCCATATATTGTGTTTTGACATGGTGGTTGTTCTTGAGAAGAGAGATCCTCATCAAAAGGGTAATATGGCATGTTTTGACAAGGTGACACCCAAGCAATCATTAACCTTGGTGTCTTCTTCTTATTGAGGTGATCTTGAGGCCAAAAATGGAGTCTTTGGTGGAGCTTCAACATCCTTGATGATCATGTTCTTGGAGCTGTCTTCTTTGGAGTTTAGCTTCTTAAGGTGGGTTATATAACTCTTAACCTTCTCTATTCATGTACTTTGCCTATATGTATGATTAATGTTTTCTCCCTCTATAATGTTCCCTTAACCTACTAGTGGATGATGCTAAGCCCTAGGACTTATTTGATATTAAAACCATGATTGGTTTGAAATTAATATGAAACCCTAATTTGGATACTGATTTGGTGATTATGGTGTAATGATGGTTTTCCTCCATCTCTTGATCTTGGTTTTGATCACATGCATGATGGATGAGTGTCTTGATGTTCTATGAAGTTTAGGTTCTATATTGATGGTGTCAAATGTGGGTTTTCTCTCTCTTGCTTAAGGTGCCTTTCATGGTGTTTTCATGGTACTTGTGTTCACTGCTACAGAAACAACATTTAACATCGCTTTTTGGGGAGTTAGTTTTTTACAGCAACCGACATTGATAAACATTAGACGTCGACTATTAAGAAAAACCAATGTTCATATTTGAAGACTAGCCAGACACGGGTATCGCTTTTTATTTAGCATCGGCTGAAGAAAAGAAACCGACGCCTAAAATAGCCCGTGAAATCCAATTTTTTCTAGCGAAAAAAAATTGCCCCAAAAGTGTAACATATAGCGTCGGTGTTTTACCTAATAACCGACGCCTAAAGAAGATAAAAATTGTGTGCAATTTTTACCATATGGGTGTCGGTTGTCGTGGGATAACCGATGCTGATAAGGGTTTGCGCGCCCTCCCCGCCAAAACTTTTAGGGAAAAGGATTGTCCGATTAGTGTTGGTTGTTATATTCAGTCGACGCTTATTCTGTTTAGGTGTCGGTTGTTAAGATAACTGATGCCTTTTATTAACTTAATAGCCCCCAAGAAAAGCAGACTCTTCCCCTTTTCTTCTATTTCATTGCAAAAACAGACTCCCTTTCTCCTCCTGACGATGTCGCCGTCGCGCCTGCTTCCTGCTGTGTCTCCGCCGCCGCTGCCTACTGCTACTTCTGCTTCTCTACTCACCTTCGCCGTCGCCTACTACTTTTCTGCTAGCTGCCGCCGCTGCCTCCATCTCCTGTTGCTTCTCTGCTCAGTGTTGCTTCTCCTCACACGACCGCCGCAGCCGACAGGGATGAAGCTCGTCTCCACACTACTAGCTGCTCGATAGGTAGGTCCTCCTCTTCTTCCTCCATGCCCCTCTTCTTCTTCCTTCTTCCTCCTTACCAATAGCAAGCACAACCGTGTGGGCTAGCCATAGCTGTGGCAGTGTTGGCCGACCGCCATGCTCAGCCAACACAACCACAATCGTGGCCAGCCCACACGGCCGTGCTTGCTGTTACTAAGGAGGGAGAAGGAAGAAAAGAGGGTATATATTCAAATGAAATGAATTATGAATTTGTGATGAAATCAATTATATGATGAAATCAATTATTTCAAATTAATTATGTTCAATTATATGATGAAATCTATTATGTTCAAATCAATTACGTTCAATTATATGATGAAATCAATTATGTTCAAATCTTATGATGAAATCAATTGGGATGAAACCCTAACATCTACATGAATCCCTATTTCATGATGAAACCCTAACATCTACATACTCTATATGATAAATAAAATTGTGATGAAACCCTAACATCAATTGTGATGAAACCCTAACATCTACATATCTATCCAAGATGATGAACATGCATGAACACACGAAATGTTGAAATCAATGTTATAGATTATGATACTTAGATTAAATGATGTTACATGAAACCTAGGATATGAATGATGAAACTAGGTTTTTAGGTATTGGAATGACAACATGCATGTATTTGTTGGCCTAGAAACCCATCAAAGATTTACTCATTTGCAGTAAATATTGCATAGTCCCCAGTTTGGGACTGTTCTTGAACACATAATCTCACTTCAGATGTAAGTGTATAATGTGTATTGGGTTTTCAATAAAGTTTTACTAGCATTTCCCCATTTGTTCTCTGAGTACGTATGTACTTAGAGAACAACAGGGAAATGCTGCTGAAATTTTCTTGAAAACCCAACACACATTATACACTTACTAGTGAGATTAGGTGTTCAAGGATGGGATAGATGGTACATGTATGTTTATTATATATAAGAATGACATCACATGTATTTGTTAACCCTAGACCCTAATCTTATCCTAATATATACTTGTTTTCTCTTTGATCATAGAATGGATAGATCATGGATATCCATTCTATTGGTATGTATTCCCTGAGAGCCAATCATGGGATGATTGGTGGGATACATTAAGATTGATTTGATAAGTATCAAAGGAAAGCTTCCAATTCTTTCTGGTTCAGTCATACGAGATAATGATAGAACAGATTGAATGTCTAGAGAATGACAGTACTCAATTATGTATGCTTTCAGGTTAAGGACCTGAACGATGGGATCATACGGATGCTAAGAGTTTGTACATTCTTATTATGTCCCTAGTCAGATGTCATTGTGGAAGGTAGATAGACAACAATGACATACAAGACTAGATTGTGATGTTGGTTGATGACAGAATCTCATTAGTCATGATATGGAAATATCAAACCTAACACATAGGTACTTGTTAGAGAACAAGCGTACCGGACAGACCCACCATGAGTTTGACACATGGAACCATGACATGGTAGTCACAGTCAGTTCTCAAAGTGATGGTGGTGAGTGTGATTCTTTGAGTTGAAATCACTACACTCAACACATGTTGTTGGGTACACTTTGACATCATAAAATGCAGTCCTGAAACATGGGTTGTTATAAAGGTGATGATTGGGTGGCTTTGACACATGGGGCTTTTGAGGGGTGAGTGATAGATATGGGATTTGTCCCTCCTGAGGGAGTTTGATATCCATGGCCACTTGATGAGTAGGATTGAGATAGGTGCTCACGCATGTGTGAATCAAAATGTGATATTAATGTCATACATATCGCCTCCAATATACTTTGAGATCAAGAAAGTGAATGAACGTTGACAGGATGACTGTTCCATGCCTTGAGTTCATTCGGGATATCAGTGATAAAGGAATTATACATTCATTGTAACCCATTCATAGATTGAAGGATTGAAAGTAGTTCTCCAACTTTCCTTTTCACTTGGGTAGCACTGATGTGTGACTAGGCACCTCTCTTTGCTTGTGAAGTCATAAGTGTTATGGACTCTCACTGCCAATGTGAAATGGATCTACAGGGTCACACACATAGGATTTAACCTGGAAGAGGAGTTTATCCACAAATGATGTTTAGATTGATTACTAAAGGAGTTTAGTAGTTCAATTGAACACTTAATCAATTGATAGCTCAGTATCATAGTGTTCAAGGTGTTGGACCTATTGATTAGAGTATCATAGGGATGAACCGATCGACTCAGGTTGTTGAACTGGTCAGCTCAAGTTGTGAGTCGATTAGCTCATGTGTCATGAAACGATTAGCTCAATTATTGAACTGATCAATTCGTGTGACCAACCGAGATCGTTTGGAAAGTCAGAAGACTATTTTGCAAATACAATTTGTTTCACTTGTACAAATTCAATTTGGACAAGGATTAATATTTGATTAATCAAAAACAAATATGAAAGTCAATTTGAGTTGGACCAGGACCACGAACCGATCGGCTCAGTAGTGAATCAATCGGCTCAGGTGCCCCAAACAATCGGTTCAGGTGTGAACCACTCAGTTGAGATCCCCAACCGATCGGTTCATGCTTGAAATGATCGGTTCAGGTGGCGGAGTTGGTTGTTTTGTGGAAAATCTCGAACCCTTCTACTCCTTCTTTAATCCCGCATTGCTCGGGGTAGAGAACCCTATCCCATGACCCTCCTATATATATAGGGGTAGTTGGGGCTTCTCAACAAAAACTCAGAAAACCAGTTGCTCTGCAAAGTTTTCATTCTCTCTGGTTGTGGTAACCGGGCGAGCCCGAGCAAGTGCTACCCGATAAGGGAGGCACAACAAGGGAAAGACAACTACATAAAAGCAACTGGTTGTAGGAGAGTGTGTTGGTGACTAGTACACCGATAGATGGGTGCGATTCCTTCTGATTCCTTATGGGACAAGGAGATCGGAGTTCCAGGTGGTCTGTGTGGACTACTTCAGAGGCAGGAGACTTCTGCCGCTCAGAGGACAACTGTCAATCCCCACAGTCCCAGTGAGACCAGGAGCTGCATAGACACCATCCAAGACTGGAGGTGAAGACCACACAAGCCGTGAGGTAACATCGTCGAGCAAGCCTCGGGACAAGGTATGCCTCTACAAACCATCCTTCCTATTGTATAGACGTTGATGTGATTCCTTTATTCTGGGTTTGGGAGAAGAAATTTTTGTTTTGCCTTCTCTGTCTCCCCTAAAACCCAACATTGGTATCAGAGCCACGTCAACTGCTCTATACTTTAGTATTGTTGATATGATCGATTTGGGTTTGTCGCCTTTATTTATTGCATACGATGTGAATAAAATTGGCTTTATGCATGTCCAATCCTAAATCCACAAATCCCAATATACATATATGATATGTAATATGAATGCACTCGATATGCGTCACCCTTAAAGGAGTTTTGTGGTGGATGTATAGCATGGTTATGGCCAATAAACCCTATGTATGTGTTCTTGGTTGAATGTGGTTGCTTGCATCTCGGTCTGCGCACTGATTCCCTATCTTTTTTTCTTGATGTAACTCAAGATAACTTGAGATTTCTTTCCTACCTTTGCTCCCCCCGAATATAACTCGGGGTTTCCCTTTTTAAATGTAAATACGATAGAAATTTTATTTCATGTTATGTCAAAGAACGGAGGACAATCTGACAACAACTGAGATGATCGGTTCAAGGCATGAACCGATCGGTTGGCGATCCAAACGATCATCTCGAGGAGCGAGACGAGCTGGTGGCGACCTGAGGAGATGCATGATGACCAGGAAAACCGATCGGTTGGAGGAGCCAACCAATCACACTACTAATTAATGGCTTATAATGTCACTTTTAAAGGCGTCGGTTGTAAACAAAACCCGACGCCTAAACAATTAAGTGTCGGTTAAATAATTAAACTGACATATGTATGTGAAGGACGATCAGGCACGGGTATCGTTTTTTATTTAGCATCGGTTCCTAAATTAGAAACCAACGCTAAACATTGACAGCCAAATCCAATTTTTTAGTGAAAAAAATTCCTCCAAAATTTAACATACAGCGTCGGTTATTAACATAGAAACCGGCGACTAAAGGTTTTCTGCAAAACAGAAATTGACCAATTTTTGTCGTCAGTTTTGTTACAGTAACCGACGCTAATGTGTTTCTGCACACTTTACCGCGAAAATTTTTGCCACGATATAGTGTCGGTTTGTACACGGAAACCGATGTGTATGGTCTTAATTCGAGAACATTTATTTTTTGTTGGCATATATATATAGACGTCAGTTTTTCTTGTTTGAACTGACGACTATAAGAGAAAAAAAGTGTCAGTTTTATTTAAGAACCGATGCCTATTGTTAACTTAACAACACCCACACGATCCAGACTCTTCCCCTTTCATTGTTTCATTCAATCTCGCACAACTCAGAGTTTGGTCCGACGATTTTATGCTCACTGCCGCTCGTTTCTCCTCTACCCCCACCTCCGCTGCCGCTTGCTCCGGCCATTGCTCCAGCTCGCTTGTTGGTCCTCTGCCCACCTCCGCCATTGCTTTCCCTCTGCCCCTAGCTCGCTACTCCGGCGGCCTGCTCTCCTACTCCAACTCTGACGACACCTGCTCTCCTACTCCAGCGGCCTTCTCTCTGCCCCAGCTCGCTGCTCTGCCGCTGCTCTTCTCCACATTGCTAGCTGCTCGACATGTATCCTTCTTCTTCTTCCTCCATTCCCCTCTTCTTCTTCCTTCTCCCTCATTACCAACAGCATGCACAAAAGTGGCTGTGTTGGCCGACCACAGCCGTGCTAGGAAATACGGCCGTGTTCGACCAACACAGCCACGACTGTGCTTACTGTTGGTAAGGAGGGAGAAGGAAGAAAAGAGGGTATTTTGTTCATTTATTTTTTTATCTATTGTTTTGTATTTGTTTATCTACTGATTATATTTATTTATCTAATGCTTTGAGTTTATATATTTAGATGTTGCTATTGTAAATCAACTTAGGATATGAACAAATCTTTTGCTTGCATATATTTGTGCTTCTAATCGTAATGCTTGACCTAATTCAGTAAATTTTGATGCATGTTGAATTAAAATTTAAACTTGTCCATTCTAGCATCCAAATTTGATTTGATTAAACCCTAACATTGATTAAACCCTAACATCAATTGTGTTGAAACCCTAACATGTACATATCTATCATTGTGTTTGTTGGCCTAGAAACCCGTCCAAGATTTACTAATTAGGAGTAAATCTTTGATAGTCCCCGGTTTGGGACTGTTCTTGAACACCTAATCTCACTTAGAATGTAAGTGTATAATGTGTATTGGGTTTTCGAGAAAATTTCGATAGAATTTCCACATTTGTCCTCTAAGTACATATGTACTTAGAGAACAGCGAGGAAATGCTACCAAAATTTTCTTGAAAACCCAATACACATTATACACTTACTAGTGAGATTAGGTTTTCATGAATGGGATAGGTAGTACACATTTATTATATATAAGAATGACATCACATGTATTTGTTAACCCTAGACCCTAATCTTGTTGTAATATATACTTGTTTTCTCTTTGATCATAGAATGGATAGATCATGGATGTCCATTCACAATCATTGCACCCCAGAGTTTATTTCTAGTCTTGACCAGTTTATTGGATTTTCTGAGGAACATAGGAAACAACCTGGAGATCGGTTCTACTGTCCATGTAGGCATTGCGGTAACAACTTGAAAGTCAGCACTGGTGATGAAATCAAAAGTCATGTCATGTGCAACGAGATTGTAGAAGGCTATACAGAATGGCACTGGCATGGAGAGATTTCAAACCCAAAACCAGTGGATGTCGATAGCAGTGCTTGTGTTGAAGAAGAAATTGCCTCCAATGACGTAGATGTGAATGAACTAGTTCCAGTGGACATCGTTGATGCGATGCTGGATAGTTGTGGGGTAGAGCACACTGATCCACCTCCCATGTTTAGAAACATTGTGCATGATGTTGATATACCATTATACACACGTTGTACTAAGTTTACGAAGCTTGGCGTTGTGTTGAGTTTGTATAAGCTGAAAGCTAACAATAGATAGAGTGATAAAAGCTTCACGTCATTGTTGTCTTTGTTGAAAGAAATGCTTCCTAAAGGAAACGAGCTGCCGATCTCAACATACCAGGTAAAGCAATTGTTGTGCCCAATGGGAATGGAGGCCAAAAAGATACATGCATGCCCGAATGATTGTGTATTATTTCAAAAGGAATATGTGGATTTGAAAGATTTTCCAAAATGTGGTGTGTCACGGTATAAATTGACACCTTCGGGGGAGTCCAAAACTGGTTCTGCTGCCAAGGTGATGTGGTATCTACCTATAATATCACAGTTTTAACGCTTGTTTGCAAATCCGATAGATGCAAAGAATTTGAGGTGGCATGCAGATATTAAGAAAAATAATGATAAGATCCTACGACATGCGTCTGATTCCCCACAATGGAAGAAGATTGATATATTGTACCACAAATTTCGTGAAGAAGATAGGAATTTAAGACTTTGGCTTTGTACAGATGGGATGAATCCATACGGGACATTGAGCAGCCAACATAGCACTTGGCCAATCATGCTTGTTATATACCATCTTCCTCCCTGGCTGTGTATGAAAAATAAGTACGTAATGATGTCGTTGTTGATATCGGTCCCTAAACAACCTGGTAATGATATCGATGTTTATCTTGAACCTCTGATTTATGACTTAAAGAATCTCTGGGGTGAAGGTGTGATGACCTATGATGCTTCATGAAGAGAGACATTTAGTTTGCATGCTATGTTGTTTTGCACTATTAATGACTTTCCAACATATGGGAATTACTTTACAATGTGAACTTTACAATGTGAATGTGAACTTTCAGATGGTTGAGCATTCTCCTGATGACCGTTCTGATGATTACCATGAGGGTGAGGACATCAATGTGCTGCCTCACAATGTAAGTTTTAAAAATATATCATATATTTATATCTATATGTCCATTTATAATTATATCCTATATTTGTGTTTATTTTGTCAAATTTTAGGTTGATGATGCACATGTACCCTCTGAAGCACTTGAGGCACTTGACGAGCAACACCAAAAAGTTGACAAGAGAAGGGGAATCACTATGATGAAGAAGTTAACAGCTCTAAGGAGCAATGGACCCAAACTTGTTGTGGATTTTGATAATGTAGGAAATGCAATTGGAGTGAATCGCAATTCGTTTGTTTCATATCTTGGGTATGTTACTTGTAGCCATTGCGGTTGTAAGATAGATTCTTGGCATAAAGTTCCTAAGGGGAAGAAAGATGTAATATGGAAGGATTTATGCATGAGTTATTATTAATTTGCCATTCAATTTTGTAGATTACTAATTTTTTGGATACTAGTTAATAGCAATTCTATTTTGCAGAGTATATTTGAATTGGATGAAAAGCTGCATCGTAAATGTGTGATGCAACACTGTGGGAGAGTCCTAAGGAACTATAGGACAACTCTCACCTGTGAATACATAAAAGAAGGTGACAAGAGGAAGAAGACAACCACTGAATAGTGGAACTTCCTGGAACAAGAAGAATGGGACGCGTTTGTTGCTTCAAGAAAAACTGATGAATTCAAGGTATTAGGCGTCGCTCCCAATTTAATTAATATATGTTGTATTCACCTATTCAAGATTGACATTTAGTGTTACTAACCAAATCATTAATGTGTATACTAACTAGGCCCTCAGTGAGGTGCAAAGAGCAAGGCGTGCACTGAATGTGCATGACCATACAATGGGTCCAAAGGGGTATGCAGGCATTCACAGGATGAGTCTACTACCCAGTCTACTGCTACTCAAGAGTCCTCTACTATAGGTACCACACCTCTGCCTCGCCATGATGTCTGGATAGCTGGGAGGAAAAATAAGAAGGGAGAAATAAGGAAGCCCACAACTGCTGAGGCAGCTGGAAAAATGGTAAAATACAACTCTTAGAGCAATCATTCAAATATTGATTATTTGTGGTGTTTACTTAATTACAAATTTTTGTTTTGGTGATTAGCGGGAGCTGCATGAGCTGAGGAAACAAGGCAAGTTCATCCCTGAGGACACAAGGGATGAATTGACAGTTGCTCTGGGTAACCCAAAGCATCCTGGATGTGTTAGGGCTGTAGGCGCTGGTGTGGGCATCAAAGCATTCTTTGGGCCATCCCAACGCAAACATGTCCCAAAAGTAGGAATTTCACAAGAAGAGGTAACCTACTCTTTCTTTAGAATGTTACTGTAAAAGAGAATTCAATAATCAGAAGCTAATGTTTCTTTTATCCATGTATAGGTAGATAAGATAGTTGATAGGAGAGTCGATGAAGTAGTTGATAAGAGAATCAAGGAAGTAGTTGATAAGACACTCCATGAAGCAATGAGCAAGTGGCAGACATCTCTGACTACCACTCAGCAGACAGTACCTATGGCGTCCCGCTCTACTCCTACTACAGAGGTTGGGAGTAGTAATCTTGTAGACCCACCACCTAGCACATCCGCTATAAGTATTTTTATGACATAGTAACTAGTTTTTTCAAGATGATATGTATATATGTCTATAACATTCTTTACACAAAGTTGTAGGGGTTGAAGCCATGCCGTCTAAAAAGTAAAGAATATGTCATTGCAGAGGCGTCGGCTTACCCATCCCTACCAGGGGAAATGTTTCATGGGTCTCCATTACCAGCTGGTTGGGTTCGTGTTAGCCCGCTACGTATATTCCCCAAGTGGATGGATCTTGCATTGCCATATGCCCACCCAAATTGTGAAATGTTTGGTGAGGCAGAAGGCGGAGTGATATTGTGGCCAAAAGCAGATGTCCTCTATACTAAAATTTTATGGTAAATTTACATTACGTTAAATGGTTAGTGTGTGTATATGATGTCAATTGATCTGAAATTATATATATATATAGGTTAAAAAGAAGACACCCACATCATCTAGGCCTCCACCTCCACCTCCTACATTACCAAGTTGGGTTCCACAGGACCTACCTGTCCCGTTAGGTCCTAATTGTAGGTGTATGTCAATATGGTTAGGCGAACATGATATAAATTGCCCTATAACTATTTCTATATATAGATGTTGATGTTGCAGGTCAATCATATGAAAGCAAACTATTTATACAAGTTATTTTGGAGTTGTTTCGATATGATTGGCTGAATACATCTGTGACAGAGCTATGGATAAGGTGAGATCTTCTTTATACATCCATATACCTTGTGTACGATCTGGTGATCCGGTTTCTTATATATTAATGCATATGTAATACATGTTTTGCTGCTACTTAGATAAGATATGTGCAGATTTTTCATTCGAACATGTAGGATTTTTTATTCGATCTTTGATTAGTCTAGTAGCTAAAGACCCTTCATCAGTTCAACAATACTGCTTTGATGCTTTTACAAATTTTATTCAAAATAACAAGACGGTGATAATAGCTCCATTCAATGTGGAGTAAGTTTAGTTTGCTTATAATTTGGACTTGAGAAAATTACATTTTTATTGTGGATTTTGAGTTATTAATTTTTAACTTTTTTACCTCTAGGGGTATGCATTGGGAGTTACTAGTTATTGTCCCTGAGATGTTCACTGTCTATTATCTAGATCCTAAGGGGACTAAATTGAATTCAAAATATGGACACACAATGAAAATGGCATTATACCGGTGAGAAATAATTTATTTTCATATACGTTAACATATGTTATTATATTACTATTTAATTATGCAATGTACTGTGTTACATTAACATGTAGGGGTTTAGATGTGTTCAATAAGGCTGGAGGAAAGGTCCACAGGAAAAAGAACCAGCCAATAATTTAGAAGAACGTGGAAGTAAGTTCCCAACTACTATGTATATATTATTTATGTGAACAATGCTTAATTAGTTGCAGTTTTTAATATTTTGTATGTTTCAATTTATAGTGTTCTACACAAGACAACGGATGGGCATGTGCATACTATGTGATGTGATTTATGCACATGATTATCAAATATTCCACAGTGGACATCGATACCATTCCTGAGGTATTATATATAGTCTCATTAGATAATATGAAATATATCAATCTTATTTATATATTATTAATTATATATATACATCATTCTCTTTGTAGGTGTTTAAAACTGTACACACTATAGGAAAGGCCTTACTAGATATACATGCTCCCTATACGACGGAAGAATTAAATGATGTAAGAGAAGAACGGGAAAAAGCCATACAAGTAGTGGGGTTTTTAAAATATAATTGGGATGTTGATAGCGAATAATGACTAAAGAATGATATTTTGTAAATGAATTTTTGAATTGTAATATGTGTGAATGTTTCTACATGTGTGAATGTGAAAATGAATGAAACTACTGGTTGCTATATGAATGTTTCTACATGTGTGAATGTGAAAATGAATGGAACTGCAGATTGCTACATGAATGTTTCTACATGTGTGAAAATCGAATGGAACTACGGGTTGCTAAATGTGTGAAAATTAATGTTGTTAATTTTCAGGTTTGTGTCCTGTTGTTGGCCGATATCAATGGATGTTGTAAAACTTGTAGTTCATGACTGAATGCAGGTTTCTCATCCTGCGACCAGCCATAGTAGGCCTGCAGACTGATTTAAAAAAAATACATACAATAGGCGTCGGTTATTTGAAAAAACCGATGAAACATGCTTACAACGTCAGATAATAGCTAAAATCGACACATAATGACACGAGACACCACGGCTGTGCTGGCCAACACGACCGTGGCAACAGGTGATATGGCATCAGTTACCAATAAAAAACTGACACTGATGGTGCCCTAAATGGCGCCCTTTCTGTAGCGCGAAGGTTTATGGCGTCGATTTCCGTAATAATAACTGACGCCTATATCCCCCTACTGGCACGTTTTCGGTGGCGCGTGAAGGTTTCTGGTGTTGGTTTGGAAACCGACGCTTAACAGTTTGCCTTTTAGCAGCGTCCACATAGGTGTTGCATTAAAACTGACACTAACGATGGGTTATGTACTAGTGTCGGTTGGTGGCACCCAGTTGACTAGACAGGGTGAGCAGGTCATTCATGTGATGAGTTGATCAGCTCAGACGGCTATATCACTACATCATGGACATGTTGGATGTGATGTAGACCTAGATGACCGTGATTCCTCTTGGCTCGAGGAATCACATTAGGATGGCCATAATCATCGCTTTTATCATTTCACATGTTTTCTATGGGATATAGCATGTATATGAAACATACTATATATTATGGTGATTGGATATGTATATGTACCTATAAAAACCAAATCCCTCATTTAAATATTAAGTCTTTTACGCCTTCCATTAGCGACACACATGAAAAACTTGATCGACAAAGCGTAGGTTACGCCAAAGTGTGGTGTGTCGTCTATCTTGTGGAAGTGTGAAGGTAAACATGTAGGTTGTGCCAAACCAGGGTGCATGCTTAACGTGTCGGCTTTTGGGTTAGACTTAACTGGTGATTCGTAGAGCATCTAAGCCCAGAGGCATGGAATGTTCATGGCAAGGTGTTGCACATGTTCATTCATCAAGAGTTGCATATGATGCAATTGGCATGATGGCCTACCTAAATAGTCAAGATTATGGGCGATCAGCCAAAGCTAACTCATGACTTGATGAAATATGGCTCTTGACCCACTAGAAGATTGTACCCTACAATCTTCCAAATTGATGGTGAGGGCTATCAATTTGAACAAAAATAGTGGGAGAGATAATTAATTAAAGTCCTAATTATATGATTAATTTTTCAAATCAATCAAATAAGTCAAAATTGAGTTTTGGACTAAATTGCATATATTTCCTTTTGTAGTTCAAATGACAACAAACAACAATCACTTTTCATTGTGATCGGTCCTTGAAAAAGGACAAGCTGAATGGGACTAACTTCCACGACTAGTTTAGGACATTGATAATTGTTCTCACTCAAGAGTGAAAGCTCTATGTCCTGGATACTCCAATTCCAAAGGAACCTACTCCTACCGCACCAAAGGCAGAAAGGGGTGCTTATAAGAAGCATTTTGATGATGCCATTGATGCAAAGTTCTTGATGTTATGCTCCATGAACCACGAGTTACAAAGACAACATGAGTACATGGGTGTCATTGAGATGATTCAACATCTCAAGAACATGTATGAAGATCAAGCACGACAAGAGAGATATGATGTCTCCAGGGCACTGTTCAAGTGTGTCATGACATAAGGAGATCCAGTTGGTCCTCAAACACTCAAGATGATTGGGTATGTGGAGAACCTGACAAGACTGGGATTTTCCCAGAGCCAAGAGTTGGCTACTGACGTGATACTGCAATCATTGCCAGAATCCTACAGTCAGTTTGTGATGAACTACAACATGAACAACTTTGACAAGCCATTGACAGAGTTGTTGGGCATGTTGAGGACAGCCGAGGCACAGATGAAGAAGGACAAGCCTAAGTCTGTGATTATGATCAACAACAAGAAAGGCAAGTCCAAGAGCAAGGGCAAGGACAAGGCTAAGAAAGGTTTTGATGCTAGCTAGAAGCCCAAGTCGTCTTCAACTCTCAAGTCCAAGGGAGGCATGACCAAGAGAGGAAATTGCCACCATTATCAAAATCTAGGACATTGCAAAAGGAATTGTCCACTCTATCTAGAAGAACTAAAGAAGGAGGAGGAGACAGATGTCTCCACCTGAAGGTGTCATGAAATAAACTTATAACATTTTTGAGGTATATGATACCAAGATATAAAATGTAAAGCACTCAATAAATGGGGCAAGTGTTGTCGCCATAGATAGGAGTACTTTAGTTTATTTTCAGCCATAAAGGCATGTAATAGAGTTATTAGCTACTATTTCATATTTGCCAATGAATGGAAACACCTTAATTTTTGCATATTGTATGACAATAATGGCAATTAATAAAGTTGATGTTTCAATTTCAAAGATATGATCTTTATGGCAATGCCTTATTTATCTTGTGGTACTTGGTATGCATAAGATAAAATGATACCTAAAAGTTATTGATAACTCAAACGATTAAATTAGCATAAATCATGAGAAATTCATTTCTAGTTTCCATATGATGGATAAATCTAGACTCTTTTTGGTTAGAGAACCAGTAAGAGACATGAATCTCTTAGACATGATTAATCAATCTTCACTAAGGTAGTGGGAGAATGATTATCCTATTAGGTATAATACATGTGATGTATTTACATACCTATTAGAGTTAATGCTAATACTTCAAGCGGTGTTTAGAGAAATACCAATATGAAGATCTTGAAGTGTTCAAGAATATCATAAATGAAGTGTTAATTCTTGATGAGATCAATGAATGAAATACTTGGACCAAATGTTTGAGATCCTTATGAGTAGTTATGATAGTGTATCATAGTAAACTCATGATTAAGGCATGGAGATGTCTAAATCAAAAAGAGTCATACTCTATGGAGTTAGAGGATGATTATCAAATAACTAAGTTCTTCTTAAATAAAGAATACCCCACACTAATAAAGAACATTAAGAATCACAAGGAGTTGTGAGTTCTTATATCCTTAACAGATACACCTCGATTGTCTATGTGATGAGTTGGTCATGTGATGAATCAACTATCTAGATGAATATGAGGAATTAGATTCTGAGATATGGTTTATGACCATAACATGCTAAATGACTTCCATGAGAACCATAAGGTATGACCTTGATGGTAGCACCCATTGGGATGAAATCCATAAGTGTGAATGAGTCTTAAGTGTTAAGACACATGGATTACATTTTGAGAAGCATAATGCTTGTTGATTGCAAATTAATGACTAAGATATTTGGCATATGGATACTAAAACCACATTCCTATGAGGAATAAAACGAGGATGTGTATGTGAGACAACCTACAAGGTTTATGAATCCATTAATGCAAATGAAGTCTATAAGTTACAATGGACTAATCAATGTGTTTGATTGAGTACAAGCAACTCAGAGCTAGATCTTTACTTTGATAATATAGTCAAAGGGTTTGACTGATATGACAAAGATAAAGATAGATATGTAATTTAGTGGGAGCGTATTCACATTCCACATGTTGATATGAAATGGAAATGATCTAGAATGGAAATCCAAAGTGGAAATTATCTTTAAGGAAGATAGAGATGTTTCCTATGTGATAGGAATAGAGATCTATAGAGATAGTTCTCGAAAACCTCTTGACCTAAAAGGATAAAGCATACATTGGCATTCTATATTGAAGGGTTCAGTATGCACAGATTCAGTGGGAGAAAACTTATACATGTTACATGGAGTTAGTATCCCAAGGCCAAGTGTCCAATTCTTATGAAAAATGGGAACACTAAGAATAGATATAGATCTATCATGGATGTAATTATCCCATTATCTTGAATGTATGGACATAGCACGAATAAAATGCATTCATCATCTTGTATGTAGGACATGACAATATGATGTACTCATCCTGATAACTTGTATGTGGGACATGAAGAGTGGATGTTTGTCTAGTTCCAGTAAGGGTTACTGGAGTACCATAAGAACTTGATAAGTACTCATTCTATGGAAATTAGGAAAGGTTCACTATAAAGAGTTACACTGATGCGAACTTCCGAAAAGGACAGAAAATTTATCGCAAAATATATATGGGATATATAAAAGTGAATGTTTGTTGAATAATGGAAACGTTCTAATAAAGTTGTTTTAAAAGGAAATGTTAAGTATCCGTGTGTTAAACAATAGCAGTGGATACTATATGGATCTAGGAGTTCATAGAGATGAACTTATAGATAATCTCGTCATTGATTACAAGTTAGGAGCGCTTGGTCAAGCATTGTGGCTAAAGTTTAGCGAAGGAATACTAGATCGCATATTATGGAAACTCCATCTCATACATGTGATGTACATCGAAGAGATGGGAGACATGCAGTTAATACTGACTTTGGCAAGGTGTTTCCATAACTCACTGCGTAAGCACTAGAGCACAGTAACATGTGGGACATGTTTGAATATCACTATGAATATTATTCAAGGGTGATTGGCTTGCAGTGCAAGTGGGAGTCTGTTGGTATGTATGCCCTGAGAGCCAATCATGGGATGATTGGTGGGATACATTAATATTGATTTGACAAGTATCAAAGGAAAGCTTCTAATTCTTTCTGGTTCATTCATATGAGATAATGATAGAACAGATTGAATGTCTAGAGAATGACAATACTCAATGACGTATGCTTTCAGGTTAAGGACCTGAACGATGAGATCATACGGATGCTAAGAGTTTGTACATTCTTATTATGTCCCTAGTCGGATGTCATTGTGGAAGGTAGATAGACAACAATGACACACAAGACTAGATTTCGGTGTTGGTTGATGATAGAATCTTATTAGTCATGATATGGAGATATCAAACCAAACACATAGGTACTTGTTAGAGAACAAGTGTACCAGACAGACCCACCATGAGTTTGACACATGGAACCATGACATGGTAGTCACAGTCAGTTCTCACAGTGATGGTGGTGAGTGTGATTCTTTGACCTGAAATCACTACACTCAACACATGTCAGTGGGTACACTTTTCCATCATCAAATGTAGTCCTGAAACATGAGTTGTTATAAAGGTGATGATTGGGTGGCATTGACACATACCATTCATGCATGTGTGAATCAGAATGTGATATTGATGTCATACATATCTCCTCCAATCTACTTTGAGATCAAGAAAGTGAATGAACGTTGATAGGATGACTGTTCCATGCCTTGAGTTCATTCGGGATATCAGTGACAAAGGAATTATACATTCGTTGTAACCCCATTCACAGATTAAAGGATTAAAAGTAGTTCTCCAACTTTCCTTTTCACTTGGGTAGCACTGATGTGTGACTAGGCACCGCTCTTTGCTTGTGAAGTCATAAGTGTTATGAACTTTCACTGCCAACGTAAAATGGACCTGCAGGGTCACACACATAGGATTTAACCTGAAAGAGGAGTTTATCCACAAATGATGTTTAGATTGATTACTAAAGGAGTTTAGTAGTTCAATTGAACACTTAATCAATTGATAGCTCAGTATCATAGTGTTCAAGATGTAGGACTGATTGATTAGACTATCAAATTGATTGAAATTGTGACTGACTATTTTGCACAGTCTGCTTCCCCAACCGATCAGCTCATAGGGATGAACTGATCGACACAGGTTGCTGAACTTGAGTCGATCGGCTCATGTGTCATGAAACGATCGGCTCAATTGTTGAACCAATCGATTCGTGTGACCAACCCAGATCGTTTGGAAAGTCAGACGACTATTTTGCAAATACAATTTGTTTCGCTTTTACAAATTCAATTTGGAGAAGGATTAATATTTGATTAATCGGAAACAAATATGAAAGTCAGTTTGAGTTGGACTAGGACCATGAATTGATCATCTCAACAGTGAACCAATCAGATCAGGTCCCCAACCGATCAGTTCATTCATGAAATGATCGGTTCAGCTGGCGTACTTGGTTATTTTGTGGAAAATCTCGAACCCTTCTACTCCTTCTTTAATCCCACATTGCCCGGGGTAGAGAACCCTATCCCATGACCCTCCTATATATATAGGGGTAGTGGGGGCTTCTCAACAACAACTCAGAACACCAGTTGCTCTGTAAAGTTGTCGTTCTCTCTGGTTGTGGTAATCGAGAGAGCTCGAGCAAGTGCTACCCGATTAGGGAGGCATAGCAAGGGAAGGACAACTGCAGAAAAGTGACTGGTTACAGGAGAGTGTGTTGGTGACTAGTACACCAATAGAAGGGTGTGACTCCTTCTGATTCCTTATAGGACAAGGAGATTAGAGTTCTAGGTGGTCCGTGTGGACTACTTCAGAGGCGGGAGACTTCGGCTGCTCGGAGGACAGTTGTCAATCCCGACAGTCCCGGTGAGACCACGAGCTGCACATACATTGTCCAAGACCGGAGGTGAAGACCATGCAAGCCGTGAGGTAATGTCACCGAGCAAGCCTCAGGACAAGGTATGCCTCTACAAACCATCCTTCCTATTGTATATATGTTGACGCGATTCCTTTATTCTAGGTTTGGGAGAAGAAATTTTTGTTTCCGCTGCCTTCTGTCCCCCCTAAAACCCAACACATTTGCAATCGTTGCACCCCAGAGTTTATATCTGATCTTGATCAGTTTATTAGATTTGTCGAGGAACATAGGAAACAACCTAGAGATACGTTCTATTGTCCATGTAGGAATTGCGGTAACAACTTGAAAGTCAACACTGGTGATGAAATCAAAAGTCATGTCATGTGCAACGGGATTGTACAAGGCTATACAAAATGGCACTGGCATGGAGAGATTTCAAACCCGAAACCAGTGGATGTCGATAGCAGTGCTTGGGTGGAAGAAGAAATTGTCTCCGATGACATAGATGTGAACGAACCAGTTCCAGTAGACATCATTGACGTGATGTTGGATAGTTGTGGGGTAGAGCACACCGATCCACCTCCCATCTTTAGAAACATTTTGCATGATGTAGAGATACTATTATACATAGGTTGTACTAAGTTTACAAATCTTAGCTCTGTGTTGATATTGTATTAGTTGAAAGCTAACAATATATGGAGCGACAGAAGCTTCACTTCATTGTTGAAAGAAATGCTTCCTGAAGGAAACGAGCTGCCAATCTCAACATATCGGGTAAAGAAATTGTGCTGCCCAATGGGAATGGAGGCCAAGAAGATACATGCATGCCCGAATGATTGTGTATTATTTCAAAAAGACTATGTGGATTTGAAAGATTGTCCAAAATGTGGTGCGTCACGGTATAAATTGATGACTTCGGGGGAGTCCAAAACTGGTTCTCCTACCAAGGTGATGTGGTATCTACCTATAATACCACAGTTTCAATGCTTGTTTGCAAATCCGATAGATGCGAAGAATTTGAGTTGGCATGCATATGTTAAGAAAAATAATGATGGGATCCTACGACATGCGTCTGATTCTCTACGGTGGAAGAAGATTGATCTATTGTACCCCAAATTTGGTGAAGAAGACAGGAGTCTAAGACTTGGGCTTTGTACAGATGGGATGAATCTATACGGGACATTGAGTAGACAACATAGTACTTGGCCAGTCATGATTGTTATATACAATCTTCCTCTGGGGTTGTGTATGAAAATTAAGTACATTATGTTGTCATTGTTGATATCGGCCCCTAAACAACCTGGAAATGATATCAATGTTTATCTTGAACCTCTGATTGATGACTTAAAGAAACTTTGGGGTGAAGGTTTGATGACCTATGATGCTTCATGAAGAGAGATATTTCGTTTGCACGCTATGTTGTTTTACACTATTAATGATTTTCCAGCATACGGGAATTTGTCTGGATATAGTGTAAAAGGAGCTGAAGTGTGTCCTATATGTGAAGAGAACACTAATTCAATAAGACTAAAACATGGCGGCAAGAGTGTATATCTTGGTCATTAAAGGTTTCTTTCAAAATTCCATGTGTATCGTAGGAAGCACAAAGCATTCAATGGATGGAATGAGGAACAAAGTGTACCTAAACCTATACCAGGTGATGTTGTTTATGAAAGAGTAAAAGATATTGTCAATGAATTTGGTAAGAGATCATAATGTACTATGGCCACACAGAGTGATAATTCTTCATTCAAGAAGAACTCAATATTTTGGGATCTTCCTTATTGGAGTTCTTTGACAGTCAGGCATTGTATCGATGTCATGCACGTTGAGAAAAATGTCTATGATAGCGTCATTGGTACTCTGCTAAATATACCAGGTAAGACTAAAGATGGGATAAAATCCAGATTGGACCTATGTGAAATGGGAATAAGGTCAGAATTAACAGAATTACATGAAATGGGTAATAAAAGAACATACTTACATCCCGCTTGTTACATATTGTCTAGAAAGGAGAAGAAAGCTTTTTGTGAATTCTTGGAAAATATTTAGCTGCCATAGGGTTACTCATACAACATCCATACATTGGTATCAATGAAAGATCTGAAGTTGATAGGTCTTAAATGTCATGATTGTCACACTCTAATGCAACAAATATTGCCTGTGGCAATTCGATCTATATTGTTCAAGCATGTAAGGTTTGCAATCACCAGACTTTGTTTCTTTTTCAACAGTATGTGCAGCAAAGTTATTGACTCTGATACTCTCGATAATTTGGAAAGAGAAGTGGTTGTTACCCTATATCATCTTGAGATGTATTTCCCTCCTTCATTCTTTGATATCATGGTACATCTTGTTGTCCACTTGACTAGGGATGTGAAAATGTTGGGACCAGTTTTCTTGCATTGGATGTATCCCTTTGAATGATACATGAGAGTTTTTAAAGGTGATGTTTGAAACTATTATCGGCATGAAGGGAGTTATAGTAGATGAATTGGGTTTCACTTTAGTGAACTTTAAAAAGATTGGCGAGAAGGGTGAACCATTCATATTGGCATCACAGGCAAAACAAGTATTTTATATCGGTGATCCTGCAAATGATAAATGCTCGGTTGTTCTTCATGGTAAAAGACAGTTCATTGAAGATCCTATAGATGAAGAAGAGTACTATGATAAGTATGATGACTCCAGTCCATTCTCAGTTGGGTTGCCAACTCCACAAAATATTGAAGCTAATGATGACTTATATGTGTGTGGAGATCTCAATAAAGGATTGTTAATTGATAAAAGATCCCAATTTTCGAGGCATGCATGTTTATATTTTTTTATATGTTTCATTTTTCAATGTTTCTTTTTTATATGTGAACTATATAAAATGCTAAATGTTTCCTTTTTTAATATCAATATCATTTTCAGATATAATTTTTCATTATCTTCTAGTTAATACAAATGCTAAATGTTTGCCTTTTTAATGACATTTTCAGATGGCTGACCATGGGCATGATGATCGTGATGTCCATGATGAGCATGATGTCCATGATGAGGATGATGTCCATGATGAGCATGGCAAGGATACCAATGTAGGTTTTAAAAACATATACTATATTTCTATAGAAATTCATTATCTTCTTGTTATGTCATATATCCTATATTTCTATATTGGGCTAATTCAGTGTGTTTATTTTGTCAAATTTTAGGTTGATGATGCACATGTACCCTCTGAAGAACTGGAGGCACTTGATGCGCATCACCAAAAAGTTAAAAAGAAAAGGGGCATCATTGTGCTGAAGAAGTTAATAGCGCTAAGGGGCAGTGGATCCAGATTGGCTGTGGAGTTTGATAATATAGGAAATGCAATTGGAGTGAACCGCAATAATTTTGTAAACTATCTTGGGTTTGTTACTCGAAGCCATTGTGGTGTTAAGTATGATAATTGGCATAAAGCTCCTTAGGTGAAGAAAGACTTGATATTGAAGGATTTATGCGTGAGTTATTATTATTTGAAATTCTATTTTGTAGATTACAAATTCTATTATTTGCAATTCTATTTTTGGATACTAGTTAATAGAAATTCTATTTTACAAAATCTATTTGCATTGGATGATAAGTTGCATCGTAAAAGCGTGATGCAATGCATTGGAAAGATGTTAAGGAACTATAGGACAAATCTCAATAGAGAATACATAAAAGATGGTGATAAGAAGAAGAAGTCATCCCTTGAACAGTGGAACTTCCTAGACAAAGAAGATTGGGACACGTTTGTTGCTTCACAACAAACTGAAGAATTCAAGATATTAAGCCTCACTCCCAATTTAATTTATATACGTTGTATTCACCTATTCAGGATTAACCTTTAGCGTTACTAACCAAATCAATGTGCATACTAACTAGGCGTTCAGTGAGGCACAAAGAGCATGGCGAGCATTGAATGTGCATGATCACACAATGGGTCCAAAGGGCCATGTAGGCATTCGCCAAAGACTATAGGTGGAGTCTACTACTACTCAGGGGTCCTCTACTACATGTACCACACCCATGCCTCGCCATGATGTCTGGATAGCTGGAAGGCAAAACAAGAAGGGTGAAATAATGAAGCCCGTAACTACTGAGGTGGCTGCAAAAATGGTAAAACACAACTCTTAGAGAAATCGTTAGAATATTGATTATTTGTGGTGTTTACTTACCAATTTCTGTTGATGGTGATTAGCAGGAGCTGCACGAGTAGAGGAAACATGGCACATTCATCCCTCAGGGCACAAGGGATGAATTGACAGTTGCTCTGGGTAACCTAGAGCATCCTAGACGTGTTAGGGGTGCAGGCGCTGGTGTGGGCATCAAAGTGTTCTTTGGGCCATCCCAGCACAAACCTATCATAAGAGCGGGACTTTCACAAGAAGAGGTAACCTATTCTTTTTTTTAATGTTTCTTTAAAAGGGAATTCAATAATAAGAAGCTAATGTTTCTTTTATCGATGTATAGGAGAATAAGAGAGTCGAGGATATAGTTTCTAAGAAGGTCAAGGAAGAAATGTTGCGGTGACAGGCATCTCAGGCTTCCAATCAGCCTATGGTGACCCCCTCTTATCCTGATGCACATGTTGAGAGTAATATTGTAGACCCACCACATCGAACGTATGTTGTAAGTATTGTTTATGACATCGTAGCTTGTCTTTTCAAGATGATATGTTTTCAAGATGATATGTATATATGTATAACATTCTTTAAGTAAATTTGCAGGCGTTGAAGCCATGCCGCTTAAAAATTGAAGATTATGTTGTTGCAGAGGCGTAGGCTTACCCATCCCTTCCTGGGGTAACGATTCACAGGACTCCAATACCACAGCATTACGTTCGTGTTATAACCTCATTTTCCAATACATGTAATGAGATTTGTAAATCTCTTCTAAATAAATAAATAAGACCAATGTGTGATTCCACGGTTTGTTTTGAATGAATTTCATATATAATGGCCTTGCATGCTTTCTTGATGGGCCTTATTGGCCATTAAGCCCATTTGAAAGAAAAATAAAAAGAAATGAAAAAAGGGAATTCCATTTAATAAAAAGGGAATAATGGAATATATGAGAAAAATGGTTGAAAGTGATAAAAAGGTTAGAAGATAATTTCCCATAATAGGTTTTTGTATTATAAAGAATCCTTGGGGTTCAAGGAACTCAAAATAATTGAATAATGGCCAAGGAAATAAAGAATATGTGGAAAATACCATTAAATAAGAGATAACTTGAAACTGAAGTAAAGGATTTGTTTCCTTGGCATAAGGACTCCAAATTTTGCACAATGAGAGATAAACGTATAAACTACTTTCCTTTAAAATTTGAGGCCAAAAGGACTTATGGATTGGGAGTTATTAAAATTTCAAGTTATCTTTAAAATAAGGACTTTCCTTGTATAATTGGGAATTCTTTTCCTTTTCTGTTTAAGTGTGGGTAATCGTGTCCGTTGGATCATGATCCAACGGATCGGGCTCATCGTCCAGAGTCCCACAGGGACACAAACTGTAACACAGTTACAGGAAGAGGAAACTCTCCCCATCGTTTTCTCACGATCCAGCGCTTGTGCGCTTGTGGAAACTTTCTCGTTGAGTCCGGGCGTGAGAAGCGAACCTTCTCGACCCTACTTTGTGGGGTTCTCATTGCCTATTCATGAAACGCCCAATTGGGCTAGAAGTCTATTGGTGGTGGGGTTAAGAAAACCCTAGAGGGGCCTTCACACCCTATAAATAGGGGTCCTCGTAGTTCGGTGCTCCTTCACAATCTAAAACGACGGTTTTCTAAGCCCTATTGTTCGCTCTCTCACCCAATTGCTCGCACTCCGGCGAGAAGGTCTTCGCGGCGCCGCCGTTGGTTCTATTTAGAAGTCAAGGGAGGATGAAGAGCGAGGATCATCAGATCGTGAACCATCGTGCGCCTCCCAAGATCCAACGCTGCTGGAGCAGCGCGCGGGTTTAGCTAAAGTGGGTGGAGCGAGTCGTTGTTGACCGTTGCTCAGGAGTCCATCGTGGACTCGGCAACATCTGACCGTCGGGCGCGACTTAGCCCGCACACAGGCTGATAGTGGGAGAGCGTGATGTGGACCGTTAGATCCGGACGAGGACCATCGGCGCACAGATCAAGAGGCTACCGAATTTTCGGTAAATTCTTCTCTCTGCCTAATAATCAATATAAATGATTTTTCTTCCTAAAATCCTAGTAATTGCTAGGAATCTCAAAAAGAGAAACTTTATATATGAAAGTTGGGTAGAAAAATTCAATGAATCTGTTAAAAATGATTGTAACATCTAATTCGAGTTCGTTTTGCAAAAGTACTTTAATGGCTAGTAAAATGCATTTCAAGTTATTTGAAAACCCTAATTGCATGAAAAAGATGTCTCTTTGTAACATAATGGGTTAAGTTGAGGGTTATGAACATGTTAATTAATAATATGAGGTTTCTATTCATTTTGAATACCAATATGGCTAAATTAGGGTTTATGTCTATGAATGAAAGATAATGTACATGAGAACCCTAATTTAGGGTAAAAGAAGAAGGAAACCTTGTTATTTTGATAAATTGCTAAATAATGATCCTAAAATTGTTAGGAATATTAAAAGGAGATAATTTAAAGGTTCTACGTGGATTTGATGAATTAGGGTTCATAAAAATTGAAAAAGAAAGCAAAACCCTAATTTTTAAGAAAACCCTAAAATTGGATAGAAACCCTAAGGGACATAATGATACTGGATAAATATTAATAAATGTAAATTTGTACTTTTATTTCAGGGTTTCTGTTCCTTTGCTTGCTTACTTGGATATTCTATTTTTTTCATTCTTGATTCTGTATCTGGAACTTCAATAAGAGGTATGTGGTTACGTTTATGGCTATACCGCATAGTTTTCTGAGGTTTTACCGACGTTTCCCTAAATGTGTGAAATAATTGTTGGATGTTTTAATTCCTGCCTCTATAAATTGACTATGGCTATCACTATGAGTATATATGTATGACTAGCTATATCCGAGTCCACCCCTGTGGCTATGTCAAGGCTAAGGATAACCTAGAGCAAGGTCTAGGGTATCACGAGTCAGAAACTGGGCTACACACGTGTAGTGCCATGAGACTCTTAGCATACCATGAGTTAAGGAGTGGGCTATCCACGGGTAGTGCCATGTGACTCAGCCCTAGAAATTGATTCACCTATTAGGTGAAGTCATGAGGGGTAAAATGGGAATCTACCATAAGGGAGGTAGTATCCAGGTCCACTGCAAGGACAACGTAGGGGATAGGGTACACATGGATCGCGTAGCTATACTTAAAATGTAATATTATTTGTTAATTGATAATTGAATGCAATAATTTTTTATAGATAATTGCACGATTAGTGAATCCCCCACATACCAGCTTTGGCTGACCGACATTTTGTTTGTCAGCGTTTTAGGTACAAAACAAAAAGGACAAATAGTAATCTATCATATTGTGAAACACTAATTAAAGTCCAAGGAGGATTAGTTAGCCTGAGTTCTGGATACAAGTTTTCAAATTCCAAAATTTTCAAAGGTATGCAAAAGTTTTATTTATTACAGCTTTTCAGTTTAGTCTAGTAGAATTTATTAATTGTTATCAATTAATTGCTGAACCTTGATCCGGAAATTATGTGTGCGGCTTCGACCTCTCGGTCTCCCTTAATTGGGGGTTATCGGGAGGTGGGGTCGTAACATTTGGTATCAGAGCCAAGGTTCTCCACTTAATTATTAATAATTATTAAATTTACAAACTCCGTAGAACCCAAGGGAGTTATTAGAGGATTTTTCCGAAAGACTGAGGTGTCTAGAAAAGGATCACTTCTGGGGGCTGGCAAAATTTTCCTCCGCACCGCTAGTCGGAATACGAGGACTCCCAGAATGTGTGACTACCTGGCCGATGTCCTAGGATTTGAATCGAAATAAGATACCTTTAGGATTTTCTCATCTTATTCATCCTTTCTCATCACAATTTCTATTAAGGACTTAAGAGTTAGGAATTTCTCTCTCTTCCCCACCCTCATGTGGTATGGGAAAATAAGTTAAGGATTAAGGAATTCTCCATCAAATTAATAAAAGATACGTAATGAGACGTCACTGACATAAGTATAATTAGTTTAATGATAAACTAAAGATCTGTTTATTATGCTTATGAAGATGGCTCGTACAAAGACCGTTGCTATTACGGAGGGCTCTGGGAAACCAGCAAGGAGTGGTTGGCCTCCTCGTAAAGGAAAGGGGTCTTCTGAAAAGTGAAAGAGGAACCTTGATGGTGAATCCTCTAAGAAGAGAAAGAGGCATGAAGAAACCACTCATGAGGTCCCTAACCCTGATCCAATACCCTTCGACAACCTTGACCAAGAGCAGGACCAAGGGTATGAAGAGCAGCATGTGTATGAGGAAGCTGACCAGATGGAGGAGGACCAATTTGGAAGTCCAGAACCGACTATGATGATCCACACCTTCGAGGCCTTGTGGATAGAGCAGCAGAAGAAGTTGACTGAGGCCATTAATGCCTTGGCCCTCCGAGACCTAGCAAGAACTGAGAATGGTGAGCCGCATCCAGTTCATCCTCGACTAGGAGCCACCATCCTGGACTTCGTCAAGTTGAATATCGAGAAGTTTTGGGGAGAGGACAAGACAGAGGTGGTCGACAAAGCGGAAGCTTGGCTGCTTGCAGTCGAGAATGAATTTCGCATGCTTGAAGTTCAACCGGGCAAGAAGGTCCTCTTTGCTGCTCATCTCTTGGAAGGGGCAGCTAAGATATGGTGGGAGACCCACATCGCTGGCAGAGACTTGACAAAGGAGCCCATGGCATGGGCTGATTTCAAGACGATCTTCACCGCCAGATTCGTCCCAGTCTCAGCTAAGAAGGAAAAGGAGAGGGAGTTCACCAACATGACCCAAGGAAACTCTTCTGTGGCAGACTTCGAGCGTAAGTTCCGGATCCTAGAACGCTTTGGGTACAAGATGGATGAAGAAAGGAGGGTGGATCACTTCATAGAGTGCCTTCACCCTGCCATCAGGTCCAATGTGATGGCAAGCAAGCCAAGAACCTTCGTCGAAGCCTACAACACTGCTTTAGACATGGAGAGGACCGTGATGCCTGCCCCGTTTCCACCCAAGGTGTACTTGGGTTTCACTGAAGGAGCCCAAGGCCCGAGAAACAACCACAAGAAGGGTCCAGGACGTCATCAAGCTAAGGGTAAACATGGAGGAAAGGGGAAACCTCATCAGGAGAACAACCGACCTCTTTGCCGCACCTACGGGAAGGGCCACGCCAGTGAATGTCGCTATAAGAAGAAGACTTGCTTTCATTACCACCAAGAAGGACATCTGCAATCCGTCTGTCCTATGCCAGAGCCCAGAGGACAGGGACAAGTTGCAGCCCCACCAGCAGCAGCACCACCTGTGGTAGCTCCACCTATAGCTGTAGCCCCATCTGCAGGAGAAAGGAGGCAAGCTCGGGTGTTTGCCATTGACAATGAGGAGGCTCAAGTTAATGCTAATCGGTTGATCGAGGGTAATAACCCTTAGAGTTCTCTTTTATGTTATAAAGTTAAGCATGTAATGGTCTAATGCATGATGAAAAACAATGTAGGCATGCTTGAAGTTATGGGACATAATGTGAAAGCTTTATTTGACTCCGGATCTACTAATACTTTCATTTTGAGAAATCTTGCAACTATGCTTTGTTTGGATATCAAGGATCTAGGTTATGTCTTAGATGTTACAACCCCGAGTGGTCAGATCTTTACTTCCCTTTTGAAAACTCCGGTGATACCTGTGAAATATCGAGATCATGAGTTTCCTACAGATTTTATCCTTCTTGACATGAATTATTTTGATGTAATCATTGGCATGGATTGGCTTTATACCTATAGGGCCAACATTGACTGTAGGGAGAAGAAATTGATCATTAAGAGACCAGGTCACCGACCTTTTGTCATTAGGGGTAGGAAGGATGCCACCACCAGCCTGTATGTGTCGGCTTTGAAGGCAGAACAGATGATGAGTAAAGGATGTCAAGCTTTCTTAGTAGTAGTCATCGAGCCAGAACCCAAGGTACAACCCTTAGAGGAGATAGAGGTAGTCCGAAGCTATGCAGATGTTTTCCCTGATGATCTACCCGGGATACCTCCTGAGAGAGAGGTAGATTTTTCAATAGAGCTAGCTCCCGGTACAAACCCTATTTCCCGAGCACCCTATAGGATGGCCCCTGATGAGTTGCTTGAGCTAAAGAAGCAATTGCAGGAATTGTTGGACAAGGGTTTTATCCGCCCTAGCACATCACCATGGGGAGCGCTGGTTCTTTTTGTAAAGAAAAAGGATGGTTCGCTCCAAATGTGCATAGACTACCGGATGATCAACCATGCTACCATTAAGAACAAATACCCTTTACCCCAGATTGATGACTTGTTTGACCAGTTGAAGTCGGCTCGAGTCTTTTCCAAAATCGACTTGAGATCGGGTTACCACCAGTTGAGAGTCAAGAGTGAGGATATCCTGAAAACCGCTTTCAGGACCCGGTATGGCCACTATGAGTTCGTGGTTATGCCTTTTGGGTTGTCCAATGCACCTAGTGTGTTCATGAACCTTATGAACAATGTGTTTCAACCCTTCCTTGACTCGTTTGTCATAGTGTTTATAGATGACATATTGGTTTATTCTGATGACCTAGATCAACACCGGGACCACCTAAGTAAGGTCCTTGATATCTTGAGAAAGCAGAAGTTCTATGGGAAATTCTCTAAATGTGAGTTTTGGATAGACCGAGTCATGTTCCTCGGACACATCATCTCAGTAGGAACGATCGCCATAGATCCAGCTAAAGTGTCAGCAGTTCGAGACTGGCCAGCACTGAAGAACCCCTCTGAGATACGTAGCTTCTTGGGGTTGGCAGGATATTATCGGCGCTTCATCGCAGATTTCTCAAAGACCTCCTTGCCTCTGACTATGTTGACTCGAAAAGATGTGAAGTTTGTGTGGTCCGATGTTTGTGAGGCTCATTTCCAGGAGCTGAAAGAGAAGTTGACCACTGCACCAGTTTTGACACTACCATCAGGCAATGAGGGTTTCATGATCTTCACCGATGCATCAAAGATGGGACTTGGTTGTGTGTTGGAACAGAATCAGCACGTGGTTGCATATGCCTCCCGACATCTCAAGACAAACGAGGTGAACTACCCGACACATGACCTGGAGTTAGCTGCTATCATTCATGCATTAAATATTTGGTGGCATTATCTATATGGTGCCACTTTTGAGATCTTCACAGACCATAAGAGCCTGAAGTATCTTCTGACACAAAAAGACTTGAACCTATGAAAACGACGATGGATGGAGTACAGGAAAGATTACAACTTCACCATTTCCTATCATCCAGGAAAGGCGAACATCGTAGCTGATGCCTTAAGTCGAAAACAGCTCAGGTGTGCAGTTGTTTTGTCTAGTCAGTGGAAGAGCTTAGAAGAATTGGTGGAATGGTCACCTCAACCATTGGATGATCGAGTTCGTTTGGCCAATATTCAGATACAGTCTGAGTTATTGAGTGAGATTGTCACAGCACAATTGGCCAGTAGAGGACTTGACAAGATGAAAGGCTTGATGCAGAAGCCACAGACCCATCTTTCTTTGGGAATAGACGGAGGAATCTGATTTGAGAATCACATATGGGTTCCTGAGGATTCACCGTTGAAGGAACGTATCCTACAAGAGGCTCATGGCTCTAATTACACGGTACACCCAGGGACTACTAAGATGTTTAAGGACATGCATATGTTTTTCTAGTGGCCAGGGATGAAAAGAGACATTGCAGCTTATGTAGCCAGTTGTCTTATGTGCCAAATGGTGAAAGCTGAACACCAATGACCCGGCGGACTTTTACAGTCTATAGAGATTCCAGAGTGGAAATGGGAGCAGATCACCATGGATTTCGTGGTGGATCTACCCCGGACCAAGAGAGGTCATGATGCGATATGGGTTGTGGTAGATCCCCTTACCAAGTCAGCACACTTCCTTGCCCTGAAAACCACTGTTAAAGTGTCAGATTTAGCTGAGCTGTATATTAGAGAGATAGTACGCTTGCATGGCGTACTTGGATCTATCATCTCCGATAGAGACCCAAAGTTTACTTCCAAGTTGTGGAAGCAGGTTCAAGAGGAACTAGGTACAAGGTTAAAGTTCAGTACCGCCTATCACCCCCAGACAGATGGTCAGTCAGAAAGGACGATTCAGACCTTAGATGATCTGTTGCGAGCTTGTGTGCTCGATTGGGGTGGATCATGGGAGCAGTACCTGCCTTTCGCTGAGTTTGCCTACAATAATAGTTACCAAGCCAGTATCGGGATACCTACATATGAAGCTCTGTATGGGAGACCGTGTCGGTCACCACTTCACTGGGATGAAGTTGGTGAGAGGACCTTATTGAGGTCAGATGAACTCCAAGTGTATGCTGATAAAGTCGCTTTAATCAGGAAAAGGCTAAAGAGAGCCCAAGACAGACAGAAGTCGTATGCTGATGCGAAGCGGACTGATGTGCATTTCACTGTGGGAGAACATGTCTTTCTGAAGATCCGACCGCTCCGAGCTATATCTAAAAATAGAGGAAAGTTGAGTCCCCGATACGTGGGTCCGTTTGAAGTGTTAGAACGGATTGGTGAAGCCGCATATCATTTGGCGTTACCCCCTCAATACAGTATGATGCATGATGTGTTTCATGTGTCCAATCTGAAGCGATATGTGCAAGATCCAAGCCATGTGCTGAGCATTGAACCAATTGAGCTTCAAGGAAAGTTGTCTTATCCTGAGTTGCCTTTGCGGATTCTAGATACCAAGGTAAAAGAGCTCAGAAATAAGAATATAGAGATGGTAAAGGTTCTTCGGAAGCACCATGGAGAGGATGAGGCCACATGGGAGCTGAAGACGGACATGGAAAAGGCATATACAAATTTGTTTGTTTGATTGTTGAATTTTGAGGGCAAAATTCCTATAAGGAGGGGAGGATGTTATAACCTCATTTTCCAATACATGTAATGAGATTTGTAAATCTCTTCTAAATAAATAAATAAGACCAATGTGTCATTCCATGGTTTGTTTTGAATGAATTTCATATATAATGGCCTTGCATGCTTTCTTGATGGGCCTTATTGGCCATTAAGCCCATTTGAAAGAAAAATAAAAAGAAATGAAAAAAGGGAATTCCATTTAATAAAAAGGGAATAATGGAATATATAAGAAAAATGGTTGAAAGTGATAAAAAGGTTAGAAGATAATTTCCCATAATAGGTTTTCGTATTATAAAGGATCCTTGGGGTTCAAGGAACTCAAAATAATTGAATAATGGCCAAGGAAATAAAGAGTATGTGGAAAATACCATTAAATAAGAGATAACTTGAAACTTAAGTAAAGGACTTGTTTCCTTGGGATAAGGACTCAAAATTTGGCACAATGAGAGATTAACGTATAAACTACTTTCCTTTAAAATTTGAGGCCAAAAGGACTTATGGATTGGGAGTTATTAAATTTTCAAGTTATCTTTAAAATAAGGACTTTCCTTGTATAATTGGGAATTCTTTTCCTTTTCTGTTTAAGTGCGGGTAATCGTGTCTGTTGGATCATCATCCAACGGATCGAGCTCATCATCCAGAGTCCCACAGGGACACGGACTGTAGAACAGTTATAGGAAGGGGAAACTCACCCCATCGTTTTCTCACGATCCATCGCTTGTGCGCTTGTGGAAACTTTCTCGTTGAGTCCGGGCGTGAGAAGCGAACCTTCTCGACCCTACTTTGTGGGGTTCTCGTTGCCTATTCACGAATCGCCCAATTGGGATAGAAGTCTGTTGGCGGCGGGGTTAAGAAAACCCTAGAGGGGCCTTCACACCCTATAAATAGGGGTCCTCGTAGTTCGGTGCTCCTTCACGATCTAAAATGACGGTTTTCTAAGCCTTATTGTTCGCTCTCTCACCCAATTGCTCGTACTCCGGTGAGAAGGTCTTCGCGGCGCCGCCGCTGGTTCTGTTTAGAAGTCAAGGGAGGATGAAGAGTGAGGATCGTCAGATCCTGGACCATCGTGCGCCTCCCAAGATCCAACGCTGCTGGAGCAGCGCGCGGGTTTAGCAAAAGTGGGTGGAGCGAGTCGTTGCTGACCGTTGATCAGGAGTCCATCGTGGACTCGGCAACATCTGATCATCGGGCGTGACTTAGCCCGTGCACAGGCCGATAGTGGGAGAGCGTGACGCGGACCGTTAGATCCGGAGGAGGACCATCGGCGCACAGATCAAGCGGCTACCGAATTTTCGGTAAATTCTTCTCTTTGCCTAATAATCAAGATAAATGATTTTTCTTGCTAAAATCCTAGTAATTGCTAGGAATCTCGAAAAGAGAAACTTTATATATGAAAGTTGGGTAGAAAAATTCAAGGAATCTGTTAAAAATAATTGTAAGATCTAATTCCAGTTCGTGTTGCAAAAGTACTTTAATGGCTAGTAAAATGCATTTCAAGTTATTTGAAAACCCTAACTGCATTAAAAAGATGTCTCTTTGTAACATAATGGGTTAAGTTGAGGGTTATGAACTTGTTAATTAATATTATGAGGTTTCTATTCGTTTTGAATACCAATATGGCTAAATTAGGGTTTATGTCTATGAATGAAAGTTAATGTACATGAGAACCCTAATTTAGGGTAAAAGAAGAAGGAAACCTTGTTATTTTGATAAATTGCTAAATAATGATCCTAAAATTGTTAGGAATATTAAAAGGAGATAATTTAAAGGTTCTATGTGGATTTGATGAATTAGGGTTCATAAAAATTGAAAAAGAAAGCAAAACCCTAATTTTCAAGAAAACCCTAAAACTGGATAGAAACCCTAAGGGACATAATGATACTGGATAAATATTAATAAAAGTAAATTTGTACTTTTATTTCAGGGTTTCTGTGCCTTTGCTTGCTTACTTGGATAGTCTATTTTTTTTCATTCTTGATTCTGTATCTGGAACTTCAATAAGAGGTATGTCGTTACGTTTATGGCTATACCGCATAGTTTTCTGAGGTTTTACCGACGTTTCCCTAAATGTGTGAAATAACTGTTAGATGTTTTAATTCCTACCTCTATAAAGTGACTATGGCTATCACTATGAGTATATATGTATGACTAGCTAGATTCGAGTCCACCCCTGTGGCTATGTCAAGGCAAAGGATAACCTAGAGCAAGGTCTAGGGTATCATGAGTTAGAAACTGGGCTACACACGTGTAGTGCCATGAGACTCTTAGCATACCATGAGTTAAGGAGTGGGCTATCCACGGGTAGTGCCATGTGACTCAGCCCTAGAAATTGATTCACCTATTAGGTGAAGTCATGAGGGGTAAAATGGGAATCTACCATAAGGGAGGTAGTATCCAGGTCCACTGCAAGGACATCGTAGGGGATAGGGTACACATGGATCACGTAGTTATACTTAAAATGCAATATTGTTTGTTAATTGATAATTGAATGCAATAATTTGTTATAGATAATTGCACGATTAGTGAATTCCCCACATACCAGATTTGGCTGACCGACGTTTGTTTGTCGGCATTTTAGGTACAAAACAAAAAGGACAAGCAGTAATCTGTCATATTGTGAAATACTAATTAAAGTCCAAGGAGGATTAGTTAGCCTGAGTTCTGGATAGAAGTTTTAGAATTCCAAAATTTTCAAAGGTATGCAAAAGTTTTATTTATTACAGCTTTTCAGTTTAGTCTAGTAGAATTTATTAATTGTTATCAATTAATTGCTGAACCTTGATCCGGAAATTATGTGTGCGGCTTTGACCTCTCGGTCTCCCTTAATTGGGGGTTATCGGGAGGTGGGGTCGTAACAGTTCGTGTGAGCCCGATATGTGTATTCCCCGATTGGAGGGAAGCTGCATTGCCATATGCCCACCCGGATATTGATACACTTGCTGAGGTAGAAGGCGGGGTGATATTGTGGCCCAAAGAGGATGTTGTATACACTACTGAAATTGTAAGATAAATTTACATTACATTAAATTGTTAATGTGTATATATGAGGTCAATTGATATGAAATTATATATACATGTTAAAAAGAAGACACCCGAAGCATCTAGGCCTCCACCTTTTGAGTTGGGTTCCAACTGGCCTAAAATTACCGTTAGGTCCTACTTGTAAGGGAATGGCAGTATGGCTACGTGCACATAATATACATTGCCCAATAGTTTTTTCTTTAGAAGCAGATTTTGTAGGTCAATCATACGAAAGCTCTCTATTTATACAAGATATTATTGAGTTTCTTAACTATGATTGGCTGAATACATCAATGATAGAGGCATGGATAAGGTGAGATCTTGTTTATACATCTATATACCTTCTGTAGGATCCGGTGATCTGGTTTCTTATATATTAGTGCATACGTAATATATGTTTTGCAGCTACTTAGTCGAAATTCAATGTAAACAATTTGGATTTGAACATGTTGGATTTTTTATTCCATCATTGATTAGTCTGGTAGCTAAAGACCCTGATAGCATTCAACAATATTGTTGTGATGCTTTTACAATTTTTGGTCAAAAAAAGAAGACGATAATAATAGCTCCATTCAATGTGAAGTAAGTTTACTTTTCTTATAATTTGGACTTAAGAAAATTACATTTTTATTGTGGATTTTGAGTTATTAATTTTTAACTTTTTTACCTCTAGCGCTAAGCATTGGGAGTTACTAGTTATTCTCCCCGGGACGTTCACTATCTATTATCTAGATCATGTAGGGAGTACATTGAATCCAAAAATTGGACATGTAATGAGAATGGAATTATTCTGGTGAGAAATATTTCATTTTTATATATGTTAACATATGTTATTACGTTATTATTTAATTATGCAATTTACTGTGTTACATTAACATGTAGGGGTTTAGATGTGTTCAAAAAGGCTGGAGGAAAGGCCCCCAGTAAAAAGAACCAGCCAATAATTTAGGAGAACGTGAAAGTAAGTTCCCGACTCCAATGTATATATTATTTATGTGAACTTGCTTATTTGTATTTTTTAATATTTTGTATCCATTTGATAGTGTGCTACACAAGACAACGGTTGGGCATGTGCATACTATGTGATGCGGTTTATGGACATGATTATCAAACATGTAGATGAAATCAATGCCATACCTTAGGTATTATATATAGTCTCATTAGATAGTATGAAATATATCAATCTTATTTATATATTATAACTTATATATACACATCATTTTGTTTGCAGGTGTTTAAAACTGACCCAATATAGATAAAGCCTTAAAAGATGTACATGCTCCATATACGATGGAAGTATTAAATGACGTAAGAGAAGAATGGGCAAGAGCCATACAAGTAGTTGGGACTGTAAGATATAATTGGGATGTTGATAGCGATGATGAATGATATTTTGTAAATAAATGTTTATACATGTGTTTCTACATGTATGAATGTTTCTACATGTATTTGAATGTTTTTACATGTCTGAATGTGAAAATTGAATTGATGTCTGAATGTATCTACCTATGTGTGAATGTGTGAAAAGAATATTTGTTGATTTTCTAGGTTTGTGGCCTATTTGTAGGCTAATATCAATGGATATCATAACCTACAGTTCAGAATTGAACTACAGGTTTCTACATCTTGTTGACCAGCCACAACATGCCTACAAATAGATATGAAAAAAAAATCAAACCATAGGCGTTAGTTATTTGTCTAAAATCGACAACAAATGCATAAAGCATCAGTTAATAGAAAAAAAATACCGCCTAATGTTGCCAGACAGCACGGCCATGCTAGCCAGCACGGCTGTGGCGGCAGGTGATATGGTGTCAGTTACAGCATCAGTTAATAGCAAAAAAACCACCACCTAATGTTGCCAGACAGCACGGCCGTGGCAGAAGGTGATATGGCGTCAGTTGTTAGTAGAAAACCGACGCCGATAGTGTCCTAGATGGCACCCTTTTTGTGGCGCGAATGATTATAGTGTTGGTTTAGTTACTTATAAATGACGCCGATGGAGGCCTTGCTGGCACATTTTTTGTGGCACGAAGCATTTTGGCATCGGTTGGAAAACTGACGCCAAAAGGGTTCGACTTTTAGCGGCGCCCACATACGCGTCTCTTGGAAACTGTCGTGAAAAGGGCTTAAATAACTGACGCTAAAGGACGGATTTGTAGTAGTGGTTACGGTTTGTTACTTGATTTTGGGTGATGTCTTTCTTCTTGAGGATGGTGGTTTTCCTCATTGGTTTCTTCTGTTCTGGACGAGTTCTATACTTGATCTAAGTTTGGATTTCTCTCTCTGAAATGAGGTTTCCGAGATGATCTTCTTGGAACTATTTATAGGATTTGATGACCCTGGATCCATGATTTTTGTCCTTGATGACACTTGATCTTTTTTCTATTTGATCTTATTACGGTCGAGATAGATTTCCCTCTTGTGTTTTGGGTTGATACTTTCACCCATATGTGGTTTTGGGCCAAAACACCTATGTTTTGAGCTGGTCAAAATGTTGTCTGTGGCGATGGTCACGATGTTTCCTTATTGGGTTGTGGCATTGACTTTTGTTTGGTCGTGACATGGCTTTCCTTTGGGTCATGACGCTATGTTGCCTTAGGTCACGACGCCATGCTAGATGGTTGTAATGCTTATTTCACGATTGGTTGATATGCCTAGCTACGATGCATTGCATTCGTGACCAAAAGGTGGTGTGTCACTTTTGTAACCTGGGCAGAGGTGCATTTTGGTGGACACATCATGGTTGTGGTGGTCACGAACCATGAGTTATGGGTGGCTGCGACCCATGAGTGATTGATGGTCTTGAAACATATATAGTGGGTTGTCAACACATGTACTTATACACATAATTGACACATGTACATGAGTAATGGTTGAACCGTGTATGGTGTTATTTCGGGGGATGCCTAATCAAATTTAATCGTGATGCTTAACCTTAATGTGCTCCAAGAATGTGGGAGGTGACACAATTATGGTTTGTTATTATAATCATGTGGTAAACCTTAATCGTCTAAGTATGGAACCCTAACTCTAATTGAAGGACAATTGATGGATTTACTTCTTTTCCTTGGAATGACTATGATGTTATGATATTATATATCTTTTGGTTATGAAACCCTAACCTTCTAGGTGATATGAGTTTGAAGGTCATAGCTAGTGTATGGTATGGTAAATAGGATCTGACATAGGTTGAATGAGCTTGGTGAGGCAAGATGAGATCCTTGTAATGTAGGTTGATGTGAATGGGTCAAATAACCTGGAAGGTGCCTTGTATGTTATTTGAGTTGATAACCTCTAGAGATGTGATTGAGGGATTGATATTCTACAATGATGTGACATTGGTGATAGGCTTGTGGGGATGTGTGACAGTGATTATGGCCTTGTGAATGGCAGTGCTATAGTGTTGTGGTGTTGATGTGACTAGATCACACCTTATACATTTGATGTCATATGAAGTTGTACTATACCCTTTTTCTTGTAGAGTTTGATATGACTTTATGCGTTGTAACTTGATTGATGCTAAAAGACACTTAATTGGCATAACTAATCAAGTGAAACCTAATCATGTAGCGGTTATGTGCCATAGATCCATTTGGTCTCAGTCTTAGGACTAGATGGTAAAATGACTTCTCCTTTAGTGGGAGCTCAGAGAAATATAATGTTGAGTATATGCATTCACGTGATAGGTAGTAGGCCATACCCTAGAAGGAGTACGGCTATGGGCAGTAGCTCAGTGATGTGACTTAGTATATACTTTCAAGCGATTAGTTACGGGCCATACCTTGGAAGGAGTGTGACTTCGTGTCCAAGCTCGGTTTCACTAGCGGTGTGCCTATATACCAATGCAGGATAGGTTGTTTTGCAGATGACTCATATGTTATGTCACTATGGTGTTTCTCTCGTACTGACCAGGAGGTGTAAAGAGGTTGTGGATTCTTGCTCTTCCATGGACATTGTATGGCACTGATATTGACTAAGCAATGCCAATTGTAGTATGAGTGGTATACCTCATTTTCTCAGGGCATAATAAAATATGTAATATAGACATGTAGTGTATTTTCATAGGGATAAATGTGGATAATATTGGTTGAAGTCTTTCCTTGCTTTTGTATAGTTCAATTGATAAATGATATACATGTTCTTCATATTTCCTTCTTAAATTATTAATTGTTCTTCTGCTTAGTGATTATTTCCTAGAATTTCTTAACTTGCTTTATCAGTCTGATAGATATCATTTAAATGAATCTTCTTAACCTTCTAAGTATGCTTTATCTACTTGTTTAAGTATTTGGGCTTTAATAGACATTAGCAGAGAGTTATATCTCTCTCTGAGACATTTGGTCTCACCCCGTAGGTTTCCACATCTTTTAGGTTGTCGTGCATGACAAGGCAGTGATCGTGCATCTGAGGAAGAGCAATGACAAGAGTAGTAGTTGATCAGGTTGAAAGTATCGCTAGACTTTTGGTGTTAGAGTCCTAGATTCGTCCCTATATACTCAAGTCTTGGGGATGTTTTCGATGTGTTCATGGTTAGATTATCGTCATGAGGTTTTTGGCATGTGTGCCTTTTGTTGTACAATCTTGGTAGTTGTACATATTTATATATGAAACAAGTTCTTCACATAATAGGTTGTTGTCATGAAAGTTGGAAAAAATTATGTAAACATTTTATGATACGTGATAAGTGATCCAGGTGTCCTATTGTGGACTTATATGTGCAGGTTTTCAGTCTATTGTGCTTTTATGGAATTGGTTTTAATTTCATGTGTTTTTAGGAAATCTATTTGCTTAGTGCTAATTACACAATTAGTTTTGATTAATCTCGCTTGTTTTGGCATGGGGTGTCACAAATTCAATATCCAATCAACCTGAAACTCCAATCAGCTATAGAATCACATGATCTGATCAGTTGATTTTTTGATTTGTTGCATGAGTTGAATACATAAACACTTTAGCAATCAATTCAATTATCATTCAATATTAAAGTCCTCTTCTATGTCAAGACCTATGTGTGTGACCCTATAGGTCACATATTACGTTGGCAATGAATGTCCATAACATCTATGACATCACAAGCAAAGAGTAGTGCCTAATCACACATCAATGGTACCCAAGTAAATGAAAAGTTGGAGAACAACTTCAACCTACAATACCTGTATGGTGTTATAGTGTTTGTATAATTCCTTTGCCACTAATATCCAGATTGAACTTGAGGCAAGGAGTAGTCATCCGCTTCAACATTCAATCATGTTCCTTGAACCAGAGCAGACTGTCTGAGATATACGTAATCTCAATATCACATATTGACTCACATGTGCATGGACATGCATTTCTCAGTCTCACTAATCAAGAGGCCTATGATATCATACTCCTGTATGAGGGAGAAATCGTATCTACATCACTTACAGTTAGTCCCCATGTTTTACAATCACTCAATCATCACCTTTATAATAACCCTTATTTCAGGATTAAATTTGATGATGTCAAAGCATACCGAATGACATGTGATGAGTGTAGTGACTTTAGGTCTAAGAACCACAATCACCAATATGATATCTGACTATGACTACCATGGTAATGGCTTCCATTTCTCAGTCTCACGGTGGCTCTGCCTGATACACTAGTTGTAAAGAGTGGGATAAACCACCCTCTACTAAAATATGGTAAACATAACACCATTGGAAAGAAACATAATAAATTTTTTATGACTATATTCAATTTCATAAAAGATTGTACAAGATACATCAAAAATCTCCCTTTTAGGGTTTACATCATCATACACAACTGGGATCTAGATAGAGGGAAGTTGAGACTACTCCACTTTTGTCTCCAAGCAACATATCCATTAGCTAAGTCCAAGCCAAGCTAAGATCTGCAAGTCCTATTCATCACCTTGCTCCACATCTGGGTGGTTGGGAAGGCACCCAACAAGAGGGAAAGGAAAGACAAATATGTGTTACAAAACTATTCTAATGCAACAAGATAAGCAAAGAAAATATAAACATGATAGGCTTCATCATGTGATGAAGATATCAAGAGAATGAGGCCATATATATAAAAGAATATTTCAATAGATGCTTGCCATAAACAATATATAACCAAGGATTGCATGTATGATTAATATTGACTATCTTAACTATGTTGGGTTGAGGCACCTACTGGACCTTCAACCAAAAGGGTGAGGGGAGAGTAACACATTCCCAGTCACCTGCACATATTTCATGTGCGGGGGATAATAACACATTCCCCAGGGGAGAAATAACACATTCCCCAATTATGGGTGGTTGTACATACAAGTACCACTACACTAGTTAATTAGTCTAATAAAATCAACATGCTAAAAACTATGGCAAGTAGTAGAATCTCATATGTAGAACATGGCAGTGGGGTACCAAGACCCAAGAACAATATTCCAAACTGATTATGAGGCAAGTATAGCAATAGATTCAAGAGAGTAGAATATAAGGTGCAAATAAGCCTCATTATGGAAAACATAGGTTAAGGAACAAATAATTCCCAACTGAAGTGTATTAAGCACATACCTTATTCTTTAAAATCCTAGAATCACTTTTCATAACTTTTACATGAGATCAGATCCACTTTCCCTAATATGATCATCATATTTATGTATTAGATATATGTATATTCATTAAAGGCTTAAAACCTCAAAACCATCGACTTTTCCACAAACCATCAAATTAGACTCTGAAAACCTCACTACTGTCTTATTTACATTCTTCTTATCAAAATAACATATAGCTTTGTATATTTTCGAGATACTAACTTTTTAGGCTATTTTCCATATTTATTATTTAATTAAATCAACTCAAAAAATACATATTCGAAAACATCAGAATCAAACCACAAAAATATTTTTAATGGATAGATCTTGTTCTCCTGATTTTAAAACACTACTTATTTTTAATTGTTGACAACCGGAATAATTTATATGATTTATTTTACTTCGGGCAATAATAGCCAGCCACGTAGGCAAAACATGAGAGAGAGCTAGTGAGAGAGAGATGAAGAGAGAGCAGAGGGTGGTCCCGCGTCTCTGTGACCTGGACCCCTCCCTGCTAATGTGTGGGCCGGGGTCAGCGCTTGGTTAAAGGAAGGGAAAAGGGGAAAAGGACAAGGATGCCCCTCTCACGGATCAAAGAAAGAGGAAGGAGGAGCGGAGGGCAAAGGTGTAAAAATACAAAAAAATGGTTCATCTTCTCCAGTCCGCCCCGACAACAGGAGCAAGCGGCAAGCTACTGCTTGCTAGAATTTTGGGCGATTTTGATCTAGTACACGAAACTCGACACAAAGACATGCAACAGAAAGCCAACGAAAAACGAGATTCAACCATACCTCGAATCGAGTAGAAGGTGCACCATGGAGGAAGAGGGAGGTGCCGCAAGCTAGGTGTCTACAACGGCTAGATGCAGGTCCAAACGTCCATGAAACCCAAAATTGACAGTTTGGTTAAGTTGCTAAGATGACGGAGGACCTAGGGGTATGGTTATATATAGGCAAGGAGGCCTAAGCTAGGGATTAACTAGGTGGGAGTAGAGAGAGGCGGCGCAAGAGTTAGGTGTTTCTCGAATCATTGTCAAAACACAGAAATTTTGGGATAAAGTGGTGTAGAATTTCACAAGGAACTCGTAGTGACAAAAATCATCAAATTCTATCGAGTATATCTCCAGATAATTGGATTTGAAAACATGAAAAACAAGGAACCTATTTCCAAATCGGTTAGAGGAAGAAGACAATATGTGGACCCTCAGATCAAGGAGATTCAGCGCCAAATCACAGTTATATTTTTTATTCCTATTCAAATTTGACTAAAGTGATTTAATGTTTTTCTCTCTCCTCATTTGGAGGCCCAAATGACATCTACCATTAACCAAAATTGATACTCTAACTGATTTTGACGTGTAGAATACAAATATGGAATTAGTTTTGCCTTTTAGGGACTTTTAGTAGGTTAAATAATCCAATTCATAGTTTCTCTTTCCTCCTTCATTAATGAATCTAGGATTATCCAAAAATAACATAACTTGACCCACAAATCATATACAGTATGTTGGACACGAAGTTTGTATTATTTTCATTTTTTGAAGATATTTATTATTTTAAATAATGAGTTGAAAGTTTTGCATACTTTCTCTCTCCTAAATTTATCGTCTCATCAAATATTTTCCCAAATTGATTCAAAATTCATCCCAAAGTCTATTTTAACATGTAGAATACGAATTTGGCATTATTTTATTTTTTAAAGATTTTTTTTATTTTATTTAATTCATTTACATTTTACCACTTATTTATCATTTTAATTTATTAGAGGTATCTAGAAACTTTCTAAAATTTTAAAACTTGGCCTATAATCAATAATAAACGTGTGGAACATGATATTGGCATTACTTAATTTTTTTCAACATATATTTAATATTTTTGGTCTTTAAGTCATTTTCTCTCTCCTGAATAAAATAAAATATTTAACGTGGACCAAATTAAATACAAATTCACACATAGACTCATTTTGACATATAGATTACGAATTTGGAGTTATTTTTCCAATTTGTGGACATTAGATATTTTATTTCACCTTATTGGCTTATTTCCCATTATCTTGTAATAAAGGCTTTAATATATTTATTTATTATCCAAATTAGATGATACTTGGCCATTAAGTTTATTTTAGATCAAGGAAACGAATTTGCATATCAAAATTATCTTTATGGGTTTCCACTTATGATTTTTGAGACTATATATTCCTTATTACCTCCTTTTATCTATTATATCCCACATTATCTCCAAATATTACATTTATCATCTCCTTTGTATATATTTCGGGATTTTCTTTCCTTTTCATATTCTAAAAAGCATTAGAAAGTTATAGGACGAATTTATTTATTCTTTTTATCACTTGAGTAGACATTTTTCATATTAGACCCATTACTAAGCTTTCACTAAGGTATTTGTGCATAAACCCAAATATTGAAATAAAAGGTGAACAAATGTTCATTAAACCATTATATTCTCCACAAATTAAACAGAAAGGAAAAAGAGGATATAAATGAAAGGAAAAGATGGAAAGAGGGCCAAAAAGAAAAAAAGTCCAAAATTTGGTATGTTACACTAGTCTCTAACATGTATTTGTTTTCTTGTTTGATATTGCCATATCATGACTAGTGGGATTCTATCATCAACCAACTCACACTCTGATCTTATGTGTCATTGTTGTCTATCTACCTTCCACAATAACAACTGATCGGGGACATAATGACTATGTATATACTCTTAACATCCATAAGATCTCATTGTTCAAGTTATGTACTTCAAGACATACTTCATTGAGTAATATCAATCTTTAGACATTTATTATGTCACATAATTATCTCATAACTGAATAAAATAGAATAAATTGTAAGCTTGCCTTTTATTTATAATCAAATCATTTACATGTTATGCCATTACAATCATCATACGATTGTCTCTCTGGCATACATACCAACAAAATAACCATTCAGTGCTATCACTGGCATGTCGACAACATTCCAATATATGTTTCTACATGTCAGTACCTCACATTACCTATAACAAATTCAATAGTGTTTCTATCATTATCTATCACTTCTAGTTTCACTTTTTTCTATTTCCCTTTTGAGACACCTAAGTAATTTCTTCATAATACCCATCTTGTTTTAATGATATAAAAACCATCCTGATTTTATACTTTGGCTTAAGGTTTGTCTTTTATCAATCACCACCCTAGACTCGACTTTGACTCCTTCCAATGTCCCTAGTAAAAAGAGTATTTTGAGTAGATGTCTCTACATAGCGAGGTTGTCTGGTCTCTTCATTCAACAATTTTCATACACCAGGTCTAAGCTCAACATCCAATATGGAGCAAAGCTTCTAATAGAAATAAATAAGGTCTCAGAACTATAAAGAATCAAGTAGTTGTGATTGCAACTCATCATTAAGTGACAACCATCTTGGATAATTTATTTACCATACTATTAAAATAATTCAAGTGCACAAATATATTACCACCTTCTTTTACCTTTAAATTCACAAGCTTTTTAATCATAAAACTTTTGTTCCTTTCCATTCGCTATCATACAATGAATCGAGCTTCTTTCAAACAGAGTGGGTAGTGGTAGGCTTGTTGGCATCTCCTTGAAATAGCTCCAACACATAATTTAAATAAAAAATATCCTCCATCTTAATCTCCAATGTCATCAAGTTAGACGCTATCAACCTAACCATGTTGTTTGCTCCCTCCATCTAGTTACTTGGTATGCTCTGTTACCACTTAAAATTGAATTGCAAGTTACAAATGTATATATCTCAGCACATGTCAACAATAACAAAAGAACCTAAAAGCATGGTATAACCACACAATATCTAAAAATTTATACAATCCACAATGACATATCATGAGTGGTTTCCAACAAGTCATGAAAAATAGTCTGAAGTTTCGATCATGAGACCTTACCTGACAAGGAAATCAACCATAGCTTAGATGATATAAAGTTTTGTCTCAAGTTTTGATACAAAATTTTTGGTATACAAGATAGTTTGAAAAGATACATAGACCATACAAACTTGGGAACATCACCACACTGAGTGTTGGTATGTATGCCCAGAGGGACAATCATATGATGAGGACTGGAATGTGGCATTAGATACCTGATTTGATAATAAGAAAGGTAATTCCATCTATTATGTTCGTATTAGCATGAGATGATGATAGAGACATAGTAGACATCTGAAGAATGATGTTACTAGATGATGTATTCCTTCAAGTGTGTGACTTGAACCATGAGATCATACGAATGTTAAGAATATGTACATTTTTGTTATGTCCCTAGTATAATATTATTGTGGAAGCAAAATAGACAACAATAATACATAAGAATGGAGTGTGTGTTGACTGATGACAGACTCTCATTAGTCATGATGTGTGATATCAAGTCAAGCACACATGTACATGGCAGAAACATTATATCTAACAAACCCACCATGAGTGTAATGATCGCCATCAAACCGACAACCAAATCATTACTAATTATGCGGAATAATCATAAACAACGGATTAGCAAAAATCACAAAAATTTAAAACCATTTTTGCAAGGAGATCCTCTCCCAGAAAAATCTTACTGAAAGATCGAAAACTCATACATATCATGATTTACATTGTACAACATTGTTTTATCTCATCTCGAGGATAACATATAAAAGTTGCTCTATCAACACATATACTGAAGCAACATAAAACTTAGAGGCATACAAGCCAAAATCCTCAGATCATTCATGAAACCATTACAAACTGACTCCAAGGACCTGAGAGTACAGGGGCGACACATAGGACTTCTATTTACAACACACGATAGATAGTACACTCAACCTGAGTTGTTACTGCTGTCCTAGCTGATGATCCTCCTCTACAGAAAGGTCTCCACCGCCTCGTACACGTCCATCTAAAAATTGTGGATCCCACGGGGTGAGACAATTGTCCCAGCGAGAGATATAACTCTCTGCCAACAATGTTATTATTATAGGTAAACAGTATAAAACTGAGAAATGGTTCTTTTATATTAATAAGCAAGGTTAATCATTGTGGATAAGCAGATTAGAACATTTTCATCTTTCAAAACATTGCAACTGTCGATGATAAAGCAGTAAATCATCTATTCACTTTATAAGGAATATGAAGAACATGTGTATCATTAACCCATCATATTATACAAACATCACAAGCTTATCCTGTGATAATATCATCATGTTCCAACTTTATACCAATATTGCAAGAGTACCACTAGGTATTGGATTGTACCAATCCTATGATATTACAACCAGGTTTTGGATTGTACCAATCTTGTGATATTACAGCCAAGTATTGGATTGTACCAACCCTGTGATATTACAACTAGGTATTAGATTGTACCAATCTTGTGAGATCATAGCACATCCAGGCATTGGGTTGTACCAATCCTGTAAGAGTTTAGCCAGGCATTGGGTTGTACCAATCATGTGAGATCATAGCACAGCCAAGCATTGGATTGTACCAATCATGTGAGACCATGGCACAACCAGGCATTGGGTTGTACCAATCCTGTGAGAGTTCAGCCAGGCATTGGGTTGTACCAATCCTATGAGAGTTCATCCAGGCATTGGGTTGTACCAATCCTGTGAGATCATAGCACAGCCAGGCATTGGGTTGTACCAATCCTGTGAGATCATAGCACAACCAGGCATTGGGTTGTACCAATCATGTGAGAGTTCAGCTAGGCATTGGGTTGTACCAATCATGTGAGAGTTCAACCAAGCATTGGGTTGTACCAATCCTATGAGATCATAACACAGCTAGGCATTGGGTTGTACCAATCTTGTGAGAGTTTATCCAGGTATTGGACTATGCCAATCTTGTGAGAGTTCATCTAGGTATTGGGTTATCCCAATCCTGTGAGATCATGGTCATATTGCTAAGGATTCCATAGTAGTTGAAATACCTTTATGTTTCCCTTTCACTTTCATTATGGGACATCAATCTCTGGAACAACATCTTGTCACCTCTCACTAGGAAACAACTATTCACATGGCTCACAAGGCTATTAAACATCTTGTCATCTCTCACTAGGCAACAACTATCCACATAGCTCACAAGGCCAATAAACATCTTATCACCTCTCACTAGGCAACAACTATTCACATGGCTCACAAGGCCATTAAACATCTTATCACCTCTCACTAGGAAACAACTATTCACATGACTTACAAGCCCCATTATTAGGGTTAGGGTTTCCCTTTATAGCCGAACAGGGTTTCAAGTTCATATTATTAATCCAAACCCTAATTCATTGCTCTACACATCTAGGAGCATACATCGATATCATAAGTATTCAATCATACTTATTTATTCTCATCATTTATCATTAAATGATTATCAGCACAAAGTATGAGTTTTTCTCTCATCCTCACTAGGATATTGATTACATCATACTCTTGGTTCAATCCTCCTTTTTTAGGAATAGTAGTTCATCATTTACAATTCACATAATCTTTTGTATTGTAATTAACATAACATGCAACATATGTCACTCAATCAATCACATATGATTGAAGTGTCCCTTCCATATTGGGCATCAAGGTGTGTGTATGTTAACATATTATCCTTTAAGATACATTCTTATTTCTTGTAGTGTATCCATATCGGGGATGTGGTATAGCCACATCACCATGTCATGTTTTAGGGTATATCCCCTAATCATCATGTCGTGTACCCATATCAAATTGACAATCACTTAGTTCTCATCATCTCAAGATAACTTCATATCGGGTATGAGCTAGTTGCTTGACCCCATATTAGGTATAAGCTATGTGCTTGGTGCCATATCGTGCACAAGATGTGCACCATATCGGACATGGAGTGTATGCCTCATCGTGTATTGTTTAAGTGGTATATGTACAAGATACCATATCAGTTTCCTATCCAACATTATCATATCGGGTCATCTTGTTGGGTAACAAATCGGGTTACCATGTCAGATAGACCCTTAGGCTCACAACCCATTCATACCTTCAAGGATTAGCCCTATCATATAGTTATATGACAAGCTAGTGTCTAATTGAATTCTCTTATCCCAATTGTTTGTATGCTTGAACCCGATATCACTTTATAAAGTGATACTATCTTCTTCAAGATCTAGACCTTCATTTTAATTTTTCTAGTTTATAAATAATAGGTCTATGAAATTCTTAGAACTCATGGATTCTTCATGTATTCAATAAAAACTCAGAATTGAAAGTAAATCATCTTGTATAGCAAGTTAGGTGGTAAATAATAACATGATTGGGTTCAAGTTATATAACCCACTTTAGAAACAAGTTCAAAGCTCCAAGCTCCAAAGCTTTACATTCCTAAGGTTGAAGATATATTTCTTCCAGGTCCAAGGCTCATTAAAAACTCCTCCATAGACAAGAAATCACCATAGTTAAGCACTTTGGTGAAGAAGGAAAGAGAGGAATATCCATAACCTGATATCCTACTTCATCCAAGGTTGAAGATGACCAAAGCCTTACCTTAAGCTTGTTGCTCGAGTTCTCCTTGCTCCTTGATCTACTTTTCATGATATCTAAGGTTCTATGCACGATATCTCCAAGGAAGATGGTTATGGGGCTCGTAAACTTCCATAAGTATGTGGAAGGTGAAGTATATATACTTGGGTTCATGAGATAAGGTGTATAAGAGGTGTCTTCACCTTATGCTACTAGATGACATGTGGTCGTGCATGGTTGACAAATGGCCATGCATGTACACATACATATCTTTCTATGCAACAGTCTTGAGGATAAGCTAGAGACAATATCTTGGCCATCCTTTATCTTATTGGATAAGTTTCCTGATCTTTATCTCATCTGTAAGGCAATCTGATACACTTTTTGCAAGGAACTTGCAACTCATCATGGGCCACTCCCTTGAGGTGCCTTACCTGTCATGGCTTTACCAAGGCTCAAAAAACCTATAGGATACTTTTACTATGTCTCCTTGGCCGATAGGACTCCTATATCAAGTCCATAACTCATTACAACACATATAAGGCTTCACCTTCAATTCTTTCTTGGTCTATTCATCACCAAGAGTATAATCACTCAAAGGTGATTTCAAACATGGCACCCCCTTCTTTCTCTCTCCTATAAATGATACATAGAGTAAGTAGGGACACTCTAGAGGTGATAATCTTGCATTTCAACCCCATATATTGAAAAAATTACAAATTGTACCAAAATTGGTGCACAGTACTAGCATTGTTCAAACAAGTTATATCTTCGGATTTAGGCTTTCCACAAGCCACAAATTAGCATCATTCTCTCTCTTATGATACTAAAACACTTAGAATACATTCAACATGTGACATATTGCAATGTAACCCCTCAGCTTGGGCAAATTGCACTTTGGTCCAAAACAAAGGAACATTGCTCAAACAACATTCAATCAGGACCAAATTTGAAACATAAGTGTGTCACATGATAACAAAACTCCTTAGAGGATTATATTAAATTTCTAAGAAACTAACTTAGCCAAAACAAATAGGGTTACCTCATAACCCAGGTCAGGGGTATTACAATGAGAGTGATACATGGAGACCGTGGAATGGTAGCTAGAATCAGCTCTCATAGTGATAATGGTGATTGTGGTTCTTAGACCTGAAGTCACTACTTTAATCACATGTCATTCTTGTACTTTGACATAATCAACCATGATCCTGAATAAGGGTTGCTATGAAGGTGGTGCTTGGGTGCACTTTGACACATGGAGATAGAGTGTGAGTGATGTAGATGGGGTTTTTCCCTCCTACATGAGATTGATATCCAGGACATCTTTATAAGCAACATTGAGAAATGTATGGCCATACTCATTTGAGTCATTATGTGATATATGAGCTCATGTACATCACATACAATCTACTCTAGTTCAAGGAAAATGGATTGAACATTGAGAGGATGACGATTCCATGCCTCCAGTTCAATCCAAATACCAGAGACAAAGGAACTATACGATCACGGTAACATTGATCATCGATTGTAGGTTGAAGTTGTTCTCCAACTTTTTAAATTACTTGGGTAGCAATAATGTGGTGCTAGATACCACTCATTGCTTGTGATACCATAAGTTGGTTATGAGCATTCACTGATAATGTTATTTTGGATCTATTGGGTAACACACATATGATACACTTGGAATATGAGTATATTCATGAATGATGTTTAACATGAATACTAAAAGTGTTTAGGTATTCAATTTAATAACTAAAGTTCAAAGTTGACTGACTAGACTCTAAATCAACCGGTTCGAGTGTTGAACCCATCCGTTGGAGTGTCATATCAATTTGAATCTACATTGGCTGATCAATGGTTGAACCTTAGTGTGAAATGACCGGTTCACAGGTCCCAACCGACCAGTTTATGGGATGAATTTCCCAATTCAATGGTCAATTTGATTGGGTCAAGAATTGGTGTTGACTTCATGTTGTGCATTAATTGTACATTGAATACCAATGTCATTCAGAATAGGAAGCTACACGAACTGACCAATTCACACACAAATCGACCAGTTTGGTATGCATACCGACTGATTTTTCCATGCGTAGGTTTTAGAAAATTTATGAACCTGACTCTTTTGACTCCCGCACAGACTAGGAACCTTGAACCTAGCCTCTCAAATAAATAGAGGGGTATGTAGAGCTTCTCAACACAAAATAGTTGCTCTAACAGTTATTGTCCTCTCTGGTTGTGGTAAATAATAGAGAGACCAAGCAAGTCCTACCCGATAAAGGGAGGGTTAGCAAGGGAGAGACAATTGTGGTAGAGTGTATCAACTCTAGAAGGTTGGCATTCAAAAGGGACAACTCCTCCCTATTTGCTCTAGTAGTGTAATGTGGAGTTTCTGGTGGTCAACGTGGACTTCTCTAGAGGTGGAAGGCTTCTTCCGGTAGGAGAACTCAGTCAACCACCATCTGTGGTGGCTAGACCAGGAGGTTGTTGCTGACGACTTTTTGAGTGCCGCTAAAGAAGAAGCATGTTGCTTCCTGAAGAAGAAGCTCACTGCTTCTTGAAGAAGAAGTATGTACTTCATCAAGAGTTGTCATTGGACTTGCTCCATGATCAGGTACACCACTTATTACCTTCCTTTCTAGATATATTGTTGTTGACATGATCTTGTTGTTAAGGAGAATCAAGTTTGAAAATGTTATTTTTGCTGTCTTATCTGTAACCCAATTTTCCAACACTGAGACCTCCCAAAAAGTACCCTCTTTTAGAGAATACTAGGGGTAGAGCACAAAAATAGAGTGCAACAAAGAAATTGGAGTTGTGTAGTCCTTGGTTCCTTTTCTATTCCTTCCTTTGTTTTTCCTTTTCTATCTTATTTTTCCTTCCCATTGAATCACACAAATTAATAGACAAATTGGTAGGTTTGGTTGTTCTATATTCTGTGTGCGGCTATATCACTCACTAATAGGAAATAGGGTACGGATACACTCACTAATGGCGCTGCTGCTAGCCCTAGCCAACCTCAACCGTCATTCTGATTCAATATAGGTTGCAACATAGTTCAAAATAAAACATCTACTATGTAATTGATGTAATCCATTGTCAATGTAAAACAATTTATCAAATAGAGGACAAATATGGATGACATAACATGTACATTAAAACTCTCCAAATGTTATCGTCTACATAACAAAAATACTTAGGAACATATATATGGTATGACTATATATTGAAACTAGTGAAATATTCTCATTTGCATCATAAAATCACATGGTTGGGATCAAGAACATGTAAATATAATGAACTAATTCAGGTTAAAATCTAAACTCGGATTATTTTTTCATGAAATATCACTTCAATCACTATTACATCATGATGAGTGGGAGAAACAAACAAGCTGCTTCACTGATACTTTCAGGATGATAGAACTGATCTTCTCAAGCACAACATCTGTGTATTCGAGGTTTGTAATGTTAATATGGATAACTTTTTTAACCCTCTTGAGAAGCTCTGTAACCTCTTGTGTTAAGAATACAAAAGTAACAAGCCCAAATGGTATGAAAATGTGATGATTATCTATACATGCCTCTTATGCTTGGCCACTCCAGCTAAGGCAGTTGTGGGGCAGCCTATCTTATAGTAAAGGCCCCACCCCTCAAGCCTATAAGTAGAAAACCCCTATCCAATCCACTCACACATGCTTCCCTCCAATCTATCTAAACTACAAGACATCATTTAGTCCATGTTTCGATCGCCCCTCATGTGGATCAATCAAAAAGTATATAGATATCTCTTTCTTAGCATAAACGTTTGTGTCTCTGAGTACATCATAGATGAAACCCTCAAAAAGACCATGTTTGTGCTTGAAATCTGAGAGCTCCCTATACTGAATCGCATTTTTCTTTAAAAGTGTCAAAGCAAGATTTGTTACAAATTAGGGCATACTTCATCAATTGAAGACAAAAAAGTCATAAATGGACAGGACAATACTCAATGGTGAAAGATCCAACCCTAACCCATCTATAGGAATAGCAAGAACAATATTATGAGCTTGATCAGTTTTTCAGGCATCTAAAAGCTGTTTTTTGTGTTTTTTCTCTAAAGACCGTGTCAGAATTAACTTCCACGTTTTCTACAATTTTCATCAAAGAGTGTTGGATTTTAGGGAGGGCGACGTTCTTGTTAGTAAAATTAGTCAGATTGAAAATTGGAATTCTGACTAGTTGATAGTCTGAAAATCCCAAACACAGTCAAAAACTCAAATTCCATATGAGAAACCATGTTTCCTCACAAGATATGATCCTAATACAGCTAAGATTAAAAACATTTTGTGATCAAACTTAGTTTTTTTGGTTGAGAATGTGAATACCGTAGAAAAAAGGTTGAGAATTCGAATATACTCGGTTCCTAACTACATCCTACAGCTGAAAACAAAGGCCAACGGAAAAAGGAAGAGACAGGAGGAATAGGGGATCCCACTTCATGCATTCCGCGATCAGGAAAAATCAATTGCTCAATTCATGGACTTGGCACACCTTTGTACAAAACTGAAGAAACTAAACTAAATGTATACAACTCTAATCAAATTACATCAGTCTGTGGCAAGGAAGCAAATTCGAATCGCGGTTGGAGGGGTGGTCAATTAGAGATCATACAGGTGAGCTCGGCTATCGCCATCGCATCGTCCTAGGAGCACAGATCGAGCAAGCAACCTGACTCATCTTACTACCTAGTTCGCCATCAGCGTTACATGACTGGAGGAGCGTTTGATGAACTCCAAGCAATCGGCTATGGCCTCCGCGTACAACGGGGACCGAGTGTAGTTCCTCACGCTGTAGCTGGAGCTGTAGTTTTCACGTTGGCTCTGGTACTGCTGGTCTGCCGCAGGCACAAGGCTCCTGCCGCTGCTACTTCTACTGCATCGCGGACTACTACTACCTCCGATGCCGCCGCAGGTGCCCCTCAGGCGTTTCCCGATGGATTCAAAGCGGCGTACCAGGAAGCGGACGACTTTCAGGAGCCTAACCCGCAAACGGCGGCAGTCCAGCCGCCCGTGGTTCATCCGGAACCCACTCTTGGACCGGCGGTACCGCACGTTTGCCGGGACGGAGTCATAGCCGGAGTAGGGGTTGCAGTACCTGACGAAGAGCGGGGAGTAGCTGGTTATGCTGGTGGCGCTGGGTCGACTGGTCGGTGTAATTAATTGGTGGAGGTAGCTGGTTCTTAGAAAGAAAAAGGGTGCAGAGCAGCAGCAGAACAGTTGCTTGGTTATGCAGCTTGTGATTGCGCAGACCGGCCTATGCCAATGCCTGCTCAAGCCCCACGGCATTTTATAGGGGGACGGGGCGAGACGCAACGAGAAACCAGACTACAAACGCTCCGGAGGACGAAAGTGCGGGGGGTCCAAATCGTCTGTCCCCGTACAGTGTCTCTGGCGTGTCACCCTTCATCACCTCTGTAAATACGCCCATTTATTTTTTTTAAGGGGTGGTTTTTGATTGTTGAATGGTTGGGATCATGGGCGTAGCCAGAGGGGGGCTGCCGGGGCTCAAGCCCCCCTCTAAAAAATATTTTTATTATTATTATGATACCATGTAAAGATTTGTATTTTGTTAAAAAAATTATTACACCGTACAAAATGCAACTTTTAATTTTATGATATTAGTCAATCCTATCATACTTCTTTGTATGTACTACTTAATGGTTAAACTTAATATATTTGTGGATTGTGTGTCTTATATACTCACAAATTATAAAATTTACCGTCCTAATATGTATGTCATCAGTTATGAGTTTAAGAAATCATATATTTAGTTTCTATCATATTAAAATTTTCTAAATAGTTTCATATTAATTGTGGTAAAACTTACACAAATTGTCTCCACTGCTTGAATGTCAATCTCTATAAGACTAGGGGGTATGTACCCTTAAAAAATAAAAATAGTTATACAAAATAAAGTTTATAAAAATATATCATGCATCATGTTGAACTATGAACTGAAATTTGATGTAATATAGTTGACTTATTAATTAACAAATATTATTAGCTATAAATTGAGTAAGTTCACTCAATTATAATTATACACTATTGGGAAAAATAATAATCATACATGCACAACTATCACCTTCTATTTATATATTTTTCTTTCAAACTTCTAATAATCAATCACTTTCAAATTAAGAAAAGTTCTATATTACTATATAGAAATAGATCCAAATAATATTTATTATTACATGGTATTTCACAAACTTTTTTAGTTACATAAGATTTAGATATTATAAGTTTTAAGACAAATAATAATTATTACAAATTTACAAGAACTTGAGAAGATAATGACAATATTTCTATCTATAAAAGAAAAGAAGATGATTGAATTGGTATAAGGTAAAAAAAGAGTAGAGAAAAATATATAAATCGTGAGGTAAGAAGGAGAAGAAAATGTGAGAAAATCCAAGTAGTAAATATAACTTTAATCAAATGGAGAGAGAAAAATGAGGATGATATGTAGAATGGAAGTTAATAAAAATATATAATTTTTCCTTTCATATATCTCTTCTTCAACTTTTAAATAAAAAATACGCATGGATCTTTCCTCTTCATTATCTTCACTTTTTATTTCCCAATGTGATTCTCCATCATATGTTGTTAATACAATCACATTAAATATTTTCCTTCTTCTTTCTTTCTGAAGTTTCCTTCAACTGATCATTGTGTCAAGATCTTATAATATACCAAGTACATTATATTTATATCCTTTATAGTATTAGATTTGACTGCTATAATGTTTTGGGTCTTCCAAGTATGACATCATCCACTAAATGATGTCATATTATATTTTAGTGTTTGTTCTCCACTTAAAAGATGATTTTGTTCCCATTTTTAATATAACTTTTATTTTTCTTACGCATTGCCAATTGTATGCACATTGCACTGATCAAGTGATCATGAATTATGATTATATTGATGATCATCTAGTTGTTTAATCTGAAAGACATGTCAAAATATGTGTTAGCTATGATCTTATACATTTAAACAAATTTATTATTTTGAATAGTGAATTTATCATTTTATTTATGTTAGATTTTTTAACCAATAGCTTATTTTATATGTTGGAGACAATGAGACACTTATTAGGTGTAATTTTCTTTTTATTGTACTCATCGTCACTACTATCCGCCTGTTGGGATCAAAGGAGACACCGTCTCTGGGGACAGGAGATTTGGAGCGGAGTTGCGGGTGTGTAGAAATATTGGCTAGCCAGCGAACTTACGATGTCTATGAAAAATGGTCATAAGTGGTGAATCATTGTATCAGGATGATCATTCTAAGCACGTGATTTACAACCAAAAATGGCACTCATGTATTTTGATAAACACTACAAATGGTAAGAAAGTTATGTCATTTATATTTACATAGAAGGTCATATGGATTTATCAAGCACACATGTACCATAGTTTTTTAGAACATATTTGCTAAAAGTTCATCATATTTACATATTGCATTGTACTAACATGATGAAATCTAGTTCTTTCCCTCTTCTTGGATTTTCAAAATCTTCAATTGCACAACGCTTTTGTATTTCTGATCAAGTTGTACTTGGAATAGGAGATGCATCGTAGCGAGATTGTCTTGCCATGTCTTGATAAGGTCTAGTTGTTCCTGCACATTGTGATTGTATTAGTATTATAGATATATTTCATACAAAAGTAAAAATGATATTTTGGTAATTCTTACCATGGGATTCAATGTCATTAAAACATCGGGATCGCATGAGAGAAGATTTTCTACTTGTTTTCCAAATAGTGTACAATGTGTGACATCAGTAGTATCTTCTAACTGGATTCTAAGAATACACCTGAAATGTAATTTTAATAATAATTTAAATGATGAAAAATGAGTATTAATAAATAAAGGAATTTAGAAGTGTGCTTACCATGGTTTTGCGGTAGTTTCTTTGTAGCAATATTGACAGAAGTAATTCATACCGAATGCATTATTAGTTTTCTTGTGACACTTGTTGCAAGCCATGTACCAAAGTTCTTGTTGGTTGGAAATGATAATTTTTGTTGGCTTTATTATATATAGTATTTCCTGTATAAATATGAGTTAGTCTCATATGAATATATATATATATATATATATATATATATATATATATATATATATATATATATATATATATATATATATATATATATATATATATATATTATACATATATATAAGGTGAAACAATGTACCAGATTTGTGGAGGCTAAAACCTCTGCAATGGTAGTTGTTAGATTCATTTTCTTATGATACTGGATTATAGCATCTTCAACTACATCAGAGTGAGCCACTTTCCTGTATAAAATGATATATATGAAAAAGTATTCATTTATTCTTAAAAAAAGTAATATTTACCATTCTTTGAGTTCCTTGACTTCAAGTATTTCTGGATTTATCAACATCTTAGTTTCTCTATCAGTTGATAGCGTTCATTTTCCTATGTGTCAAAAAATGGGAAAAATATAAGCCACAATTGAATGATAACATTTCATGAAGGTAGTGACAATTACCATAAACATTTTTTGCAATAATCCTTTTTGCTGTGATGATCGGCCTATGATGTAGAACTTTTAGTATTCTTTCACAGTGGTCAGTCATAAAATTTCCCCATGTTGATAAGGTGATAATATGTAAACTATAAATATATTGAAGATAACAATCAAATTATTCTATCTACATGAACTTTGAAGGATTATATATTTGAACACTCATGAAGAATCAGTTAAGAGAAGGTCTCGAAAGGCCACATCTGATTGATCTCTTTTCCTTTTTGTTTCTTGTTTTGGAAGGACATCTATCACTATTGCTATTAAATTTGTGTATGTTTTTCATATGTGTGTCAGTTTACTATCTGAGATAAGTCATTTCAGTAGAATGAAAAATTTGTAATAAAAATGTACCTATTTCTGGTGGTATTGTCTGCAATTGAACGAAATCTTGCAGAGGAAAAAGATCAAACTTGATAGATTCTTCATATGTTATAGCATTTTCTACTTTTTCAATGATGGTGAATATTTTAATGATCATCTGACATCTATGATCATTTGGGTTTCCAGAATAGTACTGCATTTTTAGAGGTGACAATGTAGCTCTCGATATATAGTAGGTATTGTTCAACATTATTGTATCTTTGAATTTTTCAATATCATCGTTGAACATCACCGCTTGCATTTTCATTCCCTACGAAAATATTTGATATACAATCAGTACTTTGAAAATATAGTTATAGTAATGATATTTTTTTAAAAATTATTGTACCTTTTTATCCATAAAGCATAATCTTCTATATGAATGTTTTCCATCTTTTGATGTTGTAGGACTTGTCATATCAGTCACCTTCACCTTCACTGTCCAAAGTGGAAGACTTTCATGGACTTCATGCAACAATTTGTATGATCTTTCCATCTTCTCTGCAAAACATTGAAAAGACAGATTAATGTTATTGTTATGAAAAATATGATTATACATTGATGATCATCATGTTAGAATCGTACAATGGTTTATGAAATATCTTTGTCTAAACTATTCCAGCAGCTGATAATATTTCAGTGTAGACTATATTTCTAGTTGATGTGTTGCCTTTCTGTTCCATGGAAGATGGCTTGATAAGAACTTTGACATCTCTTGGAGATTTTACCCTAGATAGAGCCAAATACAATTGTCCATGTGAGAATACAGGCTGAGGTAAATATATCCCAATTTTATCTAGAGTTTGTCCCTGTGCCTTGTTGATTGTCATTGCAAAACATAATCGGATTGGAAACTGTAGTCTCTTAAAAGCAAATGGCAACTTTTCATGATCTTTTGGCATCAATGGAATTCTTGGGATGAATACTCTTTGTCCTTTTTTGTGTCTGATTGATATTTCAGCATCAATAACATTTTTGTTAAAGTTTCTACAAATAAGTCTTGTGCCATTACAAAGACCAAAAAATGGATCGATATTTCTAAGTAGCATTATTGGGCAGTTTCTTTTCAGAACCAATTTGTGAGGTAGAAGGCCAGAAGGAGTCAAAGAATTCAGAAATTCTTCTTCTTGAAACTGATTTGTCTCATCAATTGCAGAATCAAAGCTGAAGTATTCTTTCTTATCTCCTGGAAACTTTTCAATAAGCAATTCATTGATTTCATCAACAAATTCATTTTTTGTGGTTAAAATAGCATGATTTGAAAGGGAGTAGATGTTATCATCATCAACTGTAAGTTTGGGAAAAATTGCATGTATCAATCCATGCTTAGATGATGTATCATCTACAAATGGGATCACCATAGATGTAGGAATTTGGATCTGATCCCCAACTGTGGTTTCCTCTGTACCATTTCCGATAGAGAGTAAGTATGTGCTAAAAGAAGGGTTTCACATGGTTCTCATATTTTGTCTCAATTGCAACCTTTCGACGTGTTTCCATAGATATGATTTTACAAAGCTTGCATTGATTGTTTTCTCTTTCCCTCCTTGTGGCACAATGGGAAGTATTTGTCTGAAGTCACCACCAAATACGACAATTTTTCCTCCAAAAATGAAGTGTTGTTTGTCATATCTTGTATCAAAAGATATAATGATTCAATTGCTTATTTTTTTGCCATAGATATTTCATCCCACAATATAATTTTAGTTCTTCGAATGAGCTCACCCAAACTACTCTACTTTGATATATTGCATACTTTTTGTACTTCACTATTTAATGGTATCTTAAACCTTGAGTGTGCAGTTCGACCAAAAGGTAATAAAGATGCCGCAACTCCAGAGGATGCAGTAGCAAGTGCTATTTGACCAGATGATCTTACTTGAGCAAGTAAAGCACGGTATAAAAATGTTTTACCTGTTCCTCCTGGACCATTAATAAAAAATATGCCATGTTTTCCACTATCTAGTCGATTGATAATAGTTGTAAAAGCATAGCTCTGCTCACAATTAAGTTTTGAAATCGTCAACATCTCATTGTAATCTACAATGATTTTCAACTCTTCTTCGACTTCTTTGAATAGTTTCTGGTGTTCATTTTGAACAACTGATGGCAAGTTGAAGTCAGATAAACTTTTTCCCATCGAATCTAAGCACATACTAATTTTCTCTAGAGTATGATTATAGGCACGTGCCCAATCATCCTTTTCTCTATTATAGAAATCTTCACTCATATGATTCTTGAATTTGTGCCACAGGTTTATAGGGCTTATAGATGCACAATAGACCATTAGAAAACAGTTGTCGAAGACCAGATGGCATTTGGAATATCAGAGCTTCATCAAGACATTCTTCAATGTTCCTATCAGTTCGTAACAAACCTAATTTTTCCACTGCCTCTTGGAATGTACTATATCAAGTTCCACTCACATTTCTCAAATTATCAAAAGATTTTGCACCTCTGACATGATTTAATAGGCATCGTAGATAGTAACGCTCACCTTCAATAGGCTTTGCAAATACAACTCTTCCAATAGAAGTTCCTTGTTTTCTTCTATTCCAGCATTTAGAATGTTTATCCCATACATTCTGCTCTGGAAATTCTTTATATAGATATTTTCGAGCTTCTTCATCAATACAATTTTTCATAAAATATTCTGTAAGCATAGTTCTTGAAAAGTTGTCACTTTGTATGATAGATGACAAATCTTGGTTTTCATGGAATGTAATAGTGTGTTTGTCTTGAAGATGAAGTTGTAGAGGTGTGACTGATGGATGCATTTCATTCATCGGAAATTGATAAATTCTCCATGCAGCTTCTTGTGGTGATACCCATCGTGCAGATACAAATTGTGCAATTTCATCATGTATATTTTGTAATTTTTTTCATCCACTTGAAAAAATAGTCAGTCATGACCTTTGTATATGTACTTGTATAAGTACTTCACAACTTTAATAGAAGAACATACTTCTATATTTATGTGGCAGTTATATTTAGCTAATAAATAAGCATTGTATGGGACAATCCAACGATTATCGATTATGTTAGAACCAACTCTATTTTGATGATCTGTATGTCTTCGTCGATACAAAGGGTAGGAATTTTTTGCCTGAGTTGTTATAGAGCAGAATTCTTTTGGATAATGCTTCTTGCATTTTCCATTCTCCATGCATACACTGCTTGGATTGAGTTTTCCACATGGGCCATGAACCATATGTTTCAAAACCATAGCATGAAGATGCGAGTTACACTCCATATCTGGTATCTCAGTAGATACATATTGGTCATATATATCAGGAGTTGTTATCTTCTGACTTTTTTTCAATATGAGAAGGAAATGTGCATGCGGAAGTCCCCTCTTTTGATATTCTATCACATAAAAATAAGCGATCACACGTCCAAATATATCTCTTTTAAATAGATCAATTTTTAACTCTTCTAACTTTGCTTTGAAGACTCTAGAAAGTAAATCTGGCCTATTTTGTCCCTCTTCAAATGGTAACAATTCTTTTTTTATTTCAAACCATGATGGATTGCATGTAAAAGTCAGAAAGATATCAGGTTTTCCGTATCTTTGTACTAATGCCATTGCAACAAGATAATGTTGCCTCATATCTCTAGGACCACCAATAAAAGAGGTGGGAAGGATAACTCTTTTCCCAACCTTGTTACCATCATTTTGTCCTTGATTAATGCTGTCAAGAATTCCTTGATAGAGATCTGCCCAGATCTTATGTTGGTCTCTTCTAATATAGTCCAACCGACTACTCTCAAGTTTAATATACATATCAACAATGTATTGTTGCACAAGTCTTCCAGAATGCAATAGAATTGATTTGTCATTTGTTCTAATTTGTAGCTTGTAGCAGTAGTATTCACGACATGAGATTGTTTTTCTCCGCTTTTGCTTGTTTTCTAGAACTAAAAACATATCAAAAACTCACATTTAATAAAAATATAACATGTTATAAGTAAATATATCACATATATAATACAATACCTCTTTTCTCTTGCAGAAAAAGTTCAGAGATATCTTGAAATGATGATAGATCATGCAATGAATCACTGATCATCCATAGTCCAGTTGTTTTATCTGTTCTAGAAATGCCTTGATGCTAACCAATCTCCCCATATGGAAATAATAATGGGTATTGCAAAGGATCATAGAATCCATAGTAATAATTGACACAATGGATACTACCGATGTAAGTGTAAATACGGATATCTCGATGGAAATTTATGTCACCACTATTCTCATCTTCATTTTCAATCCAAATTGCTGCCACTTGTGAAGACGTCGGTGCATTCTGGACTCCTTGGTGAACATTCAGGCTAGACTTAAAAAAGATCTGAGCATTTTCAAAGCTATCTAAGTCCTTTAGACTTCGGAAAAATTTTGAGTATGGATTTTCCTGTAGTGCACCAATCAATTTCTTGATTACATCCTCTTTTAATCTAGAAGATTGGTGTAATCTATTTTCTATCTCATGATCAGTGTCATAAAAGTATAGTTGCAAATGTGATGGATGTTCATTTTCAGGTACTATCTCATTTATAAAATGATATATCTGGCCGTGTACCTTGAAAGTATATATTCCTTTATTTCTCTTTGATAGATTTTTATCCTCGTGGACACCCATTGATGTAAAGGCAAAAGTATTGTTGTACGTTCTTATACATTTCCTAAAGTGAATAGCCTCTTTCTCTGATGAAGTATACAAATGACGCAATTCTGATGGGGTATCATTTGTTGGTAGAACAATTTCCCCATCATAGCAACAAAATGTTCTCACTTCATATGGAAATCTTTTCGCATGACAACAATTGCAGTTTGTGCAGTTGGGAAGTACATATGGTTGAGTAGGTACTTGTAAATCATTTACAAAACTTTTGACCATGTGTTCACCTCTTTTCTTCATTTGTGATGAGGAAGTTTTTGATGAAGAGCCAACCTCCCATTCAGGTGAAGTGTCAGATTGTAAGATCTGGTTGTCTATATCTTTGAAATTTTGATTTTGTTTGTCAAGTTTTCTCTTTGCATAGTTTTCTCTACTTTTTTCACGCCTAGCTATCTTCTTATCCTTAGATAGGTTAGCATAAATTTCTCTCTGTCTTTTTTCGTATTAGTGACTTCTTCTCCTCTGGTAGATGAGAATATTTCATCCTATATATAATGTAACAAACAATTATGAAATACTAATAAAAGAAATTTACCATAACAATATTACTTTGTTATGATAAAAAAATGAACTATATGCATACTATGTCATACACATATGGAGTACTCACATCAAAAATATACAGATAAAAGTTTTATGTTTTGTACATACACAATAATATACACGATAGAACTCTAACTATTAGCTAATACAGTATAAACCCTAAAACATCCCATGAGTTGTCATGCTTTGTAGTCATCATCTTCGATCAACTTTGATATCTTTGGTGAAATCATGGAAAAGTTATCAACTACTTCTTCTTTATATTTTAGTTTGTAATATAGGTCCTTTGCTTCTTTTAACTCCTTCTCAAGCTGAAATAACTTTTTTCTTTTTTCCAATTGCTTCATTCTTCGATATTCATCGATAGGGATCCTCCCTTTTCCTTTTACATATTTCGTCATAACTACTTTGCTGAAGTATGTTTTAACCATTATAGCCTACAAAAAATGATATGATTAGGTCGTATATAATCCAAGTTTATAAGTAAAAATTTATTTTAAATAAAATTAACTAATTTATATAGTTCAATTTTAAGAGATAATATTTCTTTTTGACATTTTCATAACTTCTATTACGTACATACATACAAATTATGTGAACATTGGACTACAATATTAGAGGATCAATTGTACTCTGAAAAAATTAAAAAAATTCTTAGATGTTTATGTTTAAGCATATAACTAATTCTCAAAATTTTACATTAATCAAAATAGGCATGACCTAACTATGGACGAATAGTTCTAGAATATGAAATACATTACTATGTTGGATCTTCAGAGTCAATCTTTGCATATTATCAAGAGCATCACATGTGTTGTAACGTTCTGTATAATCTAGCCTTTTTTATAACTGAAAACTTTATAGAAGAATGGTGAGTAATGCATGTTTTGAATGAACTTACAAATATTATAATGGTCTGATCGAATACAATATGTTATTTTTGTGAATTTCTCTATTTGTAAGATATGAGCATAGATGGCTATGCTATGTATGCCTATTATTCACTACACTACCAGTTTGTGATGTGTGGTCTGTAACACGTATATTTGTTTGACCCTGATGAGCATGGACATAGCAACCACATCTAAAAGTGAACACAAGTACTACACATCATCATGACGCCATCCATAAAACAATCACGTCTATGTATATAGAAAATATAATCATAAAATAATATTGTATGAAATTAGCAGCACGCAAAGTAAAAATGACCATATAGATGACATATGCCCCGGTGTCTTTATGGTGCGTTTCTGCATAATGACGCCTTTGTGTCCAAACAGAAAATTTATAAATTGTGTTCATTTATGTTAGCTTCCTTTAAGGCTCTGATTGGTTTGTTGTAATTGGTCCGGAAAACTTATGAACTGAAGTTCCTAAAGTAGTTTTTCATGATTGGTTTAAAGTAAGTGCTGGAAGTCGAGTTCTGTGACTTCTGGTGAGTTACAGAGTTATATACAAAACAGAGTTCCCGAGTTCCCTCTTAAAACGAGAGGAAAATGAGTTCCGGAATAGTTAACAACATTTCCTATATAATTATATTTTTCATTCTTCATAAATGACACATGTAAAATATTTATGACGAGACACCATATAAAATATTTTACACTACAACTACCATTATCACTGTGTCTACAAAATAAAAAATATAAAAACACTATGAAAAATAACCAGACCACTATGAAAAAAAATCAGACTGCACCATGTGACAAAAAATAAATTTTCTAGTATTTTTTATATTCATGTTTAAATAATATGATGTGAACATGATAATAAACTATAATCATACGTGAAGAATATAGTAAAAATTAATGTTGTACATATTGTTAAATAATTTTAAACCAAAACTTATATTTACATACGTATAAAATGTACATATCATTACAATAGTTTATACATACAAAGTGAAATAAAAATATTATAATGTAATTTGAACCACAATATACCATATTAAAATATTTTTAAAGGAGCAACATCCACATCATGACCGCTTGTTGAGATTATTATGTTAAAAATATATTAATTCGTAGGCACAGATATGATTCTTTTTTTACTTTTTTCGTCCTCTATTTTTAAGGGAGCAACATCCGCATTATGACTGCTTGCTGAGATTATTATTTCAAAAATATATTAATTAGTAGACATAGATATGATTCTTTTTTATTTCTTTACCGTCCTTATTTTTTATATATCACAAAGTAAAACTAATATTTTTTTAATTGATTTCCATATTTACACTAATGACAAACCAATCACATAGAAGTGAATGGAACTTAACTATCAGAAACGGAACTAGAATTTCTAGAAAATGAGTTCCACAAAACTTATGACTTCCACTAAACCAATCGGAGCCTTAAATGTCTTTGAAAGCTAGGCCAGCAAATTATGTCACTGATCCACAGAAAAGCATACGACCTGCATGCATGAAGTTTAGTAGGGGCACGCATGGATGAAGTTTGGTAGGGGCAGGGCGAGCATTCTGGCAAAAGTTCAATTTGGAAGAAACATCCAACTACACACTACCCAGGACCACAACCTCCTCCGAATACAGGCATACATGCAGAGGTATATTAACTACAAGGAAATGATAAGACAACCAAAAAGTATCCACCAATGGCAACCAACCCTGACTGGACATTAATGTTTGCCGCTAAGCTGAATATAATCAGTCACACACAACGCCTGGTTATTGGGTGCCAAGGCATGTGCTAGACGAAAGCCACTACCACCCTTCATCTAATCAAGGAGTCCCTGGCGTAGTACGCCAATTACATGGGTGGGAACAGTCACATTTACAGGGTACATGGAAAAAGTTTACTGTCTGTAGACTCGTCTGCCAAAAAAAATCAAGACAAACGGCGGTTTAGCAGTAGGCGGCGTAGAGTCATCCGAGCGATCCGACCAGTCTTAGTGGCGTAGATGGCTAGAGATCGATCGACGGACACCCTACCGGATGGAAGTTAGTATAACGCATGCATCATCACCTAGACGGAGTCCAGCACGATCCATGCATGCTGCAGCCGAGTGATGATCCGGAAGATTTAAAATGCCATTGCCGCCTAAGTCGCGACTCAAGAGGAGCACCGATCAAGTGCAATCTTACCAACTTGCTTCACCATTGAGTTTCCATGCAGCCGCATCTGTAGGTCAGACAACTAGCTGAAATATTGAAAGTACGTATCCCTTCATTTGGAGAAAATGTCGCAAGTCATGAGGATAAGGTTCATGGAAGGCGTAACCAAGTTCCGCCAGTAGAGTGTCAAAGGTATTCTAGAGTTTGAGCATGTAAAACAGGCGTAGCATCTGAGCGATCCGACCATTCTGTGTCGCGTAGATGGCTAGAGATCGATGGACGGACACCCTACCAGATGGAAGTTGGTATAATGCATGGATCATCACTTGGCCGGAGTCCAGCACGACCCATGCATGCTGCAGCCGCATGGTCGTTCGCCCCCATCGGCAAGATCCATAAGCGTACGTTTAGCCATATGTATATGCTCTCGATGATCTCGCAGTTACTACACAATCGATCACAATTGCTGCGTGCATGCCTGCACAATTAGATATTCCGGTGATTCCTCGCTGAGCATATATATATATATATATATATAATTGTGCATGCCTGCACAATTAGATATTCCGGTGATTCCTCGCTGAGCATATATATATAGATATTCCGGTGATTCCTCGCTGAGCATATATATATATATATATATATATATATATATATATATATATATATATATATATATATATATATATATATATATATATATATATATATATATATATATATATATATATGCATGAGCAGCACCGATCAAGTGCAATCTTACCAATTTGCTTCACCATTGAGTTTCCATGCAGCCGCATCTGTATGTCAGACAGCTAGCTGAAATATTAAAAGTACGTATCCCTTTATTTGGAGGAAATGTCGCAAGTCATGAGGATAAGGTTCATGGCAGGCGTAACCAAGTTCGGCCAACAGAGTGTCAAAGGTATTCTAGAGTTTGAGTATGTAAAACAGGCGTAACTAAGTTTGGCAAGTAGAGTGTCATATAGATACAGTAGAGTCTGGGTATGTAAAAAATGAAAGAGAACAGACGTAAAAACTGAACCTCGTTTGTATGCGGATCTTCTGCTGTTGCAGACGGAAAAAGTTGTCGAACACATAACACCAAACCTAGATGGCAACTGTGGAGCACAGAACCTTGCCTGCGACAAAAGTACAATGGAAGAGAATTAAATAAAAGATGGTCCGAACGCATGAAATTGAAGAGTTGGACAGTGGACTGAAACCTGTAGCTTCAGCCTCCTCGTTTCATTGTTAGGGAGAGCCTCCTCGTTTCATTGTTAGGGAGAGGACCGAGTATAAGATAAAGACTACTATGTCGAAAGTCGACATGGATTATATAACAGAGTCGTAGCATGAGGTGGTTGTAAAACAGACGTTGTATCACCGCCACACGTACACTTGTTGTTTGCATAGCATTAATTGAAGGAGGATCAGCTACGTGGCAGCTACAGATATGGTAGTAGATGTAATTGAAGGAGGATCAGCTACGTGGAACCGACTAAGTGTAAGTCTAAATTACTCACGCTCCTCAAGCAAACAGCCAAGCACTTGAAGCAGCCAGGCAGGCAGACAATTATCTGGAAAAGCAGGCAGCACACCTGCGTTTATTCATATGGTAGTAGATGTAATCTTTTTACACATGAGCATCACCACATCCGCCCCACGCTACATATTAGCCAAATGTCGCAACGTGGGACATGGTGATGCTGATCCCAAACGCATCACCCGAATTTTAGTTATATGTTCGGTCCGTCGTCATGCTTTTGTTAATTTAAAAGCAATTTGTCTCGAACGGAGCTGACAAGGTCTTAAGATAACGGCGATCGAGATATCTGTTATCGTCATTGTGCGCAATACACAAGATATGCAGCTTTCAATATAAGAAACTAAATGTATTTGGACTTTAACCACAAGACGGGAGGGGGCGGCGTATTTAGGCCTTAAAAGTGGTCTTTTCTCCCCTCCCTAAAAATGACGTTGTCAAATGGCAATACTTTTATCCTGCTCAACGTGCTGCGGAATGTAGTTATATGTGTTTCATGCATAAGCTGCCATTCGTCATATAGAAAATTTTTAACATAGTTATGCATAATCCGTAGGGGAGGTCGGATGTCTGAAAAACGATAAATTTGTGGCCACAATTGGAATTCAAACACGGGTCATTTTATTAAGAGATATCATACTTAACCACTTGAGTCACTCCTTACTTGCTTCATATTATGTATTGAATATATGTATATTCACACCTAATCATTACATAATCAACATGTCTTTCTCTTTATACTTGACGCTAAACTGTTTTAAAGATCTTTTACAATTATAGATGTTGAAATCTCATTTTTCAACTTGTTGTCAATATACATAGTTGATTTCCTCACGATTCCTTCCTATTTTCCCACCTATTTTTAGGACTGTCTACCTTAAATGTTGAGTTGATCACATTCTCTGGGCCTAATAGAGAATGACTCAATTTCTTTAGATTCAAAATTGTTATTTCATAAACTCTCTTGTTTCCTCTCTTCAAAACTCTCTTGTTTCCTCTCTTCCATTTAAGAGATCAATCATACAATCCATGTTATATACTTTTTTTCCCTTCATATTCAAATATCGGTCAACACTTCCGTTTGTTGTCAAGAACTTTGTCGGATTTATTTCTCTATACTCTCCACTCATCTATTCCTTAAAAACTCTCAAAAACTAATCTGGATGACGTCAAGAGGACATACACATGGCAATGCAATAAGGAGGTAAAAAATGGTCTCATCGGAATAGTGAGATCATTATCGCGCAAAGAGAAATTTTTTTATTTTTTCTCAACCTTACGTATGACAATCCTACCTGAGGAGGATGAATCTTACCGCATTATAGTTCAGAATCGAACCTAAAGAAAAATATAGAAAAAACTTATCTAATATAGATAAACAATAATAATTTGTATTAAATGAAATATTTGATTGATTGTTTGATTACTCTACAATTACTATATCTAAAAGGTTGGATTAGAATTCTCTTTATCAGATGGACGACAATATTAGGACATATAGGTTTCTCTATTGTCACCTATCATTCACTCTGTCACTGTATTATAATAAGTTTGAACATACACATGTTGAGACAACTTGAATCCCCCTTTAGGCGTCATGATTAAAAGTAGACAAATATTACTATAAGTTCGCTCTAACATTGCCTAGAGATCACAAACCTATCTCTTCATAACAAACCTATCGTAAGTTCTCACCAAGAATTCAATATGAAATAAATGATATCGTAGATGTTAGGGTCAAAACTCTATAGATCGGTGATCTGATAACATACAAAATAATAGATCCGACTTGATTTACAAATATAAAACGTTTGATTAAGAATATAGTAAAATTCATACAAGAGTAGATGCAATAAAGAGAAAAAATTGGGTATCTGGACTACTCCCCAAATCCTAGTGAGAGGACTACTTACTCATCATAGTAGTAACAAGATTAATAGTAGTAGAAGGAAATCAAACCATCATTACAGTAGAAAATGAAGGAGTAGCAGTGGTGTTCATACTCCTATCATTGATATTGAGAATGATGGCAGTCGACATAGCAACAAAAGAGCTCCTTAACATTTGTCAATGAAGATCTTAGTGCAACATCTTCCTTCTCATGGTTAGGATCAGTATGCTATATGGAAGGGGTAGTATGTTAATGGTGGAAGATACCGTCAATCAATGAAAATAAGCACCACGAGAATAGCCTCTTTCGAGGTTTGAACCTTGGATGCTTGGTAGAAGCAAAAGTGGAGGTATCATCCACTGATAAAAAGGTTTGATGAAAATTGAAGGTGGATGCTCAAAATTGTTTTTGACAGCCTGATGACTGATAAAAAGGTTTGTTGAAAATTGAAGGTGGATGCTCAGAATTGATTTTTTGGTGTCCATGTCCTTGTATCTATAGGAAGAGGAGTAGGGTTTTGAATACTCCCCATCCACCTACAACTAGATACTGCTAGAGTTGAGAGAACTGTTAGGACTTCAGAGGATGCAAATCCACTTGAGCTGCTAACGACTTATGGTAGAGGACAATGACTATGAATCTCATAGTGTTGAAACCAACCACCCATGGTGGGATGCATCAATGAAAATATGGTACACTTATAAATAAATTTCTTATGCCCGACTTGCAGGACCATCACTCCTATGTTGGGGCACAAGATATGACGCTCGAATATACTATGAAATTCAAGGAATAGGATCACAACTTAACAAATTAATATAGAATTAAGAAAAACTAAATGCAAGCTAATACTTAAGTAAAATGAGGATATGAATGCAAAATTATGTTGACTATGTAACTAAAACTACGATAAATATACACGTATTACGAAACCACTTTTTCAATTTGCAATTTGAAACACCGATTGTAAGGGGTGGATAATACCTATCAAGACAAACAACACCACTTATTTTACATATCAGCTTGGTAACTCCTAGAAATAGTATGAATATATTAAATTATCTCTATTTCAATATCATATGTTGATATTATTAAGGGGAGTAATCAGAGTTGATCTAAACAACTTGGTTACCCCATTGCAATATCATAAACATGTGGTATTGAATTAGAGATAATATCAATAGCTTATATTATATCTATTTCAACAAAAAAATTATCTTTTATTATTTTTCATTATTTCTACTAAAAAATATGTTTGACTCCAAACTTTTCATTTTAGTTTATATTTTCTTTATTTGTCCCTAGGGGGCATACCAATAGGCATGCAAGATGAATACATAATGACTAAAATAAAATTATTTAAATCACAACCTATATTTTTCCAAACTAAATTTATGTTCTACTAATGAACCTGATTGATGTGAAGGTTAATACTATTTTTTTCTTACACAACTATGTGATTTGTCCAATCTACCAACATATGTCATGAAATGGTTATTGTCTTGCGATGTCATGACTTCATTTATCTTCTAGATTCCATTTACCTTCCACATCATATTATAAAAATATAAGGATGAGAATATGAAAGGTGTGCAATGAATTCAGATTGATGTTTTCATCGTAATATATATTCTAGTTCTGTCCATATTCTAGGTCCAACACAATGTAAATCTATTATTAGTATTCCTGAGTGGAACTAGATTTAAGCTCCTGCCCACTTATTAGGTATCAATTTCAATATACATACTTGCATGTGTTACTTTGTTTACTGATTTTGTTTTGATCTATGAAATAAGAATTCCAAAGCAGACCACATCGCCTTATGAATCAGTATGTGGTTTACTGCTTCCTATATTATTTATACTCGTATATGTTACTTTTTTATATTGATGTGCACTTTGATCCATAAAATAGAAATCCAAAATAGAAAGCATCCTCTTACTAAAGAGTATGTGGTTTATTGCTTCCTCCCTCACATGCTAAAGAATTAAGCTATCATACATTAAGCATTTAATAACATCATTCACATATTTGCACAACATACATACGTGCACCAAATACAAACCATTAGATTGGAGAAACTCCATATCGGTCAAACATCCCCAAATATTTCCAAAATAAACCAAATATTTACAAGACATTATGAGACCAAAGAAACATGGCCCAATCTAAAATATGATGGCTTGTTGCAAGGCACTGCAAGCAATATTGAATATCATCATTTCTTTGCAAAAAAAAATGGTATCTTCTTGTTTATAGGGAGGTGATATTGTTTGAATAGGTCCTTAGGAGCAATTGAATATTTATGGGACTTATTGTTTCTAAAGTGGAAGGGATTATTAAGAAATTCGTTGAGGGTATAATTGATGCTTCTAAGAGAACCAATGATTGAATCTCTTCCATGTTTCTCCTTTTTGTGTAATAGGTTTAATATTTCCATGCTTCATGCTCGTGACATCATTACTCTTCTTACATAATATACTACACCACCAGAACTATCTACTCCTTTAACATTTTTGGTAACTGATAAAAATGCCCACAAGATCCTTTTATTCTAATTCCTACTTCCAATGACATCATATTCACCATGTTGTACCCTCAACAAAAATAATCCATGTTGACACACCCTCGAGTTCTATGAGTGATACTCAAGAATCAAAAGCATTTGTCCATGATATTGATAGTCAACGTTCATATAGTATACATGTTTCTAATAAGCACACAAATAATCTTTCTTGTAAGCAAGATCCAATATCTAATCAACATAGTTATTGAACACACATCTTTAGAGCATGAGACCCCACTCCTCTTTTCATAGGCCTATGAATGATACATTTAAATCCATCTTAAATTATTTCGAACAAATTAGGTTCTACCCACTAGCTTAATAATAATTATTACTAATAGATGTTAATCCTTATTAAAACATCAAATTTTACAAGATTATGTGTCTTAATTGTTAATATCATAATCGATTCACAATTGCAGAATAAGTAGAATATTTTTATCAAAATAGCTTGCTGTGAATTTGTGACACTTATGTAAAACTATAAATTAGAAATAAATATGCAATAACAGTGTTGAAGTGTCTAAAACTTTGTTTCTTCTATGTATTCTATCATGATCTCACTAGCCAGTTGTTCCATTCTCTATTCGGTAGTCAATTGAATGACGAGTACTCTATGAGGATCATACTTATCATAAAATCCTCTACATGATTATCATGATAAATCCTCAAATACCTAACTTAAACTAGCACACAATTTTTTTTGAAATAATGAACCAAGAATTTATTTTAATAAATAAAGTATACATCTCCAAACATTGAGTGAAATAGATATAAAAGACATCATAGATACATGTAAAAGTCTCAACATTGGAACTATGAGTAAATCTAAACCATGAAATTATGAAGCTAAGATGCAAAAATCATAACAATATGAGTCAAGTAATCATAAACTCCTAATGCCATCATTAAAGAACCCATGAGTACAAAGTCATCATTCATAATTAGAAGATATAATGTGGAAAGGACTGAAATCATCCTTTTTAATAACAATAGGTGATTACAAGGAGATATAACTACAAGAAGGCACACCATGAATTGTAATCTAAACCAATTCACATCTTATAAATACAAGGAACAATAAAGAAAGCTTTATCCACCCACCGAACACTCAAGAAAGTGAAATTACGAGACAATCTAGATTGAACTACATTATTCTTTATTGAGTCTTTTTAATATCACATTAAATATTACATTATACCTAAAAACACATGTAAGAACCATGACAAACTGATAAAGAGTCCTATCATGAGGAGATTTCCAGTCGATATAGATAAACATGTTCTATAAGCATATCCTATGAACTAAAGTAAACATGAAATTAAGTAATGCTTAGTTCAATTATAATCTATATACTAACAATACAATATAAACCAAGGTATCTTATCATACCATACAATGCCATCTCACTCTACTATAATAGTTAGTCCCACATATCAACCATCTCAAGTAAACAAAGGTCCTATCACTTAAATTTCTTAGAAAGACATGTGTCTATCATACAAAAAATTGTGATTCAGAACATCATTTTTAACCTACTAGATTGTATCATAGATTATACTCTTGCGCTATTAATCATACAAATTACAAGCTTCTGACTATGAAGTCCCTAAGTCCATTATAAAGGAACAAAGGAGTAACTTGTCTAAAAAATATCATGCCATTTCTTAGTTAGTGTGGGTATAAAAGGAGGATCACACTGGCCAACAAACTACATAAACATAAGGTCCACCATGGGTATACAAGTCAATGTCACCTATCATTTCACATAACAAGAAATTCATGAATTTCATTGTATTGCACACTAAAAAATTACATTGCCATCATGCAATGTGGGATCCAACATCGACCACACTCATTTATATGGGTGATTTTGGGGTGGCAAGGGGATCATACCTGATATGGATCCTTGACAACACACATATATCCAAAAAATATATATGACTCTCAGTACCTTCTCATAGTCCCTAGGTTGCTACAAGGATACCTCATTTTCCTTCCCTAACTTTTGAACATTGATTAAGTTCTATGATTCTAGGGCATACATGATGAGTGTCTAATAATCATGTCTTTTGTTGCATTTTTTATTTCTTTTTGCATATTTTTGTTACATTTCACTTGATATTTTACTTGTTTTAGCTTTTTAGTAGTTTATGTAATTTATTTGGTTTTTAATTAGTTTTTATGTAAAATTTGTAGGTTGATGGAAGGAGAAGATGAGAACTCATAAACTCACTCTTAAATTTTCAATAAAGAAGTCATAAAGTTGATAAAAGGAGAAGAAAGTAATAAACACTCCGCATATTCCCAATAAATAAGCAAAAATATTAAATCTTGAACCCCCAACTCAATTGGAGTGAGGATCATTGATGAATCCATATTCATCATGATTTTCAGTCGCCTTTTTGGGACCAATTCGATTCAATACTTTTGCTTTCATCTCCTAAATCTCACAAAATGCAAGATTCCTCAACTAACTCAATTATTAAGATTATTAACTAGATTTATATTGATTTTTTGCACATCTTGATGAGGTTCAACCATCATATGGAATTCACTCAAGATTCTCTCAACCTTGGTCGTGACCAATTGGTCTTGACCATATGGTTTTGCTATTCAGTCTTGATCAATCGTTCTGTACCAAACAATTTGTCTTAGCGGTCTACCCATTCGGTTTTGACATCTCGGTCTTATCCATTCACTCACACGGTCCTCCACCTACCACCTCCCCAAACAGTCCCCAAAACCGTTTGGACAATGAAGACCATTTGAACGAAGATCGTTTGGAGCCAAGACCATTTGGTCTCAAGACCGGTTGGAACCCATCAGTCTTCAAGACCGTTTGCATCTCCAAACCATTTGGATGCTGAAGATCGTTTAGGAGCCGAAGATCCTCAAGACCGTTTGGTGGCGGACGACCGCGAAACTGTTTGGAGGAGAAGAATGCCAGAGACCCAAACCATTTTGGGCGCAAAACCAATCGGTCTCTAAGACCATTTGGATGTAGAAAACTTATAGAAGCCAAGATTGTTTGGATGTCAGCAAGTCCGTTCAACCCTCATCGGTCTCTAAGACTATTTGGAGTCAAGACCGATCGAATCCCATCGGTCCTTAAGACCGTTTGGACACTTAGGTGAAGACCGATTAAGAGCAAGATCGTTTGCCAAATACCATTTGGAGGCCATCAGTCCTCAAGACCGTTTGGACAAAGATACAAGATCGTTTGGATGAAGACCGGTTGGAGACACCTTACTCCAAACTGTTTGGACTTCAAACCATTTGGAAGGAGTTCATAACAAAAATGTGAGGACCCGACCTGATCCTATAAATAGAACCACAAGGGTCCTCATTTGGGGCATAAGATCAGGGACACCGACAGGCTGCCCAAGCACAAGGGTCGATCCATCTCCTTCATCCACGCCACCATCATCTCACCTGCTCCTCTCACTGCGAGCATGAAGGCCAAGAAGAGAAAGAAGGTGGAGAAGAAGATCTTCCCGGTTTGCCTTGGTGGTTCTTCCTCCTCACCCAGATCTACCTCGACACGATGTAGAGGACCGCATCATCTTCACCGAGCTGTGACTATCTTCTGCATCATGCTCATGGTGTATTCTTCCCTTTCTCTTGTTCTTCTTGTTTCTCGCATCATGAGCGAGTAGTCTTTTTTCACTGGGGTGCGGGGACTAGCCCCATTGCACATGCTTTCATGTCTTTTCATTTAACATTCCAAGTCAATGTATATAACATTCATTTCGTTGTTAATCGTTAATGTTTGTAGATTGGTTATCTGCTTGCTTCCATCATGTTTTTCCCTATGTTGTGAGAACTTCTATACGCAGGGTAGAATGTCGATTAATGAGGTTGACTCCCAAAATAGATATAGAATGGGATTCCTTGAGGTCGTAAGTATATGATCCATGAGGGGACGAGCCATCTAGCCTATGGTGATGCTTATGTGGCTTAAACATCCCTTAGGGAGGGCCACAAGCTTCGTTGGATTTTGTATCTTCTTTGTTAATCATCGATGTTTGCTTGTAGATTAATCACCTGCTTACTTGTCAATTAGCACGGTTGACTCCTTGACGAGAACTTCTGATAGGATTCCTTGGGGTCGTAAGTGTATGATCTGTGAGGGGACAAGCCATCTAGCCTACAGTGACGCTTCTGTGGCCTAAACATCCCTTAGGGAGGGCCACATCCTCAGTTAGATGTTGTATCTTCAGAGCCCTAAGTAAGTGATAGGGATGGTGATGAGACATTTGATACCTAAGGTTATGCTTATGCAAACCTAACACACGTATGGGGGGTTTTTGCAGCAGCGCTACTTGGATAGTTATATCTTGCCTGGATGTTTGATGTTTGGATGTGTTTGCATGAGTATTGGTGGTGAAACCCGAGACTATCCCAGTGATTCCATATCATTAATCTAGATCCAACTTTAATTCTTCTATTTACTTTCTTGCAAATAGTTTAATTAACCTCAAATCAACCAATCATTCTAAATATTAGTCTTACTTGAGCTAGATTCGACTAACAACGATTCTTAAAAATTTTGTCTCTTGGGATTCAATCCTTAACTATACTGTGATAAGACCTATCCTCTTGTTGGTGGTATTATTGCCCAAGGTTTTGGTAAACCTCGGGGATTTTAACCCCGAGTGATTTTGTTAGTGCGATAATAAACCACGTCAAATTATGGCATCATTACCGGGGACAACATAATCAGTTAGTCAAATCTAGTTCTTTTAAGGCTAATCTAGGTTTTTGCTTTTTGTTTTGATACAATCGATCATCTACTTAAATTTCACTCTACTCCATCAATCTTACTTTAGGGTTTCAACAATATACTTGTACTCTGGTCCCTTTACAAAATCAACAACAAGGGCAACAAACTGGACCCATTTCTCCTGATGACAAACTGACGACCATTGAGAAGATGATGCAGTCACAGCAAATAATGATAGCTAACCAGCAAACCTTGATAGCTAACTAGCAAGAAGATCGGAAAGCCATTGAATCTCAACTGGCTCAACTTGTAGCTAGCGTGAAGCCACCTATTGGAGCCTTTGCTGGTCAACCAGAGAACAACCCTAAACATCTTGAGCAATTGGAGGCTATTATGACTCATTCTAGTAATGTATATCCTGACCCTCCTGTCAGGACACCAATGGTTGTCATAGATGAACAAGACCAGGTGAAAGATCAAGTTGATAAGGAACCTGAATCTTTTCTGAAGGAGAAGCCAATCAATGATAAGTCAGACAGAAAATTCTAAGAAACCTGCTACAGAAGAGGAGAAAGAAACACCAGAACCTGATATCCCTGTATAGAAGCCTCGCATACATTTTCCAGCTAGATTAAGGCAAATAAAGCTTGATACTCATTTCAATAAGTTCAAAGAAACTATGAAAAAGCTTCATGTTGATATTCCCTTTTTAGATGCTCTGGCTGAGATACCAGCCTGGACAAAGTACTTGAAGTCTCTCCTCACCAAAAAATATATAACTGAGGAATACAAAACAATCAAGCTAGCAACAACTACTTCAGACATCATCCAAAGCAAGATGCCCAAGAAGTAGAAAGATCCAGGATCTTTTGCGATTTCTTGCCATATCGGTGATTCATATTGTAAGAAGGGATCGGTAGATCTTGGTGCTAGCATCTCCATCATGCCACTTAGCCTTGCAAAAGGCTAGGGTTTTTTGAACTGTTCCCAAATGGAATGACAATACAACTTGCAAATAACACTGTGACTCTACCCTTAGGAATCATTGAGGATATCCCGGTCAAGGTAGGAAAAGACTCCTATGTTCCTTCTGACTTTGTCATCATGGACATAAAGGAAGACACTAGATACCCTCTCATATTTTGATGTCCATTCCTTTCCACTGCAAGAGCCCTGATTAATGTTGAAGAAGGAATTTTGCTTCTCAGATTAGGTAAAGAAACTCTTGAGTTTAAAGTTTTTGAAAGTATGCAAAGACTGAGCAAGTAAGAAGAAGTCTACTTGATTAAGTGCATAGAGAAGATGTCACTACTCACCCAAGAGGATTATGAACAAGAAGATCCTCTAGGAGTAGCCTTGACTAATCCAAATGCAACTAGTTCAGTTAATGAACAAGTGAAAAATTGTGTTCTCGACCTGGACACTACCGAAGAAGATCCTGAAACCAAAATTGAGGAACTCAATGTTGTGGATGTCACTGACAAACCATGTGAAAAACCACAAGCTCCTAAAATGAAACATCTACCTGAGGGATTGAAGTATGCATTTCTAGATAACCTCAAAGTCTACCCAGTCATCATAAATTTTGATCTAACAGAAGAACAAGAAGATAAACTCTTGACAGAACTAAAGGAAAGAAGGAAATCCATAGGCTACAAGATGAGTGATCTCACCGGGGTGAGTCAAGTGCTTTGTTTGGACAAAATCCCCATGGTGGAAGACCATAAGTCGACTGTTAAACATCAACAAAACCTAAACCCAAATATGAAAGAAGTAGTCCTCCATGAAGTCATCAAATTACTTACTACATGGATCATATATCCGATATCTAACTCGCCATGGGTAAGTCCCATGCATCTTGTCCCGAAAAAGGGTGGAACTACGGTAATATGAAATGAAGACAATGAACTCATCCCCACTCAAACAGTCACCGGGTGGAGGATGTGTATTGATTATAGGAAGTTGAACAAAGCGACACGAAAGGATCATTTTCCGATGCCTTTTCTTGATCAAGTCTTAGAAACATTAGCTCACTGAGAATATTTCTGTTATCTCGATGGTTACCATGGATTCTATCAAATTCCTATACATCCAGATGATCAAGAGAAAATGAATTTTACTTGCCGGTTTGGAACATATGCCTTTAGAAGAATGTCGTTCGGACTCTACAATGTGCCTGCAACTTTCCAACGTTGCATGGAAGCTATATTCGCTGGTCTAACTAGGACTATCATGGAAGTTTTTGTGGATGATTTTTTTGTATATGGAGATTCATATGACTCATGCCTAAAGCACCTCTCCCTTGTCCTTAAACGGTGTGAATAAGCACATCTTGTGTTGAATTGGGAAAAGTGTCACTTTATAGTGAAAGAAGGCATTGTCCTTGGTCATAGAGTCAGCAAGCGAGGAATCGAAGTGGATAGAGAAAAAATTGAAGTGATTTTCAAACTCGCTATCCTGACAAATGTAAGAGAAGTTCGTGAATTCCTAGGTCATGCAGGCTTTTACAGATGTCATAAAGGATTTCTCTAAGATAACCAAGCCGATGACAAATTTGTTACTAAAGGACGTTGAGTTCCATTTTGATGAAGAATGTGTCAAAAGTTTTAATAACCTGAAACATGCCCTTACAACAACACCCATCATTAGAGCTCCTGAGTGGGATCACCCATTTGAAATTATGTGTGATGCCAGTGATTATGATGTGGGTGTTGTCTTAGGCCAATGTATAGAAAAGAAACATTATGTGATCTACTATGCATCAAAGACCTTCGATGAAGCTCAAAGGAATTATGCAACTACCGAGAAAGAACTTCTAGCAGTCGTGTATGCCTTTGACAAGTTCAGATCCTACCTCATTGGCTCAAAAGTCATTGTCTACACAGATCATGCAACTATTTGTTACCTCCTAGTGAAGAAATACACTAAACCTAGGTTAATTAGATGGATTCTCCTATTGCAAGAATTTGATCTAGAGATAAGATCCCCATGTTGGTAAAGGACTCAACTACTATTGATGTTGATGTTGATTTTATGATAGAATAGGAGGATGCAAAATTGTAGAAGAATATTTACCATGCTAACTTATAGATGAGGTGGTTCCTCCTATGACAACATCACATTTTCTATATTCAAATTTAGCCGATGTTATGATGCCAAAGCAAGATCCTCCACATGATTCCACTCAGTTAGCAGCACCAGTTACATATTTCTCAAAGCCTTCTTCCTATCAAGGAGGAGGAGTCAATTTAGAGTCTTAGTGATAAGATTGTATAGAGGGATCGAATTAGAGTTCACATCGCCCGCATAGAACAAATAGGAGGTGTCAGCCACATATCCACATAAGCTATTTGGTTGTGAAATAGAAGAACAACCAATATACTACCTTTCCCATAGGAGAAGGTGTATGCCTCCAATTTTCACATATGAACTAACTTGAGGCCAACAAAGAGGTAACACTTCTACTTCTTCCACATATTGTAGATCCATAGATTACTACTACACTACCTCTACTGATGGAGGAATATTGTTGGATCATATGGAATAGATTGTGGGGTGAAAGACAATACCACTTTATGAATCTTGACAATACCTTTTAGCTTCCATGGCCACATGATCACCTATTTCACCATGAAGCTACCATGTTTAAGGTGCCAATACTTGTTTAACTCCTTTAATTCTAACCTTCTTCATGCTTCCAAGATCACCTATATTAGCATCAATGATTCCTCCTATCTATCTTGGGTTTTGGGTTTTTATGGGGACGAGAAAATTTCTAAACATGGGGTGAGGATTAGGTGGTATGTACTCCTTTCCACAAACAACTATCTATTTTTTCATTTATTTAAGCATATTAAAATTGCATTTAGATTGTTTTCATTGTAGTTAGCTTAAATTGTTCTCATTTTAGTTCTTTATTGCAAAGTTGATTCCATTATCTAGTAGGTTGAGTTTACATTCATGTTTGCATATAGAATTTGTCATACAACACCCTTGTTTGAATTAAGTTCTTGATGTTAACTAAATTTTTCAAAATATGCAAATGTTAGAAATAACCCACTCTTGATGTTAACTATATTTTTCAAAACATGCTAATGGTTAGAAATAACTATTAGATCAAATGAATACATGTTTCATGTTCTATAAAAACAATGGTAGGTGTTAGAGGAACCAATAGGTATCAAATATGACATTCCTCTTATATATTAGCAAACCATATCTATATATTTCCATGCATTCTCTTATCATATTATTTTTCTATGGTGAATTAGAGGAATAATCTTATGTATTTATTCATATAAACAAGTTTTGCACATGATTGAAGCCCTCTTCTACACTTCTTCTTCCATTCATGTTCTTTCCTTCCATCCACTAAAGATAACCATAAAAAAATACATAAAGTGTGAAAAACTCAAAGATGAGGGTGGAACACCCTCCCTCTCTCTATATACTTCTTCCATATCTCTCTCTATGTAATAGGGTCACATATAACAAAGAAACAAAGAAATGATACCAATGTGCATAACAAAACAATGCAATGCATGTATTTACACTAATAAAATGCAATCCCATGTGGAATATAGAATAGATGCACGTTCCTCATTCCATACCTCCATTCATTCCATTTTCCACCTAGGAGATTATTACTTGCTCGATTGATATCCATTTAAATGCCCCAATGTTGGATTGTAAGAATACATGCGATTTTTTCCACAATTCCTAAAATTTTCACAAAACCCTTATGAATGTGTGGTATTAGGGATGGTTGTGAGGATGTCGTGTTCTAAAGTGAAGTCAAAAATGGTGATATGTCAATCCATGTTCTAAGATCTTAGGAGGATGGGCTTCTTGTCTATATCGGTGGTAGGGATTCAAACATGATGTGAGTATGAAACATATAATTGGATGAAAGTATTCACTTAGAGAGTGCTTTGGATTTTGTCTTACTTAAGGATGAGAAACATTAAAGCTAACTCTTATGATGGAGGTCTACTCATCGTGTTCTTTATTAAATTATAGATTTAGATTTGCATATTTTATTTTATCTTTGAAGTAGTTTATGCTATTTATTGATATTTAATTAGTTTTTATGATTATTTTGTCAATTAATGAAAGGATAAGATGAGAAGGAATAAATTATTTATTAAATTTCCAATAAAGAATCCATAAAATTGATACAAGGAGAAGATTACAAGTCATATAAACTCTAGATGTTCTCATTAAGTAAGCCACAACATCAAATCTTTACTCCCCAACTCCATCTGTTGGATTAGAATATTATTAAAGCATGCCCAATTAGTTAAATGACTCTAGATTTCACTTCTAGTACTTGAATAGGGAGATTAAAAGACTATTGGATTCACTATTCAATTATCCAATTCATGAGTATATTATCTAACCACTTTCAGCAAAAAATGAGTCCTTAGTTGCTCATTTCTCAATATTCACAAATTTAAAAAGTTGCACGCAACCATTATATGCTAGGGTTTAGTATTTAGGATTTTCGGAGATTAAAAAGACACAAGATGCATAAAAAACCCCTCATAGATGCCTTTTTAATCTCCATATTATATTAGGTTTTAGCGTTTAGAGTTTATATAGAATAAAAAGTCGTTAAAGTTTGTTAACATATAGGGTTTAAGGTTTACAAAGATTAAAAATTTATTTTGAACATTAGATCATAAAATGTTCATAAGTATTTTTTTTATTGACACTATTCATTCACTAAATTACTCTATATTTTAAAAATAATGAACCCTCACCATCCACCCTTGGTGTCAAATAATGACATCAAGCACATGGAATCAACCCAACTTTTACAATCCTGATCCCAATTGTGATTCCATATCTCTAAGGGTTTTACTCATCACTCTTAAGTTACTTTGATTAGGTTCATATGAAACAATAGAAGGAAAATTAGGAGTATATATTTCCCTTTTTGATAGGCATGATCCTTAATTATAAATGAACAACTTCCATGTTAAACATATCTCTTTTAAGAAGCCACTCATAGTTAATTATTGACACCATAAAGAACATGTGTTCATGTATCCATATTATTATATTGCATGATTTTAATGCCACATAATACCCTCAATACATCATTATGTTTGTATTAAGTATATACTTCAGTTCTATGGAAAACTATCTTACACAAAGCTAATATCATTTTGAAGGCATCTGTATCCATTTTATTATTCTAAAGGTCATAAACATCCATTAAAGGAAGGTATACGATCTCATCATTAATCAATACACTAGTTTATGCATGTAAAACTAGATTAGGGTATCATTCATCTACAAATGAGCATGCTTGAAGTCAAAACATCAAAAATGTGTTCAAGGGGATCTAAGTCTCTGTGGAACATTTACCTAACTAGTAAACATGCATACATGAAAAAAAAATGGTTTTTATAAGGTATGCATTGATTTCATCCCAAAAAACATTATGTCATAAGTAAGATAGACAATTATATCTGAATTTGAAGTTGGTTTAAGCCTTAGAATGTGTTAGTACTGTGGAGGGAGTAGTCTAGTGAGTTGGAGAATGGACTCCATAAGGAACAAGCATGAAACATGTAAGGACCTCATTTTTCAGCAACCCCCAATTAAGTATGACCAAAAAGATGAGAGCCATTACCCAAAATTTTCCCAAGGATCCATATTTTATCAATCAATATAAAATAGCAAATAATTTCCATTAACTAAAATATTGATTACAAAAAGCTATTGTAAAGAATTACATGATTTTCTATCATTAAACTATAAATCGAGAAGAAGTGTCTAGCTAATCCTCCTTCCATCGAATAATGCCTCCATGTCATTTCATCTAGTTTATCATGTATCTAGGCATCTCTATATTTCACATGTACCTAAAATGTCATGAATCAAAAACACCATTAATATATCAAGATATACTTGTATGTGGGGGAAACAAAATGTTTACATCTAGTTGTAACAACATATTCCCAACATTTATTGTTAAGAAATAAAAATTAATATTTTGATCATAACCGCTCAACCCATTTTTACTCAACCTCTGGGATACACTCTCTTATGGTCTTATCCATATAGTGGACGTTAGGCCACCTTCTCAATCTAGAGCTAGGTGCCATGATGGTAGGCCACCTTCTCAATCTGGAGCTAGGTGCCATGTTGGTCTTCCCAATTTGGGCCCCAACATCATATGACCTTGACGTTAGGCCACCTTCTCAACCTAGAGCTAGGTGCCATATGACCTTCCCAATCTAGAACATGGTCTAAGTCATCTCTATAACTCTCTCTTTATTTCTATTCTCAAACATCCAGAGTTGGTATGAGGGGTTCAAGAAAGTTATAAGCATATAATGTGATATTCATAGTGACTTTATCGATTGCAGGAAATAACTAAACAAGCAAGCATTTATTTGCAATCCATTTTGACAATCCTCAAAAAACAACAACAAACTAATGTGTGTAGTCTTAGGTGTAACCACATACCTTGATGACGAGTAATATAGATTATACAATTATACTCTAAGTAGATTCAATCTACCAGTCAATAGATCCAAGAAAGAAAAGAAGAATCCAATCATTTAATCTGCATGTATATAAATCCAAAAGTGTCACCATCTCATCAATAGATCAAACCCTATTCAGTACAATTCTAGGGTTTAAGTTTACTTTGACATTGATTTTATCATTAGGGTTAGGTTGATATTTCAATTCCCATGTTCATTATTTTAATGACTCAAAAACCTTAATTCATACTATATGTTGCCAAAATTATCAAATCCACCATATCCCTTTATTATGAATACAATGATCAGATTAACTTCATCAATATCTTGGCAAGTTAGGATCTTTGAACCCTACATATTCATATCCATGTTTATCCACTTATAAACCTTAATTATCACGTATGTGATTAGTCACTTTAGAAACCATCATTATATTCCATATTATTAGATTACATCACATGATCAAAGACCTATTTATCAAAACTAGGGTTGTTATGTTTTAAACACCACTTTAGCGCATATAACTGATTATCCACTATAGAAACCCTAATTTTACTAACATATGAACTTTTAATCCAAAATAGGTCTAAGATACTCTCTTTATCCAAAAGGTTAAGCTTTATCCATTTATATCATTTAAAAAAGTGAGGACCATTAAAATCATGAAACTAGGTTTTCTATGCATATTTTTCATTAAAGATTGTATCCTTAAGAACTTTTGGAAAAGGAAGCACAATTAGGCTTCAAATATATTTGCTTTGTGTTCCTCTCGTTTTTTTGATCAATTTTCATATATAATATGTCACAACTTGAGCTACCAATTTGTTTCTAGAATTATTTCAAAATAACACGATCCAGACTAATTAAGAAATGTCATGTTAGTAATCAGTTTTATACACACATTATCTACGTGGTGAGGGAAAAGCAATGGGCTCACGTACAACCCCGCACCGCACTCCTACTTGGCTTGAGTGAGATAAGTATTGAAAATAAAAAAGTATCCTTTACCTTCTAGCATAGCATCAGGGGTAGAGTAGTAGTTTTTTCCACCCCTTCTTCCTCTGATCATGAGGCACCCAACTCCCATCCACTGCAGACAACAATCAACTTTGTCGTTGACTCTCTACTCTGGAGTTGGGTAGACACAATTGAATCCATGGGCACCTTTGGCTAGACTTCCCGAAGTTGTTCGACCCTTCTTTGTGGGAAGAGGTAGTTGATTCGATACAAACCACAGGCTAGCCGACGATGCCTAGAAAAGAACAGGGAACATGATGATATGCTAACCATAGGGTGAATTGAGGGTATAGAAAGGTTCCTCAAAACTTGTTTGGGTCTCCTCACACCTTTATTCATGTTGGAAAGAGGGGGTAGGGACCTTATATAGACATGTCCTCGTAGCCACTCGGCCATGGAATCTGGCTCCACATGATCATTGTGGAAAGTTATTAATGGACTCCCATATAGTGTGTTCTAGGAATGGTTAGACTCGACGCCACTCCCTAAATCTAATGGGAGGGTTTGTAGATGTTTACACAAACTAGAAAGAGAGAGAGAGAATTGGAGGGAAGAATCAGTCTTATTGTAGCCAAAGTTGCCTAAAAGGGAAGAAGTTAGGAGACATAATCTAGCCTGTGTGTCCCTGATCTGACGGTCGCCCCATGCGTGACATATTAAAGAAGGCACTACCCGCTAGACGCAAAGCTGCGTTGTTTACTCGATTTCCAAATATTAGAATTAATTGCATTTTTTCCATTAAAACCCCTTTTTCTTCTCAGATTTCTCTAGCCTTGTAGTATAATCCTTTTCCCATGAAACTTGAATGGGAACTCATTAACCCCTTTCCAAATCTATATCCAATTTGTGGGAATCATTGGAATAATTTAATTAGCTAAAACTTGCTTATTTAGAAAATCTTTAAGCTAATTACTCACACCTCATGGAAGCTCCTTTTCTCATAAAATTTAAAGGGAAGTCTTAATTAGTTTTATCTAAATTTAGGCGAGATTGGAGACTAAAACACTAAACTTGAAGACCCTTTTATTTGTCTTCAATTCTTTCATTCATATCAATAACTTAAGGAATCAAATTAATTCTTCCTCTTTCTTATTTTGATTACTTTTCTCATTAGGAACCATGCAGAAATGAAACCAACCAATTAGTGGCTTTCCATACCCTTTTTCTAGAAAACTCAACACAATTCTATATTAATCACCCATTACATTTAGTAATTCATTTAACTTGGGATTTTCTTTCTTTCTTTATCCAATATTCAATAATGGATTATTGAAACCAGTAACTACACAAAATCTATTCCTTATGCAATATTTGTAATTTCAAACCATGGTTTCTGAACAAGAAACATAGAGAACCATCTTTCTAATTTGTCATTCACATTACATTATGCGGAAACATATATATTAAAATATGGAAAAAACTAAGTTGTAACATCCTTCCCCTCCTATAGGATTTTTTTCCTCAAAATTCTGCTTAGTCATCCAAAGATATGGATTTAAGACAATTATCACATGTTTTAGTTTTCCATCATTTCATAAAGCCATTGTTTTTATTTATGCACAAATTCCTTTTGTTTCTTTAATTTGTGCCACAAGGACCTATTTGTAAAGAAATAGTCTCCTGAGTGTAACTTGGGCCTGTGGGTTTTACCCATTCCACAAAGTTTATATCATTATTATTATTTCATCAATAATTTAATTTTACTAAAATTGATGATATTACAAAACCTTTCTCCCAATTTCCACCAAACATCCCAAAGACTTCCATTCTAGTATGCACTAGCTCCAACATGTCCTAGATGGATAAAGAAGCCAATTTAGTCAAAATATTGTTATGTCCACCCTGTTTCATGGAGTACTTCCATACTCCATCCAAAAATAGCACGGCTTGTAAGATCTTAGTAAGTCCCAATGAAGGACCCAAGTTTGAATCACGCCCAAAGGCACTCTACAAATGACATTTCATGCTGATTAAGCATGGGAGGGGGTGATTTGACCACACCCTCTAAGGCATCGATAGTTTACCATGTTAGAGTAGGTCCAATAATGTCCCTTCTGGAGTTGGGTTCACTAATAAATAAAAAAAGATCTAATCAAAGTGAAAAAAATTAAATGGGTTCCTACTAAATAATGTGTAGATGATAATTCTACTATTTAATCCAACAAAACCCAGGTCAAAATGACCTTTGGGACTTCCTTTGGTCAATTCTGCCTCTGGTTGTGATGTGGGAATCAATCAATATTTTTTTCCTCCCACTTCTCTCTAAATCCATCAAGACATATCTCAAATAAGAGGTGTGGGTCAACCTTTAATTTATGTATTAAATGAACTATCTTTGCATACTACATCATAGCGTCTGGATCAAAATTTCAATTTTCAATAAACTCTATTGCGTAGGGTGAAGTATATCATCCTCGGAGTTGATGGACTGACCAACCAACTCCAACAACCTAATTTTGCAACAATAAGGCCAATTAACTCCAAACTGGGATCAAGTCAATTACTATTAATTGGATATTGTTATATAATTTAGTAGAGTCTAATCAAATTCTCTAATATTCTTGTAGACATCGATAAATATTATATGTATGGATGTAAAATTTTATAAATTGATAGAAATTGGTGAAATTGATCCACAAGTTGTTTATCATTTTTCAAAAAGAAATTGACTCAATTTATATATGATAATGAGAAGATAATCAATTCATATTGTAATAAAATATATAGAGAATCTACAATACAAATTCATGTATCATCAAAATTTGTGAATGCACAGATCAATCATGGCCCAACACAACCCCATGTGATGTTCCTGAGGCTTTCTCAGGGCCCAATAAGTATTCCTCTTGCATTGATCAATTCCTATTAATTGGCACAAGAAAACTAATGTACCTTTTCAACAGGATATTTCTAACTTTTGTGCAACCAAAATCTAAATATAAGTTGTTCCCATAAAGAAGGACATATGTGTGCATTATGAAAAGGAACTATGTGTAATATGTGAATAAATAGAAATAATTCATACAAATCCAATAAAAAAGAGAAAAAGGTAAATAAAGTGTGACTATATCCTTGAAAGGGTTTCGTGTTTCACATTAACTTTGATAGAAAAGTTCATAGTCTAAGTTGAGAATGCAAATGATTCTTTTCTTAGGGTTTAGAAGAGGTGGCACTAGACATGGAGGATAAAATGCTAGCAATGCATGCATACTAATCCAAATTTTAGTCACATTTTTAGTCTAGTGTTGTGTTTATATTTCTCATTTTTCTTACAAACTAGCTTCCATTTTGTGTTCATTAGTTTTATGTTAATATTTTGGGGTTTTGATCCAGTTCCTTGATTTTCATGAATGATTCAAGATTCTTTTCCTACACACAAATATAGGAGTAGTGGTCCTGAAGACAAATGTGATATTGGATAAGATTTTCATTGATCTACCCTTTTCATTAGTTGGAGATTTTATCGATCAACAAATTGGTAGATGTGGACCCATTGACCCACTGTAATACCCCCAGGGTTTACATCTTTCTTAATTCACATTAGTTGACTTCATTTAGATTTTCCATTGGTCGACAACTGATGAAAGTACCCCTTATCAACTGACAACTACTAACTAAGGAGAATCAACAAAGTCGTCAACCAATGAAAGTTATGTAGTTGCCTACCAATAAAATTTCTATGCATATGCCTATAAATGATGAACTTTCATGTCCACCTACTGATCCAAATTTTGTGGTCCCAACCAATGAGAATCTTGTGATGTCATCATCCTTAAGAAGTTCTACAATTTTTTACCAATGAACTTTCTATGTGTACGCCTTTTTTGTGATGATCTTCCATGTCATCAACTAATAAAACCTCTATAGCCATAAATTGATGAGAAATATACATGTTGCAAACTGATGGCAATTCTAGGAGTCACATGGACACCTCATCTTCCTCCTACCACTCTCCTATCACTCATGGTGTGCAACATAATTATTGTAGAGGTTGGGTGATTGAAAAACCCCACATGAAGCCTATAAATACAAAACCTTCTCCCCATGGAAATGCATCATCATCTAGATGACACCAAGGTTTTGCAATACGTAATCAACATCCATATCCATATTCCATTGTTGGTTCCCATTGGTTGACAACTACATCAATGGATGACTCCTCAATCTCCTTACAAATGCACTTGTGCATATAGAATAATAAAACCTTTATTTCATGTGTTTAACACAAATACAAGGCACTCTCTTTTATATGATAAGAGAGTAAGTGAGAAACAAAAGTAGGCAATATGGATAAAATAAAATGCTAAAGACAAGACAAGTCTAAAGGATAACTTAAATTTACACTAGTAAAACCTATATAATAATACTCCTCCTCAAGATGGAGCATAGATGTCAAACATGCCTAGCTTGTCCACCTATGTAGTAAAGAGTGCCTTGGGAACTATCCTAGTGAAGATGTCTGCAGTTGAGTCTTCAGTATGGAGATAAGGAGTACAAATGTGACTAGGAGGATTGATTCTGGAATGAAGTGGCAATCAACTTCAATATGCTTGGTGCGCTTATTAAAAGTACGATTGTTGGCAATAAATATAAGTCTTTGTTATCATAGTATATCGGAAGAGGATCAACATTAGAGGTGTCAAATTTTTTAAGGAATCCTTGGACCCACACCTATTCATAAGTTGTATGAACCATAGTTCTATATTCTTAATTGGCACTAGATTGAGAAACCACAATCTACTTCTTACTATGCCAGATAACTAGGTTTCCTCCAACAAAGGAGCAATATCTAGAGGTAAATTTTCTCTCACAACACCAACCAACATAATCACAATGAGAATTTCTAATGAGTTTGCAATGCCCATGTATTTTTTACAACAATCCTTTCCCTGGAGAACATTTATGATATTGAAGAATATGACATAGGTATTGACTGGCAAGTCCAACAGTTGAAGCAATGACAAAACTAGTAATAGTAAGATATTTAAGCATAACAATCAATCTTCTATATTGGTGTCTATTAGGAAAGGGTGGTGAAGATTCATTATTCCAATTTGTATTGGGATCTAGAGTGGTACTAGTAGGTTTAGAACCGAGCAAGCACGTTTCTTGCATAAGATTTAAAACCTATTTACATTGTGAAAGATATATGCCAAAAGAAGACTGGAAAAGTTATGCCAAAAAAATGTAGGTTTGCCAAGATCTTTTGTAACAAAACGTTATTATAGATAGAATTTAGTAGCTTGAATTCCCTCTTTATCAATACCAGACAAAATGATGTCATACACATACACAATAAGAATAATAAGCCCATAATAGGTTTTTGTTACATAAACAACATGATCAGAATGCGAGCATCAAAAACTAGATTTAAGAAGTATCTAGATCAACTTATAAAACCATGCTTGTGGGCCTTATTTATGGATGTAAATTTCTTTCCTAAGTCTACAAACTTTAGAACTCTCCCCCTGAGCAATAAATCTAGGTGATTATTCAATTTAGACTTCTTCACATAAGTCACCATATAGAAAAGAATTTGTCACACCAAGTTGAATAAGAGGCCGATCTTTATTCAAATAAAAAATATAAGTACACATACAGAATTAAGTCTAGCAAAAGAAGATTTTTTTAGTAATCTACCCCATATGTTTGAGTATATCCGTTTGCAACTAGGCATGCTTTTAATCTTTCAATCAAGCCATTTGGCTTGTATTTTATAGTGAATATCCATCAGAACCAAATAGTAAGAACATCATGCGGGAGATCAAGTACAAATCATGTCTTCCAATCACACAGAGCAGTCATTTCATCTTGTATAGCTTGTCGCCAAGTAAAATGTTTTAGACAAAAACATGTATATTGTTGGTGCCCCCACCCTGACACCCTAAGGATGAACATGGAAGCTACTTTGAACAAGGACAATAGGCATTATCGTCGAGATTGTTAGGGATTTCGATGGCACCTGGGTCATAGGGTATGCCAAGAACAACAAGGTGGGTTTGGAATTGTAGGCCTAGCTAAAAGCTACAAATTTTGTGCTGCAGAAGGCAAATGAGATGATCAATGGCTTCCTGGAGATAGAAACTAACTGTAAAAGAGTTGTAGAGATGATTCAAGAGGCTCCAACAGTCAACCTAAATTTCTTAAAGATATTCTTGTGATCCAAGAAGGTTGTAAGATGCATGCCAACTGGAAACTCAGGCATGTACCAAGGAAGTGCAATAACGCTACAGATGCTCTTGCAAAACTTCTCCTCAAAAACAAAAATAACCCTATTCAATATATTATACCACCATATCAAATTAAAGATTTAATAGATAGAGTCATGTGTAATGGTAGTAGTACTACCATGTTTATTTCTAAAAATAATTTTTGTAGACCTTTATCAATGTTAGAAATCTTGCATGAGGAGAGAGGGATGAATAGATGATCTCCTGACTTGCCCAAAAAAATACTAGAGCATGATATTAATTAAGAAGCATGTAGTGGATACAATCTCAGGACAAAATGTCTAAGGAAAATGACAGTGAAAAAGAATAGAACATGCTACTTCAAGAAGTTGAAGTTTTCTTTGTTTCAGTCACTCAATTCTATTATGGTTTGTAAGAGTAGGAAGTCTGATCAATGGTACTTCAAGTGGTACAAAAACAAGAAACTGATTGTTGCATAAAGTCTATGTCATTAATAGTTGTATAATTTTTAATAGTTTTATTAAACTAAGTCTAAATTTTAGTGAAGAAGGTAGTAATAGTTTTCAAAATATTACTACGACCCATTAACAGAAAGAGGCAAGTTTCCTGACATAAGTCATCAAAAAAAGTCATGAAATAACAAAATCTTGAATGCATGGTCACAAAGCAAGGGCCCCATATATCAACATGAACAATATCTAAAAGAGTTTTAGAATTGATCTCCTTTTTCCTATGATACACCATTCTATTTTGTTTTCCAAATTGATAGGATTCACATACAAAAGATCTATCATGTATCTTAGGAAATAAACATCTTAATTTCATAGTAGAGGGATGTCCCAAATGGTAGTGCCTTTTCTAACCAATCATGAAAGACAATAGTAGAGCAACAAAATATTAAAGCACATGCAAATGGTACAATCTGTTAGGTCCCTCATGGCTCAAACCAATCCTCATCTCTGTGTGAATATCTTGAAACAGACGACCCTCAAGATAAAAAAAGATTGAGAATTGTGTCCTCCTAAAGTTCTACAGACATAGAACATATTGAGTGGAAATTTTGGAACATATAAGACTAATTTAAATGGTACTCTTTTAGATAGAGATATAGTTCCAATTCTATGTATTACCATCTGAGTTTCATCACCCACTATCATAGGAGGAACTTGAGTCATTTTAGACAAGATTATAGAAAGTTCAGAACAACTAGATATGTGAACAGACTCTCCTGATTTGATGGCCGCTTTATTGTTATTGTAAGTAGCAAGAAATGCAAGTAAAGTTGAAGGACTTCTATCTTGAGCATGAGTTTGTGAGTATAGATGAGCTTGAAGAAGGTTTTGAAACTCTAACCAAATCCACTCAACCATGGGCTAAGTAGAACTTGAAGTAGTAGCAATCAAATCTTCACAAGCATCAGAGGAGACTTGGTTGGACCAGCCATGCATAACATGCTTTTTCTAATAGTGGTCCTCATTGTGGTTTGTGCACCAATAGAAGGTGTAGAAGTTGTTATTAGTAGAAATTTGTGGTTTTCCACATCCAAGTCCAGGAGGAGGACCACATCCAAGATTACTAGGAACATGCCCACTAAGACCACAACCACAGCCATGTCAACATCCTTGACCAGAGTCATGGGAGCGGGTGGAAAGAAGTGAGTAATGTAAAGATATAGAAGGTAGAGAAGGAATGGAAGGAAGGTTTTAAATGTGGTTGAGAACATTCCTTAGTGTGGTTAGGGAATCACAACATAATATTGAGTCAACAAAGCTAAAGAAAGATAGACGAAGTACTGAAGTTTTTTGTGGTGTCATTGAACTTCTTTGATTTCCCAAGAAAGAGGATGATATACTTCTTGATTGTCCTGGAGTGTTGATCATTGGTTTTAGTAGTATACAAAGATCCATCATCCACATACTCCTTTTTTGCTAGACTATTGAATATCTTGAAGACCTTATTTGGATTCTGTTAATGAGGGCACACTGGGATAGTTGATCCCACATCATTGTGGTATTTTTCTAGTGAAGGAGACATTGACTGATCTTTGGTTTGACACTATTCATTATCCACATCATAACTATAGAATCATTCATCTATGGACCAGTGAGCGTAGGCTTGCTTGGTTTTTTCATACACAAAAGAATCAGGAGGGAATTTAATAACTATAGAGATTTAGGAATAGAGCTATTGGGCTTTGACATATAGTTTGAAAGATGCTGACCAAAGATGATAGCCCGAGCTGTCAAGTTTCATGATCGTAACACAGAAACACGAAGGAGCATCAATAATTTCCGTAGAAGAAAAGTGAATACGCGTATAGAGATGAAGAAGTAGCACAAGTAGAAGCAATAGATCTGGAATAGAAGATCTTAAAAACTTGCATAGGGGCAGTAGATAATAGTAGCAGATCAAGATCAATTAATTTGAGAAACCCGCATAGGGATAAAAGAGAGTAGTAGTACATCTGGATCAGAAAATTTAAGCCTGCATAGAGGTAGTATAGAGAAGAAGGAAATACCTACACTGTCATAGTGTGACATTTGCTTCACCATGTGGCATAGGAAGAAAAAAGGTGGTACTTTTTGGTGTTCGACTTGCAATTTTGGAATTTGTTGGAAGGGATCAAAAGGAAGGGAGTTCGATGGGTAAAAGGTAATGGGGTAGGTGTCAATGAGATGGGGATCAATGGGTTGTAAGGGATCAACAAGGAAGGGAGGTTGATGGGGTGAAGGTCGATGGGGCAGAGGTCGGTGAGGGGTGATGGAAGTTGATGAGGTGGTAGAGGTTGATGGTGTTGGAGATCGACAGGATGTATGTGGATGGGTGATGGGTGATCGATGGGATGGTGGAAGTGGAAGAGGTGATGGGAGGCAGATGGGGTGTTCATGGTTGGTTGAGTTCTATTGGTTGGTGGAGGATGTTAGGGTGGTGGAGGTAGATGGGGTGCAAAATGGAGTGGGGGGACAATGACGTAGAAATATGGGAGATCAAATATGTGTGATGCCATATTGAATAAGAAATCCTTTATTTGATGTGGTTAAAACAAATACAAGGTACTCTCTTTTATAAGATAAGAGAGTAAGTGAGAAACCAAAGTAGACAAAATGGGATAAATGAAAAGGCTAAGGACATGACATGTCTAAATCATAAGTGAAACATAAAGCAGTAAAGCCTATATACTAATAGAGGGAAAAGGTCATTTGAACATATCCATAATAGATTAGGATCATACCAACAATAATCATGAACACTATAGATAAAACTATTTTTATTTATCTTGCAATCTAGATGATGGACTCTAGGAACTAGGTAGTATACACAATTAACATGCCACATGGTGAATGTAATTTACCTTCAATAATTGATCATCAAGAAAAGAATCATTGTTAGGGATTGAGTCACCATCTTGGTTTTCAAATCCTCAGAGATGAATGGAAAAATGTTTTTAGTTCCCCCTTTGTCTTTGACTTGTAGATCAAACTTGTGTAGTAATAACACCCACATGATCAACCTAGTCTTCACATCCTTCTTAAACATTAAGAACCTTATATCAACATGGTCAATGTAGACTAATACTTGTGAGGCTAATAGTTAAGAGAAAAATATGTCAAAGGTACAGACAATATCAAAATATCCTTTTTAGTGGTTTCATAGTTTTTTTTACTTTAGTGTCTTGTTAGAATAGTTAATGGCATGATTCTTCTTGTGACGTTCTTCTCTAGAATTGTACCTATGGAATAGTCACTAGAATCACACATGATCTCATAAGGAAGAGAGAAATTATTGGAACAAAGGATGGGGGTAGAAATGAGATATTCCTTCAGAGTGGTGAAGCTCTTCATGCATTCCAAGTCAAAAAAGAAGAATACATCCTTCTAAAGTATACTCATAAGATACTTATCAGTCTTGCTAAAATCATGAATGAACTTTCTGGAATAGCCTACATGTCCCTAAAATGTATGAACTTCTTTGACAATATATAGATCGTCAATTTGAAGATAAACTATATTTTTTCCTTGTCAATCTAATTCCTCTAAAGCTGACACAATGTATTAGAACAATGTGCCCTTCATCATGAAGTGTCATTTTCCCAATTAAGCAATAGATGTGCTTCTTCCAAACATTTTAATATTAGGGAGAGATGATGTAAACATTCTTCAAATGTGTCTCCATAGATATAGAAGTCATCTGTGAATACTTCTTATATCATGTCATTAATGTCGAGAAAGATGGTAGACACACATCGTTGGAAGCCGGTAGGTGTGTTGCATAGTCTAAAAGGCATATGATGGAAGGAATATGTGCCAAAAAGACATGTAAAGGTAGTTTCTTCTTGATCATTATGGTGGATGGGGATCTAGTAGAAGTTAAGATAGCCATCCAAGTAATAGAATAACTTATTTCGTGCAAGCCTGTCTAGGTCTTGATCAAGAAATGGGAGTGGGAAGTGGTCCTTATAACTACCACTTTTTATTATCTAATGATCGATATACATATTCTACCTACTGATGGTCCATGCTGGGATAAGCTAATTATTTCAAACCAATTATAGTTCCTCCCTTCTTTGGCACTAATTTCACAGGGCTAACCCAAAGGTGAATGAGAGATATGATAGATCATCTCACATAGCAGTAGCTTTTTCACTTCCTTACATGCAACCTCCATCATGACCACATTCAACCTATGTTGCAGATCGATAGATGTATTGTAGTTGTATATCATAAAAGTTTGGTGCATATAGAGGTATTGGATAACACCACTTAGGTCATTCATTTTGTATCCAAATGCTTGCTGCCTAGTTGTGTCAACAACCTATCCTCTTGCTCAGAAGTGAGATATGCATTGATGACAATTGGGTAGATATTTATCTCATCCATAGAGACATACTTCATACCCTTAGGTAGATTCTTAATTTATAGTGTGGTGGGTCTCTTGTCTTCTTCTTCAATGATGGAACCATATTTGAGATCTTAAAAATTCTCTTTAAGGTCTTCCTCTGCAATGTCTAAGTGGAAGAGAATTTGCTCCACTTGTTTATCGTTAATCTCTTGACAACTAGGTTGTATTAGCTTTATATAAAGAGGGTCTTCAAAAGTTGGAGTTTCCATCTACAGTTGTGTCAATTTGTCAACACAATCCATGAAATATTGATCATGGAAATAAGGACCCTTTAGACTCCAAAAAACTTTGAAGTGAATTGTATATTTCCCAACATTATGTTAAATTAATATATTCAACATAAATGAGGGTTCATGTAGTTGCAAGGAATGAGTGGAAAAATATGAGAGGGTATCAAAGGTCCTCCTTTATGTTCATCATGACAAAATCATTGGGGATAAAGGATTTGAGCCCCACTCTCACATGGAAACTCTCTATATCCCCACATGGGTGGTTAAGCAAGAGTTAGCACATTGTATCACACTCCTTGTTGATAGGATGTCAATGAATATGAGTGTTTTGCATAAGCTATAGGGAATAATGGAAATATTGTCCCTGAGGCCAGCTGGACCTTTTTGGCATGTGGAGTCCTCAACAACCAGTTGATATTATATGATGTTGGGACTTTAAGTTTTTAGGTATTTTGTTCTACATGTTATTCTGATAATGTCCTGGCTAGTTTCATAATCTTTCACTCATCCATTGTGTACTTTCTAGAGAGGAGTTTCTTAAATAATATGGACCAAGAGGGGTTCTCTGCTGGAGTTCCATGGAAGGGGATATCAACATGTTACTTCTTCATATCTTCCAAGAATTTCATGAATCTCAAGTCAAGTTGTGCCATGGGTAGTTGACTCTAATAAGGAGGATGCAGTTTATAGACAAGAACCACAAGTGATTGTAGTGTGGATGTTATTAGTGAAGAAACTTCTTCCATGACTATGTTAACATTGCTACAATGGTATTTAGAATCTACCTCGTGATCAAATATTGCAACTTTTGGGATTACTACATTTTCATCGTCATCATAAAGAGTTAGCTTGTTGGTGACTACAACTGTTGGTTTTGGTAGTACAAACCTAGAATGTGTGGTTACAACCTTCAACTACTCCTTGTACTTTTGACTGTTTTCAAGATGAACAATTAAAGAGACTACATGAGGGAAATTTGATGCAATAATATGTGCGTGTTGAGCCTCCATAGCCTTTTTGTATGCTCGTTGACTGGCTAAAAGTTTCTTAGGTGACATTGATGAATGGAGACAGACATGTTCGGTTGGTTTTCCTACCTAGGAGAAGTTGTCTCTGGTTATTATAGTTATTGTTTTCATCGTAGTTGTTATTGAAATTCTCAGGATTGATGTCATTATGCCATAAGTTTTGGTTTTAGTGGAACCCTAGAGGATCTATAACTTGGATGTGATTGGGTCCTTTATTGAGCTATGGGGAATTCTATGCTCCCTCTAGGTTCCCATACTAGAAACCTAGATGATTTTAGGGCCTGTTGGGGTTGTAGTACCCCTTTTCTAGAATGTAGTTGACAACATTGACTTCTTCAATGACTTTGATACTATTGAAATGAGGTTGGTGCATGTTTATTGTGGCTTGGTAGAGGTGGTCAAACTTTAAACTAGTGTGCCCCTCTACATTGTAAACCTGACACATTTCTTGGGCTTCTTTATCTTGAAAATAAGATTAACCTATCTTCCCATTCCTCTAGAAGGATCACTCAAGGTGTTCTTATTTAATAATGAGAACCTTTAATGTTTTATTAATTACCTTCATCTTAGACTTGTGTTCCTCCATGAGACCTTAGAAACTACTCTCTTGCATGATGTTCCACAGTATGCTAGTTCTCTACTCCCCTTCTTACAACTTTCCACACATCATCAAAGGTTTGATTCCTAAATTTCTCTTGGGAATGACATTAGTAACTACTTGATATCATCATCCACTCCCTAATAAACGTTTTAAATAAGATGTATAGAGGGAATGTCATATTTAAGGCATTTGTGAGGTAACTCCTTGTATCATTCCAAGAATTTCAAAGATAGTCTTCCTTGGAAGTTGTTCAAAGTGGGTGGTTTGGTCTCAGATTTGATAAATGAATCATGGACGGAAGAAATTCTCCAAAAAATTTCTTTGAAGTTCCTCCCAAGTTTTCTTTCTTCCATCTTCCAGGAAGTTATACAACAACCTATCTTTGTCTATGAAGGAATAGTAGAATACCCAAAGCATAATGACTTTGTTAGTAATTCCATCTTACTTGCATAGTCCATGGAGATTTGTGAACTTTTGCAAATGGTCATTGTTGTGTGGTTTCCACATCAACTTTTCACATGATTTCACACACAAATTCAGTTCATTTCATTCTCATTTAGCCTCTATTCATATCATTCTTGCCACCTTTTTGTTATTTTTCTTATCACATGATGTGTATTGTATATTTGCATCAAAAGGATCAAATTGGAGATATCCTAAGTCAACTTCATCATTATCGGGACTTCTCCATGCCTTGCAGATGTTCAAAACTTTAATTTTGCTAAAACAACAATGCACATGACGTGTCTTATTTAAGACAAGGCGTGCACATTTCCAGACGGCCCAATACTCCAGACACTGAAGAAAAGTACACAGTGTGTCCACAAAAGACATGACATATACTAAGGAATCCAAAACTGAGTCTTGCCTTTCTGGTAATGTACATGACGTGTATTAATTTAGACACGCCATGTGCTTTACACTCAGAACAACTGCCTGAGACAGGATACGCCATTTCCAAAGAAAGACACGTTGTGTGCCTATCTGTTTCAACAATTTTCAAATACGACTCCTTTAGTTTTAAAAGACAAAACCACTCTATGGAGCAATTATCTGTTGGGTTTTATAGGAGGCAGAGAAGGAGCGGAAACAAAAAAAATTTCTCTCCCAAAACCCGGAACAAAAGGAATCGCGTCGACATCTATATGATAGGAAATAAGGTTTGTGAATCATACCTTGTCCCGAGGCTTGCTCGGCGACAATACCACGCGCCTTGCGCGGTCTTCACCTCCGGTCTTGGACGGTGTCTGTGCTGCTCCTGGTCGCACCGGGACTGAAGACTCCTCCTCCTACCGGACTGTCGGATGACAGTTGTCCTCCTGAGCGGCAGTGACCTCCCGCCTCTGAAGTAGTCCACACGGACCACCCGGAACTCCACTCTCCTTGTCCTACAAGGAAGTGGAAGGAGTCACACCCTCCTGTTGACGTACTAGTCGCCAACACACTCTCCTGCTGTCGACTGCAACTGCAGTTGTCCTTCCCTTACTGCACCTCCCTTTACGGGAAGCACTTGCTCGGGCTCTCTCTCGGTTACCAAAACCAGAGAGAACGACAACTTTGCAGAGCAATCAACTTGCACTGAGTTGTACTCTGAGAAGCCCCCAATACCCCTATATATATAGGCGGGTCATGGGACAGGGTTCTCTGTGCCCGACATTACGGGACTAAAGCAGGAGTAGAAGGGTTCGGGATTTTCCACAAAAAGCAACTGTCTCGCAACCTGAACCGATCGGTTCACAAGTGAACCGGTCGGTTGGGGACCTGAACCGATCGGTTCACCACTGAACCGATCGTTTGGGACCCTTGAACCGATCGGTTCACTCATGAACCGGTCGGTTGGGGTTCCAGGTTGGTTCCCGATTGACTTTCCTTGTTTCTTTCCCAATTGGTATCGAATACCAATATAATTCCCAATCGAATTGGGCAATTGAAACAAAAGGAAAATTCTCACCAATCCTACTTTCCCAAGTTGTTCGATTGCACCAGTTAAACCGATCGGTTCAACACATGAACCAGTCGTTTCACTCTGTGCATGAGCCGATCGATTCAACAATTGAACCGACCGGTTCAGCAACCTCAGCCGACCGGTTCATCACATGAACCGATCGGTTGGGAATGCAGATTGTGCAGAATCAGTCAAATGTGATTTCCATCAATCCGATACTCCAATCAACTCGTCCAACACCTTGAACACTATGATATTGAGCTATTGATTAATTGAGTGTTTAATTGAACTACTAAACTCCTTTAGTAATCAATCTAAACATTGCTTGTGGACAAAACTCCTCTTCCAGGTTGAATCCTATGTGTGTGACCCTGCAGGTCCATTTCACGTTGGCAGTGAAGGTCCATAACACTTATGACTTCACAAGCAAAGAGCGGTGCCTAGTCACACATCAGTGCTACCCAAGTGAAAGTAGAAAGTTGGAGAACAACTTTCATCCTACAATCCATGAATGGTGTTACAGTGAATGTATAATTCCTTTGTCACTAATATCCAGAATGAACTCGAGGCATGGAACATTCATCCTGTCAATGTTCATTCATTTCCTTGATCTCAGAGTAGACCGAGTGAGATGTGTATGACATCAATATCACATATTGATTCACACGTGCATGCGCATGCCTTTCTCAATCCTACTCATCAAGTGGCCAAGGATATCGAACTCCCTCAGGAGGGACAAATCCCATATCTATCACTCACCCCTCAAAAGCCCCATGTGTCAAAGCCACCCAATCATCATCTTTATAACAACCCATGTTTCAGGATTGCGTTTGATGATGTCAAAGTGTACCCAACGACATGTGTTGAGTGTAGTGATTTCAGGTCTAAGAATCACACTCACCACCATCACTGTGAGAGCTGACTGTGACTACCAAGTCATGGTTCCATGTGTCACTCTCACGGTGGGTCTGTCCGGTACCTTGTTCTCTAACAAGTACCTATGTGCTTGGTTTGATATCACCATATCATGACTAATGAGATTCTGTCATCAACCAACACACAATCTAGTCTTTAGTGTTATTGATGTCTATGGTTATTTCCACAATAACAACCGACTAGGGACTAAACAAGAATGTATACTCTTAACATTCATATGATCTCATCATTTAGGTCATGAACCTAAAAGCATATGTTATTGAGTAATACAATCTTTAGACATCTATCATGTTACACCATCATCTCAGAAATAGTTTAAACATATAGATTGGAAATTGCCTTTATTATTATTCAAATCATTTACAAAGTATCCCATTACAATCATCATATGACTTGCTCTATGGGCATACATACCAACAGACTCCCACTTGCACTTAGAGCCAGTCACCAAGGAAACGCAGTCCTTGTGACCTAGCATGACCATCATGCTTCTGCTGAGAAAGGGCCTTAGTCAGTGGATCAGCTATGTTGTCTTCAGTTGGTACTTTGCAAATCTTCACATCTCCTCGCTGTACGATCTCTCGTATGAGATGGAAGCGCCGCAGTATGTGCTTGGACCGCTGATGTGATCTGGGCTCCTTAGCTTGTGCAATAGCTCCATTATTGTCACAATAAAGCTCAATTGCATCACAGCTACTGGGAACTACACCAAGTTCAGAATTGAACTTCCTGATCCACACAGCCTCCTTTGCTGCATGCGAAGCAGCAATATACTCGGCCTCTGTAGTAGAATTGGCAACTGTTTCTTGCTTGGAACTCTTCCAGCTCACAACTCCATTATTAAGGCAAAACACAAATCCTGACTACGATCTGTAATCATCTTTATCGGTTTGGAAGCTTGCATCGGTGTAACCCTTTACAACCAACTCTTCCTCGCCGCCGTACACAAGAAACTGATCCTTAGTCCTTCGCAAGTACTTGAGGATGTTCTTCACGGTTGTCCAGTGAGCATCCTCGGGATCTGACTGGTACCTGCTCGTCATGCTGAGAGCATACGAGACATCTGGGCGTGTGCACAACATAGCGTACATGATGGATCCGATGGATGATGCATATGGGATCCCATTCATACGCTCCCTCTCTTCACAAGATTGGGGACATTGAGCTCTAGAGACGGTAACTCCATGTAGCATAGGGACGTTGCCTCTCTTTGAGTTTTCCATGCTGAACCGCTTCAGCACCTTGTCAATGTACGTGCTCTGACTTAGTCCGAGAAGCCTTCTAGATCTATCTCTATAGATCTTAATTCCTAGAATGTAGGATGCTTCTCCTAAGTCCTTCATTGAGAAAGTTTTCCCAAGCCAAGTCTTTACCTTCTCTAAGGCTAAGACATCATTCCCCATCAAAAGTATGTCATCCACATACAATATGAGGAATGTGGTCGAGCTCCCACTAACCTTCTTGTACACACAAGGTTCATCTTCATTTTGAATAAAGCCAAACACTTTGACTTCTTCATCAAATCAAAGATTCCAACTCCGAGATGCTTGCTTCAATCCATAGATTGACCTTTACAGTTTACAGACTTTATTGGCATTCTTTGGATCTACAAAACCCTCAGGCTGTGTCATATACACATCCTCATGAATATTCCCGTTAAGGAATGCGGTTTTAACATCCATCTGCCAAATCTCATAGTCATAGTAAGCTGCAATAGCAAGCATGATCCTGATGGACTTAATCATGGCAACTGGAGAAAAGGTTTAGTCATAGTCAACACCTTGAATTTGTCGAAAACCCTTTGCAACCAATCTGCCTTTATAAGTTTGCACATTTCCTTCCATGTCGGTCTTTTTCTTGAAGACCCACTTGCACCCAATGGGTTTTACCCCTTCGGGTGGTTCCACCAAAGTCCATACTTTGTTGGAGTACATGGATTCCATCTCGGATCTCATGGCTTCAAGCCATTTCTCAGAATCTGGTCCCTCCATAGCCTCTACGTAGGTAGTTGGATCATCATCTATGATCAACTCTCCACCTTCCTGAGTCACAAGGTATCCAAACCTCTCAGGTTCAAGGCGAGTCCTACTAGATCTACGAGGTCCTTGTGTTACTTGAGGAGAATGAGATTCCACAACACCTTGTGAATCTCCATTTTCCTCTCGTACATCTACCGGTTCAATGTTTTCTTGTTGGGCTTGAACCTCTTCAAGCTCTATTTTCCTCTCGTACCATATCTCATATGGTGTCTTTTGAACCGACTTAGATGGTACACGGTTAAGCATAAACGCGGCGGTTTCAAGAGCATGACCCCAGAAAGAAATTGGAAGATCAGCAAAACTCATCATTGATCGCACCATATCTAACAATGTGCGATTCCTTCTTTCAGACACACCATTATGCTGTGGTGTTCCTGGCGGAGTCCATTGTGATACAATAACACGGGCTCACAGAAGGTCCTCAAACTCCTGGCTCAAGTATTCTCCACCTCGATCAGAACGAAGTGCCTTAATACTCTTACCAAGCTGGTTCTGTACTTCATTCATGAAATCCTTGAACCTTTCAAGGGTTTCTGACTTATGTTTCATCAGGTATACATAGCCATACCTACTGAAATCATCAGTGAAGGTATTGAAGTACTGACACCCATTTCTGGCATTAGTTCTAAAAGGCCCACATACATCAGTATGTATGAGTCCTAATAGATCACTAGCTCTCTCACCTTTACCTGAAAAGGGAGTCTTGGTCATCTTGCCCAACAAACAAGATTCACATGTCTCTATTGATTCATAATCAAAAGAGTCTAGATAACCATCTTTATGGAGTCTAGAAATGTGCTTCTCATTTATGTGCCCTAGACGACAATGCCAGAGATATGTTTTGTTTGAGTCGTTGAGTTTTTGCCTTTTGGTGTTTACGTTGTATACACTTGTCTCCAAGTCCATCAAGTATAGACCATAAGACATAGGGGCACTGCCATAAAAGATCCCATCTTTAGAAATGGAACACTTTCCATTCTTAATAAGAAATTCAAATCCATCTTTGTCCAAACAAGAGACGAAAATGATATTCCTATTTATGGCAGGTACATAATAGCAGTTCTTCAACTCTATTATTAGCCCACTAGGTAGAGTTAACTCATAGGTTCCTACGGCACTAGCGGAAACTCTTGCCCCATTAGCAACACGTAGTTCAACCTCGCCTTTCCCCATAGGCCTACTTCTCTTAAGATCCTTCACATTTGAACAAATGTGAGATCCGCATCCGGTATCAAGTACCCATGACGAAGAAGTAGTAAAGTTAATCTCTATAACGTATACACCAGAAGTAGAGATCTCTATCTCTGACTTCTTCTTCCATTGTTCCTTCCATCCTCTCCATGTAGAAGAAATTGGTTTGGCGAGAGAACACTTCTCTCCCTTACCTTCTTTCTTCTTCACCAATGCATTAAGCGTACATAGAGTGGATTCTAAGGCTCCTGGTATATCTGGATTGTGCAGAACACTTCTCACAGTCCTCAACCAGTTATGGAATTTATTCTCAATTAATTTGCCCATTTTAAAAGATGATTCTTTTTCCATTCTACAAGAGAAAATTTGCATTTGTCAAAACCCTTTTGATTTGATTTGAATAAAATTTGACGATAGTTAATTAGGCCTTTAATTAATTAACGCTCCCACTATTTTGACTCAAATTGATAGCCCTCACCATCAATTCGGAAGATTGTAGCGTACAATCTTCTAGTGGGTCAAGATCCTGAAATCCTCTGAGCCATGGACCAGCTAGGGCTGTCACCCACAACTCAGATCTCTCAGGTAGGCAACTCTTGCCAATTGCATCATATGCAACTCTTGAAAGATGTCATATGCAACTCCTTGCAATGATCATCTCCATGCCTCAAGGTGCTAGATCCTATCTAGGTCACCTTGTTAAGTCCGACCCAAAGCCAACACGATGAACATGCACCCTGCTAGGGCAGACCCACACATTCATCCTTCACGCTTCCACGAGATAGACGGTGCACCACGCTAGGCCGTGCCCACACTTGGTCGATCAAGCTTTTCACGTGTGTCGCATTTGGAAGGCATCTAAAACTTAATATTTAATGAGGGATTTGGTTTTTATATACATATACATATCAAATCACCACAATATATAGTACGTATCATATACATGCTATATCCCACAAAAACATGCATAAACGATAAAAGGCAATGATTATGGCCATCCTATTTGTGATTCCTCGAGCCAAGAGGAATCACGGTCATCTAGGTCTACATCACATGCAACCTGTACAAGATGAAATATGTGCCTGCCTTTCTGGGTTTGATCAGCTCATCTCCATGACTGATCGGCTCGCCATCAGGTTGGTTGCTTGGGTGTCACCAGCCGATCGACTGGCGCCTCCAGTCGATCGGTTCACCGGTCATCGTGCATCTCCTCAGGTCGCCACCCGCTCATCTCGTTCCTCGAACCGGCCGTCTGGATCACCAACCAATCGGTTCACTCCTTGAACCGATCGTCTTCAGGTTGTCCGTCGTTCTTTGACATATCATGAAATAAAATCTATCCTATTTACATTTGAATTGAGAAACCCTGAGTTACATTCGAGGGGAGCAAAGGTAGGAATAGAACTCTCGAATTATTTCGAGTTACATCAGGAATATGAGAAAGGGAATCGGTGCGCAGACCGAGATGCAAGCAACCACACAAACAACCACACAGATATAGGGGATTATAGGCCATAATCATGCTACACATCCACCACAAAACTCGTTTAAGGGCGACGCGTATCGAGTGCATTAATATTACATATCATATATGTATATTAGGGATTTGTGGATTGGACATGTATAGAGCCAATATTATTCGCATCGCATGCAATAAATAAAGGCGACAAACCAAAATCGATCACATCGATAATCCTAAAATATAGAGAGGTCAACCTGGCTCTGATACCACTGTTGGGTTTTATAGGAGGCAGAGAAGCAGCGGAAACAAAAAAATTTTCTCTCCCAAAACCCGGAACAAAAGGAATCGCGTCGACATCTATATGATAGGAAATAAGGTTTGTGAATCATACCTTGTCCCGAGGCTTGCTCGGCGACAATACCACGCGCCTTGCGTGGTCTTCACCTCCGGTCTTGGACGGTGTCTGTGCAGCTCCTGGTCGCACCGGGACTGAAGACTCCTCCTCCTACCGGACTGTCGGATGACAGTTGTCCTCCTGAGCGGCAGTGACCTCCCGCCTCTGAAGTAGTCCACACGGACCACCCGGAACTCCACTCTCCTTGTCCTACAAGGAAGTGGAAGGAGTCGCACCCTCCTGTTGACGTACTAGTCGCCAACACACTCTCCTGCTGTCGACTGCAACTGCAGTTGTCCTTCCCTTGCTGCACCTCCCTTTGCGGGAAGCACTTGCTCGGGCTCTCTCTCGGTTACCAAAACCAGAGAGAACGACAACTTTGCAGAGCAATCAACTTGCAATGAGTTGTACTCTGAGAAGCCCCCAATACCCCTATATATATAGGCGGGTCATGGGACAGGGTTCTCTGTGCCCGGCATTACGGGACTAAAGCAGGAGTAGAAGGGTTCGGGATTTTCCACAAAAAGCAACTGTCTCGCAACCTGAACCGGTCGGTTGGGGACCTGAACCGATCGGTTCACCACTGAACCGATCGTTTGGGACCCTTGAACCGATCGGTTCACTCATGAACCAGTCGGTTGGGGTTCCAGGTTGGTTCCCGATTGACTTTCCTTGTTTCTTTCCCAATTGGTATCGAATACCAATATAATTCCCAATCGAATTGGGCAATTGAAACGAAAGGAAAATTCTCACCAATCCTACTTTCCCAAGTTGTTCGATTGCACCAGTTGAACCGATCGGTTCAACACTTGAACCGGTCGTTTCACTCTGTGCATGAGCCGATCGGTTCAACAATTGAACCGACCGGTTCAGCAACCTCAGCCGACCGGTTCATCACATGAACCGATCGGTTGGGAATGCAGATTGTGCAGAATCAGTCAAATGCGATTTCAATCAATCCGATACTCCAATCAACTCGTCCAACACCTTGAACACTATGATATTGAGCTATCGATTAATTGAGTGTTTAATTGAACTACTAAACTCCTTTAGTAATCAATCTAAACATTGCTTGTGGACAAAACTCCTCTTCCAGGTTGAATCCTATGTGTGTGACCCTGCAGGTCCATTTCACGTTGGCAGTGAAGGTCCATAACACTTATGACTTCACAAGCAAAGAGCGGTGCCTAGTCACACATCAGTGCTACCCAAGTGAAAGTAGAAAGTTGGAGAACAACTTTCATCCTACAATCTGTGAATGGTGTTACAGTGAATGTATAATTCCTTTTTCACTGATATCCAGAATGAACTCGAGGCATGGAACAATCATCCTGTCAATGTTCATTCATTTCCTTGATCTCAGAGTAGACCAAGTGAGATGTGTATGACATCAATATCACATATTGATTCACACGTGCATGCGCATGCCTTTCTCAATCCTATCATCAAGTGGCCAAGGATATCAAACTCCCTAAGGAGGGACAAATCCCATATCTATCACTCACCCCTCAAAAGCCCCATGTGTCAAAGCCACCCAATCATCATCTTTATAACAACCCATGTTTCAGGATTGCGTTTGATGATGTCAAAGTGTACCCAACGACATGTGTTGAGTGTAGTGATTTCAGGTCTAAGAATCACACTCACCACCATCACTGTGAGAGCTGACTGTGACTACCAAGTCATGGTTCCATGTGTCACTCTCACGGTGGGTCTGTCTGGTACCTTGTTCTCTAACAAGTACCTATGTGCTTGGTTTGATATCACCATATCATGACTAATGAGATTCTGTCATCAACCAACACACAATCTAGTCTTTAGTGTTATTGATGTCTATGGTTATTTCCACAATAACAACCGACTAGGGACTAAACAAGAATGTATACTCTTAACATTCATATGATCTCATCGTTTAGGTCATGAACCTAAAAGCATATGTTATTGAGTAATACAATCTTTAGACATCTATCATGTTACACCATCATCTCAGAAATAGTTTAAACATATAGATTGGAAATTGTCTTTATTATTATTCAAATCATTTACAAAGTATCCCATTACAATCATCATATGACTTGCTCTATGGGCATACATACCAACATTATCTTTGGTCATAATTTGAATCTCTTTCATCCAAGAGCAAGGCTAGAGCAAGGAGGGATATTTTGGAGGTGGAAGGTGGTTTCTTGCTAAAGAACCACATTCTTCTTCTTTTCTTCTCCAATCTTCTTCTCCATGGTGCAACAGAGCTACTTAACTCCACAAAGCTTCTTGGGAGAGAGGTTTGTCTAATTTGGAGCATCAGTAGGAGTGAAATTTCATCCTCAAGTCGGAATTATATTCCTCTTGGATTACACCTTGGGTTTTCTTAGCTTTTCCTTCTCTAAATCATCTTGATCTCTAAAATTTTTGTGCATTATCTGTTGTACACCATTATGGATGAGTAGTTTCCTTTTCTTGGACATGGTAGAGTAGCTCCCATGTTATAGAATGTATGGAACATGATAATTTCATACTAAATGCTATGTTTCTTGTTTTTCCACCTTGTGAGTACCAGTTTCTTCTTTTCTGCAAATATGGCTGGCCTCCTTATGTGTATGTTTTATGCTCTTTTGCTTGATCTGAGAAGATAGGTAGGAGAGTAAGGAGGTACTCTCTTGGCAACTCCATCTTTACCATGAGAGTGGAAATTATGGAGTATAGGAGTAGGTTTGTGATCCAAAATGAAATTCATACATGGGAATGTTGAATTGAGTTAGGATCATTGTACTTGCACCGAGAGGTGAAGTGCAATGTACAACTCTCCTTTAAAACAAGTGCTTAGTATGTTTAAATTTTGTGCTCCTATTCTGTGCTATGATATGGGGGTGAAATCTTAGGTCCAAGATACTTCCATATCTGAATTTTAATCTCTTTTAGTAATCCATATACTATTTTCTTAATTCTAAAATTTTTAGATTAATCCACCAAATCACCTTTAAAACGGTCTCGATTGTTAAACCTTAGCACTGCTGCGTTTAATTGATTGCTAAATCTCCTCCTGTTCAATCTTGACTATGACTACTTCTATATACTTGTGGAATTTGGTTATTTGAGTAAAAGATCTTTCTTAAGATTGAAACTCGTTTCTGTAATAAACCAACAAGTTTTTGGCATCGTTGTCGGGGAGCTACGGTTAATCTAATTAGATTAACAAATGTTATCTAGTATTCGAGACTAGATCATCATTTCCATTTTTCAAATTTCCATATACCTTTTAGTTGTGTTCTCAAATTCTCTTGCTATTTTTTAGGTTGTATGTGTCGCTCGCAAAGGGGTCTTCAAACATCAGTGTTGTTAGACCTTGAAATCAAGCGTACTCTTTCAAGCTTAAGAAGAGTAAGAAGAGTAGAGCAACCACTGCTAAGAGGTGTTCCACCATCATCACCATTGCCATCTTCTTCTTCTTATGAAGAAGAAACACCAGGAGATCCAACCATGGAGGATGACTGTCCTTTAAAGGATTTTTCCATGTCGGTTGCCACAAATATTTCTGGAGCCATCGATCTATCGGTAATGGTAGTGAAAACTTTCTCTATTGCTCCCTCCATGATGTAGATGATCCAGCAGAACCACTTCCGAGGTACAGTCAATGAAGATCTGAATCTTCATGTGGCTGAGTTTTTGGACTACATGAATACTTTCAAAATCAATGGGATATCTGACAACGGAGTGAGGCTACTGCTATTCCCTTTCACCCTAAGAGATAGAGCCAAGGCGTGGCTTCTGTCTCTTCCAAAGAAGTCAATCAAAAGCTGGGATCAACTTATAAATGCTTTCCTTGCAAAATATTTCCCACCGAGTAAGACAACCTAGCTAAGGAACCAACTCACCAACTTCTCTCAATCTGGTGAAGAAACTCTATGTGATACGTGGGAACAGTTTAAGGATCTGCAATGCCTTTGCCCTCACCATGGTTTGACCAACTGGTTGCTAATCCAGACGTTCTATAATGGACTATTCTATGATACCCACATGACACTGGATGTTGCAGCAAATGGATCATTGATGGATAAGTCTTACAGGGAGGCTTACGACATCATTGAAGGCATAGTACTCAACCATTGCCAATGGGGATCAGATAGGAGAGCTCAATCATCCTCTACAACTAGTTCTTCAACTGGGAAACAAGGAGGGAAGCATAGTGTTGATGTCATTGACTTAATTGCTGCTAAACTTGATTTTCTTACACAAAAGTTCGAGAAGATGACTACCTTGCAAATCCAATCAACTGATGTGATATGTGAAGCTTGTGGGAATTATGGACATACTTCTTCTTCATTCTTTGATCCTAATACAAATGAAGGGAGCTTAGAACAAGTCAATGCCATTGGAATGCAGGGGAACAAGCAGTACAATCCCTATTCCAACACCTACAATCTAGGATGGAGAGATCATCCTAATTTCTCCTACCAGAACACAAGAAATGCTCTCAACTTCCAACATGGACAACAACAACCGCAGCAACAACATAACCTCAACTGGCAAAACAATGGGAATCCGCCGGGCTTCAACAACAATAGGGGTTACCAACAACAACAACAACCCCAAAGTTCATCCTTGGAGGCCATGATGGAGAAATTTATCTCCATGCAGATGAAGTAGAATGAAGAGTTAAGGGGCAACGACAAGCTCTTGAAGAATATGATTGCCCAACTCTCCACAAAAGTGGATGGCATTTTCACTCACACAAGGATGTTGGAAAACCAAATTTCCCAACAAGCCTTGACGTAGCAAAAGAACACCCAATCTGGTTCTCTTCCAAGCCAATCAGAGGCGAATCCAAGACAACAAGTAAATGCCATCACCCTAATAAGTGGATATGAAATCCACATACCTTCTCCATCCAAGGAGAAGAGTGTAGAGATCGCCGATGAAGAGAAGCTTGACACCCCTATAGGTGACAAAGGTAAAGGGACAACTGAGGTACCATCTTCTACTAAAGAAAATGCACCATTTTCACAAAGGCTTGTGAATACGAAGGAGTTTATGGACATTCTAAACAAACTCCATGGCAATCTTCCTATAGCTGAAATTATTGTAGAGATGTCGTCATACGGTAAGTTCCATAAAAACATCCTCACCAAGAGGAGGAAGGTGCACCAAGTGGAGACCGTGATGCTTTATGAAAGAATTAGTTCTATCATTCAAAATAGACTTCCTGAGAAGTTAGATGACTTGGGAGCTTTCACTCTACCATGCAACATCAACAATACCACATTTGACATAGGTCTTGTAGACTTTGGAGCTAGTATCAGTCTCATCCCGTATACTCTGTGGAAAGAGCTAGATCTTGGAGATCTGAAGCCTACAAAGATGGCCATTGAACTGGTTGATCATTCCATAAAATACCACAAAGGTATTGTGGAAGATGTGCTACTGCAGATCGGTAAACTCTATATTCCATGTGATTTTTTAGTGCTAGATATGGTAGAAGTTCCTTCAAACCCCATTCTTTTTGGGAGGTCCTTTCTGAGAACTGTTGGATGCCTAGTTGATGTTCGCGAAGGCAAACTCACAATCTGAGTTGGTGAGGAATGCATGGAGTTTTCTATATATGATGCAATGAAAGCACCGTCATGTGTAGAAGAAATCTATTTTATGGAATCTGTTGATTCTGTTGTACAAGAAGATCATGATTTGCCATTTTTATACTGAACTATTGTGATGATGATGAAGGTATTAGTAATGGATCTAAAAATTCTGGGTATTTTCTATTACCCAATCAGATGCTACTGAAGAAGACACTCCACCTGTTGATGACAAAGTCAAAGAAAATGCATCCGGGAGAAAGGTAGAACTTAAAGCTCTTTCACCAGGGTTGAGGTATGCATTCTTGATTTTGAGTCTACTTTTCCTATCATAATTAATAATGAGTTAAAAAATGAACAAGAGAGTAAATTTCTTTTCAAATTGCATTTGTATAAAGATGTTATGGGTTACTCTATCGACGATTTGAAAGGCATTCATCCCTCCATTTGTATGCGCTGAATAAATGTGGAGGATGATGCTAAACCAACCATTAAACCGTCTAGACATTTGAATCAAAATATGCTTGAGGTGGTAAAAAATGAAGTCTTTAAGTTGGTTGATGTCGGTATCATTTATCCTGTAAGTGATAGCCCTTGGGTTAGTTCCATCCACGTGGTACCTAAGAAGCGGGGTGCAACTATCATCAAGGGAGACAATGATGAGTTGATACAAGCATGTATTGTCATGGGTTAGCATATGTGTATTGACTACTGGTGTTTGAATAAGAGACCCAAAAGGACCATTTTCCGTTGTGATTTATCGATTTGATGCTTAAACACCTTGCAAAATATTCTTATTTCTATTTGGAATGGTATTCTAGGTTTTTCCAGATTGCTATCTACCCTCCCGACCAAGAGAAAACCACCTTTACATGTACATATGGAACTTATGCTTATCGTCGCATGCCCTTTGGCCTTTGCAATGCTCTTGCAACGTTCCAACGTTGCATGATGGCTATTCTTTTTTATTTCATTAAAAACATAATGGAAATTTTTAGGGATGATTTTAGCGTCTATGGAGATTCATTTGATCAATGTTTATGCAACCTATCATTAGTCTTAGCCCACTAAAAAGAGGTTAACCTAGTACTAAACTGGGAGAAGTGCCATTTCATGGTACAATCTGATGTAGTATTAGGCCATGTTGTATCTAACAAGGGTATTGAGGTTGACATGGCCATGGTGGAAGCTATTGAGAAGATATCCACTCCTTCTTCAGTCAAGGACATCCACAATTTTCTGGTTCATGTAAGATTTTACAGAAGATTCATTAAAGACTTCTCCAAAATTGCAAAGCCATTATGTTCATTACTTGTAAAAGTTGTTGAATTCATATTTAATGATGACTACCACACCGCCTTCACCAATCTCAAGGAAGCCCTTATTTCTGCACCAATCATTCAACCACCAGATTGTAATGCCCCATTTGAATTTATGTGTGACGCAAGCAACTATGTAGTGGGAGAAGTTTTGGGACAAAGGAAATATAAGAAGCTTCATGCCATATACTATGCAAGAAAGACCCTAGATGAAGCACAAATCAATTACACCACCACTGAGAAGGAGATGCTTGCTATAGTGTACACCTTTGATAAGTTCTAATAGTACCTGGTAGGATCTAAGGTAATTGTGTATATTGATCATGCTGCCATAAAGTATTTTCTCAACAAGAAGGATGCAAAACCTCATCTCATCTGCTGGATATTGCTTCTACAAGAGTATGACCTTGAAATCTGAGATAAGAAGGGGATAGAGAACAATGTTGCCGATCATCTTTCTAGATTGACTACTGATGCTGGAGATTATTTTCCTATTAAGGATCATTTGCCTATTGAGAAGCTTTATGCGTTATCGTCCACACAAGTGCAATGGTTTGCAGTCATTGCAAACTTTCTTGCTATTGGACAGCTACCGCCAGGCTTCACATAGCAGCAAAAGAAGAAGTTCTTCCATGGCGTAAAGTTCTACTATTGGGATGACCCCTTGTTGTTCAAACATGGGAGTGATGGACTTATTCGAAGGTGTGTCGCTGAAGAAGAGATTGTCACTATTTTTGGTGGCCACTTTGGAGGAGAGAAGACTGCAACAAAGATCCTACAAGCCGATTTCTATTGGCCAAAATTGTTTAACGATGTCAATTTGTTTGTCAAAGCTTGTGATAAATGCAAAAGGACTAGAGGAATTTCTAGACATGATGACATGCCTCTTAACTCTATCTTGGAGATTGAGGTATTTGATGTATGGGGAGTAGATTACATGGGACCATTCTCATCTTCTTACAACTATCAATACATTCTAGTTTCCTGCAAGTATGTCTCTAAGTGGGTTGAGGCCATCCCAACCCAAGCACCTGATGCAAAGTCGATTGTCAAGCTATTTTAGAAAATCATTTTCGCTCAGTTTGGAGTTCCTAGAGCTGTAATCTCTGATGGAGGCATGCACTTTGTTGAGAAACAATTCAACAACCTTCTATCTAAGTATGGAGTCACTTATAAAGTCTCTATTCCCTACCATCATCAAACTTCCGGGAAAGTAGAGGTCTCCAACCGGTAGCTGAAAAACATTCAAGAGAAGACAATGTCTATCTCAAGGAAAGATTGGGCATTGAAGATAGACGATGCCTTATGGGCATATCAGACGACTTATAAAACCATCATAGGCACAACTCCATTTAAGCTGATATATGGTAAATCTTGTAATCTTCTGCTGGAGCTAGAACACCGTTCTCTATGGGCTATCAAGTTCCTAAATTTGACATGAAGAAGGATGGTGAAAAGAGACTACTACAGCTGCATGAATTGGAAGAACTCCTACTTGATGCATATGAAAATGCAAAGCTCTACAAAGAAACAACAAAGATGTGGCATGATAAGAGAATCCAGAGGAAAGACTTCAACGAGGGAGACAAGGTGTTGTTGTTCAACTCAAGACTTAAGCTATTCCCTGGAAAACTAAAGTCAAAGTGGTCCGACCCTTTTCTTGTATTGAAGATTTTTCCTTATGGTGTTGTTGAATTACAAGGCAAGGATGGAGCATTCAAAGTAAATGGGCAACGTTGCAAGTTGTATACCTCGGGAGACAAAGTTCACAAGGGAGACTCTTTCTCCCTTCAAGATGCATGATTGACAATTGAAGAGTCTCACTCCAGACTCTAAATGGAGGACCTCGTGGGAGTTGAACCCACATTAGGATAGATTTATTTTCAAGTCATTTGAGTCAAGAAAAATCTTTAGTTTCATAAATAAGCTTGTCATGGATAAATGTAATAATTTAGACAATTATATTGCCATATCTATTATTAATTTTGTGCTGAAAAAAAGCTATTTTCTACAGAAACTACAAAAGACCCGGTGTGTCTTATTTAAGACATGATGTGTCTATACTTCCAGAAATACAACAGATGCGTTATATCTCCATCTTTAGGAATAGGGGAATCTAGTAGCTTTCTTTGCCTTTCTTATTCTTCATCTATGTGTAAATATTCCAACAGAGTGGCTTGATCTAATCTTTTAAAAAGTGATTAAGGCCCAAGAGGAACTTATGTTTCAAATTTAGTCCTTTTTGAATAATGTTGAAACAATGATTTACTTGTTATGGACTAAAGTGCAAATTAACCAAGTTGAGGGGTTAACTTGCAAATGTTACATGATAAAGTGTTCCTCAAAGTGTTGAAGAATCATAAGAATGATAATGATGCAGAGGTATGGCTTGTGGTAACCTGAGTCCCAAGAAAGAGCTTGTTGAGCAATGTTTGTACATTAAAACCTAGTTTTGGTGTAATGTGCTATTTACCCAAAACCTAGGGTTCAATATGCAAAATACCACTTCTAGAGAGTCTCTCATGTTTCTTGGAATCATGTAAAGAAAATAAAATGAGAGGGGAACCTCATTTGAATCACCTCGGAGGAGAGAGAATCTTGATATTAAATAATCAAGATTTAAGCATAATTGAAACCCTAATTCAATTTAATGCAAAAATAAATATATTGATTGAAGTGCCCTTCAACAAAAAATTGGATGGTTCAATTTACATAAGTATGGACGTACTTGTTCCTTGCTATGGCACCGAAAGTATCCTAAGTGAGTGGAGAGCCCACTCACATTAGTTAACTAAAAAGTAATATCCACTCAATTTTGGATATTATTATTATAATGGTTAAGGTGCTTAATTTGCTTTCCTTTAATTCATGGATAATGAAGAGGAATTCGAAGGTGGAGTTGACAGATTCGTATGCAAGAAAGTGAGGGGGGTAAGTGGCACCAATTTTGGGAGTTGAAGGAATTAATTAACAATTTCTCTCTCATTGGAATTTCCTTATAAACATCCCATTTCCAACTCAAATAAAAAGGCTTTTTTGACCATTCTTTCTTTCCTTTCTTTGGTTGAACACAAAGGAGCTTAGGAAACATAGGAGGACGTGCCCCAACCTGTAGATAAACTCCTTAATCATCTTCAACCTTGATTTCATGGTGGAAATCAAAATTCAATGCTTGATTTCATCTTTTCTCCATTCAATCTTCAATCCTAGCCATTTCTTTTCACTCAAAAGTTTGAGGAAGAGCCTTGGGAGGTTGAGAAAGATTTATTCACAATTGAAGGTGTGAATCTTGAACTTTGGTTTCAACTTTGAAGGCGGGTTATATAACATGAACCCTTAAACATTGTTATTGATTTCATTCCTTTATCATATGTTGATTCTTTCTTCATTCTCGAAATTCCATTTGATTAATTGTTGAAATCACCATAAGAATCACAACTGATTTCGAAGGTTTGAAGCTTGAAGATGATGATGTCATCTTAAGCACACACCGCAACATAGAATATATGCAAACAGTTTTGCTTTTTGGTGATCAAACGGTCTGAAGACCGTTTGACACCAAACTGTCTCAAGACCGTTTGAGGTCATAAGGGGCTCAAGACCGTTTGTGGTCAAGTGATGCTATGATGGGATGAAGATTCAATGGTTATAAATGATAAAGATAAAAAGGATTCAACAATCGATGGTTCCTTAATTTTAAACCCTAATCCAATTGGATTCAAAACTCTAATTGATGTTGAAACGATTTCATACCGTTTGAATAGGTTGACTGAATGAATAGGTTGACCGAATGAAAATGTGGACCGAATGAAAGAGTTGACCGAATGAAAGAGTTGAGTGAATGAAAATGTTGACCGAATGAAAGTGTTGACCGAATGGAGGTGTTGACTGTTTGGGATCAAACGATCTCAAACTATTTGAGGTTCAATCGATCTCAATGTTGGATTGTCCATTCAGTTTCAAAACAATTGATGAGCATTCAGTTTCAGGACCGAATGAATGAAATCAGTCTAAAGATCGAATGGTTGATTCAGTTTCCAGACCGAATGAATGAAATCAGTCTCAAGATCGAATGGTTGATTCAATTTCAAAACCGAATGAATGAAATCAATCTCAAGATCGAATGGTTGATTCGGTTTCAAGACTGAATGGGTTAATTCGGTTTCAAGACCGAATGAGTTGATTTGAGTTACACTTGAACCAAGACCGTATGGAGTTCAAGAACCTCAAGACCGTATGGAGGTCAAGCACCTCAAGACCGTATGGAGGTCAAGTACCTCAAGATCATTTAAAGGTTCAAAAGTAACAAAACCATTTGGAAATCTAATAAGTTCAAAGTTATGAAGGACCAATTAATCTATTGATTGTTAATAGAATATATCCATGTTAAATCTAGGGATTGTACCTCTAAAGTACTTAGACAATTAGTACCTTTAGAGTGGTTAATATTTGATGTTTATGGAAGCAATGAATTAATATACTATGCTAACAATTCATTCAAATTGATTCAACCTAATCAAGATTGAAATAATTAACATTCTAGAAAGGATGAGAGAGAGAGGAACTCATACTTGAGTGATAATCATGTAGTGATTAATCTTCAACACTTTCAAATGAAATATGTAATTAGGTTATGATCCAGGATGATGAGACCAATAAACCCTAATTGAGAAGGTTAATGAACCCTAACCCTAATTGAGGGTGATGTAATGTGAAACCCTAATTGAGGGTGATGTCATGTGAAACCATAATATAGAAATATGATATGAAACTCTAATATAGGGTGATGCTATATAATGTATATGAAACCCTAAATTTGGGATATAGTGCATGAAACCCTAATCTCGGGCAATGTGATGATAAACCATAGCCCTAATTCTTGGGTAATGGTTGAGTAATCCTTGATTGACATAAAATGGGAAACCCTAACCCTGAGGAAGGATTAGTGGTGTTACCCTTGTATAGCATGATGCTGATATGTAATTGATATAATTGTCATCAAGTGTTCTAACCATGCATGTATCATGAGATGATGAGCATAGCCAGGTATGAGCTATCATGTTTCATTTATTATTGTTAATGGGCCTGGTGAGCCATAACATGTTTTTTGCCTAGTGAAAGGTAACAAGAGATGAAATGGGCCTTGTGAGCCATGTGAGATGCTTGTGTAGCAAGTATCATGTATACCTTGGTCAGATGGCTTAAAGGTGTTTAGTTACCTGATAAGTGGTAACAAGTGTTCTATGATGAACTGAGGGTTTGGATACCCATATTCCTTGATCATAATGATGAGTTGTGGAAGGGTGAGAATGTTCCTAATGAGATGAGGGATTGAGATCCCAATGCTTTATTAAAGATTTGAACCGTACTTGATGAAAGTATTACACATTATTTGTAGAAATTGTTAAAATAATTGATGTTTGGAAATTTGTCTGATGCTAAAAGAATATGGTAATACACTTAATTAATCAAGTGATATCATATAATGTAGTTGCCCTGACCACATATCCATCAGTGTCAGAATTTGCTGAATGGTGAAACGAGTTAAACTCAGAGAAAATATTTATGAATATATGGGGGTAATTGGGCAATTATATGCTCATGCCCCATAGGAATGGCTGCGGGCTATATCCTATGTACGGGATTGGTTACAGACCATACCCCAGTATGAGTATGGCTACGAGCCATGACTCCATGATATGATAACAGGCATTGGCTACGGGCCATAACCTTGAAGAGAGTATATGTTGCAGGCTATAACTCTATAGCGAAGACGCCAATATACCCTGACAAGCTAATTGCAGTTTGACACGTGATGTCTCTGCTGAATAATCTTGTACAGACCGAGAATGGTGAGGTCTTGGAGTATGGATCTTCGATTAACCTTGTGTGGTACCGACGCTTTCCGTAATTATGGTCGGTTGGAGCATGAACGGTATACTTCATCTCTTTAGGGCATTAAGCATGATTGTAAAATGTAATCAGTCGGTTTGCGTATTTGCTTAAGGTTGAAATATGAGAATCATTAGTTGATATTATCTTTGCTTAGCATATCCTAGATGGATAAAAGTTATACATGTTCTTCATATTCCTTATTGAATAAGTGACATGTTGCCTTATCAAGTTATAGATGAAATGCTTTGGATAAGAATATTGCTCTAACCTGTTTATACATTAATTTAACTACTGTTGAATATATATAATTCCTATGTTCAGTTTTATCTTATTAAATTGCAATAATAACATTTCTGGCGGAGAGTTATATCTCTCGCTGGAACAATTTTACAATTGTCTCACCCCCGTGGGATCCAACCTTTTAGGTAGACACAATGGAAGAGGTAGAAACCCTACAACAGGGGAAGAGCAGCTGTAGGGACATCAGTGAATTCTCAGGTGGAGACACTGGGTGTCATGTATTGTATATGTGTACATAGAGTCGTATGTGTCATTTCTATACTCTCAGGTCCTCGGAGTCTGTAGTTATTTTAATGAATCTATCTGAGATTTTGGCTTGATGCCTCAATGGTTTAATTGTGCCTATGTATAGTTTTAAATAGGGCAGTTGATGCTTGTAATCCTCGAGAAGGAATGGTACAAGATATGTACTTGTGAACCAAAATGTAATTGAATTACTTTTGTTCTTTTTGAAAGAGTTTTCCCTATGTTGGATCTCTTTATAAAAGGGTTTTAATTTTTAGTAATTTTTAGTAATCCACTGCTAACGATCGTTTCCTCTTGAGTTAATGACTGTTTGTTCGATCGGAGTCCCACAGGTTTAGTGGTATCAGAGCTCTAGGTTCGCTGAGTCTACAGAGACATAGGATTAAATCGTTGAGTCTATTCTAGTGTCTTCCAGAATATCTGATAGTGACTTCTACTGATATAGGAGGAGAAGAAGAACTTGAAGATGTCCGGATCACACAAAGAACACACTGCTGAGAGTAGTGTTGCTGCACCGGGAAGAGGTGCAAGGAACTAGACTAGGGAGGAACATGTACCTGAACAACCCCAGTTTGACCCAGCCATGACAGAGAACCCAGCTTTCAACAACTCTGTTTGGGAAGTTCATGGAAATTATGACACACATGACAGATAGGATGCCACCCCCTTCACCTAGGACACCAACCCATAATGAGGGATAGGGAGCTGGCAAGACTTTTGAGAGGCTTCGCCAGCTAGGAGCCACAAAGTATGTTGGTACAACTGACCTAGCAGATGCTGACTTATGGTTGATTGAACTGGAGAAGGCTTTCACAATCCTCAATATCCCTAAAGCTGAGAAGGTGAGGCATGTAGTGTACCTACTGAAAGGGAGTGATGGTCACTGGAGGATAATAGAAGAGTGCAAGAGGCCAGGTGTCAAAGTCAGATGGGAAGACATTCGACGTGAATTCGTCATTAGATACTTCCCTAAGACTTACCTAGATGAAAAGATATCTCAGTTTGAAAAGATAAGACAAGGACCAATGAACATTAGCGAGTATGAGGCTAAGTTCATGGATATTTTGTGGTTCTATCTGCATATGGAAGCTACTGATGAGGAAAGAATTCAACATTTTGAGAATGGGTTGAACGCTCCTGTGTCTAATTTGGAGAATAGGGAGAGGTTTTCCACGTTTGTGGAGTCTGTCAGACGGATAGAGAGGTCTGTGTTCAAGAAGCGACAGACCAGTGGTAAGAAGGTGTACACTCAGTTTCAAGGACAAAGGTCTGAGGGCTTTAAGAAGCTAAGGTTTTCTGCACCGACAACACCATCAAGATTCAATACCTAGATGCGATGGACGTCAAGTAGGGGTAGGGGTAATAGTTTTGTTCCAAATAGAGCCCCCAACATAGCATCAACATCGGTGACTGGACCTCATAGACCCTATCCTGAGACTAGCATCTGTCATCAGTGTAGACAAGTGGGTCATTTGGCAAGGGATTGTCCAGTCAGGAACACAATGGTGACTCAATCCCAGAGGCAGAGTCAGCAAGGCTCTTAGAGGAGGTAGTTTTCAAGTGTCACTCGAGGACGTGGGCAAGCATCCCAAGCTGGTTTGTTTTCACCCAACAACCGATCACTGGGTCAACAACAAGCAATGGCTAGATTCTATGCGATGAATCAACCTGAAGCAGTAGTTAACCCATGGGTTGTGACAGGTCAGATGGAACTATTTCATTCTGATATGTCTTCATTTTGCTTTGTATTTGTTTTAATTGATCTGGGTGCTACACATTCCTTTAATACTCAAGAAGTGATTCTTGATTGCAATATGATAGTTGGTCATAGGGCAGAGAGTTTGATGTTGCAAACTCCTTTGCTTGGATCTGCAGTGTTGCGGGAGGTATGTTCTCCCTACACTCTTTCCTTTTCTGAACATCGCATTCTGGTGGATCTTATACCACTTGAAATGAATGGGTTTGATATAATTCTTGGAATGGACACCTTAGAAAAGTATAAGGTTGTCTTGGATTGTGATTCCAAGCAAGCTATTTTCACAAACGACAGTGAAACATGGATCTTTTAGGGAGATAGAAATATTCTTCCAACCTGTCTTGTGTCAGCTATGGAAGCTGAGAAGCTGATGAGACAAGGATGCTTTGCATTCTTAGCACATGTGGTAGATACCATAATCAAGAGTCCTAATCCTTCTAAAGTTCTGATAGTTAGGGAGTTTGAAGATGTGTTTCCTGAGGAACTTCCAGGTGTACCTCTTCCCCGAGAGATTGATTTTGAGAATAATCTAATCCTGGGCATGCAACCAATAGCACAAACACCGTATAGAATGGCACCTGCTGAGATGGCAGAGCTCAAGAAACAACTGTAGGAGTTGCTTGAGAAAAGTTCTATCCGACCGAGTACTTCACCATGGGGTGATCTAGTTCTTTTTATTAAGAAGAAGGACATATCAATGTGGTTATGAATTGATTACAGACAGTTGAATAAAGTAACTATAAAGAATAAGTATCCTCTGTCGAGGATCGATGACCTGTTTGATCAGTTGTGTGGTGCAACTATCTTCTCTAAGATAGATCTGAGGTCGGGATATCACTAGTTGCGTATCAAGGAAAGTGACATACCTAAGTCTACCTTTAGGACAAGGTATGGTCACTACAAGTTCATAGTTATGTCATTTGGACTAACTAATGCACCAGTTGCATTCATGAACTCATGAATAGAATCTTTCGACCTTTTCTTGATCAGTTCATAGTAGTCTTCATAGATGACATCTTGATATACAGTAGAGATGCTCAACAGCATGAGCAACACCTCCGTCAGGCTTTGACTTTTCTAAGAAAGCATAAGCTTTATGCTAAGTTTAGCAAATGCGAGTTCTGGTTACCAGAAGTTTCTTTTCTAGGACATGTAATATCTGCCTCAGGTATCCGTGTTGATCCTAAGAAGGTGGAACTTGTCTTGTAATGGGAACATCCAAAGACACCAACATAGATACGTAGTTTCCTAGGACTGGTAGGCCATTATAGGAGGTTCATTAAGAACTTCAGTTCTATATCTTTACCCCTAACCAAGTTGACCTGGAAGGAGATTCCTTTTGTCTGGAATGACAAGCGTCAACATTCTTTTCAATTGTTGAAAGAAAGGTTAACTAGTGCACCTGTGCTGGTGTTACCTGAATAAGGAAAGGGGTACATAGTTTTCTTTGATGCATCTAAGAATGGTCTAGGATGTGTGTTGATGCAGGATAATCAAGTCATTTCTTTTGCCTCTCAACAGCTTAAGAAACACGAGGAGAATTATCCAACCCATGATCTAGAGTTAGCTGTTGTGGTCCATGCTTTGAAGATCTGGAGGCATTATCTCTATGGAGAAACATTTTCGATTTTCACAGACCATAAGAATCTAAAATATATCTTCTCACAACATGAGTTGAACATGAGACAATGCCGCTGGATGGAGTTAATCAAGGACTACGATTGTATAATTGATTATCATCCAGGAAAGGCTAATGTAGTGGCTGATACATTGAGTAGAAAATCATCATCACTAGCCTTAGATAAAGCACAATTGAACTCCTTAGTGTGCTCTAAGAGAGATATGCTTATCTCCTTGAGGCAAAACAATATACAACTTAAAGTATCGTTGTTAGCCGGGTTGTTAGCTGAGATGCATGTGAAACCTACTCTGAGACAGTAGATTAAAGAAGCACAACAAGTTAATGTTGTAGTTCAGCAGATTAGGTCAGAGTATGATAGTGAGAAACATGATGTCTTTCATGAGTCAGAGGATCAGGTAGTATGTTACCATGGCGGGATGGTAGTACCTGATGCCAATGATTTAAGAAAGTTGGTTTTCGAGGAAGCTCATACTTTGATGTATGCAATGCATCCAGGGAGCACCAAAATGTATCATAACTTGAAGGGTATGTATTGGTTTCCTGGTTTGAAGAAAGATGTAGCTGAGTTTGTTATGTGGTGTCCGGTGTGGCAGCAGGTTAAAGTTGAACATCAAAAGCCCGCATGAACAATGCAACCTTTGCCTATACCGTAGTTGAAATGGGATCATGGGACCATGGAATTTGTGGTTGGTTTGCCTAGAACAACCAAGGGTCATGATTCAATATGGGTGATAGTTGATAGGTTGACTAAGATAGCACATTTCCTTCCTGTCAAAACAACCTACACTATTGAGAAGCTTGCACATATATATATAGATGAGATAGTGTGGTTGCACGGGATACCAGTTACAATTGTTTCTGATAGAGGTCCCCAATTTACGAGTCATTTTTGGGAACGATTACATAAAGCTTTGGGTACGCAGTTAAGATTTAGTACTTCCTTTCACCCACAAACAGATGGACAATCGAAAAGGACTATACAAACTTTGGAGGAGTTGCTTAGGGCATGTATCCTTCAGTTTGTAGGAAGTTGGGATCGACACCTGAGCTTGATAGAATTTGTTTACAATAATAGCTATCAACACAATATTGACATGGCACCATATGAAGCATTATATGTTAGACGTTTTAGATCACTGTTATGTTGGTATGAAATAGGAGAATATCAACTTTTGTGTCCTGAGCTTGTGTAGAAGACAACTGAGAAGATTAAAGTAATCCAATAACAATTAAAGGTTGCATAGAATAGACAAAAGTCATACACCGACAAATGGCGAAGACCTTTAGAATTCCAAGTTGGAGACAAAGTATATCTCAAAGTCTCACCTTGGAAAGGTGTTCTTAGATTTGGAAAGAAAGGAAAGTTAACTCCTAGATTTATGGGTCCTTATCCAATCATTGAATGGATTGGAAAGGTAGCCTATAAGCTAGAGTTTCCACCTGAGCTACATAAGTTGCATCCAGTGTTTCATATATCCATGCTGAGAAAGTGTCATCCTGACACAAAGTTAGTTTTGCAACTTGTGGAGGTAGAATTAAATAATGATATATCATATGTTGAAGGACCTGTGATGATCCTTGATAAAAGCACTAAAAAGCTAAAAAAGAAAGACATATGTCTTGTGAAAGTTCTCTGGCATCACTGTGGCATTGAAGAAGCTACGTGGGAACTTGAGGAAGAGATGTGGAGGAAGTACCCTTCTCGTTTCTCTTGATGATTTCGGGGGTGAAATCCCTGTTAGGGGTGGATAATTTGTAACATCCTTGACCTGAGTTATGTTTTAACCCAAGATCTTTTGTTTAAGAAGGATAATTAGATGCTTGATCTTATCTTTTGAAAAGTGATTAAGGCCCAAGAGGAACTTATGTTTCAATTTTAGTCCTTTTTGAATAATGTTGAAACAATGTTTTGCTTGTTATGGACTAAAGTGCAAATTACCCAAGTTGAGGGGTTAACATGCAAATGTTACATGATAAAGTGTTCCTCAAAGTGTTGAAGCATCATAAGAATGAGAATGATGCAGAGGTATGGCTTGTGGTAACCTGAGTACCAAGAAAGAGATTGTTGAGCAATGTTTGTACATTAAAACCTAGTATTGGTGTAATGTGCAATTTACCTAAAACCTAGGGTTCAATATGCAAAATACCACTTCTAGAGAGTCTCACATGTTTCTTGGAATCATGTAGAAAAAGGAAAATGAAAGGGGCGCCTCATTTGAATCACCTTGGAGGAGAGAGAATCTTGATATTAAAATAATCAAGATTTAAGCATAATTGAAACCCAAATTCAATTTAATGCAAAAATAAATATATTTATTGAAGTGCCCTTCAAACAAAAATGGGATGGTTGAATTTATATAAGTATCTACGTCCTTGTGCCTTTCTATGGCACTGAAAATATCCTAAGTGAGTGGAGAGCCCACTCACATTAGTTAACTAAAAAGTAATATCCACTCAATTTTGGATATTATTATTATAATGGTTAAGGTGCTTAATTTGCTTTGCTTTAATTCATGGATAATGAAGAGGAATTCGAAGGTGGATTTTATAGCTTCGTATGCAAGAAAGTGAGGGGGTTAAGTGGCACCAATTTTGGGAGTTGAAGGAATTAATTAACATTTTCTCTCTCATTGGAATTTCCTTATAAACATCCCATTTCCAACTCAAATGAAAGGCTTTTTTGACCCTTCTTTCTTTCCTTGCTTTGGTTGAACACAAAGGAGCTTAGGAACCGAAAGAGGACGTGCCCCAACCTGTAGGTAAGCTCCTTAATCATCTTCAACCTTGATTTCATGGTGGAAATCGAAATTCAATGCTTGATTTCTTCTTTTCTCCATTCAATCTTCAATCCTAGCCATTTCTTTTCACTCAAAAGCTTGAGGACGAGCCTTGGGAGGTTGAGAAAGATTCATTCACCATTGAAGGCATGAATCTTTAAGATTGGTTTCAACTTTGAAGGCAGGTTATATAACTTGAACCCTTAAACATTGTTATTGATTTCATTCCTTTGTCATATGTTGATTCTTTCTTCATTCTCGAAATTCCATTTGATTAATTATTGAAATCACCATAAGATTCACAACTGATTTCGAAGGTTTGAAGCTTGAAGATAATGAATTCATCTTAAGCACACACCTCAACATAGAACATGTGCAAATGCTTTTGCTTTTTGGTGATCAAACGGTCCCAAGACCGTTTGACACCAAATAGTCTCAACATTGTTTGAGGTCATAATGGGCTCAAGACCGTTTGTGGTCAAGTGATTCTATGATTGGATAAAGATTCAATGGTTATAAATGATTAAGATAAAAAGGATTCAAAAATCGATTGTCACTTAATTTTAAACCCTAATCCAATTGGGTTCAAAACTCTAATTGATTTTGAAACGGTTTCAAACTGTTTGAATAGGTTGACCGAATGAATAGGTTGATCAAATGAAAGTGTTGACTGAATGAAAGAGTTGACCAAATGAAAAATTTGACCGAATGAAAGTGTTGACCGAATGAAAGTGTTGACCGAATGGAGGTGTTGAGCGTTTGGGATCAAACGATCTCAAACCGTTTGAGGTTTAACCAATCTCAATGGTGGATTTTCCATTCAGTTTCAAAACAATTGATGAGCATTCAGTTTCACGACTGAATGAATGAAATCAGTCTCAAGATCGAATGGTTGATTTGGTTTCAAGATCAAATGAATGAAATCAGTCTCAAGATCGAAAGGTTGATTCGGTTTCAAGACCGAATGAATGAAATCAGTCTCAAGATCGAATGGTTGATTCAGTTTCAAGACCGAATGGGTTGATTTGGTTTCAAGACCGAATGAGTTGATTTGAGTTACACTTGAACCAAGACCGTATGGAGGTCAAGCACCTCAAGACTGTATGGAGGTCAAGCACCTCAAGATCGTTTAAAGGTTCAGAAGTAACAAAACCATTTGGAAATCTAATAAGTTCAAAGTTATGAAGGACCAATTAATCCCTTGTTTGTTAATAACATATATCCAAGTTAAATCCAGGGATTGTACCTCTAAAGTACTTAGACGATTAGTACCTTTAGAGTGGTTAATCTTTGATGCTTATAGAAGCAATTACTTAATACACTATGCTAACCCTTCATTCAAATTGATTCAACCTAATCAAGATTGAAATAATTAACATTCTAGAAAGGATGAGAGAGAGACGAACTCATACATGATTAATAATAATGTAGTGATTAATCTCCAACACTTTCAAATGAAATATGTAATTACGGTATGATCCAGGATGATGAGATCAATAAACCCTAATCGAGAAGGTTAACGAACCCTAACCCTAATTGAGGGTGATGTCATGTGAAACCCTAATTGAGGGTGATGTCATGTGAAACCCTAATATAGAAATATGATATGAAACTCTAATCTAGGGTGATGCTATATAATGCTATATGAAACCCAAATTTTGGGATATAGTGCATGAAACCCTAATCTCGGGCAATTAGATGATAAACCATAGTCCTAATTCTTGGGTAATGGTTGAGTAATGCTTGATTGACATAAAATGGGAAACCCTAACCCTGAGGAAGGATTAGTGGTGTTACCCTTGTATAGCATGATGCTGATATGTAATTGATATAATTGTCATCATGTGTTCTAACCATGCATGTATCATGAGATGATGAGCATAGCCAGGTATGAGCTATGATGTTTAATTTATTATTGTTAATGGGCCTGGTGAGCCATAACATGCTTGTTTCCTAGTGAAAGGTAACAAGAGATGAAATGGGCCTTGTGAGCCATGTGAGATGCTTGTGTAGCAAGTATCATGTTTACCTTGGTCAGATGGCCTAAAGGTGTTTAGTTACCTGATAAGTGGTAACAAGTGTTCTATGATGAACTGAGGGTTTGGATACCCATATTCCTTAATCATGATGATGAGTTGTGAAGGATGAGACTGTTTCTGATGAGATGAGGGATTGAGATCCCAATGCTTTATTAAATATTTGAACTGTACTTGATGAAAGTATTACACATTCTTTGTAGCAATTATTATAATAATTGATGTCTGGAAATTTGTCTGATGCTAAAAGAATATGGTAATCCACTTAATTAATCAAGTGATATCATATAATGTAGTTGTCCATACCACAGATCCATCAACGTTAGAATTTGCTGAATGGTGAAACAAGTTAAACTCATAGCACATATTTATGAATATGTGGGTGTCATTGGGCAATTATATCCTCATGCCCCATAGGAATGGCTGCGGGCTATATCCTATGTACGAGTTTGGTTACAGACCATACCCCAATATGAGTATGGCTACGGGCCATGACTCCATGATATGATACCAGGCATGGCTACAGGCCATAAACTTGAAGAGAGTATATGTTGCAGTTTATAACTCTATAGCGAAGACGCCAATATACCCTGGCAAGCTAATTGCAGTTTGATACGTGATGTCTCTGCCGAATAATCTCGTATTGACCGAGAAGGGTGAGGTCTTGGAGTCCAGCTCTTCCATTGACCTTGTTTGGTACCGACGCTTTTTGCAATTATGGTCGGTTGGAGCATGAACGATATACTTCATCTCTTCAGGGCATTAAGCATGATTGTAAAATGTAATCAGCCAGGTAGCGTATTTCCTTAAGGTTGAAATACAAGAATCATTGGTTGATATTGTCTTGCTTAGCATTTCCTAGATGGATAAAAGTTATACATTTTCTTCATATTCCTTATTGAATAAGTGACATGCTGCCTTATCAAGTTATAGCCGAAATGCTTTGGATAAGAATATTGCTCTAACCTATTTAGACATTAATTTAACTGTTGTTGAATATATATAATTCCTATGTTCAGTTTTATCTTATTAAACTACAATACTAACGTTTCTGGTGGGGAGTTATATATCTCGCTGGGACAATTTTACAATTGTCTCACCCCCATGGGATCCAACTTTTTAGGTAGACGTAGAGGAAGTACAAGAAACCCTACAACAGGGGAAGAGCAGCAGCAGGGACAACAGTGAATTCTTAGGTGGAGACACTGGCTGTCATGTCTTATATATATTTACATAGAGTCCTATGTGTCATCTCTATACTCTCAGGTCTTCGTAGTCTGTAGTTAGTTTAATGAATCGATCTGAGATTTTGGCTTGATGCCTCAATGTTTTAATGTTGCCTGTGAATAGTTTTAAATAGGGCAGTTGATGCTTGTAATCCTCGAGAAGGAATGGTACAAGATATGTACTTGTGAACTAGAATGTAATTGAATTACTTTGGTTCTTTTTGAAAGAGTTTTCCCTTTGTTGGATCTCTTTATAAAAAGGTTTTAATTTTTAGTAATTTTCAATAATCCACTGCTAACGATAATTTCCGCTTGAGTTAATGACTGTTTGTTCAATCGACGTCCCACAAAAACTATATATTTGGCAACCTGCCATGCCAAATGAGATTTTTCAAAACCAAAATAGTGATCAAACACTAATTAAGCGTATTACCAAAAAAGGATACAAATTCAAACAAATATTTTTCCACACATTCCATAAGAAATATTTGCATAAAGATCCAACTACACATTATATCCACACTAGGTAACTTTAAAAAAGTTCAGTGGCCTCAGCCACAAAATGTATACAAAAGGGGTGTTATCCTAATAATTACAAATTTTACATTGCTTAAGGCACATAACAGGAATCTCAAGTAAATATGTATGAGATACAATACACCCTGCCCGAACCTGAGAGTATAGAAATAACTCTAGGACTCTATACTAACCACACTAACCACCTAAAACTATTGATCTACAAATTGTGCCTCCTCGTATACTGCTTCTGACGTGTTGCAGATCACTTAAAAAGATGTGGTAACCCATAAGGTGAGACTGTTGGGTTTTATGGAGAAAACATGCACGGTGGAAGCAACAAAATCCACACAACCCGAAACAGGATCTTGTCGACAACAGCGTATTTGGAAGGAGTGTTTGCGGAATATACCTTATCACGAAGCAAGTCCGGCGATGTCCCACTACACAAAGGTGCACAAAGACACTTGTCTACACAGACAGAACTTCTCTCCCGTTCACTGTCACAGGAAGATCTGGCGGTGCTCCTTTCGTACGATGATGTGCGCCGCTCGTAACACACACGGATAGTCATCATTGTCCTCCGAACGTAGGCCTCTCAGCATCTGCGTCTCTACTTCGTCCACGCGGATGGACTGGAACTCCATGTCACACTTCCTAAGCCAGTGGGAAGGAGTCATGTCTGTGCGGTGGCGTGCCAGCGACGCGTTGCTCTCCTTTCTCTCCTAAGGATGGTGATGGCTAGGGTTTACGTACATGAGCGTAAATCAAAAAGCCTCTCTCAATATCTTATATAGATATCGGCCACCAATCCTCAGAAATGTTGCATTAATTAAAATGCTCATGGATTAATTAGAATATTCTGGAATTCATTAATTAACCAAATAAACACATTAATTGATTAATAAATATCTGACTCCATGCAATCGCTTGGGATGGCTCTATGGGCATATATACCAATAGACTCCCACTTGCACTTAGAGTCAGTCACTCCAATATTATTCTAATCGATTACATAAACATTTTAGTAATCAACGTGATTCGGAGCAATTCTAATCAAATCCACAATTATATTCCTATTCCAACACATCCAATGCGTGTGACCCGGTAGGCTCCAAATTACGTTGGTAGTGGTATCCATAATCATATTATGATTTCACAAGAACTGATTGGTATCTAGCAAGACTTCATTGCCATCCAAGTAATTAGAGAAGTTGGAGAACAACTTAACGTATCATTCATGACTGGTGTTACAGTGATTGTATAGTTCCTTTGTCGCTGATATCCAGATTGAACTCGAGTCATGGAATTGTTATCCTATTCAACGTTCAATCCATGTTCCTTGAACTAGAGCAGGCTGTCTGAGATATATGTAAGCTCAATATCACATATTGACTCGCATCAGCATGGCCATGCATTTCACAGTCTTGCTTATCAAGTGGTCGGAATATCAAACTCCCGTAGGAAGGACAAATTCCATCTACATCACTCACAGAAATCCCCATGTGTCATAGTGCACCCAAGCACCATCTTTATGGCAATCCTTATTCAGGACCACGGTGGATGATGTCAAAATAAACCGAATGACATGTGATAAGTGTAGTGACTTTAGGTCTAAGAACCAAAATCACCACCATCATTATGAGATGTGACTCTAATTACCAATCATGGTATCCATGTGTCACTCTCAAGGTGGGTCTATCCGATACACTGTTCTCTAACAAGTGTCTATGTATTTTGTTGTATATCTCCATATAATGGATAATGAGATTCTTCCATCAATGAACATACATTCTAATCTTATGTGTTATTGATGTCTATGGATATTTTCACAATAACAACCGATTAGGGACAAAACAAGAATACATACTCTTAGCATACATATGATCTCATTGTTCAGGTCATCAACCTGAAGACATATGTCATTGAGTATATTATTCTATAAACATTTATAAGTTTTATGGTCATCTCACAATATAAAACACAAACATATAGATTGGAAACTTGACTTTATTGATATGATCAATGTAGTATTACAAATCGTTTAAATAATATCCCATTACAATCATCAAATGATAGTCTCTATGGGCATACACACCAACAGATTCCCACTTGCACTTATACCGAATCACTCATGAATCTCAATCCAAGTGATCGAACATATCCTTCATGTTTCTTCTATGAAAGTGCTTTTGTGAGCGGGCCAGCTACATTGCTTTCTGTAGGTACTCTGCAAATCTTCACATCTCCTTGTTGTACGATCTCTCGTATGAGATGGAACCACCATAGAATATGTTTGGAACGTTGGTGCGATATTGGTTCTTTAGCCTGTGCAATTGCTCCGTTGTTGTCGTAAAACAACTCAATTATATCACCAGCGCTTGGAACCACTCCAAGTTTAGAAATGAACTTCTTGATCCACACAACTTCCTTTGCAGCATTAGATGCAGCAATATATTCAACCTATGTTGTAGAATCCACAACCGTCTCTTTCTTAGAACCCTTCCAGCTCACTGCTCAGTTGTTCAGGAAAAACACAAATCCAGATTGCGATCTGTAGTCATATATGTCAGTTTGGAAGCTAGCATCGGTGTAACCCTTTACCACAAGCTCTTCCTCACCACCGTGTACCAAGAATTGATCCTTAGTCCTTCTAAAATACTTTAGGATGTTCTTTACGGCTGTCCAGTGACATTCACCTGGATCTAACTGATACCGACTAGTCATGCTCAAAGCATACGACACATCAGGACAAGTACATAACATTACGTACATGATAGATCCAATTGCTGATGCATATGGAATCTTACTCATTTGTTCCCGTTCATCACATGAACTAGGACACTGGGCTTTAGATATTGTAACCCCATGGGACATGCGCAGGTTACCTCTCTTAGAACCCTCTCCATGCTAAACCTCTTTAGCACCTTGTTAATGTATGTTCTCTGGCTTAGGCCTAGAAACCTTCTAGATCTATCTCTATAGATCTTGATCCCTAGTATATAGGATGCTTTGCCTAAATCCTTCATAGAGAAGGTCTTCCCTAGCCGACCTTTTACTGTGTGAAGAGTAGGGATGTCATTTCCCATCAATAGTATGTCATCCACATACAATATGAGAAATACGACTATGCTCGTACTAACCCTTTTGTAAACACAAGGTTCATCTTCATTTTTACTAAAGCCAAACTTTTTGACTACTTCATCAAAATGTAGATTCTAGCTCCAAGATGCTTGCTTCAATCCATAGATTGTCCTTTGTAGATTACATACTTTATTGGCTTCCTTTGGATTGATTAAACCCTCCGGTTGTGTCATGTACACATCCTCAAGTAAATTCCCATTAAGGAATGTTGTTTTAACATCCATATGCCAAATCTCATAGTCATGATAAGATGCAATGGCAAGCATGATCCTGATGGATTTAACAATGGCAACTGGTGAGAAGGTCTTGTCATAATCAACACCTTGAATTAGACAAAATCCTTTTGCAACCAATCTACCTTTATAGGTTTGAACATTTCCATCCATGCCAGTCTTCTTCTTGAAGACCCACTTGCACCCTATGGGTCTTACCCCTTTGAGTGGATCCACCAAGGTCCATACCTTGTTGGTGTACATGGATTCCATCTTAGATATCATGGTTTTGAGCCATTTCTCAGATTTGGGTCCCTTAGTAGCTTCTAGATAGGAAGCTGGCTCATCTGATATGCCCAATTCATCACTATCTTGAGTCACGAGAAATCCAAATCTCTCAGGCTCAAGTCGTGTCCTACTAGACCTACGAGGTTCCTGTGTTACATTTGGAACTTGAAATTCCACAACAACTTGTGAGTCTTCATGTTCCTTATGTACCTCCTCAGGTTATGTGCTTTCTTTTTGGTCTCAAACTTCTTCGAGCTCTACATTCCTCTCACTAATTCCTTTGGAAATAAATTCCTTTTCAAGAAATACAGTAGTCCAAGCAACAAACACTTTGTTGTCAGTTGGTGTGTAGAAGTAGTATCCCCGAGTTTCCTTGGGGTATCCAACAAAATAGCATTTTTCTGATTTGGGTCCAAGCTTTTCAGGAAATTGTTTCCTAACATAAGCTTCACATCCCCAAATCTTTAACATAGACAAATTGGGACGATTGCCATTCCATATCTTATATGGTGTCTTTTGAACCGATTTGGAAGGTACACGGTTAAGTGTAAATGCTGCAATTTCAAGAGCATATCCCCATAACGATATTGAAAGTTCGTCTGAACTCATCATTGATTGTACCATGTCTAATAATGTATGATTCCTTCTTTCTGAAACACCATTATGTTGTGGTGTACCAAGTGGAGTCCATTGTCATACAATACCACAGTCTCTCAGAAGGTCCTCAAACTCTTGGCTTAAGTATTCACCACCTCAATCTGAATGGAGTGCTTTAATACTCTTACCAAGTTGCTTCTCTACTTCATTCATGAAAGTCTTGAACATTTCAAGAGTTTCTGACTTGTGTTTCATAAGATACACATAGACATACCTACTGAGGTCATCAGTGAAGGTAATGAAGTATTGATAGCCTCCTCTAGCATTTGATCTAAAAGGTCCACATACATCAGTATGTATGAGCCCTAGCAGATCACTGGCTCTCTCACCATGTCCAACAAAAGGAGTCTTGGTCATCTTCCCTAATAAAAATGCCTCACATGTCTCCAATGATTCAAAATCAATAGAGTCTAGATAACCATCCTTATGGAGTCTAGATATTCGCTTCTTGTTTATGTGCCCAAGACGACAATGCCATAAGAATGTTTTCTTTCAGTTTTCAAGTTTTAACCTTTTAGTATTTACATTGTATATGCTAGTCTCAAGTTCTAACAAGTAGATACCATAAGACAGGGGCATTTCCATAAAAGATCTCATCTTTAGAAATAGAAATAATTCCATTCTTAATGTGAAATTCAAATCCACTCTTGTCCATACAAGATACATAAGTAATATTTCTATTAATGGCAGGTACATAATAGAAATTCTCTAATTCTATTACAAGGCCCATATGCAAAGATGAACTAATAACTCCAACTGCGGTGGCAGCAACTCTTGCTCCATTAGCAACCCACAACTCGACTTGGCCCTTTCGTAAAGGCTTACTTCTTATCATATCCTGCATATTAGAACATATGTGAGATCCACATCCGGTATCCAGTAACCATGATGAAGAAGTATTTTAGTTTATCTCAATAACGTATATACCAGAACTGGAGATCTCTATCCCCTGCTTCTTCTTCCTCAGTTCCTCCAGGTAGAGAGGACAGTTTCTTTTCCAATGTCCAGGCTGGTGACAATGGTGACAACTACCTTCTTTGGAGATCCCACCTTTAGCTTTGAGCACAGATGACTTTGGCTTCTGCCCGACTTTAGAACTTTTCTTAGCCTTGCCTTTGCCTTTTGACTTTCCCTTTGTCTTGCTGATCATCATCACAGACTTGGGCTTGTCTTTCTTCATCTGTGCTTCAGCTGTCCTCAACATGCCCAACAATTTTGACAATGGCTTGTCAAAATTGTTCATGTTGTAGTTCATGAAAAAATGATTATATGATTCAGGAAATGATTGTAGAATCACATCAGTGGCCAACTCTTGACCTAGGGGAAAACCCAGCTTGGATAAGTTTTCTATGTACCCAATTAAAGTGAGTATATGGGCGCCAATTGAGTCCCCTTCTTTCATCTTGCTCCTGAACAAAGCCTTTGAGACATCATCTCTCTCATGTCTTGCTTGATGTTGATACATGTTCTTGAGATGTGTTACCATCTCCATGACATTCATGTTCTCATGCTGCTCTTCAACTCACAGTTCATTGAGCACAACATCAGACACTTGACATCCACGACATCATCAAGGTGCTTCTTGTAAGCATCCTTTTCAGCCTTGGGCGCATTTATGGCGGGTTCCGCTAGCTCTGGTGTTTCAAGGACATAGAGCTTACGCTCATTTGTGAGAACAATTCTCAGCGTCCTAAACCAGGTTTGAAAGTTAGTTCTGGTAAGTTTGTCCTTCTCAAGGACCGATCGCAATGAGAAAGTGTGAGTGTTGTTTTCCATTTGATTGCTATAAAAGGAAAAAAAATGCATTTAGTCCAAAACATTTTGACTTGTAAAGATTTGATAAATGAGATTAATTAGTCATTTAATTAATTACGCTCCCACTATTTTATTCAAATTGATAGCCCTCACTATCAACTCAGAAGATTGCAATGCACAACCTTCTGGTGAGCCAAGACCCAAAATAATTGGATCAATGCCCAGCCAACGCCGGCATCCAAGACCAAAAACTAAGGTAGGCAACTTTTGCCAATTGCATCACATGCAACTCTTGGATAGATGATCATGCACAACTCCTTGCCATGACACATCTTTGTGCCTCTAGGTACTTGATCCTATCAAGGTTCCCTAGTTAATTCCAACCCATAAGCCAACACGATGAGTGTGCACCCTACGGAGGTAGACCCACACACCCACCATCACACTTCCATGAGATAGACAGTGTACCACGCAGAGGCGTGCCCACACATAGTCGATCAAGCTTTTCATGTGTGTTACTTTATGGAAGGCAACTAAAACTTAATATTATTAATTGAGGGGTTTTATTAATACATATACATATCCAAACACCACATACTTATAGTATGTATCATATACTACTATATCCACAACCACAAACGATAAACATGAAATCACAAACACAAATACATCGATTATGGCCATACTATTGTAATCCTTTGGAGAAACAAAGGATTACGCCCCACCTATGGTCTTATGAATCTCATGCAACACATGTGAATCAACCTATAAGCATGTAATGATCAACATTACAATGAACAACTTCATGGATGCTTCGTGAGGTTGGAACTTCAAGTTGCTTCTTGGAATTGGATCTTCTTGTTGCTTCTCCATGGACGCTCCTTGGAGTTGGATCTTCAGGTTGCTTCTTGGAATTATATCTTCATGGTGCTTCTCTGTGGACACTCCTTAGAGTTGGATCTTCAAGTGGCCTCCTTACATCAAGTTAACAAAAACTAAAACTAATAATATCTCTATTACATCATATGAGTACAAATATAAAAGGAAAGAATTAATTACACTTTGAAATAAGAGATAAGGCTCGGCATGCAAGCTGAATACTTTATACAAAGGATCCATATGTAACCATTATACATCCATAGAATTCACAAACAAACATATCCACAAGATAGACATCCACATTCATCCACAACATTCACAAAAGGGGATATGAGGCCATAACCGTGCATGCATTCACCACATAAAATAGATTTTAAAGGCGACATGTATGTTATCATAGGTATATCTACATATACGTATATATAAATTAAAATTACAGTACTTTTAATGCGGTACATTCCCCATTAAATAAATTTTTGACTCCCACGCAGACAATGCAGGGTACACAGGGGCAGCGCCCCTATGCGGGGATACTCTCATGGGTGGGGTTCTAGGGGAGGCCGCCCCTCACGAGGTCTCAGGGGCAGAGCCCCTGAAAGCTCTATGAAATTTTACTTCTGTGAACTTAGGAAAATCAATATTTTCCATAGTCGACCCCGTCCAAAACGTCAAAAACAGAAGCCTGCGGCGTATGTGGAATTATATTTAGATTTGCACATTAGCAGTTTTAATTCGCATCGTATGCACCATAAAAAATAGTATACAACGATTCGATCATATCGAAACGAATCCAAATACGTCGTAGATCGACGCTGCTTTGATACCACTGTTGGGTTTTGTGGAGAAAACATGCGCGGCAGAAGCAACATAATCCACACAACCCGAAATAGGATTTCATTGACAACAACATATTTGGAAGGAGTGTTTGCGGGATATACCTTATTGCGGAGCAAGTCCGACGATGTCCCGCTACACAAAGGTGTGCAACGACACTTGTCTACACGAATGGAACTTCTCTCTCATTCGCTGTCATAGGAAGATCTGGCGGAGCTCCTTTCATGCGATGATGTGTGCCGCTCGTAACGCGCATGGATGGTCATCATTGTCCTCTGAACGTAGGTGTCTCAGTATCTACGTCTCTACTTCGTCTACGCGGATGGACTGGAACTCCACGTTGTGCTTCCTAAGCCGATGGGAAGGAGTCGTGTCTGTGCAGCGGCGTGCTAGCGGCACGTTGCTCTCCTTCCTCTCCTAAGTACGGTGACAGCTAGGGTTTACGTACATGAGCGTAAATCGAAAAGCCTCTCTCAATATCTTATATATATATCAGCTGCCAATCCTCCTTTAAATAGGATACGAAGGGAAGTAGGGTTTTCTAAACCCATCGGTAAACAAAAATGTTGCGTTAATTAAAACGCTCGTGGATTAATTAGAATACTTTGGAATTCATTAATTAACCAAATATTCACATTACTTGATAAATAGATATCTGACTCCATGCAATCGCTTGGGATGGCTCTATGGGCATATATACCAACAGAGACCCATGATCCAACAAAAGATTTAACTTCAAAAGACATCCATTACCAAGGTCATGTATTATAAGAAGTTAAAGCAGATATTATTAAAGAGTTGAAAGACTATATAACTTGCATAAAGATCATACATATCTAAAGTCATAAGTATAGTTGATTTTTTTTACTGCATTATGAACCATCTACAAATTAAAAGAAACATAGCAATGATCTTCATCCAATGTTATTCACCAAGTAATCCTAATAGTTATGCTACGCATCTGAATTACATATTTTATTAAGTCTTGGGTAGTTTGAGACGTACCACTCAAGCTATTATCTAACCACTGTGAAGTCAAAATCTTCCCCATATAAGATCTAAGATTATTGGAATCCAAAAATCTCTTCCGCTTGGTTAATACGAGTAACAACCACAACGACACGTTGGCCGAACTACTAAAACATCCTAGTTCATGAAGGGTACACGATCCATGGCACTAGAAACCAAGGGTATACAACCCTAAAAACTGAGATATGATCGCAATGACTCTCAATTACATCAATATTAGAGACACCGCCTCAACCACTCTCAAAAACTTGCGATGAGAATGATAGGGATATACTCTCTTTGCACCCGCATATACCAAACAATACACAACTCCAAGCTCCATTTAGATTACTCATTTCACTATCCAACAAGTCTTGACACTAAAATATCTCTAATGACTTATGGCACTACGTGATTAAGGTTACACATGGTTACTTAAGTCAATTTGTTAAATTCTGACTACATCAATCAAGTTACACATGAAAACTATAAAGACTCTTACAAAAGTCATTGGGATTTACAACCTCAAATGATATAAATTGTATTTAAAAATTTGCATAAGACTCCATCACAATGAATATAATTGTCCTTGACCCTGAAAGGGTTGACCACCAGCTAGAATGTATTCAGCAGTAAGTATCACTATGATCAAAAAAATATTACTTAATGTAATGGTATCATCACTGTTAGAAGGAGGAACATTCCTTTTCGGTTCATTAATGCCTGGATGGCCCAACCTGGTTTCCTGGATGTCGTGAAGAAGGCGTGGGAGGATAGTTCTCCTGGTGGTGCACCTATGTATAGGGTGTATAGGAGACGTGTTGCTGTTAGAGATGCGCTTATTAAGTGGAATAAAGACTGTGTGAGCAATTTTTCTTTGAAGGTGCAGGAGCTGGAAGTCAAGGTTGCTGCTTCTCAAAAAGACATTGAAGCTGATCCTAGTAATACGGCTCTTCAGTTGTCTTTGACTGATCTAAGGAAGGATCTTAGCAAAGTTGTTCATGATGAAGAATGCTTTCTGAGACAGAAGTCTAGAGCTACTTGGCTCAAAAAAGGTGATAGGAACTCGTCTTTTTTCTATGCCACTCTCAAATCCAGAAGGATTATCAATAGTATTCATGTTCTACAAGAAGGTGATATCACTATTAATGATCCTGAGGCTATCTCTGCTTGTATCGTGAATCACTATAAGAATATTTTTAATTCATCTTCCTCTTCTATTGTTGATTGGAAGGATTCTTGGAGTTACCTAGACTGGATTTAACTCAGTTCCAGGAGCTCAGGAAGTGGGTCACTAAGGAGGAGGTGGAAGCGGTGGTTAAAGGTCTGGATGATGATAGAGCCCCTAGTCCTGATGGGTTCAATGGAGCTTTTTTCAAATCTTGTTGGCACATTGTTGGTCAGGAAATCACTAAAGTTGTTCTTAGTTTTTTTTATACGGGGAAGTTGCTTAGAGAATGTAACATGTCCTTTGTGACCCTTATTCCGAAGATTCAGGGTGCTAATTGTCTGAAGGATTTCCATCCCATTTCTTTATGCAACGTGCTCTTCAAAGTGATTACGAAGATTATGGCTAATAGGCTGAAGGTTATCTTCCCTGTGGTGATTGAGAAGAATCAATTTGCTGTTATTAAAGGCCGATCTATTAGTGATGCTATCTTATTAGCTAATAACCTGTTAAGCTCCTTTTCCTCTCCTAAAGGGAGTCCTATGCTCTATATTAAAGCTGACTTGTCTAAGGCCTATGACACGGTTAGGAGAGATTACATCCTATTCATTATGAGAAAGATGGGTTTTCCACCGTGCTGGCTTGCTTGGATAGAGGTTTTCTTCAATTTTGCATCTTTTCAAATCCTTATTAATGGTACTCCATCTTATTCTTTTGAAGCATCTAATGGAGTCCGGCAGGGCGATCCTCTCGCCCCTTATCTGTTTGTCATTTCTATGCAAGGGTTTTCCTCGAATATTGGTGACGCGGTGAAGAAGGATCACATTTCTCCACCTAAAGCTTCTAATCTTCTTGGTATCTCTCATATTATCTTTGTGGATGACCTGCTTCTGTTCTCGAGAGCCTACGTGCCCTATGCACAACAGCTGAAGTCTGTTATTGATCAATTTTGTGAAGTTTCTGGTCTTAGCTTAAATAACACGAAGAGTCAGCTTTTTCTTAGTCGCAGCAGTGTTGATCAGGAGGATATTGCTCATTGCCTTAATATTGTGAAGTCGGAGTTTCCAGTTAGATACTTGGGCCTTCCTCTGTTTACTGGTCGGCTGACGAAATCTATGTGCTCTCCCATTGTTGTAAAGATTAGAAGGAAGCTGGATTCTTAGAAAGGGAAGCTCTTATCTTTTGCTGGGAGGATTGAGTTGGTGATTTCTACTCTCTCCTCTTATCATATTTTCTGGTCAGCAGCCTTTCCCATCCCGAAGGCGGTGATTCATGATATTGAGAAACATATGCGTGATTTTATTTGGAATGACTCCAACAAAGTGAAGCATCTGCGTACATCCCCATGGGATTCCATTTGTCATCCTAGAAAGGAAGGTGGTTTGGGGGTGAGAAGGGTGCATGATTGGTCCAGAGCTGGTTTGTTGAAGAATCTATGGGACATTTCTACTAATAAGGAGTCTCTTTGGGTAAAGTGGGTGCATGAGCGTTACATTAAGGAGGAATCTATTTGGTCGGTTAAATGCAAATCTAATGCGACTTGGATGTGGAGGAGGCTTCTTGGTATGTGAGAGATTCTGAAGGCTAATACTTTTCTCAAGGTGGGTAACGGGAATCGTTTCTTATTTTGGAAGGATCTGTGGCTCCCTGGTAACAAGTGTTTACTGGACTGCTGTGGTGATCAAATGGTTCTTTGTTTTGGAAAGGCTTTGATTGGTGTTATTTGTTCTTGTGTTTTGAATAGCAGCTGGTCCCTTCCTGATGTTAGAGGTGTGGACTTTATTAGTTCTTTTCTTAAAGACATGCCGCCTCTTGGTAATGATGCAGATATGGTTCACTTCAAAGGTGGTAACTCTTTTAAATTGAAGGATGGCTGGGAGTTGGTTAGGAAGAAGCACGTCAAGGTGAATTGGGGCTCTTGGCTGTGGAGCAGTAAGTTTCCAATGAGTATTTCCTGCTTTCTTTGGAGATGCTTCCTCAATAAGATTACAACCTACGAGTATCTGTAGAGGGTTGGGTTCTCATTAGCTTCAAGGTGTATCCTATGTTGCTCTGCTGAGGAGGACCTTGACCATATTTTCTTCAAATGCCCCTATAGTAGTGAGCTCTAGAAACAGTTTAGCCATAAATTTTGCTGGAATCCACGGTGGATGGAGGATCTGATCTTGCTGCATGGACAGAAGAAGACTGATGCTGGTTTGTCTATTCACAAGATTTGTCTCGAGAGGAATGCGTGGATTTTCGGTGGTCCTAGGAGAAGCTCGAAGGACTACTGGGATATAGCTTACTTAGATATTTTAAGTTTGCATATTGATTCTGTGTACAGATAGTTAGGTTGTTTTGGTCTCCCTGCATTAGGACTCACCTATAGGCATTGTATATACTTTCATTTTTTGGTTAATGGAAGAGAAACACGCTGGGTTCACCAAAAAAAACATTCAACACTAATAATGAATAAGTTACCTTCTGTATTAGGGTTACGTCCAACAATTTTTACAACACCATAATAGTAGTTGAAGCACTAATATTTCGAATTTCAGGTCTTCCAAACTTAAACATTAGTTTAATGTTCAACAAATAATGTTGATATGGTCTAAATTATAGTCGACATGCTTGGATCATCACTTTATCACATAAAACAACACTTATAAGGGCCATCATTTAGCAGTTTAAGAGTTCTAAAGCTAGATTAATGACATGCATATACAAGGTAGGCAAGAAATGCATTCAAAGATATATAAGTTTCCTGGTAGAGAGAAGACATCAAAAATCCAAGGTGGAAACTCCCAAAGTAAGAACCCAAAGATCAAGCTTAACCCACCAAATCTCTAAGAACGTCTTATCTTTCCACAAGTAGGGTGAAACTAGAGTAAGGAAGAAGAAAACAAGAGTTCTCAAACCACATGTGTAGGGTTCCCCCAAGAAAACACTAAGAAAACCCATAGAACTTGGCCAAAATAGGAAGGAGGGAAAGAACACAATAGCAAAATCTTCTACGAAAGAAGCAAGGAAAATGAACCATGGCTCTAGATCAGTCCAAGGAACCTCAGTTCTCATGCATGCATCCACGAAAAGATTGTGACCACTAACCTCAATGAAATTTCATCAACCTCCTCTCTCTAAGATATCTTATTGGGCTCCTTTAGTTGCAACTGGAGATCCACCAAAAGAGTAAAAAGAAACAGAGTGAGAGGGTATTGATAGGGCTAGAACTGATCACTTGTCAGGAAGAAAGAGCATGGGCAAAGCCCATAGAATCCTTTAGGAAATGACTCAAAAGAATTTTTGGGCACTGAAAACACTTCGGTCAGCAAATTCCTAGCCACTGTAATTTCTTCGATAACCCTTACACACTTATCAATCTCATCGGTCAAACAAATATGTTGATCAACACATAAAGGCCGTGACGACTCAGAAACTCCACCGGGACTGAGACCTCATCGGTGGATGAAAAATCTTGATTTGGTAGCGAGCGACCCATCGAGTACCAAAAACACATCTACCACCGAGCATTCATTTTTAGAGAGAAACAAGATGTCACCAAAAATCAAACTATCACCAAAAAAACCATTGGCCAAATCTGAATAGATCACTATCATCTCACCAAGTTTATGTAAACTCCAACAAAGAAAATTTAAAAGCATTTGAAGGAGAAGTAGAATTATAAAATTCTTATATACATCATGAAACAACAAAAGCAAGTGTCACAACTATGTTCATACTTCAAAATAAAAGATAGTTCACATAAAAGTCCACAAGTTAAGACAATTGTATAACTTAAGCAAACAAGTTATGTTTAGATTCAAATTATGAACAAAGTTTCATTATACACTGTGCCATATCAATTTAGAGTTAAACTTAAAAATTAAGCAATTAATTATTCTAACTAGGCCAAACAAATATTGTTTATGAATTAACAAGGCTTAGAGGCTTACAACCATAAACCCCTAACAAGGATTTTTCCTCTAAAATCCTAAGAAAACAAGGAAGGGCACTTCATATGCATCTCATCTTCTAACTCCCATGTGGCTTTCTCTACACAAGGATGCCACAACACTATCACTAAGTATATGTCCTTCTTCCTAAGCTACTACACTCTCCTATCTATAATGAAAATTGGACCCTCAACATAGGTAACATCCTCCTTCAACTCCACCTTCATGGATTTTATCGTCAACTATGTGTCAGATTGGCACTTCCTCAACATCAAAACATGGAACACGTCATGCAACCTATGCATCTCTGGAGGAAACTCCAACCTATATGCCACCTTCCCAACTCATGTTGTGATTGTATGGTCCCATTAACCTAGGAGCCAACTTATCCTTCTTTCCAAATCTCAGCAAAGAGATACACATGATATCCAACTTGGAACTCCCATGGTCTATAAATGCTGTCACTATAAGACTTTTTTATATCTTGTGATGCCTTCAACTATTGTTGGGTCATCTTGATCTTATCTGTAGTCTACTGAGCCCACTTAGGACCCAACGACTAATAATCACCTACTTCATACCAATAAAGAGGTTACATGTGCCACCTACCATAAAAGCCTCATACTGATCCATTTCTATGCTCCTAGGATAACTATTATTGCAGGCAAACTCCATCAGGATAGGTAGACATCCCAACTTCCAAGAAACTTAAGTAAACATGCCCTCAAAAGATCCTCCAACATATGTATGGTCCTCTTTGACTTGCCATCACTCTATGGGTGAAATGCTATATTGAACCACAATTGTGTCCCCAATTGTAATACCCGATCCCATTTCCCAAGTCTCTAAAATGGTTTCAAGAATAATGATTGGCCCCAAAAACCTCCACTAGACTCCGCACACTTTATCCTCACTCATGCGCAATCTAAGGTCAACTTCCTGACTAGTCACCCGTCCTAGTACTACTCCAACCCGAGCATACTTAACTATGGAGTTCTTAGTAATGGGATCCGGAAAAGGATGTCCACCTTGGTGATATAGGTAGTTCAACCATTCCTTTTGAGATTGTTTTATCCAAGGCCTCAAATCATGTGACATTACAATCTCCCCCACTTAGACTCTTGACGTCCTCGTAAATGCTCAACTATATGAACTCATAATATTTCCCCATTTCAGTGTTGACCCAATATAGACATGAACACCCAAATTATGATCATAGCTACCAGCGCAAGGGTGGATCCATCACCACGGATAGCCTTTCCAACATGCCTGGATTGCACGGCTCAAAGACTGGCATGCCACATACCCAAGTGGGCCCCACCTAATGGAGGGGAATTGGCTCTGATGCCATTTATAACACCCGATTCCATTACCTAAGGCTCAATTAGGGTATCCGAGTACTACTCCAAGTTGAGCATGCTTAATTATAGAGTTCTTAGTAATGGGCTTCCTAAAAATGAGGTGCACCTTGGTGATAGGGGTAGTCCAATCATTTCTTTTAAGATTGTTTTATCTGATGCCTCAAATCTTAGGATGTTACAATCTCCCCCACTTAGACTCTTGACTTCCTTGTCGAGGCTCAACTATGTGAACTCATAAAATTTTCCCCATTTCAATGCTAACCCAACATGTCCATGTACACCCAGATCCCGATTAGAACTACATGCACAAGGGTGGCTCCATCACCATAGATAGCCCTTTCCAGCATGCCTAGACCGCAGGCTCAAAGACTGCATGCCACAGACCCAAGTGGGACCCACTTATTGGAGAAGAATTGGCTCTGATATCATTTGTAACACCTGAGCCTATTGCCCAAGGCTCTAGTAGGGTTTCAAGAATGACAAATGGCCCCACAAACCACCAGCCTTAATTGCATGCTATATCCTCACTCATACACAAGCTAAGATTAACTTCCTGAGTGGTCACCCATCCTAGTACTACTCTGTGATGGGCATGCTTAACTATGGAGTTCTTAATAATGGACTCCTTGAAAAGGAGGTGCACCATGGTGATATGGGTAGTCCAACCATTCCTTTTAAGATCATTTTATCTAAGGCCTCAAATCCTGAGACGTTACAATCTCCGCCACTTAGACTCTTGATGTCCTCATCAAGGCTCAATTATATGACCTCATAATCGCTTCCCCATTTCAGTGCAGACCCAGAATGGCCCATGGACACCCAACTGCAATCTAGGGCTACCACTGTAAGGGCGGATCCATCTCATCTCAGTGAATAGCCCTTTCCAACTTGTTTGAACCACACGACTTAAGACTGGCATGCCATATGCCCATGAGGGCCCCACCTACTGGAGGGAAATTGGCTCTGATACCATTTATAACACCCAAGTTCATTAACCAAGGCTCTAGTAGGGTTTCAAGAATGAAGGTTGGCCCCACAAACCACCACTAGCCTTAACTGCACACTTTATCCTCACTCACCCGCAAGCCAAGGTCAAATTCCTGACTGGTCACCCATCATATGCTACTCCAAGCCAATCACTCTTAACTATGGACTTCTTAGTAATGGGCTCTCTGTAAAGGAGGTGAACCTTGGTGATATGGGTAGTCAAGCCATTCCTTTTAATATTATTTTATTTAAGGCCTCAAACCTTGGGACGTTATGCCAATGCTATATGTAAACGCTCCCAAAACATGCTCATAAACTGAGGAGCAATGTCAGACACTGTGGTAATTGGTATTCCATATAGATAAATATCTCGTCAACATAGATCTGTACAAACTTATCTATTGCATAGGTGGTCTTAACCAGAAAAAAGTGAGCTGACTTTGTCAACTGATCAACTATCACCCAAATGGAATCATGACCCTTGGCTGACATTGGAAGACCAACCACAAAATCCATAGTTATGTATTCTATTTAAGGAATTGGAAAGTTTTGCAGTATCCCTGCAGGCTTCTGATGCTCTGCCTTGATCTACTAAGAAATTGTGCACTTAGCCACCATCTCTACCACATCATGCTTTAAACCTAGGGTCATGTACAAATCATTAAGATGGTGATACATCTTTGTACCGTCAGGATGCATTTTGTACATTGAGGAATCAAACTCCTCAAGTACCATCTCCCTCAGACCCCAATGTTAGGAACCACTATAAAATTGTGAAAACACATTGTCACATCATTTGTCTCATTAAACCCACCATGCATGAGACTACCAAACTTGGATATGATAGTTTGTATGACAGTATCACCCTTCTATGTGTCTCATATCTACTACACCAACTGTATTTCACTTGTAACTATGCCAACAAACCTACCAACATAGAGACCTCTAAATGTACATTCATCTACTGAAGCGAAAACAACATGTCCCACTTGTGACATGCCATGGAGTGCAACTTTGCTTTGCATGTAGATGATGATGAAGATGACTTTCTACTCATCACATCAACCACTACATTCACCTTTCTTGGATGATATTCTATGTACAGTCATAGTCCTCGATCAACTACATCCATCTCCTTTATTTGATGTTTGGTTCCTGCTTTGAAAAGTTGTATTGTAGATTCTTGTGATTTGTGAAGATTGGACACCTCCCCATACACATAGTGTCTTCAAATATTCAAGGAAAGAACCACAACTACTAACTCTCCACCATGAGTTGGGTATTTCTCCTTGTGTTTCTTAAGCTACCGGGAACTAAAAGAAATCATATTCATGTCCTTCATCAACATAAATCCTAACCCATTCATTAGGGCATCATAAAAAATGATGTAGTCATTCCCATGCTCTGGAAACACCAACACTGGAGCATTTATCAACTTCTCCTTCAACACCTAGAATGAAAGTTTACTCTTATCATCTCATACAAAAGGAACACCCTTCCTAGTCTACTTAGTTTAGGGTAGAGCAACAACACTGAAGTTCTTAATGAACCTTCTATAGTAACCAACTAAACCTAGGAAGCTTCAAGCCTCAATCGGTGTCTTGGGTTGTTCCCACACCAACACTGACTCCACTTTCTTAGGGTATACACAAGTTTTTTTTGCAGATAATATGTGACCAAGAATGGACACCTTGTTTAGACAAAACACACACTTAAAGAACTTGGTATAAATCATATGTTGCCTCAACAACTCCAACTCTTGATGAAAATGTTGTTCATGATGCTGAGTGACCCTAGAGTATATAAAGTTAACATCTGTGAACACCGCCACAAAATAATTAAGATATGGTATGAACACTATGTTCATTAGGTCCATAAACATTGTTGGCACTTTGGTTAGCACAAATGACATAACCAAGAGCTCATAGTGACCATACTAGGTTCTAAAAGATGTCTTAGGTATGTTATCTAAAATGATCCTCAAAGGTGATATCCTGACCTTATATCTATCTTGGAAAACACTATATCACCTCTCAACTAATCAAATAGATCACCTATCCTGATAGAAAATATTTTCTCTTCATTGTAACCTTATTCAACTGTTGGTAGTCTAAACAAATCCTCATAGACTAATCCTTATTCTTCATGAACAACAGTGAAGCACCCCATGGGGACGTGCTTGGCCATATGAAATCCTTTTCCAATAACTCCTATAACTGGTTCTTAATTCCTTCATTTCAGTTGGATCCATCCTATAAGGTGATTGGGATATTAGTAGCATACTAGGAACTAGATTGATTTCAAAATCAATCTCCTTCGGGGGTGAAACACCTAGAAACTCATCGAGAAAACATCCTCAGTCTCACAAACCATTGGTACATCTTGGATACTAGGACTCATGACCTCGGTATCCACCACGTGTGCCAATAAATATTCATATCCTTGTCTCATCATCTTCTATACTATCACAATTGACTTTAGATTGGTAGGAATGATCTTCCTATCTCTTTGGAAAGTATAGAAGACATCACCATCACAGAGCATCATGACTTTGGAACCATAATCCAAAACAACCCTATACTTCTCAAGGATATCCATAGTTAGGATCACATTGAGTCCATGCATATCAAGTGGCATAAGATCCACTTGAATGTTGCATCCAGAGAAGGAAAGAACCCAAGATGGACACAACTCTCACAAGACTACATAACTGACTAAAGGAATTTCAAACAAGAGGCTATCATCTCTACTACACACATGTGGGTTACAACTATCTATTTCCTATCTAGTATAAATGAGAGTGTTGCACCCAAGTCTACCAAACTAGATACAAAAGAAGAAGCATATAGGTTAGAATGAAAAAGTTCTATCTAACATGTATGACCCATGGATTGACCATTCCCTCAGGATTACTCATAACACATAATCTAGCCATTGTATGTTATCATGCTTGACCTATAATAGCCAGTCCTAAAGACTCTCTGTGTTATATCTGACCATGTCCTTAACTACCACCAAGACTATATTGTTTTTGTTGTGAGCCCTCTTGGCTCTTCCTTGGTTGTTGTGTAACCTCCTAGTTCTTTAAAGGGAAAGACCATCTCACATGCCCAACATGACAAAACTTGAAGTACGATCTTGCATCATATCACACCCAAGATGGCAAAGTGATAGACATTAAACCTAATTTATTCACCTTGGTTGGCGGAAACTACGACCTCTTCCCTTGCTTGGATACCACTTTGACTGTAATTGTGTCCTTCGCTCAGAAAAAGTCGACCTCTACTGACTACTGGTATTGTGGGAATTCAAACCTCTATTTCTTAAAACAACCTGACTACTGTCCCTGGAACTGGGCTTATGTATTACTAGCATTGACTTCTTAGTGCTCCATATCAACGCTCTTTATCTGCCTTACAAACTCACAAATGGGAAAAACTTTTCACGAGACTCTAGAGCTGATGTTTTCCTTGCCAAGTCAGCTTTCAAGCCATTCTCGAACCTTCTAACCCTCTCCTTCTCTATGGCCGCTATGTGAGGACAGAACCTCAACAACTCCATAAAATTCACCTCATAGTCATTAACAGACCATATCCTGAGTGTAACCGCTCAAACTGAGCCATCTTCTCCTCCAGATTTGTCTCAGGGAAGTAACAACTGACAAACATCCACCAAAACGCCTCCCTATTGACCATCTCACTAGTCTCTTCTCCTCCTTAATGGCCCACCAATGGCTAACACTGCCCTTCATAATATGAACTACATGCTTCACCTTCTCCTCCTAAAATATATTTGAGATCCAAAATTCCTTCTCCAACTCTGTCAACCACATGTATGCATTTTCCAGGTCTGTTGTTCCCTCATAATCGGTGGATCTCACTCTCTTCAACCTCTCGAAGGTATCCTTGGTCCCAAAGATTACACATTGTGAAAAGGTACCCATGGTTGAGGTGTAGGCGCCCTATCTTCCAAATGGATAATTGTTGCCATTAGTTGTCCAAACATACACCAGAAACTGGATCATCTCTGGATGAAGGGACGAATAGAGGTAGAACAAGTTGTTCAGGACCAGTCTCAAGTAATCCCCATTTGGTAACCTCTTCCTACCACCACCTCTCAGAACCACAATCTACTCTTCAATGCTCTTCATGTTCACCAGACATATCTACATAACCATAAACCATGGTCAGGTATGTTGGATTACATAAGAACATACAAAACAACCTCAGTCCTATGTCCTTGCAAACCTAGCAACCCTAAAGCTTTGATACCTCAAAATTTTGGCAACCCACCATGCTAAATGAGATTACTCAAAACCAAAATGGTGATAAATTTGAATTAAGAATATTACTGAAAAAAAGATACAACTACAAAAAAAATTCGCAAAACATTCCATAAGAAATATTTTCTCAAATACATTATATATCCATACTAGGTAACTTTATAAGAGTGTATTGGCCTCACCCACAACCTATATACAAAAGGGGTGTTGTATAGATAATTACAAAATTTACATTGCTCAAGGTAAATTAGAAAAATCTTGAGTTAATATGCATGAGATACAAAACTCCCTACCCAGAACTGGAAGTATAGGGATACACTCAGACTCTATACTAACCACACCAACCTCCTACCACTACTAATTTACAGTTAATGACCAAAAAGAAAACATAAATAAAGAAAAAATGTGATAGGAGTACATCCCTGACTGATATATAGGACCTTGCCATACTTAACCCACACTCTATCTTAGAGTGGAGTGGAGGTAGAAGAAGAGGTCGGTATAGATCATGGAGGGTTGATTGTCTTTGTTCCTTTTATAGAGAGTAGATCCATGATGTATTCCCCGTGCAAGCTGTGATAATCTTTTTCGAAACAGGTTTTTGGGCATGGATTCAATGCAATGACAAAATAAATCCAGTAAAGCATGAAAAGGCCAAAGTCGTTAGATAAGGGAAACTATTGTGGACTGTGGAGACAAAATCGAAGATCATGCCAAGCTATTGCTGAATTGGAAGTATATGGCTTTACTATTTTGATAGCTTCATGATAGAATTTTCGTGCTAACATTTTAAGAGGTGTTTTTGGTTCAGGGTCGAAGTCTAGCACTAGAGTGACAAGGGAATCATAGTTTTTATAGAAAATGCCATAATGAATTATGGTGGCAAGGACAAGAAGTGTCCAATGGTTCTCATGCAACATATGGAGAAAAATATATGTTGGTAAATGCTCTTGTAGCTATTGTTGAAATACGTTGCACACTCCAGATTCATCATTGAGACAAAGGTCACCGAAGAGAATCGAATGTGCAATCCAAGAAGAGCCAATTTTGGGCTAAATAATAGTGATACAAGTTGTGGTGACTAACATGGGGAGACATCCACCAATTTTGACAAGGTCCTGGAGATCATCAGTAGGAACCACAATGGAATCATTATCATATATCCACATCTGTAGTATTGGAATCAACAATATGTGTTAGAATAAAATTGACCTTCTCTTGAGACAATGCATGCAGCATGGTCAAAGTTTCTGATTGTAGATTCGACAACGTGAGCAGTGGGTTTCTCTAGATTCTCTATTCCTATTGTTGATGGGCTTGTTTGAACCTGATCCCCCATATGTTGCATGCTTTCCACTTGCTTTCCAGATCTATCTTTTTTCTTAATGTGCAACGACAAGTGTCCCACTGTTGGTAGGTTATCACGAGGTGGGGAGGGATCATTATTGCCTATCTCCAGGAAAATTTTCAAGTGTTCTGGCTCGATAATGAAATGATCATCCTTGATCATCATCATCACATATATGCCCCTTAGGCAAAATAAGTTTGTGTCTTGGAGCTGCAACATGTATCTATAGTTATTTAGGAGCTCAATGGCATGTAGAACAATGAAAGAACTATTACCACTCCCCAAGTTTAGTTGTATAGGAAAATTTTGGATTGAGAAGAAATTCCAATAATTGCCATGTCGTTGAATGTTTCCTCAGATGACCCGGTGGAGCTTGAGTGGAAGCAGTCTAAGGGGGGCATCCACTGGGTGGAGAAAGTGATGATGTTTATGTGGGATTTCTTCTCTACAAATGTTGTATAGAGAGACATGGTGAGAATGTAAATCTGCTATACAAAGGAACCAACGTTTCCTTTGCTTATGTGGTACTAACACCAACCTGGGATTGTAGTCTTTGATGTATGAAAGCATATCCACAACTGATGGTGACTTATCCATTCGAGCAAGTAGTCCTCCTATAGATGGGGGTGGCATTGTAGATTGGCCGCATGCTTGCATTCAGGATGATAGTTTCAAGAATCATACTTAGCAGCACTCTCAAGAGAAATTTTTGGACCACAACATCTGGACGGAACATGTTTTTTATTGTTTGTCACCGCAGGAAAAAGTAACCATCATTCCAAACAACAATTTTGTCACTTACTTTAGGGTTAAGAACCTCTATTCAGAAGTCTTTGGTCACAGATGGTGAGGTGACCAATAGTGCACCTATCAAAATCTGACATGTTGAACTTAGAAATTGTTGAGGGAGCATTGAATTGTTGTTCTTCTATTATTTGTGAATGATGGGACTAAGTGCAGATGATGGTGTGGAGGTCATCATATTTGCCCTCAGAACAATTTTCAACAATGTCAATGAAGATTTCATCCAACTCTTTGTCATGCATAAGCGGGGATATTGCTTTTGCATTATCAACATTTGGCACTTGACTCCTGATCTGTACATCCCAATCTGTTATGTCGAAGAATGATTTACTTTCCATTTAGAAATTTGTAGGAATTTTGGGGATGTCGCCTAGCCCACACCCAAACTCGCTCTCCTCCGAGGGTGAGGTGACTACCTTTCATGCTTCTGACGCATTGTATTCTTTTTCCAATTATAGGAGCTCGTTGTATGGAAGGGGTGGGTTTATGCCATAGATTCCAAAATAACTCATGGAATGAGGATGCACCACTTGGCCTACGAGGTCATCTTTGGATGCTTCTCCATCAGGTGTGGCCGATAAACAAGATGATCTACTCGAAATAGAGGAAGAATGTGTGTGTCTCGAGTGGTGAGCTCGACGACGCTTAGTTAATTACTCACGTCATTGATCGTTTGCATCTAGATGTTGGAGCACATTTTGCATAGTTTGTTTAAGTGCTTCCACTTGGCTAGGTAGACAAATAAAGCTCAAAATTTCCCATTCTTGGGTTCCCAACCATCGTTTGAATGCCTAAAATTGACAAGTTAGCAAATAAAGAGTATTAGAATGTTCATATCTTACCTCTTGGAGATATTCATACTCATATCCAAATGCATATCCCAATGAGGGAAGATGTGGTGGTGAATGGCTATATCTAGTGGTGTGCTCTTAGACGGCATTTTGGGAAAGTGACTCACTGATCTTTCATTCCGATGAGGGGGGAGTCAGGGTCAGGAGTAAGCTCCTTATGATCTTCCTCTTGAGGATGTTGCACATCATTGGCTATGGCATTGACCTCCAGATTGATGTTTTTAGAGGAAGTCTCATCATGTTGTAGAGTTGTTGTGTTACTTTCTGCTTCACCTCTTGCTGGAAGAGGCTTTGATGCGTCTAGATACATGAATGCAAATTTGTTTGCATCCAGTGCTAGATCTAGGAGTTGGATGAAACTCGTGTCACTATGCTGATGTTGCTCCGTGTGTCCTGGGTTCATTATCTTGAGGAGATGGTGTGACACATGCTATTACTACATTAGGATTTTCTTCAACAATAGGCATTGGTCCTTCACGTCGTTGAATTAGCATACATGCCACTCACTTTATAGCAATGGATTTTTTGTGTGTGGGAAGAAGTAGTGTAATATTAATTTGGGTCTTGATTGCCTCTAGTTATGTTGGTGTGCAAGCCCACTTCTCTATGTCATAGGTGGAGCACTTAGGTAAAGGAAGGAATATAGTCATTTTGGTGAACCGGTAGAATGACTTTTCTCTGGTCCTTTTCAGAATGTTGGCTCAACTTAGGAAACTGAGGTCAACCCAATCCTCACCTTGGGTACATAAAAGATTCTGAGGTTCACTTCGGTACCCAAGGTTTCAAGATATCAGGTTTATGAGCCCTTCCATGCAGTATTCCTTAACAGCTTCTCTGATAGGATGCCATCTATTTATTAAGAAGCTCCCCTGATTGATGGGTTTGCCCACCATTATACACCACATGACTTGTAACTCTTTGGTGTATATGTTGCTGGTTTCAAATTTGGTGAAAAGGATGTTGGCGATTATTTTATGGATGATCCTAAAAAAAAGGAATGTACGACAACTACTTTATATCGTGGCTTGAATATTGGATCCCCAGTCAGCATCCTCCATAGTTGGGTTTGATTGAAGTCTGGTTGTTCTATGATCTTTACCCCCTCATCTAGTCGTCACTGATCTTCTTTGTTATCATTAAAAATCTTGTTGATCATTTGATCCAAGATTTCATGGTTAGCATCGTGGAGGTGGGCTACCAGTCTGTCATCTCCTCTAAATTGTATCATGGTTCTCTGGGGTGTTTGGCACCTTTTAGAGTGCTCATGAGAAAACCTTGTAGGTCGCAACAACTTCTTTGAAATTTCATCATATTTCTTCTAGTGGTCCCTATCCCTTAGTCGAAAGTTCCCACGCTTGCAAGAAAGAACCTCAGGCTCAACCCCTAGATTTGTAGTGCCACTAGTTGGACTCTCCTGGCGGGCCCTTTTTGCAACGATAGAAGGCCCAACTAGAGTTGGTTTGTATCTCTTCTGTGCCATGGTAGGCCTTGAAGTCTGTGTTGTTGTTCTTTCATTGGAGTTATCTTGCCCTTGTCCATCCTTTCCCATGAGGATGATGTCTCCTTGGTGTGTTCCATTTGTGGAATGAAGAATAATTTATAATAATTTGGTTGGTTTCCCCAAAACATAGAGCACTATGTAAGTTATTTCACTTAGTTGAAGACGAAACGTCAAGCGTTACACGAAACTAGATAAGTTCATGAGAAAAAGGGTGATGACCGATGTCGGGTAAGGGGTAGGTGAAAACTGTTGTGCCTTAATCCGGGATGAGCCAAAACTGACATGATTGTTCTATGTGTTTTCGATCGACATGGATAACCTAACACGTTTGAATCGATGGCCGAAACGCCAAAGTCGAGACAATTAGAAATTGAGAGAACATGAGGAATTGACGTAATCGGTACTGGTTTGTTACCTTCGCGAAGAAGAGAATGACGAACTGACATGGGATGAAGACTCGTGCTGTATCTAAGCTGACACGATAGGTAGACTGATATGGCAGTGAGATTGTAACTGGGTAGATGCTAACTCACTAGAGATGATTAACTCTCTGGGGTATATCTAGTACACCCATTTAAGGGTGGGCTATAGTGTTTTTAGGGTACGTGCCTTTCATGAAGGAAAAATGTCTTCCTTACGAAGCCAAAAACTATCTAATCTTGTCATTTCGAATGACTAATGACTTTGAAGGGGGCCCACATATCCCGTATTATGACTATGTGTTAGTTTGTCAGTCGTGTGTCTTTTGTGAAGCATGTCAGGAGAGGTTAAAATGTGTGGATGCTTAAATTGATACGGGTAAGAGACTGATATGAAAAAATGTTGTAACCAAAACACTTAGATTAAATATGGGTTGACTCGAACACGGTGAACACAACATGGTAGATCGAAAGTATGTCAACCGACATCGGTTTTATTCCTTAGGAAAAATAAATACATGCTTAAAAGTGGAATGTCGTGCAAGTTAAGTTTAAAAGTCGATGCAAGTAGACCGAAAAATTAACTAAGGCTGGATATTAAAATTTCCCAATGATAAAACATCATTGGCAGAAGACTTGATTTTAAACCTAAGTAGGTTCACAATCTAGGAAATGAAAAACTATAAATGGCAGCCTAGAAAATGCGAGAGTCAATTCGTGTGACACACATATTGACTTGGGATTTATGACAATAAAAATTGTTCTGAATGTTTGTTCTTCATAAAAGAAATAAATGTAACTATCCTATTCAAGGATAGGAAAAAAATTAGGCTGCCTCCCAAGGAGTGCTATGTTTATAGTCATTAGCACGACACCTCTCCTTCTTCAATCTTCAACTTTGGGTTCACCTTCAAATTCTTCTAGGGCAATCTCTTCTCTTCTAATGGAAGCTTCATCTTCATAGAATATCTTGACGTGATGTCCATCGAATGGGATGACCTTTGTAGGATCATCTTTATTGAACAACTCTATCATCCCAGACGAGAAGATTCTTTCCATCACGAATGGCCCCAGCCAACGAGTCTGAAATTTTCCTAGAAAAAGTCAAACAGATGATTTAAAAAGTAGAACTTAGTCACCTTCTTTAACGCCCTTTCTCTTCAGATGCGATTCATGCTAAACTTTGGTCCTCTCCTTATAGATCCATTAGTTTTCATAGGGGAGGAGTTTAATTTCCTCAAGCTCTTGAATTTGAAGGAATATTTTCTTCCCAGCTAGGGATGGGTCCATGTTGAGACTGTTAATTTCCCAAAAACCATTGTTCTCTAACTCAACAGGAAGATGACATGTCTTTCCATATATCAAACGATATGGAGTGGTTCCTATAGGAGTTTTGTAGGTAGTTCTACAGGCCCACAAAGCATCATCTAATTTGGCAGAAGAATCATTTTAATATTTTCAAACTGACTTCTCCAAAATTTGCTTTATTTGTCTTTTAGAAACTTCTACCTATCCAGAAATTTGGGGATGATAAGATGTATCTACCTTGTACCTCACCCCGTATTTCTTTAACAACAACTCAAATTGTATTTCAATGAAATGTGACCCTCCATCACTAATCACAGTTCTAAGAACTTCGTACCTTGGAAAGATTATCTTTGTAAAGAGTTTTATTACTGACTGGGCATCACAAGTGGTGGTAGCTATAACCTCAACCCATTTGGATACATAGTCTATGACTACCAGGATATATTGAAAACTATACAAGGATGAGAATGGACCCATGTAGTGGATCCCTCAAATGTCAACGATTTCCACCTTGATCCAATTAGACATTGGCATTTCATTCCTTCTAGAGATATGTTTGGGGCACTGACATTCATTGCATGCTCTGATGAAGGCTTTGGCATCTTTGAATAATGACGGCCAGTAGAATCCCAACTAGAGAACATTAGTAGCCGTTATCTCTACTCTGAGATGGCCTCCATATAGGGAGGAGTAGCATTCATATAATCTCTTTGGATCTTTATATTATCTCCTGTGGAGATTATCAACACATCGCCTAAACAACAAAGGATCATCCCAATAGTAGTTCTTTAAATTAGAGAAGAATTTTTTCTTCTAATTATAAGTTATGTTAGGTGGAAGCTGCTTGCAGGGTAGATAATTACAAATGTCTACATGCATGGTCCCTCTAGTCCAACTTCCTTTGCAGATTAGATGTCTCCATCAACATAACTTTCATTGATGGGTAGGGTGTGATCATCCTTAACCCTGATTATTAAGCGGTGGTCATTGATGACGTTCTACAACCCCTTTTTATCCACTATTTCATGGTCAAATCCCTATAACAATAACGTCCAACATAGCAGTTGGGGCTTGGTTTCTGTCTTTCACATTAGATATTTGATTTCACTATGGTTTGTGTACACTATCACCTTAGATCCAATCAAATAAGAGTGGAACGTGTCGAATGTGTATATTATTTCCATCATCTCCTTCTTGGTAGCGGTGTAATTGTTTGCGCCTCATCTATCGTTTTACTAGCATAGTAGATTACATGATGTCGATGGACCTTTTTCTATCCCAAAATTGCTCCTATCGTGAAGTCATTGGCATCACATATCAACATGAAAGGAAGGTTCCAATCGAGTGATTGAATGATAGGGGCTGAAATTAGAGCTTCTTTCAATGTTGTGAATGTGTTATAGCATTATGTACAAAAATCAAACTTGACATCCTTCACTAGAAAGCTCGACAGCAGCTTTGATATCTTAGAGAAATCCTTAATAAACCTCCTATAGTATTCTAATGTGTCCCAGAAAACTATGAAATCCAATTACTGACACAGACAGTGGTAGCTTCGAGATCACTTCATTTTTGACTGGTCAATTTTTTTATTGCCTTTATTTGATACCTTGTGCACTAGTACAATGCCTTGTCGAACCATGAAGTGGCATTTCTCAACTCAACACTAAGATTTGCTCTTCAAATCTGTTCATCAATAGAGAAATCTTTTTCAAGTAGTCCTCAAAAGAGCCACCATAGATGATGAAGTCGTTCATGAACACTTCCATTGTGTCTTCCAAAAAGTTTGCAAATATTGAGGACATGCACCTTTGAAAAGTCATAGGTGCATCACAAAGCCCAAAGGGATTCCTCCTAAAGGCATATGTTCTATAAATACATGTAAATGTCATCTTCTCCTACTCATCTAGGTGGACGGGGATTTGGTAGAATCATGAGTACCCATCTAACTGATAGAAGTATGAATGGTGGGAAAGACGGTCTAGCACTTGATCATTGAAGGGGAGTGGGAAATGGTCTTTGCGGGTGGCAGTGTTCAACTTTCTATAGTCGATGCACATGCGCCATCCCATCACTGTTTTGGTTGCAATCTCATTTCCAATCTCACCTTTGACAATTGTCATAGCCCCTTTCTTTGGAACTACATGTATTAGGCTAACCAATGTGCTTTCACTGATGGAATATATGATCCTAGCAATACAGAGATTGATGATCTCCTTATTGACTATTTCTCACATCTTCTCATTGAGTTTCCGTTGCGGTTGTGCATATGGCCTGGCATTCTCCTCAAGATGTATCCTATGCATACAGATGGAAGGACTCACTCCTCTCAAAATCTTCAATAGAATAACCCAGGACTCACTCCCCTCAAAATCTTCAATAGAATAACCCAGCGACTTATGCCCGATATTCAATTCTTCAATCAACTATACCTTTTGACTTTTTGTCAACTTAGAGTTGATAATTACAAGGTTCATCTTCTCAAAGTAAAGAAACCGGTACCCTAATCCTCCTGGCAAACCTTTCTACTAGGGTTGCGGTCTTGCTTCTTGTTCTTCAGTAGGGTCTTGTTTGAGTGAAGCATGATTCACTACCTGAAAGGGACCATCTGACTCAGATAGTTCTCCACTATTTAGAAAGTTTAGGAGACCTTCCAACTCTACGTCTTTTATTATGCTTGCATTGCTAGTCAAAGCACACATCAAAGGGTCGACCATTGATGTGTTGGGTTTTAGGGGAGGCAGAGAAGGCAGCGGAAAAAATAAATTTCTCCCCCAACCCATACCGAGGAAACACGTCAACGTCTATATAATAGGAAAGGGATGGTTTGTGGAATCATACCTTGTCCCGAGGCTTGCTCGACGACAATACCTTGCGCCTTGCGCGGTCTTCAGCACCGGTCTTGGACGGCGTCTGTGCAACACCTGGTCGCACCGGGACTGACTCCTCCTCCTCCTACCGGACTGTCGGATGACAGTTGTCCTCCTGAGCGGCAGTGTCCTCCCGCCTCTGTAGTAGTCCACACGAACCACCTGGAACTCCACACTCCTTATCCCACAAGGAAGTGGAAGGAGTCACACCCTCCTGTTGACGTACTAGTCGCCAACACACTCTCCTGCTTGCTAATTGCAACTGCAGTTGTCTTTCCCTTGCTGCACCACCCTTTTGCGGGAAGCACTTGCTCGGGCTCTCTCTCGGTTACCAAAACCAGAGAGAACGACAACTTTTCAGAGCAACCAACTTGCACTGAGTTGTTCTTTGAGAAGCCCCCACTACCCCTATATATATAGGAGGGTCATGGGATACGGTTCTCTATCCCGGGCAATGCAGGACTAAAATAGGAGTAGAAGGGTTCGAGATTTTCCACAAAAAGCAACCGGTTCGCAACCTGAAACGATCGGTTCACTGCTGAACCGATCGGTTCGGCCCTTGAGCCGATCGGCTGGACCTGAGCCGACCATTTGGGGCACTCCAACCGATCGTTTGGTGCTCTGAACCGATCGGTTCATGGTCCCAGTCCGGCTCAAAATTACTTTCCTTGTTTCCGTCCCAATTGGTATCAAATACCAATTTATTTCCCAATCGAATTGGGCAATTCGAAACGAAAAGGAAAATCCTTGTCGACATGACTTTCCCAACTGGTCGGTTGTACCAGTTGAGCTGATCGGTTCAACCCTTGAACTGGTCGGTTCAACCTGGGCATGAGCCGATCGGTTGGACACTCCAGCCGACCGGTTCAGCTACCCCAGCCGACCGGTTCAACAATTGAGCCGATCGGTTGGGAGCACAGGTTGGGCAAAATCAGTCAATTGCAATTTCAATTAATCCGATACTCGAATCAATGCGTCCAACACTTTGAACCATATGATATTGAGCTATCAACTGATTGAGTGTTTAATTGAACTACTAAACTCCTTTAGTAATCAATCTAAACATTGCTTTGTGGACAAAACTCCTCTTCCAGGTTAAATCTTATGTGTGTGACCCTGCAGGTCCATTTCACGTTGGCAGTGAAAGTCCATAACACTTATGACTTCACAAGCAAAGAGCGGTGCCTAGTCACACATCAATGCTACCCAAGTGAAAGTAGAAAGTTGGAGAACAACTTTCATCCTACAATCCGTGAATGGTGTTACAGCGAATGTAGAATTCCTTTGTCACTGATATCCCAAATGAACTCAAGGCATGGAGCAGTCATCCTGTCAACGTTCATTCACTTTCTTGATCTCAGAGTAGACTGAAGGAGATATGTATAACATCAATATCACATACTGATTCACACATGTGTGTGCACTCCTATCTCAATCCTACTCATCAAGTGGCCTTGGATATCAAACTCCCTTAGGAGGGACAAATCCCATATCTATCACTCACCCCTCAAAAGCCCCATATGTCAAAGCCACCCAATCATCACCTTTATAACAACCCATGTTTCAGGACTGCGTTTGATGATGTCAAAGTGTGCCCAACGACATGTGTTGAGTGCAGTGATTTCAGGTCTAAGAATCACACTCACCACCATCACTATGAGTACTGACTGTGACTACCATCTCATGGTTCCATGTGTCAAACTCATGATGGGTCTGTCCGGTACACTTGTTCTCTAACAAGTACCTATGTGTTTGGTTTGATATCTCTATATCATGACTAATGAGATTCTGTCATCAACCAACACCACAATCTAGTCTTATGTGTCATTGCTGTCTATCTACCTTCCACAATGACATCCGATTAGCGACATAACAAGAATGTACAAACTCTTAGCATCTGTATGATCTCATCGTTCAGGTCATGAACCTGAAGGCATACGTCATTGAGTATTGTCATTCTCTAGACATTCAATCTATTCTATCACTATCTCGTATGACTGAATCAGAAAGAATTGGAAGCTCGCCTTTGATGTTTGTCAAATCAATCTTAATGTATCCCACCAATCATCCCATGATTGGCTCTCAGGGCATACATACCAACAGACTCCCACTTGCACTGTGAGCCAATCACCCTTGAATCATATTCATAGTGATCTTCAAACATGTCCCACATGTTACTGTGCTCTAGTGCGAACATAGTGAGTAATGGAAACACCTTGCCAAAGTCAGTCTTAATTGCATGTCTCTCATCTGTTTGTTGTACATCGCACGTATGAGATGGAGTTGTCGTAATATGCGATCTAGTATTCCATTTGCTAACCTTTAGCCACATTGCATGATCAAGGATTCCAGACTTGTCATCAATGAGTGAAATATCTTTAAGTTCATCTCATGAACTTCCAGATCCATATAGTATCCACTGATGTTCTCTAACACACGAATACTCGGCATATCCTTTTAAATGGCTTTATTGGAACGTTTCCAATTATCAACAAACTTTCACTTTTATACATCCTATGTATATTTTGCGATTAATTTTCTGTCCATTCGGAAGTTCATATCAATGTAACTCTTTACATCAAACTCTTCCTTATCTCCATAGAACTAGAACTTCACAAGTACTTATCAAGTTCTCATGGTATTCCAGTAACCCTTACTGGAAGTAGACAGACATCCACTCGTCATGTCCCACATATGAGTTATCAGGATGAGCACATCATATTGTCATGTCGTACATACAAGATGATGAATGCATTTTATTCTTGCCATGTCATACATGCAAGATAATGGGATGATTACATACATGATAGATCCATATCTATTCTTAGTGTTCTCATTCTTCATAAGAATTGAACACTTAGCCTTGGGATACTAACTCCATGTAACATGGAGAAGTTCTCTCCCACTTAATCTGTGTATACTGAACCCTTCAGTACAGATTGCCAATGTATGCTTTCTCTTTTTAGGTCAAGAGGTGTTTCAAGAACTATCTCTATAGATCTCTATTCCTATCACATAGGAAACATCTCTATCTTCCTTAAAGATAATTTCTACTTTTGAATTTTCCAATCTAGAACATTTCCATTTCACATCAACATGTGGAATGTGAATATGTTCCCACTAAATCACAGATCCCTTCTTTATCTTTGACATATCAGTCAAACCCTTTGACTATATTATCAAAGTAAGGATCCAATTCTGAGTTTCTTGTACTTAATCAATCACATTGATTAGTCCATTGTAACTTATAGACTTCATTTGCATTAGTGGATTCATAAACCTTATAGGTTGTGTCACATACACATCCTTGTTTTATTCCTCATAGGAATGTGGTTTTAGTATCCATATGCCAAATGTCTTAGTCATTAAGTTGCAATCAACAAGCATCATCCTTCTCAAAATGTCATCCATGTGTCTTAACACTTAAGACTTATTCGCACTTATGGATTTCTATTCAGTGGGTGCTACCATCAAGGTCATACCTTATGGTTCACATGGAAGTCATTTAAGATGTAATGGTCATAAACCATAACTCAAAATTCAGTTCCTCATATTCATCTAGATAGTTGACTCATCACATGAACAACTCATCACATAGATAAACAAGGTGTATCTGTTAAGGATATAAGAACTTACAACTCCTTGTAATTCTTAATGTCCTTTATTAGTGTGGGGTATTCTTATATTAAGAAGAATTTAGTTATTTGATAATCATTCTCTAACCCCTTAGAGTATGATTCCTTCTCGATTTAGACATGACCATGCCTTACTCATGAGTTCACTATGATACAATATCATAATCACTCATAAGGATCTCAAACATTTGCTCCAAGTATTTCATTCATTGATCTCATCAAGAATTAATACTTTACCAAATTTGTACTTCATCTATGATAATCTTGAACACTTCAAGATATTCATATTGGTATTTCTCTAAACACCATTTGAAGTATTAGCATTTGTTCTAATAGGTATGTAAATACATCACATGTATTATACCTAATAGGATAATCATTCTCCCACTACATTAGTGAAGATTGATTAATCATGTCCAAGATATTCATGTCTCTTACTGGTTCTCTAACCAAAAGAGTCTAGATTTATCCATCATATGGAAACAAGAAATGAATCCCTCATGATTGATGCTAAATTAATTGTTTGAGTTATCTATAACTTTTAGGTATCATCTTATCTTATGCATATCATATACCACAAGATAAACAAAGCATTGCCACAAAGATCATATCTTTAAGATTGAAACCTCAACTTTATTAATTGCCATCATCGTCATACAATATGCAAAATAAAGTGTTTCTCTCTATTGGCAAGTATGAAATAACAGTTCATAACTGTATTACATGCCTTGTAGGCTGAAAATAAACTAAAGTACTCTATCTATGAAGGCAACACTTGCCCTAAGTATGAGTGCTTTACACTTTACATCTTGGTATCATAAACCTCAAAAAAGTGTTACAAGTTTACTTTCATGACACCTTTAAGTAGAGGCTTCAGTCGCCTCCTTCTTCTTTTGTTCTTCCAGATAGAGAGGACAATTACTTTTCCAATGTCCTGGCTTTTGACAAAGGTGGCAATTTCCTTTCTTGGTCACGCCTCCCTTGGCCTTGAGAGCTAAAGTCGTCTTGGGATCCTGGCTAGCATCAGAACGTTTCTTAGCTTTGCCCTTGCCCTTGCGCTTGGACATGCCTTTCTTGCCCATGATCACCATCACAAACTTGGGCTTCTCCTTCTTCATCTGTAACTCGGCTGTCCTCAACATGCCCAACAACTCTGATAGTGGCCTATCAAAGTTGTTCATGTTGTAGTTCATCACAAACTGACTGTAAGATTCTGGCAACGATTGCAGTATCACGTCAGTAGCCAACTCTTGGCTCAGTGGAAATCCCAGTCTCTGCAGGTTCTCCACATACCCAATCATCTTGAGTGTGTGAGGACCAACTGGATCTCCTTCTGTCATGACACACTTGAACAACACCCTAGAAACATTGTATCTCTCTTGCCGTGCCTGATCTTTATACATGTTCCTGAGATGCTGAATCATCTCAATGACACCCATGTTCTCATGCTGTCTTTGCAACTCATGGTTCATTGAACATAGCATCAAGCACTTTGCATCAATGGCATCATCAACATGCTTCTTGTAAGCATCCCTTTCTGCCTTTGGTGCATTAGGAGCGGGTTCCTCTGGAATTGGAGTATCCAGGACATAGAGCTTACGCTCTTGAGTGAGAACAATTCTCAATGTCCGATACCAGTCATGGAAGTTTGTCCCATTAAGCTTGTCCTTGTCAAGGACCGATCGCAAAGAAAAGTTGTTGTTGTTTGTTGGCATTTGAACTACAAAAGGAAAATATGCAATTTTAGTCCAAAAACTCATTTTTGATTTATTTGATTGATTTGAAAATTTGACGATATAATTAGGCCTTTAATTGATTATCACCCCCACTATTTTAATTCAAATTGATATCCCTCACCATCAATTCGGAAGATTGCAGCGTACAACCTTCTAGTGGGTAAGATCCTAAAATCCTCTAAGTCATGAGTCAGCTTTGGTTGATCGCCCACAACTTAGATCTTTCAGGTAGGCAACCCTTGCCAATTGCATCATATGCAACTCGTGTTAAATGAACATGCACAACACCTTGCCATGAGCATTCCTTGCCTCTGGGCTTAGACGCTCTAAGAATCACCAGTTAAGTCTAACCCAAAAGCCGACACAGTAGAACATGCACCCTGCTTTGGCAGAACCTACATGTCTACCCTTCACACTTCCACAAGATAGATGGCGCACCACGCTTTGGCGTAACCTACGCTTGGTCGATCGAGCTTTTCATGTGTGCCGCTAATGGAAGGAATATAAGACTTAATATTTTAATGAGGGATTTGGTTTTTATATACATATACATATCCAATCACCACAATACAAAGTACGTATCATATACATGCTATATCCCACAGAAAACATGCACAAACGATAAAAAATGATCATTATGCGCATCCTAATGTGATTCCTCGAGCCAAGAGGAATCACGGTCATCTAGGTCAACATCACATGCAACATGTACAAGATGAACATCTGTGCCTTGCCATCCGAGTTGATCAACTCATCACATGAATGATCTGTACTCTCCAGTTGGTCGTCTGGGTGCCAGCAGCCGATTGGTTGGCTCCTCCAACCGATCGGTTCGCCCGAGTGCATTAATAATACATATCATATATGTAATTTGGGATTTGTGGATTTAGGATTGGACATGCATAAAGCCAATATTATTCACATCGTATGCAATAAATAAAGGCGACAAACCAAAATCGATCATATCGATATTCCTAAAATATAGAGCAGTTGACGTGGCTCTGATACCACTGTTGGGTTTTAGGGGAGGCAGAGAAGGCAACGGAAAAAAAAAATTCTCCCCCAACCCATACTGAGGAAATGCGTCAACGTCTATATAATAGGAAAGGGATGGTTTGTGGAATCATACCTTGTCTCGAGGCTTACTCGGCGACATTACCTCGCGCCTTGCGCGGTCTTCAGTACCGGTCTTGGACGGCGTCTGTGCAGCTCCTGGTCGCATCGGGACTGACGACTCCTCCTCCTACCGGACTTTCGGATGACAGTTGTCCTCCTGAGTGGTAGTGTCCTCCCGCCTCTGTAGTAGTCCACACGGACCACCTGGAACTCCACACTCCTTGTCCCACAAGGAAGTGGAAGGAGTTGCACCCTCCTGTTGACGTACTAGTCGCCAACACACTCTCCTGCTTGCTAATTGCAACTGAAGTTGTCTTTCCCTTGCTGAACCTCCCTTTTGCGGGAAGCACTTGCTCGGGCTCTCTCCCGGTTACCAAAACCAGAGAGAACAACAACTTTGCAGAGCCACCAACTTGCACTGAGTTGTTCTTTGAGAAGCCCCCACTACCCCTATATATATAGGAGGGTCACAGGACATAGTTCTCTATCCTGGGCAATGCGGGACTAAAACAGGAGTAGAAGGGTTCGAGATTTTCCACAAAAAGCAACCAGTTCGCAACCTGAAATGATCGGTTCACTGCTGAACCGATCGGTTCGGCCCTTGAGCCGATCGGCTGGACTTGAGCCGACCATTTGGGGCACTCCAACCGATCGGTTGGTGCCCTGAACCGATCGGTTCATGGTCCCAGTCCGGCTCAAAATTACTTTACTTGTTTCTTTCCCAATTGGTATCAAATACCAATTTATTTCCCAATCGAATTGGGAAATTCGAAACCAAAAGGAAAATCCTTGTCGACATGACTTTCCCTACTGGTCGGTTGCACCAGTTGAGCCGATCAGTTCAATCCTTGAACCGGTCGGTTCAACCTAGGCATGAGCCGATCGGTTGGACACTCCATCCGACCAGTTCAGCTACCCCAGCCGACCGGTTCAACAATTGAGCCGATCGGTTGGGAGCACAGGTTGGGCAAAATCAGTCAATTGTGATTTCAATCAATCCAATACTCGAATCAATGCGTCCAACACTTTGAACCATATGATATTGAGTTATCAACTGATTGAGTGTTTAATTGAACTACTAAACTCCTTTAGTAATCAATCTAAACATTGCTTTGTGGACAAAACTCCTCTTCCAGGTTAAATCCTATGTGTGTGACCCTGTAGGTCCATTTCACGTTGGCAGTGAAAGTCCATAACACTTATGACTTCACAAGCAAAGAGTGGTGCCTAGTCACACATCAGTGCTACCCAAGTGAAAGTAGAAAGTTGGAGAACAACTTTCATCCTACAATCCGTGAATGGTGTTACAGCGAATGTATAATTCCTTTGTCACTGATATCCCGAATGAACTCAAGGCATGGAGCAGTCATCCTCTCAACGTTCATTCACTTTCTTGATCTCAGAGTAGACTGAAGGAGATATGTATGACATCAATATCACATACTGATTCACACATGCGTGCGCACGCCTATCTCAATCCTACTCATCAAGTGGCCTTGGATATCAAACTCCCTTAGGAGGGAAAAATCCCATATCTATCACTCACCCCTCAAAAGCCCCATGTGTCAAAGCCACCCAATCATCACCTTTATAGCAACCCATTATTTAGGACTATGTTTGATGATGTCAAAGTGTGCCCAACGACATGTGTTGAGTGCAGTGATTTCAGGTCTAAGAATCACACTCACCACCATCACTGTGAGTACTGACTGTGACTACCATCTCATGGTTCCATGTGTCAAACTCACGGTGGGTCTGTCCGGTACACTTGTTCTCTAACAAGTACCTATGTGTTTGGTTTGATATCTCTATATCATGACTAATGAGATTCTGTCATCAACCAACACCACAATCTACTCTTGTGTGTCATTGTTGTCTATCTACCTTCCATAATGACGTCCGACTAGGGACATAACAAGAATGTACAAACTCTTAGCATCTGTATGATCTCATCGTTCAGGTCATGAACCTGAAGGCATACGTCATTGAGTACTGTCATTCTCTAGACATTCAATCTGTTCTATCACTATCTCGTATGACTGAATCAGAAAGAATTGGAAGCTTGCCTTTGATGTTTATCAAATCAATCTTAATGTATCCCACCAATCATCCCATGATTGGCTCTCAGGGCATACATACCAACATGATGTTTCTTCTTTCACCTCCTGGAAGAATTGTTGATTCAACAAGATGAGATATCTCAAAAAATGATGGGCTCCTCATACTCTCATGAATGTTGAAATCAACATGGTCTACTGTGGCCCTAATTGTAATCATGCCGACTTCAATGTCAATGAGGGCTCTTCCTATAGAAAGGAAAGGTTGTCCAAACATCATTAGACAAGTAGCATCTTCTAGTGTGTCGATAATTACAATGTCACAAGTGATGAAAAAGATTCCCACTTTGATCAACACGTCTTCCACTACACCCACATGTTTTGTGAAAGTGTGATCAACTAGCTGAATTCTCATGTCAATGTTCCCAGTGTTGGTAAGTCCCAAACGCTTGGCAAGAGAGAGAAAAATAAGACTAATGCTTGCTCCTAAGTCAGATAATCCTCTTTACACCATGTTGTTTCCCACTTGAAACAGAATTGCAAAGGCTCCAGGGTCTGGTCTCTTGGTAGGCATGCATTCCTTCACAAAGGCACTAGACGTCTGGACCAACTTCATAGTTTCAATATCTACTCCTCTTCTCTTCTTTAAAATCAGGTCCTTAAAGAACTTTGAATAAGTAGGCATTTTCTCTATTGCATCAAGGAAAGGTATATCTAAATGGAGTTTCCTCACTACCTCTATAAACTTCTCATACCTATATTTCAACTGGGCCTTCACTAACATATGCGACAACTATAACGTCCCAGGATTTGAGGCCTTTGTTAAAATTATCTTAAAAGGAATGAATGGACTACCCATATCACCAATGTACACCTCCTATTCTTAGAGACAATCCCTAAGGAACTCCATAGTTAAGTGTTCTCAGCTTGGAGTAGTACTAGGATGGGTGACCAGTCGGGAAGTTGACCCCGACTTGTGCGTGAGTTAGGAAAAAGCACGCAGTTAAGGCTAGTGGGGGTCTATGGGGCCAATCGTCATTCTTGAAACTCTACTAGAGCCTAGGGCAGTGGGCATGGTCGTTACAAATGGTATCATAGCCAATTTCTCTTTAGTTGGTGGGGCCCACATAGGCATGTGGAATGCCAGTCTTGAGCCATACAGTCGAGGCAAGTTGGAAAGGGCTATCCGTAGAGACGAGATGGAATCGCCCTTGCGTTGGTAGCCATGGATGGGAGTTGGGTGTCCATGGGCCATTATGGGTCTGCACTGAAATGATGAAGAGATTATGGGGTCGTGTAGTTGAGCCTTGACGAGGACGCCAAGAGTCTAAGTCGGGAAGATTGTAACGTCCCATGATTTGAGGCCTCAAATAAAATAATCTTAAAAGGAATGAATGGACTACCCATATCACCAAGGTGCACCTCATTTTCCAGGAGCCGATTACTAAAGAACTCCATAGTTAAGCGTGCTCAGCTTAGAGTAGTACTAGGATGGGTGACCAGTCAGGAAGTTGACATCGACTTGTGTGTAAGTGAGGAAAAAGTACATAGTTAAGGCTAGTGGTGGTCTATGGGGCTTGTCGTCATTCTTGAAACTCTACTAGAGCCTACGTCAGTGGTCCTAGTTGTTACAAATGGTATCAGATACAATTCCTCTCCAGTAGGTGGGGCCCACATGGCAATGTGGCATGCTAGTCTTGAGCCATACGATCCAGGCAAGTTGGACAGGGCTATCCGTAGAGACGAGATGGAGCCGCCCTTGCGTTGGTAGCCGTGGATGGGAGCTAGGTGTCCATGGGCCATTCTGGGTCTGCATTGAAATGGGGAAGCTATTATGAGGTCGTATAGTTGAGCCTTGACGAGGACACCAAGAGTCTAAGTGGGGGAGATTGTAACATCCCAGGATTTTGGATAAAATGATCTTAAAAGGAATGAATGGACTATCCATATCACCAAGGTGCACCTCCTTTTCTAGGAGCCCATCACTTAAGAACTCCATTGTTAAGTGTGCTCCGGTTGGAGCAGTATTAGGATGGGTGACCAGTCAAGAAGTTGACCCCGATTTGCACGTAAATGAGGAAAAAACACACAATTAAGGCTAGTGGTGGTCTATGGGGCCAGTCGTCATTCTTGAAACTCTACTAAAGCCTAGGGCAGTGGGCCTGGTCGTTACAGGAATGACATGGTGCATACTTGTTAGGGTTTTCATCTCCACAGACTTCTTTTGCTTGGGAACTGGTTTACTAGATTCCTATGTTACTATACTTCTTCTCGGTATAACTTCTTCCTTAATAGTGGTCCTCCGCTCTACAATGGGGTGCATCATTATTCCCGACCTAGGAGTGGCCATCATAACAGTCTCATTTTCTTGTGGATTTGTCTCAGTATAGGACAGAAGCCTCCCTATTGGATTCTTTATGCTTTGTGCTAAGCTTGCCAACTATCGATCGATCAATTTATTGTGTTGCTGAATTTCTCCGATCTGGTTTGATAAATTTCCCATCTAGTGTTGCATTAAGCTGAGAAAATTAGTGTTGTTTACCAAGCTCTTCTACATTTGCTCATTTAACTCATTTTGTTTATTTGTGAATGTCATGAGCTCAGTCATCATAGAGGGTCTTTATTGGCCATTCTGGAAGTGCCTCCCTTGCTGGAAGTTTGATCAATGTTGTTGTACATGTGGTACTCCTGAAGAGTTTCCACCAACTAGTTGATGGGCATTTTCTATGGCAGTCATGTTTCCGTAAGAGAATTCAGGGTGGTCAGGTCGCTTGTACTGGACATAACTGACGTTCTCCCTTCTTTTGCAATAAAGCCCATCCTTCTTAAAAGTGTGTGGACAGTAATCAACAGGGTGGTTTGACTCACCGCATGTGACACAACTCAGTATAGTTTCTTGCCACATCTTATACTTGTAACTTTCCTCCTTCAATGATTGAACATCGATTAAAATTGGATCTAGTTTGGATGTAAGAGCATCCATGATCTTTGAGTCTTTCAGGGACATTGTTGACAATGCATAGTTTTTGAGACCTCTATCGTACTCACTATCTTGTTGGTTAGATGCCATATTATCAATTATTTGTCAGGCGTGCTGAGCACTTAAGCCCAAGAAATTGCTATCGGCCGCAACATTCAATGATTTCCTCTCGCCTATAGAGAAACCATCATAAAAGTGGTAATCAAGCATGGTTCAAAAAATCCATGGTGCAGACATTCACTCTGGTAGACTTGGAAGCGCTCCCATGCATCATGGAAATTCTCATAAACTTATTGAGAAAACCGACTGATCTTTTTCAAGAACTTGATGGTTCTTTCGACGGGAAAGAAATTGGTGATGAAAGTGTTAGCAAGAAACTCCCAGTTTGGATCACTCACATCTTTCAGGCTTGAAAACCATTTTAGCAATTTCTCATTTAAAGAGAAGGGAAAACATTGGTTGTAAATATATGTCAGCAAAACACAGTTAAATTTGAATGTTTTGTAGGTCTTCTTGAAATTTGTCAAGTGGTTGTAAGGATTTTCTTCAGAATTGTTTCTGCCAAACCTATTATGTTGCAACAGTTGAAAGAATGCGGGCTTCAGATGAAAGTTAGCCACATTTAGTGGTTGTTCCACAATTGGGTTCCTTTCCTCGTTGACCCTTAATTCAACAAATAATCAGAGAGGCTTGGCTTCAGGGGGCTTGGTATGTCATGAATGGAGTGAGAAAGAGTAACTTCAAATAAAAGTACCTAAAACATGATTATGTAATGGGTAAGTTTTATGGATAAGAAATTTACAAACATGATATACATGAATTTTTACTCATGTGATGTGACTAAGTGCAAGTAAACTTGGATTCATGAAATGCTATTGGTTGCAAATCCCTAGAAACGACACAAAAAACTTGATCAACCTTAAAAATAGGTCTAAAAAGACAAAAAAATCGGTTCTATGTTATCAGACTTTTATAATTTATAAGTACCTAAATATTCTAGACTACCACAACTAGTATAGTGTTAGAGTAGTAGTTTAGGTTTGAACACAAAGATGAGGGGAATAAGCATCTCAGAATCTAAATTTGTCTTGTCAAATTCATTGAAAGATTATTTGGAAAATTGCTCCTTATGAAGAAAAAGTTTGTTACAAAAAGAAAATAAGTAAAATAAAATCTATCTCCAAAAGGAGTTACAAGGAGAATAAGGTTTTGGTATTTTGGGATATATGATTTTTAGAAAGGTTTTATATTTTATGTATGAAAAACTAGAGAATTAAAAGTAATATTCTTGAGTTTAACATGAAGAAAGATAATAGTTCTTACAAACTATAACAACATATGTTCACACTTTTCTCTCTCCAAATAAAGTGTTGGTCAAAATAAAATCCTGGAACTCTCTTGAGGAAACCAGTCAAATATTTGTGTAGAAAATAAATCAAAAATAGTTCTAACTCAGGGTACTCTCATGCACCTTAGTTATAGAAAGTTCAGAGTGCATGTAACCTCTTCTGTCAAAGATGGTTAAGGTAGGAATCATGTTTTCGTAGCTAGTCAAACATGTGAAACAAAAATAGAAATCTAGAACTCAGATGCAAAATAAATCAATCAACAAAATTAAGTTACACTAAAACAATGTAAGAATTAGCATTAATCGGTAACAACATTGGAATGTACCGATTTAGTTACAATGCGTTGTTGAACATAAACACATGATACGAAAAGGGAAGATATGCATCCATTTTCCTGATGGATAAAGACGCTATGTATAATAGTTGACACCCAGGATTGAGCCAAACTGGTATCAACAATCGATGTCAGTTTGTGGCTGTATCAAGTTGTGACCCTGTCGGTTTAGGACTGTACTAGTTTTGGGTCTCCGTCGTGTCGAGTCCCTCTACTTAGACAAACATTGTCGGGTAAGGACTGAGTAGACACTCGACATGCTCAGAGAATCTTCAAAGCAAGGAACTGACACCCCTCTCAAGGTCGGTTCAATGTCGATCTACTATTGTGGAATTGATCTCTAAGTAAGCTATCCATCCTTCTCAGAATTTGAGCATGCTCACCTATTGACCTTTGGTGAACCCTTAGAATCTCACTAACAACATCTCCATCATTTTGTCAAAATCCAAACTGTCTTGTATTGTGCTCTGTCAATGCTATTTATAGGCGGCGTGAGTCTCAAGGTTCTTTCTAATTGGTGCATGTGTCCTTGAGTTGTAGAATAGATCGGTATTCACGATACATAACTTTGATCTTCTAATCAACCTATGTCTGGTTAGTGCGTTGCATATCCCGATTTGGTGTAGTGACAGTTTTTGACTCTCGTGACAGTTGATGACTGACGACAACAAGCATGAGTATCCTAGTTTTGGGATCATATCAGGTTGGATATGCTATCCGCCAGTCTTGAACTATACTAGTCTTGATTGACGTATCAGTTTGTTGAATGTTGATGTCTGATATGGTGGTCTTGTCTTCTGCTTCAATGGATAACAACTGGTACAACTATCTTGGTTTTAAAGTTGTGTCGGTTTTGTTGGCAGGCTTATCTATTTGTTGAGCATTGATGGTACAATGTTCCCAACTTCAGACATGTCAATGTTCGATGGTGTTAGGCTATCATCATTCATGTGGTCTAAATGTGCCAGTTTGATGATGGGTGTACTGGATTGTTGAGACATGAAAACTATTGTCTTCTCTATATATATATTCTCTTTAGCAGAATAGGTGCTCTTATCGTCATTTTAGGGTAAGAAATTCCTTCAAAAGATAGGATAACTCATTATTAGTATAGAATGCATGATTTGTCTAATTATCTGAGAATTTTGAGAATGAAATGAAAGATTGAGACTAATTCTAATAGAAAATAGAGACTCTAACATCTATAAAATGGGTGTTATCAACCACTCAAACTACCAACTGACCATTGCGAAGTCAAAATCAGCCCCATATAAGATGTAGTATAACCAAAATCATAAAAACTCTTCTCCTCAGTTCATATGAGTAACAATTGTAGTGGCACATCGGCCCAACTACTAAAATGGCCTAGTCTGTCTGGGGTATACATGTCATGGCACTAGAAACCAGGGTATACAACCCCCAAATATGAGTTACAACCATAGTCTCTTTCATTTACATCATCATTTGAGATATGGCCACGACCTCTTTCCATACCTTGGGATCAGGATGATTGGGATATACTCTCCCTGCACCAACATATACTCAACAATATACGACTACAAGCTCCTTTTGGATTACTCATTCCACTATGAAGCAAGTCATGGCACTAGAATAGCACTACAGACTTAGGGCACTACATGATTAAGGTTATACTTTGTTAATTAAGTCAATTTATTTCATGACATAATCAATCAAGTTAGATATGAATACTAAAAATATTCTTACAAAAGTCTTTGATATGTAACAATTGAAGATATAAAATGTATTTAAATAGTTCCATAACTCTCCTTCAAAAAGATTGTAATTGTCCTTCGTCATGAATGGATTGACCACCAGCTAGAATGTATCTATCCATTAGTATCACTATGATTGAAACCATATTGTTTCATGTAATAACATCATCAACATTCAACATTGATCACAAATAAGTTACCTTCTGTATTAGGGTTTCGTCCAACCATTTTTGTGTCACCATAATTGTAGTTCAAGCACTAATATATCAAATTTAGGTCTTTCATACTTAAATATTGGTTCGATTGTGGCGTCCAACTTACAAAAACAAGATTAATTAATGCAAAAGAGATCACTAATAGCATATTACTGAAAATCACTAAAAATTTAAAACTTTTTGCATGGAGATCCATTCTCTGGAAAAATCTTTCAACAAGAACCATCATATTACATTCACGTCCTGTTTCACATAGTACATTATATGTACCATTTCTTATCGAGAAATATATATATATATACATCATTTGCTTTATCAAAAGCTTAATTAACAAAATCCTCGAGGCATCATGCCAAAATCTCATATCAATTTAATACACTATCTCCCAGGACTTGAGAGTACAGAGACGACACATAGGACTCTATTTACACATATACAAGACTTGACATCCAATATCTCCACCTGAGGATTTACTATTGTCCCTGTTGCTACTGCTGCTGCTGTTCTTTCCTTTTTATGAGGTTACTACCTCTACCTCGTCCGCGTCCACCTAAAAAGGTTGGATTCCATGGGGGTGAGACAATTATAAAATTTTCCTAGCGAGAGATATAATTCTTTGCCGAAAACATATTTATTATAGTTTAATAGAAATAAACTGAACAGTGGAATCATATATTCAACATAGATAGTTCAATATCTATGCAGACTCAAGCAACATTTCTATTCAAGCATTTAAGCTATAACTTGTTAAAGCAGCATGTCTCTTATTCAGTAAGGAGTTGAAGAACATATATAACTTTTATATATCTAGAACATGCTAAGCAGAATAACATCAACCAATGATTCTCGTATTTCAATCTTATGCAAATACGCTACACGACTGATTACATTTTACAAACATTCGTAACCCCTGGGGAGATGAGATATACCGCTCATACTCCAACGACCCCAATTACGTAAAGCATCGGTACCACATAAGGTCAATGGGAGAGCCAGATTCCATGACCTCATCTGTCTCGGTCAGTACGAGACTACTTTAGCAGAGACATCATGTGTCAGGCTGCAATTAGCTTACCAGGGTATATTGGCATCTTTGCTATAGAGTCATAGCCTGTAGCATATACTCTCTTTAGGGTTATGGCCCGTAGCCAATGCCTGGTATTATATTGAGAAGTTATGGCGCGTAGCCATACTCTTATTGGGGTATGGTCCGAACCCAATCCCGTACATATGACATAACCCATAGCCATTCCTATGGGGAATAAGGATATATTTGCCCAATTACCCCCACATATTCAAAAATAATTGTTCTGAGTAAAACTCGTTTCACCATTCAGCTAATTCTGACACTGATGGCTTTGTGGTCAGGGCAACTACATTCTATGGTATCACTTGATTAATTCAGTACATTATCATATTCTTTTAACATCAGCCAAGTTTTCAAACATAACTTATTAGGACAAGTGCTACAAGAAACATGTACTATTTTCATCAGTTATTTCTCAGTCTTTATAAGACATTGGGATCTCAGTCCCTCATTTCAATACTTGGAATTATCATCCCTTCACAATCTCAATACCATAATTATATGGATCTGGGTATTCAAACCCTTAGCTCATCACTGAGCACAATTTCCCCTTTTTTAGGTAATTATCACCTTCAAGTCATTTGATCAAGGTAAACATGATACTTGCTACACAAGCATCTTTTATGGCACTTGAGGCTCATTAACTCTCTTGTTACCATTTACTAAGCAACAAGGTATATTATGGCACATAAGGCCTCAATGAATAATTTTCAATGAATAAAGCATCATAGCTCATACTTGGCTATGTTCATCATCTCAGGATGCCTGCATGGTAAGCACACATGATAATAGATATATCAATCATATTTCCATTCCATGATATTCAAGGGTAACACCACTATTCCCTTACCAGGGTTAGGGTTTCCTATTTCATGTCAATCATGGTTACTCATTCCCTTTGCACAATTAGGACCAATGATTTATCATTTCATTGTCCAAGGTTAGAGTTTCATGCTATATAATATAACCCAGAATTAGGGTTTCACATACCTTCACCCTATTTTTGAATTAGGGTTTACCATTCATATCACATCAGGATTATCATATACTAACACCCAATTTAGGGTTAGGTTTTACTATTCCTCCCAATTAGGGTTTCATATTCCATTACCCATAATTAGGGTTTACTATTTATCCTAATTAGGGTTTATCATTAGGATACCCTGAATTAAGGTTACTCATGTCATTACCCTAAATTCATATCACATCATCCTCCTAGTTTAGTGTTTCACTCAAACTTGCCCTAAATAAGGGTTTGAATTCATTAATCAACTCAATTAGGGTTTTATGATCTCTTTATCAAGGATCATGCCCTAATTGTATATCACATCATTTTTAATGTTTTAGACTTAATTGCTACATGATTATCATTCATGTATGAATCTTTCTCTCTCATTCTACTCAGGATGTCCAATACTCAATTCTTGATCAGATTGAGCCTACTCTTTATTCAAATACATGTATTTATGGTTAACATGATGTATTGAATTATTACATCATTATGCATCAACAATTAATCCCACTAAGGGTATAAATTATCGAAGGACATCAAATCTCCAAAAGATTTGATCAATTGAACCTTCAATTACATGAGGTATTCAAATGAATTGACCAATTAAACTTTCAATTACATTAGATGATAAATTGGATTAACCAATTAAATCTTCAAATGCATTAGGTATCTAAATAGATTAACCATATTGGAACTTCAATTATATGAGATATCCAAATGTTTTAACCATGTTTATCTTCAAAAGATTTGATTACTTAGACCTTAAACGATCTTAGTTCTCAGAATTCAATTAGTAGAAAACCATTTGGGAAAATTGCCCTTGAAACCGATTGGACAAGAAAAGTATTGAAACTGATTGAACTTTGGGTCTCCAAACGTTCTTGAGACCGTTTGGACTCAAACGGTCTTGAGATCGTTTGGACTCAAACGTTCTTAAGACTGTTTGGTCCAAACCCTCTCAAAACTGAATGGACCAAAAAGTCCTATCAACACATAAACAATTCATGGTTTCATTAGATGAACTGATTATCAATTGAATCCTTGATTTCTTCATCAATTGAACTATTGAATCATCCTTCAATTGGACCATTAATTAGGGTTTTGAACCCAATTAATCTAGAATTTCTACTCAAGAACCTTCAATTAGGGCTTTGAAATTGAGGAACCATCAATGATCAACATTGTGGAACTGATTCAATTGAAATTAATGAATCATCATAAAATTTTTGATATGACCTGACCCCAAACCGTCTTGAGGTTGCTTGATGGTCTTGAGACCGTTTTCCCCATCCTATCCTTGAAATTTGTGAAATTCCATTAGGGTTTTGATCATTGGATTGATCATCCAATCAGCTATTAATTGCATTTCAATTTGGTGTCTTTGGACCTTCAATTACTCAACCATACTCAACCCTAGACCTACAAACGGTCTTGGTTGACCTCCAAATGGTCTTGAGACCATTTGGGTGACCTCCAAATGGTCTTGATATCGTTTGGGCTAATCAACCCAAAAATCTAAATCAATCAATTGGAAATTCAGCACTTAACCCGATTAGGGTTTGGTAATTGATGAACCATCAACTAATGAACCCTTTGGAATTAATAAATTAAATTTTATGGGCCATCAACCATCGCCATTAGCATCAGATCTCCAAATGGTCAACTATGTTCAACTCTTCCAAATAGTTTGAAACCATTTAGTTCCTAACGGTTTGATGAAACTGTTTAATTCCAAACGATTTTGTTGAAACTGAATGGACAACTTGTTGAAACTGATTGGAATAAGAATTCGTTGGGAAAAGTGTCCAAGATGATGTAATCATCATCTACCTTCATCCCTGTAACTTATAGTACTTCTGATTTCATGAATTTACCAATTACAACAAACAATTAATTAAGAAGATGAAGGAATCAACAAAAATGCAAGATTGATAGTTGAATAACAATGTAGAGGGGATCAAGTTATAAAACCCGCCTCCAATTGAGCTTCAAAGATCCAAGATCACGTCAACAATGGTGGATGAAACTAATTTCACTATCCCAAGGCTCGTCCTCATGCTTTGAGTGAAAAGGAATGGTTAGAATTGAAGATGGGATCGAGATAAGAAGAAATCATGCATTGTTTTGTGATTTCCACCATGAATTCAAGGTGAAAGGAAGTCAAGAATCTTACCAACAGGTTGGGGGTCATCCGCCTGGTCCTTCAAAGCTTCCTTTTCCGTTTTGCAAGCAAAGGGTGGAAGTGGATTCGAAATTACCCTTTCATTCTATGGATAAAGGAGCATATATCTGAATTTTATTGAAAATTCATTTAAGAGAGAAAAAGTAGGAATTATCTCTTCCTTTTTCTTGCCACTTGTGCCCTTATCTTCCTCAGAGACGAGGATATCCTATTTGACTCTTTATCCCTTCAATTATCCATGGTTTAAAGAAAAGCAAATTCAACACCTTAACCCTTATAATATTAATATCCATAAGTTAGTGGATATTTCTTTTTCTTATAATAATGTGAGTGGAGTCTTCACCTCCTTAGGATATTTCGTTGCCTTTGCAAGGCACAAGGACGTACACAGATATTTACTTTCAACCATTTCAACTTTTGGTTGAAGGGCAATCCAATTAATATAATTATTTTTGCATTAAATTGAATTATGTTTTCAATTGTGCTTAAATCTTGATTATTTTAATATCAAGATTCTCTCTCCTTCAAAGTAGCTCAAATGAGATGACCCTCTCATTTTCTTGCCTCTACAAGATTCCAAGAAATAGTAGGGACCATTTTGAAGAGGTAATTTGCATATAGATCCCTAGATTTTGGGTAAATTGCACATTACACAAACACTAGGTTTTAATGTACAAACATTGTTTAATCAGCTCTTTCTTGGTACTCAGGCTTTCACTAGCCATACCTCTACATCATCTTCATTCTCATGATGGTTCAATACATGAGGAACATATTATCATGTAACATTTGCAAATTAACCCCTCAACTTGGGTAAATTGCACTTTAGTCCAAAACAAACAAAACATTGTTTTCAACATTATTCAAAATGGACTAAAATTGAAATATAAGTACCTCTTGAGGCTTAATTACTTTTCAAAAGATAAGAGAAACCATCTAATCAACTTTATTAAGCAAAACACCTAGGGTTAAAGCATAACCCAGGTCAGGGATGTTACAAGTTATCCACCCCTTACAAGGATTTCGTCCCTGAAATCATCAACGAAAACATTAAGAGAAAAGAGTAGGGTATTTCCTCCTCATCTCTTCCTCTAGTTCCCATGTAGCTTCTTCAAAGCCACGGTGATGCCAGAGAACTTTAACAAAACAAATGTGTTTCTTTTTCAGCTTTTTGATTCTTCTATCAAGAATCAACACAGGTCCTTCGACATATGATATATCATCATTTAGTTCTACCTCCATAGGTTGCAGAACTAACTTTGTGTCAGGATGACACTTTATCAACATAGAGATATGGAACATTGGGTGCAATCTATGCATCTCAGGTGGTATCTCCAGCTTATATGCTACATTTCCCATCCTTTCAATGATTGGATAAGGCCCCATAAATCTAGGAGCTAACTTCCCCTTATTTCCAAATCTAATGATACCTTTCCAAGGTGAGACCTTGAGGTAAACTCTATCTCCAACTTGGAATTCTAAAGGTCTACGATATTTATCAGCATAAGATTTCTATCTATCCTGAGCAGCTTTCAACTGTTGATGTATTACTTTAATCTTCTCAGTTGTCTGCTGAACTAGCTCAAGACCCAAAAGTTGGTACTCCCCTATTTCATACCAACATAAATGAGATCTATAATGTCTACCATATAATGCTTCATATGGTGCCATCTCAATACTGTGCTGATAGCTACTATTATAAGCAAATTATATCAAGCTCAGATGTAGATCCCAACTTCCTACAAATTGAAGGACACATGACCTAAGAAAGTCCTCCAAAGATTGTATGGTCCTTTCAGATTGTCCATCTGTCTGTGGGTGAAAGGTTGTACTAAACCTTAACTGCATACCCAAATCTTTATGGAGTCGCTCCCAAAAATGACTCGTGAATTGGGGACCTCTATCAGATACAATAGTGGTTGGAACCCCATGTAAACACACTATCTCATCTATGTATATATGTGCAAGCTTCTTAGCAGTGTAGGTTGTTTTGATAGGAATAAAATGTGTTGTCTTAGTTAACCTATCAACTATCACCCAAATGGAATCATGACTTTTGGTTGTTCTAGGAAAACCAACCACAAAGTCCATGGTCACATGATCCCATTTCCATTGCTGTATAGGCAGAGGTTGCATTGTTCCTGTGGGCTTTTTATGTTTAGATTTAACTTGTTGACACACTAGACACTGCATAACAAACTCAGCAACATCCTTCTTCAAACCAGGCCACTAATACATATCTTTCAAGTTATGATACATCTTGGTGCTTCCTGGATACATAGCATACATCGAAGAGCGAGCTTCTTCCAGGACTAACTTTCTTAAGTTATCGACACCAGGTACTATCATTTTACCATGATAACAGGCTACCTGATCATCTAAATCATGGAAACCATCTCGTTTCTCGCTACCATACTCTGACCTGATCTGTTGAATCACAACATCAGCCTGCTGTGCTTCTTTAATCTCCTATCTCAGAGTAGGTTTCACTTACATCTTAGCTAACAACCCAAATAACAATGATACCTTAAGCTGTACATTATCTTTCCTTGAAGAGATAAGCATATCTCTCTTAGAGCACACTAAGGAGTTTAACTGTGCTTTATCTAAGGCTGGTGTTGCTGATTTTCTGCTTAAAGCATCAACAACCACATTAACTTTCCCTAGATGATAATCAATTGTACAATCGTAGTCCTTGATTAACTCCATCTAGCGGCGTTGCCTCATGTTCAGCTCATGTTGTGAGAAGATATACTTAAGCTTTTTACGGTCTGTGAAAATCTGGAATGTTTCTCCATAGAGATAATGTCTCTAGATCTCCAAAGAATGAACCACATCAGCTAGCTCTAGATCGTGTGTCGAATAATTCTCCTCATGTTTCTTAAGATGTCGAGAAGCAAAAGAAATCTCTTGCTTATCCTGCATCAACACACATCCTAGACTGTTCTTGGATGCATCACAAAAGACTATGTACCCCTTCTCTTATTCAAGTAATACTAACATAGCTGCACTTGTTAACCTTTCCTTCAGCAACTAGAAAGATTGTTGGCACTTGTCATTTCAGACAAAAGGAACCTCTTTCCTGGTCAACTTGGTTAGGGGTAAAGCTATCAAATTGAAGTTCTTAATGAACCTCCTGTAATAGCCTACCAGTCCTAGGAAACTACGTATCTTCATCGATGTATTTGGTTGTTTCCATTGTAGGACAGATTCAACCTTCTTAAGATCAACACGAATACCTGAGGCAGATATTACGTGTCCAAGAAAAGAAACTTCTGGTAACCAGAACTCACATTTGCTAAACTTAGCATAACTTATGCTCTCTTAGCAAAGTTAGAGCCTGACAGAGGTGTTGCTCATGCTGTTGAGCATCTCTAATATATATCAAAATATCATCTATGAAAACTACTACAAATTGATCGAGAAAAGGTCGAAAGATTCTATTCATATGTTCCATGAATGCAGATGGTGCATTAGTTAGTCCAAATGACATAAATATGAACTCATAGTGACCATACCTTATCCTAAAGGCATATTTAGGTATGTCACCCTCCTTAATACACAACTGATGGTATCTTGACCTCAGATCTATTTTAGAAAAGATAGTTTCACCTCACAACTGATCAAACAAGTCATCAATCCTTGGCATAGGATACTTGTTCTTTATAGTTACTTTATTCAACTGCCTATAGTGAATGCATAATCACATATACCCATCCTTCTTCTTTACAAAGAGGACCGGAGCACCCCATGGAGAAGTACTCGGTCAGATAAAACCCTTCTCAAGAAACTCCTGCAGTTGTTTCTTGAGCTCTACCAGTTCAGCAGGTGCAATTCTATATGATGTTTGGGCTATCAGTTGCATGCCCGGGATTAGATTAATCTCAAAATCAATCTCTCGGGGCGGTGGAACACCTGGAAGTTCCTCAGGAAATACATCTTCAAATTCCCTAATAACCGGAACTTCAGAAAGTTTAGAACTCTCCATCGTGGTATCTACCACATGTGCTAAGAATGCAAAACTTCCTTGTCTCAACAACTTCTCAGCTACCATGGCTTACACTAAGCAAGTTGGAAGAATCTTTCTGTCTCTCTGAAAGATCCATGTGTCATCGTTGTCTGTGAACACATCCTGCTTGGAATCACAATCCAAGACCACCTTATACTTTTCTAAGGTATCCATCCCAAGAATTATATCAAACCCATGCATTTCAAGTGGTATAAGATCCACCTAAATGTGATGATCAAAAAAGGAAAGAATACAGGGAGAACACACTTCCCGCAACACTACAAATCTCAATAAAGGTGTTTCTAACAACAAACTATCTGTTCTATGACTGACAATCATATTGCAGTCATGAATCACTTCTCAAGTGATAAAGGAATGTGTAGCACCCAGATCAATTAACACAGATATAAAATAGGATGAAGACATATCAGAATGAAATAGTTCCATTTGACCTAAAATAACTCATGTATTAACCATTGCTTCAGGCTGATCCATTGCGTAAAATCTCATCGTTCCCTGTTGATGACCCTGTTCTCTATTATTGGATGCAGAAGATCCTGCCTAGGATGCCTGTCCATGTCCTTGGGTACCACTAGAAAATGGCTTTCTCTGAGGACCTTGATGACTCTATCTCGGGGGTTGATTCACTACTACATTCCCCATTGGGAAATCCCTTGCCAGATGTCCTACTAGTCCACATTGATGACAAGTTCTATTCTCTTGATGTGGTCTAGAGGGTCCAGCTACTAATGTTGATGCCATGCTAGGGGCTCTACTCGGAGGAAAACTACGCCCTCTACCCCTACTTGACATCCACTGCATCTGGGTATTGAACCTCTATAGCGTTGTCGGTGTGGAAAACCTTAGTTTCTTGAAACCCTCAGACCTTTATCCATGAAACTAAGGATACACTTTCTTATTACTGGTCTGTCTCTTCTCAATCACATACCTTTCTATCCATCTTACGGACTAGACGAAGGTGGCAAACCTGTCCCGGTTCTCTAAAGAAGATACCAGAGTGGTCAATTCAGCATTCAACCCCTTCTCGAAACGCTGTATTCTCTCCTCATCAATAGATGCCATATGCGGACAAAACCGCAAAAGTTCCATGAACTTATCCTCATACTCACTAATGTTCATCTGTCCCTACCTAATCCATTCAAACTGGGTAATTTTCTCATCCAGAAAAGTCTTGGGAAAGTATCTACTGACGAATTCATGTCAAAACTCTTCCCATCCGATCTCAACACCTGGCCTCTTGCCTTCTTCTATGGTCCACTAATGACCATCACTACCTTTCAACAGGTATACAGCATGTCTCACCTTCTCATCCTCAGGGATATTAAGGATTCTAAAGGCTTTTTCCATCTCGTTCAGCCATAAATCTGCATCATTTGGATCAGCCGTACCAACATAATCTATGGCCCAAACCCAGCGAAGTCGTTCAAAAGTCTTATCGGCTCCTTGTCCTTCATGGTGGGTAGGTTCCCTAGGTGTAGGTAATGGCATCCTATCTGTCATATGAGTCATGGCTACCATAAACTGTCCAAACATGGCTTGGAAGGCTGGGTTCCCCATATCATCTTGATTGAACTGGGGTTGTTCGGGTACATGCTCCTCCCTATCTTGGTCTCTTGTATCTCCTCCTGGTGCAGCAACGTTGCTCTCAGCAACATGTTCATCATGTGATCCAAACATCTTTAGTTCTTTTTCTCCTCCTATATGAGCAGAAGACACTATTAGATAATTGGAAGACACTAGAACAGACTCAACAACCTTAATCATATGTCTCTGTAGACTCAACGAACCTAGATCTCTGATACCACTAATCTTATGCCATCCAACTTACAAAAATAAGATTAATTAATGCGGAAGTGATCACTAACAACAGATTACTGAAAATTACTAAAAATTTAAAAAAATTTGCAAGGAGATCCATTCTCCGGAAAACTCTTTCAACAAGAACCATCATATTACATTCACATCCTATTTCACATAGTACATTCTCTGTACCATTTCTTCTCGAGAAATATATATATATACATCATTTTCTTTATCAAAAGCATAAGTAACAAAATCCTCAAGACATCATGCCAAAATCTCAGATCGGTTATAATACACTGTCTCCTAGGACCTGAGAGTACAAAGATGACACATAGGACTCTATTTACACATATACAAGACTTGACAGCCAGTATCTCCACTTGAGGATTTACTGATGTCCCTGTTGCTGCTACTGCTACTGTTCTTCCCTTTTTATGAGGTTACTACCTCTACCTCGTCTGCGTCCACCTAAAAATGTTGGATTCCATGGGGGTGAGACAATTATAAAATTGCCCCAGTGAGAGATATAACTCTTCACCGAAAACATTGTTATTATAGTTTAATAGAAATAAACTGAACAGTGGAATCATATATTTAACAGTAGATAGTTTAATATCTATGCAGACTAAAGAAACATTTCTATTCAACCATTTATGCTATAACTTGATAAATCAACATGTCTCTTATTCAGTAAGGAGTTGAAGAACATATATAACATTTATATATCTAGAACATGCTAAGCAGAATAACATCAACCAATGATTCTCGTATTTCAATCATATGTAAATATGCTACATGGTTGATTACATTTTACAAACATTCTTAAGCCCTGGGGAGATGAGATATACCACTCATACTCCAACCGACCCTAATTACGTAAAGCATCGGTTCAACATAAGGTCAATGGGAGAGACAGATTCCATGACCTCATCTGTCTCGGTCAGTACGAAACTACTTTAGCAAAGACATCATGTGTCCGACTACAATTAGCTTTCCAGGGTATATTGGCATATTCACTATAGAGTTATAGCCCGTAGCATATACTCTCTTTAGGGTTATGGCCCGTAGCCAGTGCCTGGTATTATATTGAGAAGTTATGGCCTGTAGCCATACTCTTATTGGGGTATGGTTCGAAACCAATCCCATACATAGGACATAGCCCATAGCCATTCCTATGGGGTATAAGGATATATTTTCCCAATTACCCCCACATATTCAAAAATATGTGTTCTGAGTAAAACTCATTTAACCATTAAACTAATTCTGACACTGATGGATCTATGGTTAGGGCAACTACATTCTATGGTATCACTTGATTAATTAAGTACATTATCATATTCTTTTAGCATCAACCATGTTTTAAAACATAACTTATTAGGACAAGTGCTACAAGAAACATGTACTATTGTCATCAGTTATTTCTCAGTCTTTATAAGAGATTGGGATCTCAGTCCCTCATTTCAATACTAGGAATTATCATCCCTTCACAATCTCAATACCATAATTATATGGATCTGGGTATTCAAACCATTAGCTCATCACTGAGCACAGTTACCACTTTTTCAGGTAATTATCACCTTCAAGTCATTTGACCAAGGTAAACATGATACTTGCTACACAAGCATCTCTTATGGCACTTGAGACACATTAACTCTCTTTTTACCATTTACTAAGAAACAAGGTATATTATGGCACACAAGGCCTCAATGAATAATTTTCAATGTATAAAGCATCATAGCTCATACCTGGCTATGTTCATCATCTCAGGATACATGCATGCTTAACACACATGATAATAGATATATCAATCATATTTTAGTTCCATGATATTCAACGGTAACACCACTATTCCCTTACCAGGGTTAGGGTTTCCTATTTCATGTCAATCAGGGTTACTCATTCCCTTTGCACAATTAGGACCAATGATTTATCATTTCATTGTCCAAGGTTAGAGTTTCATGCTATATAATATAACCCAGAATTAGGGTTTCACATACCTTCACCCTATTTTAGAATTAGGGTTTACCATTCACTTCACATCAGGATCATCATATACTAACACCCAATTTAGGGTTAGGTTTTACTATTCCTCCCAATTAGGGTTTCATATTCCATTACACATAATTAGGGTTTACTATTCATCCTAATTATGGTTTATCATTAGGATACCCTGAATTAGGGTTACTCGTGTCATTACCCTAAATTCATATCACATCATCCTCCTAGTTTAGGGTTTCACTCAAACTTGCCCTAAATTAGGGTTTCAATTCATTAATCAACTAAATTAGGGTTTTATGATCTCTTTATCAAGGATCATGCCCTAATTGTATATCACATAATTTTTAATGTTTTAGACTTAATTGCTACATGATTATCATTCATGTATGAATCTTTCTCTCTCATCCTACTCAGGATGTCCAATACTCAATTCTTGATCAGATTGAGCCTACTCTTTATTCAAATACATGCATTTATGGTTAACATGATGTATTGAATTATTACATCATTATGCATCAATAATTAATCCCACTAAGGGTATCAATTATCTAAGTACATCAAATCTCCAAAAGATTTGATCAATTGAACCTTCAATTACATGAGGTATTCAAATGAATTGACCAATTAAACTTCCAATTACATTAGATGATCAATTGGATTAACGAATTAAATCTTCAAATGCATTAGGTATCCAAATAGATTAACCATATTGAACCTTCAATTATATGAGATATCCAAATGGATTAACCATGTTGATCTTCAAAATATTTGATTACTTAGACCTTAAATGATCTTAGTTCTCATAATTCAATTAGTAGAAAACCATTTGGGCAAATTGCCCTTGAAACTGATTGGACAAGAAAAGTATTGAAACCGATTGAACTTTGGGTCTCCAAACGGTTTGAGACCGGTTGGACCCAAACAGTCTTGAGACCATTTCGACTCAAACGGTCTTAAGACCGTTTGTTCCAAACCCTCTCAAAACTGAATGGACCAAAAAGTCCTATCAACACATAAACAATTCATGGTTTCATTAGATGAACCAATTATCAATTGAATCCTTGATTTCTTCATCAATTTAACTATTGAATCATCCTTCAATTGGACCATTAATTAGGGTTTTGAACCCAATTAATCTAGGATTTCTACTCAAGAACCTTCAATTACGTCTTTGAAATCGAGGAACCATAAATGATCAACATTGTGGAACTGATTCAATTGAAATTAATGAATCATCATCAAATTTTTTACATGACCTGACCCCAAACGGTCTTGAGGTCATTTGTATGATCCCCAAATGGTCTTGAGACTATTTTCCCCATCTTATCCTAGAAATTTGTGAAATTCCATTAGGGTTTTGATCATTGGATTGATCATCAAATTAGCTTTTAATTGCATTTCAATTTGGTGTCTCTGGACCTTCAATTACTCAACCATACTCAACCCTAGACCTCCAAATAGTCTTTGTTGACCTCCAAACGGTCTTGCGACCGTTTGGGCTAATCAACCCAAAAGTCTAAATCAATCAATTGGAAATTCAGCACTTAACCCGATTACGGTTTGGTAATCGATGAACCCTCAACTAATGAACCCTTTGGAATTAAGCAATTAAATTTGATGGGCCATCAACCATCATCACTAGCATCAGATCTCCAAATGGTCAACTGTGGTCAACTCTTCCAAACAGATTGAAATTGTTTAGTTCCGAATGGTTTGATGAAACCGTTTAATTCCAAATAGTTTTGTTGAAACCGAATGGACAACTTGTTGAAACCGATTGGAATAAGAATTCCTTGGAAAAAGTGTCCAAGATGATGTCAAAATCATCTACCTTCGTCCCTGTAACTTATAGTACTTCTTATTTCATGTATTTACCAATTACAACAAACACTAAATTAGAAGATGAAGGAATCAATGAAATTGCAAGATTGATAGTTGAATAACAATGCAGAGGGGTTCAAGTTATAAAACCTTCCTCCAATTGAGCTTCAACGTTCCAAGCTCACGTCAACAATGGTGTATGCAACTCCTTTCAATATCCCAAGGCTCGTCCTCAAGCTTTGAGTGAAAAGGAATGGTTAGAATTGAAGATTGGATCGAGATAAGAAGAAATCATGCATTGTTTTGTGATTTCCACCATGAATTCAAGGTGAAAGGAAGTCAAGAAGCTTACCAACAGGTTGGGGGTCGTCCTCATAGTCCTTAAAAGCTTCCTTGGTCGTTTTTCAAGAAAAGGGTGGAAGTGGATTCGAAATTACCCTTTCATTCTATGGATAAAGAAGCATATATGTGAATTTTATTGAAAATTCATTTAAGAGAGAGAAAGTAGGAATTATCTCTTCCTTTTTCTTGCCACTTTCCCCCTTCTCTTCCTTAGAGAAGAGGCTATCCTCTTTTTCCCTTCAATTATCCATGATTTAAAGAAAAGCAAAATAAGCACCTTAACCCTTATAATATTAATATCCATAAGTTGGTGGATATTTCTTTTTCTTATAATAATGTGAGTGGAGTCTTCACCTCCTTAGGATATTTCGTTGCATTTGCAAGGCACAAGGACGTCCACATATATATATTTTCAACCATTTCAATTTTTGGTTGAAGGGAAATCCAATTAATATAATTATTTTTGCATTAAATTGAATTATGTTTTCAATTGTGCTTAAATATTGATTATTTTAATATCAAGATTATCTCTCCTTCAAAGTAGCTCAAATGCGTTGCCCTTATAATATTATTGCCTCTACAAGATTCCAAGAAATAGTAGGAACCATTTTGAAGAGGTATATTGCATATAGAACCCTAGGTTTTGGGTAAATTGCACATTACACCAAAACTAGGTTTTAATGTACAAACATTGTTTAATCAGCTCTTTCTTGGTACCCAAGCTTTCACTAGCCATACCACTGCATCATTTTCATTCTCATGATGCTTCAACACATGAGGAACATATTATCATGTAACATGTGCAAATTAACCCCTCAACTTGGGTAAATTGCACTTTAGTCCAAAACAAACAAAACATTGTTTTCAACATTATTCAAAATGGACTAAAATTGAAATATAAGTTCCTCTTGAGCCTTAATTACTTTTCAAAAGATAAGAGAAATCATCTAATCAACTTTATTCAGAAAAACACCTAGGGTTAAAGCATAACCCAGGTCAGGGATGTTACATCGATATTCAGAAAATAATGTTAATAAGGCATGAAATATAGTCGACATGATTGTATAATCACTTTTTCATACCAAACAACACTTATAAGGGCCATCCTTTCACTTTTTAAGAGTTCTAAATTAAGGTCAATGACATGCATATAGAAGGTAGGCATGAATTGCATCCAAATATAACTCAACCTAGTCGAGAGAAGAAATACAAAATCCAAGGTGGAAACTCGCAAAATCAGCACCCAAACATCAAGCACAACCCACCAAAGCTCTAAGACCATCTCCTCTTTCCATGAACAGAGTGGAACTTAAGCAAGGAAGAAGAAAAATAGAGTTCACAACCCACATTCATAGAGTTCCAACAACTAAACACTAAGAAAACCCATAGAACATGCCCACAAGGGGAAGGAAGGTGAACAACATCAATAAAATATTTAGAAGAGTGGGAATCTTACATGAAAGAAGTAAGGAAAATGAACAAATGCTCTAGATCAACCCAAGGAGACTCAGTTCTTGCACATGCATCCACTTAAATCCTGTGATCACTGACCTCAACATACCTTCTTCGACCTCTTCTCTTTGAGAAGTATCATTGTGATCCACTGGTTGCAACTAGAACTCTGTCAAAATAGGAAAAAGGAATGAGAGAGATATAGGGAACTCATAGGGCTGGAACTGATCACTGGTTGGGCATAATGTTTGTTTGTCAAAGCCTAGAGAACCCATCAGGTGATGAATCAGAGGGTTCAACATACACTGATAATGCGTCGGTCAGAAAATCAATCGGTCAAAAAAATTTCATCGATCACCCTTATGCACACACACACATCAATCTTGTTAGTCAAAGAAATTTATTGATCAACAAATAAAGGCACCAATGGCACACAAAGCCCACTGGGAACCAAGACCTCATTAGTGGATGAAAGACCTTGGTTGGGTAGTGTAACGACCCCATCCTCAACAACCCCCAATTAAGGAAGGCCAAGAAGCTAGAGTCGTTATCCCAATACATGATAATATGGTTTTGCAAATAATCAATAATAATTAATAAATTCTACTACAACTAAGCTTCATGCAGGATAATTTTTTTTCCACATACCTTTCAAATATAGGACTTCAAAACTTTACCCAAGGAAGAAAACTAGCTAACTATAATCCTATGAACATTATGTAGCCTTCTACTTTTCAAATGTCACTTTTTATAGAATACTCTCTTTCCAGATACGTAACTTCATATTTCCCTAAAATGCTGACAAAAAAAACATCGATCAGTAAAACAAATTATACTATTATGTGAGGGAAACCAAAAGTTTACATCTAGTTATAACAACATATTGCAACCAAATTATTGTTTTACAGATCAAATTATATTTCTTAATCATAACTACTCAATCCTCATCTATTCAAGTCTCTTTGTTATCCTTGTAATGGACATGGATACTACATCTCCCATATGGTAGATCCACAATATCCCTCTTTGGTCCTACCCCATATTGAGTTGTGGTGAGAGGAGCCAACTGTTCATTGGTTTCCTTCTCTAGGCGACAGGTAGGAGACATAATGATGATCTTAGGATCATAATTGGGTAGTCACAAATTTGTGTCACATGCATATGGGTCAGGCCCTAGTTTTATTCTCCTAAAATCAATGTGACATATTTCCTTTATTTTATTAAACCTTCTCAATTTATAAAATCTTATTAATTCCATAACTCTGTCCTCCTTTATCTGATTGCTCCCAAATTGTAAGGGTAACCTTTTAAAGAATAAATCTCATTGTTGGAAAGATCTCGGTATCAAAAGGATATTCAAGTTGCCCCTTTTCTCTCTCTTTAACAAGTCACATAAATCATTAAATCAAGTAAATATATTTACCTTTATGAATTTCTCTATTCTACTAGAACCATATTGTTCCTATAAAACTCGAAGGATGACTCATTTAAGTCTTTCTAAAACTTAACCAATTTAGTCAGATTTATTAGAACAAGTTAAATATCCAAATCTTGCTTCTTTTGTAAATCCTTAAATTAATTAATATTATCACATGGGAAGTCCTCTTTCTTCCAAAATTTACAGGAAAGTCTATAAAGAATTTATCTAACCTTGGGAAAGTTTTTGGAACAAAACTAGAAAATAATAACACCTTTTCTTAGTATTGAAGTCATCAACTCATAAGACATATCTATGCATTTAAAACATATATTTCTTATTTCTTTCTTTTCTTTTTTCTTTATTTTGGTGATTCTTTCTATTAGAAACCATTTGCAAAAGAAAACTAATCAATTATGGCCATATATGCCACTATCTAGAGAATTGTATTGTAGTCTCTCAAGCACATACTTTTATTATATATTTTCTTTTTCCATTTGATTATTATGGGATTTTCCTTTTATCTTGTTTCCCTATTATCTATCATTAGATTAATAAAATAGTAGAATTCATGATATTCATCCTTCAAGGAAAATTTGCAAAGAAAACCATTATTTGAAGCAAAGCACCCAAATTTCCATTCAAGTCTCTTTTACTTGTAGAATTGCATTTCAATTATTAAACTACTAGCAAAATTTAAGTTATAACATCCTTCCCCTCTTATAGGAATGTTTCCCTTAAAATTCAACCAATTAATCAAACAACTTGGGGTATGCCTTTTCCATGTCCGTCTTCATATCCCATGTGGCTTCATCCTCTCCATGATGCTTCTAAAGAACCTTTACCAACTCTATGTTATTACTCCTGAGCTCTTTCACCTTGATATCTAGTACCCTCACAGGTTACTCAGGGTAAGTTATCCTCCTTTAGAGTTCAATAGGTTTAATACTCAGCACATGGCTCGGGTCCTTCACATACAACTTTAGACTGGACACATGGAACACATCATGCATCATACTATATTGAGGGAGTAATGCTAAACGATAAGCAGCTTCACCAATCCCTTCTAAAATCTCAAACAGACCCACATATCAGGGATTCAACTTTCCTCTGTTATTATTTATAGCTCAGAGGGGAAATATTTTTAGAAACATATATTCAGCCATAGTGACGTGCAAGCCAGTCCTCTTCGCATAAGCATTCGACTTCTCTCAATCCTGGGCCCTCTTCCGCCTTTGCTTGATCAAAGTGACTTTATTAGCTTACAACTGGGGTTCCTCTAACCTCAACAAGATCCTCTCACTGACATCATCCCAGTGAAGTAGCAACCGACATGGCCTCCCATAGAGAGCTTCATATGGAGGCATCCCGATACTGGCCTAGTAGTTGTTATTAGAAGCAACTCAGCTAAGGGAAGCTACTGCTCTCATGATCCACCCCAATTGAACACACATGCTCTCAATAGACCCCTTAATGTGTGGATCGTCCTTCCTGTTTGCTCAGTAGTCTGGGGGTGATATTTTGTTCTAAACTTCAATCTAGTATTGAGTTATTCATTCACTTCCTTCCACAACTTGGAAGCAAACTTAGGATCACAATCATAAATAATTGAACTCAGAACACCATGTTGTCGTACTATCTCTCTGATATAATGTTCAGCTAGATCTATCACTTTGGAAGTGATCTTTAAGGCAAGGAAATGTGCTGACTTGGTTTGGCAATCTACCAGAACCTATATTGCATCATGACCATTCTTCGTCTTAGGAAAACCTACCTCAAAGTCCATTGTGATATGTTCCCATTTCCACTTGGGAATTTCAATCAACTATAGCAATCCATTGAGTCGTTGGAGTTCATCGTTCACCATCTGGCACGTGAGACAACTAGTCACGTATGTCACTATATCTCTCTTCATTCTGGGCCACCAAAAGTACCTTGCAAGTCCTTAAACATCTTGGTAGTGCCAGTGTGTACTGTTGACTTAGAACCATGAGCTTCTTGTAAGATATGATTCTTTAAGGGTGAATCATTAGGAACCCAAATATGACTCTTGTAGTATATTCCACCATCAACTGCCACTAAGTGATGCGTCTGAGGTTTCTCTGATAAACCTTTCATCTTGTCAACTCTAGGCAAGCTAACTGGGCACCTACCAACTCGATCAACAACCCTACTTTTATTTGAATGTTAGTCACACAAATCTGGTCTTCTAAGAAATACAAGTTCCACCTTGCAAACTCTTCCAGTCCTCTCCACTGGGTAGATAAGACAGATGAACACATGAGTTGTTTTCAACTAAGTGTATCTGCTACTACACGATTCGTCCCAAGGAGATAGGTCATGGTGAAATCATATCCATCATATACTCCATTCATCACCTTTGTCTCAGGTTTAGGTCCCTGTGAGTCAGGAGATACTACAAGATATTCCATCCATTATTTTTAGGACCAAATTCACATCTTATACTTATAGAATTCAAATTCCACTTGATAATTATATCCTCACTAGAAATCTAATTTGGTGATTACTTTGCTCACCTTGTACACTAAACCATTTATCCAATATTCTCTCTTAACAGTCTTGTAATTCATCCAATTATCAATAAAAATACTTCAACTTAAGTATTTGTTCCTCATATCAGGTTTTTTCCTAGTATGGCATGCATATGTCCCATCTCTCACACTCATAACAAGATGAAATAAGAATTTGGTTGTAGTCCAAATAAAAATCTCATCTTATTCCAAGAGTAGAGAAGGTACATCACACATCACCATGTTAATTCCAATTTTAGGTTGAGTCATTATCCTCATACTACTATTCCATCCACACTTGTAGAAGAAACTTTCCACATAACCTTCGAGCCTTATCATAACTCATATTTATGATCCTTAGTCATTTCCTCAAGGTATCTAGGGTGACGGTACTTTTCGGGTGATCTTACCCTTATGCTTCTAGGGAGTGCCTGTCACATTTTCCCCTCAGGCCTCATGAACTTATGAAGGTGGACAACCTCCTAACACATGGACCTTGGGAAAACATAGTTATTACCTCCCAACCCCATGGTCTCATGCATTTAGGGAATGATCAACTCCTAGTCCCTTGGTCTCATTTCTTCTTGACCATAGGAATGACTTAGGGTTCTATCGTAACTTTATTTTATTTCATCACACATTTTGCTTGTAGTTACTTTGATGATATTGAAGAACATTCTATACTTTAGAATCCTCACCCAAATTTCCATTATCAATTTGTGGACTCATAGTTCTCCTTATGTCCCTTCATTGGAAACATAGTGACCTACCCATCTGAGCTTGGCCCCATTCTACTGGTCACTCCCATAGTGACTTTTTTCTTCATGTCCCTTAGAGATGGGCATACTTGGGTCTAATGAATCATACTCAATCTATGTGCTTTTACGCTTCAAGCACTTAATCTCTTAAGTTCTTCTAAGTAACCTTTAAAGTTACCTAGTGCTTTAAAAAATTTTGGTACTCACTCCTTTGGGAAGTGTCCTTTCCCAGGTAGGAGAAAACTATCACTTGCTAGTACCAAGGGTCACAAAAAATTTCTGGAATCCAAATTTTATATCATCACATGTAGGCATATATCCTATCATTCTACCCACGCATGTGTCAATCAAGTAGACAACCTATTAAACCATTTCTAAGTTACCCGTTATGTTGTATCCATTCATCATCTCTCAAGGTTGGACTAGTTTCATACATACATATGATAGCATGGTAGTGTTATACCAATTGGTGCGAGTGGCTCATCAAACATACATCCCAATTCAAGTGGGTTTTCCTTTAACCCAAAACTTGAGGGGGGGTTCCATTCTTAATCCCTATGAACTCACTCAACCTTGTGAGCATTATATGCACCAGATACCTTTGCTTCCACTCTTTGGTCTAGGAACCTCAGATTTACCTCCTTTGCATTAGTTATGTAAACTGCATGACATAGTACTGAAGAACATACCAAACCAATAAATGATATGGTATTTTCTTCCCAACTTTCTCTTCCACGTAAACATTCCTTAGTGTCCCACAATGACTACCAATCTGAGTTTGAGGCTTCACATCATATTACTATTCCTTACATATCAAGGTTATTGGGACTCTGTTTCCCCCACCTAGATGGTAGGTACTCTATAGATTTGTATAAAAAGCCTCCCTCTTTGTCTCTAGGGTTTGGTCCTTTCAAGGACATTTAGTGTCATGTTTTTTGTAACTCGACCCATTCACCCAAGGGTAGTCTATTTTAGGACATATCGTAGAAATATTTCTCATGTGTTTGGAGTCTAGGTTCGCAACCTTCCCCTTCTGGGTCTCACTCTCTTCATAGTTAACCTTATAATTGGTCCTAATGCTAGAGGTCCTTCTTTGTAGATGAGGTTGAGTCTCATGTAGTTTCACATCTTATCCTCATTCCAGTCTATCTTATCTAGAGAAGCGCATACACACTTGTATTATCAAATCTCATTATCCCAGATTTCAAAATTAGAGTTGGATCCTCAAATCTGATTGAGATCATCATAAACCATATTATTGCATTATGCAACACTAAACTTCCTCATTAATTTCCTCCAGTATGCCTATTTCCCAATCCATCACGTGTCACCCCTATGTCTGAAAACTAATCTCTTTGACATCCTTGATGTCACTCACTTCCATGTAGGTGCATTCCTACCTCCTACTTGTATCTGAGTGGGAATACATTTCTATTAGGGTTCCTACGTGGAGGAGTTTAAACCTTCTAGTCATAACCTGACCTTAGGGTTTTATCTCTCTCTTGATATTTTCTTCTCAAGGGTCGACCCACCCTAGGATGGGACACCAAAACCAAAAGTTGTACTAGGGGTCATGTAACCACTTATTGTCTATGTTTCAAATGCATACTCAAGTCCTCTATGTATACCATGCATGCCTAACCTGCATAATTGCATGCATGGATAAACTAAAGTATCCAAGTTATTGGGTTCTCTCTTTCTATATCCATTACCTAAGGTTATTGGTCGATGTTAGGGTTTACAAGCTACACCTTAGGTTTTATGATTCCCACAACCAACTGAGGTTGTTTTCCCTTACCTGCCCTACTCCATCTAGGGTTTACATTTATAGAGGAGAAACCCATCAAACATACCCTTTATCATTATGTCCACTTCTATTATTTGGCAGAGGGTGCCTTAATCCTCAACACTCTAATCCCCAAAACTCAGGAGGAGGTGGAGAGAGAGAAAACCATAATCACTTAAAGTTTGTTTAGTGAAAGAGGGTAAAGAAGGGACAAAAGTAGATAGAGAAACCTAGAGGGATCTTATTTCAAGTCAAATCCTTAGATTTTAGCCAGACACTCACACTAATTCTAGGAGTCCTCATAAACTAACAAGAGGGGCAGAGGAAAATCTTGTCAGCCCCCAGATCATGATCCTTTTCTAGACACCTCCATCTTTGGATAATTCTCTAATAACAACCTTGGGCTCTAAAGAATTTGTAAAATTTAATAATTATTTGAGATTATACGGAAAACAACACTGTGATACCAAATATAGTGACCCCCCCGACAACATCCATTCAAAGGAAGGCTAAGAAGCTAGAGTTTTTATCCCAATACATGATCATATGGTTTTGCAAATAATAAAAAATAATTAATAAATTCTACTATAAATAAGCTTAATGTAGGATAAAAAATTTATTTTTTGATATCTTTCAAATATAGGATTTCAGAACTTTTCCCAAGGAAATAAACTACCTAACAATAATCCTCTGAACATTATGTAGCCTTGTTCTTTTCCAATGCCACTTATTATTGAACATTCTCTTTCCATAGACTTAATTGTATATTTCCCTAAGACAATGAAAAACAAAATGTTGATTAGTATAATTTGGGGGAAACCAAAAGTTTGCATCTAATTATAACAACATATTGCAACCAAATTATTGTTTAACAGATCAAACTTTACATCTTAATCATAACTACTCAATCCCAATCGATCCAAGCCTTTGCATTGTCCCTGCAGTGGACATGGATACTACCTCTCCCATATGGTAGATCCTCCATAGCCCTCTTTGGTCGTACCACACGGGTAGACCAAGACCTAGAGTTGTGTAGTCGTATGATCCTAATTGCCTAAAATCAAGAAAATCGAGACACAATCATGCAATTACACGGTACACTATCAAAATCAAGCAAAGAATTTTATAACAAAATAGTATACGTGACAGGACTTATATTCAAAAGAATAATAAGCAATTTGCAACACCAACATTTATTCGACAAGTTTTTTTCAAGCAATTCATTTTTTATTACGAGTTCCCATTATGTTGTAATTCGAGAAGCATGCTTATATATTTTGTGTGACTCTATTACCCCAACGTGATGGGGAAGGTCACTAGGCTCCTTCTCACAATAAGAACATAGGAAGCTAATGTACAAGTCCCACCTCCAAATGAGAGGGTTGTTGTACTCAATATCAACATTATCAACATTATCAATATCATCATCATTATCAATATACGGGCAGTCATAATGGGCATGCAATTTATGTTTTCATGTTTTTCAAAATATAGTATAGAAAAATAGAAGACTAATCATAGGGAATAGTAGCTCATCCAAGTTAGTAGCCAAGTATACAATCAAGATATACATAAAAGTATCTTCAATACAATCAAGGAGGAGTTATATAATAACATACATTTCACCGAGGATTTCAAGTAAATTTCAACTAGTAATAGCTCAACCCTTCGAGTTTGATCCAAACATTGTATTTTAGGATCTAACTCGAAGGGTTGACATATTACTAGTTGATCTGTACTCGAAATCCTCAGTGAAAGGTATGATATTATATAACTCCTCTTTGATTGTATTGAAGATACTTTTATGTATCTCTTGATTGTATACTTGGCTACTTACTTGGATGAGATACCGTTCCCTGTGATTATTCTTCTACTTTTCTATACTATATTTTGAAAAACATGAAAACATAAATTGCATTCCCATTATGACTTCCCCTATATTGATAATGATGATGATATTGATAATGTTGATAATGTTGATATTGAGTACAACAACCCCCTCATTTGGAGGTGGGACTTGTACATTGGCTTCCTATGTTCCTATGGTGATAAGGAGCCTATTGACCTTCCCCATCGCATTAGGGTAATAGAGTCACACAATATTTATAAGCATGCTTCTCGAATTACAATATAATGGGAACTCGTAATAAAAGATGAATTACTTGAAAAAAACTTGTTGAATAAATGTTGGTGTTGCAAATTGCTTGTTATTCTTTTGAATATAAGTCATGCCAAGTATACTATTTTGTTATAAATTGCTTTGCTTGATTTTTATAGCGTATCGTGCAATTGCATGATTGTGTCTCGATTTTCTTGATTTTAGGCAATACAAATGGAATATTGAATAAGATCGCTTCCGCACTCTACATACTCTGATGACAAAGATAAATTGGTTATATCTCCATTTTGGGTTAGTTTGTTCTTTATATCTCTAGTTTTGTTTTTTGAGTTATTATTTCTTATTGTAAATGTTAGTGTGATAGATCCTATCGGGTCACTCAGGGATGGGCACTTCAATCCCATTACCACTGTCTAGGCAGTGAGATTGGGATTGGGGTATGAACAATTCCGTGCCAGAAAACCACCTGAAGATTATGGAAATGGTGAGCCCAAGTAATGACTTAATTACAAAATGTATGATGTATCCAATGAATATATTGATGTCAAGGATGAATATCTCCCTAGAGGCTACCACTTAATCAATTGATATGCATCTTACTCAATCCTTAACCAATGAAGATTACAAGGTGCCTAATCCCTTTTGAAAACATGGTTCTTATACAAATTTGAATGTGCACGTCAACTTGATATCCTAGCTTATGTACGGTTTAGTGGAGACCAGGATTCAAAAATGCATAGATAAATTTCCTTTTCAGTGGCTTAAGGCTCCTTTGTAACCTATACTTTTGCAAAGTAGACATCATGTGCCCCCAACATTTCATACATTGTGAATTTAATAGAAGTACTTTGTCACCTTTGTTTGTGGTAGCCCAAATATATGGGGTGAGAGTTTTGTTGGATACAAATCAAGGAGATCAGTCTAATGGTTAACACAACCTGGGCTACTCTAGGGGAATACAAAATTCTCTTGAACATTTCATAGAAGTGAGATAATAAAAACTTTGATAATAGGGCTAGTATGAGGCTTAACAAGTTCCTCCTCAACTCATTATTGTGTGACACCAAATGATAAGGCCACTTCTTCATATTCAAGAAAATAGGTCACCTTGTGAACATCAACCATGTCTAGTGAATGAACTTTGGCAAATAACTTAAGAAACTTCAGATAAGTTTCTCTCACCCAACTTGCCATTGACCTAATTCAATCCTCCTAGCATCACGAATTTTGATCCTTCATAAGAAAAACTGAGTCTCATGTTATGTGAACAGTAAAATCTCATCTCCAACACCATTGCAATAAATCTTAGGACCTCTCTGATGCACTGAACCCTTCCAATTAGACATGATATAGTGGGAGGAAAACCGCCTTTGATTCCACCATAAATAGAAGTCATATCTCCTATATAAAGTTGATGAGGAATAGATACACCTCTGTTGTAGATCATCTTTAACATAGACAAATGTTTCAACACATTAGAAGAGATATACAATGATGTTGACATTTGAGAAGAAGAATATTAGAAGAATAAGGAACATATCGATTGTTTTAAACAAAGAAATGGAAACACACAACTTTATCAATCATAAGTCAAATTGAGGCACCACCAAAATAAAATCTCACAATCATATAACAAGAGTGCAATTGGATAGAAAATCCAAAAAATCTCAAGATTGTATTTTGTTATTATTTTTAGATGCTCACCTCGTCAAATAACCAACATGACCAAGAATGATTATGCAACTATAGAAATTCCTTCCCTGACATATGAAGATGCAAGATTTGACCATTGCAATCCTCATGACATTTGTAGAGATCAAGATCGTGTCATTGAAGATGGCATCCTCAAAGGCCCCAGGACTAGACAACATAGGAAACCATTTTCTCCAATTTAACTAGGACTATGTGGGGTACTCAATAAACAAAACTTTCCAAAATACATTTCTGTATACCAACATCAATCCTCACCTTATTGATTCACATACAATTCATCCCCAAGATCCCCGTTCCTGATAGGTACATCAAAATGCATATCCTCTCCCTCAACAAAGTCACATTTAGGATCATATATAAAATCATCATTGAGCACATTAAACCCCTCATTGATTTGTGTATCTCACCGGAGAAGTTCAGTTTCATCTTGAACCAACACATTAGAAACAACATCCTAATAGTTTAGTATGTGGTCCACTAAGTGACATAAAAAGTGGGACAAAAGAAATTGATGATGATCAATATTGGCTGATTAAATTTCTCAATTGCATGAACTGATTCTTTATCTAGGACACACTCTAGAGGAGTGGGTGGTTTGACAAAATCATCCATGTTGTTATGCAACTCGTCTCTAAAGGGGAGATCTCAATCATATGGAAAGTATTCCCCTTACAAGCATAAAAATGCAACATCAGGTATTTCAAGGGGATTTGATAAGTTCACCTACCTTTGCCATGTGCATGGAACATCTCAGCCAAGTTTTCCCAAGTAATGGATGGGGGGGACTAGAATCCCACTAGAGTGTGCAGAGGTGGCTCTCTCTTCAACCATTTCTAATTTGTAAATGGCTTAATCTTATCTTATGAAGCATTTGAACATCAACATATGACCTTCGTGAACATCCTCAATGATGTCTGTATGGTCTCAGAATATATGATATCTTTAGAGAATTCTAAATTCTTCTTCTCATCCAATGCTAGTCAAAGTGACACAAGATCCATTATCCAAAAGATAGTTATTTTGTTCATTGGTTACTTGGGTAGATACCCTAGGGTGCCTCTCATCACATAATAAATAAAAACACCAACATAGGCATTACAAATATGACGAAATTCAAGTTGTATATCTTCTTAGTACTCCACCAATCTCTCATGGAAAAATTTAAACTAGCCAGGTCAAAATTGTAGGCAATATGTTCTTACACTATGCACATAGTGAAATAATTACCAAACCTTTTCAAAAAGACCAAGAGACACATCTAAACCTCATCTAGTTTGGAAATAGGATAGAGTACTACATGGTCTCATTCAAGAAGGTTACATCCCAAAAAGACATAATGGGTCTATGCATGAAGGATGCAAGAGACAAAAATACATACCTCTCCTGATGAAGAACATATGGAATTTAATGAGTAATGCATATGGTTCCTGGTTCCAAATTATGAAAGAAAAAATATACAACATACTTAATTCTCCAAACAACCATGATTTTTTTCTTGGTATTTCATAAATAGACATATTTCTACATGTAGAGCTTCTTTCATAGAATTCTAAATTACTCAGAGAGCACCATCATGTGTTATAACTACTAGGTCAATGGAAAATCCTTAAAAGATATTGACACTCATATGAGAATCCCTTATGGCCTGGATACCTCCACATAATCTCCGTAGTTGACCTCAATGAATATTTGGATTGAAAATTCATCCAAACCCATGTTCCTTGTGTATCTTGTCACAACATTGGCTACATTCCACCACCTTCACCAAGTGCTCCTACTAATGCTTGGGCTTGTCCTCATGAAGCGGATGGAGTAATGTTTGCTTTGGAATTCTACAGAAGTCCACATATATGGAAATTTGTGTGATTATAGACTCACCAAACTACAAGAAAAGTACACAATCTTTCTAGGACTTTTCCATCATGGTGTCCTTTTTATTAATTATAAAAGACATTGAAGGTACATCAAAGTTCATTCTTATTTCCACATATCTAAAAACAAAGAAGATATACTTGTTCACTACTTTTGAGATTGCCCCCTAAGCAGGACTATATGAGCTAAGATGCACATCATGTACCTCATAACCAATATTCCACTTAATGAGTGTTCAAGTTTCATTACTAGCAATCACTATGGAAACTAAAATCTTAAAACAACCTTGGAAATTACATATCGGAACTTGTAAAAAGTGTGCCATGACTCACACATGGAAGAAACATGGTTGCCATTGCAACGATCTACAAATTTATCAGTAAATGTGTCAATAATGTAATGGGATCTTTCCATGCACAAACCCCAATCTATACCACACAATTCCAAACCAAGACCAAAGCTATGGGAGATCTGTAAGGCTTTTATATTCAAGAATGAGGCTTTCTAATGAGAGATGGGTGCAAGAATTATGGATGTACACCCACTTAACTCCAAAGGAAGATGTATTTTAGGTTGCAACTTCATCTCGACTACAACCTCTCACTAGAGGTAGAGCGACATGGCCTCCAATAGGTGTCCATTATCTACTCAGATGATACATGGCCCAACTCTTATATCTTCTATGACTAATTGCAAGATATGGCCATGTTTTTCAACATGATACCATCCCCTACAAACACTCTCTGATAGTCAAGCATTGTAAAAACATCCCATTCCTTAACTGTGGTATAGTCACTACCTTCTTACAAAGAAAATCCAACCTAAGGGTGGATTCCTTGTATAAAAATGCTTTTTTTTCAAATATTACTTCTTGTTCCTCGGTTAAACCTCATTGGATAATATATAGAATTAACAATAGTTTTTGCAAACTTCTGTGTGCTTTAGAGAGTGACTTAAATAACATTTTATCTACTATAATTGCAAAAAAGGATTCATAGTTTTTTTTTAAATCATATAGACATCATGACTTATTTATTTTACTCTCTACTACAGTTAGTCTAAAGTGAATTGAAATTGACATGAATATCTATAGATAGAAATTGTGGAGTCTCATTTAGAAAGAAGTGGGGTGAGAAGGAGTACATAGAGTGTTTTGAAATTTGCATCAGCTACTTTATTATAGCTCTACAGGGTGAAGGAAAGATGTAGGTTGTTGGTTTCGTTCATCAATTTTAGGAACCACATGGGATGAGGTTCCAACTGTCTTGGCTTAGACTAGTATCTTGTAAGAACCTCAATGGTTGAATAAGCATCCGAGTAGATTGTAGCATTGTCCCAATTTCATTCTTTACAAAGGTAAACCACATGTAATACAGACACTACCTCAACTTCAAGGGTACATAAAGCATGCATAGGGTGATCCTTCCCCATGATGCAATGACCATTGGAGTCGACCATGTGTATCCCAGAGCCCATCTTGAGAGAGTGTCCTCGAAAGGTTGCATCCATGAAGAGAGATATTCCTTACTCATCTGGGTGACACTTGATCGAGTGAGCATTGAATGAGTCTTGATAACAAAGTTGCTTAGGGAGGTCGATGGTGGTTTGAGTCTACTTCTTGATGAAGGTAGTGAACCTTGATGTAGGTTTGCTCATGCTTCCATGAGTGAGTTTTTTGTGATAATCACATAGGGACCACCAAGAAACTACATGGAGGACATTGTGGTATGTATCAGAGGAAGGAGTGGTGATTAGGTCAATACATGCTTCATCTTGCACGGTGAAGAAACCCATGTCCAAATGTTGCAGGTAGGGTAGGTGTTGTTTAGGGTGATATGTTTGTGCATCATCTCCCAATTTGTGAGAAGTGCATGGTGCTTTAGCAGCTAAAGGAATATCTTGTATCATTGTAGCATGATGAAGGACCAGATTTTCTACCACTATTAATCATTTTGTCTGATCATCTGGGGGAAAGGTGTACTAGTAGTGAGGGTACATGTGGGTTCAAAGGATCAGCTCCATGTGTCTTCTACATCTTGGTTGTTGGGAGGTTGTACATTGTCAATGAATTTCCATGATTGTTTGCAGAGGTTGCTATGAATGTAATTCAAGTCCTAGCCATTTGCATCATGCACCATTGAATTCATGCAGAGGACCTCATGGCCTTCAGTAAAATGGGTGTGCAAATCAATTTGTATTGTTGATGTACCAAGTGTCCATTTTTCATTCCAGGCATTTTTTTGGTTGCCTGAGTTACTTGTTTTTTAGTAAGTAGTTTGGATGTGATTTGGATTCCCTCTTATAAAGGCCCATGCCACAGAGAAAGGGTACTTACTGATCTGACCATTTTGCAAAAACTTCTTCGTCATGACTCTAACCCAAAGAGAATAGGGCTTGGTGAGGGACTTCTAGACATTCTTGAGCATTAAGGCCAGGTTGTGATCCCTGGCATGTTTGATCCTGAGTCCGCCATTGTTTTTAGGTAGAACGAGCTTTTTCTAGGATACATGAGAGATTTTGTGCTCCTCCCTACCCCTGAACAAGATGAAGTGTCATATGTGTTTATCAATATCATCATAAATACATGGAGAAAGCCTAACTGTTTGCAATGTGTAGGTGGGGATTTTTTGAAGACACAATTGTGCAAGGGTGATTTGGTCGGTCAGTGGTAGGTGGCAGGGGGGAAACAATTCATTCATCCACTAATTGACTGAAGAATGTTTTCATGGGTGCCATTATTGAGGTGGTGATGGAGGATCGGAACACCTAGGTAATGTTGGGAAATATGGTGACAGAGATTGAAGCAAAAAAAAATCTTGTGATATTCCTCTTATCACAATGGATTGTGTCAATTACTATAAATGTGAAGGAAGGTTTCAAGACAAATACCTGGTCCTAGAGAAAGTTCAACCACAATCCTTGCAACGACGTGCTTCTTTTTCTAGAGCACTCAGATGATTTCTGGCGGAAGCCTCCTAGTGTAGCACCATGAATGGCAGTTGACGACGTCCTCCTAGAATAGTGTGAACAACCTCCATGATGCTATTTAGTCCACATAGACCACCAAGAAATCCTATCATTCTTCTAGAACTGATGGGAAGGTTTTGTCCCTCGTGTTGTTAGTCTAGTAGTGTCAACTTTCTCCCCTTTATGTATCTCTCCCTTTTATGGTTGAGATGCCTTTATATGTCACCTTACCACAATGTTGAGATCGAGAAACTTTTCTTGATATCCTTGGCCACCCCCCTTTATATTGGAGTGGATGGGTCAGGATTTCCACAAACTTGGGGGCACAAGGACACAAATTTCATGAATTTTTTGGCTTTTGTGAATCATGAGTCATTCGACTAGGTCCCAGTCAATCGAATGGACATTATGGTTTGTCGATTGGAATGCTTTCCTTTTTGCAAACATATTGTCATTAAATGCAACAATCAATGCACAGCTTGATGTCAGTGTCAATCAATGATCAATTCTTACTGATCATCCAGTTGGTCGACTAGACACTCTAGTCAGTTGACTCACATTCCCAGTCGGTTGAATGTACACTATAGTCAGGAAACTATCAGCCAATGTTGTTTAAGTTGATTATCCAAACACTTAAGTAATCAATTCAAGCCTTATTCATTAGTAAACCCCTATTCTAGTTTCATTTGTGTGTAACCCCTATAGGTCCCAAATTACATTGGCAATGAATGTCCATAACTAGATTATGACATCACAAAGAATGAGCGGTATCTAGCAAGGCATCATTGATGTCCAAGTAGTTGGAAAGTTGGAGAACGACTTCAACCTACAATTTGTGATCATTGCTATGGTTATCATATAGTTACTTTGCCTCTAATATCCACAACGAACTCAGGGCATGTAATTGTCTTCTTCTTAGTACTCAATCCTAGTTCCTTGAACTAGAGCAGTATATCTGAGATGCATGTGAGTTCACATCTCATAAATTGCTTCACAAGAGTATGGTCATACATTTCTCAGTCTTTCTTATCAAGTGGATAGGATATCAACTCTGAAAGGAGGGACAAATCCCTTCTAGATCACACACATTCAATCCCCATTTGTCACAACATATTTGAACTTCACATGGATAGTGTCCCTTATTTAAGGTCACATTGGATGGTGTCAAAGTACATCAAAAACTTGTTATGAGTGTAGTGACTTTAGTTTTAAGAACCAAAATCACCACTATCACTATGAGGGTTGATTCTGACTACCATTCAATTGTTTCCATTTATCACTCTCAAGGTGTGTATGTCTGGTACACTATTCCCTAACATATACCTATGTGTTTGGCTTGATATCACATATCATGAAAAATGAGATTTGAAAAACCACTAGAGGGGGGTGAATAGGGTTTTATAAATATTTTAATAATAATTCAACCAAAGAAAGCAACCACAAAAATATTGGACAAAGGGACAATGATTTAGAGTGGTTCCAACCTTAGAAATACTAAGGCAGTCAATCCACTACCCAGTTGCTTACCCAACCGAGATTTTGAAAGCACCTATATTTTATTACCTCGCAAGGATGTTACATAAAATACAACTACCTTCACCAAAACCTTCGGACAACCTTCACCTAGAAGTAGTCTCACCAACCTCAAACAACCTTCCTTGAAGTAACCTCAAGCTCCCCCTTGAAGTAGCCTTCCTCTTGAAGTAGCTTCTCGTTGAGACAACCTTCTTGAAGTAGTCCAAAGTCCACCTTCTCCACCGAGAAGAGCCTTCTCCACCTGAGAAGTCAAAACCTCTCCAATCCACAGCCTCCAACCCGTTGTAGCACAAGGCTTGATTTTCTATATCAAGCGTTTTGATCTCCTAACAATTGTATATGGAAGTGTTGGTGTAGTGGGCAGGAGATGCTAGCCTATAGGACACGAATTTGGAGTAATGGGAATGTATAGCCAATGTTGGAGTTGCTCAATTGCTCTCAAGAATGAATAGCCAATTGCAAGTATATGCTCAAGTGTTGCACAAGTGTATTTTTGGTGTCCTAAGGCTTGTCCTATTTATAGGAATGGCATATGAATGCTTAAGGACGTTCTAGACACTTTCTAGGTGGTTTTAAGTGCTCAACTAGCCGTTAGGTATCCATTAGTTGCTTTAACAATGGCTAGTTAAATAATGCTGAAAATTGCAGACAGAGACATTCTCGGTCGAGGAATTGTCGACCGAGATCCCAGTCGGTCGAGGTCTTTGTCAACCGAGGGACTGTCTGGAGCAAGTGTATGTAACGTTCTGATCCAAATCCCAACTACCTTGTCTGTTGTGTCTAATGGATACCTAGGTCATTCTCGGTCGAAGAGTTTGTCGACCGAGAGTGTCTCAGTTGAGAATTTATCGACCGAGAATGACTCTGTTTCAATGTTTTAAACTAAGTACTAAGTGTGTGTCTTAGTGTGCAGTTGTGACACTATTGTAGGGGATGACCTATCTAAGTGTTGTGATTGACTAGGGAAGATCTAAACGGTTGATTTACATGATATCTAAGTACTTGTACATTATATACTTGTACAAGTTTTACATTTGATTACAATCATGAATTAAAGCAATTTGAGCATATAGATCTTCCAAGTCATGTCATCCACCTAGTTCCTGCAACACTCAAGTAGCACATTAGATTTACAAGAATGAAATGTTTGTCATCATCGAAACAAAGGGATTATAATAATGTCCAATTTACCCAACAATCTCCCCCTTTTTGAAGACGACAAACATTTCCAAAATATAAAATAAGGAAATGTAAATCATATGAGTTTCATACCTGAAGTTTACCTTTTGTAGCCATTCTCTTGTTTCTAAGTGTGTTCTAGCCGAATGATTATGAAACTCATTTTATATTTTTTATTTTATATTATTTCTTCCCCTTTGTCATTTCAAAAAGATAACCAAGATAATCATTAAGTATGACTTATACTACTCCCCCTTAATTTGATAATTACATGCTCCCCCTTAATAAGATATTCAGTTTTAAAAGCACGAGATGCAACCCACTTATAGTCAAATTTAGCCACAATTTATTTCTCAAACAGTTGCAAAGGATGTTAAGCCTTGAAATGATATGAGATTCTTTTAGATTCATGGCATATGTGTTTTGATTTCTCATCCATTTTACAAGGGATGTTAAGCCCTAAGAATGATATGAGAATCCTTTAAGCTTATAGTAGAGTACACAAATATATCTCTAACCAAATACACAGGATGTTAAGCCCTGATTTGTTTAGATAATTCCATTATATTCATACATATTCTAGGCTCCAAAATTACTTTAAAGATACTAAGGTCATAACTAGCCTAAAATTTTCTTTATGATGTTTACAAAATTTTGTAAGCTCCTTCTTAATCTTATAGTCAAGATAGTTTTTTTGAGCTCCCCCTTAATCTTATAATCAAGATAGTTTAAGGATTTTAAGGTCACAATAAGTATTTGATCACAATAAGTTAACCTTTTATGTAAGTTATGCACTGAAATCTTATTTTCAATATATTAAGATTAAGTGCAAGTAAATGATTTACAAATAAGCATTGTGTCAAGATTATTTTAGGTCGACCTTGACTTCGACCTTAGCGCCCCTTGGTTAAACTTGATTTCAACTAAGAGGCAATTTCTGCAGATTTCCAATTTGAACACTTATATGTGAAGTATAATTTCTGCAGATTTTCAATTTAAAATGCATTTGTGCCATGAAGTTTTACTGTTTATGCAAAATGGCATCTTCATATGAGTTGAATCACAATGATAAAAAACAATATCCATTCATGGTTTGTATATGTGGATCAAAGATTAATTTAGACAAACTAATGAAACACAATGATTATGGCACAATAATTATGATAGAACAATAGAAGTATATCCACAATACAATGATCAAGATAGAAGAATATAAATATGATGATTATGATCATTTAAACTAAATTTTAATACACATTGTTCCTATATAGATAGACTAAGGAATTCTTTAGGAAAAACCATGTTGATTATGATAAAATAGTAATTTGCTTGATTAAACCAACATGGTTCATAGTTTTTAGTTTTAAGCCCAACCATGTAGAGGATAAACCAAAATAATCTCATTCATGGTTCATAAATTTTCAACTTTAAGACAAACCATGAACATGCTTAATAAATTTTTCAAGAAACGAATAAGGTATATTCAATATCAGTCTTCATATAGCATTTTTGCAATATGTTTAAACATTTCATATAATGATATACCTTCTTTCAACAATTTATGATTTAAGAGATCAATATGTTTTTATTTTAAGATGGTCTCTAAGATTCATTCTTGATTTGCATATTAAATCAATCATTAACAACAAATTGATAGCAAACTAGATTAATTAAAATAGGTTCAGTAGAACTTGGTTCGGTCAAACTTTTTGTCGACCAAATTTATCTCCGTCGACGTTTTTCTCGATCGAGAATGTTGTTGTTTGTACATGTTTATCAGAGTTGTTGCAAACTTCAAAATAGTAACCTTCTCGGTCAACTAATTCTTGACCGACAGTGTTCTCGGTCGAACAATTTCTCGACCGAAAATGTTTGTGTACTGTTTTTCAGAAATTATTTCCAAACAAGATACAAGAATATGAAAGTTAATGCTCAATTTTGTTGAGATATGACATTTGTATAAAATAACATTTTAGGTCAAATCTCAACTAGTCAAATTTAAACCTCTAAGTTTTAGGAACCCAAGCTAGATCATCATTCCTTTTCTTGTATGGGCATGAAAAAGAGTAGTGTCCAAGACGTAAACAACAATGACAACTAATAGAGTCAATCTCATTTCTCTTTCTATGAGTTGAGTTGTTCTTGGGTACATATATGAATTGATTCTCTAGCACTTGTGTCCTTCTCCAACTAGGTTTTTGATAAGATTTTCCTTTAGGCTTATAACCTAGTCCTCTCCTTCCAATTTGATGATAAGAATCATTTAAGATTTTATCAAGAGTATCATTGTTACTCAAGCGACTAACTTCTTGTTGCAACTTAATAATCTCATCCATTCTCTTCTTGATATCTAACTTTGCTTGATCTAGATTAGATAACAAAGAATTTCTTTCTTTCACAATAATATCATAATCTAGATGTGTACACAAAATAGGTTGTTTTTGAAGATCATTTACTTGAGTTTGCAAGTTTAACTTTTCTAGGGAAAGAAGATTGCAATTTGATTCTATAGATTTCAGCTTAATATCATGATCTTCAATAGCCTTTTTAAGATCTTCATTTTCAGATGTGAGATCAAGAAGTTTAACATGTAACTCATCATTTACTTTATTTAATTTCTTAAATTTCTTCTTGCACTCAATATATTTCTCATGTGTATCTTGAAGAGTAGCAATTAAATCTTCTTTTGGTAGATCAAAAAGACTTACCTCTTCTTCTTCTTCATTTGTTGTAGCAATAAGACATTCTACTTCTTCTTTTCCATCATCACTATCATCACTTGAATCATCCCATGCAACTTTATATGCTCTTTCTTTCTTTTTGTGAGATGATTTCTTCCCTTTATTGAGTTTTGGACAATCACCTTTCATGTGTCCCTTTTTGCCACATTCAAAGCACCTGGAAGAAGAAACACTAGAAGTTTTGTTAGTTTTAAAACTTTTATACTGCTTACCATTTACAAAGAGAGTTTCTTATTCACTATTATCTTCACTTGTGTCATGACTAATCTTGGTTGATGCTTTGAATACAATGTCCTTCTTTCTCCCTTGTTGAAGTTCACGTTCTCGTCTTTCTTCCTCTTCTAAAGTTGCCTCATGTGCTTCTAAGTTGCCAATGAGTTGTTCCATGCTTAGCCGGGTGAGATCATTTGCTTCTTCAATAGAAGTCACCTTGGGCTTGTACTTGGGAGGAAGAGACCTAAGAATTTTTTATACTTGATATTCTTCATTGATCACTTTACCTAAAGCATTTAAACCATTCACAATAGAAGAAAATTTTGCATACATTTCACTGATTGACTCATTTTGATCCATACAAAACTGTTCAAATTTTTTCTTAAGCATTTTGATTTTAGAGTTCTTAACTTGAATAGTTCCTTCATACGTTATGGAGAGTCTACGCCATATTTCATATGTCGTTTCACAATTTGATATTCTATTGAATTCACCAACGGAAATTGAACAATAGAGTATACTTACATCTTTTGCATTCATTTGGGATGATCTTACCATATTAGCATCCCAAGTTACATACTCTATTTGACGAAAGTCATATGGATTTGACACCATCCTCCATAGATCCCAGCTAATTCCTTGGAAACAGTCTTCATCCTTCTCTTCCAATAAGTGTAGTTAGTGCCATCAAAAGGAGGAGGTGTTGCCACGAGTGTTCCTTCCAAGATGAGGTAGTTGAGTACCCCGTCACCCATTCTTCAAGACTTTGTTAAAGTTCCTTGAAGCCTTGCTCTGATACCAATTGAAAAACCACTAGAGGGGGGTGAATAGGGTTTTATTGATATTTTAATAATAATTCAACAAAAGCAAGCAACCACAAAAATATTGGATAAGGGGACAAGGATTTATATGGTTCCAATCTTAGCAAATACTAAGGTAGTCAATCCACTACCTGGTTGCTTACCCAACTGGGATTTTGAAAGCACCTGTATTTTATTACCTCACAAGGAAGTTACATAAAATACAACTACCTTCACCAAACCCTTCAGACAACCTTCACCTAGAAGTAGTCTCACCAACCTCGAAGCAGCCTTCCTTGATGTAACCTCAAACTCCCCCTTGAAGTATCCTTCCTCTTAAAGTAGATTCCCCTTGAGACAGCCTTCTTGAAGTAGTCCAAAGTCCACCTTCTCCATCGAGAAGACCCTTCTCCACCTGAGAAGTCAAACCCTCTCCAATCCACAACCTCCAACATGTTGTAGCACAAGGCTTGATTTCCTATATCAAGCATTTTGATCTTCTAACCAATGTATATGGAAGTGTTGGTGTAGTGGGTAGGATATGCTAGCCTATAGGAAACGAATTTGGAGCAATGGGAATGTATAGACAATGTTGGAGTTGCTCAATTGCTCTCAAGAATGAATAGCCAATTGCAAGTATATGCTCAAGTGTTGCAAAAGTGTATTTTGGGTGTCCTATGGCTTGTCCTATTTATAGGAATGTCCTATGAATGCTTAAGGATGTTCTAGACACTTTCTTGGGGGTTCTAAGTGCTCAACTAGCTATTAGGTATCCATTAGTTTCTTTAACAACGACTAGTTAATTAATCCTGAAAATTGTAGACAGAGACATTCTCGGTCGAGGAATTATCGACCGAGATCCCAGTCGGTCGAGGTCTTTATCGACTGAGGGACTGTCTGGAGAAAGTTTATGTAACATTCTCATCCAACTCCCAACTACCTTGTATGTTGTATCTAATGACTACCTGGGTCATTCTCTGTCGAAGAGTTTGTCGACCAAGAGTGTCTCGATCGTGAAGTTTGTTGACTGAGAATGACTCTGTTTCAATGTTTTAAACTAAGTACTAAGTGTGTGTATGAGTGTGCAGTTGTGACACTATTGTAGGGGATGACCTATCTAATTGTTGTGATTGACTAGGGAACATCTAAATGCTTGATTTACATGATATCTAAGTACTTGTACATTATATACTTGTACAAGTTTTTACATTTGATTACAATGATGAATTAAAGCAATTTGAGCATATAGATCTTCCAAGTTGTGTCATCCACCTAGTTCCTGTAACACTCAAGTAGCATGTTAGATTCACAAGAATGAAATTTTTGTCATCATCGAAACAAAGGGATTATAATAATGTACAATTTAGCCAACATGATTATGTCATCAGTAAACACACATTCTAGTCTTATATATTATTGTTGTCTATATATTGTTTCCATAAGAATATATGAATACAGACATAGTAGAAATGTATATACTCTTATCATACATATGATCTCATTGTATAGGAAGTCACCTTTAAGGCATATGTCATTGATTCGTATCATTTTGTTAGACATCTATCACGTTATACCATCATTTCATAATTCAACAAACATATAGTTGAAAGATTTTGTTTATTATTAATCAAATAAATTACATGATACCTCATTACAATCATTGTATAAATGGATCTCTATCATACATACAACCAAACTCCCTCTTACACTTAGAGACAATCATCCATGAATTTAATCCCAAGTGATCCAACATGAACTTCATGTTTCTATTATAAAAGTTCTTTTGTCAAGGGGTCAACAACATTGCTATCAGTTGGTACTCTACATATCTTCACATATTCTTGTTGTACAATCTCTCATATGAGATGAAATCATTATTGTATGGCTTGGAACACTAATGTGATATAGGTCCCTTAGCTTGTGGAATAGCTCCATTGTTGTCACAATAAAACTCTACTGCATTGCTAATGCTTGGAACCACCCCAAGTTTAGTGACAAACTTCTTGATCCAAACAACTTTCTCTATTACATTGGAGGCAACAATGTACTCGGCCATACTTGTAGAATCAACAACTATTTCTTCAATGGAACTCTTCCTTCTCATAGCTTCATTTTTTAGGCAAAGCACAAATCGACATTGTGATATTAATTCATTTCTGTCAGTTTGAAAACTTGCATCAGTGTAAGCCTTTACCACCAACTCTCCCTCACCACTATAGACATCAAATTGCTCCTTATTTCTTCTTAGTACTTAAGGGTGTTCTTTACAGAAATCCAGTAACTTTCACATGGATCTAACTGATATCTGCTCATCATGCACAAGGCATACAAGACATCATGATGAGTACATAACATTGCATACATGATAGATCCAAATGTTCATCCATGTGGAATCTAACTCATTTTCTCCCATTATTTATAGGAACTAGGACATTGAGATCTAGAGATAGTAATACCATGAGACATGGATAAGTTTCCTCGATATGAGTTATCCATGTTGAATGTTTTCAACATTTTGTCAATGTATGGGCTCTGACTTAGGCCAAGAAGCCTTCTAGATTTGTCTCTATAGATCTTGATCCCACATATATTGAATGCTTCACCTAATTCCTTATTAGACAATATATTTCCCATCTAGGTTTTTACCATTTGTAAGGTAGGATGGCATTCCCGATCAATAGTGTCATCTGCATACAATATGCAGAACTTAATCATGCTCCCACTAACCTTCTTATAAACACATGGTTCATCTTCATTTTGACTAAATCCAAACTATTTGATTGTTTTGTCAAATCAAATATTCCATCATTAAGATGCTTTTTTCAATCCATAGATTGGCCTTTGTATCTTACAAACTTTATTTGCATCCTTTGGATTTATTAAACCCTCAATTTGTGTCATGTACACATCCTCAAGTATATTCCCATTTTGGAATGTGGTTTTAACATCCATATTCCAAATCTTATAAACGTAATAAGTTGCAATGTCAAGCATGACACCAATTTATTTAACCATGGCAATTGGAGAAAATGTTTCATCATGGTCAACACCTTGAACTTGTCAGAAACCCTTTGCAACCAATCAACTTTTATAGGTTTGTTCATTACCATCCATTTCAGTCTTCTTCTTAAAGACCCATTTGTACCCTATGGGTTTTACCCTTTTAGGTGGATTCACCAAGGACCATACCTTGTTTGTGTACATGGATTCCATCTCAGATCTATGGCCTCAAGCCACTTCTCACACTCTAGTCCCTTAACAGCTTCCTGGTAGGTTTTTGGCTTATCATCAATGAACAACTCATTTCCTTCTTGATTCATAAGATAACCAAATCTTTTAGGCACAAGGCGGATCATCTGTGATGTTCCTTTGTTACATGAGGATCTTGTTCCACAATAGTTTGTGACTCTCCATTTTAGTTTTGTACCTCTACATGTTCAATGTTTTCTTATTCATCTCGAGCCTCTTTGAGGTCTACTTTCCTCCAACTTATTCCTTTTGAAATAAATTCCTTTTCTAGTAATACAACATCCCTGGAAACAAACACTTTGTTTGCAAATGGATTATAAAAGTAGTATCCTTTGGTTTCCCTAGGATATCCAACAAAATAATTTTTATCTGATTTGGGTCCAATCTTTTCAAGAATCTACTTTCTCACATAAGTTTCAGATCCCAAAATCTTCATAAAAAACCCATTAAGATGCTTAACATAGCATATCTCTCATAGTTCTTTTGAACAGATTTAGATGGTATGTGGTTAAGTTAAACATTGTGTTTTCTAGAGCATACCCCAAAAGGAAATCGAGACAATAGAAAAACTCATTACTGACCACACCATATATTGTAAAGTACAGTTCCTTCTTTCTAATACACATTATGTTGTGGTTTTCATTGTGGAGTCCATTGTGATACTATACCATAGTCTCACAGAAGGTCAAAGAACTCTTGGGTTAAATGTTCTCCACCTTGATCAGAAATAAGTTCTTTAATACTATTAGCAAGTTGGTTTTATACATCATTCATGAAATACTTTAACTTTTCAAGGGTTTCTAACTTATGTTTCATCAATTACACCTACCCACACACATTGAAGTCATCAATAAAGGTAGTGAAGCACTGGTAACCACCTCTACCATTTGTTCTGAAAGGGCTACATACATCAGTATGTATGAGTCCTAGTAGATCACTTGCTCTCTCACTATTGCCAGTGAAAGCAGATTTTGTCATCTTGCACCACAAATAAGACTCCCATATCTCCATTGATTCAAGATGAAAAATGTTTAGACCACCATCTTTATGGAGTCTAGAAGTGTATTTCACATTGATGTGCCCTAAATGACAACACCAAAGGTATGTTTTGTTTGAGGTATTGAGTTTTAACCTTATTGTATTTTCCTTATATATATATGTGTCTCTAGATCTAATAAGTAAAGACCATAGGACATTCGGACACTGACATAAATCGAACATCAAACATTCTTTATATGAAATTCAAATCCATTCTTATCCATATATGATAGAGAAATAATGTTTCCATCAATGGCAGGTACAAAAAAGTAGTTCTCTAACTCTATTATAGCCGACTAGGCAGAGATAAATGATAGCTTCCAATCATAGTTGTAGCAACTTTTGATCCATTCAAGAAATGCAATTCAACCTCACCCTTTCTTGAAAGCTTACTTATTTTCAAATACTACATATTTGATCATATGTGAGATCCACATATGGTATCTAGTACCCACGATGAATAAGTAGACATATTTATTTCAACAATGTATATACCTAAAGTGTATTTCTCTATCCCTTTTTTCTTCTTACTCAGTTCCTCTAGGTAAAGAGGGTAATTCCTTTTCCACTCTCCAGCCTGGTGACACTGGTGACAAATGCCTTCTTTATTTGCCTCCCCTTTGGTTTGAGTGTAAAGAACTAGGGTTTATGGCCAACTTTAGAACTCTTATTAGCATTTCCTTTTCACTTGGACTTCCCTTCTCCATTGTTGATCATCATCATAGATTTGGGCATGTCCTTCATTTGCACTTCACTAGTTGTCAACATGCCAAGCAATTCTGACAATGGTTTATAAAAATTGTTCATGTTGTAGTTCATGACAAATTGGTTGTATGATTCTCGAAGTGATTGTAGAATAAAATATGCTAAAAACTATTGGCCCAAGGGAAATCCTAGTCTTTCTAAGTTCTCCACATACTCAATCAACTTGAGCACATGGGCCCCCACAAGATCTCTTTCAGCCATATTGCACTTGAAAAACACCTTTGAGACATCATATCTCTCTTGTCTTGCTTGATCTTGGTACCTTTTCTTCAAATGTGTAACCATCTCAATAACATCCATTTTCTCATGTTGTCTCTACAACTCATTGTTCATTAGTCATAGCATCAGGCACTTGACATCTATGAAATTTTGAGAGTACTTCTTGTAAGCATTCAAGTAAGCCTTAGGCGTCTGGAAGTTGGTTCATCTAGCTTTGGTGTCTCTAGGACATAGAGCTTGTGCTCTTGTGTGAGAAAAATTCTCAATGTCCTAAACCCGTTATCTACATTCAACTTATCCTTCTCAAAGATTGATCTGAAAGAAAATGTGCTTTTGTTTGCCATTTGTTTCTAAAAAATAAATTTGCATTTGTCAAAAACCTTTTGATTTGATTAAAAGAAAATTTTTAGGACATTAATTAGGAATTTAATTAATTATCACTCCAACTATTTTGTTCAAATTAACAGACCTCACTTACCAATTTGGAAGATTGCAGTAGACATCCTACTAGTGGTCCAAGATCCAATACAATTAAGTTATTACCCAGTCAACGTCAGCATCCATAACCAATTATTAAGGTAGTCAATATTTAACAATTGCATCTCATACAATTCTTGGATTGATGATATGCAAAAATCCTTGTAATATTACATATGTATTCTTCTAGGCACTTAATATCATTAAGGTCACCTGGTTAAGCCTGACCCGAAGGCCAACATGATAGCAATGCATCATTCCTAGTAGTCCCACATAACTACCATCACACTTCCATGAGATAGACAACACACCATGTTTGTCATGACCACTTTTAGTTGATCAAGGTTTTCTTGTGTGTTGGTTATGGGAAACATCTAAGACTTAATATTTTACTGAGGGATTTTATTTATACATAAATACATATATGTATCCAATCACCACATACTTATAATGTGTATCATATTCATACTATATTCACAAACAAAACATGCAATCACTCGAGTGATGGTTATGTCCACACTAATGTAATTCTTTAGAGCCACAAATAATTTTGACCCACCTAAGGTCAAACATAACATGCTGCAATCAACATTAAAGTTTTGTGGGAAACAAGCCGGTTGGTCGATTGGACTCTTCCAGTTGATCAATTCAACTACCTACCAGTAAATTTGCCTCCTTCAATTGGTCAACTGGCTCCTGGCTCAAGTGTCTGCCTTGACTCCTCTAGTTAGTCAAATCGTCCTCCAGTCAATCAATTCAATCCTTCAATCTGTATAGCCTTTATCCTTCATTTGATCAACTAGACTCATTGTCGATGAACTCACTTGGTGTAGAGTGTCTCCTATATTGTCAAAACAAAAATTAAAACTATCCTTTAAAAGAATTACATTGTAAAAGTGAATCCTTGGTTTATGTTCAAGGGGAGTATATAGAGGACAACATTAATATATGTATGGATACAGGGAGAGGCTTAGTACACAAACTAATTTTAAAATAGCAGAAAGTAAACCATTCAACCATGCACATATTTAGGGGTATTGGCCATAACGACACAAACATCCACCGTGAAAACTGACATTAGGGAGATGCATATAAATTGTCTTTATATCATATCCTATATACATATAGTATCTATGAGACATTCCTAGTGTATGTTGTATTTAATTGGATATGCACATTAATCATTTAAATCTTCACATCAAATGATAAAACCAAAAATGGATCAAATTGATTAAATCCCAAAACATAGTAAACTGATGTGGCTTTGATATCACTATAGGGAAATATGGAGACAGAGATGGTAGTGGGTAAAAAATTCTTAGCATATTTCCCATATAACAATGGATCATGTCAATACATATGAATGGGAAGGAAGGTTGCAAGGCATATACCTGGTCCTAGAGAAAGACCTTGCAGCGACATGCTTCTTTCTCAATAAGCATCGAGATGATTTTTGGTGGCAACCTCCTGGTATAGCACCACAAACGACAGTTGACAACATCCTCCTAACATAATGGCAATGACCTCCACACCTCTCCATAGTCTACGGGGACCATCAGGAACTCTTATCATTCTTCTAGAATTAACAGACCTCATGAATTAACTTGGGTTACAGGTGTAGCTAATAGGAATGAGTTGTCCTTTGTGTTGTCAATGTACTAGTGTCGACTTTCTCCCCTTCGGGTATCTCTCCATTTTATGGGTAGGATGCCTCACATTACCAAAACATTGAGAATGGGAGACTTGTCCAGAGAGTCTTGGCACCTCCCTTTATATAGGAGTGGATAGGTCACAATTTCCACAAACGCGGGGACATGAGGAGACAAATTTCATGAATTTTTTACTAATGTGAATCACAATTCAGTTGATTGGGCTCTCAATTGGTGGACTATCACTCCAATTGCTTGACTAGACACTCCATTCAGTTGATTACAATGTTTTCCTATTTGCAAACATATTGGCTTTCAATTCGATGATCATTTCACAACAGATGTCAACATAAATCCTTGATCCAATCTTAGTGACCGTCCATGAGATTGTTTGGGCATTTTATCTAGTCATATGGACACTCCACTCGGTCATCCAGACACTCCAGTTGATCGACTCACATTCCTAGTAGGTTGATTAGACACCCCAGCCAACCAACTATTAGCCAATGTTGTTAAACTTGATTACCCAAATAGTTTAGTAATCAAGTCAAACCTTATTCATGCGTAAACTCCTATTCTAGGTGTATCCCATGTGTGTGACCCTATAAGTCCCAAATTACATTGGCCATATATGTCCATAACTAGATTATGACATCAAAAATAATGACCACTATCTAGCAACACATAAGTTCTACCCAAGTAATTAGAAAGTTGGAGAACAACTTCAACCTATAATATGTGATCAGTGTTATCATAATTGTATAGTTCCTTTGTCTCTGATGTCCATATTGAACTCAAGGCATGGAATCTTCATCCTCTTAGTACCCACTCATGTTCCTTGAACTAGAGCAGATTGTCTAATATGCATGTTATCTCACATATCATATATTGACTCACATAAGTATGGCCATGCATATCTCAGTCGTGCTCATCAATTGGCCATGATATCAAGTCTGGAAGGAGGGACAAATCCCATCCACATGACTCACAATCAATCCCCATGTGTCACAACATACATGAGCATCACTTGTACGGTGACCGTTATTCAAGGTCACGCTGGATGGTACCAAAGTACATTGAACAACATGTAATGAGTGTAGTGACTTTAGGTATAAGAACCATTATCACCACTATCACTATGAGAACTGATTCTGACTACCATTCAATGGTTTCCATGTATGACTCTCAATGTGGTTCTGTCTGATACACTATTCTCTAACAAGTACCTATGTGTTTTGCTTGATATCACATATCATGATAGATGTGATTTTATCATCAATCAACACAAATTCTAGTCTTATCTATTGTTTTTGTCTATACACTTTTTCCAAAATAATATCCAACTAGGGACATAACAAGAATGTATTTACTCTTATTATACATATGATCTAATTATTCAGGTCCTCAAGTTGAAGATGTATGTCATCAAGTAATATCATTATACTAGACATCTATCATGTTATACCATCATCTTATAATTGAACAAATATATAGAACAAATATTTCTTTTATTATTAAAAATCTATTACTTGATGCCTCATTACAACCATTATATGACTGGCTTTTGAGCATACATACCGATAGGTGCTTTCCTAGGTCATTGGTATTTGGAATACCAAGGCATCTATAAAATCTATGATTTTTAGACTCACTAGTATTTGGCGAGAAGAAGCATCTCGACTTGTGTTTGGAGATGACTTGCCCAGATACAACAACAAAGTAAGCAACGAGCTTATTGATGATGGTATCTTGCTTTCTAGAGACTTCCTCCATGAGTAGAATATCATCAGTGAAAATTACATGTGTCAAATGGGTGCCATTGTGAGCGATCTTCATAGGTTCCAATGGCCATCAGATGCAAATTGTGCAATTCCCTAGATGAAATGTCTCATACAGAGGATGAAGAGGTAGGGGCTCAAAGGGTCACCTTGATGGACTCCTTTGTGGCCTTGAATGGATCCAGGTGAGTGTCTTCCTAGAGGATGGAGGTTTTCCCATAGGAAATGATTTGCAAAATCATTGTTATAAGCTAGCTATGAGGCCAAAATTGGTCAGTGTAGATTGGATGAAGGGCCATTGCATTCTATCGAAAGCTTTTGGGAGGTACACCTTAATTCTCAACCACATATGTCATGTTTGTTTGTTATACATTGAGTGAATTACTTCCTAGAGGAGGAGTGTGTTGTCACTGATGTTGCGTCTAGGTATAAACTTCAAATGATTTATCGAGATAGGAATTAGGTAGCGACTTAATCATTTCAACTATGATTTTGGAAATAAGCTTGAAGTAGTAGTTATTCAAAGAAATGGGCAAAAAGTCACAACATCTTTGTTGTTGTCTAACCTTGGTAATTAGGACCATTAAGGAATCATCCATGCTACATGAAATGGCACCGTCTTGGAAAGCATCACAGATCGTGCATAATACTAGTTGTCCAACTTGTTGCCAATTAGTTTGGATGATTTTTTTATGAGCCCCATCCAGTCTTGGTGCCTTTGCAAGAGCCATTTTGAAGGCAACCAGATGGATTTTGTCACGCTCAGGGACACACTGAAGTAGGTGTGGCTGCTAGATTCTAAGAAAGTCACCATTATAGGCATTGATGCTTGATGAGGTCACATTATGTAGAGTCAGGGAAGTGAGGAAGTCATATAAGTAGTCTTGCACAAGCTCCTTCAGTGATTTGTTAGTAATAATACATTCCTCCCTCACATTTAGGAGTATGAATATTTTGTTTTGGTGTCTCCTTACTTTGACTTAGGAGTGGAAGAACTTATTGTTTACATACCCATGCTAGAGCCAGCTTATGTTAACATTTTGTCTCCAGTTAGCCTCCTCACCTCTCAGGATTGACACATATTTCTCTTGCAAGTTAATGCAAAGGAGCTCTTTAGAAAGACTTAAGGATGGAGTAGTTTGTACGCAGAAGAGGTCAAGACACTTCAGGATGGTGATGTTGTTCTTAGATTCTTTTTTATACGCTTACCCTCCCATTTAGTATCTTCTATTCCGAATGTGGCCAACACTTCAATAAAAGAATGATTTGCGTTCCATGAGGGAAGCAGTTCAGACTTGAATTGGGGAAGTATGGTCCATCTTAGCTTACTGCAAAAATGATTGGAATGTTGCACTGTGCCATTTTTTTGTAGAGATGAGGATGGGGTTGTGGTCAATATGGATGTGTGGAAGGATATCAATGGACATACGTCCTTCAATGTTGATCCATTCATCATTGGTGATGGAACGATCCAACTTTTCATATAATATTCCCCTTTCAAAGGTATAGAAGTACCTTGATGACCTCAATTCAGTGAGGCCAGTGGAAAGGAGTAGTGAGTTGAGCTTCAGACTAGATTGTATGTCGAAGCCAGTCCCACCTTGCTTTTATGATTAATTGAGAATGGTATTGAAGCTGTCAATGACCTCCCATTCTCCATTAGTTGTTCGGGACAAGATGAGTAGTCTGTTCCTAAGAAGATTCCTTCTTTGTGGTCTAAGTATACCATAGACTATGGTGAGATTACAAGATCTATTGACTCGACCATGAATGAATTACATGTGGTTACAAAGTATTTTGAGGTTACAATTTTTAGTGTCCTAATGCAATCATATACCCCCTGAGAATCCCAAATCATCCACTATATGTAATGATATGTAGCCAAGTTTATTGATGATGTCAGATGCATTAGTGCTTCTTCACCTTGGCTAGAATATGGGATTTTTAAAAGTTTCTTATACTCTTTGAGAATATTGATTTTATCCTTAGAGTGTACTCCTTATATACTCCAGCAGTTGAGGTTAACCATTAAAAGATGGGGGTTAAGGTGATAGAAGCATGGAGGCCCATATTTGGGTCCTTGGTGGCCATGTTTTCATCATCATCATTGATCATCTCACCAGGAAATTTTATTTGTTTTCATGCTTTAGGTCAATATTGTGTACCACCATCAAGTTGGGCTTTCCCTTTTTGTGTTTTCTATCCCGGGTGGACCACCTAGTAGATGATATTCTTATTTTAGAGGATGACACCAGTTCCTTTGAAATTTTTGCCCCACTATAACGAGTCGTTGGGAAGGGGGTAGCTAGTTTTTTATTGCAAGAAATTGTAAAGGATTTTCATTGCTTGATGCAATGTCTCTACTGACACTAGTTTAACCATCCACCAAACTCACAGTAGTGTATGTCTATGCGTTAGGATTGCACTGGGTGGTGGCGGGGCCTGGGAGGCACATCTTGAGGGCATGAAACCCTTCTATGGATACTTATTTTTGTCAATGATTCATGAGCATTTCCAGTCATCCTTGGTTGGTACTTACTTCCCCTTGGAAGGTTAGGAGATATCAACATTGATTTGGTGCAACTTTTTCTTTTTCCATCTAGGCTTCCTGTATCAATGGCACGAGAGTTATGCCCTTTGCTTTTCCTTTCTCTTTTCTTATAGTGCAATTCTTTTGTAGTGACATAATTCTCCTTTCTGGAATTTTGGCATCGATATTCTTGTTGTAGTCCGATGTTTTTTTATTCTTACAACGGTGGAATAGGATGGATCCATATTTGGGAATTGAGGTATAAAATTCCAATCACCCTCTACATATCCCAAACGATCGCAACAAAGGCACAAGGTATGGACTTTTTCATACTCTAGTATGTATTGGTCTCCATTCAAGAGGATCCTAAGAATCATCTGAAAAACCACTAGAGGGGGGGTGAATAGGGTTTTTAAATATTTTAATTAATTATTTAACTCAAACAACCAATCACAAGAATATTGGACAAGGGGACAAGGATTTAGAGTGGTTCCTACCTTAGCAAATACTAAGGTAGTCAGTCCACTACTGGTTGCTTACCCAACCAGGATTTGGAAAGAATTTAATTTTATTACCTCGCAAGGACTTTACATAAAATTACAATTCTTTCCCTAAACCCTTCAAGCAGCCTTCACCTTGAAGTAATTGCACCAACCTTGAAGCAGCCTTCACCTAGAAGTAATTGCACCAACCTTAAAGCAGCCTTCCTCCTGAAGTAGCTTCCCATTGCAATAGCCTTCTTGAAGTAGCTTCCCGTTGCAATAGCCTTCTTGAAGTAGCTTGAAGTCAACCTTCTCCTCTGAGAATAACCTTCTCCAATCCGTAGCCTCCAACCCTAGGAGTAGCAAGGAGAATACAAAGAATAAAAGGAACAAGAAGGAAAATGGAAATTACAACTTATCCTTTGAAGCACAAGGCTTGATTTGCCTATATCAAGCGTGTAGATCTCCTAACCAATGTATATGCATGTGTGGTTGTTGTGGATAGGAGATACTAGCCTATAGGACACAGAATTAGAGCAAGTAGAGGAATCACCAATGCAAGTGTTGCTCAATTTCTCAAAACAGATTGCCAATTGTAAGTGTATGCTCAAGTGTATCACAATTGTAGCTTAGGTGTGTTTTGGTGTCCTAAGGAATGTCCTATTTATAGGAATGACCTACAAGTGCTTAAGGACGTTCTAGACACTTTCTAGGGGGTTCTAAGTGCTTAACTAGCCGTTAGGTACAAGTTAGTTGCTTTAGCAACAGCTAGTTAATTAATTCTGCAGTTGCTGTCAGAGTCCATCTCGGTCGAGGAATTGTCGACCGAGACACCTACTCGGTCGAAGTTTTGTCGACCGACAGGCTCTCTGGATCAAGTGTTAGCAACGTTCATCTCCAACTGCCAACTACTTTCTCAGCTGTGTCTAACGGCTACTTGGGTCATTCTCGGTCGAGAGGTTTGTCGACCGAGAGTGTCTCGGTCGAGGAGTTTGTCGACCGAGATTGACCCTGTTTCAATGTTTCACTTTAAGGCATTAAGTATGTGTATGAGTGTGCATAGGTGACACTGTTGAAGGGGATGACCTATCTAAGTGTAGTGATTGGCTAGGGAAGATCTAACGCTTGATTTACATGATGTCTAAGTACTTGTACATTATATACTTGTACAAGTTTACAACTGATTACATTTCATGAAATTTACAAGCATTCAAGCATATAGATTCCCTAGTACTTTGTCATCCACCTTATTCCTGCAACACTCAAGTAGCTCGTTAGATCGACAAGAATGAAATGTTTGTCATCATCGAAACAAAGGGATTTATCATAATGTCAATTTAGCCAACAATCTCCCCCTTTTTGAAGATGACAAACATTTCCTAAATATGAAATAAGGAAATATAAAGCATGTGAGTTTCATACCTGAGGATTACCTTTTGTAGCCATTCTTGTTTTGCAAGTGAGTGTTGGCTAAGATGTTATGAAACTCATTGACTCATTTATATTTTTGATTTTATATTCTTTCTCCCCCTTTGTCATTTCAAAAAGATATCCAAGTTGAATATTTTATATTTCTTCTCCCCCTTAATTTTGTACTATGCTCCCCCTTAGATAGATATTCTATTAGGAACATGGATTTAATATCATTTTTGTCTAATTTAGCCACAATTTGTTTCTCAATCATTTGAAAAGGATGTTAAGCCTTGAAATGATATGAGATCTTGTTAGGTTCATGGCATATGTATTGATTTCTCACCCATTTTACAAGGGTTGTTAAACCCTGAAAATGAAATGAGAATCCTTTAATCTTTCAGTACATAAAGATGTCTCTAACCAAATGCACGGGATGTTAAGCCCTGATTTGTTTAGAGAATTCCAGGATATATCATTTTTATGAAATTTGTAGATTTCTTCATAACCAAGAGTCAAAATACTAAGGTCATAACTAGCTTCAAATGATGTTTACAATGTTTTTGTAAGCTTCTTAATCAAATAATCAAATTTGTTTTATGAGATCTCCCTTAATCTTACAATTAAAGCAATTTAAAGCCTCTAAGGTCACATATGATTTTAAATTTTGATTTTGACTTTTATCAAAAGTATACTAAGATTAAGTATAATAAAATGATGTTCAAATAAGCATTTTGTCAATGCTTATTTTAGGTCGACCTTGACTTTGACCATAGCGCCCCTTGGTCAAATTTCATTTCAACCAAGAGGCAATTTTGCAGATTTCCAAATTGAACACTCATATATGAAGTATAATATCTGCATGTAATTTGATTAGATATCAATTTGAAGCATTTTGAATGATACTCAATATGAAAACATTTGTCCTTGATTTTCCTAGAATATTTATATAAACTTTGCTGTAGGTACACGAATATCAAATTCCATTTCTTCTTGTACACTCATAAGATTCTTAAAAATGAAAAAAATGATTAATATCTCAAGTCTTTAAAGATACCAATTGAGAAATTTTTATCTTATGTGTTGCAAGCATTTAAACAACATATCACCAACAAATCATTTTGCTTGCCTATGTATCATCAAGGATCATTCATGCAATAATCATTATTCATGCAGCAAGCATCAACTTTATATATAGAAAGTTGAATAATGAAGTGTTGAAAGCATATCCATGATGAAATGAAATTCAACATATGGTTTCTATGTGAATAAATCAAAGAATACTTAGAATAGACCATGAAGGCAGTAATTTGACTTAAATCAACATGATTCATAATTTTCAGTTTTAACTTAAATCATTTAGAGAATAAACCAAATTAGTCTCATATAAGTTTTCAAGGATGATTTCCAGAATTTTCAACAGTCATTAACCACAAATAGATAGCAATTTGATCAATTACAAAAAAAATTCAGCAATTTTACAGCAGACTGAAATCAGTGACCTGTTCGGTCGACAATTTCTCGACCGACAGTTCTCTCGGTCGACCGTTTCTCGACCGACAAGATTTTTGAAATGTTTTCTGAACTGTTAATTGCTTCCAAGTAAAACACAATTATGCATGTTACATGTTTAGATACTGGAATTAATTTGATATCCCATTATGTTGAGTTGAGATAGACTTAGAAATATACAACTTAGGTCTTTGGTCATATCTCAACTTAATTCCATTCATTTAGTTTGGAGGTTTTGGAACCCAAACTAACTCAACATCCTTTTTCTTATAAGGACATGAAAAAGAATAGTGACCAAGGCGCAAACAATAATGACAACATATAGAATCAACCTCATATATCTTTCTATGATTTTGGTCTAGGTTGTTCTTGGGTATATATGTAGTTGTGCCTTTAGGTATATATATAGATTGATGTGCTTGTGTCTTTCTCCAACTAGGTTTATGATGAGATTTTCCCTTAGGCTTGTAACCTAGTCCTCTCCTTCCAACTTGATGGTAAGAATGATTTAAGATTTGATCAAGAATGCCATTATTATTTAGACTACTAACTTTTTGTTGTAACTTAGCAATCTCATCCATTCTCTTCTTGATATCTATTTTTGCTTGATCTAGATTAGATGACAACGAATTTCTTTCTTTGACAATAGTGTCATAATCTAGATGGGTGCACAAGATGGGTTGTTTTTGAAAATCGTTCACTTGAGTTTGCAAATTAATCTTTTCTAAAGAAAGAAGTTTGCAATCTACCTCTATAGATTTTATCTTAATATCATGATCTTCAATGATCTTTTTAAGATCTTCTTTTTCAGATGTCATAGAAAGAAGCTTAGCATGTAATTCATTATTTGCTTTATTAGATTTCTTTAATTTCTTCTTGCACTGAACATATTTATTATGTGTCTCTTCAAGACTAGCAACTAGTTCTTCTTTAGATAAATCAAAAAGACTTACCTCTTCTTCTTCTTCACTTGTTGTAGCAATGAGACAATCTTTGTGCTCATCTTCCTTATTTGATCTCCAAGGGCACCTAGATGTTGTGTGGCTTGTTCCTAAACACCAATTGCAACATGTTGTAGATTTGTCCAGGCTGCACCTTTTGTTGCGGTTGTAATCACCATCACCCTCCATTCTTCAAGACCTGGTTAGGGTTCCTTGAAGCCTGCTCTGATACCAATTGAAAAACACTAGAGGGGGGGTGAATAGGGTTTTTAAATATTTTAATTAATTATTTAACTCACACAACAAACCACAAGAATATTGGACAAGGGGACAAGGATTTAGAGTGGTTCCTACCTTAGCAAATACTAAGGTAGTCAGTCCACTACCCGGTTGCTTACCCAACCAGGATTTGGAAAGAATTTAATTTTATTACCTCGCAAGGACTTTACATAAAATTACAATTCTTTCCCTAAACCCTTCAAGCAGCCTTCACCTTGAAGTAATTGCACCAACCTTGAAGCAGCCTTCACCTAGAAGTAATTGCACCAACCTTGAAGCAGCCTTCCTCCTGAAGTAGCTTCCCGTTGCAATAGCCTTCTTGAAGTAGCTTCCTGTTGCAATAGCCTTCTTGAAGTAGCTTGAAGTCAACCTTCTCCTCCGAGAAGAACCTTCTCCAATCTGTAGCCTCCAACCCTAGGAGTAGCAAGGAGACTACAAAGAATAAAAGGAACAAGAAGGAAAATGGAAATTACAACTTATCCTTTGAAGCACAAGGCTTGATTTGCCTATATCAAGCGTGTAGATCTCCTAACCAATGTATATGCACGTGTGATTGTTGTGGATAGGAGATACTAGCCTTTAGGACACGAAATTAGAGCAAGTAGAGGAATCACCAATGCAAGTGTTGCTCAATTTCTCAAAACAGAGTGCCAATTGTAAGTGTATGATCAAGTGTATCACAATTGTAGCTTAGGTGTGTTTTGGTGTCCTAAGGCATGTCCTATTTATAGGAATGACCTACAAGTGCTTAAGGACGTTATAGACACTTTCTAGGGGGTTCTAAGTGCTTAACTAGCCGTTAGGTACAAGTTAGTTGCTTTAGCAACGGCTAGTTAATTAATTCTGCAGTTGCTGTCAGAGTCCATCTCGGTCGACGAATTGTCGACCGAGACACCTACTCGGTCGAAGTTTTGTCGACCGACAGGCTCTCTGGATCAAGTGTTAGCAACGTTCACCTCCAACTGCCAACTACTTTCTCAGCTGTGTCTAACAGCTACTTGGGTCATTCTCGGTCGAGAAGTTTGTCGACCGAGAGTGTCTCGGTCGAGGAGTTTGTCGACCGAGATTGACCCTGTTTCAATGTTTCACTTTAAGGCATTAAGTATGTGTATGAGTGTGCATAGGTGACACTGTTGAAGGGGATGACCTATCTAAGTGTAGTGATTGGCTAGAGAAGATCTAACGCTTGATTTACATGATGTCTAAGTACTTGTACATTATATACTTGTACAAGTTTACAACTGATTACATTTCATGAAATTTACAAGCATTCAAGCATATAGATTCCCTAGTACTTTTTCATCCACCTTATTCCTGCAACACTCAAGTAGCTCGTTAGATCGACAAGAATGAAATGTTTGTCATCATCAAAACAAAGGGATTTATCATAATGTCAATTTAGCCAACATCATCGACCTAGAGGTGTAAACCTCAATAGCAATCCTTGTGAAAATTCCATGATGACCTAATTGGTGGTGGTATCAATTTTGATCATTTTTCCGGTCAGATTTCAAATGTTGGCCAATAGTTGTTTTTGGTGGAGATAGATCAGCATGTCAGCATTCCCTGCCTATACCACATTTGTAACATCCCTGGCCTAGGTTATGCTTTAACCCTAGGTGTTTTGATTAATAAAGATGATTATATGCTTAAACTTATATTGTGAAAAGTAATTAGGGCTTATGAAAAACTTATGTTTCAATTTTGGTCATGTTTGAACAATGTTGAAGCAATGTTTCCTTATTTTGGACTAAAATGCAAATTACCCAAGTGGAGGGGTTAAATTGCAAATGTTGCATGATAATATGTTCCTCATTTTTTGAATCATCATGAGAATGAAAATTATGTATAGGTATGTCTTGTGGTAGCCTGAGTATCAAGGAAGAGTTGGTAAAGAAATGTTTGTGCATTAAAACCTACTTTTGATGTAAAGTGCAATTTACCCAAAACCTAGGGTTCAATATGCAAATTACCACTTCAATAAGGTCCCTAATGTTTCTTGGCATCATTTAGGGCAAATAAAATGAGAGGGGCGCCTCATTTGAATTAAGTTGGAGGAGAGAGAATCTTGATATTAAAATAATCAAGATTTAATACTAATTGAAACCCTAATTCAATTTCGGGCAAAAATAAATGTATTAATTAAAGGGCCTTCAACCAAAATTAAAATGGTTGAATTCATATGTGTGTGTACATCCTTGATCCTTGCAAAGGCACGAGCATATCCTAAGGAAGTGAAACTCCACTCACCATTATTATAAGAAAAAGAATTTCCACTCAAATATGGAAATTACTATTATAAGGGTTAAGGTGCTTAATTTCTTTTCCCTTAATTCTTGGATAATGGAAGGGAGCTAGGTTGGGATATAGATGAATTTGTATACAAGAAACCACGGGGGAGAAGGTGGAAACAATTTTGGAATTAAAAGTCTTTTATAAAGCATTTTGTCTCATCATTTTTCTTATAAAACTATCCTTTCCAAGCCCAAACAAAGGCTTTTTCGACCCCACTTCTTCTCTTTGCTTAGAAACTGACCAAGGGAGCTAGGGAGGACCAGTACGACGACCCCCAACCTGTTGGTAAGGTTCTTGACCCTTTTCACCTTGATTCCATGGTGGAAATCGAAAATAAATCATTGATTTCTTCTTATTTCGATCTCCTCTTCAACCCTAGCTAATCTTTTCAACCAAATGCTTGAGAACGAGCTTAGGGAGAGTTGCAAAAGCTTCATCCACCATTTTTGTTGTGAGTGTGGAGCTTTGGAGCTCAATTGGAGGCAGGTTTTATAACTTGAACCCTTAATATTGTTATTTCAATCAATTCCTTATCACTTGATGATCCTTTTTACATTTCCGAAATTTGTTTTGGTTGATTGATGCAATCACCATGGAAACCACCATAGGTTTCATGAGTTTAGAGCTTGAAGATGATAAGCAAACACCTCTCCAAATATCTAAGGCAAACGGTTTACATTTTGTTGCTCAAACGGTTTCCCAAACCGTTTGAGAGCAAACAGTTTCAAATCGTTTAAAAGCAAACGGTTTCACCAAACCGCATGAGGCCAAAGGGTTTCAGACTGTTTGGTGGTGTTGACTAGGGTTGACCATTTGGAGATCTGTTGAAAATAATCTAGGTTAATGACCCATCAATAATGATTGATTAGTTCCAATTGGTTCATGAGTTGAAGGTCCATCAATCACCAAAACCCTAATTGGGTTAAGTACTGATTTCCAAATTGATTAAGTTAGAAACTTGGGTTGATTAACCCAAATGGTTTCAAAACCATTTGGGGATCACCCAAACGGTCTCAAGACCGTTTTGTGGTCACCCAATACCACTTGGAGATCTAGGTTTGAGCATGGTTGGGTATTTGAAGATCCAAGGATACCAAACTAAATTGCAATCAAATGTTGATTTAATGATCAATCCAATCACTCAAACTCTAATTGGATGTCATGGATTTCGATGATATGATGGGAAAACGGTCTCAAGACCATTTGGAGGTCATCCAAATGATCTCAAGACCGTTTCGAGGTCACCCAAGACCGTTTTTAGGTCTAGGGTTGAGTATGGTTAGGTGTTTGAAGATCTAAAGATACCAAGTTGATTTGCAATCAAATGATGATTTGGCGATCAATCCAATGATCCAAACTCTAATTGGTTGAAATGGATTTGGGTGATGAGATGGGCAAACAGTCTCAAGACCATTTTTAGGTCATCCAAATGACCTCAAGACCGTTTGGGGTAAGGTGATGTACACTTTGGATGGTGGTCCAATAGTTTCAAAGTAATTAGTTTCACAATGATCAACATTGAAGGATCATGGATTCCAAACCCTAATCCAATTGATTCAAACACTAATTGATGTTCAATTGAGGTTCAAATTAGTTGAAGGATGACCTATTTAACCCAATTGAGGTATGGTGATAGGCCCAATTGATGAATGATTATATGAATACAATGGTTGAAGGAATCAACATTGAGAACCCTAAACTGATTGGTTTATTTGAGACCATCTTTGGTCCATGCGATTTTGAGGAGGTTTGGACCAAACGGTCTCAAGACCATTTGGGACCAAACCATCCCAAACCGTTTGAGGCCCAATCTATCTCATGAGTACTTTAGCAAACGGTTTCAAGCACCACCTTTACCAAATAGTTTCAAACCATTTGAACTTTGAAAGACCAAGACCGTTTGGGGCCCAAGTAATCAAAATTTTTTTTAGGATCTATAGGGTTAATCCTTTTTTATACTTAATGTAATTGAGGACTCAATTGGTTAATCCACTTGGACACCTATTGTAATTGAAGATCCAATTGGTCAATTCATTGGGATACCCCATGTAATGGAGGTCCAATGTGATTGAGTCTCTTAAGAATTAAGATGATGATTGATCCATTGATTCAATGATGATTATTAAGGTTAGGTACAAAGGTTGAAACCCTAAAGTACCTAGATGATCAATACCTTTAGATTAATTAACCCTAAAAGGTTATGAGAGTATTGTCTTAGTACACTATGTTAACCATAGTTGTATGTACTTCATTGAAGGGTTGATGTGACCTAATCAAGTTGGGAGGATGATAGAAAGGAATTCATATATGAGTATTGATCATGTGATTATTAGGTTATGATCCTTAATAAAGAGATCATGAAACCCTAATCCAGAAGGTTAATGAACCCCAATCCCTAATAAAGGGTAACATAATGTAAAACCCCAATTATGGGAATAAAGAGTGAAACCCTAATTGGGATGAGTATCTCCAATTGATATGTAATAAGAAACCCTAATTGAGGGTGATGCCATGAGAAACCCTAATTGAGGGTGATTCTCTGAGAAACCCTAATTGAGGGTGATGCCATGAGAAACCCTAATTGAGGGTTATGCTATGAGAAACCCTGATTTAGGGTGATGCCATTAGAAACCCTAATTGAGGGTGAATCCATGAGGATTCCTAATTGAGAGTGATGTTATGATAATCCTTAATTGAGATTAATGTTATGAGAAACCTCAATCTAGAGTAATGTTATGTGAAACCCTAATTAAGAATAATATCATGGAAATCCTGAAGAATGATTTGAAGTGAGACTTAAATCCAGGATGATGCCATATGAAGATATGTCCAACCATAGTAATGTTATAATGGACCATACACTAAAGTAGGATGTGGTTATTACACTCAAGTAAGATGAGAATGTTATAACCATGAAGGGTAATGTTGATGAACTATATGAATGATAGTATTGATACCCTAATCAATAAGCATATAAAGGACAAGATGATGCTTAAATTATTATATATCTAATTGCATACATGTGTAACAAATCTATATACTTACAATGACAATAATATGAAACTCTTAGGAATGATGTATGTTGTACTAAATAGTGATATGGATAACATCCTAAGAGTTGAATTACCCAAAGTGGAGGATAATGGTTTATCCTATATTCTACAATGCCTAACCATTGGAAAAGTCCATATCATTAAAGAAAATTGGACAATTCTAATGTGTAACCTATGCACCATATGATGAAAATGACAAGTTAGAGGATAAAGTATTAAGAGGGAGATACCTTAATACAAGGTTAATTGATTAACTTAAGAAAGAGGGAAATGAAAAGAAAGTGATACATCAAGACATGATAGATATCATATTCAACATTTCAGGGTAGACATACCTTAATGGACTTGTAATCCAATATTCTTGGATAAGAAACACATGAAGTGTGTGTTATGCAGATGTTACAATAAAGATGTAATAAACTCAATCTACTTTGATAAATTTTGGCTAATATACCTTGAGAATAAGGTTAAGCCAAACTAATGAGTATGATGTAATCATACCATGATAAGGATAAGGAATGAGAGGTAACAAAATGTTTAAAGCTTACACAGGATTGACATAGTTCAATACCTGGAATAATATCACAGGATTGATATAGTTCAATACCAGGAATCATATCACAGGATTGATATAGTTCAATACCTGGAATAGATGCACATGATTAGCATAGTCTAATACCTAGAATAACAACTGCACAGGATTGGTTAAATACCAATACCTAGAATAATAACACAGGATTGGTTAAATCCCAATACCTGGAATAATAACACAGGATTGGTTAAATCCCAATACCTGGAATAATAACACATGATTGGTTAAATTCCAATACCTGGAATAATGTCACAGGATTGACATATATCAATACCTAGAATAGTTGCACATGATTGAAAGAGTTCAATACCTGGAATAATTGCACAAGATTGACATAGTTCAATACCTGGAATAGTTACACAGGATTGGCGTAGTCCAATACTTGGAATGGATACATAGGAATAATCTAAGTCTAATGCTTGTACTTGTTTCATAGGATTGGTATAATCCAATACTTGGAATGTTTATACAGGATTGGTATAATCCAATACCTGAGTAAGACATGATGATGTACATTCTCATGTCCAGCATAATCAAAAATCTAATTAGTAGATGGGCTAAGGCCAATAGGTTGAAACAAGAATGTTTCATGGGTGATATTTCTAGACAATGAGTGTTACAAGAGAAGCATAACATGATGGTATAATATGATGAATAAATGATATACATGTTTTTCCTATTCCTTATTAAGAGAATAGTTGATCTATTGTTCTATCATAAATAGTTACAATGCTTTAAGATGGGAATGCTTTAAACTATTTATCCTATGCCCAATTTTATATCTTTCACTGCAATAATAATGTTTTGGCGGAGAGTTATATCTCCTGCTGGGACAATTTACAATTGTCTCACCCCCATGGGATCCAATGTTTTAGGTGGACGTGGACAAGGAGACAGTAAACCTTTAGTAGAGAAAGATCAGCAACAAACATTGAGGATAGCAGTAATATCCAAGGTGGAGATGCTGCCTGTTTAGTATTACAGTTAGAAAGTCCTATGTGTCGTCTCTGTACTCTCAGGTCCTCGATGTCAGTAGTCAGTGTTTTTATTGAATCGATCTGAGATTTTGGCTTGATGTCTCGAGATTTTTATCATGTCTTTATATAATGTTGAATAGGACATTTGATGTTGTAATCCTCGAGAAGAGATAGTACATGTTGTGTACTCATGGAACAGAATGTAAATATTATACTTTGGTTCTTGATGAAAAATATTTCCTATGTGGATCTCTTTGCAAAAAGTTTTAATTTTTAGTGATTTTTAACAATCCGCTGCAAATGATTCACTTTCTCTTAAGTAAATTTCGTTTTTATAAGTTGGATGCCAAAATTTAGTGGTATCAGAGCTCTAGGTTCGTTGAGTCTACAGAGACATAGGACTAAGTTATCGAGTATGTTCTAAGTGTACCTCAGTATATCTTATAATGTCTTCTTCTTATGCAGAAGAAGATATATAACTTAAAGATGTCTGAAGGACATGAGGAATACGTTGTTGAGAGCAATGTTGTTGCACCAGTGGGAGGTGAAAGGGATCAGGCAAGGGAGGAACCAGTGCCTGAAAATCCTCATGTTGATGAAATCATGAGAGGAAACCCTGATGTTCATAATTTTTTGGGCAACTCATGATGACAATGAGGTATATAGCAGACCGGATGCCAGCACCGGCACCTAGGGTACCAGTTCCCAATGAGGGATATGGGTCTGGTAAGACCTTTGAACGACTACGTCGTGTAGGAGCCATAGAATATGATGGAACATCTGATCCAACAGATGTTGATCTCTGGCTCACTGAGTTAGAAAAAGCCTTTAAGATCCTTAGTATCCCAGAGGCTGACAAAGTTAAACATGCGGTGTACCTTTTGAAAGGTAGTGTTAGACACTGGTGAGCTATAGAAGAAATAAGAAGGAATGATGAAGAGGTTGGATGGGAGGACTTCTGTCAAGAATTCATCAATAAGTATTTTCCAAAGACTTATTCATATGAAAAGATCTCACAGTTTGAGAAAATACGACAGGGAGCCATGTCAATAAGTGAATATGAGGTTAAGTTCATGGAACGTTTACGATTTTGCCCCCAGATGGCTGCTACTGAGGAGGAAAAGATTCGATGTTTTAAGAAAGGATTGAATGTTGAGATGTCCATTCCGACATCTGCCCTAGAAAGTAGGGAGAGGTTTGCCACATTTATGGAGTCTATACGGAGGATAGAAAGATCTACGATAAAGAAACATGAGACAAACCTCAAAAGAAAATCTACACAGTCACAGGGACTAATGAGTAGTGGCAGCAGACAATCAAAATCTTCACCAGTCCAACCACAATATAGTACACCTATGCAGGGGTCATCAAGTTGGGGTCGAGCTTGTCATAAATGTGGACATCTAGGACATTTTCGACAACAATGTCCAAGGAGAAATAGTGAGATGACCCAACAGTCAAGGCATAATCTATAAAACCCATAAGGACCTCAGTCTAGTGGAGTAGATGGTGGAGGACAAAGACAAGTGTCATAGTTTGGTCCATCTACTTTTGGTAGTAGAGGACAAAGGCAATAATAAATAACAACTAAGTTCATGTTTTTGGTCAAATAAGATGCTAGTTATCTTGTAAAAGGTAGACTTGTCAAGATAGAATTTTCTATTTTGAGCTACCTTCAGTTTCCTACTATAAGAAAAGTAGTTATTGTTTAGATCATCTGTATAATCCTTTAAGGATATGAGGAAGAGATAAGAAGGATGAAAACTTATGTTCAGTTTAATATTTTCTTATATGCTTGAAAATTTCACTTTACATGTAGAAAGGGAAAAGATGTAAAATTGAGATACCAAGTAATGAAAATTAAAGAGATGTTAAGAATATGAAACATAATATAAAACAAATACATACTACCTAATTTCAGTTCTTGAATACCCTGGCCATGTATTCATTTATTGAAGGCAAGGTAAGTATGACATATCTAGATTGTTATCTTTTTTACTACCCTGATCAAGTAGTCATTCTGAAACAATCTCCAGAGTTTAAAGAAGAAGGAGATGTGGCATGGATATTTCTACCACATTCTAATTGATATATGAAGGAATTTGATTTACTCATAAATCAACTTATAAAGGAAAAATGAAGATGTAATGTGTTGCCAACACATATGTAAATACCAAGGGAAGGAATTCTAGTATCTGAGAAATATCTGACTATTTTATGATGGTTGCCTAAAAGGGGTTAACTGTGAAATCAGCCCAGTTACCTAATGTAGTATGAACATCACATGTTAGGGGATTATGCTTTGCATAAACATAACAATTGAAGATATCTTTTAGATAAGTTCTTGGTTGATAAGTAACCCTTCTTTATGGTAAGAGAATGTATAACTAATGAGATAATTAGTGCAAGTAATAAGGAAAGCTTATGTTGTGTCATCAGGTAAGATGACACAATCAAAGTATGAAAAGACTTATAGTTTCAAATGAATGACAGAATATAATTGTGATCTTGAAAAAGAAATGTTGAACTAACTAAGGAACAGGGGAGTATATGTCCCATGTGAATCATTCCATGATAAACTTGTATGGAATAACTTTGTATTGATCAAAACTCTATGGTGTCTCCATAATAATTATGTGTTATGTGAGGACACGATGATATAATGCATGTATAATATATGTTTCCCTTGATCTGGGAGATCGGGGACGAAATCCTTATTAGGGGTTTATAATTTGTAACATCTCTGACCTGGGTTATGCTTTAACCCTAGGTGTTTTGATTAATAAAGATGATTATATTCTTAATCTTATACTGTGAAAAGTAATTAGGGCTCATGAGAAACTTATGTTTCAATTTTGGTCCTGTTTGAACAATGTTGAAGCAATGTTTGCTTATTTTGGACTAAAGTGAAAATTACCCAAGTGGAGGGGTAAATTGCAAATTTTGCATGATAAGATGTTCCTCATGTGTTGAAGCATCATGATAATGAAAATGATGCAGAGGTATGGCTTGTGGTAGCCTGAGTACCAAGGAAGAGCTAGTAAAGCAATGTTTGTGCATTAAAACCTAGTTTTGATGTAAAGTGCAATTTACCCAAAAGCTAGGGTTCCATATGCAAATTACCACTTCAATAAGGTCCCTAATGTTTCTTGGCATCATGTAGGGCAAATAAAATGAGAGGGGCGCCTCATTTTAATTAAGTTGGATGAGAGAGAATCTTGATATTAAAATAATCAAGATTTAATACTAATTGAAACCCTAATTCAATTTAGGGCAAAAATAAATGTATTAATTAAAGGGCCTTCAATCAAAATTAAAATGGTTGGATTCATATGTGTGTGGACATCCTTTATCCTTGCAAAGGCACGAGCATATCCTTAGGAGGTGAAACTCCACTCACCATTATTATAAGAAAAAGAATTTCCACTCAAAAATGGAAATTAATATTATAAGGGTTAAGGTGCTTAATTTCTTTTGCCTTAGTTCTTTGATAATGGAAGGGATCTCGGTGGGGATAGAGATGAATTTTTATACAAGAAACCAAGGGGGAGATGGTGGCAACAATTTTGGAATTAAAAGACTTTTATAAAACATTTTCTCTCCCATCAATTTTCTTATAAAAGTACCCTTTCCAAGCCCAAACAAAGGCTTTTTCGACCCCACTTCTTCTTTTTGCTTGGAAACCAACCAAGGGAGCTAGGGAGGACCAGGACGACAACCCCCAACCTGTTGGTAAGGTTCTTGACCCTTTTCACCTTGATTCCATGGTGGAAATTGAAAATAAATCATTGATTTCTTATTATTTCGATCTCCTCTTCAACCCTAGCTAATCGTTTCAACCAAAAGCATGAGGACGAGCTTAGGGGGAGTTGCAAAATATTCATCCACCATTGTTGCCCTGATCTTGGATCTTTAGATCTCAATTGGAGGTGGGTTTTATAACTTGAACCCTTAATATTGTTATTTCAATCAATTCCTTATCACTTGATGATCCTTTTTACATTTCCGATATTTGTTTTGGTTGATTGATGCAAAGACCATGGAAACCACAACAGGTTTTGTGAGTTTAGAGCTTGAAGATGATAAGAGCACACCTCTCCAAATATCTAAGGAAAATTGTTTACATTTTGTTGCTCAAACGGTTTCCCAAACAGTTTGAGAGCAAACGGTTTCAAACTGTTTAAAAGAAAACGGTTTCACCAAACCGCATGAGGCCAAATGGTTTCAGACCGTTTGGTGGTGTTGATCAGGGTTGACCATTTGGATATCTGTTGAAAATTATCTAGTTTAATGACCCATCAATTATGATTGATTAGTTCCAATTGGTTCATGTGTTGAAGGTCCATCAATCACCAAAACCCTAATCAGGTTAAGAGCTGATTTCCAAATTGATTAAGTTAGAAACTTGAGTTGATTGACCCAAACGGTTTCAAAACCATTTGGGGATCACCCAAACGGTCTCAAGACCATTTTGCAGTCACCCAAGACCATTTGGAGGTCTAGGGTTGAGCATGGTTGGGTATTTGAAGATCCAAGGATACCAAACTAAATTACAATCAAATGTTGATTTAATGATCAATCCAATGACTCAAACTCTAATTGGATGCCATGGATTTCAATGATATGATGGGAAAACGGTCTCAAGACCGTTTGGAGGTCATCCAAATGATCTCAAGACCGTTTGGAGGTCACCCAAGACCATTTTGAGGTCTAGGGTTGAGTATGGTTAGGTGTTTGAAGATCTAGAGATATCAAGTTGATTTGCAATCAAATGCTGATTTTGGCGATCAATCCAATGATCCAAACTCTAATTGGTTGACATGGATTTGGGTGATGAGATCGGAAAATGGTCTCAAGACCTTTTGGATGTCATCCAAATGACCTCAAGACCGTTTGGGGTCAGGTCATGTACACTTTGGATGGTGGTCCAATAGTTTCAAAGTAATTAGTTTCACAATGATCAACATTGAAGGATCATCGATTCCAAACCCTAATCCATTTGATTCAAACCCTAATTGATGTTCAATTGAGGGTCAAATTAGTTGAACTATGACCTATTTAACCCAATTGAGGTATGGTGATAGGCCAAATTGATGAATGATTATATGAATACAATGGTTGAAGGAATCAACATTGAGAACCCTAAACTGATTGGTGTAGTTGAGACCATCTTTGGTCCATGCGGTTTTGAGGAGGTTTGGACCAAACAGTCTCAAGACCATTTGGGACCAAACGTTCCCAAACCATTTGAGGCGCAATTGATCTCATGAGTACTTTAGCAAACGGTTTCAAGCACCACCTTTACCAAACAGTTTCAAACTGTTTGAGCTTTGAAAGACCAAGACCGTTTGGGGCCCAAGTAATCAAAAATTGTTTGGGGATCTATATGGTTAATCCTTTTGGATACTTAATTTAATTGAGGACTCAATTGGTTAGTCCACTTGGACACCTATTGTAATTGAAGATCCAATTGGTCAATTCATTTGGATACCCCATGTAATGGAGGTCCAATGTTATTGAGTCTATTAAGAATTAAGATGATGATTGATCCATTGATCCAATGATAATTATGAAGGTTAGGTACAAAGGTTGAAACCGTAAAGTACCTAGATGATCAATACCTTTAGATTAATTAACTCTAAAAGGTTATGAGAGTATTGTCTTAGTACACTATGTTAACCATAGTTGTATGTACTTGATTGAAGGGTTGATGTGACCTAATCAAGTTGGGAGGATGATAGAAAGGAATTCATATATGAGTATTGATCATGTGATGATTAGGTTATGATCCTTAATAAAGATATCATGAAACCCTAATCCAGAAGGTTAATTAACCCCAAACCCTATTTCAGGGTAACATAATGTAAAACCCCAATTATGGGAATAAAGAGTGAAACCCTTATTGGGATGAGTATCTCCAATTGATATGTAATAAGAAACCGTAATTGAGGGTGATGCCATGAGAAACCCTAATTGAGGGTAATGCTATGAGAAACCCTAATTGAGGGTGATGCCATGAGAAACCCTAATTGAGGGTGATGCTATGAGAAACCCTAATTGAGGGTGATGCCATGAGAAACCCTAATTGAGGGTGAATCCATGAGAAATCCTAATTGAGAGTGATGTTATGAGAATCCTTAATTGAGATTAATGTTATGAGAAACCTCAATCTAGGATAATGTTATGTGAAACCCTAATTAAGAATAATATCATGGAAATCCTGAAGAATGATGTGAAGTGAGACTTAAATCCATGATGATCGCATATGAAGATATGTGCTACCATAGTAATGTTTGTAATGGCCAATACACTAAATTAGGATGTGGTTATTACAATCAAGTAAGATGAGAATGTTATAACCATGAAGGGTAAAGTTGATGAACTATATGAATGATAGTATTGATACCCTAATCAATAAGGGTATAAAGGACAATATGATGCTTAAATTATTATATATCTAATTTCATACATGTGTAACAACTCTATATACTTACAATGACAATAATATGAAACTCTTAGGAATGATGTATGTTGTACTAAATAGTGATATGGATAACATCCTAAGAGTTGAATTACCCAAAGTGGAGGATAATGGTTTATCCTATATTCTACAATGCCTAACCATTGGACAAGTCCATATCATTAAAGACAATTGGACAATTTTAATGTGTAACATATGCACCATATGATGAAAGTGACAAGTTAGAGGATAAAGCATTAAGAGGGAAATACCTTATTACAAGGTTAATTGATTAACTTAAGAAAGAGGGAAAGGAAAAGAAAGTGATACATCAAGACATGATAGATATCATATTCATCATTTCAAGGTAGACATACCTTAATGGACTTCTAATCCAATATTATTGAATAAGAAACACATGAAGTGTGTGTTATGCAATTGTTACAATAAAGATGTAATAAACTCAATGTACTTTGATAAATGTTGGATAATATACCTTGAGAATAAGGTTAGGCCAAACTAATGAGTATGATGTAATCATACCATGATAAGGATAAGGAATGAACTCATACCTTGTACTGAGAATCGTTTAATGATAAATGTTAAGAGTAATGAACATGACTGAATTCTAAAGATGTGTAATGGCCTTATGAGCCATATGGTTAGATATTGCCCAATGAGAGGTGACAAGGTGTTTTATGGGCCTTATGAGCTATAAGGATGGTTATTGTCTAGTGAGAGTTAACAAAATGTTTAAAGCTTACACAGGATTGACATATTTCAATACCTGGAATAATATCAGAGGATTGATATAGTTCAATACCTAGAATCATATCACAGGATTGATATAGTTCAATACCTGGAATAGATGCACATGATTAGCATAGTCTAATACCTGGAATAACAACTGCACAAGATTGGTTAAATCCCAATACCTGGAATAATAACACAGGATTGGTTAAATCCCAATACCTGGAATAATAACACAGGATTGGTTAAATCCCAATACCTAGAATAATAACACAAGATTGGTTAAATCCCAATACATGGAATGATAACACAGGATTGGTTAAATTCCAATACGTGGAATAATGTCACATGATTGACATATATCAATACCTGGAATAGTTGCACAGGATTGACAGAGATCAATACCTGGAATAATTGCACAATGACATAGTTCAATACCTGGAATAGTTACACAAGATTGGCGTAGTCCAATACTTGGAATGGATACACAAGAATAGTGTAAGTCTAATTCTTGTACTAGTTTCATAGGATTGGTATAATCCAATACTTGGAATGTTTATACAGGATTGGTATAATCCAATACCTGAGTAAGACATGATGATGTACATTCTCATGTCCATCATAATCAAAAATCTAATTAGTAGATGGGCTAAGGCCAACAGGTTGAAACAAGAATGTTTCATGGGTGATATTTCTAAATAATGAGTGTTACAAGAGAAGCGTGACATGATGGTATCATATGATGAATAAATGATATACATGTTCTTCCTATTCCTTATTAAGAGAATATTTGATTTATTGTTCTATCATAAATAGTTACAATGCTTTAAGATGGGAATGCTTTAAATTTTTTATCCTTTGCCCAATTTATATCTTTCACTACAATAATAATGTTTTGGCGGAGAGTTATATCTCCCGCTGGGACAATTTACAATTGTCTCACCCCCGTGGGATCCAATGTTTTTAGGTCGACGTGGACAAGGAGACAGTAAACCTTTAGCAGAGAAAGATCAGCAATAGCATTGAGGATATCAGTAATATTCCAGGTGGAGATACTTCCTGTCTAGTATTACAATTAGAAAGTCCTATGTGTTGTCTTTGTACTCTCGGGTCCTCAGAGTCAGTAGATAGTGTTTTTATTGAATCGGTCTGAGATTTTTGCTTGATGTCTCGAGGTTTTTATGCTATCTGTATATAATGTTGAATAGGACAACTGATGTTGTAATCCTCGAGAAGATATAGTACATGTTGTGTACTCATGGAACAGAATGTAAATATTATACTTTGGTTCTTGATGAAAAAGATTTCCTATGTGTGGATCTCTTTGCAAAAAAATTTAATTTTTAGTGATTTTTAACAATCCGCTGCAAATGATTCTCTTCCGCTTAAGTAAATTTCATTTTTATAAGTTGGATGCCACAACCACCTTCCTAGCAATTGGATCAGATAGATAGAAGGTTGGGGACCAATATTAAACATACATGTAATGGTTTAATATCATCCATGGGCCTCCTGTCATTGCTTTGATGAATTCATCATTATTTTCAAGTTGGATGATATAGTAAGGGACAAGTCTTTACAAGGGACAAGTATTTACAACTCTTCCCTCCTATAAATATTTTCCATCTAAAATACCAAAGACAAGGAAAAAGGGATCAAAACAAACAAATGGCTCTTCTAATATCCTATTGGTACAAACATGGGATCATACATCACAATAAGTGTAAATTTTTGATGAATTTTCTTCTTACCTTTTCTGGTAAAACCTTTATGGTTATGTACCGCTATCCAATTATATGAGATTTATTATCCTCACATAAAGATTTCACAATGTCATGATTCTTTGTTTCCTATTTCATTGTTTTTATTTCCCTTTCCCAAATCTCTTACGTGAGCATCACTCTTATTAACCATTTATAAAGGGGTTTCATTAATTTTGGGTTATCTTTTAAGTTATCATTCTTCCTTTAAAGTGGTTGTTCTTAGATATCTTTTGATTTGAGGAGGTTACCTTCATCTTTCTAAAATTTATCTCATTGACTTCTACTTTCATTTACACACACACAATATATATATATATATATATATATATATATATATATATATATATATATATGTGTGTGTGTGTGTGTGTGTGTGTGTATCCATTTTGTTCTCCTGATATGATTTCTTTGACTTGATATAACCCACTTTCAGCTCAAAATTACATTGGTAAATCCCATGTTTTTTGCAATTTCCCCTTGCTCATTATCATCATGAAATAGTTCATGGATCGAATATGTCCTTGATAATAAATTATTATCTCTAAAATATGTAATTGTTACATATTATTATTTTTATCCTAGAATATAAACCATTATAAAACTTTTCCCTTTTTACCACAATCAACTTCCATATCTTACACTAATCTTCTATTAGCTTAATCGTTTCCAATATTTTCATGCATATAAGAGAGGGATATCATTCTTACATACCATTTTATCACTTCCATAAGTAGAGTTCAACCCATGTGTCATCAATTAGCCTTAGTTGCAATGCAAATCACTGTCAAATTTAAAATTTTATTCCCTTCAAAATTTGAGTTCAACTCAATTCTACTCCTTGGTATTAATTATAATGGAGTATTATTTCCTTGATTTAGTAAAATTTCCAAATTGTTTGCACCTCATGCTTCCTTAACAAATTCTTACATATCTTATAATCATCATTTTAATCCTAATCTTATTGATATGAAATCATTTCCAATGTAAATTTCTTCACACCTCTAATATTTCCACTTTTAATGTTGTATGATTCGTTAATATTCATCTCCCTTAAGAGTCAATGTTTGTTTTAGACGACAATATACATATATCATAGCCATAGACTTTAATACTTGAATGGATTTTTTCTCCTTGTCAAGACAAACTTAGATCACCACACGTCTCCTTCACCATATGACATCCCATCATCTCAGATCCTCCTAACTTCTATGTTCCAATACTCATATATGTAGATTATATCTTATGCCCCACTTTTTTTAGATAATTTTTCCATATTTATTCTATTGGAGGATCCTCACCGTAACCGTAGATGTAAGGCTTTTTTGTTGTTTCTTCCTCCCCATTTAGGTGTACTAGTGAGTTTCAAACCACTAACCTACTCTACACTGAGTAGCAGGCTTTACCACTGAGCCAAGCAGTTAAGTACACCTTATGTCCCTCTCATTACATATATACTTGGTACATGTCATTTTGCGCACTAGAAACTACAATCTTAATCCAGAATTTAACCTTTGTAGTAAATCAAGGTTCAATCCACAAACAACATCATTAAGATTGAAATCCCAACCCAAATAAATTTTAAACAAGATTGCATTAAAAGTAAAAATCCAGAGTTCGATGGTTTTGTTGCAATGAAAAAAAGTTATGCTAAAAACAAGTAAAAGAAAATTATGCCAAGGACAAAAGAAAAGAGTTTTTGTTAGAAAAATAAAAGAGAATTATCTAAAAATAAGAAGTAAATAGTAACTAAGTAAAAGAAGCGATTGAAGTAGGAAATTTAGGAAACAAGATTGAGTTAAAAGGAAGGTTGCCTAGGCTTTGGGTTTTACCGCCATGGCCGGTGTGAAATAAGATCAATGGGATCAACGCAATGAAATGAGATATCAGAGGGTATGTAAAAACATTCGTGAATGAATCTACACAAGAGAATCTCCCTATGAACCCATTAGTCTGGGTGTTCATAATTCTTAGCTCTATCATCTCAATAAGAATCCTTCTGAGGTCTCATCCAGATCCTTATATATTTGGTTGGTTGTTACGAGCCTTGGGTTTTGTGATCACATCCCCCAAGACAAATATGTGATAAAAATGAGAGATCAAATCATTTAAACTGGAAACATTCCAAACCAAGAACCATCTATGGAATAGAATCATATGGGAAATTGATCTATGTTACAACATGGACATGGGGCTACTCCCCATGCCTCAATATGAGAAACTACTCATGATCCATAAAAGGGAAAAGGATAATGGAGGAAGAAAGGAAGTAAGAGACAGACTGTAGGATAAGGATCCCGAAGGATGTTAGATTATGATAGTTAAATGTCTATCGCCCATAGTTCCTTGATCCAAAGAAGACCAAAAATTATAATAAAGATAATTTGAGTTCTGAGAACAAAACTAATCTTTATTAATGAGATATAAGATTACACATTCACAAATTGAAAGAACAAGTGCTAAAATAAAATTGCAAGCACAAAAGGTTAGATCCATTTTCTTATGGAGTCCCCTTCCTTTTATAGGGGAAGGTGGGGTGGAAAACATGAAAAGGGGAGGATAGGAAAAAGGAAGGAGGCTTCTTAAATGCACTTTGTTCACCATGAACTAGCTAGTTCATGACCTGAATTGGTCGGTTGGGGTATGAAGTGGAATGGCCACTTGGGCAGCAAGTCAAAACCCTAATACTAGGGTGAAAGCATTGATTTGAATATTTCTTTATCACAAAGAAAGCATCAAACTGGCTGTATGAGATGACCATTGTCTGGTTGGCATTGGAGCACACAAGCTCCAAGTGAGAAACCCTAGCTAGGGTGATGGCGCTTTGCTTAAAAGTGACTTGATCATGAAGTCACCTAAGACGAACATTTGCATAAATGGAACAATCATTTGGTGGAATTGAGACAAGTGTCTAGGACTCATGGATCACTTGTTTCACTACTGATATAGTGAATGTAGAAGGACTGAGCTGAGGGTTGAAACACAAGTAGGTTGAAACTTGTTATGCTCGAAACGATCATCTGGGCTCGTGAGATGCCCGTTTGGGCTTGAAGTGTAGTATTCTTGGAATATGAGATGACTGGTTCAATGTGCCAACCAATTGGTGCATGTCTTGAGGAGGTCATGGTTTAGTCATGAAGGTTGAATCTACAAAATATGGAAGAAAAAAGATAAGAATTTGCATTAATGGTTGAAAGGTGGGAAATTTGAAATTAATTCTTGAAAATTAGAAAAAAACAGAGATAAATTCGAATAAAAAGGACTATGGAAGGTATAAAAAATGAAATGAATGTACATTCATAAAAATACCATGGACTTGAATATATGCTTGTCCTCAAGTAAATAAATCACAAATAATTTCAATTTATACTAGCAACACGTCTATCCTCACCCTCATAGCATCACTTTGTTCGTTACCTCCTTATTTGGCCAAGAAACCTAATATCCTACAACCACCTAACATAAAATTATATATTCCCTATTAAAGGATATTTCATATCTTGTTTCTAAATTAGGACTTTACATGATTTGGCTTCTTCTCACTTCTACTTTAAAACTGCCATTTTTCTTTCTTTTCATGAGTTTTTGCATAGGTGCAGGATGAAGGAGATGCAGAAGAAGATGATCCCTCTTCTATAAATTGAAACATGGGTTGATCATGTGCTTATAAAGTTTGTCCTAAGGTAGTTCATTTTGATTTTTCTTTGAGAGAGAAGGATGAGGAGTTGATCATTTGCTTATAAAGTTTCACATTTTTAAAGGGTGTCATTGCATTGGATATATTCTTCCTATCAACACATTACATAAGATTTATGACAAGTTATTTCATACTTCAGAAATAGAGAAAATTCATGTTTGGTTCTTATTGAATCTGTACGACTTGCCAACATTTTCAAGGAAAGATGCTAGTTTTGGTGTCCTAATTGACATGATATTTTTGGTCATAGCAGTTTATAAAGTTTTTGCAAGGAGATTTACTATATTCAAAGGGGTACAATGATGTGAATCTATTCATATCAACCGACTACATAATTGCTAATTTTTCAAAATGAAAAAAAACTACATGTACCGATAACAAAACATAATGCTGAAAAATGAAAGATATGGGGGTGGAATTTTCACGTACCGCCCACCTCCACCCCAGACTTAGAACTTTTCTCATCCTAAGAAAATCCCAAAGCTAAGATCGATGAAAGAATATCACTGTGGTGGATATTGAGGCGGTTGACTAGAAAAGAAGATGGAGGATTGTAGTACTAGTAATACTAGTACGGGGAGTTGGGGTCAGGAGAAACCAAATGGGCCCCATACGACTCATGGGAAGGTCGACTCAGGGCATAGTGGCTACAATCAACATGCGAAGATTCCTGAGAATGTTGCATGAGATAGAGGTGTTTTAGATGATAGCCTTGGCATTGCTTCTCCCATGTATATAGTCCAGCTGGTCCTGAAATTTGTAGAATCCATAATGCTTATTGGGACCCTCTTCATTGCTAGTGCATCTCCACGTGCGACGTTGAGAGGGTGGAGGATGAGGTCTAGTCGCACTGTCATGTGCCTATAGTGAGACCCTCCTCCCATGGGAAATGGGCTCGGGGATGTCATCTGGGTTTGGGTTCTCCAGATAGAACCACACAACATGCACTGGTAGGGTAGGAAGATCAAATACCAGGTTTGATTCTACAAAGATAGCATGTTGGGGAAGCTTGAGGATGACTCTAGTATCTTTGTATGTCAATAGTAGACATATGTCACTCCATAGATGTAATGACCGCGCCTCCCCGTAAACCCCAATTAACAGAGACCTGAAGGTCAGAGTCATTATCCCAATTAACAGGATCAAAGGTTTGACAAATAAACAATAATAATTATGAAATTCTACCAAACTAAACTGAAAACTGGTATAAAATAAAACTTTGCATACCTTTTTCAAAAACTTGGATATCTTCTTCTATCCACATCTGGAGTCTATTATAACAAATCCTCCTTTGTACATTAATTCTTATTTAATTTCACATATGCCACTTTACTGTTTGTCCTTTTCAAACTTGTACCTAAAATACCGACAAACAAAACATCGGTCAGCATATCGAAATATGTTGGTATGTGGGGACAACCAAAATTTCACAAATATGGCTAACAATCAAAATATCACAATCAAGTTAATTAACAAGCCAATTTACGCTTTCAATGTGACATTCTCCATCGCTTTTGCCCTAACCCTGGAATACCCTCGTTAGGGTTTCTCTTTTGCCAATGACTTAAGGCCACCTTCTCGATCTCGAGCTTCGTGCCTGGGGTCACCTCTCATGGTGCCCATTAGTCATGTATTAAAGACCACCTTCTCAATCCCGAGCTTGGTGTCTAGGGTCACCACTCATGGTGCCCATGGGTCTTCCCTCCTGGGCTTGACTTTTTGACATCATCCATCAAGATGGCATGTAGGTGCGAGAATACACAGTAATATTATAATTGTGATAATCATAGTGACTTTATGATTTGCAAGTATGAACATCCAAACAGATAAGTTGCATTGAATGCGATGAATCCTCTGAGAAACTCTTCGGGAAACTAATGTGATTAACCATAATTAACCACATACCTATCATGCTGACTTGAGTGCAGAAATAATCCAACTATGCAAGTAATCCAGTAACAATCAAGCACACAAGATGATCCTAAAATATGCATCCAATTTTCCTATCATTAATCATGTCATCAAGATCCTAGCTCGCTTCCTAAGGTTTCTAGTCCTTTTTAGGGTTTCAATTGCAATTAGGGTTTATCTTGTACTTTCATTATTACAAACCCTAGTTAGGCAAAAAAGCACACAAACCCTAATGATTCTAACCTATTTTGCCCAACAGGCTTAGGATCATCCTCTAACAGCTTATCACATATTTCAAATTAATTAGGATCTTTTCCCTTTTTACCCTAAATTAGGGTTTCTAATTGCTTAATCATTCATAATTAGTGTAAAACCCAAAATCATGCAATCATTAACCTAGTTCAGGTTCAAGTTCATCGCTAACATTTCAATATGTTTCTATTACTTAATTTCACCAATTAAGCATCATGAACTTAACCATCAATTTCAATTAGGGTTTCAAACATTACTTCAAAGCACTTTTCATTAACTTAGCATACTTTTGCAAATAGGTATGAAATCAGCTTTTCAAACCAATTTTAATGAGTTGCTCGTATTGTTCTAAGAAACTTACATGTATAAACTTTTCTCATTAGAGCTTCCTAGCAGATTCTACAATTTTTGCAAGATAAGAATATACCGACCAATCATAGCTTGACACGTCAGCTAATAGCATATACTCGTTTATTGGTGGGCCGGCTAAAGAAAAATAACCAAATTACCTTTGCACCCTAATGACCCCCAACTTCTGGCCCCATGTGAACTGGACAAAATGGTCTTTTAGCCTGATCATCTTCCTCCATGCGCTCGGCTCCCGCTCGCGAATCAGGTTTTGGAACAGGTCAACTCGATAGTTAACCTTGGACTCTAGAGTGCCAAAGGCTAAGGTGAAGGTTTGATCACCATGGCCAGGCCTGGGAAGACTCATCGGTGTCCTTCATCATCTATCTGATGGTTTGGATCAGGGACAACCATGGAGCCGCCATTGTTGGCAGGGGAGGAGCAAAACTTAAGAAATTCTTGCTATGTTCAAAGGACTAGCACATGGGGAAACTTCTATAGACCCTGTGAAACCTTGTGATTGAGTCTGTGCCCTCACAATAAGACCTTAGACCCCCCCCTTTATAGAATAGACATCCAACCTGGTGAGGACATCCCTACAGATTGGGGAAAACCTGCACAGTTCGGGAAACGTCTGCAATCCCAGGTCAGTTTGATGCGAAAATTACTCCTGAAACCAATGGAACTGTTTCCTTCGTTGCACATTGCCTCTACTTCGAGAAAATCCAAAAGGAAGGTCACGCTTCCAGGTCATCTACTTGCCAGAGTTATTGAAGAACTGGGATTGGGTCTGGTCTGTTGGATCTTAGATCTACGGTCCACATTTCATCCGAGTATCCAGATATTCTATTTTCATTGTGACTTTATCCATTCACTTTAGGAATATTCTAAAAATCATATCTCTTAAACCATGTATCCAATTGATCCCAAATTTCAAGGGAAACTTAATAATAACTCTATCTACCTCTCTACCAAAATTGGGCTCATTATCTAAAAGAAAACGTGCCTTTTCTTTAGTTGCAAGATATCACTTCATTATATATATTTCTCACATAATTTCTCTTTTCCTTGGTATTAAATTATTATTTTGAGTGCCTTGAACCTCAAGGAACATTAATGGTTCAAAATCCTGTCTTGGGGATATACCTTAGCCTTTTACATATCTTTTATCCATTATTTCTCATTATCTTATTTATTTGTTATCAAAATATCTCTTTTTGAGTATTTCTCTTTATCTCTATTTTTATTTTCCTTATTGGAATTCCTTTCAACATTATAAACCTCATGGATATGAAAATCCACCAAAGATTACTAAATTATACCTCTTTCCACGTATTTCCTATATTTTATCATTGTTTTCAATTTCTTTCTTAATAAAGAAATATTTAACTGATCTTTTCTTTTCTTGTTGCATTATCTTTGCAACTTTGGACTCCATGGAACCCAAGGAACCCAAGAGGCATGGAATCCACCTTTGGATTATATTCTTTTGCCTACTAGAGGTTTCTACATCTTTCTTTTCTCCATTTCTTATTAATAATGGAGCTTCTTTTGTCTTATCCTTGTTATTGGGCCCAATTGCCAATAAAGCCCACAAAACAACCAACAAGGCTATTGAAAACTAAATCCTTTTATTCAAAACAAATTATCATTACTTGTTCAAATATATTTAATAGGAGAAATTACATTTCTCACCAAAAGAACCCAAAAATTGGGGTTGTAACATCCTTCCCCTCTTATAGGAATTTTGTCCACAAAATTCCATCAAGCAAACAAACAATTCAACATAAGACTCTTACATGTCCATAATTGGCCCCTATGTGGCCTTACCTTATCCATGGCACTTCCAAAGAACCTTTATCATCACATATTCTTCCATCTGAGTTCTTTCTTACCTCGGTATATCATACCCTCGTAGGTGACTCAGGACATTTCAACCTCTCATAAAGCTGAATAGGTTCATGGCTCAACACATGGCTTGGGTACCTGACATAGTGCTCTAGATCGGACTTATGGAACACATTACACATCATGGTATCCTGTGGGGTAAGGCTAAACACAACCATCTCCACCATCCATCTCAAATGGACCCATATATCGGGAACTCAACTTCCTCAGTTGTAACTTAGAGGGGTCGGATTTTCACATCACATACTTTCCCATAGTGAACTACATGTCAGTCTTCTTTGCATCATCTCATGACTCATGTCTCCCCTGGGCTCTCTTTTAGCCATTGCACGATCAAAGTGACTTCATCTACACACATTGTGGTCCTTTCTTGACCTTTGTGAGCTCCCTTCACCAACATAATCTAAATGAAGTGGTAACTGACACAACCTCTCTTATAGAGCTTCTCTACATCCCGACACTGGCTATGGTGGTTAACATCACATCTTACAGAAGACAAGAACTTCCTCTAAGTATCACCCTGAATGAGCAGACATGCTCTCATCAGACCCCCTAGTCTGGATCATACTAACCATTAGTTAGGGGTGATAATATGTATTAACATTGAGTTCTACATGTATCTACTTCCACCTCAGGGAAGTGAATCTTTAGGTTATACTCAAGAACTTTAAACTCTCATCATGGTGTAGTTGAACCATCTTTCTCTCATATGTAGTTCAACCAGATCCATCCCTTGAGTATTCTTTCTTTCTCATGTCATCTAGGTAAGGAGATCTACCATAACCCATATTGCATCTTGACCTTCCTTGGTCTAGGGGAGACTTGCCACAACATCCCTAGTGGTGAACTCCCATTCCCTCTTGGTGACTCTTTATTCTCTATATCAACTCATTGGGTTACTGGTGTTTGTCCTTCACCTCTTGGCTTGCATGGCGACAAGCCACATGCAACTTCATCTTAAGCATCTCAAGTACTATTGTCACTTACTATCTTCGTAGTACCATGGTGTATGGCGATCTTAAAATCATGATTTCCTATATGTCATGATTCCTCAGAAACCCTAAACCACTCTAGTCGGGGTTTCATCACCTTCTTTTCCAAAGAATTGCATCTAAGGTTCTACAACCATCCTTTTATCGCATCAAGGCCTAGGCTAGCTAACCAAACAACCACTAACTTGTTCAACATATCTCATTACATCTGAGTGTTAGCCAAACATATCTTCTTTCTCAAACTTAAGGCTAACCTAACAGCCTCATCTAGCATCTAGCTATACTAGGTAGCAACATCTCAACCAGAGCATCCATTACCACTTCACATCCTTAGGTGTTAGTTAATGTTGAAGACATACACTTCCGTATATTCCACTTATCGTCTCATCTCAAACTCTAAGTCTATCTTCATCAAGAAACTTTGAGCTCATCCTCTTGGTTTTCAAACTCAACCTTGTATAACTCATAGCTCATGATAAATATCCTCACCAGATGACTACCTTAATACTCATAGTTCTTGTAAACCATCCATGTATCATTCACTCCACAAGGGTATGTTATCTTCTCTTTCCTCATACCTCATAGCAACGTTCCAACTCACATCATCTTTATCCTCAGTGTATGGCATGCATATTGTCCTATCTCTCACTCCCATAACAAGAGGAAATAAGCATTTGGCGGCCGTCCAAACATAAAGTTCATGTTCCAAGAGTAGAGATCGCACATCCCACATTGCCAGTACACCTTCAAATCTAAGTTGAAACGTGCAACTTATGTCTCTATATCACAATCATCTAGATATAAATTAACTTCCATGGAAAACTGGTCTCGAACCCACTTGGGTCACCTCACAATCCTTGGTCATCTCCTCTAGTTCTGTAGGGTGTTGACGCTTTTGGGGTCATCCCTCTTCCCTTATGCATCAGAGAGTGCCCTCTTCATCTGCCCTTTTGGGTCCCATGAGTTTATGAAGGTGATCAATATCCTAACCCATGGCCCTCAGACAATGAAAGTTGTTACTTCCCGACCCTATGGTTATGTGAAACTAGGGAATTAGGCAGATCCCACTTCCATCAGTCTTATCCCTACCTGACCCTAGGATAGACTTAGGATTCTATTATAGTACATGTCCAACTTAGAACCTTACCCAAGCCTTCATCATCTCTCTCTGCATTCATGGGTTGTCTTTCATCCTTTCATAGGGGTCATGGTGACCTGCCTACCTTGGTAAGGCCCCATACTGGTTACCTCCATGGTATGACACCCACATGCACTTAGAGATGGCTATCTATGGGTATATGGGTTCATTCTCTTACTATGTACTTTTTACTTAGCTTCTGAAGATCCTATTAAGACCCCTTTAGGTTACCTCAAAACCAACAAAACGGGTATACACCCTACAAAAGGGTCCCTCTCCCAAGATGGGAGGAAACTACATCTTGATAACAAAGGTCACAAATGTCCTTATGTCTAGGTTTTACATCATGCTTAACCCTAGAAAGCTACTAAGGCACAAGCGGACCACCTACTAAACCATGCTTGGTCATACTTGTTCTTATTCCTCAACATTAGATCAAGATCATACCTTCCCATATCACCAACTTAGCTGTGAGGGGTTCATCAAACATACCTTGAACTTAAGAGGTTCCCTTTCCTCCAAACATGAGGTGTGCCATGCTCAACTGTATAGAAACTCAAATCTCATCATGAGCATCATGTACACCACTTCCCCTCTTAGGCCTAGGAACCCTAGGTTCACTTTTCTAATGACCATCTGCCTACTCAACCTTAACCATGACCCAAGGCATATACAGGGTATGACATGTACTTCTTGTCATCTTCTACTTGAACAACACTTCACAGTGGAGTCCTCCTCAAGGACAACCAACTAGGTATAAGGCCTCACAACATGTTACTAAGCCTCTTCAGGGTCTAAGGAACTCTTCTTCCCAACCCTAGAAGGTAAACTTCTATACCATAGGCTCATAGGTACCAGCAGCCTCATCCTCCCTCTAGGGTTTGGTTCCTCTAAAGGCAACCACTATCATCCACTTAGGTCGTATCATCCTCAACTCCCCATTGTTCCTCATATCTCGGGGTCTAATCTTCGAAACTTCTTGCTTGGGTCCTGCTCTCTCTCTCTCTCTCTAGTGCTGACCCTACAAACAGCCTCACTACCAGAGGTCCTCTCTCTGTGAAGGTGGATCAAGCTCACAAGCACACCCCTACTTGGGTGAAGCCTATGTTCAAACTTATGTTTGCTCAAGGCTATCCATAGCTCTTCTTGCTTATCTCACAAGCTATCCATCCCACTCTCTTGGCTAGAGTTTTTTTTAGCCTACTGTCATCACTATTGGCGTACTATGGGTGCATGCTATGCCCTACTCGCATAAGCACATAGGGTTTCTATAGGTTCTTCTCTAACCTCATCAATGAAGGAGCTATCCTTCACTCCAACATGCACGACCCTTTCTAAGGTGGGGTTGCCAAAGGTACTAGGTCATCCAACCTCACATGGCTCATAACGTCATGGGTAACTAAACTAAAAGCATGTCCACACACATGGTTTATAATGATATCTAACTCATCATGTCATCTCTCTCTAACCACCACTTAGGGTTAGGGTTAGCATCATCCTCAAAGGATGTGTCAGGTCTCTACTTATAATGGAGGTCTCTACCTCCAAGACTGACTTTCTCCACTCATCCTCCTGACATTTGTAAAGCTCGGGCCCACTGCCCTAGGCTCTAGTAGAGTTTCAGGAATGACGAATGTCCCACAAAACACCACTATCCTTAACTGCACACTTTGTCCTCACTCACACGCATGCCAGGATCAACTTCTTGACAGGTCACCCATCCCAGTACTACTCTAAGCTGAGCACGCTTAACTATGGAGTTCTTAGTCATGAGCTCCCGAAAAAGGAGGTGCACCTTAGTGATATTGGTAGTCAAATCATTCCTTTTAAGATCATGTTATCTGAGGCCAGAAATCATGGGATGTTACAATCTCCCCAACTTAGACTCTTGACTTCCTCGTCAAGGCTCAACTATAAGGCCTCATAATCTCTTCCCCATTTCAGTGCAAGCCCACAATGGCCCATGGACACCCAACTCCTGATCACGGAATACCAATGCAAGGGTGACTACGTCAATCATGGACAACCCTTTCCTACATGCCTAGACCGCACGACTCAAGACTGGCATGCCATGCCCATGTGGGCCCCACCTACTGGAGGGGTTAAGGCTCTGATACCATTTGTAAAGCTCGGGCCCACTGCCCTAGGCTCTAGTAGAGTTTCAGGAATGACGATTGTCCCACAGACCACCACTAGCCTTAACTGCACGCTTTGTCCTCACTCGCGCGCATGCCAGGGTCAACTTCCCGACAGGTCACCCATCCCAATACAACTCCAAGTTGAGCACACTTAACTATGGAGTTTTTAGTGATGGGCTCCCGGAAAAGGAGGTGAACCTTGGTGATATGGGTAGTCCAATCATTCCTTTTAAGATCATGTTATTCGAGGCCTGAAAACCTGGCTCTGATATCATATGTAATGACCACGCCTCCCGGTAACCCCCAATTAAGGGAGACTCGAAGGTCTGAGTCGTTATCCCAATTAACAGGATCAAAGGTTTGACAAATAATCAATAATAATTATGAAATTCTACCAAACTAAACTGAAAACTGGTATAAAATAAAACTTTGCATACCTTTTTCAAAAACTTGGATATCTACTTCTATCCACATCTAGAGTCTATTCTAACAAATCCTCCTTTGTACATTAATTCTTATTTAATTCCATATATGCCACTTTACTGTTTGTCTTTTTCAAACTTGTACCTAAAATGCCGACAAACAAAACATTGGTCAGCATATCGAAATATGTCGGTATGCGGGGAAAACCAAAATTAGACAAATATGGCTAACAATCTAAATATATCAATCAAGTTAATTAACAAGCCAATTTACGTTTTCAATGTGACATTCTCCACCGTTTTTTCCCTAACCCTGGAATACCCTCCTTAGGGTTTCTCTTTTGCCAATGACATAATGCCAGCTTCTCAATGGCGAGCTTGGTGCCTGGGGTCACGTCTCATGGTGCCCATTAGTCATGTAATAAAGACCACCTTCTCAATCCTGAGCTTGGTGTCTAGGGTCACCACTCATGGTGCCCATGGTTCTTCCCTCCTAGGCTTGACCTTTTGGCATCATCCATCAGGATGGCATGTAGGTGCGAGAATACACACTAATATTATAATTGTGATAATCGTATTGACTTTATGATTTGCAAGTATGAACATCCAAACTGATAAGTTGCATTCAATGCGATGCATCCTCCGGGAAACTCTTCGGTAAACTAATGTGATTAACCATAATTAATCACATACCTGTCATGCTGAATTGAGTGCAGAAATAATCCAACTAATCAAGTAATCCAGTAACAATCAAGCACACAAGATGATCCTAAAATATGCATCCAATTTTCCTATCATTAATCATGTCATCAAGATCCTAGCTCGCTTCCAAAGGTTTCTAGTCCTTTTTAGGGTTTCAATTGCAATTAGGGTTTATCTTGCACTTTAATTATTACAAACCCTAGTTAGGAAAAATAGCTCGCAAACCCTAATGATTCTAACCTATTTTGTCCAACAGGCTTAGGATCATCCTCTAACAATTTATCATCACATATTTCAAATTAATTAGGATCTTTTCCCTTTTTACCCTAAATTAGGGTTTCTAAGTGCTTAATCACTCATAATTGGTGTAAAACCCTAAATCATGCTATAATTCATCTAGTTCTGGTTCAAGTTCATCATTAACATTTAATTAGGTTTTTATTACTTAATTTCACCAATTAAGCATCATGAACTTAACTATTAATATCAATTAGGGTTTCAAACATAATTTCAAATCAATTTTCATTACCTTAGTATTCTTTTGCAAATAAGTTCAAAATCAGGTTCTCAAACCAATTTTAATGTGTTCCTCATATTTTTCTAAGCAACTTTCATGTATAAACTTTTCTCATTAGAGCTTCCTAGCAGATTCTACAGATTTTGTAAGATAAGCATATACCGACCAATCATAGCTTGACACATCAGCTAATAGCATATACTCATTTATTGGTCGGTCGGTTAAAGAAAAATAATCAAATTACCTTTACTCCCTTATGACCCCCAGATTCTGGCCCCGCGTGAAATGGACAAAATAGTCTTTTACCCTGATCGTCTTCCTCCCTGCACTCGGCTCCCGCTCGCGAGTCAAGTTCTGGAACAGGTCAACTCGATAGTTGACCTTGGGCTCTAGAGCGCCGAAGGATAAGGCGAAGGTTCCATCACCATTGCCACGCCCTGGCGGACTCACCAGTGTCCTTCATCCTCTATCTGATGGTGTGGATTAGGGACAACCATGGAGCCTCCATTGTTTTCAGGGGAGGAGCAAAACTTAAGAAATTCTTGCTCTGTTCAAAGGACTAGCACAAGGGGAAACTACTATAGACCCTACGACACCTTATGATTGAGTTTGTGCCCTCGTAATAAGACCTCAGGCCCCACCTATATAGCCTAGAAATCCAGCTCAGTGAGGACATCCCTGTGGATTGGGGAAAACCTGCACAGTTCGGGAAAGGTCTGCAATCCCAGGTTGGTTTGATGCGAAAATTACTCCTGAAACCAATGGAACTGTTTCCTTCATTTCACATCGCCTCTACTTCGAGCAAATCCAAAAGGAAGGTCACACTTCCAGGTCATCTACTTGCCAGAGTTATCGTAGAACTGGGATTGGGTCTGGTCTGTTGGATCTTAGATCTACAATCCACGTTTAATCCGAGTATCCAGATATTCTATTTTCATTGTGACTTTATCCATTCACTTTAGGAATCTTCTAAAAATCATATCTCTTAAACCATGTATCCAATTGATCCCAAATTTCAAGGGAAACTTAATAATAACGCTATCTACCTCTCTACAAAAATTGGGCTCATTATCTAAAAGAAAACGTGCCTTTTCTTTAGTTGCAAGATATCACTTCATTATATATATTTCTCACCTAATTTCTCTTTTGCTTGGTATTAAATTATTATTTTGAGTGCCTTGAACCTCAAGGAACATTAATGGTTCAAAATCCTATCTTGGGGATATACCTTAGCCTTTTACATATCTTTTATCCATTATTTCTCATTATCTTATTTATTTCTTATGAAAATATCTCTTTTTGAGTATTTCTCTTTATCTCTATTTTTATTTTCCTTATTGGAATTCCTTTCAACATTATAAACCTCATGGATATGAAAATCCACCAAATATTACTAAATTATACCTCTTTCCACTTATTTCCCATATTTTATCATTGTTTTCAATTTCTTTCTTAATAAAGAAATATTTAATTGATCTTTTCTTTTCTTGTTGCATTATCTTTGCAACTTTGGACTCCATGGAACCCAAGGAACCCAAGAGGCATGGAATCCACCTTTGGATTATATTCTTTTGCCTACTAGAGGTTTCTACATCTTTCTTTTCTCCATTTCTTATTAATAATGGAGTTTTCTTTTGTCTTATCCTTATTATTGGGTCGAATAGCCAATAAAGCCCACAAAACAACCAACAAGGCTATTGTAAAATAAATCCTTTTATTCAAAACAAATTATCATTATTTTTTCAAATATCTTTAATAGGAGAAATTACATTTCTCACCAAAAGAACCCAAAAATTGGGACGTAATAGTAGCGGATGAACTTGCATTCATTCAAATACACAAGGTCAATCAGGTGTTGCCAACACTCCAATGGTGGTAAAGAGATATGAGTGTAACCTAAGAATGTGGTCGTGGAGTTAACATTGTGGCTAATGCAAAAGGTAGAAGATGTGGTGCGGGTAGCTAGATAATTGAAATGGGAAAGCATAGTATTTCCCTAGTTAAAAGGATCTTCGTTTAGCAGGCACCATATAGTGTAAAGCTTGGGGTGGGTGGCTGCTCCTTATGTACCTTCCCTTTTGAAGATAGTACAGGCTAAGATATGGTGAAGATATCAAACAATGGGGTTGTTAATGCTGGAAGCTTTAGGGTCGTTGGGTAACTAGGGTGGAAGTCCTATGATGTCTACCCATTACTTCTCCATGTTGTAGTTCTCTAGGTAGCTATCATGGAGACACTCCAAACAATGAGAAAGCCAATCAAACACAATGCCATTGAGGACAATAGATGTGAGATGTCTGGCGGAAATCCTAATTCTTCCCCGAGTATCTTGATTTTGTAGTTGAAGTTCCCTTGAGAGAAGTGTAACAGGTAGAAAGTAGATATAAACTCAAGAGTGAGATCAATGTAAACTAGAAGGGTGTGATAGAAAATTGTCAGATTATGGTTTCATGATAGAGTTGGGGTCAATGCCAAAATGAACATGTCATTGACTCACAGATATACTCTTCTACTTCCTCAAGGTCAAGGAGCATCACCTAGGACATCTCAGGTGAATACTCTCCAGTGGGTTCCCACAATTCGATTCTAGGGCCTGAGGTAGAGTGGCGAGGTGGCTCACAGGAGGTGGTTTCTTTGTGGGTTGTTTTCCCTTCATAAAGGTTGCGTCCAGATCCTCCTTCAGACATCACGATTTCATTGTTAGTGAGTGTGAACCACCCATTTGGTGGTGTGAGATGGGAGGTTAGCTGACGATATAGTCAGTTCAGTAGCTGACATGCTCAGATGAGATGGGGAAGTGGTTGATCAGACTACTCAAATTGGGTGTGCAAGATGGTTGATTCGCTCCCACATTTTCTGAAAAGGAGAATGGGATGGCATAGGGAAGGGAGGAGGTGAGGTTTGTTGAGAAGGATAGATTGAGAATTTAGAAGCCTGAATAGTGTTGATGTTGAGGTGGCTCAGGAGGAGGGACGGTCGTCTCAAGGAAAAAGGTGTGGTGGTTGGATATCATAGGAGGGAGAAAGTGTCGGTCTGTGATGTATAGGATGCCAAAATGTCTTTCCTAAGGTGAGGTCATCGGCTGGCGGAGAAGTGATCAGTTGCCTACCACAACAGTTGTCTGGAGTCGAGGAGTAGGTGACTGGAGGTGGATGCGCTGATAGGGGAGAAAGGGGTGGAGAACGACTAGGGGTCGAGGGTGATGCTCATGATGTGTGAAACTCCCCTCCTGGTCAGATTATTTTATAAGCCATCTCACACAAATGACACGACTATTTGGTATATCCAACTAACCAGTCGTATAGTCACGGGAAAATAGAGAAGGATTCATTTCCCACATAGCCATATGTTTGAATAGCACCTTCATGATTATAGGTCGATCATTTGGACTTGTGAAATAGTTGGCTAGTATCTCACAGGATTGTTTGAAATTCAAATCAATCTTCATCTGAATGAGGGCATGAAGAACCTAAGGTGGTTGTCTCATAGTTTGAAATAATCAGCTCTAGTGTTTCACACGCACCTGGAATGCACAGGTAACATAAAATTTTCTTTTGAGAACAAATCTAGGCTAAAAGGGAAAGAAGGAGAGGGTTATTCAGAACAATTTAAAGGCCAACAAGTGCCCAATTTTATGTTGAAGGCCTGACAGAGGGATATCATGGAGCCAATTCAGGCTCCGGATTGGGTGGGGTGGATAATCTTTTAAATCAAGATCTTCATGTAACAAGAGTTGATTGCCTCATATGCTACAAAATTCTCAACGGTAATGTACCATTTTATCCTATGACCATTAACATTGAACTCTCCCTGTATCCAAAAGAAGAAAATTTCCATGAAGCAGGCTTAACAAGACAGGGTATGTACCATATGGATTTGAGTTTTCTAGGGAAGAGCCTCAACCTAGAATTGTAAATCAGAACCTGATCACCCTCCTAGATATCTTTCCTCCTGATATGGCCATCATGCCATAATTTGGTTTTATACTTGTATATTTTGACATTCCCATAGGCAGTCATTTTGAGATCGTCTAACTCATGCATTTGAGGAAAATGGTTTTCTCTTGTTGCAGATAAGTCAACATTTAGAGTTTAAATAGCCCAACTAGACTTATGTTCAAACTCTATTGGTAGATGGTAAGACTTGCATAAAATAAACTTGAATGGAGTGGTTCCTATAGGTGTTTTGTAGGCAGTTCTGTATTCCCACAAGGCATCATTAATTTTCAAAGCCCAATATTTCCTATTGTGATTGATTTCTTTCTCTAGGATGGACTTAATCTATCGATTTGAAAATTAAACTTCCACTAGTCTAAGGGTGGTAAGGAGTGGTGACTTTGTGGTGGACTCCATAACATTTAAATAAGGATTCAAAACTTTTCTCAAGAAAATGTAATCCTCCATCTGGAATCATTGTGCAAGGCACCCCGAACGTAGGGAAGATAATGTCTTTGAAAAGTTTGTTAATGGATCTGAAGTCATAAGTTTGAATGGGGATGGCTTCCACCAAATGGAGACATAATCCACGGGTACCATAATATATTGGTACCCACAAGAAGAAGGAAAGGGTCCCATCTAATCCATGCCCCAAACGTCAAACATCTCTATATCTTGCCAAGAGGTCATGGAAATTTGATCTTTGTTAGAAATGATCCCAGATCTCTGACATTGATCACATGTTAAGACAAATTCATATGAGTCTTGAAACAAGGTAGGCCAAAAGAAACCAGCTTTGTATAACTTTTTTGGTCATTTTTTGAGAAGTCATGTGCCCTCCAGTGGGGCCAGAGTGGCATTACTCAAGAATTTCATGGGCCTCTTCATTAGTAACACAACTGCAATAGAGACCATAAGAACAGAACCTAAAAATATAAGGGTCGCCCCAATAATAGTGTTTGACATCATGTAATTTTTTTGCTTTAATGTGTCCATCGTAATCAGGGTGTAGGATACATGTTGCAAGATAATTAATGTAGACAGTGAACCAAGGGTATTGGGATTCAACATGAGAAATTGATCATCAGGTAGGGAATAATTTATGGTAACGCCATTATCATCACAAGATCTTAGGCATCTAAGATGGTCAACTACAACATTCTCACAACCTTTCTTGTCAAGGATTTCTAAATCAAACTTGTGTAGTAAAAGATCCTATAAAGGAGAGGAGATTTTGCATCATTTTTTGTCATTAAGTATCTAGTGGTCGCATGGTTTGTGTAAAAAATCACTTTGGACCCAGTAAAGTAAGAGAGAAATTTATCAAAGGCATATATTATGGCTAACATTTCCTTCTCTACAGTAGTGTATTCGTATTGGGCATCATCTGGAGTTTTGGATGCATAGTAAATCATATGGTGCTTTTTTTCAATATATTTTCAAAGAATGGCACTGACAAAAAAATTAATAGCATCACACATTAATTCAAAAGACAACATCCAATCAGGTGAACAAATAATGGGTGCAGAAGTTAGGACATCTTTTAAAAATAGAAAACTAGTCATACATGCATGGTCAAAAGTGAAAGGAACATTTTTTTGGAGAAGATTGGTTAGAGGTTTGGATAATTTTGAAAAATTAGGAATGAATTGCCTACAGAACCTAGCGTGCCCACAAAAGAAACGGATGTCCTTGATACAAAAGGGAGGGTGAAGTTTGGTGATCACTTCAATCTTGGGTCTATCTACCTCTATATCACGGCCACCAACTTGTTGTCCTTAAACAATATCGTCTATCACTATGAAGTGACATTTTTCTAAAATTAAAACCAAGTGTGCTTTTTCAAACTTTTCTAGAACTAGGGACAAGTGTCTAAGGAAAGATTCAAAGCAATATCGATAAATGGAAAAATAATCCATAAATACCTCCATGATTGTTTCAGTCAACCCAGAAAAAATAGCAGACATGCACCACTAGAATGTGATTGGGGCATTGCACAACCCGAAAGGCATTCTCCTGAATGCATAAGTACCAAATAGGTAGATGAAGGTTGCCTTCTCCTAGTTTTTAGGATGGATGGGAATGTAATTAAAACTTGAATAGCCATCAAGCTAACAAAAGTATTGTTGATGGGCAAGGCATTCTAGTACTTAATCTAGAAAGGTAAGTGGGAAGTGATTTTTCCTAGCCACCTTGTTCCATTTCCTATATTCAATACACATCCTCCATCTTGTAACTGTACAGGTTGTGATGAGCTCATTTTGTTAATTCTTCACAATAGTGGTTCCCCCATTTTTAGTGACCACTTGGACATGGATTACCCAAGGGGTGTCAGAGATAGGGTAAATGATTCCTAAAGTCAAGAGCTTGATGACCTCCATCAGACAACCTCCTTCATGTTCATATTCAATTTCCTTTGAGGGTCTCTAAACAGTTTGTATCTTTATACTGTTGAAATTTTATGCATGCAAATAGCTTGATTGATCCCTATAAAATCATCCATTTTATATACTAGGGCAGCTCTCCTTTTCATAAGTTTAGTCATGAGCTTGTCTTCCAGGTCATGAGTAAGATCAGAATTAAAGATAACTGAGCATACTTTTTGCTCATCGAGAAAAACATATTTAAGTCCTTCTGGGAGAGGTTTCATTTTGGATTCCTTAGGGGGTTTGGATTTCACTTCTAGATAAGAGACCATCTTAAGCTTCTCAAATTCCTCATCAGAAACTTCTTCAAATCTATCTAAATGGGCCATGCATTGATCCAATTTTTCATCTGCATACCCACAATTAGAAGGGGCCATGAGGGTGGTATGAAGGGTATTTTTGAGTAACTCCCATTCTTGTCTAAGTTGGGAAAGATTATCAACAAAATCGAGAAGGTATACCTCTTCTTTGAGGCTTGGACCTCTCGTGCTTTCAAACACTCTAAACTCTAGGATCTGTCTTCCAAGGTGTAGGAGGATAGTTATGGCCTAGACATTCATCAAGGCTTGGGACATGGTCAATAAGGGGCGGTCAAAGATGAGGGGGTAGTGTAAATCTTTCTTTATGTGAATGATACGAAAGTCACATTGAACATAGGCATCTTTCCCAGACCTTACAGGTATATCTTCAATAGTACCCATATGATTTGTCATGGATGTATCTACCAACCGGTTGATCATGTCAGTGGGAAGTAGTCCAAAAATTCTAATCTCCTACAAAGACTATAACTTATAATTGAAATTCTAGCACCTAAATATGTAAGACCTTTTCCGCAAGCATTATCACCTAAGTAACACTCAATCCCTAAATAACTAGGGTCTTTCTATTTTTTAGGCATTTTTCTTTGATTGATATATGAGATGGTTCTAGCAATTTTTGTTGTCTCATACTTCTTTGTGGCATACTTCCTAGTCGATAGGGTTTTCACATACTTGGGCCAAGTAGGCATTTCAATAAGAGCATCTAAGAAAGGGACGTCCACATGTTGTTTTTTCTTGGCCTCACAAAATTTTATGAAACATGTATCAAGCCTAGTTTGCTTTGGGTGGGCTTGGTACAGTAGGCGAGCCTTGTAGATAGGGATTTCAAGATAGTCAACTTCCACTTGTGGGACCTCAAGAGCAGGAATGATGAATTCTAGTGGAGGTGAGTTTCAATGACCACAATGTCTTCATCTTCAAAATCCAAGTGTAAAATAAGGGTTTTCTCTACAGGTAAGGGAGGGGAATGTGCCTTCCCCGAACGGGTGGAGACAACGTTAAGTTTTTTATGGTGCTTGGGGTTATTTTTCAATTGACTGAAAAAGGTGTTAGATGGGGTTTTTTGTTGGGCATGGAATTGGGCTAATTGAGCATCATTTGCCTTTTGATGGGCCTACTAGTAAATGAGGATTTGATTTGTGGAGAGGATCCATTATTCATGAGTGGCTATTCTCTTACTATCACAAAGAGGAGTGGGGGTGTTCTGATGAGGTCAAGGTGGTTGTTGGTTCATATTTTGATATTGTTGCCCTTAGTAGAGCCCACGAGTTTGAAAATTACCCCTTTAATTTCCTTGATTCCCGAAGTTCTTTGATTTTTGTTATATGGAAAGCCTGGTGGAAGGAAATTTTTGGCTTGAGGATGATGGGGCCTTTGTTGAGCAGTGAGTTTGGGGGTATTTCAGCACTCGACGGGTTTCTATATTGGAATCCAGGGTGGTTTCTTATTTGGTTCGGGTTATAATATGCTTTCCTTAGAATGATATGGATGGATTTAAGGTCCTACATTTATTGTCCAACTTCTAGTTGCATGGGGGCATCATGGAGATATTGACATTGTAGGGTAGAGTGACCATACCCTTAGTAGATCCCGTAGAGAGAATCTACAACCTTAACTTGTTGAAGTTTCTCTCTCCTCTCATTGGCACTAACAGAATACTCTAGTTGATCATGTTTCAAGGCAATGAGTTTATGGCTTTTGAAAATATTTTTGATGTCAGATTCTCCTCAACCTTAGCTACCTTGAGAACCCTAGTGGTGCCTCATCGTGCTTGGGTTTCAGAAGTGCATTTAACAACCTACCTAGCATTGTCTAGGCTTTGAAACATGGAATTTACTCAAAAAAGACTTAGTATCATTGTCAACACCACGATAAAATATTTCAATTAATTAGGCTTGGGAAATATCATGGTGCGGACATCTACGAAGGAGGTCTTTAAACGTCTCCCAAGCTTATCCTAGGGTCTCACATGGGAATATAGAAAACATAGTGATTTATCCCCTAATTTAATAGGTGAGAGAAGGGCGATAGTATTTCTCTAGAAATTTGGATTGAATTTCATCCCAAGTAGTGATGTGTTTGCTTCCTTCCAAAGCATTATACCAACTACTATCTTGGCCAACGAGGGAATACTTGAATAATCAAAGTGGGATGGCATCCTTAGAAACACCAAGAATCGTATGTAGTGAACACAAATCAGAGAAGTGTTGAATATGGTCTTGGAAACTTTCTCCTTTATTGCCTAAAAAGGGATATCCTTGAATCATGGTGATTTAATTTGTTCAGATCTCAAATTGAGGTTCGTGATATTGGGTGGCATAACATGATGTTGTGTATAGGTTGTTCCTAGGACAGATAAGTCCTTTAATTGTTTTTACCTTTCTTCCTCATGGAGCATGGCATCTTTGGCCCCATGTTCGGTCATATAGGCCTCCCGTTGAGGAGTGTGGTCCTGCTTGACGATACAATTTGACTCTTCTTGATCCATCCTAAGATGGTTTGTTCCATGAAGGTGGTGAAAGGTTCTTTCTATTTCTGGATAAAAAAGTGGCACCATGGAATCAACTTTCGTTTAGCATGGCATGTATAGTTATAATTGATATAAATAAGAAGTTGTAGAAAAAACATACTTTGAAATGGAAACTCAGCAGAAAGGGGAGTAGCACATCCAGAATGGTACTCAGAAGGAAGAAAAAAAGAAAGAAAAGATTTTTTTTTAATTTGGGGTTTGAAAACAATTTGTTGTCCCTGGAAACAATGCTATTTTGATATGTGTCGTTTCATGCACCAAATGCTAGGGTTTTAATCCTAGAGTTTAACTTTTCTAGTATATAAAGGGTCGATCTACAAACAACATAATTAAGATTGAAATACCAACCCAAATCACTTTTGAACAAGACTGCAAGAATGTAAAGATCCATAGTTTGATGGTTTGTTGATTACACTAGAACAATAAAGAAATGTTGCAATGAAATAAAGTTATGCTAAGAACAAGCAAAAAAATTATGCTAAGGAAAAAAGAAAAGATTTTTGGTTAGAAAAATAAAAAAGAATTATCTACGAAGAAGAAGTAAATTGCAAGTAAGTAAAAGAATATGATTGAAGCAAGCGGTTTAGAAAACAAGATTGAAAAAAAAGTAATGGATATTGAGGCTATGGGTTTTACCAACATTGTTGGCGTGAAACAAGATCGATGGAATCCATATGATAGAATGAGATGAAAGAGGGTATAAAAAACCATTTATAAATGAATATACAATAGAAAAATTCCATGTGAACCCATTGGTCATGGCGTTTACAGTTCTTAGCCTGGTCATCCCAATAAGAATCCTTCTGAGGTCTCATCAAGAAACTTATGTATTTGGTTGATTATTCTGAGCCTTGGGTTTCACAGTCACATACCCCATGACTAAGATATGATAAAAATGAGAGATCAAATCATTTAAACCTGCGATTATCAAAACTAACAACAATTTTCTGAATAGAAGCATATAGGAAATCGATCTATGATACAACATGGCCATGGGGATACTCCACACGCCTCTATATGAGAACCTACTCACAATCCATAAAATAGAAAAGGAGAACTGAGGAAGAAAGGAAGTAAGCCATAGACTAGAGGACAAGGATCCTGAAGGATCTCAACTAGTGTCAGTTAAATGGCTATCTCCCTTAGTTCCTTGCTCCAAAGAAGACTAAGAATTAAAAGAAAGAGAATTTGACATATGAGAACAAAACTAATCTTTATTGAAGAACTAGAAGATTACACGTGCAAGAATTAGAATAGAAAGTGTTGAAACGAAATTGCAAGTATAAAAGGTTGCATACTTTTTCTTGTGGAGTCCCCTCTCCTTTTATAGGGGAAAGAGGGGTGGAAACCCTGAAAAGGGGAGGAATGGAAAAGGGAACACATCTATTGAAATGCATTCTGCGCGCTACGAACCGGTCGGTTAATGAGCCGAACCTATCAGTTGGGGTATGAAGTGGAGCAGCCGCTTGGTCAGCAAGTCAAAACCCTAATACTAGGGTGGCACCACCGATTTGAACCCTTCTTTGTCACAAAGAAAGCATCAAACCGACCTTCTGAGATGGGAAATGCACGATTGACACTGTAGCACATGCGGACCAAGTGAGAAAGCCTAGGCAAGGAGGCAGCGCTTTGCTTAAATGTGACTTGGTCATGAAGCGACCGGAGACAGCCATTTGGGTAAATACAACGATCATTTGGTGGTTTTAAGATGAGAATTTGGGACTCATGGAATGCTCATTTCACTCCTGAGATAATGAATGTAGAAGGACTAAAACGACGGGTGAAACACAAGCTGGTTGAAACTTGGAATGCTCGAGATGATCGTTTGGGCTTGTGAGACACCTATTTGGGCATGAAGTTCAGTGCTCTTTAGAGATGAGATGACCAATTCAAATCACCAACTGATTGGTTTGTGTCTTGAGGTTGTTAGGATTTTTTCATGAAGGTTGAATCTGTAGAATATGGAAGAAAAAAGATAAGAATTTGCATTAATGGTTGAATGGTGGGAAAATTACAATTGATTCTAGAAAATTAGCAAAAAAGGAGATAAGTCCTAATTCAAAAAGACTATGAAAGATATAAAATTAGAGATAAATGTACATTCATCAATACTCCACATAAAAATTTAATATTAAAGTTCATACCCTTGACACATTCCTTTATGGTTCTCCTTATTATTGTAGACAATGAAGTTGTAAGTAGTGATTCACTTCTCATTAATATCATATTAGTAATAATTTCAACTGTAGATGTTCGATCCTTATTTATTTAAGGTCATTATACAAGTTTTAGGAACTCCTTTTCATATCAAATATATACACTTTGAATTGCATTTTGTTCTATATTTCCTTTAATTGTCACATTTTAAAGTGTTGATTAGTTGGAATATTGATATTCTTTCTTATCAACCATTTAGCTTCATAGTACCAACATTCATTGAATCAGTTGGGAGCTTGATTCTATTAACCTTATTATGACTAAAGTTATGTTTCATATATGTCAAAATCTTTAGTTTCATTCTTTTCACTGAAATCTTTTAATTTATTATGTTTCCATACTATATCCCTTGGAACTTATTGATTAGTCCAGTCAGAAGAATCTTAGAAGGAATGTTCCACACAAACTTAACCTCAGCACTTAGAAAGCTCACCAAGGAATCCAAATTTTTAATAGAATGAGTATGAATCACACATTTGTCATGTTCACTTGAGTAATCATTTAATCCTACTTCTTATTAATGTTCTTCTAGACTCATCTAACCTCATATGTGATACCATAATGTTGAAATCATATTTTGATTAAGAATTCCAAACACATTAATCAAGATCAATCCGTTACGAAACTAAAATTAAACTAGCTTACAATATACATCTAAAAACATAATGTGCAAAAAAACCTAAGTAAATTTTCTTTACAAAGTAAAAATACTAATAAAAAATCTTAGTAAAGGAGTAATTGACAATATCATAGATACATGTGGAAGTCTCACCAACTTGAATAGGAACAAATCTTGCGGTTCAGAAGCTAAGACCCCAAAAAATACAAAAATTAGTTAAACTATCATAAAACTCCACATGTCATCATTAATGAATCTGGGAGTAATATAAAATCATTATAATGAACAAAATCTGGTGGACAAAGAACTAAAGTAATCTTTATTAATCTCAATATATGAATTACAAGGAGGTAAAAAATTAACTTGAGAAATAGTAAAGAAAATACTAACCATGATTTAATCCTATTCACACTTATAAACACATAAAATAGTAAATATAAAATTGTACATCATCTCATATACACTACCAACCAATCATTAGAGAAAGTTAGAGTACAGGGTCACTATAGATTGCACTATGTTATTCTTCAGTATGCCTTTCTAATCTCAATCATCCTTCTTGATGCTTCCATTATGCCTAAAAATGCATCAAATAACCATGTGAGACTCATAAACAGTTCCATGAGAGGAGAATTCCTATCGGGATAGATCAACATGTGGCAGATACATATAATATGAAATACAATATATAAAAAAGAAACTAGTTCTCACATCAATTACAATTAACAACTTTATAACTTAATATTAAATAATGTATCTTATCACAAGATGCAATAACGTTTCATTCTACATTGTAGTGAATCCCATATATTAACCATCTCCAGTAAATAAACTATTGGGTTTTAGGGGAGGCAGAGAAGACAGCGGAAACAAAGAGAAATCTCCCACCTCTGAAGTAGTCCACACGGACCACTTGGAACTCCAATCTCCTTGTCCCACAAGGAATTGGAAGGAGTCGCACCCTCCTGTCAGCGTTCTATTCACTAACACACTCTCCTGCCACCAGTCGCTTTCTGTAGTTGTCTTTCCCTTGTTGTGCCTCCCTTATCGGGTAGCACTTGCTCGGGCTCTCTCGGTTACCAAAACTAGAGAGAACAACAACTTTACAGAGCAACTGGTTGCACTGAGTTGTACTTTGAGAAGCCCCCAATACCCCTATATATAGGAGGGTCATGGGACAGTGTTCTCTATCCCGGGCAATGTGGGACTAAAGAAGGATAGAAGGGTTCGAGATTTTCCACAAAAACAACCAACTGCACAACCTGAACCGATCCTTTCATTTCTAAAACGGTCGATTGGGGTCCTGAGCCGGTCGGTTGACACCTCAACCGATCAGTTGGGACCCATGAAACGGTCGGTTCGTGGTCCTGGTCAGTTCCCGATTGACGTTTCCACTTTTGTTTCTAATTGGTACCAAATACCAATCCTTGTTCCAATCAAATTGGGCAAGTGAAACGAAAAGAAATTTCTCACCAATCCTACTTTCCCAACTTGCTCGGTTGGACCAGTTGCACCGATTGTTTCAACACTTGAACCGATTGTTTCACCCTATCCATGAGCCGATCGACTCACCATCTGAGCCGATCGGTTCACCAAGCTCAGCCGATCGGTTCATCACATGAGCCGATCGGTTGGGAGTGTAGATTGTGCAGAATCAGTCAATTGCAGTTTCAATCAATCTGATACTCCAATCAATGTGTCCAACACCTTGAACATTATGACATTGAGCTATCAATTAATTTAGTGTTTAATTGAACTACTAAACTCCTTTAGTAATCAATCCAAACAATATTTGTGGACAAAACTCCTCTTCCAGGTTAAATCCTATGTGTGTGACCCTGCAGGTCCATTTCACGTTGGTAGTAAAAGTCCATAACACTTATAACTTCACAAACAAAGAGCGGTGCCTAGTCACACATCAGTGCTACCCAAGTGAAATAGGAAGTTGGAGAACAACTTTCAATCCTACATACCATTAATGGTGTTACAGTGAATGTATAATTCCTTTGTCACTGATATCCCGAATGAACTCGAGGCATGGAACAGTCATCCTGTCAACATTCATTCACTTTCTTGATCTCAGAGTAGATTGGAAGATATATGTATGCCATCGATATCACATATTGATTCACACATGCATGCACACCTTTCTCAATCCTACTCATCAAGTGGCCATGGATATCAAACTCCCTCAGGAGGGAAAAATCCCATATCTATCAGTCACCCCTCAAAAGCCCCATGTGTCAAAGCCACCTAATCATCACCTTTATAACAACCCATGTTTCAGGATTACGTTTGATGATGTCAAAGTGTGCCCAACGACATGTGTTGAGTGTAGTGATTTCAGGTCAAAGAATCACACTCACCACCATCACTGTGAGTACTGACTGTGACTACCATGTCATGGTTCCATATGTCAAACTCACGGTGGGTCTATCTGGTACACTTGTTCTCTAACAAGTACCTATGTGTTTGGTTTGATATCTCTATATCATGACTAATGAGATTCTGTCATCAACCAACACCACAATCTAGTTTTGTCTGTCATTGCTGTCTATCTAGCCTCCACAATGACATCTGACTAGGGACATAACAAGAATGTACAAACTCTTAGCATTTGTATGATCTCATCGTTCATGTCCTCAACCTAAAAGCATACGTCATTGAGTACTGTCATTCTCTAGACATTCAATCTGTTCTATCACTATCTCATATGACGGAACCAGAAAGAATTGGAAGCTTTCTGTTGATGTTTATCAAATCAATCTTAATGTATCCCACCAATCATCCCATGATTAGCTCTCAGGGCATACATACCAATAGACTCCCACTTGCACTGCGAGTGAATCACCCTTGAATCATATTCATAGTGATCTTCAAACATGTCCCACATGTTACTATGCTCTAGTGCGAACATAGTGAGTTATGGCAACACCTTGCCAAAGTCAGTTTTAACTGCATGTCTCTCATCTCTTCGTTGTACGTCACACGTATGAGATGGAGTTGCCATAATATGCGATCTAGTATTCCTTTGCTAACCTTTAGCCACATTGCATGATCAAGGATTCCATACTTGTCATCAATGAGCGGAATATCTATAAGTTCATCTCATGAACTTCCAGATCCATATAATATCCAGTGTTGTTCTCTAACACATAGATACTCAACATTTACTTTTAAATGGTTTTATTGGAACACTTCCAATTATCAAAAACTTTCACTTTTATATATCCTATATATATTTTGCGATTAATTTTTTGTCCCTTTTTTGGAAGTTCGCATCAGTGTAACTCTTTACAATGAACTCTTCCTTATTTCCATAGAACTAGTACTTCCCAAGTACTTATCAAGTTCTCATGGCATTCCAGTAACCCTTACTGGAAGTAGACATACATCCACTCGTCATGTCTCACATATGAGTTATCAGGATGAGCACATCATATTGCCATGTCATACATATAAGATGATGAATGCATTTTGTTCTTTCGATGTCGATACATACAAGATAATGGGATGATTACATACATGATAGATCCATATCTATTCTTAGTGTTCCCATTCTTCATAAGAATTGGACACTTGGCCTTGGGATACTAACTCCATGTAACATGGGAAAGTTTTCTCCCACTGAATCTATGCATTTTGAACCCTTCAGTACATATTGCCAATGTATGCTTTCTCTTTTCAGGTCAAGAGGTTTTTGAGAACTATCTCTATAGATCTCTATTCCTATCACATAGGAAACATCTCTATCTTCCTTAAAGATAATTTCCACTTTTGGATTTCCATTCTAGAACATTTCCATTTCACATCAACATGTGGAATGCGAACACGCTCCCACTAAATCACAGATCCTTCTTTATCTTTGACATATCAGTCAAACCCTTTGACTATATTATCAAAGTAAAGATCCAATTCTGAGTTGCTTGTACTCAATCAATCACATTGATTAGTCCATTGTAACTTATAGACTTCATTTGCATTAGTGGATTCATAAACCTTATAGGTTGTGTCACGTACACATCCTTGTTTTATTCCTCATAGGAATGCAGTTTTAGTATCCATATGTCAAATGCTTAGTCATTAAGTTGCAATCAACAAGCATCATCCTTCTCAAAATTTTATCCATGTGTCTTAACACTTAAGATTCATTTGCACTTATGGATTTCATCCAATGGGTGCTACCATCAAGGTCATACCTTATGGTTCACATGGATGTAATTTAGGATGTAATGGTCATAAATCATAACTCAAAATTCGGTTCCTCATATTCATCTAGATAGTTGACTCATCACATGAACAACTTATCACATAGATAAATGAGGTGTGTTCGTCAAGGATATAAGAACTTACAACTCCTTGTAATTCTTAATGTCCTTGATTAGCGAAGTGTATTCTTTATTTAAGAAGAATTTAGTTATTTGATAATCATCCTCTAACTCCTTAGAGTATGAATCCTTCTTGATTTAGACATCACCATGCCTTAATCATGAGTTCACTATGATACTCTATCATAATCACTCATAAGGATCTCAAACATTTGGTCCAAGTATTTCATTCATTGATCTCATCAAGAATTAACACTTTACCAAATTTGCACTTCATCTATGATAATCTTGAACACTTCAAGATATGCATATTGGTATTTCTCTAAACACCATTTGAAGTATTAGCATTTGTTCCAATAGGTATGTAAATACATCACATGTATTATACCTAATAGGACAATCATTCTCCCACTACCTTTAGTGAAGATTGATTAATCATGTCCAAGATATTCATGTCTCTTAATGGTTCTCTAACCAAAAGAGTCTAGATTTATCCATCACATGGAAACTAGAAATTAATTTCTCATGATTGATGCTAATTTGATTGTTTGAGTTATCTACAACTTTTAGGTATCATTTTATCTTATGCATATCAAATACCACAAGATAAACAAGGCATTGCCACAAATATCATATCTTTAGAAATTGAAACATCTCTTTATTGATTGCCATCATTGTCATACAATATGCAAAAATAAAGTGTTTCTATCTATTGGAAAATATGAAATAGCAGTTCATAACTGTATTACATGCCTTTTAAGCTAAAAATTAACTAAAGTACTCTTATCTATGGCGGCAACACTTGCCCCATTTATTGAGTGTTTTACACTTTACATCTTGGTATCATATACCTCAAAAGTGTTACAAGTTTACTTTCATGACACCTTTAAGTAGAGACGATTGTCGCCTCCTTCTTCATTTGTTCTTCCAGATAGAGAGGACAAATCATTTTCCAATATCTTGGCCTTTGACAATGGTGGCAATTTCCTGTCTTGGTCACGCCTCCCTTGGCCTTGAGAGCTGAAGACGACTTGGGCTCCTAGCTAGCATCAGAACATTTCTTAGCTTTGCCCTTTCCCTTTCGCTTGGACTTGCCTTTCTTGCTCATGATCACCATCATAGACTTAGGTTTGTCCTTCTTCATCTATGTCTCAGTTGTCCTCAACATGCCCAACAACTCTGACAGTGGCCTATCAAAGTTGTTCATGTTGTAGTTCATCACAAATTTACTGTACGATTCTGGCAACGATTGCAATATCACGTCAGTAGCCAACTCTTGGCTCAGTGGAAATCCCAGTCTTGTCAGGTTCTCCACATACCTAATCATCTTGAGTGTGTGAGGACCAACTTGATCTCCTTATGTCATGACGCACCTGAACAGTGCCCTTGAGACATTGTATCTCTCTTGCCGTGCTTGATCTTCATACATGTTCCTGAGATGCTGAATCATCTCAATGACACCCATGTTCTCATGTTGTCTATCCAACTCATGGTTCATAGAGCACAACATCAAGTACTTTGCATCAATGGCATCATCAGAATGCTTCTTGTAAGCATTCCTTTCTACCTTTGATGCATTAGGAGCAGGTTCCTCTGGAATTGGAGTATCCAGGACATAGAGCTTTCGCTCTTGAGTGAGAACAATTCTCAATGTCAAATACCAATTATGGAAGTTTGTCCCATTCAGCTTTTCCTTTTCAAGGACGGATCGCAAAGAAAAGTGATTGTTGTTTGTTTCCATTTGTACTACAAAAGGAAAATTTGCAATTATAGTCCAAAACTCATTTTTGACTTATTTGATTGATTTGAAAAGTTGACGATATAATTAGGCCTTTAATTAATTATCGCTCCCACTATTTTAGTTCAAATTGATAGCCCTCACCATCAATTCGGAAGATTGCAGTGTACAACCTTCTAGTGGGCAAGATCCTGAAATCCTCTAAGTCATGGACAGCTAGGGTTGTCACCCACAACTTAGATCTCTCAGGTAGGCAACTATTGCCAATTAAATCATATGCAACTCTTGATAAGATGTCATATGCAACTCCTTGTCATGATCATCTCCATGACTCAAGGTACTAGATCCCATCTAGATCACCTTGTTAAGTCTGACCCAAAGCAAACACGATGAATATGCACCCTGCTAGGGCAGACCCACATATCCATCCTTCACGCTTCCATAAGATAGACGGTGCACCACGCTAGGGTGTGCCCACACTTGGTCGATCAAGCTTTTCACGTGTGTCACATTTGGAAGGCATCTAAAACTTAATATTTAATGAGGGAATTGGTTTTATATACATACACATATCCAATCACCACAATATATAGTACGTATCATATACATGCTATATCCCACAGAAAACATGCAAAATGATAAAAGTGATGATTATGGCCATCCTAATGTGATTCCTCGAGCCAAGAGGAATCACGGTCATCTAGGTCTACATCACATGCAACATGTACAAGATGAACTTTGTGCTTTGCCTTTTTGGGTTTGATCAACTCATCACATGATTGATCGGCTCGCCATCAGGCCGGTCGGCTGGGTGCCACCAGCCGATCGGTTGGCTCCTCCAACCGATCGGTTTGCCTAGTCGTCGTGCATCTCATCATGGCTTCCACATGCTCGTCTCGCTCCTTGAACCGGTCATCAACCGATCGGCTCACTCCTTGAACCGATCATCTTGAACGTCAACCGATCGGTTCACGCCTTGAACCAATCGTCTCAGCTGTCGTCAGAATGTCCTCCGTTCTTTGACATAATAGGAAATAAAATTCTATCCTATTTTACATTGTAAAAAGAGAAACCTCAAGTTACATTCGAGGGGAGAAAAGGTAGGAAAGAAATCTCGAATTATTTCGAGTTACATTAGGAATAGGAGAAAAGGAATCGGTGCACAGACCGAGATGCAAGAAACCACATACAACCATACACATATAGGGTTTATTGGCCATAACCACGCTATACATCCACCACAAAACTCATTTAAGGGCGACGCGTATCGAGTGCATTCATAATACATATCATATATGTAAATTGGGATTTGTGGATTTAGGATTGGACATGCATAAAGCCAATTTTATTCGCATCATATGCAATAAATAAAGGCGACAAACCAAAATTGATCATATTGATAATCGTAAAGTATAGAGCAGTTGACGTGGCTCTAATACCACTGTTGGGTTTTAGGGGAGGCAGAGAAGGCAGCGGAAACAAAAAAAATTCTCCTCCCAAACCCAGAACAAGGAAACGCGTCAACGTCTATACAATAGGAAAGGATGGTTTGTGGAATCATACCTTGTCCCGAGGATTGATCGACGACAATACCTCACGGCTTTCGTGGTCTTCACCTCCGGTCTTGGACGGTGTCTGTGCAGCTCCTGGTCACACCGGGACTGATGACTCCTGGTCTCACCGGGACTGTCGGGATTGACAGCTGTCCTCCGAGCGATAGAAATCTCCCGCCTATGAAGTAGTCCACACGGACCACCTGGAACTCCAATATCCTTGTCCCACAAGGAATTGGAAGGAGTCGCACCCTCCTGTCAGCGTACTAGTCATTGACACACTCTCCTGTCACCATTCACTTTCTATAGTTGTCTTTCCCTTGTTGTGGCTCCCTTATCGGGTAGCACTTGCTCGGGCTCTCTCGGTTACCAAAACCAGAGAGAACGACAACTTTATAGAGCAAATGGTTGCACTGAGTTGTACTTTGAGAAGCCCCCAATACCCCAATATATATAGGAGGGTCATGGGATAGGGTTCTCTGTCCCGGGCAATGTGGGACTAAAGCAGGAGTAGAAGGGTTCGAGATTTTCCACAAAAACAACCAATTGTGCAACCTGAACCGATCATTTTATTTCTAAAATGGTCGGTTGGGGACCTGAGCCAGTCAGTTGACACCTCAACCGATCGGTTGGGACCAATGAAACGTTCGGTTCACTTATGAATCGGTCGGTTCGTAGTCCTGGCCAGTTCCCGATTGACTTTTCCTCTTTTATTTCTAATTGGTACCAAATACCAATCCTTGTTCCAATCAAATTGGGCAAGTGAAACGAAAAGAAATTTCTCACCAATCCTACTTTCCCAACTTGCTCGGTTGGACCAGTTGAACAGATCATTTCAACACTTGAATCGATTGTTTCACACTGTCCATGAGTCGATCGACTCACCATCTGAGCCGATCGGTTCACCAAGATCAGACGATCGGTTCATCACATGAGCCGATCGGTTGGGAGTGCAGATTGTGCAGAATCAGTCAATTGTAGTTTCAATCAATCTGATACTCCAATCAATGTTTCCAACACCTTGAACATTATGACATTGAGTTATCAATTAATTGAGTGTTTAATTGAACTACTAAACTCCTTTAGTAATCAATCTAAACATTGTTTGTGAACAAAACTCCTCTTCCAGGTTAAATCCTATGTGTGTGACCCTACAGGTCCATTTCACATTGGCAGTGAAAGTCCATAACACTTATGACTTCACAAGTAAAGAGTGGTGCCCAGTCACACATCAGTGCTACCCAAGTGAAATAGAAAGTTGGAGAACAACTTTCAATCCTACAATTCGTGAATGGTGTTACAGTGAATGTATAATTCCTTTGTCACTGATATCCCGAATGAACTCGAGGCATGGAACGGTCATCCTGTCAACGTTCATTCACTTTCTTGATCTCAGAGTAGATTGGAAGAGATATGTATGACATCGATATCACATATTGATTCACACATGCATGTACACCTTTCTCAATCCTACTCATCAAGTGGTCATTGATATCAAACTCCCGCAGGAGGGAAAAATCCCATATCTATCACTCACCCCTCAAAAGCCCCATGTGTCAAAGCCACCCAATCATCACCTTTATCACAACCCATGTTTCAGGACTACGTTTGATGTTGTCAAAGTGTGCCCAACGACATGTGTTGAGTGTAGTGATTTCAGGTCAAAGAATCACACTCACCACCATCACTGTGAGTACTGACTGTGACTATCATGTCATGGTTCCATGTGTCAAACTCATGGTGGGTCTGTCCGGTACACTTGTTCTCTAACAAGTACCTATGTATTTGGTTTGATATCTCTATAACATGACTAATGAGATTTTGTCATCAACCAACACCACAATCTAGTCTTGTGTGTCATTGTTGTCTATCTACCTTCCACAATGACATCCGACTAGGGACATAACAAGAATGTACAAACTCTTAGCATCTGTATGATCTCATCGTTTAGGTCCTCAACCTAAAAGCATACGTCATTGAGTACTTTCATTCTCTAGACATTCAATATGTTCTATCACTATCTCATATGACAGAACCAGAAAGAATTGGAAGCTTGCCTTTGATGTTTATCAAATCAATCTTAATGTATCCCACCAATCATCCCATGATTAGCTCTCAGGGCATACATACCAACACAAACATGTCATCACCTACAGTTCTTAGAGGTCATCCATGAGTATTATATAAGAAACTATGATTAGGGATATCATTTACAACCTAATCGGGTGTATATTATATTAGACTCTTGCCTTGGTTAATTTGGAGTGTATCATGCAAATTACAAGCTTAGGATTGCAAAGTCCCAAGCACACTATAAAGTATATAAGGAGAAATGTGTTTCATTAACATCTAGCCCCACCTAGATTGGTGAATGTATTAAGTAGGGGCTCATTAGGATACAAACTACAAAAACATTAGGTCTTCCATGGGAACATACATCACTACGCTTATAATATCACATAGGAATTATCATCATAGCATATATTCTTCAATAACACTAGAATTATTTTTATACACATAATACACAACCTCGATAATTCTCATATAAATAGGTGATGTTAGGGTTTTGATGGGACCATACATCATATGGATTCTTTAGAACCAACAAATACTTGTTACTTGTCAATATACAACTTTGAGTGCCTTCACATAACCCATGGACTTCTACAAGGATATATATTTTGCATCCTCTATGTCTAGGAAGTGGAGAAGTTCCATAGCGTAAGGGTATACATGATATGATTAGTGTTTCACTTAGTACTTAGTCCAATTACTCATATTTTCGGTCCATCTCATGAAAAGGAGTATTATCTTGCTTAGTCTGACTCAATTTGGGATCTTTAGGCTTACCATTAATATAAAAGGGAAATATAAAGAATACATAAACATAAATTAATAAACAATATGAGCATATAATAAAAACATATATGTGATATAGACATGCAATCTCATTTAATTGTCAATATTCAAACAATTCTTTAGTCATAGACCACCTACATATTTCTGTTATTGTGCTCACTTGTTGTTACTGATAGGGCTTATCATATGGGCCATATACCAAATATAACACCATATATACTCAACCTGAGACTTGAACATGACATCATCACTATAATTCATTCTTAAGCCACCCTTCATGTTGTCAACTGATATCAAGATTACCTATGATGGTATAACATTCTCATGTTTAGATATTCTCATCAATCATGACATCAACTAGGGTACGTATAACATGTCATAAGGATAACCATTCGTATCAAGAGGTTCTGATCATGGTAATAGAGAATAATATATGATACATTTCTCAAGAGACATTAAGAACTAAAGAAATTAAGAAGTTTACATGTATTTTCCAAAGGCCTTCTATATGTCATATGTTGGATGGAAGAACATCAACGTAGAATGTGCATGATAATTTTTTAGGAAATCCAAGTCATCCTTGAATTTCTTTATGTCTTCATATTATATAGTATTCTAAAGACCCAATTAACCATCATATTTACACATGCCATCGATCACACTTGAAAATATAAAACCATTATCCCTAGTGTGATCCAACTACATCATGTATTTACTTCCTTAAGGTAGATAAATAGGATAATAACGAAAAATATGAATAGGTTAGGAGCATCGATATCACTTTTTAGGAGTGAGGATCTGTAATCATTACTATTTCCAACTTCCATGTTCAACCTACGTATATTAATCAACCACACATAAGTAATCAATGAACCCATGAATGGCATGTGTTCATGTCTCATTATTATGTTGCATGATTATTACACCACGTGGAACCCTGGATCCATCATTGAAGTTGCATTAAATATGGTACTTCAGTTATATGAAAATTGTTATATTAGATAGGGTTGAATGAAAAACATTGATAGGTGGAGAGAAAAGTTCATTTTAGTCCATAAACCACTTAATGTGGGAGCCCCGATTAGCCAAAGTGCTAAACAACACTACTTGATGTATTTGCTTTAGCCTCCCCAAACACACATCAAACCACCAAAACCAGGATGAAATTCCAGTGTCAACTAATAGAGCCACATATTAGGCCTTGAAAACACACATCAACCTCCCTTGCAACATGAAAGCGGCCACAACAACCTCTAGTGGCATGCATCAGGCGCCAACCGGGTCTATGCGACTGTGGTGGTCCAACCCTTAACATGCACCATTCTGCCACGACTTGGAGTAATCCACATAAGGCTCGGTTAAGGCCCAACAATTGATCCTCTTGTAATTGTTTGGCGCCTTCGACTGATGTCGACACATTAAGGTACTTCTTTTCAAGTACAAAAAATTGCAAAATTTGCACAACCAAAAATTGAATATGCGTTCTTTGTATCATTTATAACAAATCCATACAATATGACAATGCATAACTTATAATATGTAGATAATTTAAATATTCCGCAATAAGTCCAATAAATTATAGAATCAAGGCAGATGAAGCACAATTAAATCTAAGCAAGGGTTTATGATTCCACATTAACTTTGTCATAAAGGTTCATAGATGCACTATTAAGGTGGATAAATTGTGATTAAAACCAAAGCAAGGGTCAGGGTCCTAAATCTCCTACGTCATTACGTGTTGAAGAAGTGAAAATTATAGTTTTAGTATAAGTTTTCCCAAAATTACGGTAAATGAGATTTTTCGGTATTGTGTATTGCATTTATCCACATTCATTGGAAATGGTTGTGTTCAAATAGGTTGGGTCGATGTTACATATAATGTGCTTGATTGGTGATTGTCATGCTATGAAGAATGATGCCAATTATGTGGTATGGTGGTTTCTTGAAGTGATTTGGTTATTTTGAAATTCACCGAGGATTGATTATCATTGAGCAAATTTTGGTAGGATTTGGGGAGTGAGCAGTTGCTCAGTTGTGTTGTTTGATTGCTTGTATGTTTAATGTGGTTTGCATGAAGTAGTTTAGGGTGTTGACGTACGTGGTGTATTTGGTATGTGGGTTTCATTTGAACGTGTATTCCAGCTTCAACTCGTCTGCAAAACTACGTGTTAGCAGGAATAGGACTTCTACATATTCTTTAGAAATGTCAACTTATCGTGATAGTTATTTAGAATAAACAGTCACTGCAAACTCTAAACGACAATCATTTAACTAAATCTGACACAACAGGTTAATCGGCATCAATAGAACTCTACAAAATTCCCAGCAGTCTCGTCAGTGTCTTGTCAATAGATCATCACAGAAGACCAAAATATATTTCATTTTTTTGTCAATGTCCGTCACAATAAATATTTAAACGATAATTATTTAACCAGCACGTTTGACTTCAATTGTTGCAGCAATCACTTGGGTGTCGACTGATAACCGACGGTGTATGCCTATTTCACTTCTGCCTTAGACTATGTTTGTAATGGTGTTCTTGTCCATTTTTATCTTTTTGGTAATAGATATTGCAACATTTAACTTGATAACATTAGAGCATTGTTTCACCAACCAAACCTTAACCATTTTGGATAATGAGGAAGGGTAAGTTACTATGAAGCCCAAATTAATGCGTACTCCATGAAGCTCAAATTTGTTTTATTTATTTTAGTTTTTAAGCATAAAAGTATATCACTAGAGACCAATAAAAAGTAGACAAAAGTTAGTGCTCGCGTGTTGAATTTCTCGGATTAAAGTGAATGGTTACTAATTAACAAGGACATGTAATGATCGGCCATCAACTTAAACCTCCTCGACTTAAATGAAGAAAAAAGTATTGACATGGGAACAAGTCTAGCCTATGATTAGAGAAGCCGTTGATTTCCAGGTATTTATTTAAATAAAAAAATAAGTACATTGTTGTATCAACGAACCTTGAGTAATTAGGAAAACTATATAGTAACTTAAAACCCCAAAAACGTTCTCAATTAAGGTCAGATCTTTACACCTAGGTTGGTTTTTTAAAGAAAATGCACAAATATTAATAATATCTAAGTTGAAGTAGAACTAATTGAGCGCGGCACGTGTTAGATTCGTCGATGGGGTGTGGGTTTCCTACTAAAACTGCGTCTGTAATATATTTATCTTAATGCGTAGTATGCCAGCGGCGTCAAGTATTTGTCAGCTTCGGTTCGTGAGTTTTGTGTGTTGTTGGGTTGAATGTGCATGTCACATTGAGAAGCCGGGATTTGCTGTTACCGAATTGGTAAGGAGCAGGCTGTTTTTATTGTCATCTATTAACACGTGTCCCTTCCCATCAGAAGGTAGGGTGGGAGTTTTGTGCATGTAATACGTGGAGTGATCTTAAGTTAGGTACAACGTGTTCTCTATTTAACTAGTAACAGAAAATCCTACACGATTTTATCCTTATCGGAATAGATTTTATCCTTAAGCACATTGAGAGCTATCCTTATCGTAGATTTTATCCCGAGATCAGGTGCAGAAAAAGCCTGTGACATCAAAAGGTTTGTAAGAAACAATATTGCTAAGGCACTTAGGTAGAGATATGGATCTAAGGTAACATTAGAATATTTTAAGGTGATTCAGATGCTATGGTGCACGCTGTCAAATTGGTAGAATTGTGAGTTATAGGCCAATTGAAATTCGTTTTGGTGGTTTGAGTTATTGGCACAGATATATCCGTGGGCGTGAATGAACGTGGTAGTAGTTTTATAATTTGTTTTTGGCATCCACTTGATATTCGTTGATTATTAGTCTATTCTGATCGTGGAGTAAATTTTAGTCATAAGGGTTTATTAGTGGAATTTAAACTAATGTATAATGATTTATGTCAAACAAAGCGAGACATTGGCGTGTGATGAAGAGATGCTGACGTGAATTCGAGGCAGCGGAGTAAATGATTTTGTAAGACGGGAGAGGAACGTTCATTCCCGAGCAGTACGACCCAAGTTGGGATTGGAAATGAATCTCTCTACTCTAGAGACACCGTTCAGGAGATATATGGGAATTGAAGTTGCAGAAGAGACTAGCCGTCCAGATATGTCGATTCAGGCTGCAATACAGAGTTTGAACGCTAACCCTGGAGCGGTGTGAGTTTTTTTCTTGTTTAGTCCATCTACCACGACGAGCTAAAGGATTTCCTACAGTAGGAAAGGGTGCCTTCCTCTCGTGTGACTTTGATCTTCCTAAGATCCTTACCTCACTTTCCCAGCAGCATGCATCAAGATCAAAAGTCATTGTTCGGTGTGGAATCTATCTTCTACTCGGATTTGGGGCAGAAAAGTAGATCCTTGCCTTGGCTTTAGGCACAAGCAAAAAATGCAGGACCAGTGGAGCTATGCTCATAGTTAACGACACATTATGCCGCTGGTTCCAACTTTCCTCAAAGGACTGGAGTGTCGGGCCGCAAAACTACAACAAAACGTGGGATGGTTGCTTGAATTGAACACAAGCAAGAGTGTAGGACTTATTTTCTGTTCCTTGTTCACAATAAAAGTTGGGGTTCACTGCACATAAGAAGTTGTCTTTCTTCAAAACCATCCAACGACAGTGTCGGCCCCACTGCCATGCTTTGCATGTGAACTTGACTAGCAGCTTCGATCAAGATGCTTTGCTGACTAGCAGCTTCGATCAAGATGCTTTGCTGAATCGGTACACCCGCTAGTATTGGCTTGAAGCTGATTGGAGTATTCCAAAAACAACAAAATAAGATAAATTGAGACCAGCTCCAGCACAGCTGGAGTCCAACAGGTCAGGTTTCCAGTTTGTACGAAAATATGTTATGTAAGGGTCCAAGTAGATAAATTATCCTCTTGAAGGAGAAGTTACCCTAAAAGGAAAGGTTGAAAATATCCGGAGGTGAATTTAGACAAATTTTTCCTATTGTACGATAAAAAATGAAACAGCAAGTAATTGCTACAAAACTTTTGTGAATGCTATTGCATCATGACAAAGATTACAACCAAAGAAAATATGAGACTACATTAGATGGTAAGTATTTACTTCACGTCGAAACAACTTCATGACCAATTGCGTTTCCTACTGTACATTTGTCACATTTAATGAAGAAATAACTTCCAACTATAAACTAATACATGCACATTTTCCCTAAGCTCACCGATGACAATGCGGATGACATTAATGATGATGAATATAAATGATTGCAACATTCTTTTAGGAAACCATGAAATTTTGACCGCATAAAATGAGTTCTTCGTATAAATAAATGGGTTATTAATCGACATTTTCCTTGTAAAGAATTAAAAATACTTATCCACATATTCAATAATTGACAATCTAATAAGTTTTAAGACAAGTATCCTATCAAACAACTTTAAAGCTGGTAAGATAACAAATGACGATGCATTGAGAAAAGTTCATAAGTATGGAGCAGCTTGTGAAACAAATAATCATCATTTTTTACCTTTCATTTTTTATGTCTTTGGGGTTCTTGTTGATGAAGTTATTTTTGTGCTTCTACACTTAACGTATAGGAATCTTATGTTGTCTTATTCTACATTTGACAATTTTGTATTTAGATCTATTAGTTTCACAATCTAGAAAGGCTTGGCAATCCAATTTGTTGCTTGTGCTTTTGTGAAAGAATTTTTATAAAGATACTTTTATTAGTATTAAAGGATAATTATGATAGCAAGATAAAAAAAACAAAATTTAGACGTATAATTGTTGTTTTTATACTCCAGTTTGCCTTCCACACACAAGCCAGTGCCCCAACCAATCTTTTTTTACAGATATTGATCATACGTAAGATATTTTTGTTAAGCCCATGATTCATCTATAAAAAATATCCCAAGAATATTACTGATTATCTTTGTAAAGTCTAGAGTTAATTGTAGCAATGCTACCCTCCTCATGCAGGCCCAAACAAAAAATGAATCTTCATACCCTCTACGGCGTCAAGGGAAAACATCTTGCAGAAAGAAAAGGGGGTCCAAAGACCCCAACAAAGAAGCATTGCATCCTAAAGAAAACCATCTATTATCTATTATTTTCTTCATACTTATCTAATATGTGGTCTCTAATTTTTTAATGATAGGAAAATTCTTAGTACACATCATAAGTAAAATGGGATTCTAAATCAGAATTAACTCCTTATTACCCACATCCCATTTTCCAACCTCCCATGCCACCGTGTTATATTTATAAGAAATGAGGTCCCCTATGATGCCTCCATCCTCCAAAAAAACCTTGGCATCCCTCCCCATAGGATCTAGACATATATATGGAAAACCCGAGTCCTAACAAAATCAATAACAAGATTTAATTTATTTCCCATCCAATACAAGAAATATGATTAAGGGCATGAATTGTCATTTTTAGATCTGTCACCTAAGCATGTAACTTTCCTCATCAAATGACGAGGCCAAAATCTGTGTTCTGAATGCCATTGTTAGTAAACCTTTAATCTTTTTAGCTACACTAGCCATGACAAATTTATGAGTCCTATCTTAACACCTTTTCCCATTGATTGTGATATTCATCTTGAGGTTTGTGAGAACTGGAGTTTACCATCTAACTATAATACTCATGCTATAACCTAAGTCTTTAGTAGAGTGTCAGTAGTTATGATTGGCTCCACATACGAACACTAGACTCAAATGTTCATTTATCCACACTTACACACAACATGAGTTTAACTTATCGATGAGTCATCCTTCCTAGTACTACTTTTATTCAAGAATGCCCAACCATAAAGAAACTATTGATGAGCTACCTAACAATGATGTGGACCATGTTCACATGAGTAGTCTAATTAATATTTTTAGGATTATTTTATTTGAGCCCTCAAATCCTGAGATGATATCATTTTCCATTAAGATTGTTGATGCCAAAGGCTTAACTATATGGCCTCATAATCTCTTCCTTATTTTAGGGTAGATCCAAAATGACCCATGCACACCCAACTCACATTCATGACTACCAACGCATGGGTGGAACTATCTCAACTAAGTAGATATTCCTTTCCTTGTGTCTAGAATGCATTGTTCAGGACTACAAAGCCACTTGTTTGAGCCACACTAAATGTTGGGAAATTGGTTTTGATACCATTTGTAATGACCATGCCCATAACCCAAGTTTTCTAGGGGAGTTTTCATGATGAATGACCCAACAAGACAATACTTGCCTCAGTTGCACGATTTTTCCTCACGCACATCCCGTCTTCAACTTCATGACATGTCACCCCTCCTAGTATTATTCCAATACAAGTATGCACAACCACAAAGTACCTATTGATGGGTTACTTAAAAAGTATGTTTAACCTATTGATATGAGTAGTCTAATCATTCCATTTTTACATTGTTTTCTCTAGACCCTGAATCATAATATGTTGCAATTTAACCTTATTAATATTTCTCATGATAAGTCTCATCCTTTTTTAATGTCCATCATACCATCTTATCATACATCACTTTCATAAAATAATTTCAATGCTCTCCTTTTCCTCTTATTATCCTATTCTCCCATTAATCTCAACTTAAACCACCTCTTCATACGGTAACTCCATCACATCTCATTTTCAATCTATATCTCCATATCTACAAACACAGAATGTTTGGTACAACCCCTTGTAACCATAATCAACACAACAAAAGAAACTCTATCCAATAAGTACCTCGACATTCAATGAATCCCTTACCACATCACCCAATCACCTAATATCATAATAATATGTCCACTTTAGACAAAAGAAATAGCAGTAGATCACCTTAAATTAAGGTATTATCCATGTCTCCACCTGCATGTCGAAGAAACAAAATAGATCTTGATATCATTAGGAACATTCAATGGGGAAGTAAATTATCAATAGGGAAGAGCAGTACAAAAAATCATTTAAAAGACTACAGTGGCACAAGGGAAAAAAATTTGGTCCAGATCCATCTAGCTTGTAGGATGGCCACCTAAATAGTGCATCATATGGGGATTTCAATAAACAAATTGAGAAACTATCATAAATGGAAATCATATGTATCAATGAGTTCTTGGCCTCCAAAATTAAAGAGGTTGTAACATACTGATATTTTGGCCTTAAATTGAATTTGAACTCAATGGAATCCATATTCCAATTTGTCCCTGATTTTAAAATTATGTTATATTATTATACTCAATTTCATGTAACACACAGTCCATGTTGTAGACCAAATATGCCTATGATTTTTACATGTTACGCAAATGTAGCTAGTCCCATGCCTGAGTAGACGAAGAGGGTTGGTGGTAGGTTGACAACTTTTAATAAACCTTGTCACTCTTTTTATGATTCAACTAAAGAATGATTAATATATAAAGTTGGACTTTAGATAAATGAGTTCAAATTAAATGGATTAATCATTAGTAGGAACAAAACATATTATATACATTGCAATTACAACCAATATATAGTCTTGAATGGTGGGTCCATGTTGGTAGGAGTGGTTATACAAAAATGTGATAAATTTTGGTGCTTGGGTTGTATTATTCAAATAGATAGGTATGTTCAAGATGATATTTGTCACTGGATAACTACTTTATGTTTGAAATACATGGATTCCACTAGAGTATTATTTGAATAGAAGATCCCAATCATATAAAAATAAGTTTTATAGTACATATATACAACCATCCATGCTATATGGGAGTGAATGTTGGGTGGTGAAGAAATAAGGTATCAATTAGATAAATGTGGATATATTGCGTAGGATGAGACAGATGTATGGGAAGCCAAGAAAAATATTACTTTAGAATTGACTATATAAAGAACAATGTGGGGATGGTAAGCATTGAGGACAAATTGCATGAGGACCGACTAAGATGGTACGAACATATGAAACATAGGCTCAGTAATGCACCTATATGAAGAGGTAGCCTAATTTAACATAGCAAGTATTTATAAGGAGATGTTTTGTATGTATACATCTTGATCAAAATATGACCCACAAAAGATATAATAAAAATAGAAGGATCCATGTAGCCAAGCGCAACATTATTTGGGTAGTCTTATATTATGAGTTCATGTTCTTAATTCATTATGCCTAAATGATTTATTACTCTCCATTTGAAAGCTATATGCAATATAGTCGCTCCTCTTACATTTATGAATCATTGTGGTACCATTTTCTGCAAATATAAAGAGTTACACCTAAATATATTGAATGGATCTTCCACGGATCAAATAGCCTCAACTTGAGAATTAATGACTTTGGAGTGAGCTAAAAATATTGATCAGTGCATTTTATGTCACTTCTTTAATGATTAATGATAGAAAACTTAATATATTAAGTTAATGCTACAAAGTGAAGAACTAGGGTTTTTAATATTAGTGTTCTATGATGACAACTAGTTCTAAGAATTTGATGGAAACTAGAGTTTCACTTAAGGAGATTTAAAAATAGGAAGTTTTACGGAGTCAAGAGTATATTATCATAAGATCGGTTTTAACCTCGCTAAGTTATTAAAATGGAAACATTCTCCTGTATGTAATGCCATTGATGGACATTATACAAGAAATAGAGTGTCTCCATCTCCTGCCTTCTCTATTAGTGAACCCATAGTTGACTCTAGTGCCCTCATGTTGATCCCCTCAATAGAACAACCTCTATGTGGAGATCAACCTTCACCATGATGTGTTTGCATCAGGACAAAGAAACAATTGTCAAATTGTTATGATTTATCATTTATTTTGTAATGTCTAGGCCCACATTCAAAGGCTCTAAAAGATTTATAAGAATGATGATTGTCCTAACATACTAACACTAACATTGGTTACTCACTTTTTCCTCACCTGCAACGCATGATTAAATCTAACAACATGATACTAATACATGAATCTTATGCTATGTTTTAACGGTTTTATTTATGCAATTATCATGTTTTTCATGTTTTAGGGTGTATCATCTGGTAATTCTTTTTTTTCTATAAGGACTAATTGTTTTGAATTTTTAGTTGAGATTTTAATCAAATACATTATGAATACTTTAAGGACCGATCACACACAGAGACATAGTAAAATTGATGAAGAAAATGTATAAACTGCTCAGTTATACTAGGACACGCCATGTTGATCCTAAAACATGTTGTATTAACTTGAGGAGCCTTAGCAAGTCTCAAAATCTTGAGAATTCATCTCTACCCTTAAACATATCATGATCCACATCAGGAAGCCACCAATCAATTTATACAAAGAAACTAATACATGACATGACATGTCTAATTATAGTCACACTATATCTGATGTAGAGAGGCCACAATGGGAAATGTTTCTTCCTTGATTGATGATTTTTTTTCTAGAAAATGTTGGAAACATGTATTGTCTTCTCCTAGATACATCATTTCAAATAGTTTTGGGATAAAAGATTATAAATTTAGACCTTGATAATCACAAAGAGAGCATCTCATTCCACCCCAATAATTCCAGTTCCACTTTTAGCTCTAACAGTAGTACTCTTACCCATGATACTAAGAGGTAATGGGAGAAGAAGGATAAGGATGTTGGATCTAAGGGATCTAGAGGGGGGTGAATAGAGATAAAACACTTACATAAAACTTTTTAGACCTTCAAGTTACTTCAAATAATTTTAATTGCAAATAGTGAATTTGATTGCAATTGAAACATACAAAGAAAGGAAGAGAGAGATTGAAGAAACCAAGTGAACCAGCTGTTTTAGAGTGGTTCCACTCTCCAAACCAGGAGAGAGTCAATCCACTACCTAGAGAGGTCAAGCTCTAGGATTTCTAAGATGTCTACTCCTTATATTCACTTAAAAGATTTACAACATATGCCCTCCTTTTCTGGTACAAGGATACCCAGCTTCCCTTTGAGGCCAAGGGAGCAAAAACCTTACAATCAAGGGCTTACCTATCCAAGAGCTAGTCTTATACCTCACAAAGCTCTTACCCACTCTTGCAATTAGTTGGATGCCTTCACCAACGTCCTCCCCTTCATGGAACAAGTCTTCGGTCTTGAGGATTTACCCACTCAGCTCCTTGGATCTTTCACCTTGATCTTCTCCTTCACTTAGAGAAGCTTGAAACACCTTCTTCTGTAGCTCAAAGAAGAATGAACCTCCTCCTTCACTTGGAGAATCCTTCATCAACATGATCTTGAAGAAAGGGATTGGGAAGGAGAAGCTTTGAGAGCTTTTGCAAGTGTAAAATGAGGAAGCTCTCTCACACACAACCTATCTCACTCATATGGATGAACTGAGGTGTAAACAAGAGAGAGAAAGGGGCTCAAGTGGACTAAAAGCGCTCAACTATGGCAAGGACCTTGCATAGCATGAATGAACAACCTTAGTATGAACTACAAGAGGTCCTATTAATAGCTAGGGGTGTCCGCTAGAATATGGGAACACTTATGAATGTTATCTATCCGTTCGAAGGGTTGCAACAAATATTATTTTGAGTTTTGCAACATTCCAACGTTTATCTTTATTTTATCTTTGTTTTTTGTACAGTTCAATCAGTCGAGGTCTAATAAAGATAACTCGACCGATCCCACTATGCGACAAGACCAATTTAAACCATCAGTCGAGTTTGTCTTAGTGCCAACTAGACCGTTCCACTTAAATTGATATTGGTAAGAGAGATCATGGGTCGAGTTTTGTGGATGGACAACTCAACCAATCGATATAATTCTTAAAATCTGTCAAGGATCGGTCGAGATTGTAACTTGATTGATGAAGTGCCTATCATGAATTTTCCAAAATGATTTTTGAGTGATAAAATGTTGGAATTAAGTGTATCTGATTTTTTCTCATCCTAGTTACAAGTCATATCATCAATACAAATGATTACAAAAAAGTTCTAAGGTGATTCATAGTGTTTTCCCAAATTGCACATTTGCATTGCCTTTGACTTGAACTAAACAAAGCTAGGGCTTCAACAATTTGATCATTTTCATGTACCTAATGCCTAAAATCAATCTCTAACAAACATATTAGATACATATGAATGGAATGGTTAAGTCATTACCAAAATTTGGACAATGTGTAACACTTAGGTCAACATTCTCCCCCCTTTTGACAATGACAAACCATTCCTCAACATATGGAAAAGGATTTTGAAATTTGAACTTTTATCTTTGAGAAAGGATGTGAAAGTTAATCCTTTACTTTGTGAAATAAGGGGATACCTGATTGAACAATGTGAATTTCTCCCCCTCAATTCATGCTTACCTAAGCCTACATGATTAGTTGATCCACAAATAACCATAACAGGTATACATACTATATGGTAATATAGCAAGCCCCACGATATGTAGACAACTTACAAGAAAAGGATCATATACGCATTAAAACAATATGGATGAGAGAACATCTCCCCCTTTGTCATCTCAAAAAGGTAGGGAGGTAGAATACATAAAAAGATATCTTCTCCAGAAACACAAGATAAAGCGATAAACCACGTATAACACACATCAAATAGAGATGAGTTAAAGAGAAACAAACAATCCAGTGTCATAATCAAAATATGGAATAGGAAATCATAAACTCATAAAATATAGGTTAAACCAAAGAGTTGGGTACATAATATTAAGATTACAACACTGAAACATGTTCACTACAAGAACAAAAAACCAATGATAAAATAGTAGGATAATAAAATAGTACATCTCAGACACAGTGCCCAAATGTCTTAATACATAAGAGTCTAAAAAGATGTGTATTATCAGCATCTAAAGACTAAGGAACTAATCCATCTAAGATATATCTAGGCCATCTATGTCAACAACATCATCATCTACATCATCATCATCGGCCTCGAGCTTGTAGTCCTCATCTCCATCTAAAGGTGCAATAGAGACAACATCAGCTACAACATCATCACTAGAGGCACCAGTAAAGTCTTCATCAATACCAGCATCAGAGCCACCATCCTCAGTGGCCTCCTCATCAAAAACAACTTCCTCATCAAACTATTCAGGCATCTTCTCATCAGTAGAAGGACCAAACCGTGATCGGACCATAGGGCATTCTTCTCATCCCAAGACATGCCAAGAGCTTGTAACTCCTATGCTTAAGGGAAGGTGGGAGTAGATGTGCCATGACTGGAAAGAAGGGTAGAAAGAGGGCCAGTATGCAAAGCCAGTGGAGGAAGCACTCTAGGGGTAGGGTAGGTCCACCATCAACAACATATGTGGCAGCGGAAGCAGCAGGTGGAGGAGTTGAGTAGAAGTGATGGTGTGAAGAGGAAGCATAGTCACCTCCTAGGTAGGGCTGGTAGGAGAGGTAGGGATGGTTGCAGGATAGGTTCATGTTAGACATGATCTAGCATTGGTCCTAGTACAGGTGATCCAAAACCTAAAGGTTGTATGCATGTTGATGCTTCAGATTTCCCAGAAGGGTTTCATTTGACACATTGAAGGAGGCATGGTCAGGTTGAGTGGTGGTGGAGGTGGAGGTTCCTGGGTGGAGGTAGAGGCTCCAGGTGTGGTAGAAGAGGTAGTTAGGAAGGTCTTCTTGATTGTGGTTTCACTAATGCAAACTCCTTTCTGACTAGGCTTGCAATTGACATCGGGAAAAGAGATTTCTAGGTAGCAAAAGCAAACAAGCCACAGATCAAGGCAGGGTGTGTGGGTGGGTACCACAGGTGTTCTTCCCTGAGTCAAAGTAGGTCATGTGGTGTAGAATGTATCATGACCACTTGACTCCAATGTTCTTCATGAGACAATACATTATCAAAAAATTGGTATGTGCAATTTCCGTTTGATTCTTGTTGGGGTGGAAATTGCAGTTAACAACAAATGCGAATAACATGTTCCTGAGATCGAGGGAAGAGGTTGGCAAGATTGACTTCTTCTTATAGGGTACATAAGGCTTATTAAATAACTTGTATATATCTAGATGAGCAAGTTGAAGTGCTTGTAGAAATCCTCATAGTCCAAAAGGTCAAAATAGTCATGATAATTCTTCCTCCATGTGTCGGCACCTCTCTTCCATTAAAAAAGATGTTCAAGGAGTCTTCAGAGATTATTAATTTGATTTTGGTAATCATGGAAGTGAGGATGACCAGGATATTTGGTGGTGGCAGTAAAGTATCATAGGTTCTTGAAAGATTGGCATAGAATTCATGGACCGCCTTGGTGCTTGTAATGGAATTATGAATGCACATGCCTTCTACGCACATAGCACCTAGGTGATGGGTGTTGAAAAGATCAGAAATCTCAGAGATAACCTCCTTCTTTTTTAGACAAGTCACAAAAAGAGCTCTTGATGCGATGATTTTGAGTCGCATTTAGAGACCTATTTCATATGTGTTTTGTGCCTTAATTACTCATTTTCATGGATATTATTGCATAATTCACTTTATTTGGTCTTTGCCATCATTTTATATCAAATCCCCTTTGTTTTACTATTTTGAGCATTATTTATCATCTTATTATAAATTGTGTGGATTTACTTGGTCCTGTTGTGAAATTTCAGGAAGAACAAGTATCTGCTTGCGTCGATACCATCGACGGAAGTCGATACAATCGACCAAGCCACAGGTTGTCAGCCGAGAAGAGCAATACAGTGTCGATACCATCGACACCTAAGTCGATGGTATCGAGATCCCTTCAAGTTGCTGGCGAGGAAACTGTCGATACCATCGACCCAAGTCGATGCCATCGACACAAGGAGAGCTACATCGTCGCTAAACGACAACAACCGACACTAAAGGAGTCGATACCATCGACACCTACGTCGATGGTATCGAGATCACCACAGGCGCTCAGAATAAAAGAAAGGAAAACTACCGCTAATCCGCTGGGTCGATACCATCGACCCGCGTCGATGGTATCGACGCCGGCAGATATGCGTTGGATTTGTTTTGATTTCGATCGGACGGCTGTTGTTATTTGACGACCTAATTAGGGACTTATACCTAATGACGGCCGCCCAGACGGGAGAATCATCTCATTTTGGATTGCACGAGTGCCGAGGAGGAGAGAGAGGAGAACGGAGGCCGAGAAGCTCATCCCGGGTGATTCAGACGCTGCCGAAGACGATTTCCACCACCGACAGGCAGGGAAAGCTCGTGTTCTACACCAAGGATCCACCGGTTCTTCTCCGTTCAGGGGTTTTCCCATTTATTTCCCATTTTTCTTATGAATTCCCCAATTTCTACCATGTACTTGTGTGAGATGAACATGAGAGGCTAAAACCCTCAATCTTTAGGACCGGGAGTAGCCCGGGAATGCATTGTATGACATTTTTATATCAATAATTCATATTTTTCTCTCAAATCCGTGGTATAGATTTGTTTTCTCCATTTCTATTGTTATGCTTGATCACCATAATAATAACTTAATGCCCTTAATCACTTCGACAGAAGGATTAACGGTTGAAAAGAGACGAATTCTACATTAATTAATAAAACCCTTGACAAAGGAGTTGTAAAATTAATGGTGGGAACTGAGAGACCGTTTATAATGCACTTAGTTTAGGGGAATGATTACTACGACGGTGGAATCAACCTAAATCTAAGTAGTGAATTACACCACGACAGTGGGTAATTCTGTTTTCAGGCCACTACCCGGATAGAGAGAGAAGTGTGAAGAATGATATGAAACTTAATACAATGTTGACCCGCGGTGAAACCGCCATCCTAAAGATATCCCTTTTAATTGATTAAATTAACCTTTAATCGATTGTTTTCTTTGTTTGATTTTTATTTTCCTTTAATTTGAACAACAAAACCCTACTTTGTTAATCGGTCTAGCTGATTGCGATTAGTTAGTAGAAGTCTCCAATAATTCACGTATCCCTGAGTTCGACTCGGGCCTCACAAGGCCTATATTACTCGACGCGTACACTTGCGTTTTTAGCGCGTAGTAAAATACACGTCAAGTTTTTGGCGCCGTTGCCGGGGATACGGCGAATCATTGGCACTTTGAGTGCTAAGAGCGGCCATTCTAGGCCACACATTTTTTTTAATTTTAGAACAATTTCAAAAATTCCTTTATTTCTCTATAATAGTGTTGACTCGTTCAAGGCATTGTACTGAACCACTACTTCCAAATTTCAGGTACTTTGTATGGTGCACACACGTAGTCGAGACTACGTGAATCGCACACCTGAGGTTCTATCTGCGGGACCAGAGGACGAGGACTACTACGAGGAGGAACACCACAGTGATATACATTCTGAATCTGAGCAAGAACAAGAAGAAGAAATGGCTGAAGCACAGACAATATGGGAGAAGATCAAGGCGTCTTCTTCCTCGGCATCAAAGGGGCCTATAAAGAAACAAGGGCTAAACATACCTACATACAAGATCGACCCAACACTGATTAATTTGGTCAAATCGAATGCATTTCACGGACTGAAAAATGAAGATCCAGTGGCACACATTAGTCAGTTTGTGGAGAACTGCGATATGGTGAAGATAGATCGATTTCCGCAGGATGTGCTCTATCTCAAGTTATTCCCGAGTTCCTTGGCTGGAGTGGCAAGAGAGTGGCTTCATAACCTCTACGACGAGTTTGTTGAATCATGGGATCACATGGTGGAGGTTTTCTTCGAGAGGTTCTTTCCTCCTGAGAAGACCAATGATATGATCCGGAAGATCCACAATTTCACCCAACAGGCGGGTGAAACCTATTCTGAGACTTGGGAGCGATTTCAAGTCATGTTGAGGAGATGTCCACACCATGGACTGGACAAGGAAACCCAAGTGAAGATCTTCTACTTTGCTCTCTCCGAGCATGATAGAAGCAATTTGGACTCGGTTGGCTCCGGATTTTTCTTAAATAACACTGATACAAGATGCTGGGAAATACTGAAGAATATGGCACGAAAGCAATCTTGGGGAGAAAGAGAAAGAGGCCCAGTTGAGCAAGCAAGAGTTGCCAGTGAGTCAAAGGCAATGAGAGAGCTGAATGAGAAGATGGATCTTCTCGCAAAGAAGTTGTTGCAGAAGGAAGACAATGAGTCCGAGGATGAGGCTCAGGTCAAGTACATGAGGCAACAGCAGGGGTACAGGAATAACGATTATTCATGGCGGAAAGACAAGAAATTTTCATGGAAGGATCCAAATAACTTTCTGTAGGATCCGGACGCCAAACCTGCACCGGTCACGGAGGACAAGAGCACGGAGTTGCTCAATCAAGTCATAAAGCAAAATCAAGAGTTGATGAACACTTTTGGGCAGCAAATGAAGCAGCAGGGTGAATTCATGAACCAGTTCGGGCAGACTTTGCAGAGCCACGGGGCTCAAATGAGAACTATAGAGACTTCCATGGCACAGATGGCAGCCGAGATTGCAAGCTTGAAGAAGCCGGCACATCCGGGTTTTCCGGGAAACACCAATGTTCCCGGGGGAAACCAACAGGCCAAGGCCATCTTATTGAGGAGCGGTAAGAAAGTGTTAAATCCAAGGGCGGATGACACAAGCACACTGCAGGACACAGTTGAAGAAGCAATAGTCAAAGAGCAGCCCCCACCTGGCATAGAGCAAACTGAGGACATAGCTGAAGATAGTAAGGAAGAACAAGCCACTGAGGAGGAACCACAAAAATTAACTCCCTATGTGCCACCTCATCAAAGGGCACATACCGTTCCGGTTCCCTATCCCAATAGTGCAAAAGCAAGAAAGGTGGATGCACAGTTTAAGAAATTTCTGGACAGCTTTAGGAAGTTATCAGTGAATATTCCTTTTCTAGAGGCGATCGAACAAATCCCATCTTATGGGAAGTTTCTCAAAGATGTAATCACTAAGAAGAGAAAGATACCCGACACTGAGGTCGTAGTATTGAAGGAGCAAGTGAGTGCTTTTATTATGGGCACTTTTCCACCAAAGAGACAGGATCCCGGTTGTTTCAATATTTCTTGCTTTATCGGGAAGTTCAAATTTGGCGAAGCACTTTGTGATTCTGGGGCAAGCATCAATCTGATGCCCCTTTCTACGTTCAAGAAACTTGGATTGAAGGAGTCGAGACCAAGTAACATGACCATCCAATTGGCCGATAATTCTGTGGTGAAACCGTATGGAATCTGTGAGGATGTTTTGGTAAAGGTAGACCACTTTGTTTTTCCAGCTGATTTTGTCGTTATAGAAATGCAGGACGAGCATGGTAATGAGTTACTACTTGGTCGCCCATTCCAAGTTACAGCTGATATGATCTTGGAGATGGGGAGAGGTCGCTTGACCTTGGGTATTGCGGATGATCGCTTTGAGATGGTCATGCCAAATGGTAATGCATCTAATAAAGCAAAAGCACATTGCAATATGGTGAAACATGTGGAACAAAATATCTCACTTTGTCTTGGGAAGCCATTTTTGGATATGGCTCATGTTATGAGTAGGATAGATAATGGGACCCTAGCAGTGGACCTTATGGAGCAAACTAAAGTTGTCTCTTTATGCAAGGCTGTTGGGTTTCCAAATGATGAGAATGAGGACATTCCACCTCCATGGGAGGATGATGTGATTATTACTTCCGTCTTTGATGCATATCCGGAATTGCCTTTGGAGGCGTGTTTGTTAAATGTCGCTTATGATTGGATGCGGAGTACTTCACTCAAGGAGTGTGCCAAAATGCTTCAAATGCTTCCATGTTTCTACACGAGGCACTATGAGGATATGGGTACACTTCCCCCACCGCTACAATCATCTCTTATTTGCCCACCTGATCTGGAGTTGAAGCCATTGCCCCCGCATTTGAAGTACGTCTTTCTAGCTGAGGAGGACAAGTTACCAGTGATTGTTTCTGCATACTTGAGTGCGGATGAGGAGGAGCAACTACTGATAGTGCTTAAGAACCACCGTGGAGCTTTTGGGTGGTCTGTGGCGGACATCAAGGGGATCTCCCCTACACTTTGCCAACACAAGATTCGGCTTGAGGAGGGAGCCAAGCCAGTCATACAGCCTCAAAGACGTCTAAATCCAAGCATGATGGAGGTTGTCAAGAAGGAAGTCATAAAGCTTCTTGCTGCAGGGATCATTTATGCCATATCCGATTCAACGTGGGTGAGTCCCACACAGGTAGTCCCTAAAAAGGGGGGAATCACTGTCACTACTAATCTTTTGAATGAACCTGTCACCACCCGATTGGTAACCGGGTGGCGTGTTTGCATTGATTACCGCCGATTGAATACCGCAACTCTTAAAGATCATTTTCCATTGCCATTTATCGATCAGATTTTGGAACGTCTAGCTGGTCGGTCGCATTTTTGTTTTCTAGACGGCTATTCGGGGTACAACCAGATTTCTATTGATCCTTTGGATCAAGAGAAGTCTACGTTTACATGTCCCTATGGGACGTTTGCTTACCGTCGTATGCCGTTCGGTTTATGCAATGCGCCGACGACTTTTCAACGCTGCATGCTCGCCATATTCTCTGACATGGTAGAGCGGTGTCTTGAAGTTTTCATGGATGACTTCTCGGTGTATGGAGCGTCTTTTGATGAATGCCTTTCTAACTTAGATAAGGTGTTGCAGCGGTGCGAGGACACACATTTAGTCCTCAATTGGGAGAAATGTCACATGATGGTGACGGAAGGAATTGTGCTAGGACACAAGGTGTCTAGCAAGGGTCTTGAGGTAGACCCCGTAAAAATTGAGGTGATTTCTAAGTTACCCCCACCAAATTCTGTAAAATGGGTGAGAAGTTTTTTAGGACACGTCGGGTTTTATCGGCGATTTATTAAGGATTTTTCGAAAATCGCAAAGCCATTATCAGAATTGTTGGAAAAAGATGCAGTTTTTTATTTCAATGAGAAATGTCTTCACGCATTCGAGGTCTTGAAGGAGAAGTTGATTTCAGCTCCGGTTGTTCAAACGCCGGATTGGGCAAAGCCATTCGAGTTGATGTGTGATGCGTCCGATTATGCTGTGGGAGCTGTTTTGGGGCAAAGGGTAGATAACAAGCCTGCTGTGATTTTCTACGCCTCAAAAATGCTTAATGATGCTCAATTGAACTACACAACTACGGAAAAGGAGTTACTGGCAGTCGTGTTCGCCTTTGAAAAATTTCGGCAGTACTTAGTGGGTTCTAATGTGGTTGTGTGGACTGATCACGCTGCAATAAAGTATTTGATGGAGAAGAAGGATGCGAAGCCTAGACTAATTAGGTGGATTTTGCTCCTACAAGAATTCGATATTGAAATTAAGGACAAGTCGGGAATTGAAAATGTGGTGGCTGACCACTTGTCTAGGTTAGAGCGGGTTGATGAACAAGGTTTGCACATACCCATTACCGAGACCTTTCCTGATGAGCAACTTTTAAAAATTGATTCTAAAGAACCATGGTTTGCGGAAATTGTGAATTATTAGGCTTGCGGGATCATCCCGGAGGATTGGTCCTATCAAGATAAGAAGAAATTCTTTCATTCATTGAGATATTATTTTTGGGATGACCCGATTCTCTTGAAGCAGTGCAGGGATGGTATTCTTCGCAGGTGCGTGCCGGAGGTGGAGTACGAAAGTGTTCTCAACCACTGTCATGCGTCGCCTACAGGAGGACACCATGCTAGCCCACGGACAGCAGCTAAGGTGTTGGAGAGCGGCCTTTATTGGCCCACTTTGTTCCGGGATGCCTATGATTTTGTTAGGCAATGTGACTCGTGCCAGCGCACAGGTAACATCTCAAGGAGACACGAAATGCCCTGGAATGTATTTCAGGAAGTTGAGGTATTTGATTTATGGGGCATTGACTTCATGGGACCCTTTGTGTCCTCAAATTCAAATCTTTATATCTTACTTGCTGTAGATCATGTGTCGAAGTGGGTGGAGGCAATCCCCACAAGAACTAATGATTCGAACGTAGTGTGCAGGTTTGTCAAAGAGAACATTTTCTGCAGGTTCGGGATTCCCCGAATGATCATAAGTGACGGAGGCACACATTTTCGAAATCAGAAATTCGCGACACTTTTAAAGAAATATGGGGTCAAGCACAACATCGGCACCCCATATCATCCACAGACGCAAGGACAAGTGGAGGTATCAAATAGAGAAATCAAGAAGATTTTAGAAAAGACCGTAGCATCCACAAGGAAGAATTGGAGTGTATTGCTACCGGACGCACTTTGGGCTTATCGAACGGCGTACAAAACACCTATAGGCACCACGCCTTTTAGGTTGGCATACGGCCGGGCTTGCCATCTTCCGGTGGAATTAGAGCACAAGGCCCATTGGGCGCTAAGAAGGCTGAACTTGCGCTATGATGAGGCCGGGAGAAAAAGGATGTTTGAATTGAATGAATTGGATGAGCTACGCATGACGGCATATGAGAATGCCCGCATCTACAAAGAGCGCACAAAGCTGATCCACGATCGCCATATTGAGATGCGCACGTTCAAAAAGGGAGACAACGTTCTATTGTTTAACTCCCGTCTCAAACTGCATCCCGGGAAGCTGAAATCCCGGTGGAGTGGACCCTTCATTGTGGAGGAGGTGAAACCGCACAGAGCGATTCTCGTGCGTGATGGAGATGCCACGTTCTTGGTGAACGGGCAATGCTTAAAGCTGTATTTTGGTGAGAACTACAAGAGGAAAGTGAATGAGGTCAAACTCATTTCACTTGTACAAGAATGAGATGGAGGGAAGACGTCTAGCCTAAGACGCTAAACAAGGGCGCTTGTTGGGAGGCAACCCAACCATCGGTACACTAGGATAGTTTAATTTTAGTCATAGATTGCTTTTATTTCGTTTGAATTTTAGTTTAAAAATGATACCTTGATCCGTTTGTTGAATGTGCAGGCACAGGCAGGGTCGATACCATCGACACATCTGTCGATGGTATCGACATGGGTTCAAGTTGACACCAGCAGAAATCGCACTGCGTCGATACTATCGACACCCACACCCCCGTCGATGGTATCGACATGGTCCCAGACAGGTCGCAATAAAAGTGTCGATGGTATCGACACCCCAGTCGATACCATCGAGATCTCTGGAGATATTCAGACGGATTTTTCTTAGTCAACTCAATACCATCGACGGCCTCGTCGATGGTATCGACATCATCACAGGTTGAATGCAACACAACGGCGGTGTCGCAATAAAAGCAAGTCGATACCATTGACATCTGTCGATGGTATCGACGGACATGTCACCGATCCGCATACAGACATCGACGACGATCGCAACAGCCACGTCAGCGATCCGGGTGCCGCGTCGATACCATCGACTTCTGTCGATGGTATCGACACGTCAGCAATCCGGGTTTTTCGATCCAGCAAACGTCAGCCGTCGATACTCGCGAGGGAGGCGGATACCCACGAGATGTGTCGATACCATCGACCCTCGTCGATGGTATCGACGGGCCAACAGGGGCGCCGATCAAGCTATTTAAGGGGACTTGCAACGTCACTTGACGTCACACCTTCAGAGCAAGTATCTTCCTTTGCGCCGAGCACTCCCCCGAGCCTTCCTAGACTGCAGAGAAGCGTCATCGAGCGGAGATCTTCATCGAGCGGAGAATTCTCTTCTCCATCTTCACCGAGCTCTGTTCTTCTAATCCCTTCTTTTCTCGCAACCATGGTGCACACCGCCAGAGCGTCGTCATCAAGCGCTCATCCTATGGAGATCGAGGAGTTTGTTCCTCCCCCACCCGCTTCCATCCCTCGTCCACGCCTCATTCATGCCAACATGGATGTGAGGAAGGTCTACGAGGATATTATGAAGCGGAAGTTCGAGCCCACCCGGTATGTGGACCGGGGAATGATCCAGGAGCTGGGGTTCGATGCCAACTTGGCCTATGTGTTGGCCGGGCAAGCGCGGCACACCAATCGCCTTTATGAGATCGACTGTCATTCGGATGGGCAGCCGTTTTTCGGCGAATGGCCCACATACAAGGAACTGGTGGCCGAGTTCATGGCGTCTCTTGATATCTGCGTCGTACCAAATGACGTGGTACCATCGGACCAGACGTGGATCCGGGGAAGGGTGTCCTTCCGACTCTTCAACAACACTTACAACATCACGTTGAAGCAGTTCAATGACATCTTCAACTGGAACCACAGCCGCAACGATCACCGACGCCCCGACGCCCGCACCGACTACGACAAAATCTTCGCCGAGCTAGTTAAAGTGCCGGCAGGGAAGACTGTGAGCTACCATAATGCAGCGGTAGCGGATTTTGAGCACCCGTTCGTCCGGGTCCTGCACAGGATGTTGAGCTTGACTTTCTTTGCTCGAAGCGATCTTGCTTTGAGCAAGTTTCAGGAGAGTGACATGTTCTTTCTCTACGCACTCCTGAAACGTCAAGAGTGCAACTGGGGGGCGTTCTGGCTACAGCGCGTCCTGGCAGTGAAGAGGAGCACAAGGAAGGCTCCAATCCATTTTGGTGGTCTTGTCACCAAGTTGGCGCTTTACTTGGGGCTGAACCTTCAGTCCATGACTCCGATCTTTACGAGGAGCAAGGTGAACGTGCAACATTTGCACCGTTCAAACCTTATTCTTCTACGGGACGGGTTGGCGTATGCTCATTGCCACGTCAACCAAGCTTATCAAGAGAGCTCCCTACCGGACGACGTCTTCAACATTGAGGGCAAGCAGCACTTCCGGTGGCCAATCATAGCCATCGAGTCCTCCGAGGAAGACGACGGTGGTGACGAGCAAGAAGGCGAGGCTGCAAAGGAAGAGGAGGCTTTCACACCTCTTCGAGCACGTGTGGCACCACGGAAGCGTCCTAGGATGCATCCAGGTGCATCTTCATCATCTCAGCCCCCACCGCCATCACCACAGTACGAGCAGCCAGCTGCGGATCCCTATTCCATGCAGGGGATGTACACCATGCTGCAGGACATACAGCAGACTCAGCTGCAGCACATGGGTATGTATACCGGCATTCATGACACTACGAGCTGGGTACTTGAGAACCAACGGGCTATGTTCGAGAACGAGCGGCTCATCCTCGCCAACCAAGAGCAAATGCACACCCGGTTGCAGCGGATAGAGACACAACAGGAGCCCTTCTTTGACCATTACTGGAGTCAAGACTACTTTGGAGGCTATCCACAGCCTCCGCCGAGGACCCAATATGATCCAAGCTTCCAGGGGGAGTACCCGTCTTGGGATCCTACAGCACCACAATACCCACCACCGCCTCCGCAAGATTGATCAGGGTATCACTGTTCCACCCTTAAGTTGGTTTTTGACTATGAGGCCATAGTCGAATTCAAGCTTAGGGGGGTGGCTGGAACAGCTCTATCTTTTATCTTTTCTTTAGTTGTTTTTAGTTTCTGCTTTGTTATTTGTTCTTGCAATTTTAGTGTTTGTTTAGGATCCACATCTATCTAGTGTAATTGTGGATGTCTTAAGAAAAAATTGTCATCTCGTTTTTTCATGGGAAATTTAAGGGAATTTCAAAAAAAAAATTCTGGGTCTTTTGGATAGCTTAACTTGGTTGTCCTTGGGAAACTTGTCCTATGAAAATGATTGATTATGTCAACTTTGAAGCAATATGTCACACTCACACCCCCATTGACTCATGAAAAGTGGATAGTAACGGTTGTTTGAGCCTAACCTAATCAAATAGTAATGAGACCTTAATTGGATATACGAGAAAGAACCCTTTGAACTACTACACATGTCAGTAAGGAGGGACACATGATATTTTTCTAAGGTTCAGTAACTTAATCTTGTGATCATTCCACTTCATATTTTTTCATAATCCACCCAAGAATTGGAAGTAAAGTACAGTTTTAACTTCTTTTGCGTGCATAGCATGTAGATAGGATTTGCATTGTTATTTTCATATTTTTTCATAAAATGAAAAAAATGGATAGTGATTCATGCACATTACCTTTAGGTGCATGTCATGTAGTTGCACTCATAACTTTCATGATTTTCATGCATAAGTACACCATGTACCTCAGTTGACCTGAAAAGTGATCTAAATTGTTCCATACCCTCGCATTAGTACAAAGATTTCCAATCATGAAGAAAATAGCCTAACACATGTATCTCTAAGCAATTATGGATATGTGGGCTAAAAGAAAAAAAAAATCTGCAAATCTGAAAAAAAAATGAAAAAAAGAAGAGAATTTAGAAGGAAATGGAATAAGAGGGAGAAAGGAACATAATATCACTTGCATAACAAGGAAACTGAGTACATGATGTGGCTTAATTAGATTTCTATCTCTTTTTGAGGTGGAAGGTTAGTGCATGCATCATTCCACCTAATTTTAAGCATTAGGGCATTTTCAATGTGCATTGGCATCAATTAGGGCATTTTGTTGTATGCATTTTGAAACTGTGTAATACTTCCAAATTCTTCCATGAACCACCCATTCCATTCACCCGTTGCTCGGATTGGTAGGCCACCGTGATTTTCTCCTCACTCATGTTTATCAGGAGAACTGCTTCCATGTAGATGGTAGTTAGGGCGAGCAACGTAGTGTAGGCGATCACAAGATGCACTAATGCTGAATTGGCAAATTTTATTATGTTAACTGCCTTATGTGATAGTGTTCATCGGTTTGAAGGATAATTTCTTTTATTGATGATTATTGTCGCCTGTAGGGTAATTACTGTTCTGTGATTAGGAAAGGCCGGTTCGAGAATGTCCAGTGGGAGTAATGTGGGATGTGGGGTGATGTGTTGATTGTTAGTTGACATCTGCAATTCTATTCTAAGGGTTAGTTGCTCGAGGGCGAGCAATGTTTAAGCTTAGGGGAGTTTGATGCGATGATTTTGAGTCGCATTTCGAGACTTATTTCATATGTGTTTTGTGCCTTAATTACTCATTTTCATGGATATTATTGCATAATTCACTTTATTTGGTCTTTGCCATCATTTTATATCAAATCCCCTTTGTTTTACTATTTTGAGCATTATTTATCATCTTATTATAAATTGTGTGGATTTACGTGGTCCTATTGTGAAATTTCAGGAAGAACAAGTACCTGCTTGCGTCGATACCATCGACGGAAGTCGATACCATCGACGGAAGTCGATACCATCGACCAAGCCATAGGTTGTCAGCCGAGAAAAGCAATACAGTGTCGATACCATCGACACCTAAGTCGATGGTATCGAGATCCCTTCAAGTTGCTGGCGAGGAAACTGTCGATACCATCGACCCAAGTCGATGCCATCGACACAAGGAGAGCTACAGCGTCGCTAAACGACAACAACCGACACTAAAGGAGTCGATACCATTGACACCTACGTCGATGGTATCGAGATCACCACAGGCGCTCAGAATAAAAGAAAGGAAAACTACTGCTAATCCGCTGGGTCGATACCATCGACCCGCGTCGATGGTATCGACGCCGGCAGATATGCGTTGGATTTGTTTTGATTTCGATCAGACGGATGTTGTTATTTGACGACCTAATTAGGTACTTATACCTAATGACGGCCGCCCAGACGGGAGAATCATCTCATTTTGGATTGCACGAGTGCCGAGGAGGAGAGAGAGGAGAACGGAGGCCGAGAAGCTCATCCCGGGTGATTCGGACGCTGCCGAAGACGATTTCCACCACCGACAGGCGGGGAAAGCTCATGTTCTACGCCAAGGATCCACCGGTTCTTCTCCGTTCAGGGGTTTTCCCATTTATTTCCCATTTTTCTTATGAATTCCCCAATTTCTACCATGTACTTGTGTGAGATGAACATGAGAGGCTAAAACCCTCAATCTTTAGGACCGGGAGTAGCCCGGGAATGCATTGTATGACATTTTTATATCAATAATTCATATTTTTCTCTCAAATCCATGGTATAGATTTGTTTCCTCCATTTCTATTGTTATGCTTGATCACCATAATAATAACTTAATGCCCTTAATCACTTCGACAGAAGGATTAACAGTTGAAAAGAGACGAATTCTACATTAATTAATAAAACCCTTGACAAAGGAGTTGTAAAATTAATGGTGGGAACTGAGAGACCGTTTATAATGCACTTAGTTTAGGGGAATGATTACTACGACGGTGGAATCAACCTAAATCTAAGTAGTGAATTACACCACGACAGTGGGTAATTCTGTTTTCAGGCCACTACCCGGATAGAGAGAGAAGTGTGAAGAATGATATGAAACTTAATACAATGTTGACCCGCGGTGAAACCGCCATCCTAAAGATATCCCTTTTAATTGATTAAATTAACCTTTAATCGATTGTTTTCTTTGTTTGATTTTTATTTTCTTTTAATTTGAACAACAAAACCCTACTTTGTTAATCGGTCTAGCTGATTGCGATTAGTTAGTAGAAGTCTCCAATAATTCACGTATCCCTGAGTTCGACTCGGGCCTCACAAGGCCTATATTACTCGACGCGTACACTTGCATTTTTAGCGCGTAGTAAAATACACGTCAAGTTTTTGGCGCCGTTTCCGGGGATACGGCGAATTATTGGCACTTTGAGTGCTAAGAGCGGCCATTCTAGGCCACACATTTTTTTTAATTTTAGAACAATTTCAAAAATTCCTTTATTTCTCTATAATAGTGTTGACTCGTTCAAGGCATTGTACTGAACCACTACTTCCAAATTTCAGGTACTTTGTATGGTGCACACACGTAGTCGAGACTACGTGAATCGCACACCTGAGGTTCCATCTGCGGGACCAGAGGACGAGGACTACTACGAGGAGGAACACCACAGTGATATACATTCTGAATCTGAGCAAGAACAAGAAGAAGAAATGGCTGAAGCACAGACAATATGGGAGAAGATCAAGGCGTCTTCTTCCTCGGCATCAAAGGGGCCTATAAAGAAACAGGGGCTAAACATACCTACATACAAGATCGACCCAACACTGATTAATTTGGTCAAATCCAATGCATTTCACGGACTGAAAAATGAAGATCCAGTGGCACACATTAGTCAGTTTGTGGAGAACTGTGATATGGTGAAGATAGATCGATTTCCGCAGGATGTGCTCTATCTCAAGTTATTCCCGAGTTCCTTGGCTGGAGTGGCAAGAGAGTGGCTTCATAACCTCGACGACGAGTTTGTTGAATCATGGGATCACATGGTGGAGGTTTTCTTCGAGAGGTTTCTTTCCTCCTGAGAAGACCAATGATATGATCCGGAAGATCCACAATTTCACCCAACAGGCGGGTGAAACCTATTCTGAGACTTGGGAGCGATTTCAAGTCATGTTGAGGAGATGTCCACACCATGGACTGGACAAGGAAACCCAAGTGAAGATCTTCTACTTTGCTCTCTCCGTGCATGATAGAAGCAATTTGGACTCGGCTGGCTCCGGATTTTTCTTAAATAACACTGATACAAGATGCTGGGAAATACTGAAGAATATGGCACGAAAGCAATCTTGGGGAGAAAGAGAAAGAGGCCCAGTTGAGCAAGCAAGAGTTGCCAGTGAGTCAAAGGCAATGAGAGAGTTGAATGAGAAGATGGATCTTCTCGCAAAGAAGTTGTTGCAGAAGGAAGACAATGAGTCCGAGGATGAGGCTCAGGTCAAGTACATGAGGCAACAACAGGGGTACAGGAATAACGATTATTCATGGCGGAAAGACAAGAAATTTTCATGGAAGGATCCAAATAACTTTCTACAGGATCCGGACGCCAAACCTGCACCGGTCACGGAGGACAAGAGCACGGAGTTGCTCAATCAAGTCATTAAGCAAAATCAAGAGTTGATGAACACTTTTGGGCAGCAAATGAAGCAGCAGGGTGAATTCATGAACCAGTTCGGGCAGACTTTGCAGAGCCACAGGGCTCAAATGAGAACTATAGAGACTTCCATGGCACAGATGGCAGCCGAGATTGCAAGCTTGAAGAAGCCGGCACATCCGGGTTTTCCGGGAAACACCAATGTTCCCGGGGGAAACCAACAGGCCAAGGCCATCTTATTGAGGAGCGGTAAGAAAGTGTTAAATCCAAGGGCTGATGACACAAGCACACTGCAGGACACAGTTGAAGAAGCAACAGTCAAAGAGCAGCCCCCACCTGGCATAGAGCAAACTGAGGACATAGCTGAAGATAGTAAGGAAGAACAAGCCACTGAGGAGGAACCACAGAAATTAACTCCCTATGTGCCACCTCATCAAAGGGCACATACCGTTCCGGTTCCCTATCCCAATAGTGCAAAAGCAAGAAAGGTGGATGCACAGTTTAAGAAATTTCTGGACAACTTTAGGAAGTTATCAGTGAATATTCCTTTGCTAGAGGCGATCGAAAAAATACTGTCTTATGGGAAGTTTCTCAAAGATGTAATCACCAAGAAGAGAAAGATACCCGACACTGAGGTCGTAGTATTGAAGGAGCAAGTGAGTGCTTTTATTATGGGCACTTTGCCACCAAAGAGACAGGATCCCAGTTGTTTCAATATTTCTTGCTTTATCGGGAAGTTCAAATTTGGCGAAGCACTTTGTGATTCTGGGGCAAGCATCAATCTGATGCCCCTTTCTACGTTCAAGAAACTTGGATTGAAGGAGTCGAGACCAAGTAACATGACCATCCAATTGGCTGATAATTCTGTGGTGAAACCGTATGGAATCTATGAGGATGTTTTGGTAAAGGTAGACCGCTTTGTTTTTCCGGCTGATTTTGTCGTTATGGAAATGCAGGACGAGCACGGTAATGAGTTACTACTTGGTCGCCCATTCCAAGCTACAGCTGATATGATCTTGGAGATGGGGAGAGGTCGCTTGACCTTGGGCATTGCGGATGATCGCTTTGAGATGGTCATGCCAAATGGTAATGCATCTAATAAAGCAAAAGCACATTGCAATATGGTGAAACATGTGGAACAAAATATCTCACTTTGTCTTGGGAAGCCATTTTTGGATATGGCTCATGTTATGAGTAGGATAGATAATGGGACCCTAGCAGTGGACCTTATGGAGCAAACTAAAGTTGTCTCTTTATGCAAGGCTATTGGGTTTCCAAATGATGAGAATGAGGACATTCCACCTCCATGGGAGGATGATGTGATTATTACTTCCGTCTTTGATGCATATCCGGAATTGCCTTTGGAGGCGTGTTTGCTAAATGTCGCTTATGATTGGATGCAGAGTACTTCACTCAAGGAGTGCGCCAAAATTCTTCAAATGCTTCCATGTTTCTACACGAGGCACTATGAGGATTTGGGTACACTTCCCCCACCGCTACAATCATCTCTTATTTGCCCACCTGATCTGGAGTTGAAGCCATTGCCCCCGCATTTGAAATACGTCTTTCTAGCTGAGGAGGACAAGTTACCAGTGATTGTTTCTGCATACTTGAGTGCGGATGAGGAGGAGCAACTACTGATAGTGCTCAAGAACCACCGTGGAGCTTTTGGGTGGTCTGTGGCGGACATCAAGGGGATCTCCCCTACACTTTGCCAAACAAGATTCAGCTTGAGGAGGGAGCCAAGCCAGTCATACAGCCTCAAAGACGTCTAAATCCAAGCATGATGGAGGTTGTCAAGAAGGAAGTCATAAAGCTTCTTGCTGCAGGGATCATTTATGCCATATCCGATTCAACGTGGGTGAGTCCCACACAGGTAGTCCCTAAAAAGGGGGGAATCACTGTCACTACTAATCTTTTGAATGAACCTGTCACCACCCGATTGGTAACCGGGTGGCGTGTTTGCATTGATTACCGCCGATTGAATACCGCAACTCTTAAAGATCATTTTCCATTGCCATTTATCGATCAGATTTTGGAACGTCTAGCTGGTCGGTCGCATTTTTGTTTTCTAGATGGCTATTCGGGGTACAACCAGATTTCTATTGATCCTTTGGATCAAGAGAAGTCTACGTTTACATGTCCCTATGGGACGTTTGCTTACCGCCGTATGCCGTTCGGTTTATGCAATGTGCCGGCGACTTTTCAACGCTGCATGCTCGCCATATTCTCTGACATGGTAGAGTGGTATCTTGAAGTTTGCATGGACGACTTCTCGGTGTATGGAGCGTCTTTTGATGAATGCCTTTCTAACTTAGATAAGGTGTTGCAGCGGTGCGAGGACACACATTTAGTCCTCAATTGGGAGAAATGTCACATGATGGTGACGGAAGGAATTGTGCTAGGACACAAGGTGTCTAGCAAGGGTCTTGAGGTAGACCCCGTAAAAATTGAGGTGATTTCTAAGTTACCCCCACCAAATTCTGTAAAAGGGGTGAGAAGTTTTTTAGGACACGCCGGGTTTTATCGGCGATTTATTAAGGATTTTTCGAAAATCGCAAAGCCATTATCGGAATTGTTGGAAAAAGATGCAGTTTTTGATTTCAATGAGAAATGTCTTCACGCATTCGAGGTCTTGAAGGAGAAGTTGATTTCAGCTCCGGTTGTTCAAACGCCAGATTGGGCAAAGCCATTCGAGTTGATGTGTGATGCGTCCGATTATGTTGTGGGAGCTGTTTTGGGGCAAAGGGTAGATAACAAGCCTGCTGTGATTTTCTATGCCTCAAAAACGCTTAATGATGCTCAATTGAACTACACAACTACGGAAAAGGAGTTACTGGTCGTCGTGTTCGCCTTTGAAAAATTTCGGCAGTACTTAGTGGGTTCTAAGGTGGTTGTGTGGACTGATCACGCTGCAATAAAGTATTTGATGGAGAAGAAGGATGCGAAGCCTAGACTAATTAGGTGGATTTTGCTCCTACAAGAATTCGATATTGAAATTAAGGACAAGTCGGGAATTGAAAATGTGGTGGCTGACCACTTGTCTAGGTTAGAGCGGGTTGATGAACAAGGTTTGCACATACCCATTACCGAGACCTTTCCCGATGAGCAACTTTTAAAAATTGATTCTAAAGAACCATGGTTTGCGGAAATTGTGAGTTATTTGGCTTGCGGGATCATCCCGGAGGATTGGTCCTATCAAGATAAGAAGAAATTCTTTCATTCATTGAGATATTATTTTTGGGATGACCCGATTCTCTTGAAGCAGTGCAGGGATGGTATTCTTCGCAGGTGCGTGCCGGAGGTGGAGTACGAGAGTGTTCTCAACCACTGTCATGCGTCGCCTACAGGAGGACACCATGCTAGCCCACGGACAGCAGCTAAGGTGTTGGAGAGTGGCCTTTATTGGCCCACTTTGTTCCGGGATGCCTATGATTTTGTTAGGCAATGTGACCCGTGCCAGCGCACAGGTAACATCTCAAGGAGACAGGAAATGCCCCTGAATGTATTTCAGGAAGTTGAGGTATTTGATTTATGGGGCATTGACTTCATGGGACCCTTTGTGTCCTCAAATTCAAATCTTTATATTTTACTTGCTGTAGATAATGTGTCGAAGTGGGTGGAGGCAATCCCCACAAGAACTAATGATTCGAACGTAGTGTGCAGGTTTGTCAAAGAGAACATTTTCTGCAGGTTCGGGATTCCCCGAATGATCATAAGTGACGGAGGCACACATTTTCGAAATCAGCAATTCGCGACACTTTTAAAGAAATATGGGGTCAAGCACAACATCGGCACCCCATATCATCCACTGACGCAAGGACAAGTGGAGGTATCAAATAGAGAAATCAAGAAGATTTTAGAAAAGACCGTAGCATCCACAAGGAAGAATTGGAGTGTATTGCTACCGGACGCACTTTGGGCTTATCGAACGGCGTACAAAACACCTATAGGCACCACGCCTTTTAGGTTGGAGTACGGCCGGGCTTGCCATCTTCCGGTGGAATTAGAGCACAAGGCCCATTGGGCGCTAAGAAGGCTGAACTTGCGCTATGATGAGGCCGGGAGAAAAAGGATGTTTGAATTGAATGAATTGGATGAGCTACGCATGACGGCATATGAGAATGCCCACATCTACAAAGAGCGCACAAAGCTGATACACGATCACCATATTGAGATGTGCACGTTCAAAAAGGGAGACAACGTTCTATTGTTTAACTCCCGTCTCAAACTGCATCCCGGGAAGCTGAAATCCCGGTGGAGTGGACCCTTCATTGTGGAGGAGGTGAAACCGCACGGAGCGATTCTCGTGCGTGATGGAGATGCCACGTTCTTGGTGAACGGGCAACGCTTAAAGCTGTATTTTGGTGAGAACTACAAGAGGAAAGTGAATGAGGTCAAACTCATTTCACTTGTACAAGAATGAGATGGAGGGAAGACGTCTAGCCTAAGACGCTAAACAAGGGCGCTTGTTGGGAGGCAACCCAACCATCGGTACACTAGGATAGTTTAATTTTAGTCATAGATTGCTTTTATTTCGTTTGAATTTTAGTTTAAAAATGATACCTTGATCCGTTTGTTGAATGTGTAGGCACAGGCAGGGTTGATACCATCGACACATCCGTCGATGGTATCGACATGGGTTCAGGTTGACACCAGCAGAAATCGCACTGCGTCGATACTATCGACACCCCCGTCGATGGTATCGACATGGTCCCAGACAAGTCGCAATAAAAGTGTCGATGGTATCGACACCCCAGTCGATACCATCGAGATCTCTGGAGATATTCAGACGGATTTTGCTCAGTCAACTCGATACCATCGACGGCCTCGTCGATGGTATCGACATCATCACAGGTTGAATGCAACACAACGACAGTGTCGCAATAAAAGCAAGTCGATACCATCGACATCTGTCGATGGTATCGACGGACATGTCACCGATCCGCATACAGACATCGACGACGATCGCAACAGCCACGTCAGCGATCTGGGTGCCGCGTCGATACCATCGACTTCTGTCGATGGTATCGACACGTCAGCAATCTGGGTTTTTCGATCCAGCAAACGTCAGCCGTCGATACTCGTGAGGGAGGCGGATACCCGCGAGATGTGTCGATACCATCGACCCTCGTCGATGGTATCGACGGGCCAACAGGGGCGCCGATCAAGCTATTTAAGGGGACTTGCAACGTCACTTGACGTCACACCTTCAGAGCAAGTATCTTCCTTTGCGCCGAGCACTCCCCCGAGCCTTCCAAGACTGTAGAGAAGCGTCATCGAGCGGAGATCTTCATCGAGAGGAGAATTCTCTTCTCCATCTTCACCGAGCTCTGTTCTTCTAATCCCTTCTTTTCTCGCAACCATGGTGCACACCTCCAGAGCGTCGTCCTCAAGCGCTCATCCTATGGAGATCGAGGAGTTTGTTCCTCCCCCACCCGCTTCCATCCCTCGTCCACGCCTCATTCATGCCAACATGGATGTGAGGAAGGTCTACGAGGATATTATGAAGCGGAAGTTCGAGCCCACCCGGTATGTGGACCGGGGAATGATCCAGGAGCTGGGGTTCGAGGCCAACTTGGCCTATGTGTTGGTCGGGCAAGCGCGGCACACCAATCGCCTTTATGAGATCGACTGTCATTTGGATGGGCAGCCGTTTTTCGGCGAATGGCCCACATACAAGGAACTGGTGGCCGAGTTCATGGCGTCTCTTGATATCTGCGTCGTACCAAATGACGTGGTACCATCGGACCAGACGTGGATCCGGGGAAGGGTGTCCTTCTGACTCTTCAACAACACTTACAACATCACGTTGAAGCAGTTCAACGACATCTTCAACTGGAACCACAGCCGCAACGATCACCGACGCCCCGACGCCCGCACCGACTACGACAAAATCTTCGCCGAGCTAGTTACAGTGCCGGCAGGGAAGACTGTGAGCTACCATAATGCAGCGGTAGCGGATTTTGAGCACCCGTTCGTCCGGGTCCTGCACAGGATGTTGAGCTTGACTTTCTTTGCTCGAAGCGATCTTGCTTTGAGCAAGTTTAAGGAGAGTGACCTGTTCTTTCTCTACGCACTCCTGAAACGTCAAGAGTGCAACTGGGGGGCGTTCTGGCTACAGCGCGTCCTGGCGGTGAAGAGGAGCACAAGGAAGGCTCCAATCCATTTTGGTGGTCTTGTCACCAAGTTGGCGCTTTACTTGGAGCTGAACCTTCAGTCCATGACTCCGATCTTTACGAGGAGCAAGGTGAACGTGCAACATTTGCACCGTTCAAACCTTATTCTTCTACGGGACGGGTTGGCGTATGCTCATTGCCACGTCAACCAAGCTTATCAAGAGAGCTCCCTACCGGACGACGTCTTCAACATTGAGGGCAAGCAGCACTTCCGGTGGCCAATCATAGCCATCGAGTCCTCCGAGGAAGACGACGGTGGTGACGAGCAAGAAGGCGAGGCTGCAGAGGAAGAGGAGGCTTTCACACCTCTTCGAGCACGTGTGGCACCACGGAAGCGTCCTAGGATGCATCCAGGTGCATCTTCATCATCTCAGCCCCCGCCGCCATCACCACAGTACGAGCAGCCAGCTGCGGATCCCTATTCCATGCAGGGGATGTACACCATGCTGCAGGACATACAGCAGACTCAGCTGCAGCACATGGGTATGTATACCGGCATTCATGACACTACGAGCCGGGTACTTGACAACCAACAGGCTATGTTCGAGAACGAGCGGCTCATCCTCGCCAACCAAGAGCAAATGCACACCCGGTTGCAGCGGATAGAGACGCAACAGGAGCCCTTCTTTGACCATTACTGGAGTCAAGACTACTTTGGAGGCTATCCACAGCCTCCGCCGAGGACCCAATATGATCCAAGCTTCCAGGGGGAGTACCCGTCTTGGGATCCTACGGCACCACAATACCCACCACCGCCTCCGCAAGATTGATCAGGGTATCACTGTTCCACCCTTAAGTTGGTTTTTGACTATGAGGCCATAGTCGAATTCAAGCTTAGGGGGGTGGCTGGAACAACTCTATCTTTTATCTTTTCTTTAGTTGTTTTTAGTTTCTGCTTTGTTATTTGTTCTTGCAATTTTAGTGTTTGTTTAGGATCCACATCTATCTAGTGTAATTGTGGATGTCTTAAGAAAAAATTGTCATCTCGTTTTTTCATGGGAAATTTAAGGGAATTTCAAAAAAAAAATTCTGGGTCTTTTGGATAGCTTAACTTGGTTGTCCTTGGGAAACTTGTCCTATGAAAATGATTGATTATGTCAACTTTGAAGCAATATGTCACACTCACACCCCCATTGACTCATGAAAAGTGGATAGTAACGGTTGTTTGAGCCTAACCTAATCAAATAGTAATGAGACCTTAATTGGATATACGAGAAAGAACCCTTTGAACTACTACACATGTCAGTAAGGAGGGACACATGATATTTTTCTAAGGTTCAGTAACTTAATCTTGTGATCATTCCACTTCATATTTTTCCATAATCCACCCAAGAATTGGAAGTAAAGTACAGTTTTAACTTCTTTTGCGTGCATAGCATGTAGATAGGATTTGCATTGTTATTTTCATATTTTTGCATAAAATGAAAAAAATGGATAGTGATTCATGCACATTACCTTTAGGTGCATGTCATGTAGTTGCACTCATAACTTTCATGATTTTCATGCATAAGTACACCATGTACCTCAGTTGACCTGAAAAGTGATCTAAATTGTTCCATACCCTCGCATTAGTACAAAGATTTCCAATCATGAAGAAAATAGCCTAACACATGTATCTCTAAGCAATTATGGATATGTGGGCTAAAAGAAAAAAAAAATCTGCAAATCTGAAAAAAAAATGAAAAAAAAAGAAGAGAATTTAGAAGGAAATGGAATAAGAGGGAGAAAGGAACATAATATCACTTGCATAACAAGGAAACTGAGTACATGATGTGGCTTAATTAGATTTCTATCTCTTTTTGAGGTGGAAGGTTAGTGCATGCATCATTCCACCTAATTTTAAGCATTAGGGCATTTTCAATGTGCATTGGCATCAATTAGGGCATTTTGTTGTATGCATTTTGAAACTGTGTAATACTTACAAATTCTTCCATGAACCACCCATTCCATTCACCCGTTGCTCGGATTGGTAGGCCACCGTGATTTTCTCCTCACTCATGTTTATCAGGAGAACTGCTTCCATGTAGATGGTAGTTAGGGCGAGCAACGTAGTGTAGGCGATCACAAGATGCACTAATGCTGAATCAGCAAATTTTATTATGTTAACTGCCTTATGTGATAGTGTTCATCGGTTTGAAGGATAATTTCTTTTATTGATGATTATTGTCGCATGTAGGGTAATTACTGTTCTGTGATTAGGAAAGGCCGGTTCGAGAATGTCCAGTGGGAGTAATGTGGGATGTGGGGTGATGTGTTGATTGTTAGTTGACATCTGCAATTCTATTCTAAGGGTTAGTTGCTCGAGGGCGAGCAATGTTTAAGCTTAGGGGAGTTTGATGCGATGATTTTGAGTCCCATTTAGAGACCTATTTCATATGTGTTTTGTGCCTTAATTACTCATTTTCATGGATATTATTGCATAATTCACTTTATTTGGTCTTTGCCATCATTTTATATCAAATCCCCTTTGTTTTACTATTTTGAGCATTATTTATCATCTTATTATAAATTGTGTGGATTTACTTGGTCCTGTTGTGAAATTTCAAGAAGAACAAGTATATGCTTGCGTCGATACCATCGACCAAGCCACAGGTTGTCAGCCGAGAAGAGCAATACAGTGTCGATACCATCGACACCTAAGTTGATGGTATCGAGATCCCTTCAAGTTGCTGGCGAGGAAACTGTCGATACCATCGACCCAAGTCGATGCCATCGACACAAGGAGAGCTACAGCGTCGCTAAACGAAAACAACCGACACTAAAGGAGTCGATACCATCGACACCTACGTCGATGGTATCGAGATCACCACAGCCGCTCAGAATAAAAGAAAGGAAAACTACCGCTAATCCGCTGGGTTGATACCATCGACCCGCGTCGATGGTATCGACGCCGGCAGATATGCGTTGGATTTGTTTTGATTTCGATCGGACGGCTGTTGTTATTTGACGACCTAATTAGGGACTTATACCTAATGACGGCCGCCCCGACGGGAGAATCATCTCATTTTGGATTGCACGAGTGCCGAGGAGGAGAGAGAGGAGAACGGAGGCCGAGAAGCTCATCCCGGGTGATTCGGACGCTGCCGAAGACGATTTCCACCACCGACAGGCGGGGAAAGCTCGTGTTCTACGCCAAGGATCCACCGGTTCTTCTCCGTTCAGGGGTTTTCCCATTTATTTCCCGTTTTTCTTATGAATTCCCCAATTTCTACCATGTACTTGTGTGAGATGAACATGAGAGGCTAAAACCCTCAATCTTTAGGACCGGGAGTAGCCCGGGAATGCATTGTATGACATTTTTATATCAATAATTCATATTTTTCTCTCAAATCCGTGGTATAGATTTGTTTTCTCCATTTCTATTGTTATGCTTGATCACCATAATAATAACTTAATGCCCTTAATCACTTCGACAGAAGGATTAACGGTTGAAAAGAGACGAATTCTACATTAATTAATAAAACCCTTGACAAAGGAGTTGTAAAATTAATGGTGGGAACTGAGAGACCGTTTATAATGCACTTAGTTTAGGGGAATGATTACTACGACGGTGGAATCAACCTAAATCTAAGTAGTGAATTACACCACGACAGTGGGTAATTCTGTTTTCAGGCCACTACCCGGATAGAGAGAGAAGTGTGAAGAATGATATGAAACTTAATACAATGTTGACCCGCGGTGAAACCGCCATCCTAAAGATATCCCTTTTAATTGATTAAATTAACCTTTAATCGATTGTTTTCTTTGTTTGATTTTTATTTTCTTTTAATTTGAACAACAAAACCCTACTTTGTTAATCGGTCTAGCTGATTGCGATTAGTTAGTAGAAGTCTCCAATAATTCACGTATCCCTGAGTTCGACTCGGGCCTCACAAGGCCTATATTACTCGACGCGTACACTTGCGTTTTTAGCGCGTAGTAAAATACACGTCAGCTCCAAACAGGAAAGGGTTCCTAGGAAGGAGCTACATGTATCGATTGGCACCTTCAGAGGAGACAAACGAGGTGTCGTCAAAGCATAGCAGGCGAGGGTTGGATAAGAACGAAGGTACACCACCAGGGGTATCTCTCTTTCTTCAGTTGGAGGCATGGAGGTTAGATTGAGAGGCACAAATAGGCAAAAGATGGAGAAAAACTCACCAACATGTCATCTAACCACCTAGGATGGGTGTGGGAGAGGTAAGGAAGGCTATGCTAGGGAAGGGAAGGGATGATTCCACCTAGGGTTGAGGTCAAGAGGGTATGGAGCTAGGAATTAGTCAACTTTTCTCTAGTTGAGAGGGAGAAATGTTGATTGAAACATATTTTAAGTTTGGTCCATCCTGGCCATTGGTCGAATTCTGAGTCTGGGAAATTCGACTGATCAAGAGAAAACCCTTGACCTCATCCTGGGGTCGGTTGAGTTGGCAACTCGACTGACATGTGGTGTCAAAAACATAGAAACTTAATTTCTAGCCTCTAAGGTGATAATGAATTTTATTTCATTAGCCTATTATGCATTTTAGACATATTAAGATACATTTCACTCATCATAGTGTACTACTTTTCTACAAAACAAGCATTTGCAAAAAATACCCAAAACAAGAAAAACAAGGCAAGAAATAAGATAACCATAGAACATATTAAGAAAGAGATGATGAATTTAAGCTAGAAACATGTAGGTAAGATAAAAACTAGCTATGAAGCATGACAATATCATCAAGATGAATTATAAGAAATTTTGATCTAATGAAAGTAAATTTCTCTCTAGCTAGAGGTTTAGTGAAAATGTCCTCTAACTAGTTTTCTGTATCCACATGTGTGATATATATATCCTTCTTGACATTGTGGTTCTGAAAAAATGATGATAGACCTCTATATGTTTATCTCTACTATGCAATATAGGATTGTATGCCATGTTAATTGCACTAGTATTATCATAATAGATAGGAGAAGCATCAAAATAAATGTTAAAGTCTTGGAGCATTTGTTTCTTCCATAGGACTTGGGCACATCAACTTCTAGCTGCATTGTATTCAGCCTCATCAACTGATAGATCCACAGTGCTTTTCTTCTTGGACAACCAAGAAACTAGGCAAGGTCCTACAAAGAAGCAAGTGCCACTTTTGCACTTTCTATCAATCAATCATCCTGCATAATCCACATCACTATAAGAAGTAAGAGTAAAGTCCCTTGACTTATAATATCATAGTCCAAAATTTTAGGTTTTTGGCTAGATACCTTAAGATCATCTTAACCGCTATAAGATGTGATTTCCTAGGGCTTGATTAAAAGCAAGTAGACAAGCTAAAACTAAACATTATGTCAGGTCTAGAGGCAGTTAAATAAAGTAAACTTCCAATCATACCTCTATAGAGCTTCTCATCTATCATTACACCTTGTTAATCTCTATTAAGCTTGGCGGTGTTTGACATGGGAGGTGTCCATCATATTGGTGTTCTCCATCCCAAAGCGTTTTAGTAGCTCACTTGTGTACTTGCCTTAGTTGATTAAGTTGGCTTCCTTAGTTTTCTTGATTTGGAATCTGAAAAATAAAGTGAGTTGCCCCATCATGCTCATCTTAAATTCACTCTGCATAAGATCACTAAACTCCTTGCAAAGATCAATATTAGTTCCTCCAAAAATGATATCATCAACATAAATTTGAATGATAAGAAAAATTATTAGAGGTGTGCTTTAGAAACAAGGTAGAATCTACTTTGCCCATGATATAGCCATTATCTAACCAAAAGTTCTTTAGTTTCTTATACCAATCTCGAGGTGGTTGTTTGAGACCATATAGAGCGTTTTGCAACAAATAAACATGGTTAGGCAAGTTATCATGTTTGAAGCCTAGAGTTTTGCCACATATACTTCTTCCTCAATTGTACCATTCAAAAATGCACTTTTAACATTGATTTCATAAAGAAGAAAATTCTTGTGACTAGAAAAAGCAAGCAACATTGTAATTGAGTCAAGCCTAGCTATAGGAGCATATGTTTCATCAAAATCTATACATTTTTGTTTATTGTAGCCTTGATCAAGTAACCTTGCTTTGTTCCTTACCACTTTGTCTCCTTCACCCAACTTTTTGCAGTACACCCAATTGGTGCCAACATCTTTCTATTACTTGGTCTTGGAATAAGAATCCACTCTTTGTTTCTTTCAAATTGCTCCGACTCTTCTTTCATGGCTAGGATCCATTCATCATCTTTTAGAGCTTCTTTGACATATTTTGGCTCCATTTGAGATATCAAGGCACATTCTGCTTGTTCATTGTTGAGTGCATCCCGCGACTTCACCCTTTCAAAAGGGTTCCCTAAGATAAGATCCTTTAGATGATTCATTGCAAAGTGGAGATTTGTATCCTTCTTTTCTTCATTCTTCTCTTCTTCATCAACTAACATCTTCTTTCCCTTTTGAACAATGTTCAACTCTTTCAAGATAAAAATCACCTCATCTACAACTTTATCATTAACAATGTCTTTGGAAATAGAGAGTTTAGTTTCAAAAAAATTAACATTTATAGATTATTCTACTTTACACAGTTCGATGTTATATGCTCTATAAGCCTTGTTGGTAGTGCTATAGCCAAGAAAGAAAGTGTTACATGACTTTGGATCAAACTTGTCAAGAGAATCCTTGGTGTTCAAAACAAAACAAGGACAACAAAAAACATGAATCAAATCAATGGAAGGATTTATGCGACACTATAGCACAAAGGGGGTTTTCTTAAGCGAAGGATGAGCAAAAACATGATTTTGCTTAAAATATGAAGTACTAATGGCTTCGGCCCAAAACTTCTTTCAATTGTTGTACTCTGGAAGCATAGTCCTAGACATCTCCTATAGTAATGTATTCTTCCTCTCTACAACCCCATTTTTTGAGGCGTTCGAGGGGAAGAAAAGTTATGTGCATACCCGGATTCCTCACAAAACCATTCAAGCAAATGATTTTCAAAATCTTCCCCATCATCATTTCAGATAGAAACAATCTGGCAAGAAGCTTAGTTTTCAACCCATTTGCAAAAAGTTTAGAAGACCTAGAGAGCATCACTTTTTGAAACAATAAAGAATGTCGAAATAAAGCGAGAGAAATCATCAACAATCACTAAACAATATTTGCTACCACAAAGAGTTTGTGTACGCATTGGTCAAAATAGATAATTGTGAAGAAGCTCAAGAGCTCTCTTGGTACTAAGGACTCTGTTGGATTTGAAGCAGGACTTGGTTTTCTTTCCTTGGGTACAAGATTGGTATTCCTCATCCTTCTCAAAATCCAATTTGGGAAGTCCCTTCACCAAGTCCTTTTTGCTCAACTTCTTCATTTGATGCATATTTACATGACCAAACCTACGGTGCCATAAAGAAATATCATTCGAATTGGCAACAAGACATCTACCAATAATAAGCTTAATAGAGTTAAGAACCATAATGTAAATACTACCATTTCTAGTTCCCTTATACATGACATTGTTGGAAGGGGAATCAAGAAGCAAGCATTCCACAGAAGTAAATAGAACAAGATAACTGTAAAGACCAAGTCTCTACTATTAAACATGATAAACAAAATCATCAATTGTGTAGCAGCGGAAATTTAAATCTTGACTTTATTCAAAATGTATAAAGAGTACATTATAAAATTTCCATAAAGGAAGTACAACTTTATACAAGCACAAGGATCTAGGTAGAGGAAGACTTAGACTAAACCAATATTGTCCCCAAACAAACTACTATAAACATAAAAGCAACTCTGATCATATACTATATGTTCTTTCCTTCTTGTCCAATCCTTAGCCTTAGGTTCACCAAGCTTCCATGCACACTCTGATCCTAGCCTGGATGGTTGGGGTCATCCAGAAAGAGAGAGATAAAAGGTATGGGTCAATAAAAGGATAAAGGCAATCATAAAGTTAAGCATAGTAATCGATTAAGGGATTTCAAGAAGTGAGAGAAATGAGTGAATAAGATTCTAGAAAAAAAACTGCCACATTTAAATATCAACAAAATATCACAATTGCATGAATATAAATTATGACTCAACGTCCTCTCAATGTAGGGTGAGGCACCTACCGGACCTCACCAATGGCAGGGGGACTAAAACCCCGGTGCCTAAAAAGTGGCAGGGGGACTAAAACCCCAGTGCCTAATATATAAAATGGCAGGGGGACTAAAACCCCAGTGCCCGGTAGGAGGTCTAAAACCTCAGTGCCCTGTGGGTGGTTTGTACTCATGTACACTACATTGTCAATTGGCCAATAACTATATCATGCATAAACATTCACTTGGCAGTAGAGTGAAAAGTAACAAGATTGCAACATAGCACTGGGAATAAAACCCAAATAAATAAATAAATGGCCATCATAGGCAACAACAATGTCCAAGAACTCCAAGAAATAAAGGAGCCAACAAAGCAACAACATATACAATGTTCCAAATATTTCAAAGGGATAAGGAAACATAGGCAATAACAAGATTACAACATTTCCATGTAAAGGAGGCAACATATGTAGTAGCATGATTCACATGTTCTAAAGAATGAGCCACAATGGCATTAGAAGCATAAAATAAGTAAAGAGCCAAATATGCATTTAGGAGAATAAAAAGTCTAGCACAATAATGATTGTGGGGTTGGAAAAGACCCAACTGAGAGATTAGGATTGTTTGCACAATAATCATTCACAACATAGGGGTCACATACATAGGAATCACATACCTTAGATTATATACATTACCATCACATCCACCAAACAGATTGTATCACCATACCATTATATCCTAGTTATAAACATAACACAAGTATTAATATATGTAAAAACATAAAGCATAGGAAAAACCCTAATTTTACAAAACCACGATTTAGGGTTCAAAACCAATCCCAAACGATTGGTCATATTCTCATGAATAAGAAAACATATTTTATTTTACAAAACAGAGTTAAAATGAATTAATTATGTATTTTAAAACATTTAACATACTAAAAATGCCAATCAAAGCAAACTTCGGAAAACCCTTGAGAATCAGGTCTCAAATAAAATCAGATTCTACGTTAAAAATCCTTTCCATCGACTATTTATTCATATTTTTCTGATCAATGTTTGATTTACTATGAATTAAGTAAATCCGACCAATCAGAAATTAGGAAAAAGCCACGTAGGCAAAAATAAAAATAGAACAAGAGGCGCCAAGTGGCCGGACCCACGCTGACATGGGCCAATCAGCTTTGGCCATGTCAGCCGGTCCAGGCTCGCTAGGCCTCGGTCAAAGGCGGATAACAAAGAGGCAAATGACATGTTTACCCCTGGTCGTCAACTTGATTTAAGCCAAGTCTCGAGGGTAACAATGTCATCTGAAACTCGCAATATCCCTCAGCGAGAAAACAAAACCAATAGCAAAAAGTATGTATTGCCCCCGGGGATCAAATCCTCCGTTTGCAAGGGAGTGGGCACCCTGGTCATATCCTGACCCGACTTCTTCTTCTCGCAACAATGGCGAGGTAGCAGCGACCTGGAGCTCGAGTTGTAATGCTCCAGCTCGTGTCTGGGCCCAAAACTATCGATCGAGACTGGGAGTAGACTCCCCATACCTCCACGAACCCAGAGAACACACGCCCGAGTTCTCTCATGCTCAAGAGAGCAGGGATAGGGTTCCAGGTGGCCGGGAAACAGGGGAAGACGATGGCTTGCGGAGACACTTGACAAGTCGACGAAACTCAAAACTAACGACACCCACGAGTTCGTGGGGTGGCGAAGAGTAGAACCCGAACGTTGGCGACGGCGGAGAAGGGTCTGAATGCCCGAAAGCAAGGTGCTAGCATAGGCTCGCCGGGGGTCCTACAGGACCGGGCAACTCAGGCGAAGGCGGGGAATTCTGTTAGTGTGGAAATGAAGAGGAGGGGTTCTAGTTGGTTACCTCTCCAGGAATCGACCCGAGAAGGGCATAGGTGAGAGCAGCCACAGAAATCGCTGAAGATTCCAAAGGGAGTAGGGCGGCGAGCTCCGAAGTTGCGGAGGAGGAATTGATGGAGGAGGAAGAAAGGTGGCGACCCGAGGGTGCTAGGCGGAACCTTATATAGGTGGGAGGGAGCTCAAGTCGTCGTCTGTAACTCGAGGGTGGAGAGAAGCCCTCACTGCCCAAATGGGCGTTTCATGACTAGTGAGAGGTAGGCATGGAGTGATAGCATGTTGGACTCAGAGAGACGCGATGAAGACAACGGGCAAAGAATGGGGCAACACTATTGATCACAGAGAGAGAACGATAGGAAGAATCCAGGGAGTCGGGGCTGCTCCCAGACTCGCGAACGGCTGGAGGAAGGGGATGATCCCCCCTCCGCTGGATCACAGATCGACGGCTGCGATTGCACATGTAAGACCGGATTACTAGCTGTAACGCGTGACAGATGAAAATAAACGGAACTATAGTGTTATAAATGAAATCAATGAGATAAACCTAATAACTATAGTGACACTATATTAAAAGCTTATAAACTCAATTTGGGGGGTCAAATGAACTCCAAAAGCCACCAAATTTGGACCATGGGTTCATAATGACGCATACTACAATGATATATAATTAGATTCTCGTTTAATACATAATATGGCCATTAATAAATATATAGCTCATAAAAGAGTATAATAATATATTAAAAGAGGTGAAATAACATGAAAAACTAATTAATTGAAATAGGAGAGTAATTTCGAGATATAAAACACATTAGGGTACAAATAATCATTTCTCAACAAAATAACATATTAATGTGAATTAAAATCATATTTTGAGGAGAGAGAAACAATTAAGGTTAACATACACATATATGAACTCAAATACACATTAATAATAATATATTTATCCAAAAAGCTCCAAATAAATGTAATCTACTATATTATCCCATTAATGACCAAATTTCATTATTAGCCTTAACTTATCCCCTTAAGTGGGTTATTTGTGCAAACACCCCTCCATTTACATAAATGAGGGTGAATAGTGATTTCAACCTCAGATTGTGCTCAAAATGCACAAGGAGTCCAAGAATGATCCAAAAGGATGTGGAATTTATAGAAAAGGTCCAAATGGACTCGAAGGTCAAGAAAAGCTCAAAAGTGGGTAAATTGCAGGGAAGACCCTGAGATTCAGTATGTTACAATAACCATTATCACAAAGTTGACTAACACTTATTAAATTGTGACTTAGGCCATCCACAAGAAGTACATTCTTGATGCAAAGTGAATCACCTACATCACCCTCACCTGTTACTTTACCCTTGTTGTTGTCCCCAAATGTCCCCAAACCTCCTTTCTTCTTTGTGAATTTATTGAAATGGATGATTTCACCCGTCATGTGTTTGGAACAACCACTATCAACAATCCATTTTCCATTAACCTACAAGAAAGGAAGATAATTGGTGCCCAATCCAAACTTTAGGATCTATGATTAGCTTGGGGACCCACTTCATCCTAGGGTTGTTCCCCTTCTCCCTGTAAGGATAATAACTAGAATAATGATCATCACTATTACAATGAGAACAAATCACATGGTTCTTTAAGCTAGATGAATCTCCATGGAAGAATGGAGGTTCCTTTCTCTTCTTCTTATTACCCTTACCTTTGACTTTTGAAGTAACATCATATTCTAGACCACACTTACAACTATGTTTGGTGGAGTGATCGAAGACTTAATTAATGAACTTCTTCCCTTTGAGAACTGTTTGCAAAATAGCTCTCAACTTTTTATTGTCTTTAGTAAGAATGATAATGCTAGAAGTTACCCTAGCAATATCATCATTAACATGTATTAGGTCAGCCTCTATACAGTGGGCTTTAGTCAAATATGAATATTTTTCAAGAGTAATAGAAGCAACATCCTTTCTAGTCAAAATAGGTCTAGAAGATAAATCATTCACTTGAGCAACCAACCTAGCATTTTTAGTTCTAAGCAGTTTAAGCTCATAAAGATAGGAATTCTTCTCATCCCTACAAGCATCACAAGCAATCTTAAGCTTAACATTTTTAGTTTTAAGAAAAGCAAGCTCATATACTAGGGCTTGGTTTTTTCCTTAAGACTAGTGATATTCTTAAGATAGACACCATTCTCAACTTCAACTCCATTGTATTGGAGCTCAAGATCAAGAAATTACCCTTGCAAGGAATCAATGATCTCAAGATGCACTTTCTAATTTTGATGAAGGTTGTCAATTTAGCATAAGGATCATCAATAATCTTACCCAACCTCTTCTTCTTATATTTACATTTGGAATAAGAAGATCAGGTAGCATTAAGCATTTTTATAAGAGTTTCTTTAGACAACTCATGCAAGCTTACCTCACTTACCTCACTTACCTCACCTATGTCTTCACTTGTGGAGGCCATGAGTGTAAGATGACATTCACCTTTATCGGAGCCTGAGCCACTTGAAGAGGATTCCTCCCAAGCCGCATGAGATGCATCCTTACTTCTTTTCTCCTTCTTATCCTTCCTATTGTACTTTCCTTCCTTCTTACAATCATCCTTATTCTTGTGGTTGCTCTTGTGGTGGCTCTTCTTAAACTTGGGCATTCATTCTTGTAATGCCCCTTTTGTCCACATTCATAGAATCTTAGAGTTGAGGATGAGGAAGACTTTCCTTAGAATTTCTTACCCTTGGAGCAGATTTCTTCATTCTCACTAGGGCTGTCATCTTCACTTGAGGAGGTAGGAGAGGACCTACAAGCAAGTTGTTGTTGAAGGATCATTGCCTCCACTTAGACTTTGAAGGAATTATCTATGAGTTTCTTTGACTCCTTCTCTTCTTACTTATCATCTTCTTCTCGCCCATCTAGCCTTGGCTCATGGGCTTGAAGGTTGACAATGAGCTCCTTTGTGTCTAAGTTTATAAGGCTTTTCACTTCTTCAATTGATGTCACCTTGGGTTCGCATCTCTTTGGGAGGGACCTAAGTATCTTGGAGTTGATTGTCCCTCTTTCCAAGCATTGTCTTAAAGTTGCATGTCCATTGAAAATGGTGTTGAGCTGGGAGTACATGTCTTCCACTCTTTCCTTCTTTCCCATCTTGATGTTCTCAAGAAGTATATTAAGCATGTAGTTCTTGGACTCCTTGACTTTTTGTGTGACTTCATATGTGATGCACAACTTGTTCTGAATATCATGGGATATGTCCCAAGATAAGATCTGATTGAACTTGAAAGGAGTGAGGGAAGCATCGATGATGCTAACTACCTTAGCATTGAGCTATGCCTTCTTCACTATAGCTTCATCCCAAGTGGCTACATCATCGATTAGCTCCTTGTATGGGAGGATGACCACCTTCCATATGTAATAGTTGGTTCCTTGGAGGAAGAACTGAATTTATTATTTACAATAGAGAAAATTGGTGATGTTGACGAGCGATGGTCGCATGGAGAAGCTTCCCTCTAGATTGATTGACCAAAGTAAGTCACCCATCTTCTCATCTTGTGGGAGATGTGTTGGAGAAGTCTGTGGCTTTGATACGACTTGTTGGATCCAAGATCTCTAGAGGGGGGTGAATAGAGCTAAAACACTTACACAAAACTTGTTAGACCTTCAAGTTACTTCAAATAAGTTAAATTGCATATAGTAAATTTGATGGCAATTGAAACATATAAAGCAAGGAAGAGAGTGATTGAGTCAAACAAGTGAAGAAGCTATTTTAGAGTGGTTACCCTCTCCAAACTAGGAGAGAGTCAGTCCACTACATAGAGAGGTCAAGCTCTAGAATTTATAATATGTCTACTCCTTCTATTCACATGTAAGAGTTACAACATATGACCTTCCTTTTCTAGGACAAGGATACCTAGCTTCACTTTGAGGCCAAGGCAGAAAACAACCTTACAATCAAGGGATTACCTACCCAAGATCTAGTCTTGTACCTCACAAAGGTCTTACCCACTCTTGCAATAAGTTGGATGCCTTCACCAAGGTCCTCCCCTTCATTCAACAAGTCCTCAGCCTTGAGGCTTTACCCATTCAACTCCATAGATCTTCTACCTTGATCTTCTCCTTCACTCGAAGAAGTTTGAAACACCTTCTTCTATAAATCGAACAAGAATGAACCTTCTCCTTCACTTGGAGAAGCCTTCATCAACATGATATTTAAGAAAGAGATCGGGAAGGATAATCCTTGAGAGTTTTTACATGTGTACAATGAGGTCGCTCTCTCACACAAGACCTATCTCAAACATATGGATGAACTGAAGTGTAAACAAGAGAGAGAAAGGGAATCAAGTGGACTAAAAGCACTCCACTATGGCAAGGACCTTGAATATCATGATTGAGAAACCTTGGAATGAACTCGAAGAGGTCCTATTTATAGCTTGGGGTGTCCACTAGATTATGGAAACACTTATGAACTTTATCTAGTTATTTGGAGGGTTGCAATGGATATTTTTTTGAGTTTTGCAAAACTCCAACAATTAGATTAATTTTTTCTATATTTTCCGTACAGTGTAATCGGTCGAGTTTTAATAAAGATAACTCAACCGATCCCACTATACGACATGACCAATTTAAACCACCAGTAAATTTTTCCCTGGTGGCAATCTACCGATCCATTTATATTTATATTCGGTAGAGAGATCGTCGACCGAGTTCTATGGATGGACAACTCAACCAATCGATATTATTCTAAAAATCCATTAAAGATAAGTCGAGATTGTAATTTAACCGTTGAAATTCCTATGATGATTCTAAAATATTTTTTTGAGTGATCAAACATTGGAATTAAGTGACCCTAATTTTTTTTCATCTTAGTTACAATTCATATCATCAATACAAATCATTACAAAAAAGTTTTAAGGTGATGCAAAGTATTTTCCCAAATTGCACATTTGCATTTCTTTTGACTTGAACTAAACCAAGATAGGCTTAGAGATTTGATCCTTTTCATGTACCTAATGCCTGAAATCATTTTCTAACAAACATATTAGATACATATGAATGGAATGGTTAAGCCATTATCAAAATATGGACAATTTGTAACACTTAGGTCAACAAAGGAGGCCAATAAGCAACAACAAGAAGAATAGAGCATACATTAGGTGGACTTTCTCCACACAGTGATGATATGACATTGGAGCCACCCCTCTTATTTAATTTTCTCCTTTTAAACCTCATATCTCTTAAGTCTATGCATAGTGTTATTTTGTAGGAGAACCAACATATCGCTAATATTTTATCCATGATGTTCTTGTTTATAAGATAAAAAGTTTACTTATGCACTCCACATCTTTAATTTTAAACTTATGTTGAAACTATGTGCCTCTATGTTACATGGATGTTTTATCCTCTAATGCATGCATTTTGTGGCATGTCTCATAATTGATCACTCAACTAATTAATAAAGTGGTTCTACATGAAAATGAAAGAGTATGCTATATCCTAATTTATTAAAAAAGTAACCAGGATTATCTTAAGTTCTTATTAGTCCAGAAACAATAAACTTTTTGAATGGAATGAGTTTATATATATATACATATATATATATATATATATATATGTATGTATATATACATCTATATCTATATCTATATGTATATATATATATATATATTTATATGTATATATATGTATATATATATGTATATGCATATATATGTATATATATATTTGTGTGTATAATTGAGATGTTTGATAGGATTTTAAAGTTCACCCTTCTTAAGTGCTTGAATATAATATTTTTGTTTTCTGAACCTCTCTATTACTCCATTGTCAGCAATCATTATTCTTAGGACTTGTTGTTTTAATCAAACCAACAATTAACTAATCTTGTACCCAATTTATCATTTGAAGTAGTAAAAAAAATGCTAATATACTATTGAATCCATGTGATTTCAATCGAACATTATACTACTAGTGATCCATACTATTATAGGGGGTAAAGGTATTGTATCAGTCCTTTAATTGATTGTACACGTAGTCATTTAATTGATTGTACACTTTGTACACCTTGATTTTTTATCTGCTATAGTGGAATCAATTTTTATCCAGTGATTTTGGATTTTTCTTGATTTTTATTAGATTATAATTTATGTAAACATGTGTTTCTAGATTCTTGTTTTTAATTTAGTTTTTGTTCGGTGGCGATAAATTTGTCTTTTGTCTTTACATGAAACACATGGTGAAATGCAAGCGCACATCATTAACTTATTAGATTCCTATGGAGAGAAATTCAAGTCATTTAAGGTGTACTTGGGTGGACCATTTCCAACATGAAAAATATATCACCATCACTTCACAATCACAACATGGAGCATAGTTGCAGACCCCAACCATGACCTCCACCATGGATGGACAAGTGAATCTTCTTTTTCTTTTTCCTTTGGAGGAAGGATAACATAAGTAAGTTCAAGTACTTTAATTAAGGTTCATTTAATTTGTTTCCATGAGTGTTTTATTGTGTTTGTCTTTGTGTTGTGTGTTCTTTAATTTATGTAGTTGTGATTTCATTCATTTTCTTTAAAATTTTCCTATCCTTAGTATAAATAAAACTATTATCACAGATCTGACTTAAAAAACTAAATCTACACATGGCCCTATCACCTTTTCAAAATTTTCTAGTTTGTGCTTGACTAAAATACTTAGTGAGAAATTTTTGAAATTAATGGGAACATGCATAAAGAATTACAATTTTAATCTTTATATGAAAAAACATTACTCTCCACATTTCCATGTTGATCTAACTATTCAATGATTTGTGAATAACCACATGCATTAAATATAACTCATGATCATTAAGCATGCCTAAAAAATGAAAACATAACATTACCTTTTTATAGTTTAATTAATGAGTAGTTAATTTCTGAAAGAAGCTTACTATCATTCTGTCATGATCAAGTTTAAATTTTGTATTTTTGCATAATGCAAAAAAACTTGGTTCTTTACATGGAATTCTATACTTTACAATGAAAATATAAATTATTTGAAGTGTAAAATTCGTAATAGAGGTGTAGATGTCGACATGTACCCCTCACACAAGTAAGAATTAATAATCATCTAATTCCATGTTTTCTAGAGGATTTCAAATCCCAAGTAGTGCATGACATGTCCATAAGCCTTCATGAGCATCTAGGTGTCCTTCATTTTAAAGAGTTAAAATATGTTGGTTTAGATTAATTTTGAGATAATGCTTGATCTAGTGTTGATAATTCTTGAAAGGTAAATAATGTTTTGTCTTTTTCATGCAAAGTTATATTCATCCTATTATGCTCATTGCAAAATAAGTATTTGTCCATTTTGTATATCTTCACATTTAGAACATCAACTCATATTATTTATAACATATTTGGAAAAGCAAAATACCATGCATAAATGAATGAAAAGGTTGTGTTTGTCCTATCTCTCAATTATTTCTCTACTCGTTGGTTTTTAAGTGAGTATAAGAAATTATTGTAAGCCTGGGTTGATTTTTTAAGTGCACTATTGACTATGTATTCGTACTCTAATTTATGCACATCTCATGTTGTTTTGTCCTATTTTATCATATTTTAGTGTGCATAGCTTGCAAATAATTTGTTTATCAATGTCAATTGACTATTATGATTTTATCATATAAGTCAATAAAAATACATCATGAATACTTCAGAGACAAATATCACATAAATATGGAGTCAAATTGATAAAGAAAGCACACAAAACTGTCACAATTTATAGAAATATGCCTTGTGCATCACAAAACACATATTGTCAATTTTCTAGACTGTCATTGATCCCCAACAAAATAGACATGTCAGGTCTAATGTTAAACATGGGTTCAATGTGAGGAAGCCACTGAACCATTTTTTGCAAAGAAACTGGCACATGACATGATGTGTCTAACCCAGACATACTATGTTAGATAAAGTGAGACCATGACACATAGTTCGTCTTACTTGGACAATGGTTATTCTTTAATAAAATATGGAAGAAGCACCCCGGTGGTCTCTCCATGAGGACCTGCTCCTCCGCGCGAGCCGGACTGCCTTCACCGCCCGCCCCCTACTGCGCTCTGTTGGCTTCTTAGCGGCTGCTGGTTTTGGCTTCCCTTAGATGCTTGTTTTGGTGCAGCAGTGCAGGGTCTAGCTACACCGTTGTTGCGGCCGCTGGTGTTCCCTGGTGATTGTTGCAACTGTCCCCCCGACGGTGACATTGCTAGCTCCCTGTGGGTTCCAACCCTGTGGCTAGTGGTCCTCGTCAAATCAGGTGGCTCTTCGTAGCCAAGAGATCGTTTTCGCCCTCAAGGTGTTTGACGAGGGGTCTCTGTGCATACAGGGGCCTTAGGTTGGACTGGGTTCAGAGGGAGGCTCTTGACCTTTTTCTCATCCTAATCCGTTCTGTTGTTGCGTGAGGTCGAGCTTTGCAGGTTTGAGGCTTCCAGATGATCGCCGACCGATGGAGAGGGGCTGGTTCGCTACTTGGATCCCACACATTTAGGGATTGATTCAAATGTCAGTGGGGGAATGGTGGTTGTCTAGCTCAAGGACATTATTCGGGTTTTAGCTAAAGGATGAACCCTATTTTGCTTCTCGTCTCCTCTCTTACAGCTGGGTTAGATCACCTTCAAGGGCATACCTTCGGGTGAATGCTGATATGGTAGAGGTCATTTTTGGTGTTTAGCCAGAGAGTGACCTAGTCTGGAGTAGCTAAGAAGACCAGAGACTTCATAGCTAGTTACAGGCAGGATTGCTAGTTTTTGTTCTATGTCATTTTGTTGTTACTATTTGTGGGTACGCTGAATGCATGTAATAGAGGCTTGTTATAGACTTCCTCTAGTAGGGTTGTCTGGTCCTAGCTTGCTTAGTTGAATAGTTTTCTTAGTCTAGTTTTGTATTAGTTTCTAGAGTGTCCTCTTGTGTGGGGATTTTGACCCTTGTTGAGCTTCTTAGCTCCTGTGTATGTAATGGGGTACCCAGTGCCCAAAGTTTTGTTATTAATAGTAACACATTTTTTTGACCGACCAAAAAAAAAATGGAAGAAGCATCATGTATTCCCTAAGATACATTTTTGTGAAATACTTTCTGCATAAAAAATATAAATTCATATGTCTACAAACACAAAGAGAGAATCTCATTTTTCCTTAAAGCATTTCCCTTCCATTTTCTTCCTATGGAGAGAGGCCTTCTCTCCCATGAGATTGAGAGGTAAAGGGATAAATGGTAGAAGGAGGTCAATAAGAATGAAGAAGAAGAAGAGGAAAAATTCAAGTTCAACATGTGGACTTTTTTAATATAGTGATAACCCGTTGGTGGAAATATTCCTCTTATCTCCTCTAAAACTCCTTCTATCATCGATTTATTTTACTTTTAGGGTTATTATGGTAGAGAAATTTAAAATTTTCCTATTCTATTCATAATCTTCATGTTAAGAGGATACATATTTGTATTTTTTCACTTGAGGTCTTTAATTGTGAATTTACGTTACAATTATCATCTCTACAAGTATTGTATCATTTCTTTTCTAATGCTTGGATTTTTATGTCTTTGTTAGAAATGGATCTCTCTATTAATTATTTTGAAATTTTGCATGATCTGGAGATAAACAACATCATGTTTTATGTGTTAAAATATTTATCCACTCTTTACATAAAAATAAAAGAGTGTTCTATCCTTAAATTATATGAATCTAACTAAATATTAATTAGGATGATATAGGAAATAGAGATCAGTCATGATGATTCTAAGTTATTAACTATTGGGATACACTAGGAACGTTATGTGGAACGAGTCAAGAATACATCCATGTAATGAAGTTGTTTGGTGTTGATTATATGTGTGAGTGTTTATATATGATATACATATTTCTTGAACCTCTTTCATTCTTCATTGTAAACCATCTATAATCTTAGAACTTATTTTTTATAACAAAAAAACTGACCAATTATCTAGTATCCAATTACTCATTTATACAAATTAAGTTAAATTCTAAATTCCAATTGATTCCCTATGCATTTATGTGAGCAGTAAAATACTTGTAATCCACACTATTATAGATAGAAAGGTTTAGCATTGGTATTTTTTATTATCAAACACTTTGTACACATGAATTACCTATCCAAGTACTCCTCTAAGTTGGGAATAGTTAACTTCAAAATATCTATTGATGGGATAGCTAAAAATAAGGTAAACCTTTGTTGATATGAGTATTACAAACATTCCTTTTAACATCAATCTTCTAAGGTTTTAATCATGGCATGCTAGAGAGGTAGTATTTTTGTTCCTCTACCCTCCTCTCGATCTAGAAGCAAGGAAATTGTGGGTCAGTCCCACTCTTATCTACCATCACACATTTCCTTTACCTACAAATGCAAATTCACATAACATGTTCTCCTAATGTATGTTCCAATGGGGAAATCAGACTATATCTTCATCTAGAATGAGATCCCAAATTTTTTTATGATTCATCTTGGTTGTTGTATTATGGGAAGGAAGAAAGGAAAAAAAAATATGCCAATAAGAATAAAAGGAGTACTTTATTTGGTGGGGGTTTGAGAATCATCAAAGTAGGCCAAATCTTTGTGCACCTAACCCTAGGAATAGTAAACAACTTCACCACTACTCTAAGCAGGCCATGACAAAGAAGTTTAGAAGAAAGAACGAGATCTAATTTTAACGAATTTTATCAAACCAAGAACGTAAAGAAAAACCCAAATAAAAGTTTGCAACTAGAAACACATACAACAATATCGATAAGGGCCCATAACTTTCTGATATGTGTAGGTAATTATGATTTGTTCATAATTCAAAGCAAGTCACAATCAATTTATATAAAATGTATTTAGATTCAAAATAAGAAAAATGCTCAATAGATACCAAACACATTTCTAAAATTTAGTCATCAATATATCAAAAAATGAAATCACTTGCTTAGGATGTGAGTGTACATGGATGACTCTATGACACTATAAAAGTATATACTCCCACCTCCCACTAATAGTCACCTTGGGGAAGGAAACTCCTCATTAGAGAACGAGTGTTGGGAACTTGAATTGGTCGAAAACCATGAGAGTGAGGAAAAATTCCCAATTATAGATAAAGCATATGCAGAATAATAGAAGTGTGCAAGATCTACTCCATTTATGTAATTAAGCATTTATTTATCAAATAGTAACTTTTTTGATATATTGAGTATTAACAGGTGATACAATGCCAAGGTAATAAGGTAATTACATAAGTGAGGATATATGATTGGCTAAATATTTTGTTCCTAAGCCCTAGTTAGTTTGTAGTGTATCACACAAACTACTTTATAATGATTGTGAAGTCCCCTAGCATGTCATAGATGACTTAGGATTATTTGGTGTCTCTAAGATCCCATCAAACCTTGGTCAGTTCAGTGTAAATGTGTGGGCCTATTTAGTATCACATACATTAACATAAAGTTTGTCTTGGCTACTTAGGTCGTGACACCTATCTCATTAAATTGACAATATTTCCATATAACAACATCTCACATCCGTTTTAGTCATATTAGCAGGATTGTCATATTTAAACAAGAGCTAAGACCTTGGAAACACTCATATAAGTTGTTGAACATAGGATGACAAGGGGACCAAGCCTCATATGGATGCCCAATAACCTATATATATTCAAAAGCATATGAGTATGGGTATATTCTCGCCCTCCAGCTACAAGGTACCCTTGTTGCTTCTATGACTTCTAAACATCAAGGAACTTATAACATCATATAAGAACTATAAATTTATGGCATCACTTGGTTAATTATTCCAATTTCTCATTTTACATGGAAAAGTGAGATGGAATTCAGTACGTCCAAATTAGTATTTAAAACAATAGATATGATAGTACCCCAACTCATACCCAACATGCACATGTAGGGATACATCTTCCCAATTGCGGTCATACACATGCCATACTACATTCAAAACTAAAATTGCATCATATACTACTACAACATTGCCTTATTATTGTAAGAAATACATATGGAATGTTTCATTAGACTAATTCCATTATTTGATCTCAATATACTAAAAAAGAGTGTCTAAATTTGCACTTTAGGGCATGTGACATAAAAAAGTTTATATGATTCTTCTTTTTGATAGTAAAGAAGATCATATTTTTCATCTTACAAAAAAAACTAATATATAAGAGAAGCAAAATCATAATTCCCAATCTTATAACACCTGAAAATTCCCATCATAGGTCATTTACATTCGGCTAGTGAGATTAAGTTTCATATATATATATATATATATATATATATATATATATATATATATATATATATATATATATATATATATATATATATATATATATATATATATATATATATATATATATATATATATATATATATATATATATATATATATATATATATATATAAACATATATACATATATATATGTATAAATATCATTATCTCGAGGGTAAACCACTTATTAAGATGAATAAATTTAATATATAAGAGAAGCAAAATCATAATTCCCTATATATATGTATATATATATATGTATGTATGTATATGTATATGTATATATATGTATATGTGTATATATATATCATTATTTCGAGGGTAAACCACTTATTAAGATGAATAACATGTTTTCAACAAGTCCTTGAACAAAACAAGATTTGCACGATCTCTCAAACACCTTGAAAACACTCACTTTTTCATCACCAACTTTAACTAGGCCAAAGAGGAAGGAAATTAAATATTTGAGCTAGGGGCACAAATTGTCTACCAAGAAAGATGGAGAAATTCATCCAATAAACTAGAGAGGAACAAAAATAATTAAACAATTTATAAAAAAGAAGAAATATACATGGATTCAAGTTCTACTAACTTAGGAATGTAATTCCAATATTTGATCTTCAAAGGCTTGCTAGTTCACCAACATGCAAGATCTTCTCCTTAACAATCACCTTCTTCTAGATTTAAAATGTTCTCTATAAATCCAAAGAAAATGTAATAAATCTCTAGGGTGAAAGGGAATTTTATCAAAAAAATTGGGTTTGTGATAAAATAGCATAGAATCACCATAAGATGGATTGACCTATTCATATACTCATGTTGCCTGCTTTGACCCATAATTGTTTCTATAGACCCCAAAACCAAGTCATAATACTCAAAATATGTCTACTTCAACACTAAGATGGGTCTCGTAGACCCTTTATCATCTCACATTGACTCCTCACACCGACCAATTCAAGCCCACATCAACTCAATTCATTCCCCCAACCTGACCCATGTAAGATTTAACCACACATGAAGGTTGAAGCACCAGTCAAATTTGTTCAACCTAGTCTGCTTTGACGCACTTACTACAAATGAAGTGGCTTGGATATGGTCCTATCTACGCTCATTGATTTCTCTCTACTTTATTAAAACAAAATTTTAATCATATATTTCCTACATAATATAAAATATGTACAATAATTGACATGAATTATTATTTGTATTATTTAGTTGACATTTAGAATAAATCATGAATAAAAAAAAATTAAGGGTAATAAAATGTGACTAAAGTAGGTAATGGACATGGTAACACATCTAGTATACTTTATCTTATAGAAAAAATACTAAAATAAAGTAAACTCCCAACAACATGTAATAGTCTTTGCTTTCAGATTCACCTATAGTAGGGATATGCCATGGCCATCTGCCTCAATATTCTTGGATATGTGGGAAAAGGATATCCACGGAGTTTGTGAAAATCATCTATGGCCTATTGAAAATGGAGTCCATCAACTTTTTTATCTATTTCATAAAATTAAAGGGACCATGTAAAGTTACCACCATGTACATATATGTTGATGATAACAACTATTTGATCAGAGTCCCCCTATCTTCAAAACAAAGAAGAATACTTATCCAACCAATAAGTTCAAGCTGAATCTGAATTATTAGGAAAGAGAAGTATTCATCTTTCATCCTCCCTCTAAATAATGACTTGTCTAGACAAGCTATGTCATCCCTTTCTTATTAGTATCTAATTCCTATTAGATCCATTCCATCTTGCATTTGTGTTTTGATGTGGCAAGAAGTTTGAGTGTTCTTTAATATTCTTCTTAACGTGATTTTCATAAGATTTCATCACAACTCCAAGTGTGATGGATATGGTGGCTTGTTATTTGTGAAAAGAATTCTTTCTTCTTTATATAGAAGAGTGTTAGAATTTAAACTTTTATCTATATTATGGAATCTCTCAGTCGTTCCCAAATTTACCTCATGAAAAATCATTCTGCACAAATTACCTTCAAGGATAATAAACAAGGATAGGAAAAGAGGGTTACCATGCTTGAGGTTGAGCCAAATAGGGAACAAAGCCTATTGTTATCCTATTGTAAAAATGGAAATCCATGAACCATAAAAGAATGATAGACATAGGCACATAGTTTTTCCCAAACAAAACATAGTGATTACCTATGTAAGGAACCATGGTGGAGAAAGTTACAAACCTTCAACATGTAATACTTAATGGCTATGTTAGGATCACAATGAAAATTTTGAAATCATGCATAATATCCTATGTCAATCTAAATTTGTGGTTATTAGTCATTTCCTCTTAGGAAGGCCCCTTGTTCCACTGAAAACAAGGATCAAAGAAGAATAATTATCATGTCACAAGAACTATCAAAATAATTCTATAAGAGTCATTCATCACACATATATCATCAGGTGTAACCAAAATCATCACATGCTCATTCAGAATGCACCTAATGTTCATCTCTTCTTCCTCACATTCACTATTGCATTGAAGTACTTTATATTCCTACCCCTTTCCAATGTCAAGTCAATATTTAATTTTTTTATTTCATAAAATCTCCTATGAATCATGGATTGTATTTATTTGCTTATTTTCCTTTACGAGTTGACTATCTTCCATATCTAAATGGTTGCAATAAAGGACCACCACTAACTAATTCACATCTTCTATATTTTTATTTTTTTATAATATTAGCAAAGTTCTCATCATTTAATTTCATTATTGCATTCTAAAAGCTCTCATCTTCAAATGGAATACAATTGATGTATCATTGTTCTATCGATGTCTGAATTATATTTAGTGGTTTGTTGACAATCCACATTAGTGTGCTTGACGATGAGGAAATAGAAAAATAGAGAGGGTCTCAACATGATCCAGATGGTGATCCACCAAAATCAGGATGTGATCGTATATCCTCCCTTTAGTATGATGGTGCATGATTAGCCGGCGTTAGGTATTCCCCCAACCTAAAATAAATGCATTTTTATCTAGCCTCTGTCACATGGTCATGGTTTGTTGTTGTTTTTTTCCACCCATGTCTAAGTACTCTCCTCAAACATTATTTCATTTGGGTCATTATATGTACTTCATGAGTTAAAGTCCCTCAAACCAACTTTATTAGGCTCCCTTAACTCACTTTTTCAGAATTAAATCCAACAATATCATTGTACCCAACCATAATTCATAGATTATCCAACAAAATATCATGAAGTCAACTCAAGTCCTCCCACTTACTAAATAACAACTTGACCTAACAATAGATGAACATTATTTATTCCCACAATAACTTCTACATCACTCACATGAATCCATAAGTGTTAGAGTGCACCCAATCACTACTTGTATTACAACCCTAATTCATAGTCATATTGGGCCAGTGTTAAAGTACATAGAATGACATGTGATTACTATGGTGACTTTAGGTCCAAGGATCACATTCACTATTTTCACATTGAGATATAACTTTGACTTACATGACATGGATTTCATGTGTCATTATCAAAGTGAGTCTATTCAATACAACTTGTTATCTAACAAGCACCCATGTATTTGAGTTGATATTCAATATCATGACTAAAGAGACATAGTCATCGCTCAACATACACACTATCCTTATGTAGTATTATTGTCTTATAATAGACATAACTATAACCGAATAGGGTCATAACAAGAATGAATATTGGTAGTACACCTATAATCTCATGTTCATGTTGTCCCAAACCATATGTCACAATTTCATATTTATTTATTATTTCAGTACTAAAATAAACATAAAAAATAATATGGACTTTATTAATAATCATATCATATGCAACATATCCCTATCACAATCATCACATGATTCCTCATACGACATACAACCAACACCCTACTGCATTGATCAATTCCATTCATTGTTGTAGTACACATGTTGTCCATTTTTCTTTTCAAATTCCATAAATTTGAAAGTCCCATTGAACCAAAATTTTAATCATATCTTGTCTGAATATTATAAAATATGTACATGAATTGTAATGAATTATAATTTGTGCCAGTTAAATGGAATCCAAATTAAATCATAAATCTAGCACAATTAAGGTAGGTGAAATGTGATTGAAGCAGATAATGAAACATGATATAACACCTGCAATTCTTTGTTCTATAGAAGGAAGACAAAATCAAAGTAATTCTTTTAAAAAGATTTGATTGTGTGTTCTTTTTAATTCACATTTAGGAGGGGTATACCATGACATTTTGCCTCAATCTTCTTAGATGTGTAAGCAAAGAACAACCACACAGTTTGAAAAAAAAAATCTATGGCTTGTAAATATGAAACTTGTGAACTTTAAATTATCCTTAATAACATATGAGGTAAGGTGTACATATTCCAACATGTACATATGTGTCAATAACAACATATGTTTGATTAGAGTCACCCTATCCACAAAAGAAAGAAGATAAAATTTTATATCAAACAATTTCACTCTAGACCCTAATTATGTGGAAAGAGAAGTGTCTAGCCTTCATCCTCCCTCTAACCAACAAGTTTTGTAGATAAAATTTTGCATCACCCTTACTATTAATATATTTTTACTTTTAGATCAAACTCATAATGAATTTGGGCTCGCACTTTCCAAGAAGCTCTATTCCTCTTTAATCCACTGCTTGACATTTTTTTCATTGGATCGCAAAAAATATGAAGGTTTGATGAAGAGGATGGCTTGTTGTTTGTAAAGAGAATTGGGTCTTTTGCAAAGAGAAGGGGGGTTAGGATTCCAAATTTTACCTATATTTTGGAATATCTCCATTTTTCTTAATTTGCCTCATGAATAATCTTTTCACATCAAGGCTCCTCAGGGAGAATAAACATTTGGTATGTATGCCCAGAGAGCCAATCATACAAGGATCATGATGTGGAATCATGTACTTGATTTGATTAATAATAAAGGAAATTTTTATCTATATGTATGTTCAATTATGAGATGATGGTATAACATGATAGATGTCTGAAGAATGATGTTACTTGATGACATATGTCTTCAGGATGAGGATCTAAATAGTGAGATCATATGTATGATTAGAGTATATTCATTCTTTTTATATCCCTAGTCAGATATCATTGTGGAAGCAATCAATGGACATCGATAACTTGTAACAGATATCAAGCCAAACACATAGGTATTTGTTAGAGAATAGTGTACCGGACAAATCCACCTTTAGAGTGATATAGGTAAAACATTGAATGGTAGTTAGAACCAGTTCCCATAGTGATAGTGGTGATTGTGGTTCTTAGACCTAAACTCACTACACTCATCACATGTCGTTTGATGTACATTGACATCATCCAACACCTTGAATAACAGTTACCACTAAGGTAGTGCTCGTATACATTGTGACACATGGGGATTGACTGTGAGAGGTGTAGATGTGATTTGTCCCACTTGTTGAAGTTGATATCCTGACCACTTGATAAGCAGGACTGAAACATGTATGGCCATACTCATGTGAATCCATGTATGATATGTGAGCTCACATGCATCTCAGACGGTCTTCTCTAGTTCAAGGAGCATGGTTTGAATGTTAAGAGGATGATGATTTTGTGCCTCAAGTTCAATTTGTATATCAATGACAAAGAAACTATATGATCATGACTAATTATAGATGTAGGTTGAAGTTGTTCTCCAACTTTTCAGTTATTTGGGTATAAATGATGCATTGCTAGGCACCTCTCACTACTTATGATGTCATAATATAGTTTTGGACATTCATTACTAATGTAATTTGGTACCTATAAGGTCACACACATAGGATGCACCTTTAATAGGAGTTTACTCATGGATAAGGTTTAACTTGGTTCCTAAATTGTTTATATAATCAACTTAAACAATGTTGGTTGTCAGTTGGCTGACTGAAGAGTCCAGACGACCAACTATGAATGCTAGTCTATCGACTAGAGTGTCCATTCAACCGACTAGATGATCTAAAAGAATGGATCAAGGAATTGATGATGATGTCAGGACGTACATTAATCATCACATTGCAAGATAGTATGTTTGCCAAATAGGAAAAAAATCCAACATATCGAATGGATGTTCCAATCAACTAAATGGCATGCCAGTCGACCAATGATGATTCACAACAACCAAAAAATTATAGAAATCCATTCCTTTGTGTCCCTGGGATTGTGGAAATTCTTTCCCTTCCACTCCTATATAAATGGGGATATGGTTGGCCATGGTTTGAAACACTCTTGTAGGACAAGACTCCTCATCTCAATGTTGTGGTAATGTGTGAGCCAGAGGCATCTTACCTATAAAAGGGAGAGATGGGAAAAGGGGAGTGTAACACCCCTGACCTGGGTTATGGCTTAACCCTAGAAGTTTTTCTTAAGTAAGATACTTACAAACTGATTCTAATCCTTTGAAAAGAAATTAAGTCTTTTGGTGAAGTTTGTTTTCAAGTTTGAGCTTAATTACAAACTATGTGTGCATTATATGAAAGTTTGAGTGAAAAGTGCAATTTACCCAAGATGAGGGGTTACATTGCAAATTACACATGTGGAATGTGTTCTAAGTGTTTTTTTATCATAATAAAGAGAGTGATGCTTACTGGTGGCTTGTGGAAAGCCTAAATCCCAAGTTATAACTTGTTTGAACAATTGTAGTACTTTGTACACCAATTTTGGTAGAATTTGTAATTTACCCAATATGTGGTGTTAAACTGTAAATTATCACCTCTAGAGTGTCCCTAATCCCTCTTTGTATGTTTTAGAGGAAATATAAAGAAGGAGACACTATGTTTGAATCACCTTTGAGTGGTGATACTCTTGGTAATGAAAGACCAAGAATGAGTAGAAGGAAAGAGCCTTATATGTGTGGTATCGAGTTGTAGACTTGATATAAGGAGCCCTATCGGCCAAAGATCCAAAGTAGGAGACTCGTATTGGTTTTTTGAGCCTTTTAAAAGGCCATGACGGGTAGAGTACCACAAGGAGGTGGCTCATGACGAGTTGCAAAGTTCCTTACAAAAAGTGTATCGGGTTGCTTATTTAATGAGATAAAGATGAGATAACTTGCCCAACAAGATAAGTAAGGGCTGAGATATTGTCTCTAGGTTATCCCAAATACTCTTGCATGACAAGAGATACATGTGTGCATGAATGTCCACGTGCAACCATGCATGGCCATGTGTCATCCAGTAGCTTAAGGTGAAGACACCTCTTATATGCTTTATCTCATGAAACCAAGTATGTATACTTTGTCTTTCACCAACTTATGAAAGTTTACGATCCTCATAACCATTCCCCTTGGAGATATCGTGCAATGACCCTTAGGTATCGTGCAAAGAAGCTCAAGGAGATAGGACAGCATGAGCACCAAGCTTTAGGTAAGGCTTTGGTGGTTGAAGTAGGATATCGGGTTATGGATATTCTTTTCTTTCCTTCTTCACCAAGTGCTTAACTATGGTGATCTCTTGTCCATGGAGGAGTTTTGAACGAGCCCCAGACCTTGGAGGATTTCTTCTTCAACCTTAGGATGTGAAGCTTTGGAGTTTGGAGCTTTGAAGATATTCACAAGGTGGGTCATATAACTTGAACTCTATCATGTTATTATTCATCACCTAAATTGCTATACTTAATGAATTACTTTTAATTCTGAAAATACTTATGAAATAGTTGATGAAATTATGAGTTCTAGTAGTTTCTTAGACCTGTTTCCATTAACTATAAGACTTAGAACGAAGTTCTAGATCTTGAAAAAGATGGTATCACTTTATAAAGTTGATATCGGGTTCAAGCATGCACACTAGTAGCTCTAACCCGATATGGGTATGTGCAAATATCACTTGCACGATATGAATTGAAGATTTCATTTCCTTGCACGATATGAAGGTGAAGTTCATATCTTGGAACACGACATGGTGTTATTCATAAACCTCTTGCACGATAGGAAGTCAAGTATAGACTCCATGCATGATACAAGGTTTAATGTATACTTGTAAGATTGATATTAAACCCTAGTTTGGGAAACCCGATATGAGTAAGTTAGCAAGTATTCCTTGCACGATATGATCATGTAATATACACTTGTACATGATATATTGAAGCATACATCTGATTCATGTTATGATGGATTGAGTATACATTTATGCACAAAATAAGATATGGATTAAAATATAAGGTGTAACCCGATATGAAACCTGAGATGGGGTTAATCTGATATGGAAATAGATGATAGCTCATACACGATATGGGTTATGCCCTTGAACAATATGGGAGATACCCATTTACCCCTAATGCATGATACAAGTCCAAGATTATACTTCTTGCACGATATAGAGATAGTAAATACTCTAAAAAATATAGAGTTGGAAACCCTAGGTAATGGGTAAGCTGATACAAGTGGTGAGTGATACCACATGAACGATATGAATAATATCCCTTGGATTCTAGTAACAACACCTACTCCTACTTGGTGAACGATATGAGGTTTAATTCATACTTCATGAATGATATGGCATAATTTACCCAAACTGATGGAAAACCCTAGTTGAGGTATTGAAACCTTATATACCCTACCCCTTTGTGTAATGGATTGTGATATAAGAATTTAATAAGACATCTAGTTTGTCAAGTAATTATATGATAAGGTTTCTCCTTGAAGGAATGAAGGGGTTATGAGTTTTAGGGTCTACCTAAGATGGTAACCCGATATGTTACCTGACATGGATACCCGATATAATAAATCCTAAAGGGAGACCGATGTAGTATCTTGTATGTCATCAAATGATATATGATGAGGCATATGTTTTATGCCCGATATGGGGCACATCTTGTGCATAATATGTGGCACCAAGAACATAGCTTATACCCGATATGGGGTCAAGCACCTAGCTCATACACAATATGAAGTTGTATTGAGATGATAAGAACTAAGTGATAGTCAATTTGATATGGGTACACGATAGGATGATTAGGGGATACACCCTAAAACATGATATGGTGATGTGGTTATACCACCTGCCCGATATGGGTACACAATGTGAAATAAGAATGTATCTTAAAGCACGTTAACATACAAACTTCTTATACCCAATATGGTAGAGACACTTCAATCATACGTGATTGATTGAGTGATACATGTTGAATGTGGTGTTAATTAAAAGATGATGGGAATTGCAAATGATGAATTAATATTCCTCAAAGAGGAGGATTTAACCAAAAGTATGATGTAATCAATATCTTAGCAAGTATGAGAGAGAAACTCATACTTTGTGTTGATAAACATTTAATGACAAATGATGATAACAAATAAGTATGATTGCATACTTATGATATCAATATATGCTCCTAGATGGGTGGAGCAATGAATTAGGGTTCGGATTAATAATGTGAGCTTGAAACCCTATTCGTCTATAAAGGGAAAACCCTAACCCTAATAAAGGGAAGGTTGTATTTCTCTTATTGAATAAGCCTTGTAAAACATGTTAAATAATTGCATAATGTTTATGTGGTCTGATGACCTAAAAGATAATTGTTACCTAGTGAAAGGTGACAAGATGTTTAAATGGCCTTGTGAGCCATGTGCATAGTTGTTACCTAGTGAGAGGTGGCAAGATGTTTAGTAACCTGTGTGAATATTGTTGCCTAGTGAGAGGTGATAAGACATTCAATAACCTGTGTGAATAATTGTTGCCAAGTGAGAGGTGACCAAATGTTCAATAACTTGTGTGAATAATTGTTGCCTAGTAAGAGGTGAAAAAATTATTAATCAATCTATGTGAGCTATGTGAAATACTTGTACAACAAGTGAAATGAATACCTTGGTCTGAGGACCTAGAGGTAATAGTTACCTATTACAGAGGTAACAAAGCTATGTGATGATATAGGGGTTCGAATTCCCAGATCCGGTAATCATGCTGATAATGATGTGAAGGGATGAGGATTCCCAATAATGGGATAAGGGACTGAGATCCCAAGTACAAAGTATCTAAATGTGTTTTAAAGACTTGAAAAGTACATGATAGATTATTTCACTTTCTTTGTATCATTTCTTGTGATTAATAATGATAACTTGTTTTATGCTAAAAGAATGTTTTAATGCATGTAATATATCACTAGAAACCATAAAACATTGCCCTGACTATAGATCCATCAGTGTCAGAATTTGCTGAATGGTGAAATGGGTTTCCCGCGGCATAACCCAGAATGCATATTTTTGAATATGTGGGGGCATGGTGCCTAAGTGACCATGACACAATAATTTCATAAGAATGTCTCAATAGAGCATGGTGAATTGACCCATGGCTTAGAGTATGGTGCCTATGTGACCATGACTCAGAGTATGGTGCCTATGTGACCATGACTCAGAGTATGGTGCCTAATTGACCATGACTCAGTAATTTCATAACTACGAATGATTTTTGTAGATGTTCCCCTAAGAGAGCACAGTTGACACTGTAGCTCTAAGCGAGGATGCCTTTGTACCCTGGCACAACTATATTGCAGCTGACACAAGATGTCCTACTAAGCCTAAGTGGTCTTGTACAGACCGAGACAAGGGAGGTCATGGCAACTGGCTCTTCCATTGACCTTGTATGGTAACGACTTGTGAGAAGTTTGTGGTCATTTGGAGATGAATGGGGTATGCTTCATCTCCTCAGGGCATAAGTGTGATTGTAAAATATGTTCAGTCATGTAGCATATCTGCTTAAGGATCAAATACAGAACATTGATTGATGTGCAATTCAGTTATACATCTTAGATGATAGATGTTATTTATGTTTCTTTACATTCCTTGCAAAGATGATAGATGATTTATAACTCTACCATGGGTAGATGCAATATTCTCCTTAAGAAAGGAGATTATCTAATTCTATTCATACAATAATTAATCCTACATATTAATATAAAAGGAATCCTGCTCAGTTTTTACAATGCTTGTCTGTAATAATAATATGGTCGGCGGAGAGTTATATCTCTCATTGGGACAATTGTCTCACCCTGTGGGATCCACAATTTTTGTAGGTGGACGTGCACGACGTGATGAATACCTTTCTACAGAGGAGGAACAACAGATGAGACTGTAGTGATAGCTCAGGTTGAGTGTACTGTCTATCATGTCTTGTAGATAGAAGTCCTATGTGTCGTCTCTGTACTCTCAGGTCATTGGAGTCAGTTCGTAATGATTTCATGAACAATTTGAGATTTTAGCTTGTATGCCTCGAGGTTTTATGTTTCTCTAGTATGTATTTCGATAGAGAAACTATTATATGTTGTCCTCAAGATGAGATGAAACAATGTTGTACAATGCAAATCAAGATATGTATGGGTTTTGGATCCTTCAGTGAAAGTTTTCTGATCAAGGATCTCCTTGCAAAATGGTTTCAGTGATTTTTTTTAATCCGTTGATTATGTTTATTCTGCTCAATTAATAATGATTTGTTTGTCAGTTTGATGACAGTCATTACAGGGAGAAATTCGATGCTAGAATGTTTACAACACAAAGAGAGAACTCCTTCATGTTAGTTCTAGAAGAATGACAAGGAGTTTCTGGTGGTTCACGTAGACTACGTAAAGGCTTGGAGGTTGTTGCCATCACACTAGGAAGACGTTGTCGATCTTTGTCTGTGTTACTACATCAGGATGTCATCATCTATTATTTTCTAAGTGCTTCTTGATAATGAAGCATATCATTGCAAATATTGTCGTTTGACTTGATCTAGGATTAGGTATATGCCTTGCAACCTTCCTTCTCATTCATTGTTATTGATGTGATCCACTACTTTAGGGGGAGATTTGGCAAGACAATTTTTATTTCTATGCCATCTCTATCTCCATATTTCACTACATAAGCAAGGATAGAGAAATATGATTACTATGCTTGAGGTTAAGCCACATGGGGGAGAAACCTATGTCTATTTCATTTATAGAATTGAAATCCATGAACTATGAAATATGATAGATAGAGGCATATGGTTTTATCCAACATTACAAAGTTAGTGAACACATCCTTCATGAATAATGGTTGATTAAATCATAAGGCTTGAACATGTCATACTTGATGGCTAGGTTAGGATCATCATTGTGTTGACCAAATCATCTAGAATATCGATTGCCAATAAAAATTGTGGGTATTATCTTTCCTCCCCATGATGGTCCCTTTCTCCCTTGAAAACAAGGAGGAAACAAGAACCATCAACCTATTATTAGTAATTATCATGATAATTCTAATGAAGTTATTTATCACACATCATCAGGTTTTAACCAGGATGAACACATCCTCATTGGGAAAATAGCTAACCTTCATCCCTTTTTTCTCTATAATACTATTGCATTGAAGTATTTTGTATTTTGTTCCTTGTCCAATGGTTATATGAACTTTAATTTTTCTTCTTCCATAAGATATCCTTTGAATCAAGGATTATATTTATTTCCTTCTTGTCCTCCAAGAGATGATTATCATTCATAACCAAAGGGTTGGAATAAAAATCCACATATAACTAATGCATCAAATATCCAATACTTTTCTTCTTTTGTAGAATGTAACTGAAGCTCTCATTATTATATATATTTATTTCCTTCCAATATTTCTCATCTTCAAAAGGAATATAATTGATAGGTCATCTTAGTCGTCAATATCCAATTATCTTCAATGGTTTGTAGATAGTCCCCATCGGTGTGCCTAACCTCAAGGAAATAAAAAAAGTGTTTTGGTCTCAACCTGAGCCATATGATGAGCCACCAACATCAGACAATGATTGTAAATCATTTCTCTATCCAACCTCTATCACATGGTCAAGGTTTGTTATTATTTTTCCCACCATGTATAAGAACTCCCCTCAAACATATATCCTTTGGGTAATTATATTGGATCCATGAGCTAAAATTCCTCATCTCAACAATATTAGGCTCCCTTAACCCATATTTTAATGGTTAAATCCAACAATACCAAAGTCCCTATCTACAATTCATTGACTACTCTATACAATATAAAGAAATCATTTCAAGTCCTCTGACATGCTAAACTAACATATAAACATCACATGGACAAAGAGCATTTTATCTAAAGTTTGAATTGATGCAAAAACATCATGAGAAGTTGAAATTTGGTTTTGAGATAGTACAATTTAAGTTAAATCATACTTTCAAAGATAATGAATAAACCCTAAGTATATTATTAGAAAAGGTTGGAGTGTATTTACCACCAATTCTTTTATCTCATGGATAATTATATAATATTTTCACAGTCTAAATACAACAAAAGATCTAAAGTTTTATCAAGGTAACTTACATATAAAACTAATTATATATCACAACAAAGAAAAATATAGCCTACATTATATCATCTCATCCATGGGTGATTCATGTGCAATACACACACTTCTAATGAAACGTCGTACCCAGTCCTTTTAACTAACTTTTAGAAATATTTTGTCACAATGCTTACATTTACATTATCATAGTCATTATTAACATTTAATATATTTATTTTAAGAAATAAAAAAGATGTGGATAAATGATATAATACTAACATGACTATAACGACCCCACCTCCCAGTAACCCCCAATTAAGGGAGACCAAGAGGTCAGAGCCATTATCCCAATTAACAGGATCAAAGGTTCGACAAATAATCAATAACAATTATCAAATTCTACCAAACTATACTGAAAGGATGTAATAAAATAAAACTTTGCATACCTTTTTCAAAAACATGGATATCTACTTCTATCCACATTTGGAGTCTATTCTAACTAATCCTCCTTTGTACTTAAATTCTTATTTAATTCCACATGTGCCACTTTACTATTTGTCCTTTTCAATCTTGTACCTAAAACACCGACAAACAAAACATCAGTCAGCATATTGAAATATGTCGGTATGTGGGGACAACCAAAATTTCACAATTATTGCTAACAATTTAATTATCACAGTTAGGGAAATTCAGCAAACCAATTTACATTTTCAATGTGTCATTCTCCACCGCTTTTGCCCTAACCCTGGAATACCCTTCTAGGGTTTCTCTTTTTCCATTGACTTAAGGCCACCTTCTCAATCCCGAGCTTGGTGCCTGGGAGTCACTCTCATGGTGCCCCATAGTCATGCAACATAGACCACCTTCTCATTCCCAAGCTTGGTGTCTGGGGTCACCTCTCATGGTTCCCATTGGTCTACCCTCCTAGGCTTGACCTTTATGGCATCATCCATCAGGGTGGCATGTAGGTGCGAGAATACACATATATTTATAATTGTGATAACTATAGTGACTTTATAATGGTAGTATGAACATCCAAATTGTTTACTTTCTATCAATGCGATTAACCATCCGGGAAACATTTGAGAAACTAATGTGATTAATCATAATTAGCACATACCTATCAAGCTGACTTGATTGCAGAAATAATTCATCCAAATAAGAAACCAAACAAACACACACCAAGTTGATCCTGAAATAGGCATCCAAATTCCTATTATTAATCATTCCATCAAGATCTATTATACCTAGCTCGCTTCCTAGGGTTTCTAGTCCACTTTTAGGGCTCACAAACCCTAATTATGTCATATATTCTTCACGAAAGTTATTAAGGCTACCTTTTAACAACACATAACCTTAATTAAGTCCATTAAGCCTATTAAGCCAATTAACCATCAATTAAGTCCATTAAGCCTATTTTTTTATTAAAGCTACCATTTTTATCCTTTTAATTCATGACAAAGTCATTATGTTCATTTATCCTCAATTAGTAGTTCATTATGGTCTAATTCACATATGAACGTTATTTATCATTAATTCTACCTTTTATCCACTAGAAAACCCTAATTATTACATTAAGGGTATTTATCCACAATTAGGAACTTAGAACTATCATATGTCAACTTCAATCATGAAATTGAACAACTAAAGCCACTAAGAGTCGCACTTGCTAACATTAGGGTTTTAAGGCCCATTAAAGCATATTTATGCACATCAAACTCTAAATTAAACCAATTACGTGCGAAGTTCATCCTTTTTGTTCTTAATGTACCTTTTTACAATTAACAGGTTAATATCAACTTTATTCATCCATTAAACCCTACTAAACACATTAATCATCTCAAAATAGGGTTTCTTAATCTTTAATACATTAAAGTTGATAACTTCCATTACTTTTCGAATTACAAGAGGAAAAAGCTTCTAAATATATTTTTAATGGATTCCCCTCACTTTTCTAAGTAACTTTCATATTTTATGCATATCCATCTGAGTTTCTATTAAAGAGATATTATTTTTGTAAGAAATACCTTTTTGGACCAAACAGAAGCTACCACGTCACCTCACACATGCAACACGGCCCGCTTTTGAGTTTATAACCAAATTACCAGAACACCCTCAGCGCGGCTACTCGATTCTTTGTATCTCAGAGGGTAGAAACGTCCAGTGTTGTTGGATCTTCTTCAACCTTGTGAAGTGTTGGTTGCCGCTGACCTGCAGTGCTCCACGGGGTCACCTCCGACCACCTCGAAGCTCGAACCTAGCCGGAAACTAGCTCCCTTCCTCCGCCACCCCCCTCCCCACTCTCAACCAAGCCCCAAAACACGGCGAAGTCGACCCGTGTCATGAGTGCTAAGCCCCCGTTATGCAGCTAGGTTTTAGACCTCTTGCTGGAATTGCGCAAGGGTTAGAGCAAGAAGATGATGGCAGAGTTTCCTTAGGTCAAAGTGGGAGCATCACGCCCCATAGCAACCCCCTTCACAACTCCCTGCTACTCCTAAGATAGAGCTTCTCTAAGGTTAGGTTTTTCGATGAAAACGTGGAAGAAGAGGATAGAAAGAGGTGTGGGATCCTCTGGACTCGACCCAAGGTCTTACCCCTTTATATAGGGGAGGGTAACAACGCCCCAGACTGCTTGCCCATGAAGCAACTGAGTCTTTTTCCTACTTGGAACCCTATTCCTTCAGGAAGAAGAAATCTTCTCTCTCTTCATTATTCCTTTAAATATACGTTGTTCTTTAGATATTAGGAATTCAAAATTCCTCTTACTTATTCTCTTCATTTCTTGACTTTAAACCCATAGGCATGAAATTCTATTTTCATTTAGTAGAAAATACTTCCTTTTTAGCAATGCCACCAAAAACATTAATAATGTATCACATTATCCTCTTATTTTGCCTTTTTGGTATTTTCTCTTTCTTTCTTCTCCATTGCGGCTCCTTGGACCCGAAGATACTCTAAGATATCGAAATTCATTTTTAAGGGTACTTATTATCGTTCTAGATGCATCTATTTCCATTATTTTTCCATCATCTTGTTTATTTCTTATTAAAATATCTCTTTCTAAGGATTTCTCTTTTCCTTTATTTTTATTTTCTTCATTGGCATTCCAATTAACATTAGTAATCCTTTGGATACAAAAATCTATCAAGGTTAACTTCATTATACCTCTTTCCACTTATTTTCCACATTTTATCATTGTTTTCAATTTCTTTCCTAATAAAGAAATGTTTAATTGATCTTTTCTTTTCTTGTTTCTTTATCTTTGCAAATTCTCAATTATTCATTTACTAATCGAATTTCCTTGTTATTGGGCCTAATAGCCAACAAAGCCCATTAAGCAACCATCAAGGCTATTATAGATGAAATTCATTAATTCAAATCAAATCACATCATTCTTTGTTCAAATATCTTTAATAGGAGCAATTACATTTCTCACCAAAAGGACCCAAAAATTGGGGTTGTAACATCCTTCCCCACTTATAGAAATTTTGCCCCCAAAATTCCATCAACCAAACAAACAAATCAGGATAAGCCTTTCCTTATGTCCATCATGGCTCCCATGTGGCCTCACCCTTTCACGATGCTTCCCAGGAACCTTCATCATTTCATGTTATTTCATCTTAGTTCTTTCTTACCTTGGTATATCGTACCCTCATAGGTTACTTAGGACTTTTCAGCCTCTCAAAAGCTGGATAGGTTTAGGGATCAGCGCATGGCTTTGGTACCTCACATAGTGCTCTAGATAGAATGCATGGAACACATTATACATTATGTTATCCTGAGGGGTAAGGCTAAACACAACCATCTCCACCATCCATCTCACATGGACCCATATATCGGGAATTCAACTTCCTCAACTGTAACTTAGAGGGGTCAGATTTTCACATCACATGCTTTCCCACAGTGAACTACATGTCAGTCTACTTTGCATTAGCTCACGACTCATGTTTCCCCTAGGCTCTCTTTAGCCATTGCATGATCAAAGCGACATCATCTACACACACTGTGGTCCTTTCTTGACCTTTCCGGGGTTCCTTCACCAACATCATCTTAATGAATTGGTGATCGACACAACTTCTCTTGTAGAGATTTTCTACATCTCGACATTGGCTATGGTGGTTGTCATCACATCTTACAAAGGATAAGAACTGTCTCTATATATCACCTTGAACGAGCACACATGCTCTCATCAGACCCTCTAGCCTGGATCATATTAACCATTAGTTAGGGGTGAAAATCTATACTACCATCGAGTTCGTCTACTCCCACCTCATGGAAGTGAATCTTTAGATTAAACGCAAGACCTCACAACATGGTGTAGTTGAACCATCTCATATGTAGCTCAACCAGATCTATCCCTTGATAGTATTCTCTCTTTCTCATGTCATCTAGGTAAGGCGATCTACCATAACCCAAATTGCATCTTGACCTTTTCTTGTCCATGGGAAACTTACTACACATCCATAGTGATGAACTCCCATTCTCTCTCGAGGAATCTTCATCCTCTATATCAACTCAATGGGTTACTGGTGTTCATCCTTCACCTCATGTCATGCATGGCAACATGCCACATGCAACATTATCTTAGACATCCAAAGTACTACTGTCACTTACTATCTTCGTAGTATGGTGTATGGTGATCTTAAAATCATGATCTCATGTATGTCATGACTCCTCAAGATTCATTCCTCAGAAACCCTAAACCATTCTAGTTGGGGTTTCTTCACCATATTTTTCAAAGAAGTGCATTTGAGGTTCTACCATCATCCTTTCATTGCATCAAGGACTAGGCTGGCTAACCAAACAACCATTAACTTGATCAACTGATATTGTTGCATCTGAGTGTTAGCCAAACTTATCTCTTTTTCAAACTGAGGGTTAACTTAACAACCTCTTATAGCTCCATCTAAACTAGGCAGTTGTATCTTATCCAGAGCATTCGTTACCACTTCACATCCTCAGGTGTTAGGTAACGTTGAAGACATACACCTCGATGTATTCCACTTATCATCTCAAACTCTAAGTCTATCACCATCAAGAAAACTCTGAGCTTATTCTCTTGGTTTTTCAAACTCAACCTTGTATGATAAAAAAATCCTCATAAGATGACTACCTTATTCCTCTTAGCGTTTGTAAACCATCCATGTATCATTCACTCTGCCATGGTATGTTATCATCTCTATCCTCTTACCTTATAGCAACGTTCCAACTCACATCATTTTTATCCTTGGTGTATGGCATGCGTATTGTCCTATCTCTTACTCCCATAACAAGAGGAAATAAGCATTTGGCATCCGTCCAAACAAAAAGTTCTTCCTGTTCCAAGAGTAGAGATGGTACATCCCACCTTGCCATTACACCTTCATATCTAAGTTGAAACGTGCAACTTATGTCTCTACATCACAAACATCTTGATATCAAAGTTACTTCCATGGAAAACTGGTTCCGAACCTACTTGGGTCCACACACAATCCTTGGTCATCTCCTCTGGGTCTATAGGGTGCCGACACTTTTGGATCAACCCTCTTCCCTCATGCATCTGAGAGTGCCCTACTCATCTGCCCTTTGGGTCCCATGAGTTCATGAAGGTGATCAATCTCCTAACCCATGGCCCTCAGACAATGATAGTTGTTACCTCCCAACCCTATGGTCATGTGCAACTAGGGAATTAGGCAACTCCTACTTCCATCAGTCTTATCCCTACCTGACCCTAGGATAGACTTAGGATTCTAACATAGTACATGTCTAGCTTAGAACCTTATCCAAGCCTTCATCATCTCTCTCTCTGCATTCTTGGGTTGTCTTTCATACTTTCACAGGGGTCATGGCAACCTGCCTACCTTGGTTGGGCCCCATACCAGTTACCTCCATGGTAACACATCCACATGCACTTAGAGATGATTATCTATGGGTCTACAGGTTCATTCTCATACCATGTACTTTTCATTAGCTTCACACGATCCTATGAGACCTCTTTAGGTTTCCACAAAACTCACAAAACTAGTATACACCCTACCAAAGGGTCCCTCTCCCAAGATGGGAGGAAACTACAACTCTTGACAACAAGGTCACAAACATCCCTAGGGTTTATATTCACATGAGCATGCTTAACCCAGCAGCCACTAAGGCACAAGTAGACCACCTACTAAACCATGCTAGGTCATACTTGTTCTCATCCTCAACATTGGATCAAGATCATACCTTCCCATGCCATCCACTTAGCTATGAGGGGTTCATTAAACATACCTTGACTCAAGGGATTTCCCTTTCCTCTAAACATGCAGAGTGCCATGCTCAAATCTATAGAAACTCAAATATTGTCATGGGCATCAAGTACACCACTTCCCCTCTTAGGCCTAGGTTCACCTTTTTTTTTGGTGTCCAATTGCATGCTCAACCTCTTAACCACGAACCAAACATGTACAAGGTATCACATGCACTCCCTATCATCCTTCTACTTCAGCAACACCTCAGAGTTGAGTCATCCTCAAGGACAATCAACAAGGTACAAGGCCTCACAACCGGTTACTAAACCTTTCCAGGTCTAAGGAACTCTTCTTCCCATCTATACCATAGGTACAGAGGGACCAGCAGACTCATCTTTTATCTAGGGTTTGGTTCCTCTTATGGCAACCAAGACATCACCAGCCTCCAGGGATCAAGCATCACTACTATAGAATAGGCCTTTAGAGTCGGTTAATTAAGGGCTTTTAGTGTCGGTTTCTAAGTGACACCCAAGTGGGCGCCGCTAAAGGTGGACCCCATTGGCGTCGGTTCCCAACCGACGCCAAAACGCTTCACGCCACTGAAAACGTGCCAGCAAAAGGACTATAGGTGTCAGTTGTTTACTAAAATCGACACTATAGAATTGTTATAGACGTCGGTTATTAAAAGAATCGACGTCAAAATGCTTCCTGCCACCAATAAACGTGCTAGCAAAGGGCCTATGGGCATCAGTTTTTAAATATAACCGACGCCATATCATCATATCCCCTACCTTCCACCACGGTCGTGCTTCCCAGCACGACTATGGTACCTGGTCACATAGACATCAGATTTAGGTCAAAAACCACCGTTGTATGTCTTAGGTGTCAGTTTTGTTCAAATAACCAACGACAAAATGCTTCCCGCCACCGAAAAATGCGCTAGCAAAGGGCCTATGGGCGTTGGTTTTTAAATATAACTGACAACATATCATCTGAACCGACGTTGGTTTTGTATTAATAACTGACGCCATATCCCCTGCCTTCCACCACGGCTGTGCTTCCCAGCACAGCCATGGTACCTGGTCACATAGACGTTAGTTTTAGGTCAAAAACTGCCGCCATATGTCATAGGTGTCAATTTTGTTCAAATAACCGACGCCTATGTTTTGATTTTTTTTTTCTTATCAGTTTGTAGGCCTGCTGTATGGCTGGTCAGTAGGATGAGAACCTACAGTTCAATTCTGAACTATAGGTTTATGGCATCCATTGATATCAGCCAACAACGGGCCACAAACCTACAAAATTAACAAGATGGAAAATATTATATATATATGTGATTCACACACATGTATAAGAACATTTAATTTATATTATTTTTTCATCACACACATGTAGAAACCAGTAGCAATCTGTAGTTCCATTCATTTCATCTCTTTTCACATTCAGACACATGTAGAAACATTTATGTATTGATCATCTTCACACACATATAACAATTCATAAAAATTCATTTACACAAAAATAATTATGAGAACAAAGTTATTATTTATTCATCACTGTCATCATTGTTAATAAAATTATATCTAAAAATTCCCACTCTTTGTATGGCTTTTGCCCATTCTTCTCTTACAACATCTAATTCATCACACATATAGGGAGCATGTACATCGAAACACTTTCCACCTGTGCTGAAGTCAATAGTTTTAAAGACCTACAAAGAGAATGATGTATATATATAATTAATAATATATAATAAGATTGATATATTTCATATTATCTAATGAGACTATATATTAAACCTGCTGTATCTTATCGATTTCCATTACATCATGTTTGATGATTAGGTCCATAAATAGCATCACATAGTAGGCACATGCCCAGCCGTTGTCTTGTGTAGCACACTATAAATTGAAACATACAAAATATTCAAAAATACAAATAAGCACAGTTCACATAAATGATATATACATTGGAGTCAGGAAATTACTTTCACATTTTCCCAAATTAGTGATAGATTCTTTTTCCTGTGGACCTTTCCTCCAGCTTTTTTGTACTCCTGTAAATCCCTACATATGTTAATGTAACCCATTAAATTGCATAATTAAATAGTAATGTAGTAACATATGTTAACAGATATAAAAACATGAAATATTTCTCACAAGAATAATGGCCTTTTAATTGTATGTCCATATAATGTATCCAACTCATTCCCCGTAGGATCTAGATAATAGATAGTGAACGTCTTGGGGACAATAACTAGTAACTCCCAATGCTTACCACTACAGGTAAGAAAGTAGAAAATTAATAACTCAAAATCCACAATAAAAATGTAATTTTCTTAAGTATAAATTATAAGTAAAGTAAACTTACTCGGCATTGAATGGAGCTATTATCACCATCTTATTATTTTTACCAAAATATTGAAAAGAATCACAGCAGTATGAAGTAACTGAATATGGGTCTGCATCGACAAGACTAATCAAAGATGGAACCAAAAATCCCACATGGGAAAACCCAAAATATGTACATATCTTATGCAAGTGGCTGTAAAACATGTATTACGTATGCATTAATATATAAGAAACTAGATCACCGTATATAAAACAAGGTATATGGATGTATAAACAATATCTCACCATATCCACAACTCTATCATAGATGTGTTCAACCATTCATAACTAAACAACTCCAAAATATCTTGTATAAATATCTTGTTTTCGTATGATTGACCTGCATTAATATCTATGCATTAATATGTATGTATGCAAAACTTATATTTTGTATGCATTAATATGTATGCTAAACGTGTATAAATAGATTGTTATCATATGATTTACCTGCAACATCCTCCAAAATAGTAACAATTATAGGGAAATTTGTATCATGTTCACCGATCCATACTGTCACACCCCTACAATTAGGACCTATCGAAGCGTGTAGGTCCCTTGGAAGATAGCTTGGTAGTCGAGGAGGTGGAGGCTGAGATGTAGCAGGTCTCATCTTTTTTACCTGTATATATAATTTTATTTCAATTGACTCATATATACACACTAACAAATTAAAGTAATGGAAATTTATCATACAATATCAGTATAGAGGACATCCGCTTCGGGCTACAGTATCACTCTGCCTACTGCCTCACCAAGTGTTTCAGCATCTGGGTGTGCATGAGGCAGTGCAAGATCTATCCAGTCAGGGAGTACATGTATCGGGCTCACACGTACCACACCATCTGGTACTAGATACCCATGTAACGTGCACCCTTTAAGGGGTGGGTAAGCCGACGCCTCTACAACGATATATTCTTGACTTTTTAGCTGGAATGGCTTCAACCCCTACAAATTTACGCAAAGAATGTTATATGCATATATACACAAACATATCATCTTGAACAGACTATCTATTATGTCATAAAAATACTTACAGAGGACGTGCTAGGTGGTTAGTCTATAGGATTACTCCCAACCTCTGCAACACGAACAATAGGAGAAGAGTGGCCCGCCACATGTACTGTCTGAGTGGTAGTTTGAGATGCCTGCCACTTGGAAATTGCTTCATGGAGTCTCTGATCAAGTACAAATAGAATTACAAATAATAATAACTCACACATGAAACAAATGAGTTGCGGTTCTAGGATATCTTGGTCTTTCTTCCCCTTAGGAACTTTATGCTAGGATTCTAGGATAGGACTATAATGGCTACGAGTAAGAACCCCAAGATATGAAACAAATGAGTTGCGGTTCACTTCATATGGATTTCCTTCATGATCGAAATCCACAGCCAATTTGGGTCCATTGCCCCTTTGCTGTATTAACTTGTTTATCATTGTGATGCCCCACACTTTCTCAATTTTCTTTTTCTGCTCATCGAGTGTTGTAATTTCTTCAGGGGGTACATCACCAACCTAAAATTTGATAAAAAACACACTTACATAATATAATTATAAATGAACATATAGATAGAAACCTCAGGGGTATATTCTTAAAACTTACATTGTCATGCGGCGCAAGCACGTCCTCACCCTCACGGTGATCATCAACATAGTCATCATGGGAATGATCAGCCATCTAAAAGTTCACATTCAAATTATAAATTTCACATTGTAAAGTAACACTAATTGTAAATTTCACATTGTAAAGTACACATTCACATTGTAAAGTAATTCACATTGTAAAGTTCACATTCACATTGGAAAGTAATTCACATTGTAAAGTTTACATTCACATTGTAAAGTTCACATTCACATTGTAAAGTAATTCACATTGTAAAGTCCCCAAATTCATCAATTTATACCTTGACACACCACATTTCGGACAATCTTTCAAATCTACATAGTCCTTTTGAAATAATACACAATCATTTGGGCATACATGTATCTTCTTGGCCTCCATTCCCATTGGGCACAACAATTTCTTTAACTGGTATGTTGAGATTGGTGGCTCATTTCCTTCAGGAAGAATTTCTTTCAACAAAGACAACAATGACTTGAAGCATTTTTTGCTCCATCGATTGTTAGCTTTCAGTTTATAAAATCTCAACACAACACTAAGCTTTGTAAACTTACAACATGTGTATAATGGTATCTCAGCATCATGCACGATGTTTCTAAACATGGGAGGTGGATCGGTGTGCTCTACCCCGCAACTGTCCATCATCGCATAAACGATGTCTACTGGAATTGGTTCGTTCACATCTACGTCGTTGAAGGCAATTTCTTCTTCCACACAAGCACTGCTATCGACATCCACTGATTTCAGGTTTGAAATCTATCCATGCCAGTGCCATTCTGTATAGCCTTGTACAATCCCATTGCACATGACATGACTTTTCATTTTGTCACCAGTGCTGACTTTCAAGTTGTTACCGCAATGCCTACATGGACAATAGAACCTATCTCCAGGTTGTTTCCTATGTTCATCAGCAAATCTAATAAACTAGTCAAGACCAGAAATAAACTCGGGGGTGCAGCAATTTGGAATGGACATCCACGATCTATCCATTCTATGATCAAAGAGAAAATAAGTATATATTAGAACAAGATTAGGGTCTATGGTTAAAAGATTAGGGTTTATGGTTAAAACTTTAGGGTTTAAGGTCTTATATATAATTAATGGTTAAAACATCCTAAGTGAGATTAGGTGTTCAAAAGTAGTCCCAAACTGGGGACTATCCAAGATTTACTCCTAATGAGTAAATCTTAGACGGGTTTCTAGGCCAACAAATACATGTGTGGTCATTCTTATATATAATAAATGTGTACCACCTATCCCATTCTTGAACACCTAATCTCACTAGTAAGTGTATAATGTGTATTGGGTTTTCAAGAAAATTTTGGTAGCATTTCCCTGTTGTTCTCCAAGTACATATGTACTTAGAGAACAAATGGGGAAATGCTACCAAAATTTTCTTGAAAACCCAATACAAATTATACACTTACATCCAAAGTGAGATTAGGTGTTCAAGAACAGTCCCAAATTGGGGACTATCCAAGATTTACTCCTAATGAGTAAATCTTGGACGAGTTTATAGGCAAACAAATACATGTGTTGTCATTCTTATATATAATAAATGTGTATAAACTACAGGAAACATGGTTAATCCCAATCTATAGAGCATTATTAAATAATAAATCAAGAAATCAATAGTTTCAAACATGCAATAATTCACAATGCAATGTTATAAACTATAGGCAACATGGTTAATCCCCACACTCTAGTAGACAGACTAACCTTAAATATAGTGATGTATAAGAGATTAAAAAAAAATTCTTAGGTAAGAGTAAGATGAAGCTCATTGATAATATAGAAAAGGGGGGAGGGGTGGGGCTGACCTTGGGCCCTTAGTTGATATTACATCAATCTACTACTAATTTCCAAGACAGGATAGATGAGACTAGAGTTCATATTAGATGAAAAAATAACAACTTAGGACAAAGTCCATCACTAAAGTCCCAAACTCAACATTTATGCACAATTATCAAATATAGGATAAAAGGGTAGATTAGAACCCTAATTTACTCAAACATGTACAAAAATTACCCTAATGACAAAGGGCTAGAAATATTTACTAGACATTATATGTAGCCCTAATCATCATATTTAACATACTACGTTATTATGAACATCCAGATCAGATTAAGATCATACTATGTTATAACCATTAGTTTAATAACCCTATTTCTGCATGTACATGATTATCAACTTTAAAACCCTATAATTCATTGAAATCATACTAATTCAATTTAAGATGTTGGGATCGCATAATTATATACTGACATCAGAATATATAAAAAATTCATAATTAACATGATTAACAACATGCTCATCAAACTAGGGTTTTCTTGAATAATCATCTAATATTCATGTACTAACTATACCTTTGTAACAAGAAGAATAATAGAGATTTAAGTATATTTTATTCACAATCTACACATTTTTTTGATCAAAACCATATACATTAATATGTCAATAATTGGAGCTAGCATTCATTTCCTACATTATTGGCAATATTAATGTGAATCTAACCAGCCAATGGTGGTTAGGTAGGAGTTGGGTACCTTGAGGACGGAGGAAGAAGGCCTTCATGGCGGGGTCGATGACAAATAGGTGTGCAGGAGTTGTGGTCGGAGCAGCTCTGGAGAGCAGGGAGCAGAGCACGCAGGGAGAAATCCTAGGAGAGTCGTGACCAACCTAGAGAGTAGCAGGTGCGAGCAACGAGCATGCGAGGAGCTCCAGAGAGCAGCAACACTGACCAGCAGGTGCAGAGCAGGCGCGGCGGCAGAAGAGAACGGTGGTAGCTAGGGCGCTGGCGAGCACAGAGGGGCCGGCGAGCAGAGAGGGCTAGCAGAGATGGAGGGCGGCGGCCGGTGAGCAGAGAGGGCCTTCATGGCGGCGGTCGACCTGCAGAGCAGTGGATGAAGCACCAGCAAATAGTGGCGGTGGAGGTGAGCGGTGGCACAGGAGCAACTAGCGGCGGTGAGCAGAGGAATCACTGGAGGCTAAAACCCTCAATCGGAGAATGAATGGAACAGAAGGAAAGGGCAAAGTTTGGCTCGCGTGGGTGTTGTTAAGTTAACAATAGGTGTCGCTTATTAGAAGCAACTGCTGCTGAAAACTATTGGCGTCGGTTACCAACAACAAACCGACACTTATATTCGATTATAGTCATTGGTTCAAACTAGAAAAATCGACGTCTATATATATATGCTGACAAAAATAAATGTTTTGGAATTAAAAGCATAGTCGTCGGTTTCCTTGTAAAAACCGACGCTATATGGTGATGAAAATTTTCTTGGTTAAACGTGCGAAAACACATCAGCGTTGGTGACTGTAAGAAAACTAACGACAAAAAATGGTCAAATTTTTGTTTTGCAGAAAAACTTTAGTCATCGGTTTCTTTGTTAATAACCGACGCTAAATGTTAAATTTTGGAGGTAATTTTTTTCTCTCAAAAAATTGGATTTGGCGGTCAATTTTTAGCGTCGGTTTGTTATTTGGTAACCGACGCTAAAAAAAAGTGATACTTGTGTCTGGTCGCCCTTCACAGATAGATATTGGTTTCATTTTTTAACCGACGTTGTACTGATTAGGTGTCGGTTGTTGTATACAACTGATGCCTTTAAATGTGACATTATAAGCCATTTTTGTAGTAGTGCATGAGGCAACCACAAACATTCACTTAGGTCGCATCGTCCTCAATTCCTTGCTTTTCCCCATATCTCATTGTCTAGGCTTCTAACCCTCTTGTTTGGGTCCTTCTTTCTCTCTCTATAGATAACTCCACATCTAGCCTTACTACTAGAGGTTCTCTCTCCATGAATGATCAACCTCACAAGCACACCTCTACGTGGGTGAAGCCTATGTTCAAACTTACATTTGCTTGAGGTTATCCCTAGCCCTTTATGCTTATCTCATAAGCTATCCCTCAACTCTCCTGGCGAGGGTTTTAGCCTACTGCTCGCACCACTGATGTACTCTGGGTGCATGCTATGCCCTACTATGCAAGCCCATAGGGTTTCTATAGGTTCTTCTCTAACCTCATCATTGAAGGAGCTATCCTTCTCTTTACCATGCATGACCCTTTCCAGGGTTGGGTCGCCAAAGGCACTCAGTCATCCAACCTCATATGGATCACAATGTCTTGGGCATCGAAAAGCATGTTCACCCACACGCCTGGTCTATCATGACATCTACTCATCATGTCATCTCTCTCTGACCTTCACTTTCGTGTTAGGGTTAACATCATCCTCAGAGGACGTGCCATGTCTCTACTTGTAATGGCGATCTCTACCTCCATGACCAGCTCTCTCTACTCATCCTCCTGACAAGAAGGTCTAACCTTAGGTCTCTCTTGAGGGTAATGAAAAATCATTTCATACGACCTAAGCATGTTCCTATTCTTTATTTTACACTTAACCTATTAAGCTTATGTCCATGACATCTTATTTACATGCTTTTCATTAATTTGGTGGAGGATTCCTTAATCATTATCAATCTTACCCATCCCTCAAGAAGGTGAGGAAAAGAGAGAAAACCCTAATCGTTAAGGTCCTTAACATCATTTGAGTTGAGAAGGGATGAACAAGATGAGAGAGTCCTAAAGGTATCTTATTTCGAGTCAAATCCTAAGACATTGGCCAGGCAGTCACACTAATCTGGGAGTCCTCGTATTCCGACTAGCGGTGTGGAGGAAAATCTCACCAGCCCCCAGACGTGATCCTTTTCTAGACACCTCTGTCATTCGGAAAATCCTCTAATAACTCCCTTGGGTTCTACGAAGTTTGTAAAATTTAACAATTATTAAAGATTAAATGAGGAACCTATGCTCTGATACCAAATGTAACGACCCCACCTCCCAGTAACCCCCAATTAAGGGAGACCAAGAGGTCAGAGCCATTATCCCAATTAACAGGATCAAATGTTTGACAAATAATCAATAACAATTATCAAATTCTACCAAACTATACTAAAAGGTTGTAATAAAATAAATTTCTGCATACCTTTTTTCAAAAACTGGGATATCTACTTCTATCCACATCTGGAGTCTATTCTAACTAATCCTCCTTTGTACTTTAATTCTTATTTAATTCTACATATGCCACTTTACTATTTGTCCTTTTCAATCTTGTACCTAAAATGTCGACAAACAAAATGTCAGTCAGCATATCAAAATATGTCGGTATGTGGGGACAACCAAAATTTCACAATTATTGCTAACAATTTAATTATCACAATCAAGGTAATTTAGCAAACCATTTACATTTTCAATGTGTCATTCTCCACTGCTTTTTCCCTAACCCTGGAATACCCTTCTAGGGTTTCTCTTTTGCCATTAACATAAGGCCACCTTCTAAATCCTGAGCTTGGTGCCTGGGGTTCACTCTCATGGTGCCCCAAAGTCATGCAACACATACCACCTTCTCATTCCCGAGCTTGGTGTCTGGGGTCACCTCTCGTGGTGCCCATTGGTCTACCCTCCTGGGCTTGACCTTTATGGCATCATCCATCAAGGTGGCATATAGGTGCGACAATACACATGTATTTATAATTGTGATAACTATAGTGACTTTATAATTGCAGCATGAACAACCAAACTATTTAGTTTCAATCAATGTGATTAACCATCCAGAAAACCTTCGGGAAACTAATGCGATTAATCATAATTAACCACATACCTATCAAGATGACTTGATTGCAGAAATAATTCATCCAAATAACAAACCAAGAAAACACACACCAAGTTGATCCTAAAATAGGCATCCAATTTCCTATTATTAATCATGCCATCAAGATCTATTATACCTAGCTCGCTTCCTACGGTTTCTAGTCCACTTTTAGGGCTCACAAACCCTAATTATCTCATCCATTCTTCATGAAAGTTATTAAGGTTACCTTTTAACAACACATAACCTTAATTCCATATTAAAGCACAAATAACCATCAATTAAGTCCATTAAGCCTCTTTTTTATTAAAGCTACCATTTTTATCCTTTTAATTCATGACAAAGTCATTATACTCATTTATCCTCAATTCGTAGTTCATTATGGTCTAATTCACATATGAATGTTATTTATCATTAATTCTACCTTATATCCACTAGAAAACCCTAATTATTACATTAAGGGTATTTATCAACAATTAGGAACTTAGAACTATCATATCTCAACTTCAATCATGAAATTGAACAACTAAAGCCATTAAGAGTCACACTTACTAACATTAGGGTTTCAAGGCCCATTAAAGCATATTTATGAACATTAAACTCTAAATTAAACCAATTACGTGCAAAGTTCATCCTTTTTGTTCTTAATGTACCTTTTACAATTAACAGGTTAATATCAACGTTATTCATCCATTAAACCCTACTAAATACATTAATCATCTCAAAATAGGGTTTCTTAATCTTTAATTCATTAAAGTTGATAACTTCCATTACTTTCCGAATTACAAGAGGAAAAAGCTTCTAAATATATTTTTATTGGATTCCCCTCATTTTTCTGAGCAACTTTCATATTTTATGCATATCCATCCGAGCTACTATTAAAGAGATATGATTTTTGTAAGAAATACATTTTTGGACTAACCGGAAGCTACCACGTCGTCTCATGCATGCAACATAGCCCGCTTTTGAGTTTATAACCAAATTACCAGAATACCCTCAGTGCGGCTACTCGATTCTTTGTATCTCAAAGGGTAGAAATGTCCAGTGTTGCTGGATCTTCTTCAACCTTGCGAAGTGCGGGTTGTCGCCGACCTGCAGTGCTCCACGGGGTCACCTCCGACCACCTAGAAGCTCGAACCTGGCCGAAAACTAGCTCCCTGCCTCCGCCACCCCCTGCCGCTCTCAACCAAGCCCCAAAACACGGCCAAGTTGGCCTGTGTCATCAGTGCCAAGCCCCCGTTCTGTAGCTAGGTTGTAGACCTCTTGTGGGTATTGCGGAAGGGTTAGAGCAAGAAGATGATGGCAGAGTTTCCTTAGGTCAAAGTGGGAGCATCATGCCCCATAGCAACCCCCTCATGACTCCCTCCTGCTCCTGAGATAGAGCTTCTCTAAGGTTAGGGTTTTTGGACGAAAACGTGGAAGAAGAGGAGAGAAAGAGGTGTGGGATCCTCTGGACTCAACCCAAGGTCTTACCCCTTTATATAGGGGAGGGTAACAACACCCCAAACTGCTTGCCCATGAAGCAACCGAGTCCTTTTCCAACTTGGAACCCTATTCCTTCACGAAGAAGAAATCTTCTCTCTCTTCATTATTCCTTTAAATATACTTTGTTCTTTAGATATTAGTAATTCAAAATTCCTCTTACTTATTCTCTTTATTGCTTGACTTTTAACCCATAGGCACGAAATTCTATTTTCATTTAGTAGAAAATACTTCCTTTTTAGCAATGCCACCAAAAACATTAATAATGTATCACAATATCCTCTTATTTTGCATTTTTGGTATTTTCTCTTTCTTTCTTCTCCATTGGGGCTCCTTGGACCCCAAGATACTCTAAGATTTCTAAATGCCTTTTTAAGGATACTTATTATTCTTCTAGATGCATCTATTTCCATTATTTTTCCATCATCTTGTTTATTTCTTATTAAAATATCTCTTTCTAAGGATTTCTCTTTTCCTTTCTTTTTATTTTCCTCACTGGAATTCCATTTAACATTAGGAATCCTTTAGATACGAAAATCTACCAAGGATAACTTCATTATACCTCTTTCCACTTATTTTCCACATTTTATCATTGTTTTCAATTTCTTTCCTAATCAAGAAATGTTTAATTGATCTTTTCTTTTCTTGTTGCATTATCTTTGCAACTTTGGACTCCTTGGAACCCAAGGAACTGAATAGGCACAAAATCCAACTTTGGATTATATTCTTTTGCCTTCTAGAGGTTTCTACATCTTTCTCAAATTCTTCATTATTCATTTACTAATCAAATTTCATTGTTATTGGGCCCTATAGCCAACAAATCCCATTAAGCAACCATCAAGGCTAATATATATGAAATTCATTAATTCAAATCAAAACACATCATTATTTGTTCATATATCTTTAATAGGAGCAATTACATTTCTCACCAAAAGGAACCAAAAATTGGGGTTGTAACAATGACATTATTGGAACTTTCAGCAAGGACATTGAAGGCACTTGTGTGATACTATCTATTTGATTAAGTGTCTTATTAACATATGAAGAATATATTATGTATCCTTTGTTGTGTTTTGATGTTCATGGATGTGTGTGAGATGTAGATGTCAAGATATATGCTTGGTTTTGTAAGACCCCTCTCCTTGATTATATGGTCAAACAATCTTAATAAGAATAATTGAGTTCTTAAAACCTTAATAAAACCATATGAGGTGATTTTATATCAAGTGATAAGCTTAAGTTTCAAGTTTGGTCCAATTTGGACATTGTCTGTGCAAGTTATGCAATTTTGTACATGTTTTGTACTTTTTTTAAATTTACCCATATATGAGGTTTTTCTTTCAATTTGTCACTTTATTTATGTTCATGATATGCTTTGATATCATTCTTGATCTTTTAGTGCCATGGGGCACTTGGTTGCACCTTGGTTGGTGGTGATGAGCTACGTTTATGGCCATTACTTGATGGTCCTCCTGTTTGACTGGAATCCTATGGTCATTACTAGTTGATGACAAACTATGGTGGTCTCTAGAGGTGGTTGTTCGATGGCTTACCCTCTTGATTCCCCTTGGGTCGGTGGTTCACCTAGGAGAGTGCTCAAATGATGGTTTTGACCCTTGTGACTTAGGGTACCCAAAACTGATGGATACCATGCATGGAACTCGATGGATGGCTTGAGAATCCAACAATCGATGGCCTATTATACTTCCACAACCGATGGAGATGCAAATTTTCATGGGCATGACGTTTTAGGCCATGGACACATGGCAAACCTAGTAGGACACCTCAAGTTTCTCTTCTCCCTTATCCATAAGCTTTATATACCCTCCCTCTTGCACCCAAACGACCCTTTGGATCCATATCTCTACTTTTTTGTATATATATTCATCCTTCCGTACTTAGTGTCAAAGAAAGTTCCCAAGTTGGAGGAAGGTGGCCGAACTTCTTGCATGTATGGCTAGAGCTTAGATCTACCCTCCTTTTGAGCTTGTGGAGCTTTTTTTTCTAGATCTTAACCTAGGCAAGTAAGTTCTTCCTCCTCTCCTTAATTTCCCATGTTGTTATACCTCCTTCTTCCTTCTTCCTACATGGAACCATGTGGTTTCATGATAGAGCTTTCTCTAGAGCCTAAAGAGGCCTTCTTTCTTGCTTCCTTGACCTAGGGTTTGCTCTCTTTCTTGGAGAAGAAGCTTTCTTGGCCGTGTGGAGTGCTAAGCTAGGGTTTTCTTACTCCTTTGATCAATCTTTCTTGCTTCTAAGAGCTGCATCTTCTTCCTAGGAGCGAGTTATATAACTTTTGTCACATTTATTTCTGACTACTACCTTGTATGCTCATGATCTTGCTCTAAAATGAAGTTCTAAGCTAAAAGAAGCTATCTTGCCTAGGGTTTAGGCTTACATGATGACCCTTAAGTGGTTTTTCTCCATGAATGGACCTTAAACCTTTTGCACGTACACTTCTTAGTAGAAGAAACTCCGAACCTTGCTTCCATATGCACAAATGATGGTTTTTCTTAACGATCAATGGTAAAAAATTAGGGTTTGTGAGTTGTTTACATCCCTTTCTTTGCAATCTAATAGTTTAGTTCCTTTGTTGTTTTTCTTGGCCTTAATGTGCCAACCGATGATGGGTACCTTGGTTCTATTTGAGCCTTATTTTGGTGCCTAAAACCTATGGCTATGTTTCTATAAGTGGGTGGATTTACTGCTCTCCTGAAATGGTTCTAAATGATGGGTTTTACTTAGGGCCTTGAGGATATCTTCCTTCTTGTTTTATCAACCGATGGTGTGCTTTCTTTCTAAAACTGACTATTAGTTCTTGGTGGGTTTTGGATGCCTTACCTATGCCAAATGATGTTCATGTCTTAAGTTCTATTTTGACTCTTTTAGTGCTCAACAATCGATGGTTTTAGTAACTAGTTTGGCCACATCTGATGGTTATCCTACCTTCACCAAATGATGGTACCCCTTGAGTCAACAACTGATGGTACCCCTTGAGTCAACAACGATGGTACCCCTTGAATCAACAACTGATGGTACCTATTGATTCAGCAACCGATGGTGTTGTTTGTGTTATGAAACAATGGTTTATCTAGGTTTGTATGGTGACTCTTCCAAGGTCACAATACAATGGTTGTTTAGGTGGTTTGTTCAAGGTGTTTGCTTATGTTACAACCAATGGTTTTACCCTCTCACATCCGATGGTTGAGATGATTCTCATGGCACAATTTTTTTGGTTTTAATGATGTAGAACCAATGGTGGTTTGCCTTAATCAATTAGTCTTACCTTTGTCGTCGAATGAAGGAAATGGATAGTCACCATAATGACTAGATGTGTAAACATCAGGTAGCATATCTTGTTACACTTCACTGTAATGCAATAAGTGATGGTTAACCCTTGTGTTATGCATGGTTCCTATGGAATACGACTCATAAAAACAAGATTAACTAATGCGGAAGCCTATCATTAACAGCGGAATTTCTGAAAATCACTAAAAATTAAAACCATTTATCAAGAGATCCATCTACAGGAAGACTCTTTCATTTAGAACCAAAGTAAAACATTACATCTTGGTTCATATATACATTACATGCATCATTGCACCTCGAGGAATACATGCACAAAATCTCAGATCGAAGTATCAAAACACAATCTCCTAGGAGCCGAGAGTACAAAGACGACTCATAGGACTAACTACACAAGACTAGACAGCCAATGTCTCCACCTGATGGATCACTGATGTCCCAGTGTTTGCTGCTGCTGCTCTTCTCCTGTAGAAGAGTTTCTGCCTTTATGTCTGTGTCTACCTAAAAACATTAGATCCCACGGGGGTGAGACAATTATAAAAATTGCCCCAACGGGAGATATAACTTTCCGCCAAAACATTGTCATTGTAGTTTAATAGAAAGAAACTGAGCAGTGGGATGATATAATTCAATAGAAGATAATCAACATCTGTACAGATTAGAGAAACATTCTTATGCAAGTATTTCAGTTATAAATTGATAAAGCAGCATGTCTCAAATTCAATATGATTTAAAGGAACATAAGTATATCTATGTATCAAGGACATGCTAAGCAATATGACCTCAACTAGTGGTTCTTGCATTTCAATCTTATGAAATTACGCTACACGGCTGATTATATTTTACAAACAGCTTTAAGCTCTAAGGAGATGAGGTATACCGCACATCCTCCAACCGACCATTTCTAGAATCGAAATTGGTACCATAAATAGGTCAATGGAAGAGCCGAATTTCCATGAACTCCCACATCCTGGTTAGCACAGGACTACAAGCAGGACTGTGTTGACTGCTCAAATAGTTTTCCAGGGTATACTGGAACTTTGCTATAGAGTTACAGCGTCAACTACACTCTCATCAACAATCAAAAGGATTAATGTTTATCTCTATCGACCCGACATAAAATAAGATTGGGAGATTAATGATACATCTATCCCAACCATTGGGAGATATATGTTACATCTATCCCGACACATGAAGGATTGAGAGGTTTGATGTTTACCTTCCCTCAATCTCTTCACACAGACGTAAGGATATTTTTTCCGATTTACCCCGACATATTCAAAATATGTGAATTCCAGGAATTCCATAGAAAACCTATTTCACCATCACCAACTCCTGATGATGATGAATCTATGTTCAGAGCACTACATGAATAGATTTCACTTGATTAATTAATTACATTTTCATATTCTATTAGCATCATGAAAGTTCTCAAACAAAACTTATTATGACAATGTTATAAAGAAACATGTACTATTTTCATCAATTACTTAACAACCGTAAAAAGGCATTGGGGACTCAACCCCTTATTTCAAAACTGGGAATTCTCATCCTTTCACAATTTCATCACCATAATCATATGGCCCTGGGTAATTAAACCCTTGATTCCTTATTAAGAATTGTTACCACTTTTCCAGGTAACCATCACCTTCAGGTCAATTGACCAAGGCAAACATGATACTTGCTATTGCAAGCATCACACATGGTACTTGAGGCTCATTAACTCTCTTGTTACCTCTTTCCAGACAACAAGGTATATTATGGCACTCAAAGTACAATCAAAATAGTGAATTAAACATCATACCTCATACCTGGCCATGATCATCATTTCAACATACCTGCATGGTTAGCACAAATGATAACAGTGATATCAATTGCATAACAGAACCATGCACAACAAATATGAATTCACTATTCTTGGGTAACACCACTATTCCCTTACTAGGGTTAGGGTTTCCCATTTCATGTCACTTAAGGATAAACATCCCATTATCACATCAAAGATATGGTTTTATCACCATATTGCCCAAGGTTAGGGTTTGTTAAGTAATACATAGTATCACCCTAGATTTGAGCTCCACAGAACATCAAACATTAGGGTTTCTCATTAAACCATCCTCAGTTAGAGTTTTACATCAAAATTCACCCTATAAAGGATTTACATTTAATAATCCACCTTTAGGGTTTACTATTCATCCCAATTAGGGTTTCATATTCCATCAACCATAATTAGGGTTTACTATTCATCCCAATTAGGGTTTCATATTCCATCACCCATAATTAGGGTTTTGGATCACATTACTCTTGATTAGGTCTATACATATCATCACCCTAAATTAGGACTACATCCATACCTTGGATTAGGGTTTCAATTATAAATTGCCCTGGATTAGGGTTAAGGTTCAAAAACTTGTCAATTAGGATTTATGTTCATGATTAGGGTTTCATGATCTCTTTACTTAAGGATCATACCCTAAATCACCACATGAATCATACTCATGTATCAATTCCATATTATCATTCTCTCAACTTAATTAGGTCATATCAACCCTTTAGTCATGTTCATACAACTATGAATGACATAGTGTACCAAGTCATTGATCTTATGACAATTAGGGTTCCTTCCTTAATTGACACCAATCCCTAGGTACTATTAGGGTTTAACCTTTGTACCTTTATTGACTAACATGACTAACCATCATTGTATAATTGGAACTATTATTACTTCAATATCCAAGTGATTGAACCACTAACAACCTCCATGTGGTTTTGAAGTTTCATCACCAAATAGTTTTGAAACTGTTTGACCCCAAACGGTTTTGAAACCATTTGCTCCCAAACTGTTTCAAGACCATTTGGTCTCATATGGTCTCAAGACCATTTGGGCCAAATCAGTCCCAAAACCGCAAGGGCTTACTAGGTCAATCATCAATTCAATCGATCTCCAATTGCATCATTGAATCGACTATTGATTATTCAATTGAAGAAATCATCAATCCATACCCTTAGATCATCATCCATGGGTCAAGGATCAACCACTAACCCACAAAATGGTTTTGAAACCGTTTGGTCCCAAATAGTTTCAAGCCTGTTTGGGCTCAAACGGTCTCAAGACTGTTTGACCCATATTGTCTTGAAATTGTTGGGACCAATCAAGTATTCATCAATCAACTTGATTAGGATTTCCAATTGAAGGATCGTGCACACATCGGATCAATAAATTGAGTCCATTGGATCATCATCCAACCTATGATTAAGTTCAGACCTCAAATGGTCAACAAGACCAAACGGTCAACTCATCCATGCGGTTTGGAGTCTAGGGCACAAAATGGTTTGCAAACCGTTTGGACCAAAGGTCCAAGACCGTTTGCTTTTGTTCTTTGATTAAGGTGTGTGCTTATGAATAATTTATCATCTTCAACCTTTAAACTCATGGAACTACTGCCATTTCCATGGAAACTCCATCAATTAAGAAAAGTTATTGCAATAATGACAACTAATTCAATTGCAAGTAGAAATCGAATTTAATAACAAAGATTAAGGGTTAAAGTTATATAACCCACCTTCAAATATGATCCCAATCTCCAAGCTTCACGGATACAATGGTGGTTGAAGCTTTAGCAACCTCCCAAGGTCATTTCTCAAGCTTTTGGAGTGAAAGGATCGGTTAGGGTTGAAGATGGAGTGAAGAAATGAAGGAATCATACATTGTTTTATGATTTTCACCATGAAATCAAGAAGAACGAAGGTCAAAGGCTTATCAACAGGTTGGGGACGTTCTCCCTACTTTTATTATCTCTCTTGATCGATTTGGCAAGAAAGGGGAAGAAAGGAATCGAAAAAGATCCTTAGGTGGGTTGGAAAAGGCTCTTTTATAAGAAAATTGATGAAAGAGAAAATGTTTTATTAAAAAAATCAATTAATTCAAAAAATGGTACCACCTCTTCCTCCTTGGTTTTCTTGCATGCAAAGGCAACTCAAACCCACCGAACTCCACTCCATTATCCATGGATTAAGGGAAAAGAAATTACGCACCATAATCCATTATAATATTAATATATATTTTCGAGTGGAAATTCTTTTCCTTATAATAAGGTAAGTGGAATTTCACCTCCTTATGATATTTTTGGTCCTTGAAAAGCTCAAGGACGTCCACACACACATCTAAATTCCATCATTTTAATTTTAGTTGAAGGCCCTTCAATTATTTTATTTATTTTTGCATTAATGTTTCCATTATGCTTAAATCTTGATTATTTTAATATCAAGATTCTCTCTCCTTCAACTTAATTCAACTGAGGAGCCCCTCTCATTTTATTACCTCCACATGATTCCAAGAAACATTAGGGACCTTTTTGAAGTGGTAAATTACATATTGCACCCTAGGTTTTGGGTAATTTGCACATTACACCAAAACTAGGTTTTTCATGCACAAACATTGCTTATCAGCTCTTTCTGGGAATTTAGGCTATCACAAGCCATACCCCTGCATCATATTCATTCCCATGATTCTTTAACACATGAGTAACATATTATCATGCATAATTTGCAAATAGACCCCTCAACATGGGTAATTTGCACTTTCGTCCAAAATAGGCAAAATATTGATTTCAACAATATTCAAAAAGGACTAAAATTGTAATATAAGTTCCTCTTGAGCCTTAATTATTTTTCAAAAGATAAGAGCATGCATATATCACTTTTATTAAGTAAAACACCTAGGGTTAATTCATAACCCAGGTCAGGGTGTTACAAGTTTACCCACCCCTTACAATGATTTCGTCCCTGAAATCATCAACAAAACATTAAGAGAAAAGAATAGGATATTTCCTCCTCATCTCATCCTCTAGTTCCCACTTAGCTTCTTCAACACCACGGTTATTCCAGAGAACTTTTACATGACTAATGTCTTTCTTTTTCAACTTCATGATTCTTCTTTCATGAATCAACACTGGCCCTTCCACATAAGATATGTCATCATTTAATTCTACCTCCACAAGTTGTAGAACTAACTCAGTGTCAGGATGACACTTCCTCAAATAGATATATGGAACATTGGGTGCAATCTATGCAACTCAAGTGGTAACTCCAGCTTATAGGCTACCTTTCCCATCCTCTCAATGATTGGATAAGGCCCCATAAATCTCGGAGCTAACTTCCCTTTCTTTCCAAATCTCAGGATACCTTTCCAAGGTGAAACCTTGAGGTACACCCTGTCTCTGACTTGGAATTCTAAGGGTCTACGACGCTTGTCCACATATGAATTCTATCTATCCTGGGCTATTTTCAATTGTTGTTTTATGACTTTAATCTTCTCAGTTGTTTGTTGAACCAGCTCAGGACCCAAAAGTTGATATTCACCAGTCTCATACCAACATAGGGGAGATCTACAACGTCTACCATACAAAGCCTCATATGGTGCCATCTCAATACTGTGCTGATAGATGTTATTATAAGCAAACTCTATCAAGCTCAGATGTAGATCCCAACTCCCCACAAACTGAAGGACACATGCCCTAAGCAAGTCCTCCAAGGTTTGTATCGTCCTCTCAGACTATCCATCTATCTGAGGATGAAAGGTTGTACTAAACCTCAGTTGAGTGCCCAAATCTTTATGAAGTCATTCCCAAAAATGACTCGTAAACTAAGGACTTTTGTCAGAAACTATTGTAATTGGGACCCCGTGCAAACGCACTATCTCATCTATGTAGATTTGTGCAAGCTTCTCAGCTGTATAGGTTGTTTTGACATGTAAGAAATGTGTTGTCTTTGTCAACCTATCAAATATCACCCAAATGGAATCATGACTTTTGGTTGTTCTAGGCAAACCAACCACAAAGTCCATAGTTACATGATCCCACTTCCACTGTGGTATAGGCAGGGGTTGCATTGTTCCAGCGGGCTTCTGATGTTCAACTTTACCCTGCTGACATACCAGACACCACATAACAAACTCAGTAACATCCTTCTTCAAACCAAGCCACCAATACATATCTTTTAAGTTATGATACATCTTGGTGCTACCTGGATGCATATCATACATTGAAGAATGAGCTTCTTCTAGAACTGACTTTCTTAAGTTATCAAGGTCAGGTACTACCATCTTATCATGGTAACAGAGTACCTGATAATCAGAATCATGGAAGCCATCTCGCTTCTCACTACCATACTCTGACCTGATCTGCTGAATCATAGAATCAATTTGTTGTGCTTCTTTAATCTGCTATCTCAGAGTTGGTTTTATGTGCATCTCAGCCAACAACCCGGCTAACAATGACACTTTAAGTTGTACATTGTTTTGCCTCAAGGAGATAAACATATCTCTCTTAGAGCACATTAAGGAGTTTAATTGTGGTTTATCTTGGGTTGGTGTTGCTGATTTTCTACTTAATGCATCAGCAACCACATTGGCTTTCCCTGGATGATAATCAATTGTACAATCATAGTCCTTGATTAACTCCATCCAGCGGTGTTGCCTCATGTTTAGTTCATGTTGAGAAAAGATATACTTTAGGTTCTTATGGTCTGTAAAAATCTGGAATGTTTCTCCATAGAGATAATGTCTCCAGATCTTCAAGGCATGAACCACAACAACTAACTCTAGATCGTGTGTCAGATAATTCTCCTCATGTTTCTTAAGCTGTTGAGAAGCTAAAGAAATCACTTGTTTATCTTGCATCAACACACATCCTAAGCCATTCTTAGATGCATCACAGAAGACTATATACCCCTTTCCTTGCTCAGGTAGCACCAACACAGGTGCACATGTTAACCTTTCCTTCAGCAATTGAAAAGATTGTTGACACTTGTCATTCCATACAAAAGGAATCTCCTTCCTTGTCAACGTAGTCAGGGGTAAGGCTATTGAACTGAAGTTCTTAATGAACCTTCTGTAACAGCCATCTAGTCCTAGGAAAATTGTTATCTCTGTCAGTGTCTTTGGCTATTCCTATTGAAGGACATATTCCACTTTCTTAGGATCAACACAAATACCTAAAGCAGATATTACGTGTCCAAGAAAAGAAACTTCTGGCAACCAAAACTCACATTTGGTAAACTTAGCATACAGCTTATGCTCTCTTAGCAAAGTCAGAGCTTGACGAAGATGTTGCTGATGTTGTTGAGCATCTCTACTATATATCAAGATGTCATCTATAAAGATGACAACATACTGATCTAGAAAAGGTCGAAAGATTCTATTCATGAGTTCCATAAATGCAGCTGGTGCATTAGTTAGTCTGAACGATATAACTGTGAACTCATAGTGACCATACCTTGTCCTAAAGGCAGACTTAGGTATGTCACCCTCCTTGATACGTAATTGATGGTATCTTGACCTCAGATCTATCTTAGAAAAGACAGTCGCACCACGCAACTGGTCAAACAACTCATCAATCCTTGGTAGAGGATACTTGTTCTTTATAGTTACCTTGTTTAACTATCTGTAGTCAATGCATAACCGCATCGACCCATCCTTTTTCTTAAAAAAAGGACTAGAGCACCCCAGGGTGAAGTGCTCGATTGGATAAAACCTTTCTCAAGCAACACTTGCAGTTGTTTCTTGAGCTCTGCCATTTCAGCAGGCGCCATCCTATGCGGTGTTTGTGCTATTGGTAGTGTGCCCATGATTAGATTTATTTCAAAATCAATCTCTCGGGGCGGTGGAACACCTGGAAGTTCTTCAGGAAATACATCTTCAAATTCCCTGACTACTGGAACTTCATAAGGATGAGGGATTTACATTGTGTTATCAACCACATGGGCTAAGAATGCAAGGCATCCTTATCTTATCAGCTTCTCAGCTACCATAGCTGACACAAGACATGTTGGAAGAATCTTTCTATCTCCTTGAAAGATCCATATGTCACCATCATTTGTGAACACAACTTGCTTGGAAGTACAATCCAAGACAACCTTATACTTCTCTAAGGAGTCCATCCCAAGGATAATATCAAAACCCTGCATCTCAAGTGGTATATGATCCACTTGAATGCGGTGATCAGAAAAGAAAAGATTGTAGGGAGAACACACTTCCCGCAATACTGTAGATCCCATTAAAGGTGTCTCTAACAGCAAGCTATTTATTTTATGACTAACAATCATATTACAGTCATCAATCACTTCTCGTGTGATAAAAGAGTGTGTAGCACCCAGATCTTTTAACACAGATACGAAGCAGGATAAGGACATATCATAATAAAGCAGTTCATGTCACAACCCGAGGGTTGACTACTGCTTCAGGCTGGTTCATAGCATAGAACCTAGCTGTCGCTTGTTGTTGACCTTGTGCTCGATTGTTAGATGTCACAGAACTAACTTGGGATGCTTGTCCACATCCTCTAGCACCAATGTCAGGCTGTTGCCTCTGAGGGCCCTGCTGACTCTCCCTGGATTGTTGGGTCACACTCCTGACTTTCTCAGGACAGTCTCTCACCACATGGCCTTCTTTTCCACATCTATAATAGGTTATATTCCCCCTTGGTGGTCTGGGTGGTCATGTTACTGACATAGAGGTTGAGCTGTGAGCTCCCTTCAGTGGTAAACTACAGTTCCTACCCTTACTTGACATCCATTGCGTCTGGGTATTCAACCTTGGTGGTGGTTTAGGCACAGAATACCTCGATTTCTTGAAACTCCCAACACTCTTTCCTTGAAACTCTGGGTATTCCTTCTTACCCTTGGTCTATCGCTTCTTGATTACAAACCTCTCTATATGTCTTACAGACTCCATGAAAGTGGCAAACCTCTCCTGGTTCTCCAAGGTAGACATCAGAGTGGTTAATTCAGCGTTTAGCCCCTTCTCAAACCGCTGAATTCTCTCCTCATCATTAGATGCCATGTGTGGACAGAATCGCAACAAATCCATGAACCTAGCTTCGTACTCGCTAATATTCATAGGCCCTTGCTTAATCCTCTCAAACTGGGAGATCTTCTCATCTAGATACGTCTTGGAAAAGTATCTAGCGACAAATTCATGCCTAAATTCATCCCATACAATCACAACTCCAAGTCATTTGCCCTCCTCAATGGTCCACCAGTGGCCAACACTCCCTTTGAGGAGATATACATCATGTCTGACCCTCTCATCACCAGGAATCATGAGGATTCTGAAGGCATTTTCCAACTCAGTCAACCATAGATCATCATCTGCTGGATCGTCTATACCAGCATACTCTAAGGCCCCTACCCTCTTTAGTCTTTCAAAATTCTTGCCGGCACCATGTCTTTCATCATGGGGTGGTGCCCTAGGTGCAGGTACTGGATTTCTATCCGTCATGTGGGTCATAGCTGCCATAATCTGCCCGAACATAGCCTGGAAGGATGGGTTCCCCATATCAGCTGGGTTAAACTGGAGCTGTTTAGGTACATGTCCCTCCCTGTCTTGGTCTCTTGCACCACCTCCTGGTGCAACAACACTGCTCTCAGCAACGTGTTCTTCGTGTGATCTAGACGTCCTTAGTTCTTCTTCTCCTATATGAGTAGAAGACACTAACAGATAAACTAGAAGACACTTAGAACAGACTCAACAACCTTAATCCTATGTCTCTATAGACTTAGAGAACCTAGAGCTTTGATACCACTAATTTGTGGCATACAACTCGTAAAAACAAGATTAACTAATGCGGAAGCGTATCATTAACAGTGGAATTTCTAAAAATCACTGAAAATTAAAACCATTTATCAAGAGATCCATTTACAAGAAGACTCTTTCATTTAGAACCAAAGTAAAACATTACATCTTGGTTCATATATACATTACATGCATCATTGCACCTCGAGGCATACATGCACAAAATCTCAGATCAAAGTATCAAAACACAATCTCCTAGGACCCAAGAGTACATAGATGACTCATAGGACTAACTACACAAGACTAGACATCCAATGTCTCCACCTGATGGATCACTGTTGTCCCTGTGTCTGATGTTGTTGCTCTTCTCCTGTAGAAGAGTTTCTACCTTGATGTCTGCATCTACCTAAAAACATTAGATCCCACGGGAGTGAGACAATTATAAAAATTACCCTAGCGGGAGATATAACTCTCCGCCAAAACATTGGCATTGCAGTTTAATAGAAATAATTGAGCAGTGGGATAATATAATTCAATAGCAGATAATTAACATATGTACAGATTAGAGAAACATTCTTATGCAAGTATTTTAGTTATAAACTGATAAAGCAGGATGTCTCATATTCAATATGATTTAAAGGATAAGTATATCTATGTATCAAGGACATTCTAATCAATATGACATCAACCAGTGGTTCTCTCATTTCAATCTTATGAAATTACACTACACAGTTGATTATATTTTACAAACAACTTTAAGCTCTAAGGAGATGAGGTATAGCTCTCATACTCCAACTGACCATTTCTAGAATCGAAATCGGTCCCATAAATAGGTCAATGGAAGAGCCAAATTTCCATGACCTCCCACATCCTGGTCAGCACAGGACTACAAGCAGGACTGTGTCGACTGCCTAAATAGCTTTCCAGGGTATACTGGAAGTTCACTATATAGTTATAGTGTCAACTGCACTCTCATCGGCAATTGAAAGCATTAATGTTTATCTCCATCGACCCGACATAAAATAAGATTGGGAGATTAATGATACATCTATCCCAACCATCGGGAGATTTATGTTACATCTATCCCGACACGTGAAGGATTGAGAGGTTTGATGTTTACCTTCCCTCAATCTCTTCACACGGACGTATGGATATTTTTGCCCATTTACCCCCACATATTCAAAATATGTGAATTCTAGGAATTCCATAGAAAACCTGTTTCACCATCACCAACTGTTGTTGATAATGGATCTATGGTCAAAGCACTACATGAATATATTTCACTTGATTAATTAAGTACATTATCATATTCTTTTAGCATCATGCAAGTTCTCAAACAAAACTTCTTATGACAATGCTTTAAAGAAACATGTACTATTTTCATCAATTACTTAACAACCTTAAAAAGGCATTGGGGACTCAACCCCTTATTTCAAAGCTGGGAATTCTCATCCTTTCACAATTTCATCACCATAATCATATGGCCATGGGTAATTAAACCCTTTATTCCTTATTAAGCATTGTTACCACTTTTCTAGGTAACCATCACCTTCAGGTCAACTGACCAAGGAAAACATGATACTTGCTATTACAAGCATCACACATGGTACTTGAGGCTCATTAACTCTCTTGTTACCTCTTTCCAGGCAGCAAGGTATATTATGGCACTCAAAGTACAATCACAATAGTGAATTAAACATCATAGCTAGCCATGATCATCATTTCAACATACCTGCATGGTTACCACAGATGATAACAGTGATATCAATTGCATAACAGAACCATGCACAAAAAATATGAATTCACTATTCTTGGGTAACACCACTATTCCCTTACCAGGGTTAGGGCTTCCCATTTCATGTCACTTAAGGATAAACATCCCATTATCACATCAAAGATATGGTTTTATCACCATATTTCCCAAGGTTAGGGTTCGTTAAGCAATACATAGTATCACCCTGGATTTGAGCTCCACAGAACATCAAACATCAGGGTTTCTCATGAAATCATCATCAGTTAGGGTTTCACATCAAAATTCACCCTATAAAGGATTTACATTTAATAATCCACCTTTAGGGTTTACTATTCATCCCAATTAGGGTTTCATATTCCATCACCCATAATTAGGGTTTACTATTCATCCCAATTAGGGTTTCATATTCTATCACCCATAATTAGGGTTTTGGATCACATTACTCTTGATTAGGTCTATACACATCATCACCCTGAATTAGGACTACATCCTTACCTTGGATTAGGGTTTCAATTATAAATTGCCTTGGATTAGAGTTAAGGTTCAAAAACCTTGTCAATTAGGGTTTATGTTCATGATTAGGTTTTCATGATCTCTTTACTTAAGGATCATACCCTAAATCACCACATAAATCATACTCATGTATCAATTCCATATTATCATTCTCTCAACTTAATTAGGTCATATCAACCCTTTAGTCAAGTTCATACAACTATGAATGACATAGTGTACCAAGTCATTGATCTTATGACAATTAGGGTTCCTTCCTTAATTGACACCAATCCCTAGGTACTATTAGGGTTTAAACCTTTTGTACCTTTATTGACTAACATCACTAACCATCATTGGATAATTGGAACTATTATTACTTCAATATCCAAGTGATTGAACCACTAACAACCTCCATGCGGTTTTGAAGTTTCATCACCAAATGATTTTGAAACCGTTTGCCACCAAACGGTTTTGAAACCGTTTGACCCCAAACGGTTTTGAAACCATTTTCTCCCAAATGGTTTCAAGACCGTTTGGTCTCAAACGGTTTCAAGACCGTTTGGTCTCAAACGGTCTCAAGACCGTTTGGGCCAAATCAGTCCCAAAACCGCAAGGGTCTACTAGGTCAATCATCAATTCAATCGATCTCCAATTGCATCATTGAATCGACTATTGATTATTCAATTGAAGAAATCATCAATCCATACGCTTAGATCATCATCCATGGGTCAAGGATCAACCACTAACCCACCAAAAGGTTTTGAAACCATTTGGTCCCAAACGGTTTCATGACCCTTTGGGCTCAAACAGTCTCAAGACCGTTTGACCCAAATTGTCTTGAAATTGTTGGGACCAATCAAGGATTCATCAATCAACTTGATTAGGATTTCCAATTGAAGGATCAGGGACACATTGGATCAATCAATTGAGCCCATTGGATCATCATCCAACCTATGATTAAGTTTAGACCTCAAACGGTCAACTAGACCAAACGGTCAACTCATCTATGCGGTTTGGAGTCTAGGGCACCAAATGGTTTGCAAACCGTTTGGTCCCAAACGGTTTGATGAAACCATTTGGACTAAAGGTCCAAGACCGTTTGGTTTTGTTCTTTGATTAAGGTGTGTGCTTAGGAATAGGTTATCATCTTCAACATTTAAACTCACGGAACTACTTCCATTTTCCATGGAAACTCCATCAATTAAGCAAAGCTATTGCAATAATGACAACTAATTCAATTGCAAGTAGAAATTGAATTTAATGACAAAGATTAAGGGTTAAAGTTATATAACCCACCTTCAAATATGATCCCAAGCTCCAAGATCACGGATCCAATGGTGGTTGAAGCTTTAGCAACCTCCCAAGGTCGTTTCTCAAGCTTCTGGAATGAAAGGATCGGCTAGGGTTGAAGATGGAGTGAAGAAATGAAGGAATCATACATTGTTTTATGATTTTCACCATGAAATCAAGAAGAACGAAGGTCAAAGGATTACCAACAGGTTGGGGACATGATCCCTTCTGTTCTTAGCTCTCTTGGTCGATTTTGCAAGCAAGGGGAAGAAAGGAATCGAAATAGATCCTTTGGTGGGTTGGGAAAGGGTCTTTTATAAGAAAATTGATGAACGAGAAAATGTTTTATTAAAAAAATTAATTAATTCCAAAAATGGTACCACCTCTTCCTCCTTGGTTTGCTTGCATGAAAAGGCAACTCAAAACCACCGAACTCCCCTCCATTATCCATGTATTAAGGGAAAAGAAATTAAGCACCTTAATCCATTATAATATTAATATATAGTTTTGAGTGGAAATTCTTTTCCTTATAATAAGGTGAGTGAAATTTCACCTCCTTATAGTATTTTCGGTCCTTGAAAAGCTCAAGGACGTCCAAAAACACATCTGAATTCAACCATTTTAATTTTAGTTGAAGGCCCTTCAATTATTTTATTTATTTTTGCATTGATGTTTCCATTATGCTTAAATCTTGATTATTTTAATATCAAGATTCTCTCTCCTTCAACTTAATTCAAATGAGGTGCCCCTCTCATTTTATTTTCTCCACATGATGCCAAAAAACTTTGGTGACCTTTTTGAAGTGGTAAATTACATATAGCACCCTAGGTTTTGGGTAATTTGCACATTACACCAAAACTAGGTTTTTCATGCACAAACATTGGTTTATCAGCTCTTTCTTGGAATTCAGGCTATCACAAGCCATACCCATGCATAATATTCATTCCCAAGATGATTTAACACATGAGGAACATATTATCATGCACAATTTTCAAATAGACCCCTCAACTTGGGTAATTTGAACTTTAGTCCAAAATAGGCAAAATATTGATTTCAACAATATTCAAAAAGGACTAAAATTGTAATATAAGTTACTCTTGAGCCTTAATTCTTTTTCAAAAGATAAGAGCATAAATATAATAACTTTTATTAAGTAAAACACCTAGGGTTAATTCATAACCCAGGTCATAGATGTTACAAGTTTATCCACCCCTTACAATGATTTCGTCCCCGAAATCATCAACAAAACATTAAGAGAAAAGAGTAGGATATTTCCTCCTCATCTCATACTATAGTTCCCACGTAGCTTCTTCAACGCCACAGTGATTCCAGAGAACTTTTACAAGACTAATGTCTTTCTTTTTCAACTTCTTGATTTTTCTGTTAAGAATCAACACTGGGCCTTCCACATAAGATATGTCATCATTTAGTTCTACCTCCACAGGTTGTAGAACTAACTCAGTGTCAGGATGACACTTCCTCAACATAGATATATGGAACATTGGGTGCAATCTATGCAACTCAGGTGGTAACTCCAGCTTATAGGCTACCTTTCCCATCCTCTCAATGATTCGATAAGGCCCCATAAATCTCGGAGCTAACTTCCCTTTCTTTCCAAATCTCAAGATACCTTTCTAAGGTGAAACCTTGAGGTACACCCTGTCTCCGACTTGGAATTCTAAGTGTCTACAATGCTTGTTAGTATATGATTTTTGTCTATCCTGGGCTATTTTCAACTATTGTTGTATGACTTTAATCTTCTCAGTTGTTTGTTGAACCAGATCAAGACCCAAAAGTTGATATTCACCAGTCTCATACCAACATAGGGTAGATCTACAACGTCTACCATACAAAGCCTCATATGGTGCCATCTCAATATTGTGCTGATAGCTATTATTATAAGCAAACTCTATCAAACTCAGATGTAGATCCCAACTCCCCACAAATTGAAGGACACATGCCCTAAGCAAGTCCTCCAAGGTTTGTATCGTCCTCTCAGACTGTCCATCTGTCTGAGGATGAAAGGTTGTACTAAACCTCAGCTGAGTGCCCAAAGCTTTATGAAGTTGTTCCCAAAAATGACTCGTAAACTGAGGACCTCTGTTAGAAACTATTGTAATTGGGACCCCGTGCAAACGCACTATCTCATCTATGTAGATTTGTGCAAGCTTCTCAGCTGTATAGGTTGTTTTGACAGGTAAGAAATGTGATGTCTTTGTCAACCTATCAACTATCACCCAAATGGAATCATGACTTTTGGCTGCTCTAGGCAAACCAACCACAAAGTCCATAGTTACATGATCCCACTTCCACCGTGGTATAGGCAGGGGTTGCTTTGTTCCTGCGGGCTTCTGATGTTCAGCTTTAACCTGCTGACATACCAGACACCGCATAAAAAACTCAGCAACATCTTTCTTCAAACCAGGCCACCAATACATATCTTTTAAGTTATGATACGTCTTGGTGCTCCCTGGATGCATAGCATACATTGAAGAATGAGTTTCTTCCAGAACTAACTTTCTTAAGTTATCAATGTCAGGTACTACAATCTTATCATGGTAACAGACTACCTGATCATCAGAATGATGGAAGCCATCCCGCTTCTCACTACCATACTCTGACCTGATCTGCTGAATCATAGAATCAATCTGTTGTGCTTCTTTAATCTACTGTCTCAGAGTTGGTTTTATGTGCATCTCAGCCATCAACCCGGCTAACAATGACACTTTAACATGTACATTGTTTTGCCTCAAGAAGATAAACATATCTCTCTTAGAGAACATTAAGGAGTTTAGTTGTGCTTTATCTAAGGTTGGTGTTGCTGATTTTCTACTTAATGCATCAGCAACCACATTGGCTTTCCCTAGATGATAATCAATTGTACAATCGTAGTCCTTGATTAACTCCATCCAGCGATGTTTCCTCATGTTTAGTTAATGCTGAGAAAAGATATACTTTAGGTTCTTATGGTCTGTGAAAATCCTAAATGTTTCTCCATAGAGATAATGTCTCCAGATCTTCAAGGCATGAACCACAACAGCTAACTCTAGATCGTGTGTCGGATAATTCTCCTCATGTTTCTTAAGCTGTCGAGAAGCAAAAGAAATCACTTGCTTATACTACATCAACACACATCCTAAGCCATTCCTAGATGCATCACAGAAGACTATATACCCCTTTCCTTGCTCTGGTAGCACCAACACAGGTGCACATGTTAACCTTTCCTTCAGCAATTGAAAATATTGTTGACACTTGTCATTCCAGACAAAAGGAATCTCCTTCCTTGTCAACTTAGTTAGGGGTAAGGCTATTGAACTGAAGTTCTTAATGAACCTTCTGTAATAGCCAGCCAGTCCTAGGAAACTTCTTATCTCTGTCGGTGTCTTCAGCTATTCCCATTGTAGGACAGATTCCACTTTCTTAGGATCAACACGAATACCTGAAGCAGATATTACGTGTCCAAGAAAAGAAACTTCTGGCAACCAAAACTCACATTTGGTAAACTTAGCATACAACTTATGCTCTCTTAGAAAAGTCAGAGCTTGGCGAAGATGCTTCTCATGTTGTTGAGCATCTCTACTATATATCAAGATGTCATCCATAAAGATGACAACATACTGATCCAGAAAAGGTCAAAAGATTCTATTCATGAGTTCCATAAATGCAGCTGGTGCATTAGTTAGTCCAAACGACATAACTGTGAACTCATAGTGACCATACATTGTCCTAAACACAGACTTAGGTATGTCACCCTCCTTGATACGTGACTGATGGTATCCCGACCTCAGATCTATCTTTGAAAAGACAGTCGTACCACACAATTGGTCAAACAAGTCATCAATCCTTGGTAGAGGATACTTTTTCTTTATAATTACCTTGTTTAACTGTCTGTAGTCAATGCATAACCGCATCGACCCATCCTTTTTCTTAACAAAAAGGACTGGAGCACCCCAGGGTGAAGTGTTTGGTCGGATAAAACCTTTCTCAAGCAACTCTTGCAGTTGTTTCTTGAGCTCTGCCATTTCAGCAGGCACCATCCTATACAGTGTTTGTGCTATTGGTTGTGTGCCCGAGATTAGATTTATTTCAAAATAAATCTCTTGGGGCGGTGGAACACCTGGAAGTTCTTCAAGAAATACATCTTCAAATTCCATGACTACAGGAACTTCAGAAGGATGAGGGCTTTCCATTGTGGTATCAACCACATGCTAAGGAACCCTGCTATGTTATCATGTGAACATCTTTTAGTTCTTTAATGAAATATCATGTGGATCCTGTGTATCACATGTATGGTGATGCTTATTGAAGCTTGGTTATAAGTCATGGAAAGATAATGATGATCATACAGGGAATGATATGATGGTCTTAATGACCTTTGGGCATTGTTGTGCCCTGAATGAGGTGTAATCCTCTTCATGATATGACAACGGTTGGAACCCTGGAACAATGCGATAAGAAATTGTGTATTGTGGTGAGATGATGACTAGTATGATCTCATGTATAACAATGAATAGTACCATGTGGTGATTGTGATCAAGAATTATACCTCATACATATTATAACTTTTGAAGTTGTTATACTTATATGCATGCTAGAAATGAAATAAGGTTCGTATGTCCACTTTTTTTATGCAGTTTTAATTCACCCAATTTACATAACTAATCAAGTGAAACCCTAATCATATAGTGTCCTATGTCGTAGAATCATCTTCAGTGTCAGAATTTTCTCGATGGTGAAATGAGTACTATCCCTAATGGAAACTTTGAGTGCACAATGTTGAGTATGCGGGGGTGGCAAGTTGAGTGTATATCCTTATCATCCACAATTGCAGGGTATGGTGGATGGTTGTAGTCATGCTTCTGTGATTTGCTATATATGATATGACTGAGTACGCCGTGATTGTACCTCAGGTGGCAGGGTTTTGCTTTGCATACCCTGGGAGCTAGTGTTGTGACCTATACCAAGGGTCGACTAGGTGTTAATAGCTTGACTATATGTCACTGTTGGTAGTCTGACTATATGTCATTATTGGCAGTCTGACTATATGTCACTACATTCGACCCGTACTGATTGGGAATGGATGAGATCTTAAGATTATGACTCTCCTAGATCTTATACACAACAGAATTTGACTTTACAGTGGTCAGTTGGACTTTGAGTCGTACAAATCAAACTCCCCAGGGCTTAATAAAAGATGTAACACAGTTGTGTAGCATATCTGTTTAGGGTTACGCACAACGCTTCACATTGGATGGTGATCCTTGTTTGCTCTTTTCACATATAGATGATGCATAGTGCAATAATAGAAGTAGCCATGCTTATGATGTTAGACATACTGCTATTGTTGGTTATGTCTATGATGATAGTTATCTTATGTTGTTAGCTATGCTTAACTGCTAGTCATGGTTATGCAGATAGTTGTGCTTATGTTGTTAGCTCTACTGATGATGTAGATCTTCTTAACCTGTTAGACATGCTAATATTATTGTCTATGCTTACGCTGCTAAACTCATTCATGATGTCAGAGATGCTTATGCTTCTAGACTGCTTATACTAATAGCATGGTATATGATGATAGTCAGGCTAATGATGATAGATGTTATCTGCTCCTTTGTATATCTTATTAATCACATCCTTTTCTATGCCTACTTTTTTAATATGTTTACTTTGCTTAAATTGTTTAATAACCTAATCTATTGTAATCAATAAGCGGTGTTAAGAGTTATATCTCTCATTGGGACATGGGTCTCACGCTGTGGTCACCACATGTTTTTAGGTGATCGACGACAATGTCAACATATCCGTGTAGTAAGGAGGAGCTGAGGTGATGGACCTTGGAGATGATTGTTTAGTTATCTAGTTTGTCCTAGAGTCGGCCCTGTACTCTTAGGTTAGGGTGGAAAAGTTAGTATACGATGTTTCAATCAAATCGAGCTTTTGTTATTATTTTGATGCTTGTACATGTGGTATATGTGGATAATGATCTCTTGTGTATATATGTGGTGGTTGGGGCCACAGATCAATTCTAAAAGATTCTTGACATATTATATGAAATAAAACAAGACGTTGGGCTCTTATGTAAATATTTCTTGACATGTTGGTGACGTTAAAATCAATTTTAATTTACCCTCAATTGTGGTTAATCAGTGAATGTTCGTGTTTTATGTTTTGAATAATCTCATTTAGTGTAAACCTTGTGTAATTAGTGCAAATACATTTGTAGGTTACATGTTAAACACGTACTATTTACTACTTATGTAAAAAATAATGATCTTTTGCATCTAACCACGATGTAGTCTCTCTAAAAAAAAAAATCCACCAGCACCATTATAGCTAACTTCGTTTGTACGAGGCTATATATGTAAAGTGAGAGGGCAAGTTAAGAGAATTGTTTTTCTACGAAGGCAAGGGCCCGGGGTTAACGGGCGGTGTCCTAGATTGATCCACTGCTGACCATTGACACCGTCTTTGCTCAAAAGTTGGAATTTCATTGGGTCATGGATATTTTACCGCTACCTGCATTCCGGCACCAGTGGAGTCGTTGTTCATCAGGCCACTTTTCTATATAACCCAAGACAAGTCATCCTGAGCTGGAATAGTCTGCCCTCTCAAGCGCACACAAGCAACTAGGTTTTTTTCCTTCTCAGTTGCCAGCCGACATGTTCTGCTACTTCTCTAGCTATGATAGCGTGCCCAGCAGGCAGTGCCGCCCGTCGAAGGTTGGGTTCCGGATGAACCATGCGCGGTTCTTCTGCAGCCGGCTTCAGGTCAGGCTCCTCAAAGTCGTTCGCTTCATGGTTCGCCGCTTTGAATTTGTGAAGAAACGCCTGGCCAGCACCTCCACCAGCAAGAGCAGGGGAGGTAGTGATCGGCGGTGCAGCAGAAGTAGCAGCGGCAAAAGGCTGGTACTCGAAGAGGACTGTCTATACCAGAGTCATGAGGACTACAGATATAGTTACAGTTCCAGCTCCAGCTACAAGATGAGCAAATACGGCCAGTCCCCGTTCCACGCTGAGGCCATAGCAGATTGCTTGGAGTTCATCAAACGGTCCTCCGGTCCCTTAACAATAACAGAGGACTAAGGCGCTCTGCACTATGCAAGTTTGTCTCTCCTCTGTTTGGTAGTTATAGGTTGATCTACAGTCCAGGCTGAGCTTCTTCTGTATGTTTGTCTGCATCTCCCAGCCATTTGGGCAGCCTTGCCATCGGTGATGTTAGATCTGTATATTCTTTTAGCTTAAGTTTTCACAGTTTTCTGTAAAGTTGTGACAAGTGCAAAATTTGTAATAATCTATTCGTCTTGTTGATGGATTGCGTGAGTGGGATCTCACCAAAACATCCGGAGAAAGCTACCGCGTGGAAGACTTTGAAGTCTGATTATGAATAGTCCTTCGTCCGCGTGTTTGTGTCTCGAAAAAACAAACTAGTTTGGTACGGCGTAGTCGGATGAGTGTGTTTGATGTATATTTTTATTTTCGAACTCACACGACTACATCCTACTTCATCCAACCAAACTAGTCCTAACACTTCTACATTTTCCAGTCTCATTAAAAATCAATACTCTCTTTAATTCCTATGATTAAGAACGCCGATCAAGATTCAGCAGCCTATGGTGGCGGAAACAAAATGTGACTTGCCTAAGATGACTTTGCCGCAGCCGGCGGTTGTGTGCACGGTGATTTGTCACCTAGCGAACGGTTTCTAGAGGAAGATGTGAAGGCGTTGTATGTATAAGGCTACATATTTGCATGTGAGCAGCTAGCTTTCATTATAGTGTCACAGTGATGACCGTGTCAAGCCAGTTTATGAGCAATTTATCGAAATGTTTGCCACCTCTTGCTTACAAGCGAGAGTTACCAGGGGATCATCTGGCTATTATCTTAAGAAAAATTGCGTCATGAAGCATAGGTTCAAGAAGGGGGTAGACTCAATAACGAATATATGGTTTGTTGAATACCAACAAGAAAGACACTCATAACTGGTGACAAAAAACATACAAGCATATTGAAAATTGGCATGGCAATCATCTAGTTGATACAAAAATGTGTTCTTGGTATAAACTCCCCAAGGCTAATGATGCACCTAACAACTACGGCGAACAACCAAGATGATGTCTTAAAAAAAGTTCAATGATTGGGGGAGGAGAGTAGGCATTGAGTTTTACATAAACAAAATGAAGAGATTGGTGCCTATTTATATTGAGGTTTGCGATACAAATCAGAAATGGGACCTTTTTGGCATTATGTGTGCATGAAAACAAAATAGAGGAGGAAACTTGTTACTTTTCTCCTATATTTTTGTTTTCATGCATACATAATGCCAAAAAGGAGTCACAATTCTGATCTCATTTATGTTCTATGTATCATTTTCAATCTATATTTGTCAAATTTAGGCCATGTTTATGGTTTGTTGGTTGCATTATCATAGTTATGCAATCATGCAACCAAACTGATTCCTTATTCACCATGAACATCAAAGGTCAATTCTCATCTGTGGACAACTTAACTTGACCTTCCATCATGTCTAAGGTGACATGATATTCATGGAGTGCACATGTTACCACTACCTTTATAAAAAAAAATCTCAGTCTAACAACATTTTATTTGGATAAGATGTCTTTTTCTTAGTAAATATCCTATCTACAACTTAATTACAATATTCACTATATATGAAAGATCACAATGTTGTATATTTGTAGCTAATTAAACTTATAATAATAAAACACTATTATTATAATATTGTTTCTAGAATTACTACCTAGATTTTGATCCATAATTTTTCCTTTTCACCAAAAACACATTGTTAGATCACAATGCTAGAATGTGTCATCCGTTAAGAATTTCTTAGTGTTCGATTATAGTGGACATCAACATGGTGATGTTGAAAATTGCTTTTTACAGGTTATCTCCATATAGGATTGTGAACAAAGAATGAAAATCATATTTGAAACTACATTGATAGTATGATCATCCGAAAGGAAAGTGTAGAACAACATCTTGTCAATTACTAATTTACGGTAGGACTTACTAAAGAATAGTGTTTAGGAATCCAATTTTAAATGGCATTTTTATTTATTTGTGTAATATATTAATTTATGAAGATGGCACATGTTTTTTCAAGTTACTTTTTATGTAGAAATTTTGATAACAGTCAATTTTATATGAGTTTTTAAATTCTTAAGTGATTTTATTTTTAAATGCATTCATTTCTTGACATTTAATGGGTATGTTTCAGGTTGGGTGAAACTCCTAGTAAATGGTAGTAATTTGACTAAACGGGGATCTTGAGGTGTTATCAAACTACAATGTACCTAATCTCTCTATCATCATACTCAATAGTTCAAAACAATTATAAAAAAATTAATGATAATCTATTAAATCAACTTTTGAAAATGTACAAAAGTGATTAGCATCTATCAACACACCACATTCCTAATCATATTTCTACCTTCATTACAAGCAATGTTTGTAGTTGTTGTAATACAAGAATGCATATAATACAAACCACAAACTATACTAACCACTCAAGCCACATTTCCTATACCAGCTACACAAACCACACAAACCTTAAAACCCTCATTATAGCACCATCTAACACATGCACTAAAATATGAACACAATCTTCATCTCCACCAGTGAAGTCATTCAGATTTTTTACTAAGATAATAGGAGCACAAATCATCCTCAAGACCTAAATTTCATTGTCAATGGGGGAATAGATAAGAAGATCCAAGTATTTATCAATTATTTATTATGGAAGTTATTAAAGTTTGAAGAATCAAATTTAAATAAGACTAATAATAAATAAGAAATCAATCATTGGATTTTCATCTTTCAGTTATGATACAAAACTACTTAGTCTACAACTAACCAAGTAGTATCCACTTCATAGGAGCATTTGTTTAACTCACCATCCTTACCTATGCTCTAGGTTGCCACACTATAGCAAACATCACAGTCTAGGTCTTCCACAAGGCTAGGTGAGAACCTCTAGCATCCTCACATGATAGGATGGGCCATTCCATATCACTTTCATAATTTTACATTTGCCCCATTCTATTTATTATCACGATATTCTCATCACACGGATTGGGGTCTCATATCACCAAATTCATCATTCTTATTTTTAGAGAATTGGAGAGTCTACAACATTCCTTGCAGGTCCCACTAGTTTACCTTTGGGATTAATTCCTCAAGAAACAATCACTTCATATTTCTCTCTTATTGCCTAAATTATGACAATGAGTGAATCTATTGTACATCCCCTACACAGACATTGGGGAAAGATTTTTGTGTTCATGTCTCCTCGCTACGTGACTTAGGATTTCCTCTTTATTACTTAGATATCTTATTCATCTTAAGCCATTTGATTCAATAGCGTAATTGATCATCTGGTTGAAGTGATATCTATTACCACAAAACACTAGGTAATCTAAAGTAAATAAATATATGTAATAAAAATAAATCATTGTGTAGAAAAATTATATTTATATCATCAAACCTTGAACTATAACGATATTGTTTCATGATTTCCCAATAAAACTATAGAATATGCATCCTTCTTTCCTTTTTCTCCTTTCTTTCTCTTCCAATTCACATCATTAAGGGAAACATTAGATATCCAAAGGTATTAATAATTTATATTAAGAAAAAATAGTGATCCAAGCTTATGGATGTGAGACATGAGAAACCTCAATAAGAATGGAATTTACATGTGTGTATTTTGGTAACGTTCTCAAAAATAGTATAGGATTTAATTGACTAGAAGTTTAAATTACTAGAGGAATAGTTATTCCTAGTTGTTCTTATTCTAAATTATATCAGCTCACTTATTAATATGATAAAATACCTAAATTCGTCCCTCCATGTATATAGGTTAGCAAAAATCACATATATTCATCAATAAGAGATTCCTTCATCGAGAACTCCCCAACCATCCACAATAAGAAGAAAAAGGGAAAGAAGAAAGATTTTCAATGAGGCTTTTCTCCTACAATAAGGGGTGGCAATCTAGAGGTAGGAAGTGAGGAGAAAGGGTAGAAATAGTCATACCAATCATCAGTTGTGAACCAGATTTGACTCAAAACTAGGTTAGTCATCCTTGCGGGTCTGTCAAGTTATGGGCTTCAATTGCCTGATTGGCTAGACCATTAAAGTAGCCACATTGATACATTCAGTTGTACTAAATGGTTTTAAACTCACCCTACATATGTGTCATGTATATTTCATCACTTAGGTCTGGGTTTTAACATGCTGCACCACATAATTTGTTATCAATTTCTCTTTCCCTTTCTTTCTTATGTTTTATATAATATTGGTAAGTATTATTAAAATATATCAAGAAACTAAATTATTTACCTATTCACATATGAATTACATAATTAACATAAATTCTAATTTTCATTATAACTAAGTATACGATATATAAATGAATTAGGTTTTACCTGAAGATCATGATAAACAGATTTATGAAGAGGTTAGCACTACTAAGATAGGGTTTGCAAGTGATTTTGGATTGTGTTAAGTAAAATATCCTCCCTCATTGAAGTTTTTTCTTTAAACTGTTGAACATATCTACATATTTTTTTCTTATCTCATCTTCCAATTACCAAGTGGTTTCTACAACATGATTCTCTATAGACTTTCACCAAAGATATTTCACATCATCCTAGTTTTATGATCTTATGATCCAATATTTGTTTTTGCCTATCTTGATAAATAAAAACTTCTTATAACATAACATGAATATGTTGAAACACACTTGCTATGTGAGGACATTATTTTCCTAAATTGGATACACAAAAAACATAATGAAGCTTTTGGAATTTTGGGGGTAGTTTATAGTAGTAAACTAACTTTTTGATCCCCTCTATTATTTAGTAAGGCCCCATGCATTATAGAGTTAACATACTCCCCCAATTCTTAGGAATCCTGTTACAACCCCAATTTTGTGTATGTTTTTATAATTGAAATGTAAAGATTTTATGAATTGGACTTAATTAAAAAGGTTGTATGTTTTTCTTCAAACAATGGATTACTTTGCAAATATCCCTTTTGATAGAATTTCGTGATTCCTATTATTAGATTAATCCATTAATGGATATAAAAGAGAAGAAAGGAAAAAAAAGTCAAAATTAATAAGAAAAGGATAAGAATTATGTGGAAAGCATGAGGTGGTGCCTCTCGTGGCCTTTTGGGATAAAAGCAAAGGGTTTATATATATAGAGGAGTATTTCTTTTCTTTCCTCGTTAGTGTTAAGATTATATAATCTTGGAAATTGATTTTTATAGATAGTTGTAATACTCCTTGCCACTTTTGGTTTAAGAAGTAAGATATGAGGAGGAATCTTTCTATATATGTAATTATGTATGGAAACCCAAGATAATTATATAAGAGAGCAATCTAGATGGGTTGTTAACCAAGTACTTTAATCGAGAAGTTGACAATTTATTCAATAAGGAAAGTGGGATGGAAACCTCTAATATCCTTTCCTTATTTAACGATGGCACTATCAAGTTATGTATAAACAACTAAGGAAACTAGCACCACGCGGACTCACGAACCCTAAGTGCTACAGACTATATATAGGGATAGACCCCATCCCTTCACATAGAGAGGGAACCTCTTATCTCCTTCCCCCGTCATCTACTCCTAGTCTAGGCAGTGTTCTTCCATGAAGCTGTTGGAATTCGGTCAGCCAATCACTGTTACCTCTCGATGTCGAGGCACTGGCGGCCATGACAAAGGGAGACGACGAGCAATGGGACAAGGGTTAGGAGGGGTGTCGAGGACGGAGTGACGACCAGGTTGATCTTTGCAACCGCGTCACGAAGCTTGTACAGCCATCACCGTAGCAGGATAGGTCAGGGCGTCTTGCAGATGTGAAGAGGACCTTAGGTCACTGTCGGGGACACCCTGCCATCGTCTGACTTTCTGGAAAGACAAGCGAGGTGGGCGCCCAACCTTGGAGACGGCGGCGTCCGCCCTGGGCGCTGAAAACGCGGCGGTGCGTCGCGGAGCAGGTTGCATACACCAAGTGTGCGGGCAGCCAGGAGAGGCTGGGGGAACGACGCCCTTAGCCCTGGGGAGGCTCGACATTCTGAGATTGCCTCTATGACACCATGAGGAAGGGGTGGCAGAGCTTGTGCAGGAGGTGGAGTCGGTGGCCTGTCTGCGGAGCTGACGGCGGGCGCACAACTTCAAGCTGTTGCAGGCGTCGTGTGAAGGAAGGAGAAGATAGAGCCAAAAGACTCATCTGCCCATGCTTGCCTGTTCAACAACCAAGGGCACGAGAGTCCTTTCACCCTTAATCAAGAGTCGGGTCAGTTTGTTGCAAGGTAATCTTTTTTCTGCTGACGTGGCAACACTTGATTGGTCCATAATTGTTCTATCTTGCAATTTTCATAACTAGAGTTTGGTAACTCAGATTAAAACGAGTTATATATGAAAATCGATCAGGACAATGAGAGGAATCCAATAAAAATGATGTAAAAACCTGATTTCGTTCCTATTTGCAAAAGTACATTAAGTTGATTGTAAAGTGCATGAAACTTATGGTAAAACCCTAATTGCGATTAAAGATCAGTTCTATGATGCCTAACTAGTTAAATCGAGAACTATTAACCTGTTAGATGATAAAATAAGAATTGAATCTATTTTAGGTGAGAGGTTTCTTATTTTAGGGTTTTAATCTCTGTATCCATGATAAAGCATTTAGAAACCCTAATCTCGGGTAAAAGAGGATAAGATCATATTTAATTTAAAAAATGTGAAAATATGATTATTAAATGATGGTTCTAAGTTATTTGTATATGAAAGTCCTTAATTTTGGATAAATACCCTAAATGCAGTAATTAGGGTCTTTTCATGAATAAAAGGTGGAATTGATGGCAAAATGAGTTCATATGTTAATTATACCCTAATGAACTTTGAAGTAATGATAGATGTGCATAATGATCTTGTCATGGATTGAAAGGATAAAAATAGTATCTTTAATGTAAAAGAAGCTTAATGAAATTAATTGATGATTAATGTGCCTTTAATATGGAAATAGGGTTATATGTTGTTAATATAACCTTAATATTAAAGAATAGATACATTCTTAGGTCGTATGACATAAGTTGTCATGTCCTCAAAAGAGACCAGAGGCTAGACCTTCTTGTCGGGAGGATAAGTCAGTCTTGGAGATAGAGATCTCCATTGCAAGTAGAGACCTGGCACATCCTCTAAGGATAATGCTAACCCTAACCCTAAGTGAAGGTTAGAGAGAGATGAGTTGGACCAGGTGTTTGAAAGGACATGCCGTTGGGATGCCATATGATCCATGGGTGACCTAGCGCCTTTGGCAACCCAACCCTGGGGAGGGGTCGTGCATGTTAGGGTAAAGGATAGCTCCTTAGATGATGATGATAGTGAAGGACCTTAGAAACTCTATGGGCTTGTGCAAGTAGGGCATAGCATGCACCCAGGGTACGTTAGTAGTGTGAGTAAAGGGTTGAAACCCTGACTAGGAGAGTATGAAGGATGGCTTATGAAATAAGCATAAAGAACTATGGATAACCTTGAGCAAAACATAAGTTGAACATAGGCTTCATTCAGGTAGGGGCATGCTTTTGAGGTTGACCCTTCATGAAGAGAGGACCTCTAATGGTGAGGTTGGTTGTAGGGTTAGACAGAGAGCAGGACACCAAGCATGAAGGTCATAAACCTAGACCCCGAGATATGAGGAACAGTGGGGAGTCGAGGATGATGTGACCTGAGTGGATGATAGTGGTCACCACATGCTTGATCCCTATGGTTTGCTGATGTCTTGGTTACCATGAGAAGAACCAAACCCTAGAGAGAGGATGAGTCTTTTGGTACCTCTATACCTATGGTATAGATGAGAAGAAGAGTTCCTTAGACCCAGAGAGGTTTAGTAACAGGTTGTGAGGCCTTGTACCTTGTTGTTTGTCCTTGAGGAGGATCCAACTCTAAGTGTTTCTCGAGTTGAAGGATGATAGGAAGTGCATGTCATGCCTTTTTCAAGCTTGATTCATGGTTAAGAGATAGAGCATGTAGTTGGACACCCAAAAGTGAACCTAGGGTCCCTAGGCCTAAGAGGGGAAGTGGTGTACCTATTGCTCATGAGGAGAGTTGAGTTCCTATAGAAGCGAGAATGGTATTCCTCGTGTGGAGAGGAAAAGGGAAGCCCCTTAAGTTTAAGGTATGTTTGATGAACCCCTCATAACTAGGTTGATGATAAAGGAAAGTATGATCTTGATCGAGCATCGAGGAAAGAGGACAAGTATGACTTAGCGTGGTTCAATAGGTGATCTGCTTGTGCCTTAATAGCTTGCTAGGGTTAAGTAGGCTCATGTGGATGTAAACCCTAGACCTAAGAGCTTTTGTGACCTTGTTGTCAAGAGATAGTTTTCCTCCCATCCTGGGAGAGGAACCCCCTTTGGTAGGGTGTATATCCGTTTTGTTGGTTTAAGGTAACCTAAAGAGGTCTCAAAGGATCTTGAGAAGCAAAGTGAAAAGTACATGGTATGAGAATGAACCTGTAGACCCATAGATATACATCTCTAAGTGCATACATATGTGTTACCATGGAGGTAACCGGTAAGGGGCCTGACCAAGGTAGACGGGTCACCATGACCCCTATGAAAGGATGGATGTCAGCCCATGTATACAAAGAGAGATGATGAAGGCTTGGGCGAGGTTCTAAGTTGGACATGTACTATAAATGGAGAATCCTAACTCTATCCTAGGGTCAGGTAGGGACAAGACCGATGAAAGTAGGAGTTGCCTAATTCCCCAGTTGTACATGACCATAGGGTCGGGAGGTAACAACTATCATTGTCTGAGGGCCATGGGTTAGGAGATTCATCACCTTCATGAACTCGTGGGACCCAAAAGGCAGATGAGTAGGGCACTCTCTTGATGCATGAGGGAAGAGGGATGACCCCAAAAGTGCTGGCACCCTATAGACCTAGAGGAGATGACCAAGGATTGTGAGGTGACCCAAGTAGGTTCAAAACCAGTTTTCCATGGAGGTAACTTGGATATCAAGATGATTGTAATATAGAAGCATAAACAAAATGTTTCAACTTAGATTTAAAGGTGTATCGGCATGGTGGGATGTACCATCTCTACTCTTGGAACAGGAAGAACTCTGTATTTGGACTGCAACCAAATACTTATTTCCTCTTGTTATGGAGGTGAGAGATAGGACAACACGCATGTCATACACCAAGGATAAATATGATGTCAGAATGTTGCTATGAGGTATGAGGACAGAGATGATAACATACCCTGGTGAAGTGAACGATACCTGGATGGTTTGCAAACATTAAGAGGAATGAGGTGGTCACCTTATGAGGATGTTTTTATCATGAGATATGAGTCATACACAATTGAGTTTGATCACCATGATGATGAAATCAGAGAGTGTTCTTAATGAAGATAGGCATAGAGTTTGAGTTGAGATGATAAGTGGAATACATAGAGGTGTATGTTACCTAGTACCTAAGGATGTGAAGTGGTAATGGATGTTCTGGTTGAGATGTAACTGACTAGTTTGGGTTGACCTTAAGTTTGGAAAGAAGATATGGTTGGCTAACACTAATGTAATGAGATCAGCTAATGGTTGTTTGGTTAGCCAGTCTAGTCCTTGATGCAATGAAAGGATGGTGGTAGAACCTCAGATGCACTTCTTTGGAAAAGAAGGTGATGAAACCCCGACTAGAGTGGTTTAGGGTTTCAGAGGAATCGATCTTGAGGAATCATGACATACAGGAAATCATGATTGAAGATCACCATACATCGTGGTTCTACCAAGATAGTAAATGGCAATAACACTTTGGATGCTTAAGATGAAGTTGCATGTGGTATATGTCCATGCAAGCTAGGAGGTAAAGGACGAATCTCAGTAACCCAATGTATCGATATAGAGGACAAAAGAGTCCCTGAGAGGGAATGGGAATTCATCACTATGGATGTTGTGATAGGTCTCCCCTAGACCAAGGAAGGTCGAGATGCAATATGGGTTATGGTAGATCGCCTTACCTAGATGACATGAGAAAGAAAGAGTTTTGTCAAGGGACAGATCTGGTTGAACTACCCATGAGAGAGATGGTTCAAACCATGAAGCGAGTCCAAAGGTTCTTGAGTTTGACCTAAAGGTTCCCTTCCAAAAGGTGGAAGTAGGTACATGAAGGACTTGATGTTAGTATAGTTCATCATCCATAACTAATGGTTAGTATGATCCAAACTAGAGGGTCTGATGAAAGATTATGTTCTCGTTCAGGGTGATGCATAGTGACAATTTTTGTCCTTTGTAAGATGTGATGATAACCACCATAGCCAGTATCGGGACATAAAGAAGATCTATAAAGGAGGTTGTGTCGGTCACCACTTCATTAAGATGATGTTGGTGAATAGACCTCACAAGGGACAGAAAAGGATCATAGTGTGTGCAGATGAAGTCACTTTGATCATGCAATGGCTGAAAGGAGCCCAAGGACGACATAAGTCGTAAGAGGATGCAAAGTAGACTGACATGCAGTTCACTATGGGGGAATATGTGATGTGAAAATCCGACCCCTCTAAGCTACAACTAAGGAAGCTGGGGCCTCGATACATGGGTCCATTTGAGATGGATTGGTGGAGAAGGCTATGGTTGACTTTACCCCTCAGGATAAAGTAATGTGTGATAAGTTCCAGGTGTCCAATTTAGAGCACTATGTGAGGTACCCAGACCATGTGCTGAACAATGAACCTAGTGAGCCCCAAGGGAGGCTAAAATGGCCTAAGTCACCTGTGCAGTTTATAGACGCCAGAGTGAAAGAACTCAAAGAAATGAATATGTGATCATAAAGGTTCTTTGGAAACGCCATGAGTACGGTAAAGCCACAAAGGGGCCAATGATGGACATGGAAAAGTCTTATCCTGAACTGTTTGCTTGATAGAATTTTGAGGACAAAATTTCTATAAGAGGGGAAGGATGTTACAACCCCAATTTTGCGTATGTTTTTATAATTGAAATGTAAAGATTTTATGAATTGGACTTAATTAAAAAGGTTGTATGTTTTTCTTCAAACAATGGATTACTTTGCAAATATCCCTTTTGATAGAATTTCGTGATTCCTATTATTAGATTAATCCATTAATGGATATAAAAGAGAAGAAAAGGAAAAAAAAAGTCAAAATTAATAAGAAAAGGATAAGAATTATGTGGAAAGAATGAGGTGGTGCCTCTCTTGGCCTTTTGGGATAAAAGCAAAGGGTTTATATATATAGAGGAGTATTTCTTTTCTTTCCTCATTAGTGTTAAGATTATATAATCTTAGAAATTGATTTTTATGGATAGTTGTAAAACTCCTTGCCACTTTTGGTTTAAGAAGTAAGATACGAGGAGGAATCTTTCTATATATGTAATTATGTATGGAAACCCAAGATAATTAAATAAGTGAGCAATATAGATGGGTTGTTAACCAAGTACTTTAATCGAGAAGTTGATAATTTATTCAATAAGGAAAGTGGGATGGAAACCTCTAATATCCTTTCCTTGTTTAACGATGGCACTATCAAGTTATGTATAAACAACTAAGGAAACTAGCACCACGTGGACTCACGAACCCTAAGTGATACAGACTATATATAGGGATAGACCCCATCACTTCACGTAGAGAGGGAGCCTCTTCTCTCCTTCCCCCGTCATATGCTCCTAGTCTAGGCAGTGCTCTTCCATGAAGCTGTTGGAATCTGCTCAGCCAATCACTGTTACCTCTCGATGTCGAGGCACTGGCGGCCATGACAAAGGGAGATGAGGAGCAATGGGAGAAGGGTGAGGAGGGGCGTCGAGGACGGACCAACGACCAGGTTGATCTTTGCAACCGCATCATGAAGCTTGTACAGCCGTCACCATAGCAGGATAGGTCGGGGCATCTTGTAGATGTGAAGAGGACCTTAGGCCACTGTCGGGGACACCCTTCCATCGTCTGACTTTTTGGTAAGACAAGCGAGGTGGGCGCCCAACCATGGAGACAGCGGCGTCCGCCCTGGGCGCTGCAAACGCGGTGGTGCGTCGCGGAGAAGGTTGCAGACGCCAAGTGTGCAGGCGGCCAGGAGAGGCTGGGGGAACGGTGCCCTTAGCCCTGGGGAGGCTCGGCATGCCGAGATTGCCTCTGTGACACCATGAGGAAGGGGCGGCAGAGCTTGTGCAGGAGGTGGAGTCAGTGGCCTATCTGCGGAGCTGATGGCGGGTGCACGACTTCAAGCCGTTGCAGACGTTGTGTGAAGGAAGGAGAAGATAGAGCCAAAAGACTCATCTTCCCATGCTTGCCTATTCAACAACAAAGAGCATGAGAGACCTTTCACCCTTAATCAAGAGTCGGATCAGTTTGTTGCATGGTAATCTTTTTTCAGCTGACGTGGCAACACTTGATTGGTCCATAATTGTTTTATCTTGCAATTTTCATAACTAGACTTTGGTAACTCAGATTAAAACAAGTTATATATGAAAATCGATCAGGAGAATGAGAGGAATCCAGTAAAAATAATATAAAAACCTGATTTCGTTCCTATTTGCAAAAGTACAATAAGTTGATTGTAAAGTGCATGAAACTTATGGTAAAACCCTAATTGTGATTAAAGATCAGTTCTATGATGCCTAACTAGTTAAATCGAGCACTATTAACCTGTTAGATGATAAAATAAGAATTGAATCTGTTTTAGGTGAGAGGTTGCTTGTTTTAGAGTTTTAATCTATGTATCCATGATAAAGCATTTAGAAACCCTAATTTAGCGTAAAAGAGGATAAGATCATATTTAATTTGAAAATTGTGAAAATATGATTGTTAAATGATGGTTCTAAGTTATTTGTATATGAAAGTCCTTAATTTTGGATAAATACCCTAAATGTAGTAATTAGGGTCTTTTCATGAATAAAAGGTGGAATTGATGGCAAAATGAATTCATATGTTAATTATACCCTAATGAACTTTGAAGTAATGATAGATGTGCATAGTGATCTTGTCATGGATTAAAAGGATAAAAATAGTAGCTTTAATGTAAAAGAAGCTTAATGAAATTAATTGATGATTAATGTGCCTTTAATATGGAAATAGGGTTATATGTTGTTAAGATAACCTTAATATTGAAGAATAGATGAGATAATTAGGGTTTATGAGTAATGGCATAAAATTGGGGTTTAATATGGAAAAAGATGAAGGGAAATCCTAATTCCCAAGGAAACCTAAAATTGGAATAGAAATCCTAAGGATGATGATGATATTGGATAAATATTAATAAAAGGAAATTGGTATATTTATTTCAGGATTATGTGCATGATTGGTTGCTTGATTGGGATTTATATGTTCTGATTAATTATGTATCTAAATCTGCAATATAGGTATGTGGTTACGCTTATGAATATCTCGAGTTAGTTTTTCGAGATTTACCGAAGTTTTCATCGATGTCATGAATTAATTGTTGGATGGTTTTAATTCATGCAAACTATAATGTGGCTATGACTATCACATAAGATATGTGCTTACTAGCTCAGATCTTGGTCCCCTCTGTGGCTTAATAATTGACCTAGTAAATGGCTACTAATGGAGTAGGTCCATCAGGTCATTATATGACTTAGTAAATGGCTACCAATGGGGTAGGACCATCAAGTCATCATGAGTTAGACAGTGGGCTACCTGCGGGTAGTGCCATGCGACTCTATTACCCTAGGTATTGGCTACCTGTAAGGTAGGTCCATGAGGGTAAGAAACTACCTAAAGAGAGGTAGCATACAAGGGATAGCACAAAGTTAGGGGATAGGTAAGGATTGAGTAGTATGGCTTAAACCGTAATCTTGGTTGTTAAATGATTAATTGAATGATTACATTGTTAACATATTTGCATGATTATTGTTTCCCCCCCACATACCAGCTTCGGCTGACCGACGTTTTGTTTGTCGGCGTTTTAGGTACAATGAAAAGAAAAAACAGTAAAGTGGCATATGTGGTACTAAATGAGAATTAAAGTGCAGAGGAGGATTAGATAGATTAGTATATGTGTGGATAGAAGTTTTGAAATTCCACTTTTAAAAGGTATGCAAAAGCTTTTACTTTTCTCCATATTTCAGTATAGTTGGTAGAATTTAATAATTGTTAATGATTATTTGTCGAACCTTTGATCTGAGTTATTGGTTAACGGCTATGTCCTTTCGGTATCCCTTAATTGGGGGTTACTGGGAGGCGGGGTCGTAACAAATCCCTTCATTGTTCATAATCTCAATTAGAATTGATCATCTATTTAAACTCGAGAGAAATATGCCTCTAATCTGCATGACATATGGTTTTTTCTTGTGCAACCATGAATTTTCATGAGGATTCATCCCAATGATACCCAAATTTATCATTAGGACACATTCCCAAATAAAAACCAATTTAAAACTTACAACCATAAAAAATTGATTCAAAATTCCCAAAAGAGGTGATTGACATTATGATCCAACTACAAGTGACTTCCATAAAACCTCACATAACATTGTATAGAAGTGTGTCACTCACAGTAGTACCATTCTGAGTGAAAGCATGATAGGGACACCAACTAAAATCCTTTTTATTGACTTCATCAAATAATATTGCAAGATGATACATATCTATGATGTGACAACTACATAATGTGTCCAAATCTAGTTCCAACTTGTAATAGTAAGAAAGCAATAGGTTTAGCAATATAGTATATAAATCATTAAGCATTCACCCATTACATAGAAAAACAAGAGTACATGGACACTCTAGACTTAAATAAATTACTTCATGTGACATTTAAATCAAAATGTCTTTCCTTCTACTTCACCATACCTAATATATATGGAGAAACAATAGTGAGACCCAAAGTCCAAACAATGTGATGTAAAAAAAGCTATCATAGTTATTCCTTAGAAGCATATTATGATTATATTATTAAATGATAGATTAGTCAATAGGTAAACATCTCTATGTAGGATTTATTCATCATGTGCTAATTCACTTTAAAGATGTTTTTTAACAAAGTAAATAAATTTGTACCGAGCACATACATAGAAGATGAAGATATTGGTCCTAAATCATATATAATGCTTACAAGAAGTAAAAGAACAATCAACGACACATCAAATATGATTCATTGAATAAGCCTTAGTAGAGTATGCTAAATGTTTGATTAAATATATTATTTAGCATTGGGAAATTTTAGGAAAACTATATCAAACTACTATCTGACTACAACAAAGTCACAATCACCCTTGTATAAGATTTTAGGATGATCAGGCTCCTTCAGATATCTTCCCCAAGTCAACATGAGTGAAAATTGTAGTGACACCATGACCCAAGTATTGTAAGGGGCACAATATTTTTGTTGTATGTTTAGAGAATTCATATGATGATTGTAATAATTATACGTTGAAAATATATATTTGATTATTAAAAAAGGCAATTCTTATAATTAGGTTTGTTTTTGTATTGATAAAATGAATAAATGTAATAATGTCCTAATCATGTTAGGCTTGACGATATATGCTTTTGGGTAGCAACTCGAACATGAAATCATATATATACTTGAAAAGTATTCATTTTTGTTTTGTCCATAGTTAGTTGTTATTGTGGATATTGTAGGACAACAATAATACTATAACTAGTGTGTATGCCAAATGATGACTATGTCTCTTTAGGCATGATACTACATATCAATTTAGGTGTATGGGTACTTATAAGAGAACAAGTTGTAATGGACAAACCCACTTTGAGAATGACATATGGTATCGATGTAAAGGGAAGTTAAAGTCATATCTCAACTTTATAGTGGTGACTATGATCCTTAGAGCTATAGTCACTATAATAATCACACATTGTTCCGTGTACTTTAACATTGGCCCAACATGACTGTTAATAAGAATTGCCATATAGGTGGTGATTGGGTGCTTTGTGACACCTATAATTCATTACGAGCGATGTAGATGGAATTTGTCCCTCCAATAGAGTGATATGAAGCACACATGATAAGGGAGACTATGAAATGCATGACCATCCTCATGTGAGTCAATATGTGATATTGAGCTCACACAATCTCAATGGTATACTGTAGTTCAAGAAACATAGTTGAACTTTAAGAGGATGACAAATGAATGCCCTATTTTCAATCTAGATATCTGTCACAAAGGTATTATACAGTCATGGTCACATTGCTCACTTACATGTTAAAGTTGTTCTCAACTTATTCCAATTACATGGGTAGAAATGATGAATTTCCGGATACTAATATTTTATTCTGAGGTTATTCACATCATTACCAACATAATATGGAATCTACATGGCCAAACACATAAGGTTGTAAAAGAAAAGTTCGCAATCAAGCATATAATTATAATGATTCTAAATCATGTACATGTTATTTTCCTATCACATAAATAGACAGTGAAAGACAATTGGTCGTTTGAGAATAACAAAAATAATGTTAAATTTTTGATAAAGCCAATTGGTCGGTCGAGAATAACAAAAATAAAGTAAAATTTTGGATAACTACTTTAATTATATTTCCAAATATTTTTGTATTCTATCCATATTCATGATTAGTAATTAGGAGTTCTCTATTAAAAAGAGTTCAATTTTATACAAATTACTTAAAGTATTTTATTTGACTTTACATATTAAATTTCTTGTCTTTCATAATTCATAATATAAATATTCTTATATTATGAAACCATTTTCTTTAGACAAAATTTTCTTTAATAAAAATGGAATTACTATTTATATATTTATTATTCATATCTTTTACTTAGTTTTTAGTAGAATTAAATAAATAGATACTAAAATGAAACATAATAGTAAAATAAAGAATAAAAAGAATAGATACATAATTATAGAACAAGAAAAAAGGTCATAATTTAATTAATTAAATAATTTTGATAATATATTTTAGAAATAATATTTAAATTATTATGCAAAATGGAAATCTAGATAGTGAAATAAAATAAATTCAATGAATAATGAATATAGAATATAAATATAGAAGGAATAAAGTATGGAATAGAAGTAACTACAAAAAATATACTTTTTTACTTCAAACCCTTAAGTTGTATTCAATTAATTAGAGTTGTGAACTCATCATAAAAATCCTACTAGAGAACGAGAAAAGAAGAGAAGAATGAAAAATGAATTAAAGTTAATTATCATACAGAGTTGTGTAGAGAAATGAATGGGTACACTTAATTCTATATTCCTTACACTTAACTCCTTGAGAACTCTAACCATGTCTCGACTTATGATACAATCCATAGACATCACAATAAACCAAATTGGAATTTGAAGAAAGTACATGCTCAAACATCATCGAGTATCTCATCAACGATCTCAATATATTGATCAATATGAATGAACATTTATACATGTATATTTTATATATAAAGTTGTGTGATTGAATTTCCTTTTCCCTTCTTTACATTGAATAAGAAATAGACAAAACAGAAACAAAAAGAATACTCAATTCAAATTGTTGAATCATCCATTTACTATTTAATGTGATCTCTCACTCCATTGTTTTCCACCAACAATGTTTTATGAAACCCTATGACCCCAAATTTTTAGTATCCTACTTTCATGCAATTCAAAGTTTCTCGACTCCTTGCTTTAGGATTAGCCAATTCTATTTCTGGATAGGGGAAGGGATATAAGTCAGCAGTAGATTTTCACCTTGACATGGTGGAAGTCTAAGTTTGAGTCTGAATATCCCTAAATCCAACATGAGTTTTTTTTTATTTTGTTTGTCCTCTCCCATGATCAACCAAAAGAGGCTTGTGGGAATCACGTGATAGGGTTGGAATGACTATATTGCTTAAAGTCAATCTCCAAGCTAATATAAAGTACATAGATATTAGTTATATCTTGCAATGAAAAACAATTACGATCCAGCTTTTTCTAGAGACAAGGAAGATATATGTAATGTGACTATGGATCTAATGAATAGTTCAATCCTGAATTAGAATGAATGCTAAGGCATGCTTAACATAAGATAGTCAAATTGTAAGTGGTGTATCTTGTGGAGTATGGGCGAGCAATGTGTAAGAACCTTCCCTTGGGAGGGGAAAACAATTGGAAATGGTTCCTAATACCCCATAGGATGAGGATAACGAAGAGGAATCCTCCAAACGAGGGGCTTGCATTTATTTATTTAGTTGGTGAGGCAGTGGAATACCAAGGTGACAATCAGCAACTAGTTTGAGATGATGATCAGCCTCACTAGGATTGAGACATAGACAAGACTCCTATAAGAGGTAGTAGTGGGAATGTTAAGGAATGTGTGAAAGTATAACATAGCAATGTTGTGTTGAGTTTTGTGGAAGAAAACATGGGCAACGGAAGCAACAAAATAAATATGTCTCACCGAACCCACAACAGGATCTCGTCCATAACAACGTATTTATAAAGGGTGTTTGTGGGATATACCTTATCACAGAGCAAGTTTGATGACGTCCCACTACACAATGGTGTGCAACGATCCTAGCTTACAGAGATGGTACTTCTCTCCCATCCTCTGAATGCGTCACAGGAAGATCTGGCGGTATTCCTTTTGTGTGGTGATGTATGCCACTCGTAGTGCATATGGACAATCATTGACATCCTCCGAATGCAGGCGTCTCACCGTCTATGTGTCAACTTTGTCCACGCGGATGGACTGGAACTCCATGTCATGTTTTCTAAGTTGGCAGGAAGGAGTACTCTGTGTGCAATGAAGTGCTAGCATCGTGATGCTCTCCTTTCTCTCATGAGGACACTGATGGGTAGGGTTTACGTACATGTGCATAAATAGAAAAATCTCTCTCAATTATATCACTACAAAAAAATGAGTTTTTAGTGAAGGTCATTTGTGAAGGACCAAAACCCTTCAAAAATATTGACTTTTTGTGAAGGGACGTCCTACACAAAAAAAACTAGTTTCCTTCAGCCGAAAAAAGACAATTAGTGAAGGTTTAAAATCCTACTAGAATGCAAAAATTTCGTCACCAGGGTTCCGGCCAAAAATTCCCGCCACACTAATTAGTATTTAGAACTTAATTAGTCTGATTAGTCCGAACGGTTTCCTTCCTTGCGCTCTCCCTGTTTCCCTATTTGATCGCTCACTGCGGTCGTTCGTCGCCTAAGCAACAACGCCCCAACAAAGGAGAGACCGCCGGCAAGAGGAACTCCAGCGGAAGCAGCGACACCAGCGTGAAGGTTTTGTGCGGAAGAAGCGGCCGCCGTGGTGAGGTCACCCTGCTTGACCATGTTTGATCGCTCACTGCGGACGACGACTGCCGTTTCCTGAGCAACAACACCCCAGTAAAGGAGCGGCCTCCGGCAAGAGGAACTCCCAGCGAAAGCAGCGGCGCTAGCGTGAAGGTTTTGTTCGGAAGAAGCGGCCGCTGCGGCGAGGTCGCCCTGTTTGACCGTGAGGTAGGTCTCCCTGTTTGCTACCATTCCCTCACTGCCGTGTTTTTTGAATCCTGGGTCAGAAATCATCTTCTGGTTCATATTACTCTACCGGTCATTGGTTATGTGTGGTTTGTCTGTCTTATAATGTTGGTAGCATTGTAGAGCAACTCCTCACGCACACCCATCAGAGAAAGAATAGGACGGTGGCACATTGCCAGCAAAATGATTACCAGCACATTGATATATGCCCACTAACTCACTATCCTGCTCGCTATCACTGTACTTGCTTATACGTTATAATTTGGAATCAAATTCCTGTATTCAAATTGATTACTGCTGACTTCTATTTTCTGTCATCTGTCTAAGGATTCATCATCTTTCAAATACAGAACCTACAATTGGGTTTCTTCTTGATTAATATTTATCATCTCCACCTTTTTTAACATGCTCCTATGGAGAATCCCACCTATGTCAGATGATAGAAAAGCAACAAGGAACATTCAAAGGAGACACATATGTCGATCACCAGCTGATTTTGTATATACTAATTTATCATTAATGATCACCAACTTTATTCTGCGGCTTTGATAGATGCTTGTCCATCCATCTATAAAAAATGACAATCTTGGGATAAGTTGGTTCTTTCTTAAGCCTTTCCACATCTACATGATTTCACTTTCTTCCCTTGCGTTTTTCATTATTTTGATACCATATTACTTGAGGCGTTAAAACATTTAAATCAAATCCAACGAAATCCATCAGTCAATGTTCTACATGTTTGATTTTAAAGTGTCTCTATATTCAGTAAAGAGCGGTAACTATCCCTTCGTTGACATAAGCATTTCTTTCATTTGCTTTTATGCATAGAAATGAGTTATATGAGCCCTTGCCTACTAGACTTGAGCCAGTATTGGACACAATGTGGACCCCCAATCTGCCTTCTTGGTTTTCTTGTGGAAGGCAACGTCCAAGAAGGCAAAGAAATGGGAATTCGTTTGAGCTCACTGAATGAAACTTTGATTTGTGTTAGTTATCCTTATCCGATACTTTCACAAGTAGAGCAGTAATAGTGTTTGTCCTGCCTTTGATGAAGGCAACACATACATGCCTTAATGCAGGTGGTCGTTCGCTGAGACTCGAGGAAAATGAACTGCACCCAAATGGGGAGCAGTTGGCCTACATAGATTTTCCATATAAGAAGACGTGACGATGCAGATCATTTTCCTAGGACATTTTTACATTACACCCAACCAAACCTATTTAGTTAGAAACCACAAATACTTAGAAAATGTGTTTTAGTTTTCTGTCAAACCAAACGAGCCCTTAGGTCTGTTTCGTCGGGGTGAAAATGAACTATATTTGGGCTAATCTGATTGTATGTAGTTGCAGACAGCATGACGTTTTTGAAAACATAAACACGAAAATGAAAATTAGAACACAATACGTATTTTTCAATTCAATCCATCCAGACATGCCCTTAGTTCCAATATTCATGTTTTCCAACTACTCGTGTTTGGTACTATGTTAGGCCTCATTTGGTTTGGTTGTGTTCCAACGTTGTGCAACTTCAACTCATCATTATTTCCATTTCCTTACGGTTGGTATTGATTGGTCAGAAGTCACATTAAGAAAAACTAATGCTTTCTATGTCAAACTTTTGTTGCGTCCCTATCAGAATATGTGCTCAAGGTTGCAAGTAGACTAAAAGACACTGAAGCAATATATTTATCCCAATCTTTGTACCTTGTACCTTGTTAGGCTAAGCCCAATTAATGAGATTTCTTGCAACTAATATATTTTCATGATCCTTTTGATGGTCCCCTTTTCCATCCAAATCATTGTCATAAGAATGTTGGGTTCACATAAAGAATGACATCATGTGGGCATAGTCACAAGTTCGGTATTTGGGATACGTACGGTCCAACTGAAAAAAATAAAAAAACCGGAACTGAAAAAAATAAAAAATGGGAATTATGTGGAAAAGTCAAATAAAAACTAGTCAACATACGGTGAACTATTCTAGAAAAGGTTGAAAAAATGGGTAATATATATTTGGTGATGCATTATAAACCTTATAATTGTACATTTGTATTAATTTTGTAAAATAATTAGCGCTAATGAGCCCAAAAATAGGTTAGGTCTTTTTAAGATTCTAGGGATCCAAGGAAATATATTCGTTTTCATTATATTATGTCTAGAGACTGTATTCATAGATTTATATTGGTAAAAATTATTACAATCAAAAGTTTTATCTTTTATTAAATTTTTCCTTCAATTTATAAGGAATTTCTAATATATTTTTCTCTTGTTTAGTTTTGTTTTTTAGTTGTAATGTGACCGTTAACCTCTTGTGTACTTGTATGTAGATGGATTTCTTGCGGGATATACATTGGATGTATATTGGTAATAGGATGCAAAGTGAAGTATTCCAGTCTGGTTTACAAAAATTCATTGAATTTGCACGTACCCATCAAATACCACCCGGATCGGGATATTTAATTTGTCCTTGTAAAACATGCTCTAATAGATACATTAAATCAGAGGATGATGTATTCTTGCATGTTTTACAAAAAGGATTTGTCCGCAGCTATGATGTCTGGACATATCATGGGGAGATGATCGGGAGGAATACAATAAGTGCAACGTCTGTTAGACCTACATTTGGAAGTATGCATCAAATGTTGGGAGATATATTCAGAACGGGCGATACAAGTCATGTCAGTGAGTTCGAACTCGAAGAGGAGCTTGCAAATCTTAATGCCCAACACTTTTTCAAGCTTCTCAAAGAAGCCGATCAACCAATTTATGAAGGTTGTAAAACTCACTCCAAGTTGTCCTTTCTAGTGCCTCTGTTATATTTGAAGGAGGAGTCTAGATGGTCAAATAATTCTTTTACAATGTTGCTGAAGTTGATAATCTCAGCCTTCCCAAAAGAAGGCAGTTTGTTTCCTGAGACTTATTATGAAGCAAATAAAGTTGTAAAAGACCTTGGCCTCAAAAATTTAAAATTGATGTCTGTCGAAATGACTGCATGCTCTTTCGTAAAGGTTCATCAAAGAAAGACGTGTGTGATACTTGTGGTGAGTCTAGATGGAATGAAAAGACATATAAAACAAAAGGCAAGAAGGTAGCTGAAAAGGTGATGTATCACTTTCCTATTATCCCTCGTCTGGAGAGACTTTACATGTGCCATTTAGTTACAAAAGATATGATGTGGCCATTTAAAGAAAAAGGAAATTATGGTCGTATTCATCATCCCTCTGACACGGAAGAATGGATCTCAATAGACAAAGAATTTCCAGACTTTGTTGTTGAACCACAAAATGTTAGACTTGCTCTAGCTACAGACAGATACAATCCGTTTGGACTTATGAGTGCTTCAAACAGCACATGGCCTGTACTAGTAACCCCTCTCAATCTCCCACCTTGGCTTCTTATAAAGGATCCATACATAATGATGTCTTTGCTGATCCTAGGTCCTCATATGGTTGGGAATGATATTGATATTTACTTAGAGCCATTAATTGATGAGCTTCAATAACTTTGGGGTCAGGGAGTTAAAGTATATGATGCTTATAGCAAGAAGAACTTCACTATGCGGGCAATGATCTTATGGACCATAAATGATTTTCCGGCTTATGGTGACCTTTCTAGTTGGAGCACCAAAGGGAAAAAGGATTTAGGTTGCCCATCTTGTAATGTAGACACCTTATCCAAGTGGCTTCAATTTGGCAAGAAACAATGTTACGATTTCCATCGACGTTTCTTGAAAAAAAATCATATTTATAAGCGTGATAAAAAAAGTTTCAATGGAGAACAAGATTTTCGTCAACCGCCTAGGCGCTGGTCAGGTGATGATATACTACAACAATTTTAGGGTTGCACAAACATCACATTCGGAAAAACTAATAAACGTAAAATCTCTAAAAATGGACATCAGCCATTGCCGCCTGGATGGAATAAAATAAGCATTTTTTTTACTCCCGTATTGGAAACATCTGTTGCTGAGACATAATCTCGATGTAATGCACATAGAAAAGAATGTCTGTGAGAACATCTTGAACAGTTTGTTGGGCGACTCAAAGAAACGTAAGGACAACTTACAAGCTCATCAAGATCTAAAACAATGGGGTATCCGAAGGGATTTGTGGCCAGTCGATTCAGGGAGCCATTATTACTTGCCTCCAGCATCTTTCACAATGAGTAGTATGGAGAAAGAGAAGTTTCTATCTGTTTTACAAACATTGAAGGTTCCTGATGGATATTCTTCTAACATATCTAGGTGTGTCAACATGAGAGAGAGAAAACTATTGGCATTGAAGAGCCATGATTGTCATGTTTTAATGCAACAACTTCTTCATGTTGCCTTGCAGAACTGCATAGGCGTAGATGTTTATAAACCTATTGCAAGCCTATGTTTATTTTTCAATAAACTTTGCTCAGATGCTATTGATGTAGAAGAATTTAAGAAGCTTGAAGAAGACATTGCTGTCACACTATGCCAGTTAGAGAGAGTTTTTCCTCCATCATTCTTTACCATTATGATGCATTTGCCTATCCATTTAGCTTATGAAGCAAGGGTTGCCAGTTTTGTACGGTATAGGTGGATGTACCCCATTGAGAGGTACTTGAAGAAACTCAAGAATTATGTCAGAAATAAAGCTCAGCCTACTGGTTCTATTGCTATAGGCTATTTGGCAGAAGAATGTTTGACATTTTGTGTTAGATATCTACCTGATTTTGATACAAAATTCACTCGTACTCCTCATAATGTTGATGACTCTCCTATTAGAGTGGGAGTACTGAAACACTTTGATGTGCAAACTTTAGAACAAGCCCATCGAAATGTACTATTTAATACTGACATGTTCGATGATTACAAAAGGTAATCAAACTTTTTTTTCAATTTTAAATAGTTTCCAATATAGACTAACCACAACTTTTGAATTTTTCCAATAACCAGTGAACACATGATAAAGCTTCAAGAGGCTGAACCAAATATCACACTACGTGCTTTAGAAAAAAAAACACGCAACACAATTTGCTAGGTGGTTGAGAGAGCATGTAAGCAATTTATAAAATTACTAAAGTTTTATTTTGAAAGAGTATTTAATCCCTTCTTATTTTTATGTTGATAAATTAGGTAATACGTATGTGAATGGATCATCCAAAGGATGTTAGTGAGGAGTTGAGATGGATATCCCAGGGTCCTTCTGTAGATGGAATGTCATATGAAGTCTATTAAGTAAATGGATACTGATTCCGCTCAAAACATGTTGAAAGTACTTCTACTACACAAAATAGTGGGGTGTACTTGGTGGAAGATACATCTAGTTATGCAAGTGGGAGGGACAAAAATCCTATTACAACTACAATTACATATTATGGACAATTGGAGGAGTCATTGAGCTATGTTATGGTCCAAACATAAAAATACCATTGTTTCCGTGTGCTTGGTTTGATGAAAGTTCTTCTAACGGTTTGCGCATTGAAAAATATGGTCTCACACAACTCAATTTCTCAAGGAGACATAATCAAGATGAGCCATTCACTCTTGCATCACAAGCAATGCAATGCTTTTATGTAAAAGATCCTGATGATGATAATTAGATCACTGTTTTGAAACTTCCACCTCGAAATTATTCTGAAGTACCTATCGTTGAGGATTATATGAGTGGGACACAAATTCATAGTGGTAACAACCACACAAGTGATGATATCTCCTGGTCAAGGAATGATATGCATGGATCATTCGTTGCTAGGGAGCCTGAGGAATAAAGTTGTTTTGATTAGTTGTTGCAAACCTTAATGAATGATCGTGCTTACAATATTTTTCTTTGTGGATTATTATATTTTGGTCCAAGGATATTGCCTTGTCATTTGTCCCTTTTTTGATCTTATGTAGGATGATGAATATTTTGTGTTGATGTAATATTTTTCTTTGTGGATATTTATGTATTGGTGCAAAGATATTGCATTGTCATTTGTTCCTTTTTCTTTGTGGATTATTATGTGCTTACAATGTTGTACATTTATTCCATAAACTGTTGGACTAACCTATTATGCATTGCTACAATTGTTATGTTTTCATCTTATGCAGGATGAGGAACACAAGGTCAACTATGAGAGCTTCGACAACCCTGCCACAACCCACTACTACTTCACCTACAGTCTCCTCTCCTTCAACTGAAGTAGGAGATGAGCATGAGGAACTTGAGGATGAACATGACCACCATAGATATGGAAGGGGCCCTGCAAGTGAGGTTAATCTAATTCCAAAACCAGGAGAGCAACGATACAAGGTGGAATGGAATGCAACAGGTAATGCAGTTGGAAAGAACAATATAAAGTTGAACCGTTACTGTGGCATATTAGCTAGAAAGACACAAATATGGAGTTTAGATCTACAGTGGCGAGAGAAACCACAACTAGCATTTGAAGATAGAAAATCATGCATTGAGGTACTTAAGTAATTAAAAAAATTCTTTTAGTCTAGACTTAGTGTATATTTGAAGAGTTTTTTATTGTTTCTTAACATCTCCACATATTTTCCAGAAATTCTTTGATTTTGGAGATCATCCAAATGCATGGAACTACGTAGACAATCGCATTCACAAAGATTTACAAAGTTGTAAGTCACGGGTTAAGAAATATTACTATCTAAAGTATAAGGATAATCCAGATTTGATGAGGAAAAAGGTTGAGCAGAATGCATCATTAGATATTCATCAGTTTGACAATTTTGTTAAAAAATGGCCTTCTGAGAAGTCTGAGGTAATATCAAATTAATAAATAATAATTTATCTTTCATTTATAGTGTTTAGTAACTAATTTTTTTTGTATAGAAAATTGCTGCCACAAATAAGGTTAACAGGTCAAAAAAACAAATGCATCATACTACATGATCCAAACCATGGAGTTGTTATAGGGAGGAAATGGTATCACCTTTCACTTTGTATTTATTTCCAATGAGTTCTAAATATGAAATTGTTTAGCTAGTAGTAATAATCCTATTATTTGATTTATAAAAGAAAACTGCGGAAGGGGAGCCAACTCAAAAAGAATTTTTGAAGAAAGTATATGAGAACAACCCGTTGGTGGTAATTTATTCAATATTTAAATCAATAATATATTAAATTTTCAAATAAAACTTGTCTAGTTTGTACATTGACTTTGTTCAAATAATGACAGGATGAGATAACTGATATTGTTGAAAATGAAGTTACAAATGGTGAAGTAACTGATCCAACACAAATCAATGAGGTGACATGTCGTGCCTTTTTGCGTGTAGTCAACCCCGTAAAAAAGAATAGGGTTCGTGGTATTGGACTTGGACATGCCGCGGAAGGGAATACTGGGAAAGCCGCTAAAATTTGGTATGAAATGTTATTGCGAGAAAGTATCGCAAAAGATGTAAGTAATTTAACAAATTTGTAAGTGTCATATGATATTGTAATTATTGTCTTCTAAAAATATATTTCATTGTAGGATAAATTAAAAGAGGCTACTCAAGAAATGAAAAATATGCAAAAATCTTGGTCCCAATTTATAACATGGGTGCAACAAAATCAGGTTATTTGATGACAACAATCAAGTATCAGATAAAACTTATTGATATAATATTGCAATATAAATAGAATTTGTTTTATTCTCTTCTATGTTTTGAATAGGCCAAATCAGCTAAAAATACACAGTTTGGCCCGACGAGTGTGTTTCCAAATCTACCCCCTTCTGGAGTATTTCAAACTAGTGTTGGTACAACATCGTCAAATTTTGGAGCATAGGTACATATTTACAAAATTAAAGAATTTTAAATTTTTATAAATAACAGAAGTTGAAAATGAGATCTTGTTTTCAAGGCTCAAATGTTTCCAAACGAGACTTCTCCTGGTGTGTTTCCTACTCAAGCTGCCACAAATAGTATGAATGCGCCATTGTGTACATATCAATCACATGTATAATATTACATACATTGTTTATAACAACTTATCTAAAATAAACTCCTTCTCATACTATCAATTTTTTTTAAGCCACATTTTTCCCAAATGGACCTCCTACTGCTATGTTTCCCGGTCAAGGTGGTGCAAGTGGATCCCAGGTATAAATAAAAAATTAAATTCTTTTCAAGAATTAATATTTGCATATTCATGTTCAACTTTATTGAAAATTTAAATTCTTTTCAAGCATCAATATTACCCAAATGGTCATCCAATTGGTGTGTTTCCCGCTCATGGTGGTACAAGTGGTTCACAGGTATATATATATGTATTATGAAATGTGTGGTTATTCATGTTCATCTAAAATTGAAAATTTAAATTCTTTGCCAGCCTCAATATTTTCCAACTTCAACTCCTACTGGTGCGTTTCTGGCTCATGGTGGTACAAGTGGAGAAAATCATGCAAGGGATACTGCAACGGAAGACATTTATAACGCTTGAAGAATTTTTAACAATTTACAATAGAGTTTTTAATTGTTATGAAACCTCACAATTCCTTGGATATAGATAGTATTTAGAAAATGTGTTTGAGATCCATAGGGCATTAGATCATACGTTCTTAATTTTTCATATTATTTGGTATTTTCTTGAAATTTTAATTGATGTTTATCAACATGTGAAGCTTCCATGGATTCCATGAGATCCACATTTGAAATTTGTTTTCTAGCTGTTCTTTCCATGTAATTGCTACTGCTATCATGACATGATATAGAAGAGAAGACTTGTGTTTGTAGTAGTTGTCATATGGAATTGGTGGGTTCTCAATGGCTATGTTTGGGAGAGTTGCAGTGGTATCTATGCCAACTCTGTTGATGTTGGTGCTGATCTAGTAGGCAAGGTTAAGAAGAATATTCATGAGAAGGAACCCAGAACCCAATTATGAATTGTATGTACATGCACTTTGTAGATTTGTTATCTATCTCTGAGCTTAAGAGGTATACTCTATTTCCATCTGCAGTGTATTTGATTGTAGAGGATTCTCTGGTGATAAGCACATACATTTGGCTCTCTTGTATTGATCATATCGATCAGGTGTTTAGAGATTAGTATCCAGGAATAAAACTTTAACCAATGTATCCATGAATAACAAGTTTAGCTGAGAGTATTACCTTTTATCATATGTTACTTCCTTCCTCATCGTTATCCTAAACAATGTGCATAAAACTTAGATCTACTATCTTTTTCTTTTAATCTTGATAAATATTGTAGCTTATACCGAACGTTCAATATTTTCTATCAAAAGCAGAAGCCAGGCCAATGCTTGGTATATTCAAATTCTTATGAGAGTTTGTAAAGCCATAGTGGTACCTCTGTGCTCTACAGATCCGAACGTCACATATTTTCTATCCAAAATAGAAGCCAAGCCAATGTTTGGTATTATTTGAATTCATATGAGAGATTGTAAAGCCACAACAGTAGTACCTGTGTGCTCCATAGAGCCGAGTGTTTGTTGCATACCCTATAGTATAACAACGCTGGTAACGGTTTACATGCTTCACAAGACCAAGGGAATATATAAGCCATGCACTAGCAATAACGTTTTTGCTTTACACCTCTCTCATTCTTCAGTGCAAGTGTCCTGGTAAGCATGACAATAGTACATGCTAGTACTACAACAGGTTTGAAACACAACATTTATATAAATGATTTTGACTTTGAATATACTTCCTCAACCAGTTATGTAGTATGTTACCAGTCATCTGATTTTACAACCTCGTATGATGCATCCATATCAAATGGCAGCTGGTGTAAACATTCAACTTTGCTTGAGGTATTGGTTCTGCCACATTGTCTTTTATAGGTTTTTGTTAAGATTGATGGGCTGTCTCATGATCGGGCATTGATATAAATGAAGAAATTTTTCCTATATAAATTTTTATCTCTGAAGTTATTGACAACAACCGTCATTGCTGTTTCTTGCCAGTTGTTGAAGTTGTATGGACTTGGTGCTCGTAATTCTCATATCATGTTATCTCAAAAGACTGATGCACCCATTTCTCAGCAAGCCAAAGTAGAAACCAAAGTGCAGGGAGATGAGCTTCAGTGTCTGACAGTTGACATGCCAAATACCATGGTAATGCTTATCAATTCTCAAGATAAATTATGCATATGAGTTTATAGTTTAACAATCTTCTCTATACTAGTATCCAAAATATATAACCCTAGTCCTTAACTTATGGATATGGAGTTTTCTTATTGAATCTATTATTGGGAGAAAGGCTTATTTAAAATCTAGGATGAAACATGATTGCCATGTCAGCTCGATTATTCATAATGGTACTTGGTACATTGAAGAAAATAGGATGAATAAAAGGCTTTTTGACTTGATTTCCATCCACAAGATTCCTCGAGGTGGAATTTATCTGCCAATAATTTATGGAATAAAATCAAAGGTGACTTCTATGGTCTTATATCTAACCATTGAGGGAGATCGTTCTCCTCCTTTTGTTGCTCCCCTCTCACCCTTGGGTGATGGTTGAGTTTGGCCTGGTTGTTCTTTTCTGATGGTTGCTCCCCTCTCTCTGCTTATTGCAGTGATGGTCGAGTGTTTGCTTCTTGGGCTTTGTCTAATGATGGTTGAGTTTTGTTTGCTGGCTGCTCCCCTTTCTCCTAGAGTGATGGTTTGATCTTTTTTGGGGGTTCTGAGGATGACCTGCTTCTATAAGGCCCTTGTTTTTCTGTCTTCTGGTTCTGTTTTAGGTGCATGCTCTGGGTTTTGAGATGGAGAGTTTGTGTTTGGTTGTTTGGTCTAGATGCTGGCTTCCTTGGGGTGCTCTGGCCTGCTCCCCTCTCATTCATATAATGATGGTTGAGTTTGTCTGGGCTTGACACCACGTTCTCTTAATGTCTTGGTGAAGCCTCTTCTCTTGGCTTTCTGAGGATGTTTTGTGTTACAAGGTTTCTATTGATGAGGCACATTTCTCGTTTCTGTTTTGGATGATGGTTTGGTGGACTATTTTAGATGTTGTTCTATCCTGGGAAGTTCTTTTGCACTGCCCCCTCTCAGTTGTAGAAGGATGCTGTAACATCCCAGGATTTGAGGCCTCAGATAACATGATCTTAAAAGGAATGATTGGACTACCCATATCACCAAGGTGCACCTCCTTTTCCAGGGAGCCCATCACTAAAGAAATCCATAGTTAAGTGTGCTCAGCTTGGAGTAGTACTAGGATGGGTGACCAGTCGGGAAGTTGATCCTGGCTTACGCGTCAGTGTGGAAAAAGTGTGCAGTTAAGGCTAGTGGTGGTCTGTGGGGCCAGTCGTCATTCCTGAAACTCTACTAGAGCCTTGGGCAGTGGGCCCGGGCGTTACAGATGCTTTTGTGTTGGGCAGTAGATATCCGATCCTTGGTGTTTTTCTATTGCTGGTGATATCCTATTGCTGGTTTAGTTCACTGCTGCTATGGAGTGATGAGGATGCTATGCTGCAAGTTCACTGCTGCTTTGGCCGAAGATTCCCCAGCCTTGATGGGTCTCATGCTGTTGTTTCATGTTTCTTAGCCCATTCTTTAGTGCTGGTTTGGTGGACTGTTTTATTCACCATATTGGCTTGTTGCAATTAGACCATAATGTTTACCATACAACTACATAGAGAACCTGTTGATGAATCATTTTTATTGTATTTTGTTTCACATTCATGGAAATGTATGCCTAGCGAGTGTTGTTGTAACACAAACTGTGGACTGGAAGCTACATGCCTTTGATGTATTATCTGAATTTGATGGGAATGAGGATAATATGGGGCATCAATGCTGGTACTGTGCGTGTTCTATTTCTTGTATCTACTCTCTATCTGATTGTATTTTCTTCATTTTATTTTTTATTTCATGATATGATCTTCAATCTCAATATTCCCATCAAGTGTTACTTGAAAACTAATGATATATAACTATTGAAATACATGCATGCTACTGACATATTTTCACATATGGATAGTACCATAATGTTAGAAGAACTGAAGAAGCTACTTTCATGTTATGTTATGCCATAGGACAAAAAAATATAGCTCTTCATATCTGTGAAAACTTTTCATTATATTACATGTGCATCTTTATTGTATAAATGTAGAAAAATTTCCAGTGCCAAATTGGGTAAAACAGATTGATCTTATTCTACATGTTATATCTTCATGATTTTAATTTGTCATATAAATGACCTCATCGAATTTCTTTTTGCAGCCATTTGAGTGGCTAATTGGATCTCAATACAAGCCTATGGAATCAGTGAAATCTAACTGGGCTATGATAAGAAAATCACCCCCGTGGGCTATTGATTCATGGGGTTTAGGTATTCCAATTTTGTTCTTTTTAACTATGGATGTATCATTTTCTTGCACAAGTAGCTAGATAGAATTCAGTTCACAAATTGCATTTATATATGTTATGATCTTTTGTATGATTCTATTACAAACTACTGAATTCGTTTAACCAAGTTATCTGTACCGAAAAAATAAACACTTTATAAGCATCAAAAGGTATGCATTCTGCATGTGTAGGATGCAAAAATGCCCTGGTCACGTGTAAAACACACATCATATCCTATTTTCCACTGAGTGTTTGGTCTTCCCAAAAATTATCTTAAATGCACAGAAAGAAAGCTTGACTAGTATTGCTGCTTGTCATTTTCTGAAAATTTTATAAAAATATATTGCCATTGACCGTTCTTACAAGAATTTTGATATGTTAATGCCCTGCAGCTCAATGCATAAATGTTAATTGTGGCCTAAAAGTTCTTAAATGAGCTAAAATTAGCTTATAATATAGAGAAAATTGATATCTTATGTTGTATGACATTTGATCAATATGATAATAAAAGATGGTTGATTACTATTCTTATTTAGCTAATTCATTTTGGCCTATCTTGACTCTATATATGTATGTTTGCATATTTGGAAAGTTTATATGGTAAATAGACCAATCTTAACTTCTTGTTATGAGTATTTGTTCTATAATCATGGCTTCTTTTTCTTGAATTTTCTATTGGCTTGTCTCTATAATACCACATTAGTTAGCTTTAACTATCAAGAGCTGCCTTTCCACCTACCTTTTCGTAGTGTGTTCTTCTTGATTTTGTGCTTGATGATTAGAGGATTTGGCAATCGACACTTTTCATATGAAATTTATATCTTTGTGTCTGAATTATAGATTGCACGCAGATTAGAAAACAAAAATGTTAAGCTTGTTTTGTATCATTAATTTCAGTCGACATTCTACAGAGTAAGATTGAAACTTCTTTTCATATGTATGGCAGGCTGCTTGATATATGAGCTTTTTTCTGGCACACGGTTGAACAAGACTAAAGACCTTCGTGATACTGTTTCTATTCCAAAGGTAGGTAGACAACTGTCATATAGTTCTGCTTTATCGAGTCTTTTATGTATTGAACTTTATGTCCCTTTTCCAGTTTATCTACTGTAGATAACCAATGCTGGTAATCTGCGTCGTACACTTTCTTAGAGAGTGCTTAGATCTGCTTCAAATGAAAACCTAACATTCATCTAATGCAGACTACAATTTCAAACCTTGGGCCCAAGCGGTACATATTAATGGAATTTTTTTTGGCTTTTGTATATCTTCTCTGTTGTCCCTAGAAATTCCTCATGCTCACCTTGTTGTCACTATCCTTCAATACGTTAGCCTTTTGGTAACCAACAATTAGTGAGAAGATTGGTAGGAATAATTAAGATCTGCAACCTGCAATTTACTTCCATGATGCTATATCATATATTTTATAGTAAGCCTTCCCAGTGGAGTCCTTGGGTGTTTCTGTCCATGATGAAGAGGAAAGAGCAAAATGGTTGGTGGTGTGGGATCGAGATTTTATTAGTATAAGAGTTATAGTTAGCTCACTTTGTCATCTTCTTTAACTTACTAGAGGTTTCTATCCTCATTCTTGATATGGTTCCAACTATGTTTGAATAGTCTCTTGATCAAGAATATAAGTTCTAAATTGAAATTTATTAGCAAATATGGAAGGAATATTCTTTAGAGATGCTTGTCATGGTCAGTATGCACATATATAGGTTGCTAGACTTAATGGACAGATTAACCAAAATGTGGGTGACTTTAGGCTCGGAGTTGATGGTGATTGCTAGAGGAATGCGAGCAAACTGGTTGCAATGTGCAATACCATTGCTAGCAAATAGGTTGCAACATGCAATACCGATTCATTTAAATGTTGTGATAGTGCACTTGCTGCAATACGAATTAGAGTTGTAGTTTGAAATATGGATATTGTGCAAACAAATTGCTTGTTGGAGAAAGTGTTGCATATTTATCAAGGTGCCCAAATAACTTGAATCCATTCTTTTAGTTCCTAGGAAACATATCTATTCTTCATCACACACATATTTTATGGTTAGCAATGCATCAATGCATGACTACTGTATAATTTAGAAAACAAATTGTTACTCAGATTGTCAAGCTAGAAGTTATAAATAGTTCAGAGAATATGTTCAGTTTCCAGAAAATGAAATAATAAGAATAAAAGAAGGAGAATTACGGTATAAATACCCTCATCCTTACTTAAAATAAAGAACAACTTGGTCTTAGTAATTCGTATATGATGCTCCCAGTAACTATAATAATACTGACATAAAAGTTTCAATTGCATTGCTTGCAAGGCCTTGAATGAGTCTCTATCGATTTGTTTGAAGGGTAGAGGGATTGCAAAAGCACCAGTGATGAACTATGCAGCAGAGTCTGCATTGGGTGTGGTCATAATAAGAGCTCTCTCTAATATAGATCGTTTCCTCAATAACAATCTGAAGATTGTAGATACAGATGCAACACTTTTCTTTTATACCATTGCTACTATGGAGTGGGTTATTTTAAGGGTAGAGGGATTGAAAAATATAACAATTCTAACAGCAGCTTTGATCCTTGTTTTTATTCCACAAGATTCTGTTGGGACAGATGTGTACTTTGAACATAACTTTAATAGGCTATGATATGCTTTATTTCTGATCTGAATAATATAAAACTAACTATTTCTGTGCAGATAAGATATAGTCCCAATGCTCCCCTTGTCCTCAAAGGCATCACATGAGCCTTTGCACCAGGGGAGAAAGTATGGGGTTGTGGGAAGGACGGGAAGCTAAAAGACCACATTGATAAGTGCTTTGTTTTGACTTGTTGAACCAACTTCTGGAAATATTTATATAGATGATCTTGATATTTGTACTATCAGTTTGAAAGATCTACGGAGGAAGCTAAGCATAATTCCTCAAGATCCAACTCTCTTCAAGGGAAGCGTAAGAAGTAACTTGGATCCTCTTGGCTTGCACTCTGACCAGGAGATATGGGAGGTGAGCAAAGCCCCTCCTTAACCCTATGTTTAAGACCGTTGTGGTTTGAAATGTAGTTTTAGTGACTTGTTACGAACTGACTCATAAAGAATTTAAGATTCTATATACAAAGAGTACATCTGAATACTTGGTACGTTCTTTTCATATTTCAAGTTCTATATTAATATTGACGGTTGTGCTTAGGAACTGGAGAAATGTCAATTGAAAGACACCATCAATACGCTTCCAAACCTACTGGATTCTTCTGGTAAGATCTTATATAACTACAAAATGCTAAAGTAAATGTGATCTATTGTAGAAAAAATAAGTTCACTTTTTTTCTGAATGCATTAAGCGACGAAGGTGAAAATTGGAGTGTTGGACAGAGGCAACTCTTTTGCTTGGGACATGCTCTTCTTCAAAGATGTTCATTGGCTAAACGAGTGATAAAGTCAAGATGTAGATATATATTTATATTGAAATTTGTATCGATTAAAGGGGAAAAGGCCCATGTCCTCCCCTATGTGATCAACAATTTTTCTATTTGAAATAAAAAAGAATGTTTCAAAAGTGTGATTTGTTATGGTTGTTGTGTCTTATTAACTAAATTAGTTTGTTAAAATATTCTTTGTGCCTGATAGAAGCCACAAATGTATTACTTCATGAAATATAAGAAAGAAAAAACCTCATTGACAAATAAGAAAATGTAGATCACAATTGTAATTCTTAAGTATATTCGTGAAGGCCCTAGAACCTCATTGAAATATGTTAAATTATCCTTCACAAATATATTTGGGAGGCTTGGGAAGTCTTTTTGTGAATGTCAAATAGTCCTTCAAAAAAAGTATTTGTGAAGGCCCTAAAACCTCATTGAAAGTTGTGAAATTAGCCTTCAAAAATGTATTTGGGAGGCCTGGGAAGTTTTTTTGTGAAGGTCAAATAGTCCTTCAAAATAGTATTTGTGAAGGCTAGAGTCTCTCATTAAAGTATTTGTGAAGAGGCTTTTAGAGTAGGACTTTTTGTGAAGGAATGCCCTTCAACCGATTTTTTTTTTTGAAGGAGTTAATGTACATTTGTGAAGGAATCATCCTTCACAAATAGCCAATTTTCTTGTAGTCTTGTAAAGATATTGGCCGTCACGCCCCTTTAAATAGGAGATGAAAGGAAGTAAGATTTCCTAAACGCATCAATAAATAGAAAGACTGCATTAATTAAAATGTTCATGGATCAATTAAAATATTTTGGAATTAATTAATTAACCAAATAATCATATTAATTGATTAATTAATATTTGACTCTATGCAATCACTAGGGATGGCTCTATGGGCATATATACCAACAGACTCCCACTTCCATTTAGAGCCAGTCACTCCAATTAATTGGCTCAAACATTTTAATATATTCCAATATTATTCTAATGGATTACATAAACATTTTAGTGATCAATGTGATTCAGAACAATTCCAATCAAATCCATAATTAAACTCCTATTCCAACACACTCTATGTGTGTGACCTGATAAGCTCCAAATTATGTTGGTAGTGATATCCATAATCATATTATGATTTTACAAGCAATGATTGGTATCTAGCAAGAATTCATTATCACCCAATTAATTGGAGATGTTGGAGAACAACTTAACCTATCATTCATGACTGATGTTATAGTGATTGTATAGTTCCTTTATCACTGATATCTGGATTGAACTCGAGTCATGGAACTATTATCCTCTTCAACGTTCAATCCATGTTTCTTAAAATAGAGCAGATTTTTTGAGATATATGTATGCTCAATATCACAGATTGACTCACATTAGAATGGCCATGCATTTCTCAATCTCTCTAATCAAGTGGTCAGAATATCAAATTTCCATAGGAAGGACAAATTCCATCTACATCACTCACATTCATCCCCATGTGTCACAATGCACCCAAGTACCATCTTTATGGAAAACCTTATTAAAGACCACAGTGGATGATGTCAAGGTACACCGACTGACATGTGATACATGTAGTGACTTCAGGTCTAAGAACCACAATCGCCATCATCACTATGAGATGTGACTCTAACTACCAATCATGGTATCCATGTGTCACTCTCAAGGTGGGTTTGTCCAATATGCTATTTTCTAACAAGTATCTATGTATTTGGTTTGATATCTCCATATCATGGATAATGAGATTCTTCCATCAACCAACATACATTCTAATCTTGGATCAAGAATATTCTTCCATCAACCAATATACATTCGCAATACAACTCAATTGCATAACTAGCGCTTGGAACCACTCCAAGTTCAGAAATGAACTTCTTGATCCACACAACTTCCTTTACAACATTAGATGCAACAATATATTCATCCTCTATTGTAGAATATGCAACCGTCTCTTTCTTGGAACTCTTCCAGCTCACAACTCCATTGTTCAGGCAAAACAAAAATACAGATTGTGATCTATAGTCATCTTTTTTACTTTGGAAGCTAGCATTGGTGTAACCCTTTACCATGAGCTCTTTCTCACCTTCGTATACCAAGATTTGATCCTTAGTCCTACTCAAGTACTTTAGGATGTTCTTTATGGATGTCCAATGAAATTCACCTAGATCTGACTAATACTGGCTCATCATGCTCAAAGCATATGACACATCAGGATGAGTACATAACATCACATACATGATAGATCCAATAGCTGATGCATATGGAATCTTACTCATGGATGCCCCTTCATCACATGAACTAGGACATTGGGCTTTAGAGATTGTAATCCCATGGGACATGGGCAAGTTACCTCTCTTATAACCCGCCATGCTAAACCTCTTTAGCACCTTGTCAATGTATGTGCTCTGGCTTAGGCCTAGAAGCCTTCTAGACCTATCTCTATAGATCTTGATTCCTAGTATATAGGATTCTTCACCTAAATCCTTCACAGAGAAGGTCTTCCCTAGACAACCTTATCTATTTAAAGAGTAGGGATGTCATTTCCCATCAATAGTATGTCATCTACATACAATATGAGAAATATGACTGTGCTCCCACTAACCTTTTTATAAACACAAGGTTCATCTTCATTTTGACTAAAGCTAAACTTTTTTACTACATTGTCAAAATGTAGATTCCTGATCTGAGATGCTTACTTCAATCCATAGATTGACCTTTGTAGCTTACAGACTTTCTCGGCTTCCTTCAGATTGATAAAACCCTTAGGTTGTGTTATGTACAAATCCTTGAGTAAGAGCCCGTTAAGGAATGATGTTTTAACATCCATCTACCAAGTCTCATAGTCATGATAAGCTACAATGGAAAGTATTATCCTGATGGATTTAACCATGGCAACTGGTGTGAAGGTCTCGTCATAATCAACACCTTGAATTTGATGGAATCCTTTCACAACCAATCTACCTTTATAGGTTTGAACATTTTCATCTATGTCGGTCTTCTTCTTGAAGATCCACTTGCACCCTATGGGTTTTACCCCTTCGGGTGGATCCACCAAGGTCCATACCTTACTGGTGTACATGGATTCCATCTCAGATCTCATGGCCTCGAGCCATTTCTCAGATTCTGGTCCTTTAGTAGCTTCTAGATAGGAAGTTGGCTCATCTTCTATGCCCAATTTGTCACTATCATGAGTCATGAGAAATCCAAATCTCTCAGGATCATGTCATGTCCTAATAGACCTAGAAGGTTCCTATATTACATTTGGAACTTGAAATTCCACAACAGTTTGTGAATCTTCATGTTCCTTATGTACCTCCTCAGGTTCTCTACTTTCTTGTTGATCTTGATCTTCTTTGTGCTCTACATTCCTCCCACTAATTCCTTTGGAAATAAATTCCTTTTCAAGAAATACAACAATCCTGGCAACCAGCACTTTGTTGTCAGTTGGTGTGTAGGAGTAGTATCCCAAAGTTTCCTTGGGGTATCCAACAAAATAGCATTTTTAGATTTGGGTCCAAGCTTTTCAAGAAATTGTTTCCTAACATAAGCTTCACATCCCCAAATCTTTAACATTGACAAATTGGGATGATTCTCATTCCATATTTCATATGGTGTCTTTTGAACCAATTTGGAAGGTGCACGACTAAGTGTAAACACTACAGTTTCAAGAGCATATCCCTAGAACGATATTGGAAGTATGGCTGAACTCATCATTGATCGTACCATGTCTAATAATGTATGATTCCTTCTTTTAGACACAACATTATGTTATCATGTACCAAGCCAAGTCCATTGTGATACAATACAACAGTCTCTTTTAGGTACTCAAACTCTTAGCTTAAGTATTTGCCACCTCAATCTGAATGAAGTGCTTTAATACTCTTACCAAGTTTCTTCTCTACTTCATTTATGAAAGTCTTGAACATTTCAAGAGTTTCTGACTTGTGTTTCATAAGATATACACAACCATATCTAGTGAGGTCATCATTCAAGGTAATGAAGTATTGATAGCCTCCTCTAGCATTCGATCTAAAAGGTCCACATACATCATTGTGTATAAACCCTGGAAGATCACTAGCTCTCTCACCATGTCCAGTGAAAGGAGTATTGGTCATCTTGCTTAATAAACAAGCCTCACATGTCTCTAATGATTCAAAATCAAAAGAGTCTAGATAACCATCCTTATGGAGTCTAGATATGCGCTTCTCAATTATGTGCCCAAGACGACAATGCCATAAGTATGTTTTGTTTGAGTTTTCAAGTTTTATCCTTTTAGTATTTACATTGTATATGCTAGTCTCAAGTTCTAATAAGTAGATACCATAAGACATAAGGGCATTTCCATAAAAGATCTCATCTTTAGAAATAGAAATCATTCCATTCTTAATGCAAAACTCAAATCCGCTCTTGTCCATATAAGATATAGAAATAATATTTATATTAATGGTAGGTACATAATAAAAATTCTCTAATTCTATTACAAGGCTAGTAGGCAAAGATAAACCAATAACTCCAACTGTGGTGGCAGCAAATCCTGCTCCATTAGCAACCCACAACTTGACTTGGGCCTTTTGTAAAAGCTTAATTATTATTAGATCCTGCATATTTGAATATATGTGAGATCCACATACGGTATCTAGTACCTATGATGAAGAAGTATTTAAATTTATCTCAATAACATATATATCTAAAGTGGAGATCTCTATCCCCTGCTTCTTCTTCCTTGGTTCCTCCAGGTAGAGAAGATAGTTTCTTTTCCAATGTTTAGCCGGGTGACAATGGTGACAACTGCCTTCTTTGGAGATCCCACCTTTAGCTTTGAGCGCGGATGGCTTTGTCTTATGCATGACTTTAGAAAATTTCTTAGCCTTGTCTTTTCCTTTTGAATTTTCCTTTGTCCTACTGATCATCATCAAAAACTTGGGCTTGTCTTTCTTCATCTGTGCTTCAACTGTTCTCAACATTCCCAACAATTTTGACAACAACTTGTCAAGATTGTTCATGTTGTAGTTCATGACAAAATGACTATATGGTTCAGGCAACGATTGCAGAATCACATCAGTGGCCAACTGTTGACTTAGGGGAAATCCCAGCTTGGATAGGCTTTCCATGTACCCAATCAAAGTGAGTATGTGGGTACCAACTGAGTCACCCTCTTTCATCTTGCTTCTGAACAAAGCCTTGGAGACATCATATATCTCCTATCTTGCATGATGCTGATACATGTTCTTGAGATGTGTTACCATCTCCATGACATTCATGTTCTCATGCTGCTCTTACAACTCATAGTTCATTGAGCACAACATCAGGCACTTGACATCCATGGCATCATCAAGGTGCTTCTTGCAAGCATCCTTTTCAGCCTCAGGCACATTTGAGGTGGGCTCCACTGGCTCTGGTGTTTCAAAGACATAGAGCTTACACTCCTGTATGAGAACAATTCTCAGCATCCTAAAGAAGTTTTGAAAGTTGATTCTGATAAGTTTTTCCTTCTCAAGGACTGATTGCAACAAGAACGTGTGAATGTTGTTTGCCATTTTCTTCCTACAAAAGAAAAAGTTTGCATTTAGTCCAAAACATTGTGAGTTGTAAAGATTTGATAAATGAGATTAATTAGGCCTTTAATTAATTATGCTCCCACTATTTTATTCAAATTGATAGCCCTCACTATCAAATCGGAAGATTGTAGCATACAACCTTCTAGTGAGCCAAGATCCAAAATAAGTGGATCAATGCCCAGCCAACGTTGGCGTCAAAGATGAAATTCTAAGGTAGGCAATTTTTTCCAATTGCATCATATGCAACTCTTAGATAGATGACCATGCAAAACTCATTGCCATGATGCATCTGTGTGCCTCTAGGTACTTGATCCTATCAAGGTTCTCTAGTTAAGTCCAACCCATAAGACAATACGATGAGTGTGCACCCCACGGAGGTAGACCTACACATCCCCCATCACACTTCCATGAGATAGATAGTGTGCCACACAGAAGTGTGCTCACACATAGTCGATCAAGCTTTTCAAGTGTGTTACTTTATGGAAGGCAACTAAAACTTAATATTATTAGTTGAGGGGTTTTATTAATACATATACACATCCTAACACCATATACTTATAGTATGTATCATATATTACCCACAACCACAAACGATAGGCATGCAATCACAAACACAAAAACATTGGTTATGGACATACTATTGTAATCCTTTGGAGCCACAAAGGATTACGGTCCACCTAAAATCTTATACATCTCATGAAACAACATTTATGAATCAACCTAAAAGGATCAATATTATATTGAACAACTTTATAGATGCTCTGTGAGGTTGGAACTTTAAGTTGTTTCTCCATGGATGCTCCTTGGAGTTGGATCTTCAGGTTGCTTCTTGGAGTTGGATCTTCATGTTGCTTCTACATGGATGCACCTTGGAGTTGGATCTTTAAGTGGCCTCCTTACATCAAGTTTACAAAGACTAAAACTAATCCTATATCAATTACATCATATGAGTACAAATATAAAGAGAGAGAATTAATTACACTTTGAAATAAGAGATGAGGCTCGACATGCAAGACGAATACTTTCTACAAAGGATCCATGTACAACCATTATACATCCATATTATTCACAAACAAACATATCCAAAACATTCACAACCACATTTATTCACAACATTCAAAAAAGGGGATTCTAGGCCATAACAGTGCATGCATTCACCACATAAAACATATTTAAAAGGCGACATTATGATATCATAGGTATATCTAAATATACATATATACATATTAAAATAGTATGTGGTGTATGTGGAATTAGATTTAGATATGCACATTAGTAGTTTTAAGTTCACATCGTATACAATCACAAAAAATAGTATACAACGATTTGATCATATCGAAATGAATCCAAATATGTCGTAGATCGACGCTGCTCTGATACCACTGTTGGGTTTTGTGGAAGGAAAAATATGTGGTGGAAGCAACAAAATAAAATATATTTCTATGCAACCCGTAACATGATCTCATTGACAACAACATATTCAGAAAGAATGTTCATGAGATATACCTTATCGTGAAGCAAGTCTGGCGACGTCCCGCTGCACGATGGTGTTCAACACTCCTGGCTTACATGGACGGTACTTTTCTCCCATCCTCCGAATGCATTGCAAGAAGATCTGGCAGTGCTCCTTTCGTGCGGTGATGTATGAAACTTGTAGTATGTATGGATGGATGTCACGCTAAAGTTGTTTGTATAACGCAAGTGCATGTATCAATGTAATATAGGCCTTGTGAGGCCCGAGTCGAACTCAGGGATATGGAAATTTCAGTAGACTACTACTAACTGGTCGCGATCAGCTAGACAGATTGGAAAAGTTGATTGATTGGTTTTAAAAAGAAAATAAAGTAAAAAGAAAACAAAAATGAGTGGTGATAAAATATTTAGTTTAATCAAATTAAATGGGAATTCTTAGGATTGCAGTTTCACTGCGGAGTCACACTGCATGTAAATCTACACAATTAACATAATTCATTCTCTTTCCCTGATTATGGCCCGTAGTCATAACTACTCACTTCCGCAATACAATTCACTACCTAGTTCTAGGTTAGTTTCACGCCAGTAGTAACTTATACCCTAGATCTAGGTGCTTTAATTATTTCTTTGAGTATCCACCATTAATCATACATTACCTTGTCTAAGGAATTTATTGATTAATGTGTTAATTGTGCCTTTTCAACCACTAATTCTCCATCAGAAGTAATTAACGGTATTATAAATCGACTATGGTGATCAAGCATAGTAAATTGCAATGGAAACACGATAACTTATTAAGGGAAAGTGAAACAAATTATGATAATCAATGTAACATTGTCATACAGTGATACCCCGGGCTACTCCCGATCCTAAGGATAGAGGGGATTAGCCCCGCATGTTCAACTCAGTAGTACACATGGAGAAGAAAGAGATAAACATGGAGAAACGAAAGAAAATATGGTGTAACCCCTGAAACAGAGAAGATCCAGATGATCCTCGGTGCAAGATGCACGTTCTGTAGCCTTCCGGTGGTGAAATCGTCCATCTGCGGCTCTGGAAATGTCTGGGGCATAACTCTGGGCTCCATTCTTCCCTCTCCTCTTCTCCAAGACTCATGCAATGAAATAGAACGTGATACCTAGCTTTGGGCCACCTTTTCCTAGGTATGGGAACCACTTACGGCTGCCAAAATATCACAACTGTTCGATCGTGATCTATCTAAACAATTTCCTGATCTGACATCGTCGATATCATCGACGCGGTGTCGATGGTATCGACCCCCTAGGGCACAGACGCTTTATTTAGTTTTTGGAATCTGCATGTTGACATCTTGATACTATCGACCAGTGTGGTTGATGGTATGAACGAGATGACTTTTGGGATGCTGATGTAATCTCGAGACCATCGACAATATGCTCAATGGTATCGACCTGGATGCTTTCCCTCTGGCCTGGTCACTGTTTCCATGTCGATAGCATCGACATATCTGTTGATGTTATCAACGGGTCCTGGAATGTAAAGTCCTGAAATCAAGAGAAAAAAACGAATCAAATTCGAGAAATTTGATAATTTATAAAAAATAAGATAAAATAAACTAAATTTGATGCATATAGTGATTTAAGGCTCAAGGAATATGAATCATGCTATTATAGTCATAAAATGACACATAACCACACAAAACAAGTATGAAACCAGCCTATAAATGCGACTCAAATTCACTGCATCAAACTCCCCTAGGCTTGAGTCTTGCTCATCCTCGATCAATAAAACTTAGAATCTGATTGAGAGGGTCAACTAAAGAACATAGTCACATAATTGATACCTCAGTATGATTCCCACCTGAAATTCACATACCGGCCCTTACCAACCACGGAATGACAACTACCCTTCAGGTGACAATAATCATTCATAAGAAATGTCTACCCCAAGATCAACGAACACTATCAAATAAGGCAGTTAACATAATATAATCTTCAGGTTCAGGCTTGGTGCATCTTGTGATCTCCTATCTACGTTGCTCATTTCCTAACTACCATATAAATGGAAGCAGATCTCCTGAAATACATGAATGAGGATTATATCATGGGTGGCCTACCACTTAGAGCAACGGGTGGATGGAATGGGTGGCTATGGAAGAAAAGGAAGAACAATATAGTCGATCATGCAGAAACAAAAATGAATGATCTATCATGATGCAAATGCAAATGATAATGCCCTAATGCTACATTTTGGGTTGAATGATGCATGCACTATAATTCCATCGCAAAGTGAGATGGAATATCTAAGAAAACTACACCATGTGCTTGTTCTTCTTAATATGCGGGTGAGAACATGTTCCTTACTCCCTCTTATTCATACTTTTTTTTCTTTGTTTTTTCATTCATTTTTTTGTAGCCCTCATTTTCATAAATGGTAATGGATTATTTGTTGGGCTTCATTCTCTTTCACTTGTAAATTTGATGCCTTCTTTTTAGAGGGTATGGAACAAGTTCAACACCTTTAGTTTTTCATAAGAAGATACAACACATGATGTACAATTATATGCTCAAAAGATGTGAATGCACTTCATTATGATAATTATGCAACTAAATGACATGCACTTAAGGATAATGTGCATGTATAACTACTCTATATCTTTCTTTTTCCATTTTTATGCAAACAAGCAAAAATAATTGTACTACATGACCTATCTATGTGGGATGCAATCAATGAATGAAAGACAATAATGTGCTCCCAGTTCTTTTGGTGGAGAGTGAATTAAATTGCATTGGATCAGATCACAAGACTATTGGACTAAACCTTCAGTTAGAATTATATGTCCCTCCTAACTGACTTGTGTACCAATTAATCAAGGGGTTTCTCTCTCTCACTTCAAATTAAAGTCACATTATCATTTGGTTGGTTTAGGCTCAACATCCATATCGATCCTCTTAACATGAACCATACAGATACACAATCATGTTCATATGTTTTTAAGTTGACCTACCTGATGAGTTTCACAAGCAATGTCCTCAAGTTCTCACAAGACAAACTTACAATTTTTTAAGGATTTTTTTCATTAAAAATCATTTCCTCACACAACCTCAAGTGAAAACGAGATGACATGCAATTACATTAGACTCCATTGATTATGCTAGATAGATAGTGGATCCTAGAAAATAGTAAATCTAGCAATTGAGAAAACTAAGATAAAGAAAGATGAAAATTGCAAAAACAAATAAAAGATCAAATAAAATAAAAAAACTAGATAGATTTTGTTCCAACACCCCCCAAGCTTGAGCTCGACTATGGCCTCATAGTCTAAATCCCAACTTAAGAGGTGGAATAGCGATACCCCTTTATTGCTCTGGTGGTGGGTGTGGTGGGTATTGGGGCCCGCTAGGATCCCAAGAAGAATAATGCCCCTGGAATGACATATCAGATTGGGGCATCAATGGTGGTTGTGGGTATCCTCCAAAAAAGTTCTGGCTCAAGTAGTGGTCATAAAATGGATGCTGCTGCATCTCCATCCTATGCAACCTATTATGGATGGTTTCTTGGTTGGTGAAGAGGAGGCGCTCATTCTCATAGATTGCTTGTTGATTCTCAAACATCTGGTTTGTTGTATCTTGAATTCCTGCAAAAGTGCGGTATGCTGGTGTTGCATTTGCTTAATATCCTACAGCAGTGTATACATCCCCTGCATTGAATAGACATCCTCTCCATATTGAGAGGGTAGTGGTGGCAGTGGTTGGGAAGAAGAGGAAGCTCCATAGTGTCGTGGATGCTTTCGCGGAGCAACTCATCATCATAAAGGAATGGTGGCTTCCTCCTCCTCTTCTTCATCATCGTCGCCAGCTTGAACTTCTACTTCTTCAGCTTCTTCTTCCTCATCCTCATCAACATCAATGATAGGCCACCTGTAGCTTTGTCCAGGCCTAATGTTGAAAGCAGGGTCTGGAAATTCCCTCCTCTGAAAGACTCTTGCCAAATGGAAGGTGGCGTAGACGGTGCCATGATGGGCTTCAACGAGGCTTGCATTCACAAAATGGCTCAAATTGAGCGTGTTCTTGCACTCCAACTTGGGTAGCCTGGACAAATCCAGGCCCAGGTACATTGCAATCGACGTAATGAGACCCCCAAAATAAATGGGAGCCCTATGAGAAATATGCCTCTTAACTTCCATTACGCGCACGAGGAAGAAGGATCCAAAATTGATGGGTGTCCTCTCCAACAGACTATAGAGGAAGAACATGTCTGTATCCTGAAATTTGTTTTGAGACAGCTTTGATCTTGTAAAGAAGGTGTTGGAGAGAATTCGATGCAAAATCTTGACAAATGGATGCTCAAAATCAGCTATGCAGGCAATGTGCCAGTTGATCGAGTACCCCCCTGTACAGTAACTAGCTTTGCAATAATGGCATCATAATCCACATTGTGTGTTGGCTGGCAGAGGTTGTTATGGGCACACCCATTAATCGCATTGAACTCACGAAGGGTCATCATATAGTCTTTGTTGTAGAGGCAGAAAGAAACGCTCCCCTCTTTCCACTTTGTGCACGTCGATACTAATTCATTGGGAATGACACAAATGTCCAGAGATGCCATGAACTCGATGACGATATCCTTGCAAGTGGGCCACCCACTGAAGAATGGATGACCGTTGATGTGGTCATGACACATCCTCGGGGACTCGCCCAATTGTCCCTACAACACATTGGCCATATTGGCCTCAAAACCCAAATCCTTGATCAGCTGCCGGTCTCCATACCAGGTCGGCTCGATGGAGCACTTCCATAGCTCCTCGTACACCTTTTTAACCTCTGGGGATGGGTGGACTAGTCTCGGGTGAGGGACTAATCTTTTTGACGGCACAGGTAGGGTAGGTGGGGCAGCCCTGGATGATGAAGCTCCAGATCTCACCATTGTTGCACAAGCAACGAGTGAAAGAAAAAGGTGAATGGAGCTCGGAGAAGATGATCGAGGAACTCAGAGAAGATGGAGATCCACGGAGCCGAAGAAGATGTGCAAGGAAGATCATCGGTGGTGATCTCAGTTGCTCCTAGGTGCTCGGAGATGCTTGGGGTCGGTTGTAGAGGATAGGCACTGAAGATGTGATTTAAGATTGAAGAATTGCCTCCCTTTTTATAAGGGTCGGCTGCCGCTACTGTTGGCACGTCGATACCATCGATGGATCCATCGATAGTATCACTGGCTATTGATATATGTGGCTCACTGCAATCGACGGCTATTGATGGCTTGATGTAGATCGTCTATGTGTCGATGGTAGAGACGGGGTTTCAATACCATCGACGATGCCCTCAGATCATCAATGTAGATCGTTGATGGAAATGCATAGATCGTTGACGTGTCCGTCGATACCATTTACTAGGTGTCGATAGAATCGACGCCTGGGAATTCTTCTGATCCTCATGAGGGTTTGGATGTGCTCTTTCTAATAGTATGTTGAGACCATCGACCAGGGTGTCGATAGTATCGACTTTACTGAGAAAAAGTAGTTGAACAATCTTCAGACATCTTGTGACCATCGACGACTTGTCGATACCATCGATGCTCGACCATCTTTTTTCCTATTCCCATTTTGATACCATCGACGAGGCCGTCGATAGTATTGATGGGATGAAGTTTCGGTAGAAATTTCCACTATTCCAATTTCGATACCATCGACCCAGGTGTCGATAGTATCGATTGTTTCCCAGCCTGCACACTCACCAAACATATCAGGGTATCATTTTTAGAGGCTAAGTGCTAAATTAATGAAAACTACCTATGAATACGAAAAATTTAAAGAGATAACCATGTAAGCTACCAAGGTTGGGTTGCCTCCCAACAAGTGCCTCATTTAACATCTTGGGCTAGACACAATCATGCTCCTCATTCCTATTTTGGTTCCATGAGTTTAATCTCATGCACTTTCCTTGTGTAGTCTTCCCCATAGTAGTGCTTCAATTTTTAACCATTCACCAAGAATGTCCTCACACCATCTCGCACCATGATAGCACCATGGGGTCGCACCTCCTCAACCACAAAGGGTCCACTCCATTGGGATTTCAATTTCTCGGGATGTAACTTCAATCTCGAATTGAACACTAGCAAACTATCACCATTCTTGAAAACTCACAATTGAATGTGGCGATCATGTATTTGCTTTGTCCGCTCCTTGTAGATCCTCGATTTCTCATATGCATTCATCCTTAGCTCGTCCAACTCATTGAGCTCTAACATCCTCTTTCTCCCTGCATCATCAATGTTCATGTCTAGCTTCCTTAGCGCCCAATGCACCTTGTGCTCTAACTCCACTGGCAAGTGACAAGCCCGCCCGTAAGCCAACCTAAAAGGTGTGGTGCCTATAGGTGTCTTAAACGTGGTCCTATATGCCCATAGTGCATTTTTTAGTAGTGCAATCCAATTTTTCCTGGAAGAGGCCACCATACGTTTTAAGATCTTCTTGATCTCCCTATTGGACAACTCCACTTGGCCTTGCATCTGCGGGTGGTATGGGGTACCTACATTATGATTGACCCCATATTTACTCAATAGTGCAGTGAATTTCTTGTTCCTGATGTGGGTGCCTCCATCACTTATGATCATCTGTGGCACACCAAACCTAAAAAAGATATTATCTTTCATGAACCTACACACTACCGCAGAATCATTAGTCCTTGTGGGTATTGCCTCTACCCACTTTGACACATATTCAACAACAAGCAAGACATATAAATTAGAATTGGAGGACACAAAGGGTCCCATGAAATCAATGCCCCACAGATCAAATACCTCAACTTCTTCAAACACATTGAGGGGCATTTCTTGCCGTTTTGAGATGTTACATGCCCTTTGACATGAGTCACACCTCCTCACATAATCATAGGCATCTCAAAAAAGTGTGGGCCAATAAAGGCCACTCTCTAATACCTTAGCCTCTGTCCTCGTGCTCGCATGATGACCACTTGTGGGCAATGTTTGATAGTGACTGAGCACACTATCATATTCATTCTCTGGTACACACCTGCGTAAAATTCAATCCATGCAATGTCTCAAAAGAATAGGGTCATCCCAAAAATAATATCTTAAAGAATGGAAAAACCTCTTTCTCTCTTGGTAAGTCCAATCATCCGAGATTTCTTTGCATGCAAGATAATTCACGATATTAGAAAACCATGGGTCCTTAGATTGAATATAAATGATTTGCTCATCCGGGAAGGTCTCGGTAATGGGTATGTTAGTATCTCTCGTATCTACCCAATCTAACCGAGACAAGTGGTGTGCAACCACATTCTCAATGCCCGCCTTGTCCTTAATCTCAATGTCAAATTCTTGCAAGAGTAGGATCAACCTAATGAGTCTAGGCTTGGAATCTTTCTCTTCCATTAAGTACTTTATGGCGGCATGGTCTATCCATACCACAACTTTAGACCCCACTAAATATTGCCTAAAATTTTCAAATGCAAAAACCACGACAAGCAATTCTTTTTCTGTTGTGGTGTAATTAAGTTGGGCATCATTCAAAGTCTTAGAAGCATAGAAAATAATTGAGGGTTTGTTCTCAAGGCGCTTCCCAAGAATGCCCCCCACGGTGAAATCTGATGCATCACACATAAGCTCAAAGGGCTTACTCCAATCCGGCATTTCAACAATCGATGCAGAAATCAACTTTTGCTTGAGAACCTCAAAGGCATGCATACATTTGTCATTGAAATAAAAAACCGCATCCTTCTCAAGCAATTCCGATAATGGCCTAGTGATTTTAGAAAAATCCTTGATAAACTGGCAATAAAACCCTGCATGACCAAGGAAGCTCGTCACCCCTTTTACCAAGTTTGGTGGAGGTAGTTTTGAAATAACCTCAATCTTCACTAGATCTACCTCCAGTCCCTTACTAGACACCTTGTGTCCAATCACTATGCCTTCGCTAACCATCATGTGGCATTTTTTCCAATTTAGGACTAAATGTGTGTCCTCACATCTTTGTAGCACCTTGTCTAGATTATATAAGTACTAATCAAAAGTTGCACCATAGATGGAAAATTGGTGCATAAAAACCTCTAGAAAACGTTGTTACAACCCCAATTTTGAGTTCATTTGGTGAGAAATGAAAATTTTCATATTAAAGATGTTTGAATAAATAATGATATAATTTGTTTGGAATAAATGGATTTCGTTTAGAACAGCCTTGATGGTTATTTTGTGGCACAAGTTAAATAAATCAAAGGTATTGTACATGAATTAATAATGATGACTTTTGTTACGATAAATGAAGTAATTGTCAAGTTGCCAAAAGAAATATTATTTATGGTGTTTTAGATAATTAGAGGATAATTATATATATGAGTTGGAAACCTCATGGATAAGGCACCATACAGAACTAAATATTTCTTAATGACTTCTTTTGTTGCCAAATCCAAATCCTAATAAGATTATGGTAGTACTTTACGTGACTTTTGGATTTATAAGTATAAAAGGCAAGAATTTTAGGTAAAGCAACATATTCTTTGCTTTGCATAATAATAGATGGTGCTTTCATATAAAAGAGATATCCTTTAATAGTTATGGAAAGGAAGTAATCATGAATTCTTTTGGAAACAATATAATATGCCTTGACAATTTTGATTCTGAGAAACATGCCCTTTTCATAATATTAGTTGTCAAATAAAAGGGTGCCTTTTGTACTCGTAGAATTGAGGGAAATTTCATAATAACTTTCCATAAACGATGTCATCCTTGTACACCATGAAAGAGAGAGAAAAGGAAACAAGAAAGGAGCATATGTAAATATATAGGTGTATATATACAAGCATAGCCAATTGAACCTGCACCCCTCTCCATGTTTCCCCTTGGTAGGTAAAGGTTGCCCCTTTGTGGCACTATGCCATGATCGTTGCCGACATCATAATCCCAGAGAAGGGCATACCCTAGATAACACTAGAGCATGAGAAGATAGTCGCATCCTTTTGGATGTTGTTCAAGTGGCGCCATGCTCGGCATCCAGGGCAAGATGTCTTTGTCGAGATGATCTGCTTGATGTCTCCGATGACCTGTCTTAACCCCGATATAGAGTCTTGCCATGCTCGGAAAGGGAGGTGAAAGTAAGGGAACCTTTTCCTGTTCTGTTTAAGCCCAGAGATGAGAGGCATCATGATGGTTGGTCTATCTGTGGCAACAGTGATGACCTTGGCGAGAAGGAGGGTGGTACAGGAGGAGACTGTTTCTCGACAGACAGAATAGGATATGTTATCTTCCTACTGGGTGTGTGTGGGGAACTCGATGATGAAGAGGGAGTTTGCACCGGACTGGGAACGAGGGAGAGCACCGCCTGCAGCAGTGAGGGGGAGCCTTGAGACGATGCCCTCAGATGTAGGAAGGACAACACCCAGAACGTTGCCGCAGCAGCAATCTACTTGCGTTCATGCAAAGAGGAAGTGATCACAACCTTGGTTGTGATCCCGTTGCTTAGATCCTTGCGCGTGTGGCTTTTTACCCTGGAGATGGAAGAGAGAGCGAGCCGAACTCCCACAGGGTCGCCATGGACGAGTTCATGGAGGTCTGAAACCTCCACCAACTTGGTCGGGGTGAGCAGAGGAGGATCGGTGGAGTGAGACCTGCTATTGCGGGCTAGAAGGTGCTAGCGTGCGAGAGTCAATGGAGGTGCTGGGAGGACACTGTCCACGTCAATGATGGCCGGCATCCGCAAGGTGACAGGCTGCGCCTCGTACACGTGAGCAAGGGAGAAAGCTCCGAGGTCAGGATGACATCCTAAGGATAGATTGTGCACAATTGTGAGCAACGAAGGTGGACCCGAAGGACCCTGTGCACGAACAAGTGAGCTACATCCGATTCTATCGGATCACCTACAACGTACGCACACAACAATGCGGCTAGGTTGACGAAGAGAGTGCAGGGCATAGTTGACTGATATGCCCTCAACTCATATACAAGGTGTAAGGGGCACGAAGGTCATTGCAGTGTCTGAAGCTGGGCGAATTTCAATTAATAATTAAGGTAAGTTTCTCCGACGTGGCCTGTTCTAATTTGCCCAAATATCTTTAGTTTGCAATTATCATAGTAATTGCTAGGATGATCGGATTTAGACAAGTGATACATGAAACTCGCTCAGAAAAATGAGAGGAATTTACATAAAATATTATTATAACCTGTTTATGCTTCCTGTTCTAAAAGTGTGTGTAACACATGTATTAATGTGATTAGTATACAGGAAAGCCTAGATTTTCCTTAATCTAATGCTTAATTGATTAGATTTGGTTAGGTTGAGTTAATACCTGATCTAAAATTATATAATGAAGAGTTATGAATATTAATGAAATATTGGTGATGCTAGTCTTATTCATGATGATTTAGGGTTCTGAAACCAATATGGACATCTTGATGTAATCTTAAATGCTAGTAGCGTGATTTAGGTTTCATAAAGAGTATAATATGTTTAAGATGATGATTAGGGTTTAACCTAATATGCATAAGTGAGATTGTAATCTTAGAAACCGTGATAGGATGGAATTAGGGTTTGAAACCTTAATCCCTACATGAGATAGTCCTAAACCCTAGTTTAGGAGCGCATCTAGATCTGTGTAGTACAATGAGAATACATGGTGACAAATACATAGTATGCTTTGTTTCAGATACTTGTTGATTAAATGCTTGTTTACTTGGATGTTTGGATACACTCACAAAGTATATGATGCTCTGCATGGTTTCTGCGATGGCATGAGGTATGTGGTTACGCTTATGACTACCCGAATTAGTTTTCTGGGGTTTTTATCGATGTTTCCATCGTGTCTTGAATTAAACTGTTGGATGTATTTAATTCATGCAAAGTATAATGTGAATATGACTATCACATAAGAGATATGCCTACTAGCTCAGATCCTAGTCCCCTCTGTAGCTTAATGGGTTGACCTAGTAAATGGCTACCAATGGGGTAGGCCCATCAGGTCATTGGATGACTTAGTAAATGGCTACCAATGGGGTAGGTCCATCAAGTCACATTGAGTTAGAGATTGGACTACCTATGGGTAGTGCCATGCGACTCAACCCTAGATATTGATCTACGTGTTAGGTAGGATCATGCGGGGTTTAATAAGGATCTACCTAGAGAGAGGTAGTATCTCAGTCTGCTGCAGGGATAGCACAGAGATAGGGGATAGGAAAGGATTGAGTAGTATTGCTTAAAACATAATCTTGGATGTTAAATGATAATTAGCTGATTACTTTGTTATTATAGCTGCATGATTATTGTTTCCCCCACATACCAGCTTCTTGCTGACCGATGTTTTGTTTGTCGACGTTTTAGGTACAAATGAAAAGAACAAACAGTAAAGTGGCAGATGTGAAATTAAACGAGAAATAACATGTATAGGAGGATTAGTTAGTTTAGCATCTCCATGGATAAAAGTTTAGAAATCCCAATTTTTCGAAGGTAAGAAAAGTTTTATTTTATACCAGTTTTCAGTTTAGTTGGTAAAGCTTATTAATTGTTATTGATTATTTGTTGAACCTTTGATCCTGTAATTGAATAACGGCTCTGTCCTTCAGGTCTCCCTTAATTGGGGGTTACCAGTAGACGGGGTCATTACAATTGGTATCAGAGCATAGGTTCCACAATTAATCTTTAATAATTATTAAATTTTACAAATTCTGTAGAACCCAAGGGAGTTATTAGAGGATTATCCGAAAGACTGAGGTGTCTAGAAAAGGATCACGACCAGGGGCTGGCAATATTTTCCTCTGCACCGCTAGTCGGAATACGAGGACTCCTAGATCTGTGTGACTGCCTGGCCAAAGTCTTAGGGTATGAATCGAAATAAGATACCTTTAGGACCCTCTCATCTTGTTCATCCCTTCTCAACTCAAATTGTATTAAGAACCTTAAGGATTAGGGTTTCCTCTCTTCTCCTCACCCTGTTGAGGTATGGGTAAGGTTGATAAGGATTAAGGAATCCTCCACTAAATTAATAAAAAGCATGTAAATAAGATGTCATGGACATAAGCTTAATAGATTAAGCGCAAACCAAAGAATAGGTACATGCTTAGGTCGTATGACATAAGTTGTCATTTCCCTCAGGAGAGACCTGAGGCTAGACCTTATTGTCAGGAGGATGAGTAGAGAAAGTGAGTCTTAGAGGTAGAGATCTCCATTAAAGTAGAGACCTAGCACATACTTTGAGGATGATGTTAACCCTAACCCTAAGTGAAGGTTAGAGAGAGAGAGAGATGGCATGATGAGATTAGACCAGGTGTTTGGATAAACATGCCTTGGATGCCATATGAGCCATGAGAAGTTGATGACCTAGCACTTTTGGTGACCCAACCCTGGAGAGGGTCGTGCATGCTAAAGCAAAGGATAGCTCCTTCATGGATGAGGTTAGAGGAGAACCTATAGTTACCCTATGGGCTTAGGCAAGTAGGGTATAGCTTGATGAGACCCTGGTTAAGAGATCATGATGGATGGCTTATGAAATAAACATAAAGGGCTATGAATGATCTTGAGCAAACATAAGTTCGAGCTTAGGCCTCACCCATGTGGAGTTATGCTTTTGTGCTTGATCCTTCATGAAGAAAGGACCTCAGGTAGTACGGTTGGATGTGGAGTTAGCTCTAGAAAGAAAAAGCAGGACTCAAGAAAGAGGGTTGGAAGCTTAGATTCTGAGACATGAGGAATAGTGGGGATGCTTCTAGTACCTATGGTATAGGTAATAACCTATTGGATGAGATAAAGAGTGCTTGAGACCTTGAAGAGGATGAAGTAGCAAGTTGTAAAGCCTTGTACCTAGTTGGTTGTCCTAGAAGAGGACTCAACTCTGAGGTGTTGCTCGTATAAAAGGTTCATGGGAGTACTTGACATACCTTGGACATGCTTTATTAATGGTTAAGAGTTTGAGCAGGCAGTTGGGCACCCGAAGGTGGACTTAGGGTTCCTAGGCCTAAGAAGGGAAGCTGTGTACCTGATGTTCATGATGAGACTTGATTCTCTATAGTTTCGAGCATGGTACTCCTCATGTGTAGAGGTAAAGGAAATCCCTTAAGTTAAGGGTATGTTTCATGAACCCCTCACAGCTAAGTTGATCTAATGTTGAGGAAAGAGAACAAGTATGACCTAGTGTGGTTTGGTAAGTGTTTTCCTATGCCTTAGTAGCTTGATAGGGCTAAGCATGCGCATGTGGATGCATACCCTAAACATAAGGATGTTTGTGACCTTGTTGTCACGAGTTGTAGTTTCCTCCTATCCTGGGAGAGGGACCCCTCTGGTAGGGTGTATACCAGTTTTGTTGGTTTTGAGATAACCTAAAGAGGTCTCATAAGATCTTGAGGAGCTAGGTGAAAAGTACATGGTACGAGGATGAACCTATAGACCCATAAATAACCATCTCTACGTGCATGTGAATGTGTTACCATGGAGGTAACTGGTATGAGGCATGACCAAGTTAGGAAGGTCGCCATGATCCCTGAGAAAGGATGAAAGTCAACCCATGAATGCAGAGAGAGATGATGAATGCTTGGGTAAGGTTCTATGTTGAACATGTACTATAAGAGAATCCTAAGTCTATCCTAGGGTCAAATAGGGATAAGACCGATGGAAGTAGGAGTTGCCTAATTCCCTAGTACACATGACCATAGGGTCGGGAGGTAACAACTATCATTGTCTGAGGGCCATGGGTTAGGAGATTGATCACCTTCATGAACTCATGGGACCCAAAGAGCAGATGAGTAGGGCACTCTCAGATGCACAAGGGAAAAAGGATGACCCCAAAAGTGTCGGCTCCCTATAGACCTAGAGGAGATGACGTAGGATTATGCTTGGACAAAGTAAGTTCAAGACCAGTTTTCCATGGAAGTAATGTGGATATCATGATGTTTGTGATATAGAGACATAAGCTGCATGTTTCAACTTGGACTTGAAAGTGTACGGGTAAGGTGGGTTTACCATCTCTACTCTTGGAACAGGAAGAACTCTGTATTTGGACTGCAGCCAAATGTGTATTTCCTCTTGTTATGCGAGTGAGAGATAGGACAATACGCATGCCATACAGTAAGGATAAAGATGATGTGAGTTGGAATGTTGCTACAAGGTATGAGGATAGAGATGATAACATACCCTCATGGAACCAAGATACATGGATGGTTTACAAACACTAAGAGTATTAAGGAGATCATCTTGTGGGGATGTGATACCATGAGCTATCTGGAATTTGCAAGATATCCAAGGTTGATTTTGATCACCATGAGGATGAGTTCAAAGCTTCTTGATGAAGACCAACTGTGAGTTTGAGATGAGATGATAAGTATAATACATGAAGGTATGTGTCTTTGACATTACCTAACACCTAAGGATAAGAAGTGGTAATGAATTCTCTAGTCGATATATAGTTGCCTAGTTTATCTGGAAGGCAGAAGAAGTTGAGGTTACTAGACTAACCTTAAGTTGAGGAAAAGAGATAAGTTTGGCCAATACCCAGATATATCAATAACGGTTAATCAAGTAAATGATTGATTGGTTAGCTAGCCTAGTACATGATATGATGAAAGGATGGTTGTAGAACCTCAGATTTACTTCTTTGGAAAGGAAAGTGATGAAGCCCCGATGAGAGTGGTTAGGATTTTCGAGGTATAGATATTGAGGAATCACGATGTATCGTAGATCATGGTTTTAAGATCACTAAACGCCGTAACACCAGAAAAGATACTAAGTGACAGTAGTATTTTGGATGTCTAGGTGAAGTTGCATGTGGTATGTTGCCATGCATGACAGGGGGCGAAGGATGAACACCGGTAACCCAGTGCATAGATATAAAGTATAGAGAGTCCCCGAGAGAGAATGAGAGTTCATTACTATGGATGTTGTGGTAAGACTCCCCTAGACCAAGGAGGGTCGGGGTGCAATATGGGTTATGGTAGAGCGCCTTACCTAGATGGCATGAGAAAGGAAGAGTATTGTCACGGGACAACTTCGGTTGAACTACTTAAGAGAAAAAGATGGTTCAACTAGATACGAGTTCAAAAGTTCTTGAGCATGATTAGAAGGTTTACTTCCATGCGGTGGAAGTAGGTTGCTAGTACCGCCTATCACCCCTAACTAATGGTTAGTATGGTCCAGACTAGAGGGTCTGATGACAACAAGTGTGCTTGTTCAGGGTGATACCTAGAGACAGTTCTAAAGATGTAATGTTAACCACCATAGCCTTTATCGCGATGCAAGAAGTCTTATAGAGAGGTTGTGTCAGTCACCACTTCATTAAGATGATGTTGGTGAAGGAGGCATCATGAAGGTCAAAATAGAACCATAGTGTGTGCATATGATGTCTCTTTGATCATGCAATGGCTGAGAGAGAGCCCAATGGTGACATGAGTCACTTGCTGGTACAAAGCAGACTGACATGTAGTTCACTGTGGGAGAATATAATCTAAAAATCTGACCCCTCTGAGATACAACTGAGAAAGCTGAGTCCCCGATATATGGGTCCATTTGAAATGGATTCGTGGAGATGGTTGTGTTTAGCCTTGCCCCTCAGGATAACATGTTGTGTAATGTGTTACATAAGTCCGATCTAGAGCACTATGTGAGTTACCAAAGCCATGTGCTGAGCCTTGAACCTATTCAGCTTTTGAGAGGCTGAAATGTCCTGAGTCACCTATGAGGGTGTGATATACCACGGAAAGAAAGAACTCATATGGAAGAATATGAGATGATAAAGGTTCTTGGGAAGTACCATGGAAAGGGTAAGGCCACATGAGAGCCATGATGGACATATGAAAGACTTATCCTGAGTTGTTTGTTGCTTGATGGAAATTTTGAGGGAAAAATTCCTATAAGAAGGGAAGGATGTTACAACCCCAATTTTGAGTTCATTTGGTGAGAAATGAAAATTTTCATATTAAAGATGTTTGAATAAATAATGATATAATTTGTTTGGAATAAATGGATTTCGTTTACAACCGCCTTGATGGTTGTTTTGTGGCACAAGTTAAATAAATCAAAGGTATTGTACATGAATTAATAATGATGGCTTTTGTTACGATAAATGAAGTAATTGTCAAGTTGCCAAAAGAAATATTATTTATGGTGTTTTAGATAATTAGAGGATAATTATCTATATGAGTTGGAAACCTCATGGATAAGGCACCATACAGAACTAAATATTTCTTAACGACTTCTTTTGTTGCCAAATCCAAATCCTAATAAGATTATGGTAGTACTTTACGTGACTTTTGGATTTATAAGTATAAAAGGCAAGAATTTTAGGTAAAGCAACATATTCTTTGCTTCGCATAATAATAGATGGTGCTTTCGTATAAAAGGGATATCCTTTAATAGTTATGGAAAGGAAGTAATCATGAATTCTTTTGGAAACAATAAAATATGCCTTGTCAATTTTGATTCTGAGAAACATGCCCTTTTCATAATATTAGTTGTCAAATAAAAGGGTGCCTTTTGTACTCATAGAATTGAGGGAAATTTCATAATAACTTTCCATAAACGATGTCATCCTTGTACACCAAGAAAGAGAGAGAAAAGGAAATGAGAAAGGAGCATATGTAAATATATAGGTGTATATATACAAGCATAACCAATTGAACCTGCACCCCTCTCCGTGTTTCCCCTTGGTAGGTAAAGGTTGCCCCTTTGTGGCATGATGCCATGATGGTTGTCGACATCATAATCCCCGAGAAGGGCATACCCTAGATAACACCAGAGCATGAGAACATAGTCGCATCCTTATGGATGTTGTTCAATTGGCGCCATGCTCGGCATCCAGGGCAAGATGTCTTCTCCGAGATGATCTGCTTGATGTCTCCGATGATCTGTCTTAACCCCGATAAAGAGTCTTGCCATGCTCGTCAAGGGAGGCGAAAGTAAGGGAACCTTTGCCTATTCCGTTTAATCCCAGAGATGAGAGGCATCATTATGGTTGGTCTCTCAGTGGCAGAAGTGATGACCTTGGCGAGAATGAGGGTGGTACAGGAGGGTGGCATAGTAGCAAGGAAGCACTCAAAGCATCTTCACACATTCTTGTAATGATGTGCTTCTCATCCAATCATCCATGATGTTGAACAAGCAAGATTCAAAAGGTAATTGTGGGTACGAGTCAAGCATGGAGTGTGCTATAGCATCATCCTCAGTAGATAGTGGGACTTCCTCTTCTTCATCATTGGGATAACCCACAGCTTTAACAAGAGAAACCACCTTAGTTTGTTCCATGATGTCCACATCAAGTGTTCCCTTATCTACCTTTGTCATGAGGTGAGCAATATCAAGAAACGGTTCCCTAACCAAATGGAAACTTTGTGATCAAAATCTCTAATTTTTCTACCCTGTCCTTGATCCTGTGATGATTGTGAGTCATCTGGCATCTTTATTTCAAATCTGTCATCTGCTATGCCCATGGTCAACCGACCTCTACCCATTTCCAGAATCATGTCAGCTATATCCTAGAAGGGTCTACCTAGAAGAAACTCATTTCCTTGCTCATCTTGCATTTCCATCACCACAAAATCTGCTGGAAATACAAATATGTCCACTTTGACCAGAACATCCTCACAAATCCCATAAGGCCTTACAACTGAATTATCAACAAGTTGGATTGTCATGTTACTCTTCCGAGATTCTTTAAGACCAAGTTTCTTGAAAGTGGAGAGAGGCATCAAATTTATGCTCGCTCCCGAGTCACATAGTGCTTCACCGAGTTTCACCTTTCCAATGTAGCATGAAATATTGAAACAACTTGGATCTTGTCGCTTTGGTGGCAATTTTCCCAGAATAAGGGTGTTGACCTACTCCTTAAGCACTACCACCTCTATTTCAGAAATCTTTCTCTTCTTGGTAATTATATCCTTCAAGAACTTACCATAGGAGGGTATCGGCTCAATGGGCTCTAGCAAACGAATGTTGACCAAAAGTTTCCTAAAACTATCGAGGAACTTCTTGAATTGTGCATCCATCTTCTTTGCTTTCAGACTATTTGGATAAGGATCCAGGACGATCTATGAACTCTGATGTGGTGGCACATAAGGCGTCCTCTTCTCAGTCTCTTTCTGTGCAATGGGCTCCTCTTTGGCCTTCTCTACTTCATCCTCCATTGTCTCTGTGACTACGACATCCTCTCCGACCTCACCTGTGGCTTCTGACCATGGTGTGCTTGGTTCATTGGCCTTGAAGTTTAAAAGTTTCTTTCCACTCCTCAACAAAATTTATTTAGCTTGGTGGTTTCCTCCTGGAACATCAGTACTCCCTGGAAAACCCTGCTGTGCTGGCCTCTTCAAACTTGCAATTTTGGCTGCCATTTGTGCAATAGACGTCTCAAGCGTCCTCATCTGTACCCCATGACTCTGCAAGGTTTGGCTGAATTGGTTCATAAATTCTCCTTGAGATTTAATTTGTTTGCCGAAAGTTCTCATCAGCTCTTGATTTTTCTTTATCACCTGGTTGAGAAACTCATTACTCTTATCTTCTACACTGGGTTGTGGCTTCTAATTCGGATCCTGCAAAAAGTTATTTGAATCCTTACAAGAGAATATCTTGTCCTTTCTCCATGAATAATCATTATTCATGTAGCCCTGTTGTTGACACATGATCTTAGCATGTGCCTCATCATCAGATCCTTCATCATATTTTTCTAGCAGTCTCTTTTCTATCGGGTCCATCTTCTCATTTAATTGTTTAATTTCCTTGGATTCCCCTACGATTTTGACTTGCTCTGGTGCATCTCTTTCACCCCAGGATTGCTTCTTAGCCATGTTCTTTAAAATTTATCTAAACTTTGAGCCTTTATTGTTCAAAAAGAAACCTATCCCAACTGAGTCCAAATTACTCATGTCGTGTTCATTATGGGCAAAATAAAAGATCTTTGCCTGAGTTTCTAAATCCAGCCCATGTTGTGGGCATTTCCACAGAATGATGTTGAAACATTCTCATGTCTCTGAATATGTTTCACCTGCCTACTGTTTGAAATTATGAATCCTCCTCACGAGGTCATTTGTCTACTTAGGTGGAAAATATCATTCAAAGAAAATTTAATCATCATATCCCATGATTCCACATACTCATCATCTAGGTTGTAGAGCCATTCCCTTGCATTTCTTGCTAGAGAAGATGGAAACAATTTCAGATAAATTTCCTCTTGTGGAAATCTATCCACTTTCATCATATCATAGTGTTCCAAAAAGATGTTGATGTGGGAAATTGGGTCTTCATTCTTTAGACCATGGAAAGCATGTGACTTAACCAACTAGATCAGCCCTGGGTCAATCTTGTAACTAGGTATGTTGATAGCCTGTTTCTTGATTGGCCCCTTCTGCGTTGAAGAAGAAGAAGCCTTATTCTTTTCCCATATAGTATGTTCCTCGGCCATTATGAAAGTCTCAAGTTCTTCTTCAACATATTCGGGTGGTGTATTTATCCGCTCATCTTCAGATACTAAAGGTGGAACCTCAGGTATCGACTGTGCATAGTCCGTACTACGTGTCTTCACCATGCACTAGTACCTGAAATGTGTAAAATTGAGTAAGTACAGTGCTAGATGAATAAAGAATCTGAAAGATAGACAATTAATCTCAATATATAAAATTATAAATAAAAACAAAAAGTGTCCTAGAGTGGCTTATTGCAACACTCGTAGTGCGAAAATTTACCGTCTCCCCAGCAATGATGCCAAAAACTTGACACGCTAAAGTCGTGTGTATAATGCAAGTGCATGTATCAATGTAATATAGGCCTTGTGAGGCCTGAGTCGAACTCAGGGAAATAGAAATTTCAGTAGACTACTACTAACTAGTCGCAATCAGCTAGACCGATTGGAAAAGTTGATTGTTTGGTTTTAAAAACAAAATAAAGTAAAAAGAAAACAAAAACGAGTGGTGATTAAATGTTTAGTTTAGACAAATTAAATGGGAATCCTTAGGATTGCGGTTTCACCACGGAGTCTCACTGCATGCAAATCTACAAAATTAACATAATTCATTTTGTTTCCCTGATTATGGCCCGTAGTCAGAACTGTTCGCTTCCGCGATACAATTCACTACCTAGTTCTAGGTCAGTTCCACGCCAGTAGTAACTTATACCCTAGATCTAGGTGCTTTAATTATTTCTCTGATTATCCACCATTCATCGTACATTACCTTGTCTAAGGAATTTATTGATTAATGTGTTAATCGTGCCTTTTCAACCACTAATTCTCCATCAGAAGTAATTAACGGTATTAGAAATTGACTATGGTGATCAAGCATAGTAAATTGCAATGGAAACACGATAACATTTCAAGGGAAAGTGAGACAAATTATGATAATCAATGTAACATTGTCATACAGCGATTCCCCGGGCTACTCCCGGTCCTAAGGATAGAAGGGATTAGCCTTGCATGTTCAACTCAGCAGTATACATGGAGAAGAAAGAGAGAAACATGGAGAAATGAATGACAATATGGTGTAACCTCTGAAACAGAGAAGATTTGGATGATCCTCGATGCAAGACACACGTTATGCAGCCTTCTGACGGTTAAATTGTCCGTCTGCAGCTCTGGAAATGTCTGGGGCGTAGCTCTGGGCTCTGCACTTTTCTCTCCTCTTCTCTGAGATTCGTGCAATGGAATAGAATGTGATATCTGGCTTTGGGCCACCTTTTCCTAGGTATAGGTACCACTTACGGCCACTAAAATATCGCAGTCATTCGATCATGATCATTCTGAAAAATTTCCTGATCCGACAACATCAATACCATCGATGAGGTGTCGATGGTATCGACCCCTAGGATACCGACATTTTCTTCAATTTCTGGAATCTTCCTGTTGGCATCTCGATACTATCGACTAGTGTGGTCGATGGTATCGATGGGCTAAGTTTTGGGACGCTGATGTAATCTCAAGACCATCGACAATATGGTCGATGGTATCGACCAGGATGCTTTCCCTCTGGCCTGGTCACTGTTGCCATGTCGATTAGCATCGACGGGTCCTAGAATGTAAAGTACATGAAATCAAGAGAAAAACAAAAATCAAATCTGAGAAATTTGATAATTTATATAAAATAAGATATAATAAATTGAATTTGATGCATATAATGATTTTAGGCTCAAGGAATATGAATCATGCTATTATAGTCATAAAATGACACATAACCACACAAAATAAGTATGAAACTAGCTTATAAATGTGAATCAAATTCACTACATCAATGGGCGTTGACCTCCTTCGAACACATGCGTCTCTACTTCGTCCACACAGATTGACTGAAACTCCACATCACACTTCCTAAGTCGGCAGGAAGGAGTAGTCTTTGAGCGATGACGTGCTAGCGTCGCGGTGCTCTCCTTTCTCTCTTGAGGACAGTGACGACTAGGGTTTACATATGTGAGCGTAAACTAAAAAAATCTCTCTCAATATCTTATATAGATATTAGCCGTCAAGCCCCGTTAAAAAGTAGATGAAAGGAAGTAGGGTTTCCTAAACCCATCAGTAAACAAAATGACTGCATTAATTAAAATGCTCATGGATTAATTAGAATATTTTTGAATTAATTAATTAACCAAATAATCATATTAATTGATTAATTAATATCTAACTCCATGCAATCACTCGGGATGGCTCTATGGGCATATATACCAACATGTTGCATGTAGGAAGTAGTCCCACATGTCCTAAAATTCTCTTCCGAGAGAAGAAGCAATGATGGTGTCTGAGGAATAAGCATTGATGTACTACATACCAATAATAGTGGTAAAAGAAAGGAGGCAAGCATTTAGGAATTATTGGTTGTAAAGCTTATGTAGGTGATTTTCAAGTTTGCCTCAAATTCTAGGGCTCAACCCTAGACATGCGGCGGAAATTACTAAATTGGAGAACATCAGGGATGAGGTAATTTCTGGTGGAGTGGTAAAACACCTACAAGAAAAAAAGAAACCAACGACAAAAATACTTTGTTGGGTTGACACTAAAATTGAGAGACAAAACTTAGGGTAGAGAATGAGACTAGATGCTCAAGTAGTCCTAGATATTAATGATGTATACTAGGCAATGAGCTTATAAACCCATGCATTGTTGCTACTTATGCTTGAAGTATCCCACCAAGGGAGTAGCTTGTAAGATAAAACTCAAAGAAATTTATGAGGGGTTGCACAAGCGATGGAGAATGTGGTTTAATCCGATGCAAAGTGAAGAACCTTACTATGGCTTCACATGTCAAGAATCCTCTTGAAATAGAGGTGTTCCTTCAGGATGGTGGACACATGTGATGCATGACTATCGTCACCTCATTCCCTGAGGTTTTGAGTTTAGTTCCTCAATGAGCACAACCCTAATGTTTAGTTTCCACCACTGAGTTTTGAACCCTGAATAGACTTCCAATGATAAGTCAAAGGAAGGTGAGGATGACATCAAGTCATCATGCTCCTTATGCTCTGGGTATCACATGTGCCCGGAATGAATAGCTTTACATATATTCCTAGTTATGAGAAGGGGGTCATTCATAAATAGATACTATTTTTACATAAGGACTATGCATTGTGACATTTTATTTAGGATTAGAAATAAGAATAATCAAACTTCCTTTTGACAGAGGTAAATTGATAAACTATATATGAGAGACAAAATATATATCACATAAATAGATAATTATTGAAAAAAAAGAGATTCCTCTATTTATGGATCACCATTAGAAATCAAGAAATATTATATAATTTTAATATAGATAAACCCAAACACTTTATGTACTACTGGGTGTAGATTTTAGGGATTTACTAGGAGAAAAATATTATATGCATCGGAAAGAATATTGAGAAAAAAATATTCATTGTAAGATTTTCTACTTTTTATTTAAAAAATGAAAATATAAATATTGATGCATGGATTCATATGGGTTGTGTACCAAGAATCAAAAGAATAAGATTTATATTTTCAAAACATGTTTGATTTTTCATTTTGATGACAGTTCGTTGTGAAATGAGAAATGCAGTAAAGTGAAATAAATTCCATTTCAGTTTCAGATAATTATTTAAACCCATTTTTCATTGAGTGATGAAATGGGGTTAAATAATTATCAAAAAATCACAAAAAAATTCCTTATATGTGAAAGTTATATACAAAATAATTATCTAAGATATTATCTAATGATTTATTGAATTAGATGGGAGTACAAATGAACCATAATTGTGAAGACTCATTCCAATAGATTGATGCCTAAGTAGAACATACCAGTTATATGAAATGAGTTAGACTCAATAGATATCATCCATTCCTTTTATTATTGTTAGGGTGGAGAACATTCCCCTACCTTATCAAATCTATTTGACACAGACAATTGCCTTTCCATCAATATGTCTTGGAACTTGTACATGTATTCTTTTTGTATCTTTTGTTCAAACAAAGCCTTGTTCATTCTTTTTAAAAGGAAACTCTATCTATTAATTGTCAAAGTTATATATAAGGAAATAAATTAGATTTATCTATAAATGTAAAATAATATGTACATGATATTCACTCTACATTTTGACAAATTACATAAGTTGGGGAAATAATTAACACAAATTGGAATTTTTAGGGAATGTATCGAGTTTTCTTTGGTTAGAAAATGTGTGATTGATAAACAAGGATCCACTTTTGAGAAAGGTATGGGATGTAACATCAAATATTGAATATGATTCCACAATATCCATTTTCATTCAAGTAACAAATTTTGGCCAACTGAAAGAAACTTCTGGTCAATCCAGATATCATTGCAATTCACTAGAAATGAGGATTCAAAATGTTTAAAACTGGCATATAATAATATTTCTTTAAAAATATAACCTTATGAGTTAAATGGTAAGATAAATAATAAATTTATTATTATGTACAGTAATATCTAAGAGAGCTATTGAATTTCTAACTGAAAGGAGCATCCTCTAATGATTTGTTATAATTGTTTTATTAAAAACATATAGTTGTTCAAAAGATCCTTGCATACATTATGTTAGATATCAATGATCTCCCTTCTAAGGGAACTAAGTATCGTAAGTAAATTGATCTTGGTTAAATCATTTGATAACTAGAGTCACTCTTTTCTATGAGTCAGACTGAATAGAATTTGGTCAATTCTTTTTTTTTGTTGTTAGGGTGGAGATAAAGCATTGCATGGGTCAATGTGCAATATGACTAGTATCCATAAACTATGGCTAGTACAATAAGGTTATCTAATACTAATGGCTCCCCTAGATTTTGTCTCTTAGTGTCAGTTTTGTCCCAAAATAGTGATTTCATTGTTGGTATTTTTTCTGATCTGTACACATTACACTGTTCCATTAAAAATTCACTATGCCCCTACCATACTCTATCACATGTCTAGGGTAGAGCCTTGAGATTTAAAGAATAACTTGAAAAGAAAGCTACAAACTCTTAGGCCTAATCATTATAGATAAAACTTGTATCCTCTATCTTAACACATCTACTAGAATAGAGTTAGCTGATGAGATCCAATCTTGGACTTCTAGAACTTTGCTTCTTTTACTACATAAGGCTTTGACATATTCCAAAATCAAGAAGTATCAGTAGGAGTAGGTTCTATCACAGAGCAACTAGCCAACTTGTATTTGAAAAATGAAGTAACCTGGCATGATAATCTTTCATCATCTGTTTCGAACAAGAATCAAAAGAATGTAGGAAATGTATCTATTGAAAGTAGTTTATATGTATCCAAAAGTATGGAATGACTCAATATTAGAAAATATTTATCACATTTGATTTTTTGGAGTTCCAATTATTAATTATTCATTTTTAATTCTAATATTATAAATAACGACTCAATATCTAAGAAGGCGTTCAAATTTGATCAGATTTTCCATGGCTTCTTTTGCATTGTTGGGAATGAGTGGTTATGTTGTTGAATTAGTCTTATTCTTTGGAATAATTACCAGTCTAGAATACCTTTCATTGAAAAAATATTAATTTTTTTTGTAATTGCAATTGGAATGATATGAACTACTAATTTTCCACTAATCAACTACCATAATGTTTTTATTTATATAATCTTTTTTCTTTTGTTAATTGAATACAACTAAGTCTAATAAAAAATAGGATGAACATGAAAACTTATTGGATACTGGAATTGATGATATCTAATTAGTTATGTGTACTATTGGACGTGAACCAATGAGTTTCCAATTCTACCAAAATACCTATATTATTATACTAGAAAGATAGGATTTTGTTATGAGGTGATTCATTGGATTTAGATTGCTTCATTGAAAATAATTTGATTTTGACTATGCACCACTGATTCCACTATGATTGGTGATCTATAAATAATTTCCTCATTTTGTAAAGAAGATAGGGGACATAAATGATATAGATACAACAAGTCTCGCTTGGGAAGCCTTAATGCTAGTCTTTACATTTTCCCTTTTGCTTGTAGTATAATTGAAACTCTAGAAAAGAAAATATGATAGATATTTTCTTACACTGAGTCATTCCATCCATATGGATACATATTAAATATTATATAGAAACAAGTTTGTCATTCTTTTGATTCTTTCTCGAGCCAAATGATGAAATTTTTTTGACCATTAGCCAGGTAAACACAAACCACATTTTTTCCTTTCTTGATGAAAATTTTATATGTGTCTACTTCTATTTTACTAGTATGTTTGTCCCCAATATTTAATTCCAGCTGACCAAGTTCAATAGGAATCATCACATCAATAGCAATAAGACATGTTGAACCTCATATATGGAATGACTTGGAATAATACTTGGAGTAGGAGATTCATTTAAACAAGATTTAGAAGCTACAATTTCACCTCTAGTGTTTATAGGCTTAGCCAAAGCATTTATAAAATGACTTATATAGGCCTCCCTCATAGGTATTTGAGTGATTATTCTTGTTTGTTTTATGGGGTTTCCTTATTGGATTAAAACACCATCACCCATAAACCCAACACCAAGAGTATTTGATTCCAAGTTAAAAAGAAATACCTAATGTACCCTCTTCTGATTCTACTATCTCCCTTGTTATTGCTTCATCAAGACCATGGATACATGCAATGATATCACGCACCAAAAGTATTGTAATATCCTAAAATTTTAGTAAATTTGAAATATGTAAGACTTGGTTTGATAAAAAAAATCTTGAATCATTATCAATTAAATAATAAAATCATCTTTGTGGCATGGATGCAACATATGCCCCATATAATGGCCCAAGTCACTATTTTCATTGCAAATAGGTCCTTGGAGAAAAAGAAAAAGAAATAAGAGATTTGTGTGCATAAATAAATAATAATTACTTTATGAATTGTTGAATAATAGAAATATTGGTTAATAAGAATTTTTCAAAATAAAATAATATGTGTGATGTCGTAGATAATTAAAAGCACAATTATCTAGGCAGTTTGGCAACACATGTTTTGAGATGTCAATTAGTATTATTTTGTTCTAACTTTTGGTATACGTGATAATTAAATTGAAAGGAAGAGAATTCTTGAAATTGGGAGGAAAAGGATATACCATGAGATAATGGTATTATTTTAAATAATGTTTAAAAGGAGTATGTTTTCTTTGGTAAAAGTATCTCATTAGATCCCACACATTGAATGTACTTTGGGAAAGGTATTAGGGAGTTTCCTTGAAATAAAAATATTAATTTGGAAGAATATATCAAAGAGAGAGGTAGAATAATAATTTAGAATTCATGATCAAATTAGCCAATAAAGTGGCATGTATATATATGTTTTCTTTATGAATTTTGTTTGTCAATCAAGTAAAGTTGGTAATTTTAGTAAAGAAATACTTAAAGGACATAAATGCATATATGTGTGTCACCATATTGGGAATCCTTTGAATATATTCCTTTGACAATTATACATACATTTCCACAAGTGATTTTCCATAACCATGAGAAAGAGAGAGAGTAGTAAGGGAAAAGAAAAAGGAAAGAATACTTTGGTTAAACCATTTAGTCATTTACTTGGCAAGGATATACTAAAGTGGGAAAGCATTTAAGGTGTAGAAGGAAATAGGTCATAAGAGGTAGGACCAGCTTAAGGCTTTCGTGTATATATATGTATGGATATAGGCTCTATCCTTCTCATCGAAGACAATTTCCCCTTTCTTTCATCATCTTCCTCCTTGTTTAGGGTTTTTTCTAGAACTAGTAAGGCACTGTAGGACCCCTCACTGTCCAAGTTTTACATGGACCCCAGCCTTCATTGTCATGAGGAGACTAGGAGATGTTGTGCAATATCCCTCTCTCAATCATTTTCCTCAGTCTCCCACTTCCGACCGATAACACTCTAGGCAACAACCATGCTTCATCATAGGAGCTCTAGCTCCTTGCTAGGGATGAGGATGGGGAAGACCCTTCCCTAGTCTTTACTTGATTCACCACCATTGGTTGACTTAACTATAGTGAATCCTCACAAACATCCTTTCTTCATCTGCATGCCATCGTGGGTTCTAGAGGCAAAGGTCTCCTTCTATCACCATGACCTAATGGGGAGGCAGACCTTGTCAGAGACCTTTGTGTCATCACAACACCAAGGATGGCCCTTCGGGAAATGCCAAGGATAGGTCACCTTGATGAGAGAGGAAGCCTAAGATTTTTATGTTCAAGTGTATAGGCACATAGCTGGGTCATTCAAAGCCAAGTTGAAGCAAAGGGGAACATCCCTCACATAACATGGCATATTGTGAAGAACCCAATTCAACCCATCCTGATAACGGTCCAGGATTTAGCCAGACCCTAGTGAGGGGTGAAATCCAACCTCTTGGTGTGTCCTCTAATTGGAGGCTCGCGAGCCAATAAGGGGGCACCATGTGGTGGCACATTTAAGGTATATTTACATAGTTTGATTCATTCATACAAAATTCTAGGATTGGCCAAAAATAACAATAGTATATATCAAGATGATTGGGCAGATGAGAGGAACAAATAACATGTAGTTGAGACCTAATTATAATTATAATTCCAAAAGTAGTACTCATGTGTATTTAAAGATGATTAATGCATGAATATCCTAGAATTGATGATTTAGGCGTTGAATAGACTAAATGATTTTATTCTTGTTGTACTATGATATTACTGAGTATGATAGTAATTCAAGATTATCATGATCATACTGATGAATATTTTTTGTTTCTAAAGTGGATGACGATACATGTGAATAATTAGGGTTTTGAAACCAAGGTTTATAACATGCATGTTTATTAATGAACATAATTGAATCTAAGTGACCATAACAGAAGGATAAGATGGATGTAATAATTAGTGTTTCATCCTACATTTAATATGTTATGGAAATAGGGTTTGAGCCCTTATTCCATATGCTAAACCTGAGACAACCCTACATCCTAGATTAGGACCCAGGTAGGGTTTTACCTTCATAACTTGAATGGTGACACTCTGGGATTTATATACCTCCATATTAAATTTGGATTGCTTGGATTCATCTTTGTTCATTAGATTTCTTAAACAACTTGCAGTATATTCTACACGATAATCTCTGGAAAAGGTATGTGGTGATGGTTATAACTACCTTGCAATAAGTTTGTTGGTATTTTCTAAGGATTTGTCAAGGATTGTTGAAACAAATTGTTGAGTGTTTATTTACATTCAGTTCAATTATAACGCCATTGAGTATCACATAAATGAAGATATCATATTCTGAACCCTAGGATAACGTGTGTTGATGGGTGATGCCCACGAACCCTAGAGGGAAAGTGGTCACACCCAAGATGGTACATAAAGTATGGATTGGAATGTATAAAGAAAATGTCAGTTCTTATTTGCAAGTAATTGATTGATTATATGTTTTCATGTAATTACACACTTTTGCATGCATCCTACATGCACAATACATTTTGATATGTTGATCCATGTTTGGTTTCACACCGTTTTAGGTACATGAAACACATGAAGAAAACTAGATATGATGTACCAAATTAAATTACATAGAAGCATTAAAGTTAATTAAAGGGTGATTAGATAGATACTTATTCTCATATGTATAGTTCTCATGTAAGAAATTCATGTAACTCCTTCAAGGAGCATCATGTAAATAATATTTTAATAAATCAAAATCATTAGATATTATTCGTTATTTGGTAAATTATGGATCCTTGGGAATTTTAGGTAATGTCTCTCAATTTTTTGGGTCTTTCCTTAATTAGAGGATGCTAAAAAGTGAGGTTGTTACATTTGGTATCAGAGTCCCAGATTTTCCAAATAGTATTTAGTAGTTTATAATTTCAAGAAGTCTATAGAAATATAAGGAAACTTATTAAGGAATGATTGGATGGTAATGGTGTCTATAAGGGGTCGTGGCCTTGGGGTTTGCCAATATTTTCCTCCCACCATTAAGTTGGAATAGGAGGAATCCCTTAGCCACGAAGATACCTTCCTAGGTAGAACTTAGCATTTGTGTGAATTAACTTTTCCTCTAGGTCTCATCATCTCTAATTTCATCCACTTCTCATCCTCTTACTTAATAAACTCTAAAAGATACTTCCCTCCTCATCTCAAGCTAGGATTTTGAGAAGAAATAGGATTAAGGCATCTTTTGCCAATTAATGCACAAGTAATGTGGACATAATGATAAAGTAAAGAAAGATGTTTTAATGGGTTTTTCCTTGAAAGCGTAAACCCTAAATGGAGCTAGGGTTGGTTTAGGAAAAACCTAGTGGGTCAAGGGACATAGAAACTCTAAGCGGTAGGGTGTAGTCCCTAACCCGCATACTTAAACCATAATCCAAGTAAATGAGAGTAGTGTGGGTGATATTATAACCCTACGCATATGAGCCCTAATTTAGGTAAGAGGAGTAAGGAAAAGATAAATATAAATGAGGTTGGGTTATCGATATACTATGCATGCATGCACATGGAGAAATCTAGTTAGGTTTCATGTGAAGGGTATCAGGAAACATAAGTAACCAATGAGTAAGACATGATATAAATGTAACTTTCTCAAACCCCACAGGCTATCTCTGGAAATTTGAATATGGAAAGAAAGTCAATGATATGATTAAGATAAAGCCCCTTGAGGGGAAGGTCACAAGATATCAAGCCCCTTGAGGGGAAGGTCAAGAAGGGACCAACCCATGATGGGAAGGCTGGCATGGCACCAAGCTCCAGATAGGGATGGTGGCATGAGTCTGGAGCATACACGACCATGCCCTAGATAGGGAAGGTCACAAATGGCCAAGACCCACATCAGGAAGGCTAATAAAGCACCAAGCCCCTGGAGGTGAATGGAGCCCAAGTCTATTGTAGGGAATAGAAACCCAGGAGAGGGTATCCTAGAGATTGAGAAAACATGGGTTGAGATGTTATAATAAAAAAACAATGCATGGAAATGGAAATATGAAACCCTCAATTCTACTTTTAGGATGGTTGTTCTGACCTTTGGGTGAGTCGAATAAAGAGTGGGAAAAGGACCGGAGGAGGAGGCAAAACCCTACAACTCGTGGAGTCAGGTTGTGGCTAAGAGAGACTAACCTCCTCCTGCGAGTCAAGAAGACACCCAAGGTTAGGACCTTCCCTACGAGGATGAGTTCACAAATAGGTTGTAAGAATTAAGGTAAACCTTGGGTGTCACCTAAATCTTGGAAAATTAAAGATGTGATATAAGGCAATAGGTAGGGTAGAGCCCTAAGTAAATCCTAAGGTCATTTAGGGAGGTTTAAAGGTACATAATATTGATGTGATTAGGAGGTGATAGTGCCCAAAATATGTAAGAGCGTAGGGTTGGGAGGTAGCCATCCATGTTTTCCCGAAGCCCTTGGGTCAAGAGATTGGCAACCTTCATGATTTCATGATTCCCAAAGGGTAAATGTGAGATGCACTCCCTAAGTACATAATCCTACAAGGTTGGGAGGTAGCCATCCATGTTTTCCCGAAGCCCTTGGGTCAAGAGATTGGCCACCTTCCTAATTTCATGATTCCCAAAGGGTAAATGTGAGATGCACTCCCTAAGTGAATAATCCTACAAGGCAAGGATGGGATATCTCCAAAGGTACCTTTATCCCTATAGACCTTGACGAAATGACTAAGGCTAAGGAGACATGAGGTGTAAATATAAATATACAAGAAGTCATGTAATTTTGAAATCTTAAGAGAATTGTTCACAAACTCAGGAGCAACAAAGGCACTTAACTTCATGAAATATAAGAATATTGTGGAGTTAAAAGTAAGCATGGTTTAGAGTCATGTTGGGAATGATTCAACTTAAATTGTGAAATTTTGAGATAATGTGTGGACCAACTATGTAGCATCTACATCGATAATTCAAGTATTGTATACGTCATTAGTCTGATCCTTTGTAGGAACTATGTAGAAAATTTGGGATGCAATCAACTTATTTCATCTCATTATGAGTGAGAGAGATTGGGGTAGACACATGTTATGCTTAAGGTTAGCATTTGATCCTAAGTTGAAAATCAAATGATATAATCTAGGGTTTGAGGTGTTTCCTCACCCTTATGAGGGAAATAAATGAATAAAAGTGCAAATATAACCACCAGTTGAAATTTAAATCACTAAAGAAAATGTAAATACTAAGGATGTGGATATGCCTTGAATTTAATTTGGGTACCATTCTTAGTAGTAACATGAGGAATTTTCATATCAATAAAAGATGTTAATGTTGGTTTGCTAACCCTAACTTTTGAAACTAAGATGAGTTATCATTCACCTTAAACCTTACTAAATTTGAATTTTGGGGACAAAATTCCTTTTGAGGGGTGAATGCAATATCCTCAAATTTTAGTAAATTTGAAATATAAAAGACTTGGCTTGATAAATAAATTCCTAAATAATTATTGATTCAATAATAAAATAAAGTTTATGGCATGGATGCAATCCATGGATCATATAAAGGCCTAAGAGACTATTTTATTTGCAAATAGGTCCTTTAAGAAATGACTTTATGAATTTTTGAGTAATAGAAATATGGGATAATAAGAAAGTTTTCAAAAGAAAATAAGATGTGTGATGTCTTAGATAATTAAAAGAGCAATTATCTATTTAGTTTTATAACACATGTTTTGACATATAAATTATTATTATTTTGATCTAACTTTTGTAAGAAAAGGAAGAGAGTTTTAGAGAGTGAGAGGAAAAGGATATATCATGAGATAATGGTATTGTTTAAAATATTGTTTAAAAGAACCATGTTTTGTATGGGAAAGGTATCCCATTAGATCCCCAACATTTAATATACTTTGGGAAAGGTATTAGGGAGTCTCCTTGAAATAAAGATAATTAATTTGGAGTAATATATCGAAGAGAGAGGTAGAATAATAATGTAAAATTCATGATCAAATTAGCAAATAAAGTGTTGTGTGCATATATGTCTTCCTTATGGATTTTTTGCATCAATCAAGTAAATTTGGTAATTTAAGTAACGAAATATTTGAAAGACATTTCTGGATATATATGTGTCATCCTATTGAGAATCCATAGAATATATTCCTTTGACAATTATACATACTTTTCCGTAAGTGCTTTTCCATAACCATGAGAAAGATAGAGAGTAGTAAGGGAAAAGTAAAAGGAAAGAATAATTTGGTTAAACCATGTGATTGTGTACAAGGCAAGGATAACCTAAAGTTTTAAAGAGTTTAAGGTGGAAAGGAAACAAGCCTGAAGAGCCAAGACCAGTGTAAGGATTTTGTGTATATATACGTACGGATGTAGTTTCTATCCTTCTCATTGGAGACCCTCTCCCCTTTCTCTCTTCATCATCTTCCTCCTTGTTTAGGGTTTTTCCTAGAACAAGTAAGGGACTGTATGACCCCTCATGCTCCACGATTTGCATGGACCCCAACCTCCATATCCATAAGGAGACCAGGAGATGTCATGTAATATCCCTCTCTTAGTGGTTTTCTTTAGGTCTCCTGTTTCCCACTGATAACATTCCCGGATGCAACCATGGTTCATCAGGGAAACTATAGCTCCTTGACACATAAGGATGGGACAGACCCTTCCTTAGTGTTCACCTGAGTCACCACTATCAGTTAACTTATTTCCACTGAATCTTTTATATCCTCCTTTATCCATCCATGTTCTATGTTGGGTTCTGAAGGCAACTATCTCCTTTTGTCGCCTTGACTTAATGGGGCGTTAGACCCCACCAAAGACCTTTGCATTGTCACAACATCAATGATGGCCCTTTAGGTAGCTCTAGGGATATGATGCTACACCGAGAGTGGAAGTCAACACTCACAATGTCCTGGCGTACGAGTGCACATGTGGGTGATGTAGTGACAAGTCGCAATGAAGAGAATTTTCTATCTTGGGCCAACGCATACTGTGAAGAACTTGGTTCAATCCATACTAACCATGGTCCATGGTTTAGATGAACTAGAGTAGGGGTGAGACCCACCCTCTTTGCCAGGCCTCAAAGTGGAGGCTCTTGAGCCAATGTGGGGGTGCCATGTGGTGGTACATTTAAGGTATATTTACATAATTTTATTAATTCATAGAAAATGCTAGGATTGGCTGAAAATAGCAATATTATAAACTAAAAAGATCATAAAGATGAGAGGAACACAAATAAAATATATTTGAGAGCTAATTACAATTCCAAAAATAGTAATAATGTGTATTAAATAGATGACTTATACAAGGAAATCCTAGAATGCTGATTTAGGCTTTATAACACTAAATGCTTGTATTCTTGTTGTACTATCATATTGTTGAATACAATAGTAATTTAAGATGATCATGATCATAATGATGAATATTTAGGGTTTCTAAAGTGGATGATGATACATGTGAATAATTAGGGTTTGAAAACAAGATTTATAACATGTAATGTTGTTAATGAACATAAATGAACCTAAGTGATTATAATGAAAGGATAAGATGGATATAATAATTAGGGTTTCCCCCTATGTTTAATATGCCATGGAAATAGGGTTTAAGCCCTTATTCCATATCCTAAATCTAAGACCACCCTATACCCTAGATTAGGATCCTAGTAGGGTTTTATCTATATTACTATAAAAAGAGTGAATAGCTTTGAAAAATTACGTTCGTGCCACTGACCAATCACATCGTTCTATTTTCCAAATAGTGCACTCTCCTTGAGTCACTCTCTTCTCTCCTTTTCCATGACTTTTTTACTACTTTTTTGTGCTTCTTCTTTGCCCCTTAACTACCCATACCTCCACTCCCTCCATGCAAATCATATAAGATAGTTAATTCGCTCTTACCTACTTTTTCTCTTGTCTCTTTAACTCCTTATTTTTCTCTCACGACCTCTCACACCACACACCATGTTCTCCATCTGGTCTCAATAAAAGTTAACTGAAATGAACAGATACTCCAAAGAAAATAGACAGATTCATTTAGTGACGTTTATGATAACTCCCCATCCATAATTGTATATTATTATCTTGCATTCTTTTGGTAACACTCTCGATTATCTTGCAAGTCACTCATATAATTTACTTGACTCTCTTATAGTCCCTGTCCATTCCATCCACTCCCCAATCCCCACGTTTCCAAATCACCAACAACTCCATGATGACCACACTTTTCACAATAAACCACTGCTCAATAAGGAAAATGAGTATCAACCACTTGGAGGTATCCTCTTTCCAATACCCATCTCGCTAAAATAACTATCCCCATTGTCCCCACTCCACCATGTTTATTTGTCAAACAAAAAATAAGACTACCCACTCTTATTAATGTCGAAGATTGTGGTAACTTCCCACTCTTATCTTTTGAAATCCATTCTCACAAGTGCACCCCTTCATATTCCCATGCATTTCACGGGCCATGGTGGCCTTGAGCATCATGATGTTCCAGCAACTCGTTGGTGAGGTGTACTACACAGATGGTCTCAGAGATGTCTAGCATACAGAGGTACACATCTTCTTGTTTAGGTTGCGGGCTGATATGGTGATGTCTAGCTTCGACATGAGCTATTCTGAGACGGCTGTTGTGATGCTGAAGATTGGGTGGCATGGGTTGTAGATGAAGTAGAAGACGCCATCTTCGATGCCAGTGTGGAAGATGATGGCAAGGATGAAGAGGTGGACCACTGGAAGCTGGAAATCCACCATCTACGTCCAAGCTGGTGGAGTATAATGCTATGATTGCACATGAACTTCTAACCTGGGTGCAGGTGATAGGACCATTGACTTCGTTGGGGGAGGGGGGGAAGGTAATATAGGCATGCCAACCTATGATGTGAGCACCAATGGAATGCACAAAGAAGTGCCATCAAAGACTTCGATCGTTCATCAAAGGTGGTCAAAAACAAATTTGAACTCAATGTGAATTCTTTAACCACTATATGCTCTCTGCTATTGCAACTCAATTCTTTTTAACTTTCCTGATACTACATGTTTTAGGTAAATATAGAAGGTGAAAAGTGGAATCACATGCACAACTGTTGAATGACGAAGGATTTACTCTTATTTTATAAATAAATGACCAGTAACACAACCTGAAGGGAAGTTTTTGTTTAAGGAAAAGAAAGATCATGCGAGAAGAACAACCTCATCATTAATTTTGTAGGAATAAAATACCATTATTATCACAAACTTGCTACTTTGACTGGGGTGACATTATTTTACTTTGTAATACAACATAACTTTATTTGCTCATCTTTTTATCCTATTCAACCACATCTAGGAATGATACAAAATTTTTGACAGACTCATAATGATAGTGAAATATAGTCGGATGGCTGGAGCAACAACATTTGTTGCTTCAAGTTAAATTTGTTGTTAAATGAGTAAACTTTTTTTCTTTGAATTTTTGTTTCCTCAATCTACTTCCCTTTATTTCCTCATCTTTTTATCCTCTACGTCATCACAAAATGTGACTTCCTTACACATATGTGCATAGGAACATGAGTGTTTCGACTATTGGGTGCCTAACAGTTAGCATGTTAATTATGAAATAGCCAGTCACTATGAAGGCTCCATGCGCTACAGATCCCTACCTCTTACAACATGGCACTTCAAGATTTTTAGTGCCTTCCATGATGATGTAGACCTCACACATTTCTATCAGTTTTGGATGCGTGGAATGGAACATTGAACTCAATATATCCTTGAATAGCATCATAACTCGACTTATTCCGAGATGGGATCTTCAATGTTGATTTTGAAACATGAAAGCAACTCATGGCAGCATCGCAAACACCTATGTACTAGATGACTAATAAACTCATGACAACAACACCAACACCTCTGTACCAGTTTTGAATGTGACACTTTCCTATCATCATATATTTCTATATGAAACATAAAACATCCTAGATGTTACACAAGAATTTCTTCTTTATGTAATAATTCTTGCACATCCACTTTATAGTCTTACATTCCTACTTTTTTGTAACTCATTGTTATAACAAAATATTGTGTATATTTTCTCCTTATGTTTAATGTATAACATCAATAGATATAAAAAAAGCTAATATAGAAAATTGTTATGAGTGGCTACTTAACCAATTAATTTGTATGAGCATGTGCAGGCATAGTAGGAGTTTTTATGCAGTTAAGGAATGTAACATTTGTTTAGAAATGAATGTTCCTAGGTGGTTGTGTATCACTAACCAATTCATGGCATATCACATGTTTACTATACGTTTGATGAATTATCTAAAATGAAAATGATTTTTTGTATTTTAAAATTACCTTTCTAAATGTCATATTTTGACATGATTACAATCATGTTCCTCTAATGAAATAAATGTTTATGATTTTAACTCCAAGAATATAACTAGATATACTCATAAAAATATAAACTTTTTTGCTATCTCATCTACATAATTGATTTTGTATTAATCGATTGACATTGCCTATTACTATGATAATTAGTCCTACTTTATGAAACTTCAAAATTAATTTACAAAAATTCGTTAATATCTATTCATTAGGAATAATCATAGAATATTTTTCATATAAATCACTTATTTCACTAAAATACTAATTATATAAGGATTTTTCTTGATCTCTTCCTAAATGTGTAAAATGTGTATATTTACTAATAATTAAAATTCTTAATAAATCTTATGCCTTTTTAAATTATTTTTCTAGCTGGGTAGATCAAATAAAACATTTACTTTGACAGGATATAGAAAACATACAATATTAAAGGTACATTACACTTGTGCCAAAATAGTCTCACAATGTTACATCTTTGCAATTTGTGAATTTCAAGCCTAAATGAATTAAGGACAAGGGAAGTGTTTTAAGGGATCTTGGTTGAAGACTCCAAACCCTAAGAATTAGATTAATGATCAATTTAATGAAATAAAGTGCTTTTGAACGTATCTGTTCTTACGAGGCAAATATGAGATGCAATAGTTAGCAAAGCCTCAAGTTCGGCGATAGGAATGTGGCTAAACTCATAGAGCCTTTGGAAGGACCAATGGGTCGTTCATGGGCCTTAGGATCCCTTCTCAACCCAATTCGATAATCGAAGTGTACATATGGGCCCATGAGACATGATTTTGGGATAATGTAGATATTTGTGATCAAAATATGTATCCAAAATAGTTACAGATGATGTGTAATCTGAATATAAGATAATGAGAGGATAATTGGAAAGAGAGACATGATGTGCCTTTCCTCTTCACATATTTCTTGTACGCAAAGGAAGAGTTTGGAATAAAAGGAAAGGGGAGATATCTTTTGTATATTCGGGAGACTTGTGAGAAAAGATTTATATATATGGGTAAGAAGTCCCACGCACAACCCAACCCTATTCTCTCTCTCAACATCCAACACACCCCCATACTCCTCTCTTCTGTTGTCTTTCTTCTTCCTAACCTAGGGTTTTGTCTAGGACACATGCATGGACCGCAAAACCCTCTTCTCCTAGGTGACAAAAGTTCCTGGCCTTTAGGTGTAAGGGAAACTCTGGGGACAACAGGCATGTGTCCTTGCCACAATCTTCCTTTGTGTGACCATGGCTGGACTCTAGCTGGGTGCCGCCATGAGTGTTGGGTGCAAAGGTGATGGCCGCAGCAGCCAATGTGGTCTCTGTAGAGGTGCTCGCCACCAAGGGGGCTGCAGTCAGACCTGTTGCACAGACTATCACCAGTAGAGGTCGAGGTCAGTAGTCCAGGGATGGTTGGCAGAGGTTAGGGACCTCAGACGTCGGCCTGGGAGCAGTGTCCTCAACTGAGAAGCCCGACGCCAAGAATCACCACAACGATGATCACGAATGAAGGAGAGTGTTGTCAGGAACCCGCTACGATTGGCCAAACATGTTCTCATAGGGTAGCGAGGGCAGACACAACTAGTAGATGGTGGGGGTCCAGGAGGCCACTATGGTGGTGGCAAGGGCCGACGGAGCCGAAAAGTAGTGGCCTCACTGCTCCGGTAGTGATTCCCCACAACACTGTCGTGTGCAAGTAGACACAGTCCCAGCGACGCGTGAGAGAGGGAGGGTACCGCCAGGCAACACTGGCATGGAGCCGTGCTCTGCGGATGGGCGTCGGGGCCGCTCTGTGCAAGGTAGAAGGAGAATCAGACTTAAATGACCAAACCACCCCCAACATGCAAGGAACCCGATCTTCTGAGGTAAGGGCATTTATGTCATTTAGTTATGTTTTTAAGTAACCCGCCGCTGTGGACAGGCCGTTAACATAGCATGAGGCCATTGGTCAGTTCCTAGGTCTGTGTGGCACAATTTTTGGTAGCGAATGTTGACGTGTCTGCATGTTATTGGTCCAAACCAGTTTACTTTGTAAAATATGTAGTTAATTATTGGTAACTTTATTCGTAATAAGTTATATATGAAACTTGCTCAAAAAAATGAGAGGAATCCAAATAAAATACTATAAGAACTTGATTAATCTTCTGATTCCAAACGTATGTGCTATACATGTGTTAAGGTGATAAGTATAAAGGAAAGACCTAAATTCCTATAACTGATGATTAATTGATTACAAGTGGTTATGTTATGTTAATACCTGATCCTGTAATATCTAATAAGGAAATCCATGATAATGTTGAATAAATGATGATTCCAGATTAGTAATCTTATATATGCTGATCTAGGGTTGTGAAACTAATAAAGACATGTTGCTATAATCGTAATGAAAGTAATATCACTTAGGTCTGACATGTAATTTAATATGCGTAAGATGATAATTATGGTTTAACCTAATATGTATAAATTAATTTGTAATATGAAAAACCACGATATGATGGAATTAGGTTTTTTAACCCTCATCCCTAGTCCAAATATGGGATAGCCCTAAACCCTTGTTTAGGAGCACATCTAGATCTAAGTAATGTAATATGAATACATGGTGACACATATGTAGAATGCTTTGTTTTAGATACTTATTGATTACATGCTTTGCTTCTTTGATGTTTGGAAACATTCTTAAAGTATATGATGTTCTACATGGTTTTTGCGATGGCATAAGGTATGTGGTTATGCTTATGAATACATGTATCAAATTTTGAGATTGTCGATATTTTTAGATGAGATTGAATGACAAATAAACTGCTTGGTTGTTTATTTCCTTCTTGCAAGTTATAAAGTTCCTATGAGTATCATGTAAAGTAAATAATAGTATTATGAACCTTGGGTTAGACTGATCTTAAGGGTAATGCACACGAGCCCCGGAGGCACAATGATTACACCTGAGATCGTTGACCAAATATGGGTTAGAATATGAAATAAGTTTAGTTTCTTATATGCAAGATAAACATGATTTCTTATATGTGTACTTGTGATTATTGTTTGAACCCACGTACCTCTATAGCAATATACTGAACGCGTATTTATTTTTTGGCATATTAGCTATCAGATATACTTGAAAAATGGACATGAGGGTACAGTTAAAGGTGTTGAAGACACTACAATTTAATCATGAAGGTTTAGTCTTAATGGTTTATCTTCACACATGTAAAAGTTAATCCTTTTTAAAAGTTATGTAATTCTTTAGTGAAGCTTTTTATGTACATATGTAAATATTTATTCATTAATGGAAATTTTTTACTATTTTGTATTATTTCATGAATCTTTTCCTAGAGAATATGAGTGATGATCTGTGACTTTAAGGTCTTTTAGACACTCAAAAGTATGGGTCGTTACATTTGGTATCAGAGCACATATTAATAAACTAATACTTAATAGTTTATAATTTCAAATAATCCTTAGAAATTTTAAGAGAAAAATTAAGTTCTTCATCTCACATTTTCGTCTACTTCTCATCTCTTTACTTAAAAGCCTTGAAAAGAAATGGTAATAAGAGAAGTAAAATGTGAAAAGATGTAGCCTTTCGTGTAGGACCCTCTAGAGAGGGTAAACACTAAAAGATACATGATATGGGTAAGCCCTTTCTTAGAGAAAGGAGTTGGATTAGGGTATGAAAACTCTAGTGTGTTAAGGGATAGGAAACTGTGAGAGGTGGAGTATAGTCCCTTCCCTATCCCTAAAACCATAATCTTAAATAATGGACATAGTGTGGTGGTATGGGGCACTACCCATGTGAAACTTGAAATCAGGAATAAGAAAGATAAAGAGATCGGTTTAGGTAACCCAATCTCCCTTGCATGTGTGCATGAGGAGCATAAAACTTGTGTAAGAGGTCTTAAGAAATATATGAACCCAATAGTTATATATATATATGAAAAAGTGAAAGTTTGAATATATCTTTCTCAAACCTCTTATGTTGTCTATAGAAGTTTGGTGATGGTTGCCAAGCCCCTGGAGAGGAAGTATGAGGTAGCACCAATCCCCTAGAGGGGAAGGTGACCCAAGTTTACTGAAAAGACAGAGGCCATGAGGGGGTATTCTAGAAATTGAGAAAACATGGGTTGATATGTTATAATGATAAAAGTTATGCTTAATGAAAACAAAGAGATATCTATGAAACCTTTAGGGTTAGTTAGACAACCTTGGGTGGGTCAACCGAAAGAGTGGGAAGATGACCTATGAGGGAGGCAAAACCAACATGTTGGGATTAGGTTGTGGCTAGCGAGCATAACCCCCTCCTATGAGCCAAGAAGGCACCCTAGGCTAGGACTTTCCCTTAAATGGTAAGTGAATGAATGTATGAGATAACCTTAATCCTCACCTAGATGGGTGAAGAGTTAAAGATATACAAAAAAAGAGCATTTATATTCTTTGAACCCAAGGATGCCATCTCTTTGTAACAACTGGTCCAACCTAGGATTGGGAAAACCAGTAAGGCACCAAGCCCGGGAGGGAAGGTGGCCTGAGTAGACGACCAAGCCCAGGAGGGAAGGTCATTAAATTATCAATCCCCAGAGGGAAAACCAATGAGGCACCAAGCCTAGGAGGTAAGGTGGCCTAAGTGGAAGACCAAGCCTAAGAGGGAAGGTCATGAAATGGTCAAGCCTGGGAGGGAAGACTAGGCATGCACCAAGCCCAGGAGGGAAGGTGTCTAAAGTCTACAATGTAGTTGTTTAGGATCAAGCCCTTGGATGGGAAGATCATAAAGGTCAAGCCCAGGAGGGAAGACTGACATGTCACCAAGCCCTGGAGGGAAGGTGGCCCAAGCACAATGTTGGGGCAACACTACATCATGTCTACTCAAAAGTGAGAGGTGAAGGAAATCCTAGTTAAAGAATTAAATAAGTGAATAATGTGCTTAAAAAATGTGACATCTCAAAAGAAACCCGTAGGGAGGGTAGATACCTAATGCAATCCTAGGGTCAAGTAGGGTGTATTAGAGGTACATAGGACCGATGGGGTGTGGAGTTGATATGCCCTGAATGCACACGACCAAGTGGTCGGGAGGTAACAGTTGGTATGCCCTATGCCCATTTCTCAGCGGTTGGCCACCTCCCTAATGTTCATGTGGCCCAATAGGGTGAATGTAAAGACACTCCCTTGATGCATAAGGATGAGATCACTCCAAGAGTACCTATACCCCTAGAGACCTAAAGGATTTGGCTAAGGCTCATAATGATACATGAGATGTAAATATAAAATATGTAAGGAAGTCATGAAAACTTGAGAGAAGTTAGACCCTAACTTAAGTGTAAGAAAAAGGGAGACTTGACATGAGGGAATATAAGAAAGCTATGAAATTAAGAACAAGTCAGTTAAGAGTCATATCGAGTATGATTCAACATAATATGTGAAATAGAAAGGTAATGTATGGATGTACTATCTCTGCTCTTAGAATGCAATGAGCTTTGTGTTTGGGCTACGGTCAAATGCTTATTTCATTTCATTATGAGGGAAGGATATTGGATAGACACACATTATGATTTAAAATTAAGATAATGAGGATGAATATCTTACATTGAATGTGTAATGACATGAAGTAGGGTTAGAGGTGTCACATCACCCTTGTGTGTAAATGATGTATAATAGGTTGGAAACCCAGGTGAAAAGAGAAATCACCAAGTGAAATTGAGATCACAAAATAAGAATAAAATCATCAAGTGATGACAAGATGTGTATACAAAAGATGTGGATATACTTGTATTTAGATTCAGGTGCCAAACTTAGTACTAAAACAAATGTTAATATTCTAAAGATAAGTTGTTAAAGATACCTAAGTGGGGTTTTAACCCTAAGTTTTGAAAATAATGTGAGTACCATTCACCTAGGCTTAGTAGGCCTGAATTTTGAGGACAAAATTCCTTTTCAGAAGGGGTAAATGTTACATCCTTGAAATTCATGAATTTCAAGCCTAAATGAATTAAGGACAAGGAAGTGTTTTGATGGATCTTGGTTGAAGATTCCAAAACCTAAGAATTAGATAAATGATCAATTTAATGAAATAAAGTGCTTTTGAACATATGTCTTCTTACGAGGCGAATATGAGATGCAATAGTTAGCAAAGCCTAAAGTTTGGTGATTGGAATGTGGCTAATCTCATAGAGACTTTGGAAGGCCCAAGATGTGGTTCATGGGCCTTAGGGTCACTTTTCGGCCCAATTAGATAATTGAAGTGTACACACGGGCCCATGAGACATGATTTTGGGATAATGTGGATATTTGTGATCATAATAGGTATCCAAAATTGTCACGGATTATGGGTAATCTAAATATAAGATAATGCGAGGATAATTGGAAAGAGAGTGATGATGTGCCTTGCCTCTTCACATATTTGTTGTACGCAAAGGAAGAGTTTGGAACAAAAGGAAAGGGAATTTTTCTTTTATATATCTGAGAGACTTGTGAGAAAAGATGTAAATATATGTGTAAGAAGTCCCACACACAACCCAACCCTATTCTCTCTCTTGACATCCAACCTACCCCCATGCTCCTCTCTTTCGTTGTCTTTCTTCTTCCTAACCTAGGGTTTTGCCTAGGATACATGCATGGACCGCAAAACACTCTTCTCCTAGGTGACAGAAGTTCTTGGCCTATAGGTCTGAGGGAAACTCCAGGGACAATGGGAAGGTGTCCTCCTTGCCACGATCTTCCTTCATTTGACCATGTATGGACTCTAGTTGGGTGTCGTCGTGAGAGTTGGGTGCAAAGGTGATGGCCGTAGTAGCCAAGGCGGTCTCTATAGAGGTGCTCGCCACCAAGGGGGATACACTCAGACCTGTTGCACGGACTTCCGCCAGCAGAGGTTGAGGCCAATAGTCCAGGGATGGTTCGTGAAGGTCAGGGACCTCAGATGTTAGGCCTAGGAGCGGTGTCCTCAACTGAGAAGCTTGGTGCCAAGAATCACCACAACAATGTTCACGACTGAAGGAGAGTGTTGTCAGGAACCCACTGTGATCGGTCGAACCTATTCGCATAGGGTAGCTAGGGAGGACACAAATAGTAGACGGTGGGGTTCTAGGCTGCCACTATGGTGGTGGCTAGGGCTGACGAAGTTGAAAAGTAGCATCCTCGCTGCTCCAGTAGTGATGCCCCATAGCACCATCGTGTGTAGGGTGACACAGTCCCAATGACGTGCGAGAGCGGGAGGGTGCCGCCAGGCACCTCCAGCTGTGCTGGCATAGAGCCGCACTCTACGGATGAACATCGGGGCCACTCTGTGTAAGGTAGAAGGAGAATCAGACTTAAATGACCAAACCACCCCCAGCACGCAAAGAACCCGATCTGCTGAGGTAAGGGCATTTATGTCATTTAGTTATGCTTTTAAGTAACCCACCTGTGTGGATAGGCCGCTGACATGGCGTGAGGCCAGTGGTCAGCTCCTGGGCCCGCGTGGCACAATAGGTGGTAGCGAACGCTGACGTGTCAGCATGTTATTGGTCCAAACCAGTTTCATTTGTAAAATATGTATTTAATTATTGGTAACTCTTTTCGTAATAAGTTATATATGAAACTTGCTTAGAAAAACAAGAGGAATCCAAATAAAATACTATCCGAACCTGATTAAGATTCCTATTCCAAAAGTATGTTAAATACATGTGTTAAGGTGATTAGTATAAAGGAAGGACCTAAATTCCTATAACTGATTATTAATTGATTAGAATCGATTATGTTATGTTCCTACCTGATCTTATCATGTCTAATAAGGAAATCTGTGATAATGTTGAATAATGGATGATTCCAGATTAGTAATCTTACATATGTTGATTTAGGGTTGTGAAAATAAGAAAGACATCTTTCTATAATCATAATAAAAGTAGTATGACTTAGGTTTCACGGGTAATATAATATCTGTAAGATGATAATTAACTGTATTTGTAATCTTAGAAACCACGATATGATGGAATTAGGGTTTGTAACCCTCATCCCTAGTCCAAATACAAGATAGCCCTAAACCCTAGTTTAGGAGTGCATCTAGATATGAGTAATGTAATATGAATACATGGTGACACATATGTAGTATGCTTTGTTTCAAATACTTTTTGATTACATGCTTTGTTGCTAGGATGTTTGGAAACATTCTTAAAGTATATGATGTTCTGTATGGTTTCTGCAATGGCAGAAGGTACATGGTTATGCTTATGAATACATGTATTGAATTTTGAGATTGTCGATGTTTCTCAATGGGATTGAATGACAAATAAACTTCTTGGTTGTTTATTTACTTCTTGCAAATTATAAAGTTCCTATGAGTATCATGTAAAGTAAATAATAGTGTTATGAACCCTGGGTTAGACTGATCTTAAGGATAATGCACACGAGCCCCGAATGGATAGTGATTACACTTGAGATAGTTGACCTGATATGGTTTAGAATATGAAATAAGTTTATGTTCTTATATGCGCAATAAAGATGATTTCTTATATGTGTACTTGTGATTATTGTTTGAACCCACGTACCAGTATAGCAATATATTGATTGTGTATTTGTTTGTCGGCATTTTAGGTATCAGATATACTTGATTTGTGGACATGAGGGTACAATTAAAGATGTTGAAGACACTAAAATTTAGTCATGAAGGTTTAGTATTAATGGTTTATCTTCACACATGTAAAAGTTAATCCTTTTTAAAATTTATGTAACTCTTTAGAGAAGCTTTTTATGTACACATGTAAATATTTTTTCATTAATGGAAATAATTTACTATTTTGTATTATTTCTTGAATCTGATCCTGGAGTATACGAGTGAAGATATGCGACTTTAAGGTCTTTTAGACACTCAAAAAGTGTGGGTCATTACACACAATGTCCTCATAACAAATATTTGAGTTATGATGTTGTAATAATCATTTTTTTTATTTTTTTATGTATACTTTTTTTTGTCGGTTCTTTATGTATACTTTTAACTATATTATAGAGATATAAGTTATTTTAAATTATTTTTTATTTTTCTATTTAAATATAACACATGTAATGACGTGTGCATGTACACATGTGTATTTACTAGTCTGAATAAAATGAATGATGACACTCTAGGATTTATATACATGCAGATTATATGTTGATTGCATGGATTCCTTTTTGTTGATTGGAGTGTTTGAGAAGACTTGAAGTATATTCAATATGATAATCTACATCATTCTACAAAAGGTGTGTGGTTATGCTTATGATTACCGACAATATAGTTTGCAGATTTTCTGAGGATTTCTTGAGGATTGTTGAATTAAAGTGTTGAGTGTTTATTTACATTCTGTTCAATTACAATGCCACTATGAATATAACATAAATGAATATATCATATTCTTATCCCTGGTATGACATGCATCGAGAGGTGATTCACACGAGCCCTAGAGGGATAGTGGTCACACCCAAGATGGCACATCAAGTATGGGATAGAATGTAAGACCCCTAACCTTGTTTAAAGTGTTAAACATGCTTAATTACCACAATTGAGTGTTTGGAATCTTGATCTAACCTTGTGATGTGTTTTGGTATCATGTGACAAGATTATGTTTCAAATGTGGTCGAATTTGGACACTGTTTGTACAAGTTATGCAATTTTATACATATTTTGGACTTTTATGAAATTTACCAAATTTTGAGGTTTTATTTGCAAGTTTTCACATGCATTGTAAAACTTCAATGTTTCCTTATCATGATTGAGCTTTTTGGGCCATGGTGAGCCTTGTTGAACCTTAGTTTAGAGGTGTTTTTCTTCAAGGGTATTTTAGAGTTTAGCCCTTTATGGATGAGCTACCTTTAGGAGTTATCAACCGATGGTTTATTTGATTGGCGTGGAAATACAAAAAATGATGGCTAAGAAGGTATCCATTAACGGTGGAGAAACTTCTTATATATCCATAATATTTTAAGGCCATGGACACATTCAGAGCTATTAGGACACCTCAAGCTTTTCTCTTTCTTTATCCATAAGCCTTATATACTTATCTTTTAGGTCAAAAATTAAACATTTAGACTCTTATCTCTAACCTCCTATCAAAAAATTCATCTTTCACCTTCTTGGGGACAAATATATTGCCCAAGGTAGAAGAAGATATCCATCTTTCTTTTTGGAGCATCTAGAATTCGAATCTACCCTTACCTAGGGTTTGCAAAGCTTATTTTTGATGATCTTGACCTAAACTAGTAAGTATGTCCTTCTCTCCTTCATTTCTTTTGTTGTTCCTCTTCCTCCTACCTTCTTCTTGGACAGAACCTTGATGTTCCATGGTAAGGATTTCTCTAAAGCTAAAGAACTTATTTTTCTTTCTCCCTTCACCTAGGGTTTACTCCCTTTCTTGGAAGAGAAGCTTACTTGGCCGATATCAGACCTAAAGCTAGGGTTCTTCAACTTCTTTTCTCAATTTTTCTTGCTTCTTAGACTCTGATCTTCTTCCTAGAGGAAATTCTTATAACCTGCTTCACTTGTATTGCTTACTACAAGCTTGACTACTCATGTTCTTGCTCTAAAATGAAAATCTATGCTAATAAAAAGATATTCTTGCCTTGGGTTTTGAATTAATGGTGTTCCTTGATTAGTTTCTAGTTTTATATGAACCTGAAATTATTTTCACGACCTTCATGAATTAGTGGAAGATTTAGATCAGGCCCACATGGCAACCTATGGTTCTAAGTACCTATCAAATGATGGCTTATACTAAGTGTTTTTCTACTGATTTTCAACTATACACATGAACCGATAGATGACTTTATATTAGAACCAATTGAGATTCCTTTGTGACAACTGATGCTGATGAAAAATGGTGTCAAACGAATGGTCTCACCTTAGGTCAGTTATAGACTCTTTTAGAAGCTCAATGATCAATACTTTAGTTCCCTACAGATGCTATGAACCAATGTCAATTTTTTTTTAGTTCAACATCTGATGGTATTCAATGATGATAGTATTGACCCCATCAAATGATGGTGACGTAATGTGTCACAACCAATGGTGGTTTAGGTTACCAAACTATGGTGTAACTAGGTATCATGTGTTTCTTCAATTAAGCCCTAGACCCATAGTTTATTTGGTTATATGATCCAAGGGTTAAACCTACATATCAATTGATAGTTTTGAAATGTTAAACCTGATCCAATGGTTGTGAATGGATGATTCAACATCCATTGGTCGTGAATTGATGCTTCAACATCCAATGGTTTAGAATGAAGTCTATAAGATAATGTTTTGGTTCTAATGATGAGAATTTCATGGTCAATAACTATAAATTTGTAGTCTTACCTTTTCCCTCGGGTGGATATAATTCATAATCACTAGAATGAGTTAATGGGTAAACCTAATGAAGTATAGCTTGTTACACCTAATTCTGATGTACCTAAGTGATGTTTATTGATTAGGATTAGCCCCCTTAAATGGTTAAACTAAATAATGGAGTAACCTCTTATGGTGTTTGAAACCCTAGTATACTGTAAATTTGATGGTTTTACTTTGAGTTATGCTTGGATCCATACTTGAGGATAGTATGGAATTTGATGGTGATGCTTCACCTTGTTTGTCCATGATTCGATGGGAATGCCATGAGTTAGGGCTTGGGTATGAATGCTAATTTCTAGCATCAATGTGACTTATCTTGTTACTCTTAACCCTGATTCCATTAGGTGATAGTGATTAAACATGATTATCCTACCGTGAATGATTAATAGGATAATGGAATTTTCTCTTATTATTTTTGAAACCTTGTTATTCTATAAATATATTGGTTATACTTGAGTTAAGCATAGATTCAGACCTAATAAAGGAATGAAATGTGATGGTGATGCTTTATCTTATGCATCCATGATTTTTTGAGGATGCCATGAGTTAGAGCTTGTGTATGAGCGTTGAACAATATATTTAATCTAATCTATGTTGTTGAACTTAACATGAATGAAAATAGATGATAGTGGTTAGTTATGCTACCCTTCCTTGAATGATTAATATAAGGATAAAATATTCTTCCTAATGTTGTTATAACTCAAATGTGTTAACTGGTGGCCATCATATCTTTCTGGTTTCTACTTTCTTATGCTAAGCATGTACGATATAAGTATGATTATGGTCATTCATACCTAGCTTCATTATATGTTGATATAAGAAAGGAATTCTCTCAAATGCTAAGATAACCCTGCAATGTTATCATGTGAACATCTTTTAGTTCTTTACAGAGATATTATGTTGAGCCTGTGTATCACAAAATTGGTGATGCTTGTTGAGCCTTGTTATAAGGCATGGAAACATAATGATGATCTTAACGGGATTGATATGATGGTCTTAATGATCATTGGGCATGGTTGATCCCTGAATGAGGAGTGTAATCCTCTTATGTTGACAAGGTTTGACACCCTATGATATTGTGATAAGGATTTATATCATGTGATAGTATAATGACAAGTGTAATTTCTTGAATGGAAATAAATTGTATCATGTGATGATGAGATGAGGAACAATAAGTTTCATACATTTTATATCTTCTGATGTTGTTGTATGTTAATACCTACTAGAGATCAATTAGTTTTTATATGTCCACTTTTTTAATGCAGCTTAATTCACCGAATTGGCAATAATTGATCAAGTGAAACTCTAATCATGTAGTGCCATGTGCCATAGATGAATTTCAATATCAGAACTTGTTGGATGGTGAATCAAGCAATTCTGATGGGAAACTCAGAACACATATTTTTGAATATGTGGGGGCACATGTCGACTACCTCCTTGCATCTACAATTTATAGGTTATGGAGGATGGTTGCAGTCATGTCTTAGATATATGTGTGAAAGGTAGCATTATAATTGAAAGATGCCTCTTATAGAATGGCCATGTGCGAGCCTATTCTCTAGTGCCATGACCTATACCAAGGCAGGATAGTTGTTTTCAGATTGACTATATATGTCACTATTGACAGTTGACTGTTATGTCACTGCGTTGTCTCTCATATTGACTGAGAGTTTTTGGTGTGATCATGGAGTCTGGCTCTTCCATAGATCTTGTATGGCACTAATTTTGACTTAGTAGTAGTCAGTTGGATTTGAATGGTACGACTCAAAACCTTGGGGCAAAATAAAAGATGTAATACATTCGTGTAGCATATTTGTTTAGGGTTGTATAACCTGTTACATAGAATGTGTAAAAAATGTCGTTCTTATTTCTAAGTAATTGATTGATTATATTTTTTTTGTACTTGTACACGTATGCATGCAGTCCACATACACAATATATTCTACATGATGATATGTGCTATGTTTCATGCCATTTTAGGTACTTGCAATACATGAAGATAACAAGATATGATGTACCAGCTGGAATTACCTAAAAGCATTAAAGCTAAGTAAAGGAGGATTAGAAAGATACTTCTTCTCATATGTACAATTCTAATGTAAGAATTTCATTTAACTCCTTCGAGGAGCATCTTGTAAACAATATTTGAATAAATGGAAATTATTTTTATTATTTGTTCTTTGGTAAAATCTAGATCTTTGGAAACTTTGGGTAATGGATCTCAACATTTTAGATCTTTCCTTAATTGGAGGATGTTGAAAATGAGGTAGTTACTAGTATGGTACATGTATTCACTAATTGGGCATCATGTTCAATTGAATCAATAAACAACAAGAAATTTGTCGAATATTTGATTTGTAACCCAATTGGTAGGCTTCAATATGACCTGTAATTGCCAATCAGTCAGTTGGATAATCTAGACGGTTGAGTTGATGACAAAACCAATGCCAACCACTATACTGAGATTTTTTGAAGCATTCCAAGTTTCTTTTCTATTTTGAGTTACAAATCCAAAATAAATTATACTTTGTAAAAATACAAGCCCATGACTCTTGCATGTTAAGGGGTGGAGGTTCATGGGGCAACATAAAACATTGTGAAACAAGTTTTCTATGCGTGCTACCACTTGGAGAGAGAGAAACTCACCCCACATACAACATCTTGCAATAGGAGGAGAACGAGAGCAACTGACGCTAAAACATCAACAATTTTGAGTTCTGCGTCATCTTGGTGGCAAGGTGTTATTCCTTGAGTTTTACATCCACATGGACTACATAGAAGCAGAGACACTTGGGAGTAGTGTTTGTATGATATGTACAACATATTATATGTAATAGTGATCAAATACATATGATTTTTGTATAAAATCCATCAATAGAATATCAAAGTTTCCATTATACAGTGCAAATGAAAACCTTGGTTGACTAAGTGTGGGCACACCAAAGCATGATGCACCATCTATCTTGGGGAAGTGTGATAATAAGTATGTTCTTATACCAAAGTAGGGTGTTGAGTCTATTATATTGTCCTTTCGATAGGAATTGACTGGGTGATCCAAACGAGATTAAACACCAATAAGAAGAAGTAGATTATCTACCTGGTGATGATCTATGACAAGGAGTTTTACAGCCATCTACCAGTGAGTTGCATTGGATTCAATTAGATATTGTTGCCTACTAAATAGTAAAGTTCTGAGTTGTCAGCCAAACATGACTCATAAATTAATGTATTATAGATATTGTCTCACTAGAAGGTTTTTGATTGCAATCTGATAGATTAATAATGAGGTTTATTATTTTGATCTAATAAAGGGATCATTAATAAAAAAACCAAATTTATATCATCAAATCAAATCAACTTTCAAATTAAATTTCATTTCAAATAACTTTTTTTTATGGGTACCAAAGGTCTTTATTCATCCTGCCCCAAGGTTACAGGCCAAAGCATTTCTGGGATTAACATCCGTGTGGACCAGACCAATCTCATCTTTGCATATGTTGCCGATGTGATCAGGACACTGGTACTAGGTCTTTACAGGAACATCTTGGGATCCGAACCATCTAGCTAACGCATCTGCCATCATGTTGCCTTCTCTTTTCCTGAACTTTACTTCCAAATTCAGTTTGAGTTCCCTAAAGTGAGTTATCTTCCTGCAGATTGGTCTGAACTTAGCTGGAGGGGCAGATTTGCTAACCGCCAGAGTCCACTCTCTCTTGCAATCAGTCTCAATAGTAACCTTCTCCCTCCAGTCCAGCACAGCTTGAGATCCTTTGAGGATCGCAGCTAGCTCAATTTCCAGAATATCATCATGTGAAACTTTCTGAGCACCCCCTTCAAGTCAGTGGACCTTGTGATCTCTGACAACATAGATGATAGCTGCATACTTTTTCCTTTTGACGTACGATCCGTCGAAATTGATCTTGACCTCATTTCTGTGGGGAGAAGAACAGGTGATCTTCTCATGGGCCCCTTTTCTCTCCTCTTTGGTCCCTCAGGCATGGAGATTGAGCTGGACATTACTGGCAATCCTCCGAACAATGATCGTAGCATCCAGTTTCCTATTGTTGAAAACGTAGCCATTCCTGGCCTTCCAGATCTGGTCTGAGGAAATCACAAACCACACTTGATGGTTGACGTTTCCTTTCCTCCATCTGAGGTTCCTTGCAAACCATTCGCCACATGTTCCTCCTTCTAAGATATCGACTTTATACCTCTCCTGAAGCATCCCCCAGACTTTGTTGCTAACCTCACAGTTGCGCAGCAAGTGAATAGTTGATTCACACGCTTTCTTGCATATAGGACATCTATCGGACTCGGTGAGGCCCCATTTCTTCCTGTTTTTGTTCGTCATCAGGCTTTCATGGTAGGCTCTCCAGAGTAAAGTCTTAACGCTTTGAGCCACCAGGATTTTCCACAAACGCTCCTAACATCTAGGAGTTTTCGTTCTGTAATTCCTCAAGATTTTCTTGTAGATGCAAGTCGTGCTGAAATCTCCATCCTTGCTTCCAGTAAATTGCCATAGGTCCTCCCCCGCTTGATCGGTCAGAGGAATCATCTCCAGGATCTTAGAACAAGTGTCATCGTCAAACCAGCTCCTGATGAACCCCTCATCCCACTCTCCATTCAGGTTGATCATAGACGCAACCTTGATGTCATGCAGGTCCATCGGAATGATGAGTTCATCTTTTAAAGAGGGCTTAGTGGTGTAGCTCACCCAGGGGTCCTCCCAACTCGATGTCTTCTCACCGTTCATGATGACTCTGCCGGCGAACTCATCCAGCATGGAAGCATTCCTTCTAATGTATTTCCACAGTCTCAATCCCGAGCTTCTCCCTCCGTCTTTTAAATGCAGATATTTGGCCTCCATAGTTCTTCCCCACAAGGCATTTTTGTCCGTCTTGAACCTCCAAACAACCTTAGCTAACAAAGCCTCATTCTGGATTCTAGCTGGCTTTATGTTCATACCCCCATCCATGGTCTCAACTACCATCTTCCGCAAAGCAATCCCACTCATCTTCCTTCTCTCCCCGTTCCCGCTCTAGATGAACCTTCTAATCATCTGGTCCATCCGCTCACACACTTCCACCGGCAGCTGGGCGGTTTGCATCAAATATGTAGGACAAGCATCCAGAACTGAACAAGTTAGCATGATTCTACCTGCAAAGGACAGAGTCCTTCTTGTCCAGGCTTCAATTTTGGACTCGAGAGCATTGAGAGCTCCCAGATAAGTAGCTTTGTTGGCTCTGGAGTGAAGGATCGGGACACCTAGATGCCTCCCTAAGTTGTCAGTAGTAGCTATGCCCAGGTACCTGCTGATACGTCTTTGCAGACCAGATTATTTTTTTAGAAGAACATGATCAATTTCTCTTTGGATAAGACTTGCCCAGAAGCTTCCCCAAACTTCTTGATGCATTTGATGATCACCCGGGCCTGTGTGGTAGATGCTTCACAGAATATGACGATGTCGTCGACGATGCAAATATGGGATATCGAAGGCCCTTTTCTCGTGATCTTGAGTGATTTCCAACTACCTTTTCATTCCTCCTCAGCTATAGCTTGGCTTAGTCTGTCCAGACATAAAATGAATAAGTAGGGTGACAAGGGATCCCCTTGTCTAACGCCTCTACTGGTTTTAAAGGCAGGTAACATCTCCCCGTTCCAAGAAATGGCAATGGTGGCTGACGAGATGATGTTCATAATGAATTTGATCAACTTCTCAAGGATGTCAGTTAACTGGAGAGTTTTGAGCAGAAAGTCCCAGTTCATTCTGTCGTAAGCCTTTGAAAGGTTCAGCCTAATAGCCATAGTTCTCTAACCAGACAATCTAGTTCTCATCGAGTGAATCTCTTCTTGCACCAAGATGATATTATCAGTTATGCTTCTCCTAGGAACAAAGCTACATTGGAGGGGGGAGACCCAGTCCAGTAGATAGGGTTTAATTCTCTCAATGAGAATTTTAGATAACAGCTTAATGCTGACATTGTTGAGCGCAATGGGTCTCAGCTGGTTGCAGGTTTCAGGAAAATTCGTCTTAGGAAGGAGCACTAGATTAGCATTTGCCATCTTCTCTGGTATCTCGGCTCCGGCAAAGCATTTGGTAATAGTACGGTAGACTGCCTTCTTCATACTCTTCCAGTTATCTTATATAAAGCCAACATCAACACCATCGGGACCGGGGGCTTTAAGGGGTTTCATATTCAGCAAAACACCATGAATCTCCTCCTCAGATGGCACTCTCTCGCAAGCCTCGCGTTGTAGGGGTGAAAACCTTGGGAACCTACCAGGGAAGTCTGTCCTCCTCCTGAAACTTGCCTCGATCGAGAATTGACCTTTAAAATGATTCTGAACTAAGTTACGGAGCAACTCGGGGTCCTCAACCCACTCCCCCTCCTCATTCTTGAGCTTGGTGATTCTCAGCTTCTGTCTTTTGGAGAAAACCGTCGCCTGGAAGTACTTGGTGTTTACATCACCCAACTTGATCCAATCACACCTAGCTGTCTGCTTCCATTCGGCCTCTTCTACGTGAAGCAGGTCCATCAACTCTTGTTTCAAGCTTTGGAATTGTTCATCAACCTTGGCATCGTACCTTTTACTTAGCACACCTTGCAGGTGGGTGATGGTCTTCGTAATGAAGTCCTTCCTCTCCCTTCCTTGTCTTCTCTCTTTTCTATCCCATCCCTCCACTTTCCTCATCAAGCCTTCAGCAGCTTCAGTGAACTCCAAATCATCATCCTAGGCATCCTCGAAGAACTTCTGAAAGGACTTTCTTTTCTTCCAAGATGTGATAGTTTTGGTGATATACTTGTTAGTGTGTGATTGTCTGTCCATATAGACAACAATAGGAGCATGGTCAGCGGTGATACGGGGCAACACCTCCACCCTGGTCTCGGGGAAACAATGGATCCAATCAGCGTTAGCAACAGCTCGGTCCAACCTCTCCCGAAGGGTGCCCCATTTGAACGTCATCTTCGGCCCCGACGGTCCCAGGTCGCTTAAACCACTACCGGAGAGGGCATTCAAGAATTCTCTACAGCTGCTGACATTAATGTAGTTACTGCCCACCTTCTCTTATGCGTCCACGATAGTGTTAAAATCCCCTAAAACCATCCATGGAAGATTGGTGGAGTCGGCAACAATATTCAAATGATTCCACTGGATTTTCATCTTGGTTTGGTTGGTACTCACATAAACGAACATCACTAGGCATTTGTTGTTGATCAAATAGAGAATAAACTATTTATGGAGCATGAGAACATCCACAACGCCTACCTCGGTTCTCCACATAACCCAAATACCACCGGAAAACCCCACCGCCTCCACTCTATACGAAGCATCAAAGCCCAACTTCCTAACAATGTTGCTAGCATTTCCACCACTCGTACGGGGCTCAAAAATGGAAAAGATATCCACCTTATGCTTTCTACTAATCTCCTTCACTTCATTATAGGTATCCGTCGAGCAGATGCCCTGCACATTCTAGGTCGCGATAATCATCTAACCCCCAGTTGCTGGGTCAGTCGAGCTTATCTCGCTTGACCTTCTCGGATCAGGTGGATCTTCCTGCTCCCCTTGGTTCATTTTCCATCCTCTCTTCCTTGAGATGCACACGCTACTTCCTGCCTTGGATACCTTCCTATTTCGGAGACGGATTCCCACGTTACTCCTGTGGGTCATGTGGCTCCTTCTATTTTCTTTCCCATTCGGTATGTTTGATCCAAAGCACAAAACAGTGTTCTCTACAGTAGTGGTCGGAATGACCACTGTGTTGTCATCCATGATAACCTCAACAACATGTGCCTTCCCCTTCCCTTTGTTTGTAGCTTTGTCACTTATAGTTACTTGCTTGTTTTGTATGTCCTTCAGGAGGGTACGCTCTGTGGTCTTTTCCCCTTCTATAATCGTTGTGGTTCTTGTGTTTCTCTTCTGCTGCCTCTAGTCAATACATGTTACCCTTCCTGCAACAACTTCTCGGTCTTCTCGTGTGCCAGCAATCTCCCCTTCAATGTCGAGGTTCTCAAGTTGGTTCCTCATTTCTACCACCTCTTTGTTCCCCCCATAAGCTTGTCTTCTCGGTTTCCTCTGGAACGACCGTGTGTGAATCACTTTAGAGTATTCACCAAGAGGCGCAACAACCTGCTGCTGCTCACCTTGTCCTTCTGATGTAGTAGCTCTGTAAGCTTTTTGTCTTAGATGGAAGCCCTCCGTTGAGTGACCTATCTGGACGTAGTGCAGACATATAGCTGGTAGGTTTTCATATTCAAGAACATATCTCTCCCCCTGTACAAAGATGGCCGGTACGAGCAGTTTGCTTGTGTCTAGCTTCACCGCAATTCTTGCAAACTTTCCCCTTCTTTTCAACTCTGTATTGGTGTCCACCTTCATCGTCTCTCCGATGTGATCCCCTACCTCCTCCAGGAATCGTTGCTGGTACAAGAAAATTGGTAGTCTCGGGATGCGGACCCATCCAACAATATACTTCGGGTTTCCATTGGCAGGGATGAAGCTCGGGTCCCATGGCTATACGCACAAGAATGAGCCCATCATCGGCCAAGGTCCTCTAGTGATAGATTTGAGGTAATCGTCTTGTCACATCAAATGGACAAGGAAGAAATGATTCTCCAAAACTATCAGCCGAAAATTTCCAATCGCGTTCCATAGGGCCTTGATTCTTTTCTGCAGGGTCATAAAGCCTACTTCCCTTGCCAGGACCTTCACAATCATCGAGTAACACCATGGCTTTAGCAGGTCCTCATACTTCTGTTCCGCAATCTTGAAACAAGGGGTACCCTCGATCACCTCTATCCTGATATCCTCCTTGGATAGTTGGACGTTCATATCCTCATAGCCAAAGATGGACGATATCTCGCTGCTCCCTTCCCTGCTGGTGATGTCCTTGTAAGACACCTGCTTCCAGTTGTCCGTGTTAGTTGCTATGGAGGAGTTTGGAATCAGGGCTGGAAAGGTATCTGCTTCTTCGTCAACCTCCATTGAGGCGTCGGCTGTTGGCTCCTCCATGTCACCCGTCCCCCCATAGCTGGGGTACTGAAGGTTCAATCCTGCATTCCTGAGTAGATCTGACGAACGAGGTGCTCCGGTTCTGACTCCGATTCCGGTTTTTGGGGGTCGTGCTCCCCTTCCCGCACTGGGACTAGCACCACCGCCGCGGCCACCGCTGCCACCCCGACCTCCGAACCCTACCATCGCGTCATTGAATGTAAAGAGATATCATGCCATAAAATAATGGCAAACACAAATAACAACTTCTCATTGCAATCTATCCATGAGTTAGAAAAGTTTATTGGTAACAACTTGCATGACTATTATTGGACATCGGGAATTGTTCTAACTCAAGAGTGTAAGTTCGATGTACCAGAAACATTCGAACTATATGAACCAAATTCAAAAGTATCTAGAGAAGAAAGGGAAGCTTATTCTAAGCATTTTGATGACGCTATTGATGTCATGTGCCTCATGCTAGATCCATGAATCATGAGCTTCAGCATTAAGATGAGAAAATGGAGTTCTAGAGATGTCCACACATATCAAGTATGCTTTCTAAGAACAAGCAAGGAAAGAGAGGTATGATGTCTACAAGGACATGTTTAAGTGCAATACGAATGAAGGAGACCCCATATGGACACATGTACTCAAGTTGATTGGTTATATGGTATGCATTGTAAGACATGGATTCCCCTTAGTCCAAGAGTTGGCCACTAATGTAATCCTACAATCTTTGACAAAACTTTATAGTCAGATTGTCATGAACTAGAAAATTCTTTATTCAACTATTGTTAGAGTTTGTTGGCATGTTGAGAACTATTAAAACTCAGATGAAGAAAGAAAGCCAAAATCTATCTTGGTGGTCAATGAAGACAACGGAAAATTATAATGCCAGATTATGTATTGATGGTCAATAAAGGAAAGGGAAAATTATAAGGCTAAAGGAAACACTTAAAATAATTCTAAAGCTAACCAAAAGCCCAAGTCTCCTAAAATTAAGGCTAGAGGACGAGTAATCAAGGAAGCATTTGTCAAACCTGTCATCAAACAAGATATTTAAAAAGAAATTTCCCTCTTTACCTTGAGGAAGTAAAGAAGAAGGAGGGGATGGAGATCTCCAATTCACGTATATATGCTATACAAACAAACTTATCGACTTCTTCATCTTGGGTATTAGATATCATATGTGGATCTCACACATCCTATAATATGTAGGATCTAAAAATAATTAAAACCTTACAGAAGGGAGAGGTGGATATATGAATAGCTAATGAAGCAAGAGTTGTTGTCACACCTTTAGGAACATATAGCTTATATCTTCTCGGTGGGCTTGAAATAGAGTTTGAGAACTACTATTATGTGCTTGCCATAAATAAATATTATATTTTTATCTTATTTGGAAGTCCATGATATGGAACTAATAAAACTGGTCAAACTTGTCTTTCAAGAGATGAGATATTTTATGGCAGTGCCTCAATGTCTTATGATCTCTATTTATTAGAACTTTACACAAGAGTATATAACATAAATACCAAGAAGTTAAAACTTTATGAATCAAATAGAACTCACATGTGGAACTATCCTATAGGGTTCATAAATAATAAAAACATTTCTGAATTCCATAAAGATGGTTTTCTCTACTTTGTTGATTCTAAATCTATAGAGACATGTGAATCCTTTTTTATTCGACAAGATAATCAAAGCACCCTTCATTTGTAATTCTCATAGGGAAACTGATTATTAGGACTCATACATATTGATGTGTGAGGACCTTTTAGTACAAGTCCTATAGGTCAATATCACTACCTCATCACATTTGTGTGTCTTATGAAATAAAATAAAATAAATGTTGAAAAGTTTAAGGAATTTATGAATGAAGTATGGAACCAACTTGGTAAGAATATTAAATCACTATGATCATATCATGGTAGATAATAACAAATCTAATATTTTAAGTCTCTTTTAAAAGATTGTGGTATTGTATCATAGTTGAAATCACCTAAAACATCACAAAATAGATAAGAAATTACAAAATGTTAGACATAGTATAATAAATTATGAGTTTAGATAATCCTATTCCTTATGGGGACATGATATTGATACCTCTGTGTTTACACTTAAATGAGTACCTTGACAATCAATTAAAAAGGCATTATATAAGATATGGAATGTGAAGTGTCTAGATATGTCTTGGGGTTTTGAATCTTATGTTAGAAATATTTGTATGAAAATTTTGGATCAAAACTAGACAAAGGCATCTTGTGTGGATACCATAGTGAAACTCAACATTATTACTTCTATATTACATCTAAAAAAATGTTGTGAAAAATTATTGTATTTCTTGAAAAGGAATTCCTTTCCAAATGAACCAATGGTAGGAAAATAGATCTTGAAGAAGTTCGATGTTAAAAGCATAATGTTGAACCTTTAGAAGTAGACAAGAAACAAATAGAATCATAAGTCATTGTAAAATTTGGAATTCCTCACATAACACAAGACCCTCAAAGGCCTAGTCGGACACATCTTGAGCTAGAGAGATTGGGAATTATGGTGACTCAATCAAATATTTTGATGATCATTGATGATGAGACAACAACATGAAATAAGGTCATATAGGGACTGTAACATACCGAATCTTGGATTCAAATGTAATTTTATCCATTTTCAATCCTTTCATTTCCTTCTTATCCTTTGGAATTTCCCTAAATTTTCCTAGCTTTTTCTACCCTCATTGGCCTAAATGTTGAATTTGAGCTATAGTTGATGGCTCAAATTATATTTACCCACATTCATTTCAATGAAATAGATTTTGCACAAATATCTCAACTAGAGTTTTAATTAGAGTCTAATAATGAAAAATGACTATTAATGAGAAATATTAAATAGGTTATGTTGATTTAGATTCTTTGTGGCGTTTTGGGATAAAGAAATGAGAATTAATGTGTAATTGAGTTAGTTAATGTGATAATAATCCTTTTTATTTCTCTTTCCTCCAAAATGTGATCAGAAAGAAATAAAATGGATAGTATGAGGTAATACATGACTCTTGAATGAATTTATAAGATCCATCTGGAATTTTATTAAAGGATTTGTTAAGAAAATATATTTGTATTAATTCACCCTTTAAATACATTAATATACACATTAATGGCCAATATGGTGATTAAGGGACACAAATTTTGATAAAAAAAATATAATTTTATATAATTAAACTAGGCATTAATATTAGCCTATGATCCAAATTTGAGGTCATTTGACCCATGTTTGACCCCTCAAACAAATTAACCAAGATTTAAATATAGTTTAAATATAGTTTTAAATCAATTTCATTTATGTGTTGCATTTAACCTATAGTTCCTTTTTAATCACGCATTACTCACTTTTTTGCTCATGTTTCCAGTCATAGGATCCACAACCCGATGGCCTGGAAGTTGTCTTCTTCCTCAGTAAATGTGCGAGCCAAGGCCGTTTCTACTGGTTTAGCTCGTCGATCATTTTCTCAGCCAATACTCAACCATTTTGCTTGATTTCTTTGTTGTTGAGTCTACCTCACTCCAACGATCAATTTAGGCCATTACTCATGTGCCAAAATGTATTCTATGGGAATCTCCCAATCGTCTGTTCAAAATATTCCCACTGCCACCTTCGTTTCACCCCAGACTGTCACCTCACCTATAAATACGGGCACCCTTGCCTCCGTCGACACCAAAGTGAGTGCCTCCTCACTTCAATTGCTAGTATCTCCCTCACATATGCACCACCTTCCTGATTTCTTCAATGATCTTACGACACTCCTCTCTGTCTCTTCGCGATACCAACATAGGAATTAGCATGCTACATGAGTTCGTAATCTCCTTACCTTCATTTCTCCGCTATTGGTTCGGGTTTTTGTTGCGATTCATAGATTTGCCCAATTTTGAGGCAAATTGTTACTTGCAGCTCGATGACATGAAATGGCATGAGTTGGGGAATGATCCCCCTATGTGAGTTATCCATTATACCCTCGCCTTCTTCACTTTTCTTTGTTTTTTCCGGCGACGGTATATCCGTCTTTTTGCTTAGTTTTGTTTCACCCTTGACAGAGACCATGCAAGTGCTGACCCATGATGTGGCCACCCATGATTGGGTTATGTCACGTGGGTCAGAACCCTTATCTCTTTTTTCTTTTTCTCTAATTTCTAGCCACATGGATTTATCTCAAAATTTCATTGGTCAGTTCTTTAATAATTCATAGTAAATTGATCCTTTATTAGAAAAATACAAATAAATAGTCATTGGAAAGAATTTTTCATGTAGAATCCAAATTTAAGGTTTTTAAGTATCGATTTGCATCCCTATTTTGATGTTTGTCATAAATGCCATTTTGATTATATAAAAACCCTTAAAATATGTATCTAATTCATTTTAACTCCAAATTTAAGAAATAAAAATGTTTTCTTAATCAGGAGAATCAAAGTAATCCATTGATGAAAGGTCATCTTCAAGAATCTCGAGTGAGGTATGTATGTGCAACCCTATTTATTTATCATCTTGAACACTATCCTTAAGTTGGGCATATTTTATCCAACCTTAGTTTTCAAATGAGGCATTGTTTTAGCCTTTATTCTCTTTATTGCCTTCATGTGGCATTTTTACTTCAATTATTCTAGGGTCCCCACTTGCCAAAGTTATTTAAATTCCTTATATATACAATTGAAATACTTAAGCATGATGATGAAAATGAGTAATTAACTAATGTGGGGTACATGAGTACAAACCAGCCATAGTTTTGGGCATGAGCCCTGGGGAATATGACCACTCTCACGAGGGGAATGTGATAATTCTCCCCACTTTATATATATTTGGGTGTTTGTGAATGTGTTACTCTCCCTCACTCAGAGCTTGAGGTCTGGAAGGTGCCTCGGCCCTATAGTAGTTTCATGTAGTCAAATTTAATCATGCATGCAACTTATTATTGTTTAACTTGGAAAAAATTCTTATTTGTTTACTTGCCTCGTATTCTTGACCCTCTTAGCATAGTGAATCTTTATTATTTCTTACTTTAGTTTGTAATTGTCCTTATTCTTTATTTGACATATACATTTTCTCTCCTCTTATTGGGTGATCCCAACCACCTAGGTTAGGATCAGAGTGCGCATTAGGAGCATGGTGAACCAACCTATGACTAGGAAAAAGGAGTCCATCCTTCCATCATGAAATTATTTGTTAAGTATTCTTTTTATTGGAAACATATTGTTGTAGTCTAGTTTCCCTCTACTTAGATCCTCTTTTGTATAAAGCATGTACACCCATATTGGGGAAATTTTGATGTACTCTTTATTAAATTCAATATAGTCAAAGTTTTAAACTTCCCCTGCTATTTGTTGGATTTTGTTTACCATTTTAGTAGACATGTGATCTCACTTCTTCACACCATGGTATCAGAGCTAATGGTAGTCAGATCCTTGACTATTTTAATTTGTCTCCTTAGTTAGAAACCATTACCTCATATAGTATCCCTTTAGTTTACCTTATAATTAACCTACGATAAAAGGTTGATCTAGAACCATAATAGTTTCATATTAGATTCATATTTAATCAACTTGTAGGTGATTAGCCTATTAGGTGGCTACTAGGATACAAAGTTGAAAGTAATGGTGTCTAGAAAGGGTTAGAACTTGGGGGATGGCAATATTTTCCTCCATGCCACTAGCTTGGTTTATGGGTACTCCCAATTTCATATGACACCGGCCTAGCCTAATGTGATATACAATGCCCAAAATAGCATACCTTTAGGAAAATAACCTCACTGTTGAGTATCCTTAGAAACAAAATAAAATCCCCTTATATACCATAAGTTCCGTATATGAGTCTTAGATTTCTATGTTTAGGGGTAGTCTACCCTATTATTAGACTTTAAAGTTTAGTAATAGTGAATAGTAAAACAATTGAGTGTTGGATCGTATACCTGGTTTAATTAAACTCACTCTTTTACCTCTAGTTTTAGTTTGACTAGGTAGGTCAATCATTTTAAGGGGTGGAGTAGTGATAGTATTAGTACCTTGATAGATTTTGCATTTGTTGATTTTGAGGGTGAAATCCCTTTTTAGGTGAATGGAATCCTATACATAGAAAAATCTAGCCACTTTGGAATTAGAAACCCTAACTCCATAGACAAGCGATTAGTGAGCTTATATTATTAGTATTGACCAAACATATTATAATTACCTATTTGTGGATATACAAATGAATATATAATAAGTCATCTAAGGAATAGTTCATAGGCTTGAGCACTAACAAATACTGAGGCACGTAATATAAGTAACTCACTAATTGTGAATACACATAATGTTGACCATGTCACCCTAATGCTATGGTAAATGGAACAAATGCGTGCTAAGAATGCATAACATATAATGGTCATGTTGACCCAAACCCAACAATGTAATTATCTAACCTTAATATATATACATATGTATCCTTAATGCCTGAATGATACATTAGTGACATTAGGTGTCATCATCAATAATATAGTTTGATACACCTAAATGACATGTAATCACCTAATCATAAATTGATATATGAATCAATTCATTAAAATGGAATGTGTTCCACCTTATTCACGAAAATACATATAATGGCCCAAATGTGATAAGGGGTAATTGGATTTACATAAGCAAGATTATTAAGTCAATAATTCCAAATGCCTAATGTGATGATTAAATGTATAAATAATAATATGAAATATAAATAGGATAAAATGATTAATGATGACATTAATATGAGTATGAAAAATGATGTGACAATGTGTAATATAAGTGCAACAAAAATAAGGTGACATTATTTATACTTATTAACTTGTTGGATAATATCTTATGTGTCTTACAAATTAATTTGTGATGATTCTCTATGATGGTAATATGAAGACAATGGAGAATGAAAATCAAGTTATTCAAAATTGTGCTCTAACATATTCATAAATATTGAGATAACTTAGTAAACCATAAATGTTCTTAAAATTCTTAATTAGTACATGAGAAATACACATGAATGGAACATAACGTTGAGATATAATTCTTTTTACAAACAATGTAAATACAACATGGCACAATTAATAGAATATTAATGATGAAGTAATTTCACAATAAAGATAGTGATAATGACCCAAAATGTCTATTGTGTTATATTTTGTAAAAAGTAATGTCATAAGTGGAAACCTTAGTAACCACAACTTATGAGTAGAGCATGTGAAGTACCATAGATCAGAAGTAACCATGTAGTTGCTAAGTGTTAGGATGTTACATACTCACCCTTCCCTCTTGTTGTGATTTTGGGGACGAAATCCTCTTTAAGGGGTGGAGTGTTGTAACATACTGAATCTTGGATTCAATTGAAATTTTACCCATTTTCAATCCATTCATTTCATTCTTATCCTTTTGGACTTTTCCCTAAATTTTCCTAGCTTTTTCTATCCTCTTTGGCCTCAATGTTGAATTTGAGCTATAGTTGATGGCTTGAATTATATTTACCCACATTTATTTCAATGAAAGGGTTTTTGCACAAATATGTCAACTAGAGTGTTAATTAGAGTATAATAAAACAAAATGACCATTAATGAGAGATAATCAATAGATTATGTTGATTTAGAATCTTTGTGGCTTTTTGGGATAAAGAAATGAGAACTAATGTGTAATTTAGTTAGTTAATGTGATAATAATCTATTGTCTTTCTCCATCCTCTAAAATGTTATTAGAAAGCAATAAAAAGGAGAATAGGAGGTAATACATGACTCTTGAATGAATTTCTAAGATCCATCTCGAATTTTATTAAAGGATTTGCTAAGAAAATATCTTTGTATTTATTCACCCTTTTGAAATACATTAATATACACATTAATGGAAAATATCATGATTAATGGCCATATCTTTTGCAAAATGAAAATATAATTCCATATCGTTAATCTAGGCATTAATATTAGAATGTGGTCCAAATTTGAGGTCATTTGACCCATGTTTGACCTTTCAAACAAATTAAATAAGATTTTGAATATAGTTTGAATATAGTTTTAAATCGATTTCATTTATGCATTGCATTTAACCTATAGTTCCATTTTAATCTATGTAACACATTACTCACTGTAGTGCACATGATTCCAATCATTGGATTCACAATTCGACGACATGGAAGTTGTCTTCTTCCTCAGTAAATGTGCGAGCCAAGGCCGTTTCTATTGGTTTAGCTCCTCGATCGTTTTCTCAACCAATACTAAATCATTTTGCTTGATTTTTTTGCCATTGAGTTCGACTCATTCCCATGATCAATTAAATCCATTACTCATGTGTCAAAATGTATTCGATGTGATACGCCCAATCGTCTGTTCGAAACACCCCCACTTCCACCTTCGGTTCACCCCAGACTGTCGCCTCACCTATAAATTTGGGCACCCTCACCTCTATCGACACCAAAACGAGTGCCTCCTTGCTTAAATTGCTAGTAGCTCCCTCACATAGACACCAACATATTGATTTCTTCATTGATCTTGCGGTGCTCCTTCCTATCTCTCTGTGATACTAGCATAGGAATTAGTATGTTAGGTGAGTTTGTAATCTCCTTACCTTCAGTTCACCGCTATTGATTCGAGTTATGGACGTAATTTGTGGATTTGCCCAATTTTGAGGCAAGCTGCTATTTGCAGCTCGATGCCATGAAATGGTGTGAGCTGCAGGATGATCCCCTTATGTGAGTTATCCATTATACTATCGCCTTCTTCATTTTTCTTTATTTTTCCCCGCGAGAGTATATCTATCTTTTCGCTAAGTTTTGTTTAACCCTTGACCGAGACCATGCAAGCACTGACCCTGATGTGGCCACCCATGATTGGGCCATGTCAAATGGGCTGGCCCCCTTCTCTCATCTTTTATTTTTTTCTAATTTCTAGTCACGTGGAGTTATCTCAAAATTTCATTGGTCAGTTCTTTAATAATTTGTAGTAAATCGATCCTTTATCAAAAAAATATAAATAAATAGTCATTGAAAAAAAAATCATGTAGAATCCAAATTTAAGGTTTTTACGTATCAATTTGTATCCCTATTTTGATGTTTTTCATAAATACCATTTTAATTATATAAAAAGCCTAAATATATTTATCTCATTCATTTTAACTCCAAATTTAAGAAATAAATATGTTTTCTTAATCAGGAGAATCCAAGTAATCCATGGATGAAAGGTCTTCTTTAAGAATCTTGAGTGAGGTATGTATGTGCAACCCTATTTATTTATGAGTTTTAACACTATCCTTGAGGCATTGTTTTAGCCTTTATTTTGTTTATTGCCTTCTTATGGCATTTTTTCTTGAATTATTCTAGGGTCTTGTACCCCAGTTGAAAATGTTATTTAAATTCCTTATATATGCCATTGAAATACTTCAACATGATGATGAAAATGATTATTTAACTAATGTAGTGTACATGAGTACAAACCACCCATAGTTTTGGGCATGAACCCAGGGGAATGTGATCACTCTCCCTAGGGGAATGTGATAATTCTCCCCACTTTATATATATTTCCCCACATTATATATATTCGGGTGTTTGGGAATGTGTTACTCTCCCTCACCTAGAGGTTGGGGTCTGGTAGGTTCCTCAGCCCTATTTTAGTTTAATGTAGGCACATTTAATCATGCATGCAACTTATTATTGTTTAACTTTGTAGAAATTCTTATTTGATTTACTTGCCTCATATTCTTGACCCTCTTAGCATAGTGAATTTTAATTATTTCTTGCTTTCATTTGTAATTGCCTATATTCTTTATTTGACACATACATTTTCTCTCCTCTTGTTGGATGATCCCAACCACCCAGGTTAGGATCAAAGTGCATATCAGGAGCATGGTGAACCAGTCTATGACTAGGAAAAAGGAGTCCATCCTTCCCTCATGAAATTATTTGTTAAGAATTTTTTATTGGAGACATATTGTTGTAGTCTATTTTTCCTCTGCTTAGATACTCTTTTGTATAAACATTTACACCCATATTGGGGAAATTTTGATGTACTCTTTATTAAATTAAATATTGTCAGTTTTTAACTTCCACTGCTATTTGTTGGATTTTATTTACCATTTTAGTAGAGAGGTGATCTCACTTCTTTATAGGGATCTAATTATAGTAAATAGATCTAGGGCATGATATCTCAGATGGACTCCATATATATTGACAAAATATGGACTTTGATGGATGCACTTAAAGGTGTAAAATCCATAGGATGCAAATGGGTCGTCAAGTAGAAGACTAACATGGATGGTAGTGTACATGCCTATAAAGAATGATTGATTGCATAAGGTGTTAAGCAAGTTCAAAGTGTTCACTATGATGAAACTCATTCTCATCTGTCTTGGTTAAATTGATCAGGATCATGCTTTCCATTGCACCTTATCATGAGTATGATATTTGGCAAATGGACATTGAAACAACTTTCCTTTATGGATATCTTCTAGAGGAAGTGTACATGAGACAACGTAAAGATTTAGAACTACAAACAAAGACAATAAAGTTTCTAAGATGGAAACATCATTATGTGGATTAAAGCAAGCATATAAAAGATGTAATATTTTGTTTTATGAGAGAGAGAGAGAGAGTTTGACTTTATAAAAATGAATATTAACCTTGTGTTTACAAGAAAGTTAGTTGAAGCATAATTGTATTTCTCATATTATATGTGGATGATATATTATTGACGTGAAATGACGTACCTACTTTGCAATCAATTAAGAGTTGGTTGAAAAATACCTTCCCTATAATGGACATAGGTTAAGAATCATATATTCTCATAATCAAGATCAATAGAGATATATCTAGAATCCTTCTTTTCTTAAGAAAGAGAACATACATTGATATGGTTATGAAAAGTTTTGACATGCATGATTTTAAGAGAGAAAACTTACCCATGTGTCATGAAATAAGTATATCTAAATACTAATGTCCTAGATCTTAAGAAGAGTGGGAACACAAAGTAATATTCCATGTGTATCTGGTACTGGATATATCATGTTTGAAATATTATGTACAATACCATATGTCTTGTATGCTTTGAGCATGATGAGAATGTACATGTTAGGTCCTGATGAAGGTCATTGGATTTCAATGAACAATATCAATAAGTACTTGAGAAGAACTAAGGACCAATTCTTGATATACAGAGGTGAGGTAGAGTTAGGCATAAAGGGTTACATTGATGCAAACTTCCAAACTGACTAGGATGATTACCGATTGCAATCATGATTTTTTTTGCCTAAATGACATATCAATAAGCTAGCAAAACTCCAAGCAAGAGAAAATGACAAGTTATACAATAGAATCTCAAAATATTTCCACATCAAATGCATCACTTGAATAAATATGGATGAAGATGTACATTAGTGAACTTTAGGTTGTTCCAACCATTGAAGAAAAACTAGATCTTCTTTATTACAATAATGGAGCCACTACACATGTTACGGAACCCAGATTGCATATGCATTCCAGACACATACTATGGAAATATCATCTCATATGAGAATTAGTATAGAGAGAGTATCTAAAGATTTGTAGAGTACCAACTATAAGCAATGTTGTTGATCCACTGACAAAAGTACTTTCACAACAAAAAGCATGTCAGTCATGTTAGATCACATGGAATTACACTCAGGAGTGATTGTCTCTGATGTAAGTGGGAGATTTTTTTTGTATGTCCTGAGAGCGACATGTAATTATTGGAATACACTAGTACAAAAATGGGTTATAGCGTCACTACCTGTAGGGTCAATTTTTCCAAATAACCAACCTTATATGTCTAAAAAAAATGTGGGCACTACTTAAGACCTCTTGGGTCAGTTTTCTTAAAAAAACCGACCTTGTAGTGTAACTCTATAGGGTCGATTTTCCAAATAACTGACCTTATATGTCTATAAAAAACACGGGCACCACTTAAGACCTCTTGGGTCACTTTTCTTAAAATAACCGACCTTGTAGTGCATCTCTATAGGGTCAGTTTTCATAAAATAAGCGACCTTATAGACAATTGGATTAGAAAGTCAATTACAGTTTCCCATGGCAAAAATTTTCTTGATTTTGGCTTCGCGCCTCAATCTATAGGGTCTATTTTTTCAAATAACTGACCTTATATGTCTACAAAAAATGTGGGTAATTAGACATCTTGAATCCAATTTTCCTTCACACACGTGTAAGAACCTCTAGGGTCAATTTTTCCCTTATAACCGACCCTAAAGGGCTCCTCGGTCGACGAATTCGTCGACCGAATAAGAGCCAGATTTCACGTGTATAAGCACCTCTACGGTCGGTTATTCCCTTATAATCGACCCTAAAGGGCTCCTCGGTCGACGAATTCGTCGATCGAATAAGAGCCAGATTTCACGTGTATAAGAACCTCTAGGGAAGATTATTCCATTATAACCGACCCTTAAGGGATCCTCGGTCGACAATATTGTCGACCGATATCAATTTAGGATCCAGTGTAGTTCAGCACCTCTAACGTCAGTTTTTTACTTTTAACCGACCTTAAAGGGAACCTCAGTCAACAAATTCGTCGACCGAATAACAACCAGATTTAACGTGTATAAGCACCTCTAGGGTCGGTTTTTCCCTTATAACCGACCCTAAAGGGCTCCTCGGTCGACGAATTTGTCGACCGAATAAGAGCTAGATTTCACATGTATAAGAACCTCTAGGGTCGGTTATTCCATTATAACTGACCCTAAAGGGCTGCTCGGTCGATAATATTGTCGACCGATATCAATTTTGGATCCAGTTTAGTTCAGCACCTCTAACGTCAGTTTTTTACTTTTAACCGACCCTAAAGGGAACCTCGGTCGACAAATTTGTCGACCGAATAAGAGCCAGATTTAACGTGTATAAGCACCTCTAGGGTCGGTTTTTCCCTTATAACTGACCCTAAAGGGCTCCTCAATCGACGAATTTGTCGACCGAATAAGAGCCAGATTTCACGTGTATAAGCACCTCTAGGGTCGGTTATTCCATTATAACCGACCCTAAAGGGCTCCTCGGTCGACAATATTGTCGACCGATATCAATTTTGGATCCAGTGTAGTTCAACACCTCTAACGTCAGTTTTTTACTTTTAACCGACCCTAAAAGGCACCTCGGTCGACATATCCGTCGACCGAATAAGAGCCAGATTTAACGTGTATAAGCACCTCTAGGGTCGGTTTTTCCCTTATAACTGACCCTAAAGGGCTCCTCGGTCGACGAATTCGTCGACCGAATACGAGTCAGATTTCACGTGTATAAGAACCTCTAGGGTCGGTTTTTTCCTTTTAACCGACCCTAGAGCTCGTCTCGGTTGACGCATTTGTCGACCGATAATCTCTCAGTCGACAAATTCGTCGACCGAGAAAGAGCCCGATTTCACATTTATAAGCACCTTTAGGGTCGGTTTTTCCTTATAACCGACCCTAAAGGACTCCTCTGTCGACAATATTGTCGACCGACATGAAATTTGGATCGAGTTTAGTACTTTTCAAAACGTTATAAACCATTGGGATCTCAATTCTTTGTCTCATTGTTGGGAATTCACATCCCTTAATACCACCATCATCACATTTGCTGGATCTGGGTATTCAAACCCTTAGTTCATCACTAAACATGGTTATCACTTATCAGGTAACTATTACCTTCAGGTCATCTGACCAAGGTATTCATGATATATACTTATTACACAAGCATCTCAATTTCATATCAACCATATCAATTTCATATCAACATCATGCAATACAAAAATAACATCACTATTCCCTCATTAGGGTTAGAGTTTCCCATCTTTATCAGTTAGGGTTTCACATATCATCATCCCATATTGAAGTTTCACATAACATTATCCCATATTAGGGTTTTTACACAACATCACCCTATATTAGGGTTTCACATAACATCATCCCATATTAGGGTTTCACATAACATCATCCCATATTAGGGTTTCACATAACATTATCCCATACTAAGGTTTCATACGACATCACCATATATTAGGGTTTCACATAACATCATTATTAGGGTTGTGTAAGCACCTTAGTGCTCTCTCGGTCAACAAATTCATCGACCGAGAAGGAGCCAGATTTCACGTGTATAAGCACCTTTAGGGTCGGTTTTTTTTTATAACCGACCCTAAAGCACTCCTCGGTCGACAATATTGTTGACCGACATGAATTTTCAATCCAGTTTAGTTCACGCATCCTCAGTCGACGAACTTGTCGACCGATAACGATTCGGTCAACAAATTGTTCGATCGAGAAAGTGCCAGATTTCACCTCTGACTCTTTCTCGGTCGACGATTTTATCGACTGATGGTTATCGGTCGAAAAATTTGTCGACCGAAAGGAGCCAGATTTCCTTCGTAGAAGCACCTCTAGGGTCGGTTTTTTCCTTATAACCGACCCTAAAGTCCTTCTCGGTCGACAATATTGTTGACCGAGATAAACTTAGGATCCAGTTTAGTTTTTCACACCTGTATAAGCACCTCTAGGGTCGGTTATAAGGAAAAAACCGACCCTAGAGGTGCTTATATGAAGGAAATCTTGCTCCATCTCGGTCGACGAATTTGTCAACTGATAACCACTCAGTTGATAAAATCGTCGATCGAGAGGGAGCTAGATTTCTTTCGTATAAGCACCTGTAGCGTCAGATATTCTTTAAAACCGACCCTACAAGTCTCTTCGATTGACAATATTGTCGACCGATAACCATTCGGTCGACAAATTAGTTGACCGAGTATGCATTTGAGTGTTTTAAATAACCTGACATGGGCACCGTTTATCTTTAGCGTCGGTTTTTTGTGTTAACCGAATCTACAGTTCTTTCTCTCCGTGAAAAATCCGAAACCTAGTCTTTCTTCCTCCCGTGAAAACCTTTTCTGTTCTATTTTTTCTCTCCTGCGGCACCACGAAGCCCTTGCTTTTTCTTGTGTCATTCCTCCGTGTATGCCTTGCCTCCTGTCCGTGAAGCCGTTGTCGTGAAGCCGTGCCACCTCTCCGTGCTGCCAAGAGGATCGTGGTGTCCGTATGTGAAGACGTTGCCACCTCTCTGCGTCGCCAAAGCTTTGCCTCCTCTCTGTAAAAAGAGCTCGTCGTCACCACCTCTCCACTCTTCCATGAAGGTCGTCGCCTTTCCGTGAAGGTCGTCTCATCCTCCACGAAGGTCGCCGCCATTTCCAATTAAGTCCGTCGCTTCCTTCGTTCCTTCGTTCCCGCCTTCCTTCATTCCCGCCCGCCGCCATTGCAGCATCCAAGTCCACTCTCGGTCGACAATTAGTCGACCGAGAGCCCACCTGCGTGCAGCGTCTAGGACCACTCTCGGTCGACGAATTCATTGACCGAGAGTGGTCCTGGACGCTGCGCACAGGTGGGCTCTCAATCGACTAATTGTCGACCGAGAGTGGACTTGCTCCTTATTTATATGGGAGCTATAATTTTTTTAATCATATTTGCTGTAATGTTCACAAATAGTTCTGAATATTATAATGATTTCAATCTTTGGACTGTTGGAAACGACCTTACTTTGCTAATTTGTACAAGTATTTTCCATTTTATATGATTTGATAACCCAATAATAGAAACATGTCCTTTTTCATATGTAATCATTATATAAATTCTAGAAACTAATACTATATTAGACATGTGTACTCCTAGATTGACACTTTAGGGTTGATGCATGATGTTTAACTTAATATATAAATATGAAAATAATGCATTTATATATTAACTTAGAAAGATGTTCAAAATTTACTCATTAGGATTAAACTTTGGATAGTCCCCAGTTTGGGACTATTTTTGGATATTTAATCTCAATTGGGATGTACCTATATAATGTATGTTTAGTTTTGTAGAAAATTTTAGTAGGATTTCTTCATTTGTTCTCTGGGTACATATGTGAGTGATTATTTGCCATTTACATCGGTGTACTTGGAGAACTTAGGGGAAATGCTGCTGAAATTTTCTTCAAAACTAAACATACATTATACAGTTACTAGTGAGATTAAATATTCAAAATGGGATTGGTGGTACACTTTAGTATATAAGTAATTAACTTCCTATCAATAAAAACTTACAGATTATTATGGTATCAATATTAAATGGTTAGTTTTATAATTAATTTTAATGTGATATAGAAAATGGATCGAAGTTGGATGTCTATCAAGAACCGTTGCAGTCCATAGTTTGCCAAAGGTCTTGATGAGTTTATCAGATTTGCTGAGGAACATAGGAAACTACCTACATATAGGCTATATTGTCCATGTAGAAATTGTTGTAACAATTTGAAAGTTGATACTGGTGAGTAAATTAAGAATCATGTCATATGCAATGGGATCATACAAGGTTATAATGAATGGTATTGCCATGGAGAGAAATTGAATTATGGATCAGAAAATGTCGACACTAATAGTTGTGGCATAGAAGATATAGATAATGATGATAATGTTAATGATGAACTGATTCAAGATGACCAGATTCAGGATGATATGGTTGATGAGATGCTACATAGTTGTCGGGACAATGTCATTGATCCACCTTCTTTATTTGCAAACATTGTCCATGATGCTGAAAAACCATTATATAAGGGTTGTGCTAAGTTTACGAGGTTGAGTGTTGTGATGCAATTATATACTCTTAAAGCTCAAAACCAGTGGAGTGATAAGAGTTTCACTTCACTGTTGTCTTTGTTAAAATAAATTCTTCTTGAAGGCAACGAGCTTCCAATTTCCACATATCAAGCAAAGGAAATAATGTGCCCAATGGGAATGGAGGCTAAGAAGATTCATGCATGTCCAAATGATTGTGTGTTATTTCAGAAGGACTATAGTAATTTGATAAATTGTCCAAAATGTGGTGCGTCAAGGTATAAGACCACAAATTCAGCTAAGGCTAAAAATGGCTCTCCTGCCAAGGTGATGTGGTATCTACCAATAATACCACGATTTCAATGCTTATTTGCTAATATAGAAGATGCAAAAAATTTGTCTTGGCATGGGGAGTTAAAGGCCAATGATGATGGTGTCCTACGACATGCATCTGATTCACCACAATGGAAGAAAATTGATTTATTGGTAAAGAAGCAAGAAACTTAAGACTTGGACTCTGTACAGATGGAATGAATCCCTATGGTACATTAAGCAGCCAACATAGTACGTGGCCTGTTATGATTGTTATATACAATCTTCCTCCTTGGTTGTGTATGAAAAATAAGTATGTGATATTGTCAATATTGATATCAGGGCCCAAGCAACTTGGAAATGATATTGATGTTTACCTTCAACCTCTAATTGATGACCTAATGAAACTATGGGAAGAAGGTATTATGACATATGATGCTTCACGTAAAGAGATCTTCAGTTTGCGTGATATGTTATTTTGCACGATTAATGACTTTCCAGCTTATGGAAATTTGTCTGGATATAGCATAAAAGGATACAAAGCATGTCATGTTTGTGAGGAAAATACTGATTCAATCAGACTGAAACATGGTGGTAAAATCATATATCTTGGTCATTGGAGATTTCTCCCACCAGTGCATCCTTATCGAAGGCAACACAAAACCTTTAATGGGTCAACTGAGGAACGAATTGCTCCTAAACCTATTCCAGAAAATGTTGTATATGATAGGGTGAAACATATTGTTAATGAATTTGGAAAGAGTTCAAGTAGTCATCCACTCGCATGTGACAAATCTCTATACAAGAGGAGGTCAATATTCTGGGATCTTCCTTATTGGAGATCTTTGACAATTAGACATTGCATTGACATCATGAATGTTGAAAAAAATATTTGTGATAGCATCATTGGTACGTTATTGAACATACCAGGAAAGACTAAAGATGGCATCAATTCTAGAAAAAATTTAGAATTAATGGGTATTAGAAAAGAATTATCAGTGGAGATCAGGGGTCGCCGCACATATTTACCACCAGCTTGTTACACTTTGTCAAAGAAGGAGAAAAAGACTTTCTGTGAGTTCTTGTATAATATTAAGGTTCCACAAAGATACTCTTCTAATATTCATAGATTGGTATCAATGAAGGATCTGAAGTTGATAGGTCTCAAATCTCATGATTGTCACACCTTAATGCAACAAATTTTACCTGTGGCTATTCGATCTATATTGCCGAAGCATGTAAGGTTTGCAATCACAAGACTATATTTCTTCTTCAATGAAATATGCAATAAAGTGATACATCCTGATACTCTCGATAAATTACAGAAAGATGTAATTATTACCATGTGTCAGCTTGAAATGTACTTCCCTCCTTCATTTTTTGATATCATGGTTCATCTTGTAATACATATACAAGGGAGGTGAAGATGTTGGGTCCAATTTTCATACACTGGATGTATCCATTTGAACGCTACATGAGTGTTTTTAAAGGTGATGTTCAGAATCGTTATCGTCCTGAAGGGAGTATTGTTGAGGGTTACGTGGCTAGGGAGGTGATGGACTTTTGTAATTAATTTTTGAATTGCAATGAAACTTCTAGCGATCTAAAAAATTCCCATCACATTGAATCTTATTGTGGCAAAGGAACTCTGGGAGGACGAGTGAAAGGAATCAGTCGTGAGTTGTGGGAACAAGTGCATTTGTATATTTCACACAACATCAATGAAGTTAGTAGCTACATCATAGAACACAATGATCTTATCAAGAGATATCATTCGCGATCCAGTTCAATGTGGCTTGTAAGAGAGCATAATCGAACATTTATTAGGTGGTTCGAAGAGAAAGTATTTAATCAACTATCTAAGTCACCGAATAATGTTGCTGAGAACATAAAATGGCTCACCTTTAAGCCAAAAATGGATGTCATGCCATATGAAGGTTATGACAGAAATTGATTTTCATAATACACAAAGTGTCAAGACGAAAGTAGTGTGGTCCAAAATAGTGGGGTCACTGTTCAAGCTTGTTCATTGTATTTTGCTAGTGCCAAAGATAAAAGACCACGCGAAGCTGAGATGTCATATTACTGCGTCATTGATGACATAAGGGAATTGGACTATACAAATTTCAGAGTTCCTATCTTTAGGTGTAATTGGGTTGACAACAACAAAGGAGTTTTAGTGGATGAGTTGGGTTTCAAATTGGTGAACTTTGAAAAGATTGGTGAGAAAGATGAGCCATTCATCATGGCAGACCAAGCAAAACAAGTATTCTATATTGATGACCCGGCAAATAAAAATTGGTTTGTCGTTCGTCATGGAAAAAGACAGTTTACTGTAGAACCTATAAATGAAGAAGAATACTACGAAATGTATGATGATTCCAGTCCATTCTCAGTTGGTTTGCCAAGTGTAAATGTTGAAGATAATACCGATGAATATTATAAATGTCATGACCATGCTGAAGGAATTTTACTTGACTAACAACTCAACCAATATTAAAGGCATGTATTCTTTGAATTATTTATTTTATTATCATGTATACCTTATCACTTGTGCTTTTATCATCACTTATTTTTTTTATCATGTATACTTGCAGGTTCTAAAATGGCGAGTGAAGATGAACATTCTGAGCATGAGCACCATGAGGATGATAGTGGTGATGCTAAGAAAAGTAGAGGTCCTACATTGATGCGTAGGCTGTAGGAGCTCAGGGGTAAAAGGGATAAATTTCCAGTCCAGTTTGATATGATAGGAGCACCTATTGGGGAACATGCTAGTGCTTTCAAGCATTACGTAGGGGCGACCGCGCGCAGTAAGGTGGCAATAGATATAGAAAATTGGCATGATGTTCGTAATACTAAAAAAGACCTCATATGGAAAGATATATATGTGAGTAGAAGTGATATTATTTTAATATGTTTTCTATCTATTGATTCTAATTTAGTTTGCTTGGAATTAATTCCTTTTCAAAACAACATTATTAATTGCTTCTTTTGTATGTATAGGGTGTTTTTCATCTAAATGAAAAAGATCACAAGAAAAGAGTGCTACAACGTTGTGGTGTACGATGGAGGGGTTTTAAGACATATCTTGTAAGGGAATTTATAAATTTTTATAGATCCTAAACAAAAGAAGAAAGCTACAGATGTATATATTTTTATAGATCCTGAGGTGTGGGAAAGATTTGTTGTAGCTAGGAGATTGGAAGAGTTTCAGGTAATAAAGATTGTGATGTATTGTATGAATATTTAATTTTATACAATTAAGGAGGTGAATCATTTTATACATGTTTGCCAAGTCTAAATTGCAATACCTCATTTTAAATGATCAGGCTATTCACCAGGCTCAAAAGGAAAGACGGGCAAAAAATGTGCATGACCATCGCTTGGGGCCTGATGGTTATGCCTTCCGCCTCCAACTACAAGAGAAGCAATCCTCTTATGGAGAAGAATCTAGTACAACTCAAGTTGAGCGACCACCCCGACACTTGACATGGATTGATGCTAGCAAGAATCGAGTAGGTGAAATTGTCAACCCTGCAACTAAGGAGGTGGCACAAAATATGGTAGGTTTATCCCAACTAAGTAAAGAGTAACTCCCACAAACTTAGATTTATTTATATCTAATTGATATTGTGATTTAATATTTATATTAACTATGAATAGATTGATCTCCACGAGTAAAGGAAGGAAGCAAAGTTCATCCCAACTGGCTACATGGATGAACTAGCAGTTGCTCTTGGTACGAAGGAGCATCCTGGCCGTGTTAGGGGATTAGGAGCTGGCATAGGATTCAAGTCTTATTTTGGCCCTTCAAAATCTAAAAGAGGTCGTGCAGGAGGTCTTACACAAGAGGATGTTGAAGAATTAGTAGCAAAAAAAGTAAAAGAAATAATGTCTTCATTTCAGCCTACTCAACCTTCTCAACCTATTCATACTGTGTGTCTCTCAAGTGATGAGGTACAAGCCCATGCTCCAGTTGTAGAAGGTCATGGGAGCACTCCCGATGACCCACCACAACAATCTACAATAAGTTTTTGTTCTATATGTTGTGTTATTAGTATGATAAATATATGATAATATATATAGTTGTAACATGTATCTGTTCTACTGTTTCTTATATAACTTATATTATTTCAATCTCGGTTGGTATGAACTGTAAACTTGCAGTGGAGGTTCCAGAATATAATGTTGTGGCAGCGGGCAAGGTGTACAACCTTGGTGGTACATTGCATTGCCAACAAATTACTGATGACATTTGTCGTGTGTCCATCCATCTTGTGTATGACGGAATGGGGGACAAACCACTACCCATACCTAATCCTGAATATAGTACAGTTGAAGAAGCTGAGGGTGCTATGGTGGGTTGGCCTAGACAGTTGGTTATGAATGACAAGGTATACCTTATTTCTACCATATTTTTCATATTTGACTGTATATATGAACTCATGTAATATAAGTATGTAATTTAATTAACATGTTTGTAAACCAAAAAGTAAAACTTCTACTAGTCGTCCTCCTATGCCCAAGTCATCTTTCATTCCCAAAGCTACATTCGACGAATTGGGAAGCAAATCTAAATGTTTGTGTCGATACTTAGCCAACCAAAGCTCGGGATCACATATGTTGGTCAATTTAACAGAAGATGCAGCTGGGAGGGACTTTGAGAATTATATTTTTCTTGATGGATATTATAGAGTTGTTTTGGTATGATTGGTTGAATACTTCGATAATAGAAGTATGGATAAGGTAAGATCTATCAATATATATAGAAAATTCCAATACACATTTTTAGCTTATTTCTACATATGAAAATAATTAAAAATGTTTAACAGCCATTTATATACCGAGGCCACAAACTTTGATATAAAGAATGTTGGATTCTTAGTTCCTTCGGTCAATAGTCAGGTGGAGACACATATTGAGGATGTGAATGAGTACTTCTCTGATGCATTCAAATATTTTGCTAGTGAGGGGAAGGAAATTATCCTAATTCCTTTTAATGTCCAGTAATTATTATTATTCAATATAATTTTAATAATGAATAAAATTATTTATTTTAATGTTTGTTTTATTCTTACTCAGAGATAGACATTGGGAATTAGTGGTGATTGCCCCAAAATTGATGACTCTTTATTATCTTGACCCAATGGGTAAAACAACAAGGAGTCACAAACTGAAATTGCCAGCTATGGAGTAAGCATAAATTTAATCAATGCTTCAACATGATATTTCTATTTAGAATTTCTATTTTACCAACTATCGTTTAATTGATAGGGGTATAAAGGCTTTTCGTGAAGCTGGAGGACAAATACCCACAAAATTAAAGACATTGACTTTGAAAAATGTCAAGGTAGCTACTTTGACAACTGCTTACTCTTATATGTATTAATTTTCAACTGTAATATATGTCAACTCTTATACTCTTATCTCAATTGTTGTTTATAGTAGTTTACTAACATTAAGTATAATTTGTTATTTGTAGTGTCCTATGAAAAATAATGACTGGGCTTGTGGCTACTATGTAATGAAATATATGCAAGCTATTGTCAAACAAGCATCACATGACATTCGGACTATAAGTCAGGTAATAAAGAATAACATCATAAATTTACAAGTGATTGTAGTCATTTTATAAAATATTAGCATGTGCATTTTTTGTTACAGATCTTTACAACTCAGCCTTACACACAAGTGGACTTGGATGAATTCTGAGAAGAGTGGTCAGAGTATTTTCTAAATGAAGTCGATATAGCACTAGATTAAATATGTCAGCTCCATTTATGTATCTGGTTTGAGTACTCTTTCATATTTACTTTTGTATCTGTTTAATATCATCTCAGACTTGCACTCTATCATTTTGTAAATTATGATGTGATTATGAATCATTTTTGTTATGAATGTGTGGTTTTGAATGGTGACGGTTGAGCATCAATGCTCCCCTATCCCAGAATATATGAATCTTCTTGTTCTTCTGTTCTATTTCAATTTCTACAGAAATTTTTAAAAATAATCGTAACTTCTAGCATCGGTTTTTTAAATAACTGACCCTAAAGATTGAATTCAGTGCACACTCTTCGGTCGAGAAAATTTTCGACCGAAGTATAACTTCTAGCATCGGTTTTTGTAGAAAACCGACTCTAAATGTCCTCTATAAGTTTGGTTATTTACAAAAATTGGCCTTAAAGATTGAATAAACATTTTCAGTGTACCCCTCGGTCGACAAGTTTGTCGACCGAAATAATTTCGGTCGACAATTATCTCGACCGAGTGTTACACTGAAATGTTTATTCAATCTTTAGGGTCAGTTATTTCAAAAAAACCGATCCTGTAAACTCTCTCGGTCGAGAAAGTTGTCGACTGAAAATATTTCGGTCGACAATTTTCTCGACCGAGAACATTTACAGGGTCGGTTTTTTTTTAATAACCGACCTTACATGATCCTTTTTTCTCACCTAGGTCAGATTTTTTTTACAACATTTTGTGTCGGTGTTTACTCTGTAAGGTCGGTTTTATTTGATTAAATAATCTGACGCTATAGAGAAAATTCTATAGCGACGACCACTTAGGCGTCGGTTATAAAGTGACGTTACAGGCTTAAAAAAACTGACACTACAGACCAATCCTGTACTAGTGATAGGGATACACTATGTATGATTTGATTAATAGTAATCAGAATTCCACTTATTATGTTCATTTTAGTATTGAGATAATGTATAAATTTAATAAAGTCCTAAGAATGTTTTGACATGATGACATATGGTTAGGGTTGGGGTCTTTTACATGACATCATATGTATAGATAAGAGTATTCATTTTTGTTATGTCCCTAGTTAATAATCTTTGTGGATACTATAGGACTCTATTAATACACAAAACTAGTGCGTATTGTGAATGACGGCAATGTGTCTTTAGTCATGATGTTGGATAATGATTTAGATACATGTGTACTTTTTGGATAAAAAATTGTGTTGGAAAAAACCACTTTCAGAATGACACATGGAATCCATCTCTTGGCATCTCATAGTTATATCTCAATGTAAAGTGGTGATTGTAATTCATAGAACTACAATCTATAGCAATCACATGTTAGATTTTGTTCTTTTAGCACTGGCTTAGTTTGTTATCATGGAGGTGATCATTGGATTCACTCTGACACTTAGGGATTATTGTGAATGGTGTAGATGGAATTTTTCCCTTCATCAGATTGATATTCTAGCCACTTGATAAGTGATAATGTGGAATGCATGGACATGCTCATGTGACTCAGTATGTGACATTGCGCTTGCACAATTTTAACAATATGCTCAAGTTTAAGAAACACATACTGAATGTAAAGAGGATGACAACTCAATGCCTAAATTTTATATGGATATCTTTGAAAAAGGGATAACACATTCATGGAAACACTAGTTAGTTATAGGTTAAAGTGGTTCTCAACTTATTCCAAATAGTTGAGTAGAAATGATGTTTTTCTAAATACCAATATATGTTTGTGAGGTTATAACATCACTATTAATGTAATGTGGAATCGATGGGGTCACATGCATAAGGGTTACTACAAGAATTGAAGTTCGCACTCAAACATATGACTGGAATGGTTTTAAATCATGTACAACTAATTTCCTATCCAATCCGTCGATTGGGAAATCCAATTGGTTGACTAGGTGGTTGGAAAAGTTGGTCAATTCTTTGTCAATCAATCATCTGATCATCAATTTGGAAAACCAGATAGTCAATAAATTGGACTAAATTCAAGAAAGAACAAGGAATATGCGGGCTATTTGATTTGGAATCAAAATTGATCAATTGAGATCAGACTTGGACTAGCTAGTCTTATGGCTGGATAACCCAATGAATCAAGTAGATGATAAAACTAGTCCCATTCAATTCAATTGGATAACACAATCAGTCAATTGAATAACTCAATCAGTCGATTGGGATTTTTGGTATCATTTAGAGTTTGATTCTATTTTGAGTTGAGATTAGGAACATGATCAATTTTTTGGGAACTCCACTTTCATGGACCTTCTATATAAATGAATGGACATACATGGAGAGACACCCAAAGTGAGACAATTTGCCTAAGAGTTCTTCCTCTTGGAGAGAGAAAAACTCACACCAAGGAAAACAACCTATGGTAGGATGTAAAGGAGAGTGAACAAGTCTATCATGCTAGTCACTTTGACTTCTACTTCCTCTTTAAAACAAGGTGGTACAACAAGAGTTCTTTCATCTGCATGGATGACATAGAGGTAAATGAACTTGGGAGGATGCTTGACAACAAAAAACTTCTCCAAGGACAAGAAATGGTGTTACAACAATGACAAGGAAATAATGCAAAACAACCGGTTTAGAGGTGGATCTGAAAATACAAGTTTGACACTAACATAAGACGTGTCTAGTAGTTAGACAAATCATGTGTGCTAAGGTATATATGATATTTCTATGTCCTTTTTCAGTATTGGAAGTACCATGGAATGATCTTGTCTTCCCTGTCCTCTAGATTTTATTTCACATATGCGCTTGGTGCTCTTGCCTTAATCCAAGAGGAATTGTCCCTTCAAGATCTCTTCAGAATTGATTATATACATAGACTTTCTTTTGATACCAATATCAAGACCTTGAATCTAGGTCATTGCATCATCAACACCTATTATTTGGTCAATAGAAATACCAGATCAACTGCAAGTTCTATATGGACATTTTATGGCTATAGTGGAATCGTTGGATAAGAATTTTTCAGGAAATGTTTGTATTTCCCGTGTGCCCCACCCACCAAAACCTTGCATAATGGACATCCCAATAAGTCTTGGTCTACCCTTGGTACACATACCACTGCATAAAAAACTAGTGTATAAACTCTTACATCTAAGTTATAACTACAACCTGTATCGATCATATATAATCTAATACATGGCCACAATCATTCTCAACAACCTTGAAATCGACATGAGAAAACCCTCCTAGTATATCTATCATCATCATCATCATCATCTAAGCCTCAATCCCAACTATGTTGGGGTTGGCTACATGGATCCTTCGTTTCCATTCAGCTCTATCATGGGCCATATTCTGATTGAGATGTAGAGATTCAAAATCTCTCTTTATAAGCTCATCCCATGTTAATTTAGGCCTTCCTCTTCTTCTATTTATAGTGTTTGTCTCAATAGCATTGCTTCGTATAGGCGCACTAGTAGGTCTGCGTTGCACATGTTCGTACCATCTGAGTCGGCCCTCACGCAACTTGTCCTCAATGCTCGCCACCCCCACTTTATTCTTGATATAGTCATTTCTCAAACGATCTTTTCTTGTCTTCCCACACATGCATTTCAGCATATGCATTTCAGCCACGTTCATCTTGTTGAGACCTTGTTTCTTCACCGCCCAACATTCACTCCCATAGAGCATGGCTGGTCGTATAGTTGTTCTATAAAACTTACTTTTTAACCCTCCTCGTATATCTATATATAAAACAATTTATTGGATGTCTAAATTATGCAGAACAATTTATAGAAAACTTAGCAAAACTAAGGAACCCTATACAAAAACTATTAAAGAAAAATACAATCTTCTTCATGACCCTATAGAAGGAGATGACTTAATAATAGAAATGGATGCCTCTGAAAAATTTTGGGGAGTATTCCTAAAGAAAAAAGATGAATAAAAAGAAAAAATATGTAGATATACTTCTAGAACATTTAGCAAAATAGAAAAAAGATACCACTCAAATGAAAAAGAATTATTAGGACATAAAAAGGGAATTAAAAAATTCTCCTACTTTTTATTACCTGAAAAATTCCTAGAACAAGTAGATATAGAAGTATTAAAGGCGAGACTAAATTTCTTGCAGATTTCCTATCAAGAGAATATAATGGAGCAAGTTGAAAAGAAACTTGCAGAACTAGAAGCTCGATTACAATGTGATTGTATTCTACTACAAGACAATTACATAGAATTGATTAAAATAATCCAAAAACAAGATAAAATTATTGACAATATAGAAGAAAGCAAGCAAGATATTGGAGGTATTATTGCAGATCTGAATTGCTTCAGAAGCGAAATGCAATAAAAAGGATCAAAATCAGTACGAATGGATAAAGCGACAGGTAAATGCCCAATCAACATATCCCTCCAAATCACTGATTCAATCAGTAGTAAAAAAACTACTGACAGTACTAGCCTAACGTCAAGAGAAAATAGTTTTAAAACTATAAAAACTAGCCTCACGATTGAAAGTATTATCTCTTTGGAAAAAAATGTTAGCCAAATGACCAGAAGTAGTTTTCAAACTACAAGAACAAGCTTAATTGCTAAAGATAGTATCTCTTCGGAGAATAGTTCCCGCCTAACATCGAAAAATACTATCTCTTCAGAGAAAGATCCCCGTAATACAACAGACAATATAAAATTGATGCCCGATTGTTTTTTTAATTTAGGGTGTCTCAGATTGAGCAGGAACTTGACCTGCAATTGAGCCTTACAGAATTCTTAACAAAATGTGAAACATAATACAAATCCCTATTCGAGATTTTTTACAATTTTAAAACAACAGAGACGTGTGTTCCAGATCATATAGGAATTTATTCCAGAATTAACTTTGATAAATGAGCATATCCTAAAATTATTAGAGATTGCTTTAGAATTGGAGCTGCAAATCTAATATACCTAAGTCCTGATCTTGGAGAAATTTAAGGACTTCCCCAAGAAATCATCAAAGAAATCAAAGAATTTAGAAGTAATAGCACACTAGTGAAGCCTACTACTGAGAATTACGTTAAAATTCCACATCTAAACACTGGGAAAAATTAAAAAAGTTCAATCCAGTTCACTACATTCAAATTGGAGTATCATCTCCAAATTACGTCAAAGAAATAGAAGGAAGTTTCAAAAAAGAATTTGAAGGAAATAACAAAGAATTTGTTGAAGTGAGAAGAGCTCTAGGACTAAGAGTTCTCTATCAAGTAATGTAAAAATTAATTAATGATAATTGATGATAGTTGCATAAAGCTTCAGACAATGTAATCATTCTTTCTACAATAAGAAGAGCCAATGTATCGACAAAGATTAATCAAGAAAGATTCCTAAAGGAAATAAAATTGACAAAGAATTTGTTGAAGTTAGAAGAGCTCTAGGACTAAGAGTTCTTTGTCAAGTAATGGAAGAATTAATTAATGATAATCGAATTTGGTTGTATAAAGTTTCAAATAATATAATCATTCTTTCTACAACAAGAAGTGCCAATGTATCGACAAAGATTAATCTAGAAATATTCCTAAAGAAAATAGAAACTGGAACAATAAAATTGAGTTGTAGATGCTAGCAAGTATTCTATCAGCTCGAAAAACACAAAGGAAGAATATGCCCGGCGTGCCAAGATAAAATGGATAAAGACAGCAACAACAACAGTAGTCACTAAAGAAGGACAACTGCTAGGAGGCTTCAATCGCCAAAATGTCAGCAATAATGAATAAAAGCAAAGCTTCCCCGACGGGTCAAGTGTTCGATAGCCATGACAACAAGAAGCTTTGATAAAGCAAAGCACTCGCAATAGAACAAGTGTCCAGTTGTAATGTAAGAAGAAAATTAACATATCAATAATGTACCTCAACGAAATAAGTGTCTGGTGGTAATGTAAAGAAGAAAAGTATCATGTAGGCATCGTGAGAATGTTGAAGAGATGAGTGGCTATATAAAACCTTAGAATATTGTAAGGGGCATCGAAGGAGAAGTCTGAGAGAGCCCTGAAAGAGTATGTAAATATTCTAAGTGTTCTAGTTCAATAAAGAGAGAGAGCATCATCTCTATTTCATTCCAATTGCAATTCTTAAAATGTGTCGTGTACACTAATTCTCTTAGCGTAAGAAACCAACTTTAGCGAATGATAGTAATCCTTGCACTACTATAGAAGAGGAAATATGTGTGTAACCTATTACACCCTCATTCCAATATATCTTCACCTGTCGAGAGTCATCTCTCCCTTAGATTATCCAAGAGGCCATTGTCCTAAAAAGTCTGATTATGCAAAGGAATGTGCAAGGACGTGGTGACATTCAGGCTATAGGATATTGATAAGGAGTTCGAGATTTGGAACGTCTAGGTCCAAGGATTGCTTCTCTTAGAAATATTTAAGAGAAGATCAGATGGCACTGAAGATTAACGAAATCAAGGTGGGAAACACAGGTATACAAAATTCATTTTTCTCTCTATAGTACTCAGAGTGTTATTATCTATATGCTAAAAGCTAGTTTCTTATGCGTCAAAAGACATATTAAGCATGAAAATACTAAAAATTCTTTGTAAAATAAGTAATAAATATAGACAACATGGTAAAGATGAGAAATCATACAACACCCATAAGGGCAGTTCGAGTATGTTTTCAAAGCATGATAACAGAATCAAAAATTTCTACCAATGTAAAATGATATCAGAGCCAAGCAACGATCTAAGAAAGTACATATTACAAGAAATAAGGGATGAAGATAGATATGAACAAGATAAGTTAAAATATTTAGACAATAATATAGATGAAGCGTTAGACTTAGAGTTTGAAGTAAACATAGAATAAGATGTAAAAAAACTAGAAGTACAGGTTCATGAAAATAATTCAAAAAACTTTCAAAAGATTCAAGAAATGATAGTAGAATTACAGAAAATGATGGAATATCCATATGAAAAACAAAATACCAAATTTATATCAAAAACAAATCCATTTCAAACAAGTAGAAACAAAATATGCTTATGCCCCCTCCAGATAGAAGAAACAGATGACTTTAAAATTGAACAATTAGAAAACAAATTTAGAAGTTGATGCAGAAGAACTAGATAACTTAAGCCAAGAAATTATTAAATTAACAGAAAAAGTCAGAACTATAAATTTAAAACATATAGGAGAGGCTTCTGGAAGTCAAGTAAAAATGCCTATTCCTACTACTATCCCTAGCGTACATGGTAGTAGAAATGAAATGCCAGAACAACAAGGAGCTAGATACTGGTCAGATCCTAGTTTTTAAAGAAAACCCAATGACAAAAATAGATACGAAGGAATAAATTGGGCATCAAATAGAAGACCAAAAGATATTACTCTAGAAACACAAGTAGATTATATGAATCAAGAATATATTAGTGCAAATGGAATTTATTTAAACCTAAATTGTGTTAGAAATATAGATGAGGCTATAATAAGATGGGCGAAAGCCATATATTTATCGATAACATCACAAAGTTATGATATTGATATAGCTATAAGATTTTGTCACTTAACCTTCTAAGGAATTGTAGTAGATTGGTGGAAAGGATTAACTGACAATGATAAAGAAGAAATAAAAGGAACAACAACCACCTTATCCCAAGTGGTAAATAATTACGAAAATGAATTATGAAGAGAATTTTAGGAAAAACATGGAATAGAAACAAAGATATAGAGAAAGAAAAGGGAAAACAACAATTTACCTTTATACTATATAATCTAAAGTTTTGTGACGTGTCGCATAGATGATTATATATGTAAATTTCAGGAATATTTCTATAAAATATATGATAAAACTGAACAAGAAAATGTAACGAACAAAAGCCTATTAAATTTATTTTATACAAAGGTACATGATCCTTGGGGATTCATAGCCATGCAATTATACCCTCAATATGTCGGACAAAGAGCATATACATTATGAGGGAGAATAGAATTTTTAAGAATGAAATTAGAAGAATTGTGTGCAGAACCACACTAAGCAGAAAAACAAATAAAGTACTAAAAAAGGGACTTTGTTGTTCACAATTGACTCATCCAATAACCATAGGATGTGAGCCATTGAGATTTAATAGAAGAAATAAATATAAGTTTAAAAAGAAAACAAGAATTGTCCTTAAACCAAAATCAAAGAAAAAAAGGACTAAATATTGTATTAATGAACTACCAAATTAATGATAATAGAGATACTACTTTAGGAATTCTAAAAGGAAATCTCAGTCATAAAAAAATAATCTTTAATATTTATCGAAAGATAAGTGTAAACATTAAATATAATAATATCAACCAAACTTTATGTTTGATATAATATTTTTGCAGAATGGAATTTATGAAAAAAGGATCCATTCCTTATTCAATAACCTATATAATAAGCTATGCACTTAGCAACACACATCACTCTGAAATTTTTGAAGTCAAGGATATTATAATACTTCCTAACATATTTAAAGATATAGGAAAAATTACAAAACCAGACATAATCTCAGAAATAGAGATACCAGAAAATATAAATATAGATGTCTCTGAAAACCCTTAGTAGTAAATAATAGAATCCCAAGAAAAATACATTATGAGGGAAATCAGTTACAATTGACAAATGGACAAAATACAAGAAGCTAGAGAAAGCATGGATAGATATAATGGTAGATTATGACCAATACTAAGAAACTTACAAAGAACAACAAGTTTAAGAATTCTAGCAGATAATAGAAATGCTAGAAACTATAAACTATATGGAAAATATTTTAATGGACAATAATTGAGTATGACTATGATATTAATAGATTCAAGAGCATGAGCTTCATTTATCCAACAAGGAATGATACCTTATATACAAAAATACACATAGGATCACCCTATGCATATACGAATTTTGATGGACAAGAATATGAAATCACACAACAAGCTATTGTTCCAATTATTTACAAAATATTAGGATAGACATAACACTTTATGTGCAATCAGATAGTTGCAATGATGATATCAAAATAATATTAGGAATGAGTGCATTACAACAAATGGAACCATTTTCATTACAAAGTGAAGGACTATATTTTACACATAATAATCAAGAGTATTTTTGGAAAAAATAAAATGACTAGTATATATAGATTCTACATTGTTACATGAATTATATATGAAGAATACAAAATGAAACACTTTCACAGATTCCTAGATACAGAGCAGGAACTTGCATTACCTGAAGATAATGCTTTCTAGAAAGCTATATTACTACATTACATATATTATATGGAATGGATTTTATAGGATAAATACATGCATTAACTCATGGAGTTAAAAAACATAAAATCATCCAGGAAATTACATAATATCATGTCCAACATTCTAATCATTATTCAAAAAGAACTATAGTGAAAATCCATTGGCACTCTGGAATATTAGCTAAGAATGGGCTACAATAGAATTAATAGACACAACTAAAATAATTAGAGTTAAACCTATGAGATACAATCTTGTTGATATAGAAGAATTTAGAGCTCAATTACAAGAATTAGAAAAATCACAATTAATACAAAAATAAAAAAGTCCTCATTCTAGTCCAGCATTTATTGTTAAGAACCATGCAGAAATTAAAAGAGGAAAGGCAAGAATGGTAGTTAATTATAAACAACTAAATCAATATACTAAATTTGATGGATACTTTCTTCCTCGCAAAGAAACATTAATAAATATGACAAGAGGGAAAAACATTTATTCCAAGTTTGACTGTAAGTTAGGATTTTATCAAATAAGACTACATGAAAAAAGTATATCATTAACGACATTCAACACCCCACAAGGACATTACAAATGGAAAGTTATGCCTTTTAGATTAAAAAATTCTCCACAAATATACTAAAGGGGAATGGATAAGGTATTTGAGCCCTACACTTATTTTTGTCTAGAATATGTACATGATATTCTAATAGCCAGCAAAAATGAAGAAGAACATTATAAACACCTGCAAATATTTTCTCTTCTTTGTCAAACGACAGGAATAGTACTCTCTAAAAAGATAATAGAAATTTATAAACCTAAAATAGAATTTTTATGATTAATATTATACTCAAGTGGAATAGAATTGCAAGAACATATCATAGAAAAAATTTCTATGTTCCTAGACAAGCTTGAAGATAAAAAACAACTTCAAAGATTTTTAGGTTGTTTAAATTATGCAGATCCATTTATAGAAAACTTAGCAAAACTAAGAAACCCTCTACAAAAATTATTAAAGAAAAATACAATCTTCTTTATGATGGAAGAACTTATAAATCATGTTAGATTTATAAAAGAAAAATATAAGAATCTACAAAGTCTAGACCTTCCTTTAGAAGGAGATGATTTAATAATAGAAATAGATGCCTTTGAAAAATTTTGGGGAGCAATCCTAAAGCAAAAGGATGAGCAAAAAGAAAAAATATGCGGATATACTTCTGGAACATTCACATAAATAGAAAAAATATACCACTCAAATGAAAAAGAATTGTTAGCTACAAAAAGAGGGAATTAAAAAATTTTCCTACTTCTTATTACCTAAAAAAATCGTAGAAAGAGTAGATAATAATCAAGTTAAAGGTTTTGTTAAAAACAATTTACCATCTACCCTAGAATATAAAAGGTTAAGTAGGTGGCAAACATTTTTTGTAGAATATGTTTTTGATATAGAAGTTATTAAAGGCGAGACTAACTCTCTTACAGATTTTCTATCAAGAGAATATAATGGAGCAAGTAGAAAAAAAACTTGTAGAACTTGAAGCTCGATTATAACATAGTTGTAATCTATTACAAGACAATTACGTAGAATTGATTGAAATAATCCAAAAACAAGATAAAATTATTGACAGTGTGGAAGAAAAAAAGCAAGATATTGCATGTATCATTGAGATCTAAATTACTTCATAAGATAGATCAGAATCAGTATGAATGGATAAAGTGGTAGGTAAATGTCCAGTTGACATATCCCTACAAATATCTGATTCAATTAGTAGTAAAAAAACTACTGACAGTACTAGCAAAATGACAAGAGAAAGCAATTTTAAAACTACAAAAACCTGCCTCACAACTGAAAGAACTATCTCATCGGAGAAAAATGATATCCAAATGGCCAAAAGTAGCTTTTAAACTAAAAAAACTAGCTTAATTTCTAAAGATAATATCTCTTCTGAGAACAGTTCTCACCTCACAGCGGAAAATACTATCTCTTCAGACAAAGATTCCCGCTATACTGCAAACAATATAAAATTGATGCCTGAAAAGATTTTTAAATTTAGGGTATCTCAGATTGAGCAGGAACATGACCAACAATTGAGTCTAACATAATTCTCTACAAAATGTGAAGAAAAATACAAATCCCTACTTGAGATTGTTTATAATCTCAAAATGATAGAAACTTGTGTTCCAGATCATATAGAAATTTATCACAGAATTAACTTTGATAAAGGAGCAAATCCCAGAATTATTAGAGATTGCTTCAGAATTGGAGTCACAAATATAATATACCTAAGTCCTGATATTGGAGAAATTCAAGGACTTCCCCAAGAAATTATTAAAGCAATCAAATATTTCAAAAGTAACAGCCCATTGGTGAAACTCACTAGTGGAATTTACGTTAAAACCTTCTCAGCATCTGAAGACTGAGAAAAACTAAAAAATTTTAATTCAGTTCACTACATCCAAATTGGAGTATCATCTCCAGATTATGTTAAAGAAATAGAAGGAAGTTTCAGGAAAGAATTTCAAGGAGACAAACTTGGCAAAGAATTTGTTGAATCCCTAGAGCTCTAGGACTAAGAGTTCTCTGCCAGGTGATGGAAAAATTAATCAATGATAATCGAAGTTGGTTACATAAAGCTTCAGACAATATGATCATCTTTCTACAACAAGAAGAGTAAATATATCGACAAAGATTAATCTAGAATGATTTCTAAAGAAAATATAAATGGGACAAATAAAATCAAGTTGTTGATGCCAGAAACTATTTTGCCAACTCAGAAAGCATAAAGGAAAAATATGTCTAGCATGCCAAGACAAGATGGATAGAGACAACAATAGTAGCAGTAGTCACTAAAGAAGGACAACTGCCAGGAGGCTTCAATCGCCAAAACATCATCAATAACGAATAAAAGTAGAGCGTCCCCAATGGGACAAGTGTTCGATAGCCATGACAACAAGAAGCTTCGATAAAGAAAAGCACTCACAACGGAACAAGTGTATGGTTTAATGTAAGAAGAAAAGTAACATATCAATAATGTACCGCAACGGAATAAGTGGTCAGTGGTAATGTAAAGAATAAAAGTATCATGTAGGCATCATGAGAATGCCGAAGAGAACATGGTCTATAACAACCCTCTGAATATTGTAAGGGGCATTGATAGAGAAGTCTGAGAGAGCACTAAAAGAGTATGTAAATATTCTAAGAGTTCTAGTTCAATAAATAGAGAGCATCATCTCTATTTCATTCTGATTCCAATTCTTAAAATGTGTCGTGTACACTAATTCTCTTAGCATAAGAAACCAACTTTAGCAAATGATAGTAATTTTGCACTACTATAGAAGAGGAAATTTGTGTGTAACCTGTTACACCCCCATTCCAATATATCTTCACTAGTTGAGAGTCATCTCTCCCTTAGATTATCCCGAAGGCCATTTTCCAGAAAAGTCTGATTAAGCAAAGGAATGAGCAAGGTCATGGGGACATTTTGGCTATAAGATAATGATAAGGAGTTCGAGATCTGGAATGTCTAGGTCCAAGGATTGCTTCTCTTAGAAACCATTAAGAGAAGATTGACTGACACTAAAAATTAATAAAAGCAAGGTGGGAAATACATGTATACAGAGTTCATTTTGCTCTCTATAGTACTCATAGTGTTATTATCTACATGCTAAAAGCAAGTTTCTTATGCGTCCAAAGACATACTAAGCCTGAAAATACTAAAAATTCTTTGAAAAATAAGTAACAAATATAGTCAAAATGATAAAGCTGAGAAAGCATACAACACCCATAAGGGTAGCTCAAGTATGTTTTCAAAGCATGATAACAGAATCAAAAATTTCTGCCAATGTAAAATGGTATCAGAGAAAAGTTACGATCTAAAAAAGTACATATTACAAGAAATAAGGGAAGAAGATAGATATGAACAACATAAGTTAAAATACTTAGACAATAATATAGAGGAAGAGTTAGACTTAGAGTTTGAATTAAACATAGAATAAGATGTAGAAAAAACTAGAAGTACATGTGAATGCAAATAATTCAAAAAACATTCAAAAGATTCAAGAAATGATAGTAGAATTACAGAAAATGATGGAATATTGATATGAAAAAAAAATCTGAATGTATATCAAAAATAAATCTATTACAAACAAGTGGAAACAAAATAAGCTTATGCCCCATCCAGATAGAAGAAATGGATTACTTTGAAATTGAACAATTAGAAAACAAATATTTAGAAGTTGATGCAAAATAACTAGATAACTTTAGCCAAGAAATTATTACATTAACAAAAAAAGTTAGAACTATAAATTTAAAATCTATAGAAGGAGAGGCTTCTAGAAGTCAAGTAACGATGTCTATTCCTACAACTGTCCCTAACGGACAAGGAAGTAGAAATGAAATGCCAGAACAGCAAGGAGTTAGATACTAGTCAGATACTAGTTTTCAAAGAAAACCTACTGACAAAAATATATATGAAGAAATAAATTGGGCATCAGATTGAAGATCAAAGAATATTGCTCTAGAAACACCATAGATTATATGAATCAAGAATATATTAGTGCAAATGGAATTTATTTAAAACTAAATTGTGTTAGAAATATAGATGATGCTATAATAAGATGGGAGAAAGCAACATGTTTATCAATAACATCACAAAGTTATGATAATGATACAACTATAAGATTTGGTCACTTAACCTTTCATGGAATTGTAGCAGATTGGTGGAAAGGATTAACTGACAATGATAAAGAAGCAATGAAAGGAACATAAACCACCTTAGCCCAAGTGGTAAATAATTACGTAAATGAATTACGAAGAGAATTTTTAGGAGAAACATGGAATACAAATAGAGATATAGACAAAGAAAAGGAAAAATAAAGATTTATCATTCTACTATATAATCTAAAGTTTTGTGACATGTGTCGCATAGATGATTATATTTGTAAATTTCAGGAATATTTCTATAAAATATATGATAGAACTGATAAAGAACATGTAACAAACAAAATCCGATTAAATTTATTTTATCTGAAGGTACCTAATCCTTGGGGATTTAAAGCCATACAATTATACCCCCAATATATAGGACGAAGAGCAGATACTTTAGGAGGAAAAATATAATTTCTAAGAATGAAATTAGAATAATGGTGTGTCAAAGCCACACTAAGCAGAAAAACATATAAAGTAGTAAAACAAGGACTTTGATGTTCATATTTGACTCATCCAATAACCAAAGGATGTGAGACAATGAGATATAATAGAAGAAATAAATATAAGTTTAAACAGAGAAAAAGATTTGGTTTTAAACCAAAACCAAAGCAAAAATATTACAGAAAAAGAGAAACTACAGTAAAAATGCTAAGGACCCAAAAGAATGTAAATGCATTATATGTCAGGAAAAAGGGCACTACGCCAACAAATGCCCAAATAGAGGATCTAGGACAATCAATCGAAAGCAATTAGTGGAAATAAAAGACGAAGAACTCTGTGAAATAGAAAAAATTCAAGAATTTGTTCAAATAACAGATGTCGATCAATTCGATCGATCAATCTATTATTTCTCAGACACAAAATCAGACTGAAGAAGAAATAACCGAAGAATACCAAGAAGAAGCAGGAAACTTCTTACAAGAAGTATTAATATATAGAAGATTATTTAATTGAATTAGAAATACTGAATTAAAATTAGAAAACTCAGATGGATTTAGAACATCTCTCTTTGAAAAAATTACCCAAAGAAAACATATCTTCTATTACAAAATAACCAACAGAGAAATGCCCATGCAGATAGAATACACTAGAAATAGAATAAATATACCTTTACTTCGAAAAGAGGACTTGATGAGAAAAATGGAAAAAATAAAAGATAGATATAAAATAGGATGGATTCATATTGGAGCTATCCAAATGATGATCAAAGCAACCTTTAGAGAAGGAATAGATTCACCTATAAATATTGTATTAATGGACAATAGAATTAATGATAGAAGAGATGCTACATTAGGAATTCTATAAGGAAACATTAGCTATCGAAACATTCTGCCAATGTAAAATGGTATATTTCATTTCCACTTGTTTGAAATAGATTTATTTTTTATATACATTTGCTATTTTGTTTTTCATATAGATATTCCATCATTTTCTGTAATTCTACTATCATTTCGTGAATCTTTTAAAAGTTTTTTGAATTATTTTCATGAACTTGTACTTCTAGTTTTTTGTACATCTTATTGTATGTTTACTTCAAACTCTAAGTCTAACTCTTCGTCAATATTATTGTCTATGTATTTTAACTTTTATTGTTCATATCTATCTTCTTCCCTTATTTCTTATAATATGTACTTCCTTAGATCATAACTTAGCTCTGATACTATTTTATTTTGCCAAGAAATTTTGATTATGTTATCATGCTATGAAACCATACTCGAGCTGCCCTTGTGGGTGTTATATACATTTTCAGCTTTATCATTTTGTTTATGTTTATTACTTATTTTACAAAGAATTTTTAGTATTTCCATGCTTAGTATGTCTTTTGATGCATAAGAAATTGGCTTTTAGTAGATAGATAATAACACTTTGAGTACTATATAAAGAAAAATGAAGTTTGTATACCTGTGTTGCCCACCTTACTTCCATTAATCTTCAGTGCTAGTTGATCTTCTCTTAACGATTTCTAGGAGAAGCAATCATTGGACTTAGACGTTCCAGATTTCGATCTCCATATCATTATCCTATAGCCTAAATGTCCCCACGTCCTTGCACATTCCTTTGCTTAATCGAACTTTTCTAGACGATGGCCTCTGAGATAATCTAAGGGAGAGATGACTCTCGACAGGTAAAGATATATTGGAATGGGGTTGTAACATGTTACACATGGATTTCCTCTTCTATAGTAGTGCAAAGATTACTATCATTCACTAAAGTTGGTTTCTTATGCTAAGAGAATTAGTGTACACAACACATTTTAAGAATTGGAATTGGAATGAAATAGAGATGATGTTCTCTCTTTATTGAACTAGAACTCTTAGATTATTTACATACTCTTCTAGATCTCTCTCTTACTTCTCCGTCGATGGCCATTACAATATTCTGAGGGTTTATATAGACCCTTTTCTCTTCGGCATTCTCATGATGCCTACATGATACTTTTCTTCTTTACATTACAATTGGACACTTGTTCTGTTGAGGTACATTATTGATATGTTACTTTTCTTCTTACATTATAACCGGACACTTGTTCTGTTGTGAGTGCTTTGCTTTAGCGAAGCTTGTTATTATCATGGGTATCGAACACTTGTCTCGTCGGAGACACTTTGCTTTTATTCATTATTGCTGACGTTTTGGCGATTGAAGCCTCTTGACAGCTGTCCTTCTTTAGTGACTATTGTTGTTGTTGATGTCTTTATCTATTTTGTCTTGGAATGCCAGACATATTCTTCCTTCATGCTTTCTGAGCTGGCAGAATACTTGTAGGCATATGTAACTTGATCTTATCTTTCTAGGTTAATCTTTGTGGATACATTGGCTCTTCTTGTTGTAGAAAGAATGATTATATTGTCTAAAGATTTATGCAACTAGCTTTGATTATCATTAATTAATTTTTCCATTACTTGACAGAGAACTCTTAGTCCTTGAAACCTTCTGACTTCAATAAATTCTCTGTCAATTTTATTTCTTTAAATTATTTTCAGAAATTGCCTTCTATTTCTTTGACGTCATGTGGAGATGATACTCCAATGTGAATGAAATGAACCTAATTGAAAATTTTTAATTTATCCCAGTCTTCAGATGCTGAGAAGATTTTGACGTAAATCTCACTAGTAGGCTTCACTAGTGGGATGTTACTTCTGAATTCTTTGATTGCTTTGATAATTTCTTGGGAAAGTCCTTGAATTTTCTAAGATCAAGACTTAGGTATATTAGATTTGCGGCTCCAATTCTAAAGAAATCTCTAATAATTTTAGGATCTTCTCATTTATCAAAGTTAATTCTAGGATAAATTCCGGTATGATCTGGAACACACGTCTCTGTTGTTTTAAGATTGTAAATAATTTCGAGTACATATTTGTATTTTGTTTCACATTTTGTTGAGAATTCTATAAGGCTCAACTACACGTCATGTTCCTACTCAATTTGAGACACTCTAAATTTTAAAAAAAAATGGGAATCAATTTTATATTGTCTACTGTATTGCACGGATCTTTCTCTGAAGAGATAGTATTTTCCATTGTTATGTGGGAACTGTTCTCTGAAAAGATATTATCTTTAGCAATTAAGCTTGTTCTTGCAGTTTAAAAATTAATTTTAGCAATTTGGCTGTCATTTTTCTTTGAAGAGAAAATACCTTCAGCCGTGAGGCTGGTTTTTACAATTTTAAAACTTCTTTCTCTTGTCATTAGGCTAGTACTATTAGTAGTTTTTTTACTAATGATTGAATCAGATATTTGGAGGGACATGCCGATTGAATGTTTACCTATCGCTTTATCCATCTGTACTGATTTTGATCCTTTTTGTTGTATTTTTCTTCTGAAGCAATTCAGATCTATAATAATACTTGCAATATCTTGCTTGCTTTCTTCTATATTGTGAATAATTTCATCTTGTTTTTGGATTATTTCAATCAATTCTATGTAATTTTCTTGTAGTAGATTACAATTACGTTGTAATCGAGCATCTAGTTCTGCAAGTTTCTTTTCAACTTGCTACATTATATTCTCATGATAGAAAACCTGCAAGAGAGTTAGTCTCACCTTTAATAACTTCTATATCAAAAACATATTCTGCAAAAAATGTTTGCCACCGACTTAACCTTTTATATTCTGGGGTAGATGGTAAATTGGTTTTAACAAAAGCTTTAACTTGAGTATTATCTACTCTTCCTAGCAATTTTTTAGGTAATAAGAAGTAGGAGAATTTTTTAATTCCCTTTTTAAGTGCTAACAAATCTTTTTTATTCTAGTGGTATATTCTTTCTATTTCTGTGAATGCTCCAGAAGTATATCTACATATTTTTTTCTTTTTTCTCATCCTTTTTCTTTAGGACTGCTCCCCAAAATCCTTCTAAAGGGAGGTCTAGTCTTGGTAGATTTTAACATTTTTCTTTTATAAATCTGACATGATTTATAAGTTCTTCCGTCATAAAGAAGATTGTATTTTTCTTTAATGATTTTTGTAGAGGGTTTATTAGTTTTGCTAAGTTTTCTATGAATTGTACTGCATAATTTAGACAACCTACAAATCTTTGAAGTTGTTTCTTATCTTCAAGCTTGTCTGGGAACATAGCAGTTTTTTCTACGATATGTTCTTGCAATTCTATTCCACTTGAGACTAATATTAATTTTAGGTTTATAAATTTTTGTTTTCTTTTTAGAGAGTATTATTCCTGCCATTTGACAAAGAAGAGAAAATATTTGTAGGTGTTTATAATGTTTTCTTCATTTTTGCTGACTATTAGAATATCATCTGTATGTTCTAGACAAAAAGAATTGTAGGGTTCAAATACCTTATGCATTCTCCTTTGGTATATTTGTGGAACATTTTTTAATCCAAAAGACATAACTTTCCATTTGTAATGTCCTCTTGGGGTGTTGAATGTCGTTAATGGTATACTTCTTTTTCATCTAGCCTTATTTTATAAAATTCCGACTTATAGTCAAACTTGGAATGAATCTTTTTCCCTCTTGTCATATATATTAATGTTTCTTTGTGAGTAAGAAAGTATCCATCAAATTTAGTATATTGATTTAGTTATTTATAACTACCGTTCTTGTCTTTCCTCATTTAATTTTTGCATGGTTTTAACAATAAATGCAGGACTAGAATGAAGACTTTTTGATTTTTTTATTAATTATGATTTTTTTAATTTTTGTAATTGAGCTCTAAATTCTTCTATATCAACAGGATGTATCTCATAGGTTTAAATCTAATTATTTTTTTTGGGTCTATTAATTCAATTGTAGCCCATTCTTGGCTAATATTCTAGAGGGCCAATGGGTTTTCACTATAGTTCTTCTCGAATAATGATTCTGTGGTTTGCCTATTTAATTATGCAATGGTGTTTCCTTTTATTGGTTGTTGTTTGTTTTTATTATAATCAACACATTTTTTGTAGAAAATAAATTTATCTCTTTTATAAGCTTTTTGGACTCATTTTATTGTAATCCAGTGATCACAGGGTGTTAATAATTGAATATATTGTTGGTGTTGTATATATAGTTTGCATTTTTGTGTAAAAATATTTCCTCGTAGAATGTCTTGTTGCGCATAGTCAGGGGTATAGAATGGTGGACATGTAATTATGTAATTTTCTAAGATAATTTTGGGTTTTTTGACTCCATGAGTTAATGCATGTCTTTATCCTATAAAATCCATTCCATATAATATTGGTAATGTTGTAACGTAGCTTTCTAGAAAGCATTGTCTTCTGACAATGCAAGTTCCTGATGTGGTATCTAAAAATGCATGAAAGTATTCCATTTTATATTCTTCCTATATAATTCCTATAAAAATGTAAAAACTACATATTCTAGTCATTTATTTCTATTTTCCAAAAATACTCATGATTTTTATGTGTAAAATATAGTCCTTCACTTAGTAGGGAAAATGATTCCATTTGTTGTAATGCACTCATTCCTAATATAATTTTTATATCATCATTACAACTATCTGATTGTACATAAAGTGTTATGTCGATCCTTATAAGTTCTTTTGTCATAAAGACGATTGTGTTTTTCTTTAATAATTTTCATAGAGGGCTTCTTAGTTTTGTTAAGTTTTCTATAAATTGTCCTGCATAATTTAGACAACCTAAAATATTTGATATTGTTCTTAGTTTTGCTAAGTTTTTTGTCTTCTATTTTGTCTGGGAACATAACAATTTTTTCTGCGATATATTCTTGCAATTCTATTCCACTTGAGTCTAATATTAATCCTAAAAATTCTATTTTATGTTTATAAATTTTATTTTCTTTTTAGAGAGTACAATTCCTGCCTTTTGACAAAGAAGAGAAAAGATTTGTAGGTGTTTATAATGTTCTTCTTCATTTTTGTTGTCTATTAGAATATCATCTAGATATACCAGACAAAAAGCATTTTAGGGCTCAAATACCTTATCCATTCTCCTTTGGTATATTTGTGGTGCATTTTTTAATCCAAAAGGCATAACTTTCCATTCGTAATGTCCTTGTGGGGTGTTGGATGTCGTTAATGGTATACTTTTTCCATCTAGTCTTATTTGATAAAATCCCGACTTATAGTCAAACATGGAATAAATATTTTTTCCTCTTATCATATTTATTAATGTTTCTTTTGATGAAGAAAGTATCAATCAAATATAGTATATTGATTTAATTATTTATAATTAACTATCATTCTTGTCTTTCCTCTTTTAATTTATGCATGGTTTCTAACAATAAATGTTGAACTAGAATGAGGACTTTTTGATTTTTGTATTAATTTTGATTTTTCTAATTCTTGTAATTGAGCTATAAATTTTTCTATATCAATAGGATTGTATCTCATACATTTAACTCTAATTATTTTTGTTGTGTCTATTAATTCTATTGTAGCTGATTCTTGGCTAATATTCCAGAGGGCCAATGAATTTTCTCTATAGTTCTTTTCAAGTAATGATTCTATGGTTTGCTTGTTTAATTGTGCAAGGATGTTTCCTTTTATTGGTTGTTGTTTGTTTTTATTATAATCACCATGTTTGCTGCGGAAAATAAATTTATCTCTTTTATAAGCTTTTTGGACTCATTTTACTGTAATCTAGTGATCACATGGCGTTAATAATTGAATATATTGTTGGTGTTGTATATATAGTTTGACTTTTTGTGTAAAATTATTTCCTAGTAGAATGTCTTGTTGTGCATAGTTAGGGATATAGAATGGTGGATAGGTAATTATGCAATTTCCTAAGATAATTTGGGGGTTTTTGACTCCATGAGTTAATGCATGTCTTTTTCTTGTAAAATTCATTCCATATAATTTGTTAATGTTGTAATGTAGCTTTCTGGAAAGCATTGTCTTCTAGAAATGCAAGTTCCTACTCCAGTATCTAAAAATTCATGAAAGTATTCTATTTTATATTCTTCATATATAATTCTCGTAACAATGTAAACGCTATATATGCTAGTCATTTATTTTTTTTTCCAAAAATACTCTTGATTATTATGTGTAAAATATAGTCCTTCACTTTGTAGGGAAAATGGTTCCATTTGTTGTAATGCACTTATTCCTAATATAATTTCTATATTATCATTACAACAATCTAATTATACATAAAGTGTTATGTGGTTCCTTATATTTTGTATTTCAATTGGAACAATAGCTTGTTGTGTGATTTCATATTTTTATCCATCGAAATTTGTATATGCATAGGGTGATTCTATGGGTATTTTTTGTATATAAGGTATCATTCCCTATTGAATAAATGAAGCTCCTTCTCTTGAATCTATTAATATTGTAGTCATACTCCATTCTTGTCCATTAAAATATATTTTATACAGTTTATAGTTTCTAGCATTTCTATTATCTGCTAGAATTCTTAAACTTGATATTCTTTGTAAGTTTTTTAGTATTCGTCGTAATCTACCATTATATATATTTTTGCTTTCTCTAGCTTCTTCTATTCTGTCCCCATTTCTCAATTGTAATTGATTTCCCCATAATGTAATTTTCTTGGGATTCTATTATGTATTACTAAGGGTTTTTCAGAGACATCTATATTTATATCTTCTGGTATCTCTATTTCTGAGATTATGTCTAGTTTTTTAATTTTTCCTATATTTTTAAATATGTTAGGAAGTATTATAATATCCTTGTCTTCAAATTTTTCAGCGTGATGTTTGTTGCTAAGTGCATAGCTTATTATATAGGTTATTGAATAAGGAATGGAATCTTTTTTAATAAATTATGTTCTTTAGAAATCTTGTATCAGAATTAAAGTTTTGTTGATATTATTATCTTTAATTCTTATACTTATTTTTGGATAAATGTTAAAAAATAATTTTTTATGGTTAAGGTTTCCTTGTAGAATTCCTAATATAGCATCTCTTCTGTCATTACTTATATTGTCCATTAATACAATATTTATAGGTGAATCTATTCTTTCTGGAAAGGTTGCTTTGATCATCATCTGAATAGATCCTATATGAATCCATCCTATTTTAGATCTATCTTTTATTTTTTCCATTTTTCTCATCAAGTCTTCTTTTTGAAGTAAAGGTATATTTATTGTATTTCTAGTGTATTCTATCTGTAAGGGCATTTCTCTGTTGGTTATTCCGAAATAGAAGATATGTTTTCTTTGAGTAATTTTTTCAAAGAGGGATGTTCTAAATCAATCTAAGTTTTCTAAGCTTAATTCAGTGTTTCAATTTTGATTAAATAATCTTTTATCTATTAATACCTCTTGCAAGAAATTTCCTGCTTCTTCTTATTATTCTTCAATTATTTCTTCTTTTTCAGTCTAGTTCTGTGTCTGAGAAATAATAGATTGATCCATCTAATTTTTCGTCACTTGCTATTTGAACAAATTCTTGAATGTTTTCTATTTCATAAAGTTCTTCTTCTATTATTTCCTCAAATTTCTTTTCGTTAATTTTTCTAGACCCTCTATATGGACATTTATTTGCATATTTTCCTTTTTCCTGGCATATAAAGCATTTACATTCTTTTGGGTCCTTAGCATTTTTACTATAGTTTCTCTTTCTTCTGTAATTTTTTTCTTTGGTTTTGGTTTAAAACCAAATCTTTTTCTCTTTATAAACTTAAATTTATTCCTTCTATTATATCTCATTGGCTCACATCCTCTGGTTATTGGATGAGTAAATTGTGAACAACATAGTCCTTGTCCTACTACTTTATTTGTTTTTTTCGCTTAGTGTGGCTTCTGCACACCATTTTTTAATTTCATTCTTAGAAATTATATTCTTCCTCCTAAAGTATATGCTCATTGTCCTATATATTGGGGGTATAATTCCATGGCATTAAATTGCCAAGAATCAGGTACCTTTGTATAAAATAAATTTAATAGGCTTTTGTTCATTACATTTTCTTTCTCAGTTCTATTATATATTTTATAGAAATATTCTTGAAATTTACTCATATAATCGTCTATGCGGCACATGTCACAAAAATTTTGATTATATAGTAGAAAGGTAAATCTTTGTTTTTCCTTTTCTTTCTCTGTATCCCTGTTTGTATTCCATATTTCTCCTAAAAATTCTCTTTGTAATTCATTTTTGTAATTGTTTACCACTTGGGCTAAGGCGGTTGTTGTTCCTTTTATCGCTTCTTTATCATTATCAGTTAATCCTTTCCACCAATCTGCTACAATTCCTTGGAAGGTTAAGTGACAAAATCTTATATCTGTATCAATAACATAACTTTGTGATGTTATCGATAAATATGTGGCTTTCACCCATCTTGTTATAGCCTTATCTATATTTCTAACACAATTTAGGTTTAAATAAATTCCATTTGTACTAATATATTCTTTATTCATATAATCTACTGGTGTTTCTAGAGCAATATCTTTTGCTCTTCTATCTGATGCCCAATTTATTCCTTCGTATCTATTTCTGTCAATGAGTTTTCTTCGAAAACTAGGATCTGACCAGTATCTAGCTCCTTGTTGTTACGAAGTTTCATTTCTACTACCTTATATGCTAGGGACAGTTGTAGGAATAGGCATTGTTACTTGACTTCCAGAAGCCTCTGCTTCTATAGGTTTTAAATTTATACTTCTGACTTTTTCTGTTAATTTAACAATTTCTTGGCTTAAGTTATCTAGTTTTTTGCATGAGATTCTAAATATTTTTTTCTAATTGTTCAATTTTAAAGTCTTTTGTTTCTTCTATATGGAGGGGCATAAGCTTATTTTGTTTCCACTTGTTTGAAATAGATTTATTTTTATAGACATTTGGTATTTTGTTTTTCATAAAGATATTCCATCATTTTCTATAATTCTACTAACATTTCTTGAACCTTTTGAATGTTTTTTGAATTATTTTCATGAACATGTACTTCTAGTTTTTTGTACATCTTATTCTTTCTTTACTTCTTCCCTTATTACTTGTAATATCTACTTTCTTAGATCGTAACTTGGCTCTGATACCATTTTACATTGGCAAAAAATTTTGATTCTATTATCATACTTTAAAAACATACTCATACTGGCCTTATGGGTGTTGTATGCTTTCTCAGCTTTATCATTTTATCTATGTTAATTACTAATTTTACAAAGAATTTTTAGTACTTTCATGCTTAGTATATCTTTTGACGCATAAGAAACCAACTTTAGCGAATGATAGTAATCTTTGCACTACTATAGAAGAGGAAATCCGTGTGTAACCAGTTATACCCCTATTCCAATATATCTACACCTGTCGAGAATCATCTTTCTCTCTTAGATTATACTAGAGGCCATTATCTAGAAAAGCCTGATTAAGCAGAGGAATGCGCAAGGATGTGGGGACATTTAGGCTATAGGATAATGATAAGGAGTTCGAGATCTGGAACGTCTAGGTTCAAGGACTGCTCCTCTTAGAAATAAATCATTAAGAGAAGATCGGCTGGTAATGAAGATTAATGGAAGCAAGGTGGGCAATACAGGTATATAAACTTCATTTTGCTCTCTATAGTACTCAGAGTGTTATTATCAATCTGATAAAAGCTAGTTTCTTATGCGTCAAAAGTCATACTAAGCATGAAAATACTAAAAATTCTTTGTAAAATAAGTAATAAACATAGAAAAAATGATAAAGTCGAGAAAGCATACAACACCTAAAAGGCAGTTCGAGAATGTTTTCAAAGCATGATAACATAATCAAAAATTTCGCAAACGTAAAATAGATTCCTAATGTAGCATCTCTTCTGTCATTAATCCTATTGTCCATTAATACAATATTTTTAGGTGAATCTATTCCTTCTCAAAAGGTTGCTTTGATCATCATTTGGATATCTCGTATATGAATCCATCATATTTTAGATCTATCTTTTATTTTTTCCATTTTTCTCATCAAGTCCTCTTTTCAAAGTAAAGGTATATTTGTTCTATTTGTAGTGTATTCTATTTGCATGGGCATTTCTCTATTGGTTATTCCCTAATAGAAAATAGGAAAACCATAGCATCATTATTCAAAAAGAACTATAGTGAAAATCCCTTGGCCCTCTGGAATATTAGCAAAGATTAGGCTAATAGCCACAACAAAAATAATTAGAGTTAAACCTATGAGATATAATCCTTTTGATATAGAAGAATTTAGAGCTCAATTACAAGAATTAGAAAAATCACAATTAATACAAAAATCAAAAAGTCCTCATTCTAGTCCAACATTTATTGTTAGAAATCATGCAGAAATTAAAAGAGGAAAGGCAAGAATGATAGTTAATTATAAACAACTAAATCAATATACTAAATTTGATGGATACTTTCTTCCTCACAAAGAAACATTAATAAATATGACAAGAGGGAAACATATTTTTTCCAAGTTTGACTATAAGTTGAGATTTTATTAAATAAGACTAGATGAAAAAAGTATACCATTAACAGAATTCAACACCCCACAAGGACATTACGAATGAAAAGTTATCCCTTTTGGATTAAAAAATGCTCCACAAATATACCCAAGGAGAATGGTAAGTTATTTGAGCCCTTCAATTATTTTTGTTTAGTATATGTAGGTGATATTCTAATAGCCAGCAAAAATGAAGAAGAACATTATAAACACCTGCAAATATTTTCTCTTCTTTGTCAAAAAATAAGAATAGTACTCTCTAAAAAAATTGTAAATCAAAAATAGAATATTAACGACTAAAATTAGACTCAAGTATATTAGAATTGCAAGAACATATTGTAGAAAACATCGTTATGTTCCCAGGCAAAATAGAAGACAAAAAATAACTTCAAAGATTTTTAGGATATCTAATTATGCAGAACAATTTATAGAAAACTTAGCAAAACTAAGGAACCCTCTACAAAAACTATTAAAGAAAAATATGATCTTCTTCATGATCCTTTAGCAGGAGATGACTTAATAATAGAAACGGATGCCTCTGAAGAATTTTGGGGAGAAGTCCTAAAGAAAAAAGATGAACAAAAAGAAAAAGTATGAAGATATACTTCTAGAACATTTACCAAAATAGAAAAAAGATACCACTCGAATGAAAAAGAATTATTAGCACTTAGAAAAGGAATTAAAAAATTATCCTACTTTTTATTACCAAAAAAATTCGTAGCACAAGTAGATAATGCTCAAGTTAAAGCTTTCTTTAAAAACAACTTACCATCTACTCCAAAATATAAAAGGCTAAGTAGGTGACAAACATTCTTTGCAGAATATATTTTTGATATACAAGTTATGTAAGGCTAGACTAACTTTCTTGCAGATTTCCTATCAAGATAATATAATGGAGCAAGTTGAAAAGAAACTTGCAAAACTAGAAGCTCGATTACAACATAATTGTAATCTACTACAAGACAATTATGTAGAATTGATTGAAATAATCCAAGAACAAGATAATATTATCAAAAATATAGAAGAAAGCAAGCAAGATATTGCATGTATTATTGCAGATCTAAATTGATTTAGAAGAGAAATACAATAAAAAGGATCATAATCAGTACATATGGATAAAGTGATAGGTAATCATTCAATCGACATATCCCTCCAAATATCTGATTCAATCAGTAGTAAAAAAACTACTGACAGTACCAACCTAACGATAAGAGAAAGTAGTTTTAAAATTGCAAAAACCAGCCTCACGGCTGAAAGTATTATCTTTTTGGAGAAAAATGATAGCCAAATGGCCATAAGAAAGAATAAGATTAATTGCTAAAGATAATATCTCTTCGTAGAATAGTTCTCGCCTAACAGTAAAAAATACTATCTCATCCGAGAAAGATCCCCGCAATACAACAAATAATATAAAATTGATGCCTAATTTATTTTTTAAATTCAGGGTGTCTCGGATTGAGAAGGAACATGACCTGCAATTGAATCTTACTAAATTCTCAACAAAATGTGAAACAGAATATAGATCTCTACTCGAGATTGTTTACAATCTTAAAACAATAGAGACGTGTGTTCCAGAACATATGGTAATTTATCCCAGAATTAACTTTGATAAATGAGCAACACCTAGAATTATTAGAGATTGCTTTAAATTAGAGCCGCAAATCTAATATACCTAAGTCTTGATCTTAGATAAATTTAAGGACTTCCCCAAGAAATTATCAAAGCAATCAATTAATTCAGAAGTAACAGTCTATTAGTGAAGCCTACTAGTGAGATTTATGTCAAAACCTTCTCAGCATCTGAAGACTGGGAAAAATTAAAAAAGTTCAATCTAGTTCACTGCATTCAAATTGGAGTATCATCTTCAGATTACATCAAAGAAATATAAAGAAGTTTCTAAAAAGAGTCTGAGGGAAATAAAATTGACAAATAATTTGTTGAAGTCAGAAGAGCTCTAGACTAAGAGTCCTCTGCCAAATAATGGAAAAATTAATTAACAGTAATTGAAGCTGGTTGCATAAAGTTTCAAACAATATAATTATTCTTTCTACAATAAGAAGAGCCAATCTTTTGACAAAGATTAATCTAGAAAGATTTCTAAAGAAAATAAAAACACGATAACTAAAATCATGTTGCAGATGCCAAAAGTATTCTTCCAGCTCAGAAAATATGAAGGAAGAATATGTCTGGCATGCCAAGATAAAATAGATAAAGACAGAAACAGCAATAGTAGTCACTAAAGAATGACAACTGCTAGGAGGCTTCAATCACCAAAATATCAGCAATAACAAATAAAAGCAAAGTGTCCCCAACGGGACAAGTGTTTGATAGCCATGACAACAAAAAGATTCGATAAAGCAAAGAACTCACAATGGAACAAGTGTCTGGTTGTAATGTAAGAAGAAAAGTAACATATCAATAATGTACCTCAATGGAACAAGTGTCATGTGGTAATGTAAAGAAGAAAAGTATCATGTAGGCATCGTGAGCATGATGAAAATAAGTGGGTCTATATAAACCCTCAGAATATTGTTAGGGGCATCGACGGAGAAGTCAGAGAGAGCCCTGAAAGAGTATGTAAATATTCTAAGAGTTCTAGTTCAATAAAGAGAGAGCATCATCTTTATTTAATTCCAATTCCAATTCTTAAAATGTGGTGTGTACACTAATTCTCTCAGCGTAAGAAACCAGCTTTAACAAATGATAGTAATCCTTACACTACTATAGAAGAGGAAATCAGTGTGTAACCTGTTACACCCCCATGCCAATATATCTTCACTTGTTGAGAGTCATATCTCCCTAAGATTATCTCGGAGGCCATTATACAGAAAAGTCTGATTCAGCAAAGGAATGTGCAAGGACGTGGGGACATTCAGGCTATATGATAATGATTAGGAGTTTGAGATCTGGAACATCTAGGTCCCAGAATTGCTTCTCTTAGAAATCATTAAGAGAAGATCGACTGACACTGAAGATTAACGGAAGCAACGTGGGCAACACAGGTATACAGACTTCATTTTGCTATCTATAGTACTCAGTGTGTTATTATCTGTCTGCTAAAAGCTAGTTTCTTATGCGTCAAAAGACATACTAAGCATGAAAATACTAAAAATTCTTTGTAAAATAAGTAATAAACATAGATAAAATGATAAAGCTGAGAAAGCATACAACACCCATAAGGGAAGTTCGAGTATGTTTTCAAAGAATGGCAACAAAATCAAAAATTTCTGCCAACGTAAAATGGTATCAGAGCAAAGTTGTGATCTAAGTAAGTACATATTACAAGAAATCAGGGAAGAAGATAGATATGAACAAGATAAGTTAAAATACTTAGACAATAATATAGACGAAGCGTTAGATTTAGAGTTTGAAGTAAACATAGAATAAGATGTACAAAAAACTAGAAGTACAGGTTCATGAAAATAATTCAAAAAACTTTCAACAGATTCAAGAAATGATAGTAGAATTATAGAAAATGATGGAATATATATTTGAAAAACAAAATACCGAATGTATATAAAAAATAAATCTATTTCAAACAAGTGGAAACAAAGTAAGCTTATGCCCCCTCCAGATAGAAGAAACGAATGACTTTAAAATTGAACAATTAGAAAACAAATATTTATAAGGTGATGTAGAAAAGCTAGATAACTTAAGCCAAAAAATTATTAAATTAACAGAAAAAGTTAGAACTATAAATTTAAAAACTAAAGAAGGAGAGGCTTATGTAAGTCAAGTAACGATGCCTATTCCTACAACTGTTCCTAGCAAACAAGGTAGTAGAAATGAAACGCTAGAACAAAAAAGAGCTAGATACTATTCAGATTCTAGTTCTCGAAGAAAACCCACTGATAGAAATAGATAGAAAGGAATAAATTGGACATCAGATAGAAGACCAAAAGATATTTCTCTAGAAACAGAAGTAGATTATATGAATAAAGAATATATTAGTCCAAATGGAATTTATTTAAACCTAAATTGTGTTACAAATATAGATGTGGCTATAACAAGATGGGCGAAAGCCACATATATATCGATAACATTAAAAGTTATGATATTGATACAACTATAAGATTTTGTCACTTAACCCTCCAAGGAATTGTAGCAGATTGGTGGAAAGGAATAACTGACAATGATAAAGAAGCAATTAAAGGAACAACAACCACCTTAGCCCAAGTGGTAAATAATTACGAAAATGAATTACGAAGAGAATTTTTAGGAAAAACATGGAATACAAACAGAGATATAGAGAAAGAAAAGTAAAGACAAATGTTTTATGGCATGTGTCACATAGATGATTATATATGTAAATTTTAGGAATATTTCTATAAAATATATGATAGAACTGACAAAGAAAATGTAAAGAATAAAATACTATTAAATTTATTTTGTACGAAGGTACCTGATCCTTGGGGATTTGAAACCATGCAACTATACCCCAATATATAGAATAAAGAGCAAATACTTTAGGAGGAAGAATAGAATTTCTAAGAATGAAATTAGAAAAATGGTGTGCTGAAGCCACACTAAGAAGAAAAACAAATAAAGTTGTAAAACAAGGACTTTGCTATTCACAATTGACTCATCCAATAACCATAGGATGTGAGACAATGAGATATAATAGAAGAAATAAATATAAGTTTAAACAGAGAAAAAGATTTGGTTTTAAACCAAAACCAAAGCAAAAATATTACAGAAGATAGAGAAGCTATAGTAAAAATGCTAAGGACACAAAAGAATGTAAATGATTTATATTTCAGGAAAAAGGGAACTATGCCAACAAATGCCCAAATAGAGGATCTAGGAAAATCAACCAAAAGCAATTCGAGGAAATAATACAAGAAGAACTCTCTACAATAGAAAACAATATTCAAGAATTTGTTCAAATAACAAATGATGAACAATCTGACGGATCAATTTATTATTTTTCAGACACAAAATTAGATTGAAGAAGAAATAATCAAAGAATACCAAGAAGAAGCAGGAAACTTCTTGCAAGATATATTAATAGATAGATGATTATTTAATCAAATTAGAAATACTGAATTAAGATTAGAAAACTCAGATGGATTTAGAACATCTCACTTTGAAAAATATACTCAAAGAAAACATATCTTCTATTACAGAATAACTAACAGAGAAATGCCCATGCAGATAGAATACACCAGAAATAGAATAAATATACCTTTACTTTGAAAAGAAGACTTGATGAGAAAAATGGAAAAAAATTAAAGATAGATCTAAAATAGGATGGATTCATATAGGAGCTATCCAAATGATGATCAAAGCAACCTTTCGAGGAGGAATAGATTCACCTATAAATATTGTATTAATGGACAATAGAATTAATGACAGAAGAGATGCTAGATTAGGAATTCTACAAGGAAACCTTAGCCATCAAACATAAATTTTTAACATTTATCAAAAAATAAGTATAAGAATTAAAGATAATAATAGCAACAGAACTTTAAGTCTAATACAAGATTTCCAAAGAATAGAATTTATGAAAAAAGGTTCCATTCCATATTCAATTACCTATATAATAAGCTATGATCTTAGCAATACACATCACTCTGAAAATTTTGAAGACAAAAAAATTATAATACTTACTAACATATTTAAAGATATATGAAAAATTACAAAACCAAATATAATCTCATAAATCGGAATACCAGAAAATATAAGTATAGATGTCTCTAAAAAATCCTTAGTAACAGATAATGGAATTCCTAGAAAACTACATTATGAGGGAAACGAATTGCAATTAACAATTGGAGATAGAATAGAAGAAGCTAGAGCAAGCACAGACAAATATAATGGTAGATTACGACCAATACTAAGAAATTTACAAAGAACATAAAGTTCAAGAATTCTAGAAGACAATAGAAATGCTAGAAACTATAAACTATATGGAAAATATTTCAATTAAAAAGAATGGAGTACGACTACAATATAAATAGATTTAGGAGCACGAGCTTCGTAAAATATCCTTGTCTTCAAATTGTTCAGAGTGATGTGTGTTGCTAAGGGTATAGCTTATTATATAGGTTATTGAATAAGGAATGGAACCTTTTTTCATAAATTCTATTCTTCAGAAATCTTGTATCCAACTTAAAGTTCTATTGATATTATTATCTTTAATGCTTATACTTATTTTTGGATAAATGTTACGACTTATTTTTTGATTGCTAAGGTTTCCTTGTATAATTCCTAATGTAGCATCTCTTCTATTTTATATTCTTCATATATAAATTCCTATAATAATATAAACGCTATATGTGCTAGTCATTTATTTCGTTTTTCCAAAAATGTTCTTGATTATTATGTGTAAAATATAGTCCTTCACTTTGAAGGGAAAATGGTTCCATTTGTTGTAATGCACTCATTCCTAATATAATTTCTATATCATCATTACAACTATCTGATTGTACATAAAGTGTTATGTCAATCCTTATATTTTGTAATTCAATTAAACAATAGCTTGTTGTGAGATTTTATATTCTTGTCCATCGAAATTCATATATGCATAGGGTGATCCTATGGGTATTCTTTCTATATAAGGTATCATTCCCTATTGGATAAATGAAGCTCCTTCTCTTGAATATATTAATATTGTAGTCATACTTCATTCTTGTCCATTAAAATATTTTCCATATTGTTTATAGTTTCTAACATTTCTATTATTTGTTAGAATTCTTAAACTTGATGTTCTTTGTAAGTTTCTTATTATTGGTCGTAATGTACCATTATATTTTTCTCTGCTTGCTCTAGCTTCTTCTATTATATCTCTATTTGTTAATTGTAATTGGTTTCCCTCATAATGTAGTTTCCCTGGGATTCTATTATCTGTTACTAAGGGTTTTTCTGAGACATCTATATTTATATTTTATGGTATTTCGATTTTTGAGATTATATCTGGTTTTGTAATTTTTCCTATATTTTTAAATATGTTAGGAAGTATTATAATATCCTTGTTTTAAATTTTTTCAGAGTGATGTATGTTGCTAAGTGCATAGATTATTATATAGGTTATTGAATAACGAATGGAACCTTTTGTCATAAATTCCATTCTTCAGAAATCTAGTATCAAACTTAAAGTTCTGTTGATATTATCATCTTTAATTCTTATACTTATTTTTGGATAAATGTTAAAAATTAATTTTTGATGGATAAGGTTTCCTTGTAGAATTACCTAATGTAGCATCTCTTCTGTCATTTATTCTATTATCCATTAATACAATATTTATAGGTGAATCTATTCCTTCTCACAAGGTTGCTTTGATTATCATTGGGATAGATCCTATGTGAATCCATCCTATTTTAGATTTATCTTTTATTTTTTCCATTTTATCATCAAGTCTTCTTTTCAAAGTAAAAGTATATTTATTCTATTTCTAGTGTATTCTATCTGCATGGGCATTTCTCTGTTGATTATTTCGTAATAGAAGATATGTTTTTTTGAGTAATTTTTTCAAAGAGAGATGTTCTAAATCCATCTGAGTTTCTAATCTTAATTTAGCATTTCAAATTCGATTAAATAATCTTTTATCTATTAATATCTCTTGCAAGAAGTTTCCTACTCCTTGATATTTTTTTATTATTTCTTCTTTTATAGTCTAATTCTGTGTCTGAGAAATAATATATTGATCCATATGATTGTTCGTCATCTATTAATTGAACAAATTCTTAAATGTTTTCAATTTCAGAAAGTTATTCTTCTATTATTTCCTTGAATTGCTTTTGGTTACTTTTTCTAGATCCTCTATTTGGACATTTATTTGCATAGTGTCATTTTTCCTGGCATATAAATCATTTACATTCTTTTGGGACCTTAGCATTTTTACTATAGTTTCTCTTTCTTCTGTAATATTTTTGCTTTGGTTTTGGTTTAAAACCAAATCTTTTTTTCTTTTTAAACTTATATTTATTTCTTCTATTATATCTCGTTGGCTCACATCCTATGGTTATTGGATGAGTCAATTGTGAACAACAAAGTCCTTATTTTACTAATTGATTTGTTTTTCTGCATATTGTGACTTCAGCACATCATTATTCTAATTTCATTCTTAGAAATTATATACTTCCTCCTAAAAACATCAACGAGGTATTCTAAAAGTCTTCTATCGCTCCCGTCCGCTCCCGTCCGCTCTAGGCGACTCACAGGGCGACTAGGGCAAAGGTCTCATGGCTCGGGGGAGGGGGCTTGGGCGGCTTTGGCGGCGGCCAGTGCCACCCCGCTCCCCCCCGGGCCCTTGTCTTCTCGTCGGGGTCGCGTGGATCGCAAGTAAGGAGTGCTGTAAAGATCGGCTCTCCTCCCATCTCTATTCGAGCGGCGCCGACATCCGATCCCTAGGGTCTGATTTCCGACGGCGTTCACGGTGGGTGGAGGGATTGCGGTGCAGAGATAGCATTTGCATCGTACGTCAACGGATCCTTTTCAGCATCTCCTCCTGTCTTGTTCCTCGCGGCTCTGGCTCCCCATCCCCTTTTCACCTTAGCCGTCTGGCTGGTTTCCTTGTTTTTTTGTTGGCGTGGTGTGTAGTGGCAACTTCTCTGCCTGTTCTAGTCGCTACTGGTTAGCGTTTGTTTGCTTGCTGCTTGTCAGCGTTTATCTGCTCGCTGCTTGTCAGCGTTTGTTTTGCTTGTGTCTCCATGTTGCTGTGGCTTGTTTTGTTACTTGGTTATATGGCTTCCTTTGAGATGATGATGCATCGGAGCACCGCACAGATCCATGCCCTCTATCACTACTACACGCTCAAGTCGAAGGAATTCTTCGTGGACAGCTGCTTAAGACAACATCAAGGAAGAAGAATCAATACGGAAGCGTTCTATTCTCGTTCCGATATGAGTTGCAGTGATATTAACTTGATCTTTGTTTGCTCTTGCTGTATTTTTGACTCAAATTGTAGATGCCGTATGGCTTATAAGTAATGAATTGAGCCATTTGCCCTAAAAAAATATACTTCCTCCTAAAGTATCTGCTCTTTGTCCTATATATTAGGGGTATATTACATGGCTTTAAATCCCCAAGCATCAGGTACCTTCGTATAAAATAAATTTTATAGGCTTTTGTTCGTTACATTTTCTTTGTCAATTCTATCATATATTTTTAAGAAATATTCATGAAATTTACATATATAATCGCCTATACGGCACATGTCACAAAACTTTAGATTATATAGAAGAAAGGTAAATCTTTATTTTTACTTTTCTTTCTCTATATCTCTATTTGTATTCCATGTTTATCCTAAAAATTCTCTTCGTAATTCATTTTTGTAATTATTTTCCACTTGGGTAAGGTGGTTGTTGTTCCTTTTATCGCTTCTTTATCATTGTTAGTTAATCCATTCCATCAATCTACTACAATTCCTTGGAAGTTTAAGTGACAAAATCTTATAGCTCTATCAATATGATAACTTGGTGATGTTATCGATAAATATGTGACTTTCGCTCATCTTGTTATAGCCTCATCTATATTTCTAACACAGTTTAGGTTTAATTAAATTCCATTTGCATTAATATATTCTTGATTCATATAATCTACTGGTGTTTCTAGAGAAATATCTTTTGATCTTCTATCTGATGCCCAATTTATTCCTTCGTATATATTTCTGTCAGTGGGTTTTCTTCAAAAACTAGGATCTAACCAATATCAAGCTCCTTGTTGTTCTGGTGTTTCATTTCTACTACCTTGTCCTCTAGGGACAATTGTAGGAATAGGCATCATTACTTGACTTCCAGAAGCCTCTCCTTCTATAGGTTTTAAATTTATAGTTCTGACTTTTTCTACTAATTTAACAATTTCTTGACTTAAGTTATCTAGTTCTTCTGCATCAACTTCTAAATATTTATTTTCTAATTGTTCAATTTTAAAGTCAGTCATTTCTTCTATCTGGAGGGGGCATAAGCTTATTTTGCTTACACTTGTTTGAAATACATTTATTTTTTATATACATTCGGTATTTTGTTTTTCATATAGATATTCCATCAATTTCTATAATTCTACTATCATTTCTTGAATCTTTTGAGAGTTTTTTGAATTATTTTCATGAACCTATACTCTAAGTTTAACGCTTTGTCAATATTATTTTTTAAGTATTTTAACTTATCTTGTTCATATCTATCTTCTTCCCTTATTTCTTGTAATATGTACTTGCTTAGATCGTAACTTGGCTCCGATACCATTTTACGTTGGTAGAAATTTTTGATTCTGTTGTCATGCTTTGACGACATACTCGAAGTGCCCTTATGGGTGTTGTATGCTTTCTTAGCTTTATCATTTTTTCTATGTTTATTACTTATTTTACAAAGAATTTTTAGTATTTTCATGCTTAGTATGTCCTTTGACACATACACTAGCTTTTAGCAGATACATAATAACACTCTGAGTACTATAGAGAGCAAAATGAAGTTTGTATACTTGTGTTTCCCACCTTGCTTCCATTAATCGTCAATGCTAGTCGATCTAGTCATAACGATTTCTAAGAGAAGCAATCCTTCGACCTAGACGTTCCAGATCTCAAACTCCTTATCATTATCCTATAGCTTGAATGTCCCCATGTCCTTGCACATTCCTTTGCATAATCAGACTTTTCTGGATAATGGCCTCTGGGATAATCTAAGGGAGAGATGACTGTCGACTAGTGAAGATTTATTGGAATGGGGGTGTAATAGGTTATACATGGATTTCCTCTTCTATAGTAGTGCAAGGATTACTATCATTCACTAAAGCTAGTTTCTTATGCTAAGAGAATTAGTGTACATGAAACAATTTAAGAATTAGAATTGGAATGAAATAGAGATGATGCTCTCTCTTTATTGAACTAGAACTCTTAGAATATTTACATAGTCTTTCAGGGCTCTCTCTGACTTTTCCGTCGATGTCCCTTACAATATTCTGAGGGTTTATGTAGACCCTCTTTTCTTCGGCATTCTCATGCCTACATGATACTTTTCTTCTTTACATTACCACCGGACACTTGTTTCGTTGAGGTACATTATTGATATGTTACTTTTCTTCTGACATTACAATGAGACACTTGTTCCGTTGTGAGTGCGTTGCTTTATCGAAGCTTCTTGTTGTCATGGCTATCGAACACTTGTCCCATCGGGGACACTTTGCTTTTATTCATTATTGCTGATATTTTGGTGATTGGAGCCTCCTAGTAGCTGTTCTTCTTTAGTGACTACTGCTACTATTGTTGTCTCTATCCATCTTATCTTGGCATGCCAGACATATTTTTCCTTCATGCATTCTAAGTTGGCAAAATACTTTATGACATTTGCAACTTGATTTTATTTTTCATGTTTTTATTTTCTTTAGAAATCTTTCTAGATTAATCTTTGTCGATATATTGACTCTTCTTGTTGGGGAAAGAATGATCATATTTACTGAAGCTATATGTAACCAGCTTCAATTATCATTGATTAATTTTTCCATCACCTAGTAGAGAAATCTTAGTCCTAGAGCTCTCCTGACTTCAACAAAATCTTTGTCAATTTTGTCTCGTTCAAATTCTTTCCTAAAACTTCCTTCTATTTCTTTAACATAATCTAGATATGATACTTCAATTTAGATGAAGTGAACTGAACTAAACTTTTTTAGTTTTTCCCAATTTTCAGATGTTAAGAAGATTTTAACGTAAATCTCACTAGTGGGTTTCACCAGTGGGCTATTGCTTCTGAATTCTTTGATTGTTTTAATAATTTCTTGGGAAAGTCCTTGAATTTCTCCAAGATCAGGACTTAGGTATATAGATTTGTGGCTCTAATTCTAAAGCAATCTCTAATAAATAAAGGATCTACTCCTTTATAAAAGTTAATTCTGGGATAAATTCCTATATGATCTGGAACACAAGTTTCTGTCATTTTAAGATTATAAGCAATCTCAAGTAGGGATATGTATTCTATTTCACATTTTGTTGAGAATTCTGTAAGACTCAATTGCAGGTCATGTTCCTTCTCAATCTGAGATACCCTAAATTTTAAAATATTTTCGGTCATCAATTTTATATTGGTCGCAGTATAGCTGGAATCTTTCTCCGAAGAGATAGTATTTGCCGTTGTGAGGTGGGAATTGTTCTCAGAATAGATATTATCTTTAGCAATTAAGCTACTTTTTACAGTTTGAAAGCTGCTTCTGGCCGTTTGGCTATCATTTTTCTCTGAAGAGATAGTTATTTCATTCATGAGGCTATTTTTGTAGTTTTAAAATTGCTTTCTCTTGTCGTTAGGCTAGTACTATCAGTAGTTTTTTTTACTACTGATTGAATCAGATATTTGTAGGGATATGTCAATTGGACGTTTACCTGCCACTTTATCCATTTGTATTGATTCTGATCCTTTTTGTTGTATTTATCTTCTGAAGCAATTTAGATCTGTAATGATACCTACAATATCTTGGTTGTTTTTGAGCTTCAAGTTTTGCAAGTTTCTTTTCTACCTACTCCATTATATTCTCTTGATAGAAAATATGTAAGAGAGTTAGTCTCGCCTTTAATAACTTCTATATAAAAAACATATTCAGTAAAAAATGTCTGCCACATGCTTAACCTTTTATATTTGGGGATAGATGGTAAATTGTTTTTAACAAAAGTTTTAACTTGAGTATTATCTACTCTTGCTAGGAATTTTTTAGGTAATAAGAAGTAGGAGAATTTTTTAATTCCCTTTTTTAAGTGCTAATAATTTTTTTCATTTGAGTGGTATCTTTTTTCTGTTTCTGTGAATGTTCCTAAAGTATATCTACCTATTTTTTCTTTTTGCTCATTCTTTTTCATTAGGACTGCTCCCCAAAATTCTTTAGAGGCATCCGTTTCTATTATTAAATCATCTCCTTCTAAAGGGAGGTATAGTCTTGGTAGATTTTTATATTGTTCTTTTATAAATATGACATGATTATAAGTTCTTCTATCATAAAGAAGATTGTGTTTTTCTTTAATAATTTTTTAGAGGGTTTCTTAGTTTGCTAAGTTTTCTATAAATTGTTCTATATTATTTAGACAACCTAAAAATATTTGAAGTTATTTTTATCTTCAAGATTGTCTAGGAACATATCTACTCCAGAATATAAAAGGCTAAGTAGGTGGCAAACATTTTTTTTGCAGAATATGTTTTTGATATAGAAGTTATTAAAGACAAGACTAACTTTCATGTAGATTTCCTATCAAGAGAATAAAATCGAGCAAGTTGAAAAAACTTACAGAACTAGAAGCTCGATTACAATGTAATTATAAACTACTACAAGAAAATTACGTAGAATTGATTAAAATAATCCAAAAAAAGATAAAATTATTGACAATATAGAAGAAAATTAAACAAGAAAGATATTGCAGGTATTATTGTAGATCTGAATTGTTTCAGAATAGAAATAAAGCAAAAAGGGTCAGAATCAATACAGATGGATAAAGTGATAGGTAAACTCCCAATCAACATATCCCTCTAAATATCTGATTCAATCAGTAGTAAAAAAACTACTAACAGTACTAGCCTAACGGTAAGAGAAAATAGTTTTAAAACTACAAAAACCAGCCTCACGGCTGAAAGTATTATCTCTTCGGAGAAAACTGATAGACAAACAGTCAGAAGCATTTTTCAAACTACAAGAACAAGCTTAATTTCTATAGATAATATCTCTTCAGAGAATAATTCCCGCCTAACAACAGAGAATACTATCTCTTCAGAGAATGATCCCCGCAATATAGCGGATAATATAAAATTGATGCCTGATTTTTTTTTTTAATTTGGGGTGTCTCAGATTGAGCAGGAACATGACCTGCAATGGAGCATTATAGAATTCTCAACAAAATGTGAAACATAATATAGATCTCTACTCGAGATTATTTACAATCTTAAAGCAATAGAGAAGTGTGTTCCAGATCATACAAGAATTTATTCCAGAATTAACTTTGATAAAGGAGTAGGTCCTAGAATTATTAGAGATGGATTTAGAATTGGAGCCACAAATATAAGATACCTAAGTCCTGATCTTGGAGAAATTCAAGGACTTCCCCTAGAAATTATCAAAGAAATCAAAGAATTCAGAAGTAATAGCCCACTAGTGAAGCCTACAAGTGAGATTTACGTCAAAAATCTTCTCAGCATCTGAAGACTGGGAAAATTAAAAAAGTTCAATCTAGTTCATTGCATTCAAATTAGAGTATCATCTCCAGATTACATCAAAGAAATAGAAGGAAGTTTCTGAAAAGAATTTGAAGGAAATAAAATTGACAAAGAATTTGTAGAAGTCAGAAGATCTCTAGGACTAAGAGTTCTTTGTTAAGTAATAGAAAAATTAATTAATGATAATCAAAGTTATTTGTATAAAGCTTCAGACAATATAATCATTCTTTCTACAACAAGAAGAGACAATGTATCGACAAAGATTAATCTAGAAAGATCCCTAAAAAAATAAAAACTGGACAAATAAGATCGAGTTGCAGATGTCAGTAAGTATTCTGCCAACTTAGAAAGCACAAAGGAAGAATATGCTCAGCGTGCCAAGATAAAATGGATAAAGATAACAATAGCAACAGTAGTTACTAAAGAAGGACAACTGCTAGGAGGCTTCAACTGCTAAAATGTCAGCAATAATAAATAAAAGCAAAGCATCCCTGACGGGACAAGTGTTTGATAGCCATGACAACAAGCAACTTCGATAAAGAAAAACACTCGCAACAGAACAACTATCCGGTTGTAATGTAAGAAGAAAAGTAACATATCAATAATGTACCTCAAAGGAACAAGCATCTGGTGGTAATGTAAATAAGAAATGTATCTAGTAGGCATCGTGAGAACGTGCGCTGAAGAGAAAAGGGTCTATATAAACCCTTAGGATATTGTAAGAGGCATCGACAGAGAAGTCAGAGATAGCCGTGAAAGAGTGTGTAAATATTTTAAGTGTTCTAGTTCAATAAAAAGAGAATGTCATCTCTATTTCATTCTGATTCCAATTCTTTAAATGTGTCATGTATACTAATTCTTTAAGCATAAGAAACCAACTTTAGCGAATGACAGTAATCCTTGCACTACTATAGAAGAGGAAATTTGTGTATAACCTGTTACACCCCCATTCTAATATAGTTTTACCTGTCGAGAGTCATCTCTTTGTTAGACTATCCCAGAGGCCATAGTCCAAAAAAGTCTGATTAAGAAAAGGAATGTGCAAGGACGTGGGGACATTCAGGTTATAGGATAATGATAAGGTGTTCGTGATCTGGAACATCTAGGTCCAATGATTGCCTCTCTTTGAAATTGTTAAGAGAAGATCAACTGGCACTGAAGATTAACAGAAGCAAGGTGGACAACACAGATATACTGACTTCATTTTTCTCTCTATAATACTCAGAGTGTTATGATCTATCTGCTAAAAACTAGTTTCTTATACATCAAAAGACATACTAAGCATGAAAATACTATTTTTTTTTGTAAAATAAGTAATAAACATAGACAAAATGATAAATCTGAGAAAGCATAAAACACCCATAAGGGAGGTTTGAGTATGTTTTCAAAGAATGATAACATAATCAAAAATTTCTGCCAATGTAAAATGGTATCAGAGCCAAGTTAGGATCTAAGAAAGTACATATTACAAGAAATAAGGGAAGAAGATAGATATGAACAAGATAAGTTAAAATAATTAGACAATAATATGGTTGAAGCGTTAGAAATAGAATTTGAAGTAAACATAGAATAAGATGTACAAAAAACTAGAAGTACATGTTCATGAAAATAATTCAAAAAACTTTCAAAAGGTTTAAGAAATGATAGTAGAATTACAGAAAACGATGGAATATCTATATGAAAAACAAAATACCGAATGTATATCAAAAATAAATCTATTTCAAACAAGTGGAAATGGAATAAGCTTATGCCCCCTCCAGATAGAAGAAACAGATGACTTTAAAATTGAACAATTAGAAAATAAATATTTAGAAGATGATGTAGAAGAACTAGATAACTTAAGCCAAGAAATTGTTAGATTAACAGAAAAAGTTAGAACTATAAATTTAAAACCTATAGAAGGAGAGGCTTCTGGAAGTCAAGTAATGATGCATATTCCAACAACTGTCCCTAGTAGAGAAGGTAGTAGAAATGAAATGCCAGAACAACAACGAGCTAGATACTGGTCAGATCCTAGTTTTCAAAGAAAACCCACTGACAAAAATAGATATGAAGGAATAAATTGGGCATCAAATAGAAGACCAAAAGATATTTCTCTAGAAACACCAGTAGATTATATGAATCAAGAATATATTAGTGCAAATGGAATTTATTCAAACCTAAATTGTGTTAGAAATATAGATGAGGTTATAACAAGATGAGAAAAAGCAACATATTTATCGATAAAATCACAAAGTTATGATATTGATATAGCTATAAGATTTTGTCACTTAACCATCCAAGGGATTGTAGTAGATTGGTGGAAAGGATTAATTGACAATCATAAAGAAGTGATAAAAGAAACAACAACCACCTTAGCCCAAGTGGTAAATAATTACAAAGATAAATTATGAAGAGAAATTTTTAGGAGAAACATGGAATACAAACAGAGGTATAGAGAAAGAAAAGGAAAAACAAAGATTTACCTTGCTACTATATAATCTAAAGTTTTGTGACATGTGCCACATAGATGATTATATATGTAAATTTCAGGAATATTTCTATAAAATATATGATAGAACTGACAAAGAAAATGTGACGAACAAAAGCCCATTAAATTTATTTTTTACGTAGGTACCTGGTCCTTGGGGATTTAAAGCCATGCAATTATACCCCCATTATATTGGACAAAGAGCAGATACTTTAGGAAGAATACTAGAATTTCTATTAATAAAATTAGACGAATGGTGTATAGAAGCCACACTAAGAATAAAAACAAATAAAGTATTAAAACAAGGACTTTGTTGTTCACAATTGACTCATCCAATAACCATAAGATGTGAGTCAATGGGATACCATAGAAGAAATAAATATAAGTTTAAAAAGAGAAAAAGATATTTTTTAAACCAAAACCAAATCAAAAATATTACAGAAGAAAGATAAACTATAGTAAACATGCTAAGGACCCAAAGCAATATAAATATTTTATATGTTAGGAAAAAGGAAACCATGCCAAAAAATGCCTAAATAGAGGATCTAGGAAAATCAACCAAAAGCAATTCGAGGAAATAATAGAAGAAGAACTCTCTTAAATAGAAAAAATTCAAGAATTTGTTCAAATAACAAATGATGAATAATTCGATGGATCAATCTATTATTTCTCAGACACAGAATCAGACTGAAGAAAAAATAATCGAAGAATACCAAGAAGAAGCAGGAAACTTCTTGCAAGAAGTATTAACAGATAGAAGATTATTTAACCGAATTAGAAATACTGAATTAAGATTATAAAACTTAGATGGATTTTGAACATCTCTCTTTGAAAAAATTACTCAAAGAAAACATATCTTCTACTATGGAATAACCAACAGAGAAATGACCATGCAGATAGAATACACTAGAAATAGAATAAATATACCTTTACTTCGAAAAGAAGACTTGATGAGAAAAATGAAAAAAAATAAAAGATACATCTAAAATAGGATGAATTCATATAGGAGCTACCCAAATAATGATCAAAGCAACCTTTCGAGAAGGAATAGATTCACTAATAAATATTGTATTAATGGGCAATAGAATTAATGATAGAAGAGATGCTACATTAGGAATTCTACAAGGAAACCTTAGCCATCAAAAATTAATTTTTAACATTTATTCAAAAATAAATATAAGCAATAAAGATAATAATACCAACAAAACTTTAAGTCTGATACAAGATTTCTGAAGAACATAATTTATGAAAAAAGGTTCCATTCCATATTCAATTACATATATAATAATCTATGCTCTTAGCCATTCACATCACTCTAAAAAATTTGAAGACTAAGAATAGCTAGTTTCTTACGATAAGAGAATTAGTGTACACGACACATTTGAAGAATTGGAATTGGAATGAAATAGAGATGATGCTCTCTCTTTATTGAACTAGAACTCTTAGAATATTTACATACCCTATCAAGTCTCTCTCCGACTTCTCTGTTGATGCCCCTTGTAATATTCTGAGGGTTTATATAGGCCCTCTTCTCTTCAGAATTCTCGTGATGCCTACATGATACTTTTTTTCTTTACATTATCACCGGACATTTCTTCCGTTGAGGTACATTATTGATATGTTAATTTTCTTCTTATATTACAACCAGACACTTGTACCATTGCAAGTGATTTGCTTTATCAAAGCTTCTTGTTTTCATGGCTATCAAACACTTGTCTTGTCGGGGACACTTTGCTTTTATTTGTTATTACTGATGTTTTGGTGATTGAAGCCTACTGGCAGTTGTCCATTTTTAGTGACTACTGTTATTGTTGATGTCTTTATCCATTTTGTCTTGGCACACCAGGAATATTCTTCCTTCATGCTTTCTGAGCTGGCAGAATACTTGTTGGCATCTGCAACTCGATCTTATTTGTCCAGTTTCTATTTTCTTTAAGAATCTTTCTAGATTAATCTTTGTTGATACATTGACTCTTCTTGTTGTAGAAAGAATGGTTATATTGTCTGAAGTTTTGTACAACCAGCTTCAATTATCATTAATTAATTTTTGCATTATTTGACAGAGAACTCTTAGTCCCAGAGCTCTTCTAACTTCAGCAAATTCTTTGTCAATTTTATTTCTCACAAATTCTTTTCAGAAACTTCCTTCTATTTCTTTGACGTAATGTAGAGATGATACTCCAATTTGAATACAGTGAACTGGATTGAACTTTTTTATTTTTTCCCAGTCTTCAGATGCTGAGAAGATTTTGACGTTATTCTCACCATTAGGTTGCACTAGTGGACTGTTACTTCTGAATTCTTTGATTTCTTTGATAATTTCTTTGGGAAGTCTTTGAATCTCTCCAAGATCAGGACATATGTATATTAGAATTGTGGCTCCAATTCTAAATCAATCTCAAATAATTCTAGGACTTGCTCCTTTATCAAAGTTAATTCTGGGATAAATTCTCATATGATCTGGAACACACGTCTCTCTTATTTTAAGATTGTAAGAAATCTCAAGTAGAGATCTGCATTCTATTTCATATTTTGTTGAGAATTTTGTAAGGCTCAATTATAGGTCATGTTCGTACTCAATCTGAGACACCCTCAATTTAAAAAAAATTCAGGCATCAATTTTATGTTGTCTGCTATATTGTGGGGATCTTTCTCTGAAGATATAGTATTTTCTACTATTAGGCAGGAATTGTTCTCTGAAGAGATATTATCTTTAGCAATTATTCTTGTTCTTGCTATTTGAAAACTGCTTATGGCCGTTTGGATATCAGTTTTCTCTGAATAGATAATACTTTCAGTCGTGAGGCTGGTTTTTGCAGTTTTAAAACTACTTTGTCTTATCGTTAGGCTAGTATTGTCAGTAGTTTTTTTACTACTAATTGAATCAGATATTTGGACGGATATGTTGATTGGGTGTTTACCTGTCACTTTATCCATCTGTATAGATTCTGATCATTTTTGTTGTATTTCTCTTCTTAAACAATTTAGATCTGCAATAATACATGTAATATCTTGCTTTCTTCTACATTATCAATATTTTTATCTTATTTTTGGATTATTTCAATCAATTCTACGTAATTGTCTTGTAGTACATTACAATTAAGTTGTAATCGAGCTTCTAGTTCTGTAAGTTTCTTTTCAACTTGCTGCATTATATTCTCTTCATAGGAAATCTGTAAGAAAGTTAGTCTCTCCTTTAATAACTTCTATGTCAAAAACATATTATCGCCTTTATATATATATATATATATATATATATATATATATATATATATATATATATATATATATATATATATATATATATATATATATATCTTGTGCGGGTAGCTACCCACTCCAATTTGGTTACTTTTTTGGAGTTTCTTCCTTTTTATATATATATATATATATATATATATATATATATATAAATAAATAAATATATATATATATATATATATATATATATATATATATATATACTACAACTACTATAAAAAGAGGGAGTTTTTTCTACAATTTACAAACCAACCATTTCAAACCCCGCCGACCAATCAGAAGCTCGTCATTTGAATCGTAGCTCTCTCCTTCACCGAAATTTTTCTCACGTTTTTCTCCCACTTTTCTTTTTTCAATTTTCATATCTTTTTTCTCATACTCTTCGCTGGTAAGTCTTTGCTTAGTCAAGAAAACAGACATGGTCTTCTCAACCACCCATCCCACTTTCCTGAGCCAGTAGTCAATCCACACCATGATCTGCTCACCCAACTTTCCTATGATTCCTCCACTTCCCACACTCAAAATGTTTTTTTAAAATCCTTTTCTTCCATTTTTCTCTCCCCTATCTCGAGTAAGTAGCTCCTTAATTCTCTCTAACTTCCCACAATCAATGAAATAATTCAGCACACATGATGCTAATCGAGTATATGGAAAGATCTACGTGAAAAGTGATGACTCACTGAACTTATTTATAATTTCTTGTTATAACTTGTTCATATTATTCTTTCATTTCTCAGCTCTTACTTGTTATCTTCCTAAATATTTATAATTATCTTTTCCAATCAATTTGTATTTATCCTTTCCGTAAAAGCTCCCCCACCCTCTTCCTATCACGGTCCAATCTCTTCATTCATGGTGCCCTTCCATAACTACTCCCACGATCAATTTGGCAACCAAAATTTAAACCTCTCCACAAACACTTATCATGCTCTCTTCCCAATACACTATCAAAATGACATTTTCATAACTAATCCCTCCGGACAACATAGTAACAAAATTTGTCCCTTTCTCACTTAGAGTTATTTCCTCACAATATTTATGAATACCTATTTTTATCTCTTTTTTTGTCACTATGTTTTTCTCTTAAATCTAGCGGGTTGCATACCCATTATGTGTGTTTATCTATTTTTCTTTCCCCACTTTTTCCATTGCTTCCTATGACATCCACTATTCATAGCCGGCGGCCACTATTCTACGACATCCTATCTATTATAACGTCCCAGGATTTGAGGCCTTAGATATAATGATCTTATAAGGAATGATTGGACTACCCATATCACCAAGGTGCACCTCATTTTCTGGGAGCCCATCTCTAAAGAACTCTATAGTTAAGCGTGCTCAACTTAGAGTAGTACTAGGATGGGTGACCAGTCAAGAAGTTGATCCTGACTTGCGCGTGAGTGAGATTAAGACGCGCATTTAAGGCTAGTGGTGGTCTGTGGGGCCAGTCGTCATTCCTGAAACTCTACTAGAGCCTTGGGCAGTGGGCCCAGGCATTACAAATGGTATCAGAGCCATAACCCCTCCAGTAGGTGGGGCCCACATGGGCATGTGGCATGCCAGTCTTGAGCCGTGTAGTCCAGGCAGGTAGGAAAGGGTTGTCCATGGTTGACGTAGCCACCCCTGCGCTGGTATTCTGTGATCGAGAGCTGGGTGTCTATCGGCCAATGTGGGTATGAACTGAAATGGGGTCAGATTATAGGGACTTATAATTGAGCCTTGACGAGGACATCAAGAGTCTAAGTGGGGGAGATTGTAACATCCCAGAATTTGAGGCCTTGGATAACATGATCTTAAAAGAATTGATTGGACTACCCATATCACCAAGGTGCACCTCCTTTTCAGGAAGCCCATAACTAAAGAACTCCATAGTTAAGCATGCTCTGCTTGGAGCAGTACTAGGATGGGTGACCAGTCGGGAAGTTGATCCTGGCTTGCGTGTCGGTGGGCACAAAGTGCGTAGTTAAGGCTAGTGGTGGTTTGTGGGGACAGTCTTCATTCCTGAAACTCTACTAGAGCCACGGGCAGTGGGCTTGGGCGTTACAAATGGTATCAGAGCCAATTCTCCTCCAGTAGGTGGGGCCCACATGGGGATGGCATGCCAGTCTTGAGTCGTGCGGTCCAGGAATGTATGAAAGGGTTGTCTATGGTTGACGTAGCCACCCTTGTGCTGGTATTCCGTGATCGGGAGCTGGGTGTGCATGGGCCATTCTGGGTCTACACTGAAATGGGGCAATGTTATGAGGCCTTATAGTTGAGCCTTGACGAGGACGTCAAGAGTCTAAGTGGGGGAGATTGTAACGTCTCAGGATTTGAGGCCTCATATATAATGTTCTTATAAGGAATGATTGGACTACCCATATCACCAAGGTGCACCTCCTTTTCCGGGAGCCCATCTCTAAAGAACTCTATAGTTAAGCGTGCTCAGCTTAGAGTAGTACTAAGATGGGTGACCAGTCGGGAAGTTGATCATGACTTGTGTGTGAGTGAGATTAAGACGCGCAGTTAAGGCTAGTGGTGGTTTGTGGGGCCAGTCGTCATTCCTGAAACTCTACTAGAGCCTTGGGCAGTGGGCCCAGGCATTACCAATGGTATCAGTCATAACCCCTCCAATAGGTGGGGCCCACAAGGGCATAACATGCTAGTCTTGAGCCGTACGGTCCAGACATGTAGGAAAGGGTTGTCCATGGTTGACGTAGCCACCCTTGCATTGGTATTCCGTGATCGGGAGCTGGGTGTCCATGGGCCATTGTGGGTCTGCACAGAAATGGGGTTAGATTATGAGGCCATATGGCTAAACCTTGACGAGGATGTCAAGAGTATAAGTGGGGGAGACTGTAACAACCTAGAATTTGAGGCATGGGATAACATAATCTTAAAAGGAATGATTGGACTACCCATATCAACAAGGTGCACCTCCTTTTCTGGGAGCCCATCACTAAGAACTCCATAGTTAAGCGTACTCAGTTTGGAGTAGTACGGGGATGGGTGACCTGTCGGGAAGTTGATCATGGCATGAACGTGAGTGAGGACAAAGTGTGCAATTATGGCTAGTGGTGGTCTGTGGGGCCATTCGTCATTCCTAAAACTCTACTAGAGCCACGGACAGTGGGCTCGGGCGTTACAAATGATATCAGAGCCATAACCCCTCCAATAGGTGGGACCCACATGGGTATGTGGCATTCCAGTCTTGAGTCATGTGGTCCAGGCATGTAGGAAAGGGTTGTCTATGGTTGACGTAGCCACCCTTGTTCTGGTATTCTGTGATTGGGAGTTGGGTGTCCATCGGCCATTCTGGGTCTACACTGAAATGGGGCAATGTTATGAGGCCTTATAGTTGAGCCTTGATGAGGACGTCAAGAGTCTAAGTGGGGGAGATTGTAACGTCCCAGGATTTGAGGCCTCAGATATAATGATCTTATAAGGAATGATTTGACTACCCATTTCACCAAGGTGCACCTCCTTTTCCGGGAGCCCATCTCTAAAGAACTCTATAGTTAAGCGTGCTCAGCTTAGAGTAGTACTGGGATGGGTGACCAGTCAGGAAGTTGATCATGACTTGCGCGTGAGTGAGATTAAGACGCGCAGTTAAGGCTAGTGGTGGTCTGTGGGGCCAGTCATCAATCCTGAAACTCTACTAGAGCCTTGGACAGTGGGCTCAGGCATTACATCTATTATCTATGACTCTATAAAAGGAAAGAAGACTGGACTTCTATCTCCACTCTCTTTCCCCACACCCTCTACAAGAAGAAGATTGAGGGGTTCCAGTCTCTTCCGTGTGTGGTGATGACGTTTAGCGCCATGTTGCGGATATACTAGGTCATGATAAATCTTCCACCTGACATAATCCTCATCTCCGGCATGTCACACTTGGTTGCGACATTGCTTGCATGTTCATGTTTGTCATCTACTCTCCAAACAAGTCCAAGGTAATATTTTTATTAGACAACCAAAAATGCATGAAAGTATATACTCATATACTCAGATCGTCATCAATAACGTGTCTTTAATTATTCACAGTTCCTTGTTGATGGAATAAATATCTCTACATGTGATTGGACAACAAGAAATGGGTATAAGTGTGCAGATCAACACAATCATTCTCTGTGTAGACAGGAACAACCTCGAGCGCGTCATGCTGTTCGACTGGGTTTGTGAAGACTTTCAGTTTGATCCTTCTGCCACATAGGTATGTGCTCCACACCAATAGCATGCAGTACAGCCCCTCCCGCTATCTCTCTGGATCAACCTCAGTGACATATCTTGTTCATGTAAGGCTTCTCTCCTCTCATTCGACACATAAAGTATAATTATCAGATATAAACATTTCATCCTTTGAACTGTCAGATTCCCAACATCCTAGGTTTCTTCTTTGAGGATGGGACAGTTTTCTCAAACCTACTTGAACCAATGATGGATGCCATGCCTTGGAGTGCGCCAATAAAACTGGTTTCCTTATTCTGGTGTTTCTGACAGGGAGGTCATCATCAAAAGTGAAGGAGATTCTTCTCAAATCACCCGTTCATACTGTTGTAGGAGAGTCTTGGTTAAGAAAGAAAACCCAAGAGGCTTGAGGAACTATTCAATAGATGCATGTTTGACATGTTCAGAGACTAGATGCCAAATGACCACTCAAATTTGTACTAGATATGATTTGAGGTTTATTATGTCAATTTTACACATAGTGTAAAAGTCATTGTTGCGTTTTTATAAATTTAGTGGCTCTTGACAATGTTGTTCGGAATAGTTTATTTTGTGTACTATTCTATAGATACATTCATAAGGATATTTCCTATTTTATATATTTGTTCCATGTATGTCATGGTCATGTCCTAGATGAGTAGTGATTCATTTCATTATGTATAGAGCACTTGGGCATGTAGATTTTTCAACATAAATTAAACAGTGGAACTAACACTCTTCAATGACAAACTATTATGTAATGGCTTGTCATGTGTGAAAGCCTCACTTTCTAAAACATATAAAGACCAAGGAAGGTGAAGTGCTAATGACAATGAGATAGTTAAGAAAAAAATCGAAGTTTCTTCTTATGAATATTTGGATAATCTCATATAATCAAAATTTGATGAGAGCTTTTATTTGTTTGAAACATGTGTACACAAATATGAGATTGTATTCATTAGTAATTCATTTTAAACACAATATTAACTATTAAATAGTCCCTAATCGAAACATGCTTTTAGAAATATAAATTCTATTGTGGTGATCTATTTCAGGTAGTTATTATATTATCATTTATTGTGTAAGGAAAACATATATATAAATTAATTAAGGTATTTATTAGATTGAATATGTTTTCTTTAAATATGGTTGTAAAATATTTGTAAGATTTTATATATAGTTCCAAGTAGCTTCAAATTAAAATAAAATTTTTAAGTAAATATGTTTTTAAATTTCTGTATTAAATTTAACAATTATACATATTCTTATATTTATATTTGATATAACTTTAAAATATGATTTTCTAATTTACATATTATTAGGATATCTACCACACTTGTTTCCATCCATTTATATATACTAAACTATGATTCTATATTCTTTGTTCAACCATCAATATAAATTATAATTTAGCTTATTATCATCAATTATTACGAACAATAAAAACAAAAACAAAATATACGGTCATATCATAAAATGAATTTTTCTATCATAATTTTAAAATAAAATTTGCATGACATTATTTATTGAATCTTTTTAGAAGTATTTAATTTATTTGGATATTCATTAATATTTTTATTTTTGTGCATGGCACATGTGTGTTTACTAATATATATATATATATATATATATATATATATATATATATATATATATATATATATATATATATATATATATATATATATATATCAATATATACTAGTAAATGCATGTGACACTTGTGTAGACTAGTTCAAATAATCAATGGAAAGTGTGCTACATCTTCACTATATGGCTAATATTTGTGTATGATGATGGTATACTATGTAAAAAGGTATTGTACGTACTTGGATTTTAAATCATATTTTACTTTTCTAATGCTATTTTAAATTCAATAAGTCATTTATTATTCCACATCCTTTTTATATGGAGTTTCCAAATTCAATTACCTTGTTATATGTTTTCTCTATTAGTCATATGGTCTGGTCAACTCTTAGTTTTCTTCCATGTTCTCTTAAAGCAATATAAGTTCATTGGATTTTCTTATATTAGTTTGGTCACAAACCTTCTTATTGACAATTCATCAACTTTGTCATAGTATAAAGCATGCATATTTTATCAAGTTTTTTTTGGATTTTTATTATTAATTTATTATTTATAACTATTTCCTCATTATTGATCAGTCCTTTGTTTGATACATATATTGTTACCTTTGAAAACGTGAAATTAATTATATCAACTAAACATATTCAATGATAATATATATCATAAGTTGTTGACTTCTATTGTAATTAGTCATAGGCACACCCAAAAATAAGCCATAACCCCTCCCACATAGCCTACAAATTAGACGAACCAGGTAAGTCAGGAAAGAGGCCAACATTCATGATAGGTGAAATCATATCCATTGAGTTCTCTCTACGAATTTGGGTCTCTTCATTGTCTGCAAACCAAATGGTAACACAAACGTATATCGAAAATAGATCATTTTTTTCATAGATCATAATTTTTTGTGTTTTCATAGTTTGTTTCATGATATTACATGTTTTTTGATTATCCCATTAAATTGAGACAACAATTGTCCTCAATGCTAACCTGAAATCTTATATAACATTGTACCACAATATCCTTTATACATTTTATTTAATCGTTCTTTTTATTTTCTATGTCAAAAGCAAATTAGCATCTCTTGGTTTCTTACTCAAGAAAAGATAAATTTTAGTTGGTATTGGATACACATGACATTGACAACTTGAAAATCACAAAGGATTTTAGCTAAGCATTCATATATAGGATTTATTTTTTGTTTGATAAAATTTATGGATCTCATGTCGTGAACATATGTCAATGTTTTCATGGTCATACTAAAATTGTTATCTCTCTATGTTTATTTTGTATGCCCTGATGGGTGGATGCCATGGCCAAGATGGATCAATCCCGACGTCCAAGTTGTGTAAAAGACCACGTTTTTTTTATTAAATTTGATTTGCTATGTTAGTCATAAAATAACAATAAGCCTGAGCCCATATATGGTCATACAAATAATTATTTATATTGTCTTTGTCAATGAGTAAGTCTACCCAGATAAAATTACATCATATTTATTAAGTTCAATTTTTGTCTTGTGATATTTCAAACAATAAGTGTAAGATTTTTGGGTGTGCAAAACTAGTATATCCCATTACATTTTGGGTATACCAAGAATTGAGTCTGAGACCATATTTCCTTCTGCCATTTTTTTTGAAGAACAAGGCATGTAAAGAGGATACACATCGCTAAAAGGAGTAGATCTCTTGGTGTGATCTGATAAACCCCTAGTGAAGGGTCCCGAGTTTGATGCCTAGTTGTAGCTATTTATTAGAAGTGTTTACTCATCACACACCTTAGCCAACTATGTGCTTTAATTAGTTCTAAGGTCGATGGGATGCTTGGAACTGATGGTTTAAGGTCACAAAATGGCCCTCAATGAGTGCAACTTCCTAGATAATTGAACAAAGAGGATATCACCTAGTGTAAACTTTTTATTGATGGTATTGTTTTCTTCATAAAAGAAATATAATTTAAATAAACAAAATCCATTTGGAAATGTGTGATGAAACTCAATGATTCAAGATAAATATAACAAAAATAGAGTACACACGTTCAATGCCAACTAATCAAAATATGAGGATAGTGGTTCCAAGTTTTTTGAAGTACATGTATCAAAATATATATCATTATGACTTTGTTCCTATTATTCATATGGATGGTGATGAACAAGATGGTGAATATCAAAGGATCACAACATCATAGATGAAATGATGAAGTTCCACTACTAAACTAATGATTGCAAGATTCTACACTCACTGTAAGAAACTTCTATAAAACCAATATAGAGATATCCTTGTTATATCAGAATGAATGTTTGAAAGTAAATAAACAAAGTTTCAACCACATGAATGTGGAAGAAATCTTTGCATAATGATTAATTAGTGGTACAAAAAAGAGTGACTACTTGAGAAATAAAAATAAAAGGTGCAAATTAGTGTCGGTGGGAATATAAAAGGTAGGTGGAAATTAAGCAGATTAGTAGAGATCAAAATCATATTGTGGACACTCTGCCCAAGAAGCATCTGAAAACCATTTCCAACGATTGGGCATACAACTTACCATCAACATAGGTGGAATACTATCTAAATTTACATTCTAATAGTAGAAATTTAACTTAGTTCAGTTCTAGCCATTTAATAATAGTTGTAACTCTTTGTCTTCCTACAAGAGTGGAGTAGGATGAATAAGATTATCCCTTGACTTGGTCAAAACAAATATTGGTGAGAGTGTATAGAATACTATTGATCATTGTGTCGTACGGTTGGAAAATCTGCAATATAGATGGAAATGTACACAATTTAAAAGCAGTGTCATTAAGTTAAACATATGGTATGGATGTGTTGAATATAAGGGTCAGATCCTACTGATAGAGATTTACAATCTTTATTCTATGGAAATATAATGCATACAAAATTGAATGGAATTGAAGGATCCTTGTAGAAAACCCCAAGATCGGTTGATACTTATCAGATATTTCACTTATTTAAAAAGTGGCATGGTGACTTAACTTGTAGATGATGAATAATGTGTGTCTCAATGAAGTTTTATGACACAATACATTTGGCATGTAAATAGTTATCGATAAAACACAATTTTCATCACTTTCATTGTGATAAAATATCTTATCAACTTATAAGTATGTATTCACGAGGATTATCTTTATTATATAAAATTTAGTGCATAACTAAGAAGAATGAAATATTCAATGCTTATTTATTGTGTATCGTTTTTTTGGAATAGTTTGACAGATTCTTGTTCATCCTCCCCTTCTTGTGTTAGCATAGAAGTGAATTTTAAACAATACATTAAATTTCATGATTGCAAAGTGAAATGTGCGTTAAATCCAACTAACAAGACATGAAAGATTGGCTTCGTATAACTTAGCAGAAAAGTTGAATGTTCAACAAAGGCATCTACATATGGTTATTTTAAATTCCTTATTACCACAAATTATACTTATAGAAGCCTCCCATCCAATATTTTCTTCAAATATTCACAACATATTTGTAAATCAAACATCAGTTGTTAAGTGACATATGAACACTTTGTAGTAATACTCATTAGGTAATTGAATACAAAGGTTGTGCAATAGAAACTTTTGTCTGCCTCATCAGTGCAAAGGACAATCATCGCAATCCCATTTTTCACCAATAACCACATCTCGTCATTTTATAGCATGATACTACAACTACATCATCAAAAAGAATAATATCATATTAAAGTAGGAAATAGTGTGTTACAACCCAACCTCCCGATAACCCCCAATTAAGGGAGATCGAGAGGTCAAAGCCACACCCATAACTTCCGGATCAAAGGTTCGACACTTAACCAAGAACAATTATTAAATTTCAACACTCTATACTAAAAGGTTGTAATAAAATTTTGCATACCTTTTGAAAATTTTGGATTTCTAAACTTCTATCCAAGTATGTATTCTACTCTAACTAATCCTCCTTGCATTTTACTTCATGTATTTCACAATATGATGATTTACTGTTTGTCCTTTTGGCTTGTACCTAAAATGTCGACAAACAAAACGTTAGTCAGCCGAAACTGGTATGTGGGGGAAACAATAAACATGCAACTATGATAACAACATAATCATTCAATTAATCATTTAACAACCAAGATTACATTTTAAATATAACTCCACGATCCATGAGTACCCCATCCTCTGTTCTATCCCTACAGTGGACCTGGATACTACCTTCCTTATGGTAGATCCCCATTAAACCCCTCACAGTCCCACGTATAGGTGAACCAGTTTCTAGGGTTGAGTCACATGGCACTACTGGTAAGTAGCCCACTCCTTAACTCATGGCATGCTAATGGGTCTCATGGCACTACACTTAGTAGCCCAATTTCTAACCCACGATAACCTAGACCTTACTCTAGGTTACCCCTTTTAGCCTTTACAAGCCATAGAGGTGGACCCGGATCTGGCCAGTTATACATGTATATTCATAGTGATAGTCATAGTCACTCTATAGTTGCATGAAATGAAAGCATCCAACAGTTATTTCAAGCCATGAGGGAAACGTCGATAAAATCCTCAGAAAACTAGTTGGGATAATCATAAGCGTAACCACATACCTAATTTGATGATTTCATAGCATTAAGCAAATCCAACCAAGAATGCAATCCAAGCAAGAAATTCAACAATCACATAATTCTTGAAAAGATTATGTACTCTATTTATTACACACTTGATCAAGAATCTACTTTATTGCCTTGGATTCACTTTCTAGGGTTTCAAGATCCATTTTAGGGTTTCATTTTGCAATTAGGGTTTCCCTTCATCTTTTACCATATTAAACCCTAATTTTATGCCATTACTTATAAACCCTAATTATCTCATATATTCTTCAATATTAAGGTTATCTTAACAACATATAACCCTATTTTCATATTACATGCACATTAATCATCAATTAATTTCATTAAGCTTCTTTTTCATTAAAGCTACTATTTTATCCTTTTAATCCATGACAAGATCGTTATACGCATTTATCATCAATTCAAAGTTCGTTATGGTCTAATTAACATATGAACTCAATTTGCCATTAAGTATACCTTTTATTCATGAGAAAACCCTAATCACGACATTTGGGGTTTTTATCCAAAATTAGGAACTTTAATGCTCGAAATAGATTAGAACTGTCATATAACCACATATTTTCACATCTTTCAAATTATATGATCTTTTCCTCTTTTACCCTAAATTAGGGTTTCTAAATGCTTAATCATTCTCATATGAGGTAAAAACCCTAAATCACGTAATTTTATATCTAGATCAGGTTTGAATCTAACATTATCTTTCAACAGGTTATTAATACTTAAATTAACCCATTAAGCATACTAGATTCAACATTTAATCACAAAAAGGGTTTTTAACTTAACTTTAATGCACTTTTCATCAACTTATTTTACTTTTGCAATTAGGAACGGAATCAATCTTTAAAAGTATTTTTATTGAATTTCTCTCATTCTCCCGATCAAAATACATATAATATTTGTATTTATCCGAGCTACAGTCTATTAGATATGATTTTTGTAAGATATCACTTACCAGAGCCAATCAGAAGTCGCCATGTGTCCTGCCCCATGCAACATTGCTCGTTTTAGATGAGAACATTTCGAAAAGATGCAATTTCCCTCACTTAAGTTGTGCGCCTCTTCACCTCATGTAGGGTAGAACGGTCTAATGGCCCAAGGCCTTCTTCAACCTCACGATACTTAGTCATGGGCGTCGATCGGCACCAAGTTGCGGCTGCCCCTCTCCACCCCGGACCTGGACGGCCACAGGGGAAGCTTCCTATGCCTCCTTCGTTCCCTCTCGTAGGTGAGGGGCCTTTGGCACATAGCCAATCGTCCGAGATCGCGCCCAGCAGAGCTACAACCGCGGTCGTGCTACAACTGGCTTGAGGCATTGTGTGGGAGCATAGGAGTACGGGGACAATGGTTGCATCATTCTCTAAGGTTGTGGATGCGTCCAGCTTCCATCAAGACTACAAGTAGACCCCCTCATTGCTCCAGGGATAGAGATACACCAAGGTTAGGGTTAGCATGGAAGGAAGAAGGAGAAGAGGTTAAAGACATGTGGGGTTCTCCTTCCCTTCGAACCAGGGCTCTACCCCTTATATAGGGGTGAGAAACAAAGCCCTAGGTAGTTTTATACATGACTCAAAGAGTCCCCTTTCCAAAAGGATTCATATTCCTTCTAGGAGAAGTATTCTTCTCTCTCCTCATTAACCTTTTGTTAAGCTTTATTTCATGGATAATTGGAAAAATGAAAATCCTTTCTCTTATTATCATTGTTCTTGTATTTTAATCCATTAACCACGAAATTATATTTCCTTATGTTGAAACAATACTTCTTTTTAACAATACCTCATAATCATTCATTATGCATCATATTATCTTCTTATTTGACTTTATTGGTATTTTCTCTTTCCTCTTTATTTATTGGGACTCCTTGGATCCCAAGAAACTCTATGATTTCGAAATTCCTTTTCAAGGATACTTATTACCCTTCTAGATGCATCTATATGCATTATTTTGCATTATCATGTTTATTTCTTATTAAAATATCTCTTTTTGAGGATTTCTCTTTATTTATCTTTTATTTTCCTCATTGGTATTCCTTTTATCATTAGGAATCCTTGGGATACGAAATTCCACCAAGGATAATTCAATTATACCTATTTTCACTTGTTTTCCACATTTTACCATTATTTTCAATTTCTTTCTTCATAAAGAAATATTTAATTGATATTTTCTTTTCTTATTGCATTCTCTATGCAACTTTGGACTCCTCGGAACCCAAGGAACCCAAGAGGCACGAAATCCTCTTTGGATGTGCCTTCTAAAGGTTTTCACATTTTTCTTTTCTCAAATATTCAATTATTTATTCACTAATTGAATTTTCTTGTTATTTGGGCCCAATAGCCAGTAAATCCCACAACACAAACATCAAGGCTATTGTAAACAAAATCCATTTATTCCAAATACATTATATCATTATTAGTTCAAATATCCTTAATATGAGAAATTACATTTCTCACCAAATGGACCAAAAAATTGGGGTTGTAACATAGTGTGTGCTTGGTTCAAAGTAGTTCAAGGTGTTTATTTTTATATTTTAGAAAGTGAATAAAAAATCAACATGTAGGGTAAATCACATGAAAATTATATTTACCTTTCAATTTGGTTATTCTTTCTTGTGGGAACTATCTATCTCTTTATACCTTTATGACCTTACCACAATGATAGTGTTGTATTTTGTTAACTGCTCCTAAAACCATTATGACACCAAACTTTCACAACATGAATTGCACCAATGAAATGAAAAGCTAACTCAACCCTTGTAACAAAATGTCAAACAAACAAATTCTTTATTTGAATTATTATCCAATGTCACTATTTCTAGTACGAACTGATGCATTGTTTTTTTTTTCAATGTTTGGTCGTGGTCGTGTTCCTCTTTGGGCTCTCGAGTTCGATTAGGCCTTGCAAGGAAGTTACTGGTTTCCCTATGGACTCAGATGGCAACTTCGTGAGTGTTGGTTATAAAAAATCATGGTATCTTCACCATTGTTGCAAACTATTTCATCATGAAGAATAGGTTGAGGATGATTCCTCTGGATTTCCCTAATATACCCCTTGTTCTCTCCTTTCTTTGGTTTTTCTTGATAGGGGCAAAAAGGTCATTTTACGCTAGTTTATTTTGTTTATTATCTATGATGAATTTACAACTTGACTATGGGGTCGGCTGAGTTGGCTGCCTGTGATTGGGCCAACTAAAATATAAGTGCCCACTCTCCCTCTCCCTTTTCCTCTCCCAATGATTTTGCTGACGTGGATTTATCTGATTGGTTGGTTTTCAAAAATCCATAACTTATCATTTATAGCTCAAAAAAATAAAATATAATATGTTTTGAAATCAGAAAAATACGAACTTTCTAATTGTATAGGTTTCGTTGCCAATAACTAATGTTGAAAATATGTGATTTTAATGGATTTACCTAAATAGATAGTAATTCACATAATTATACAAGGGTACTCACCAAACTCATTAATAATATTATAAAAAAATCATGATATATTCTAAAATGCCAATGCATTCAACTTTGAAAAAAATATGAACTTCATTATACTCAGGTTGATTAAATTTTGGAACTTCACTAACTATCTAACTGTTTAGCAATTGTGATGTGTGGACATAATATGGAGTTCGATATATTTCAAAAAGTTGGAATGTATCAATTGAACTATTTAATTTGTATGTGACATACATTACTACAGTAATGATAACATACACCGAAATGTTATATGTATCTTAAAGTACTCCCATAAAACACAATCCAATACTCATTTACATATTGAATAAGTGAGACTTCATAAAAACTAGAAAATTCATGGAGAAAAAATTCTTTAGAAACATATCCTTACAATATTCATTATCAATCTTTGTCTTACATAATAGTTGATAGCAATTATCATCTTGTAAAAGCAAATCCCTCACTCAAGAGACATGGTATAATAAAATAAATGACAACAACTCCACAATTCAATGAACATCACAACTTTCTTCCTTGTTAGAAAATACCAATAGTACTCATTCCCATATGAGAGAGAAAAAATAAAATGTATAAAACATCACAATATAAAAGAAATCAAACAAATAATACCAAATTTCCTCAAATTAAGAACATGTGAAAAACACTAAATAAATGAATTTCTACAAATATGCATTGTTCTAGAAATAGTTTTATATTAAGGTTACAATTTTCTGTGAACCTTAAATTTCATTGTAATTGATAGATAAATAGTAAGAAAAGTCAATTGATGAAAATGTTAGATTCTTTCTAGGCAATTGCAACTGAAATGTCTATCAATTAGTCAATATTTAAAATGTGTAATCTTACACAATCTTTAACTACATAAAAAGAAGATGCCATAACCTAAAGATACAAACAAAAAGTTTCCTTACAAATTTTTTTTGGAATATCTATTTGAGATGTCCATTTGAATAATTCAACTTAAACAAAAAAGGAAACTAATATATGATTTCGACACATGAAAAAAATTTGAACTTTTATACAATAGATTGCTTACATTAAAGCATTGCTTTGGATTCTTCACCTAGAAATAATTGGTATCTTACTAGAACCTATTGGACACACATTAAGGCTATGGTAAACATCATAGAAAGGAACATGAAAGATGAATGGAAATGAAAGAATAGTTTTCTAAACTTTAACATTTATTTAATACATCAACAAACATTAATGAATAATTAATAATATAATGAATTGAAAATAATTGTGGTGTTATGAGAAAAAGGTGGACCAAGAAGCAAGATTTGTAAGACATATTTTAGATTATTAACATAATAGTATATATATGTATATATATGTATATATATATATACATATATATATATATATATATTTATTTATATATATATATAGACACACACACAATGATAATGGCCTTTACAATTAAGATTGAAGGGGACAAGTAGGAAAAGTCTTGGTAGAGTCCACAGGTAAGTAATCTCTAATTTGAGTAATATGATTAGAAGTATTCTCATTTACCCATTGATCCTAGGGATTGAATCAATGAGTTACTAATTAGTGGCCAATGAGTATTTTTTTTACTTACACTTCCATTTCCCAATGAGTTAATAAGCCTTTATAACAACTGTTTCATTCTACATGTCTAACAATGACATTTCTCTCCCCCTCCATGCACGTAACCTATGGAGAGGTATATCAAGCATCATGTTTAGATAGCCATGACTTTTTAGTGGATAGTGCATTGTATGGACATATTGATACGACATTAAAAAGGTAAGAAATGCATACTTCAACTGATCGATAGATAATTCTTTTAGAAGATTGTATTTAGTAAAAAAACCTAAATAGTACATATTTATTGTAATACACGTATGCATTCTAAAATTTAGATATTTATCATGAGACACAAATAAATTTTGAAATATAAGTGTGGTTTAAAAGAACAAAGGTTGACAACAAAATTGTTTTGTCTATGCTTTTGACAGTGCTGGTATAAGGATTTATGATGAAGAAATATATATGTGTGTGCCGCCAAATACTTTGCAAGTATATGTTAGGAAAATTTGTCCCAAAAGTCATGTATTATGCATGAGCCCATGAGCCCACATGCAAGGTCAAGATGTTAGTATGATATAGAGCCGTAAACATGTATACTTGGCATTTATTGGAGTGACACAAACATTAGACATATGTGTGCTATAAGTAATAGGAAAAATCATTCACTATGCATGAATTTGTCAGCCTAGAACCAAAGGTTTAGATGAAAATAGTGTTAAAATATGAAATAGTTAGAGAAAAAAAACTTTTATGTTTGATGTTATCTTCATTTGTATAAGTATTCTACGTTCAATAAAACATTGATGACAGTAATTCCAAATAATCATATGGATTCTATGTTTCAATAAAATTTGGATACAAATCCAAATTAGATTCAAAATCATATACATCATCCATTGTAAGGGAAAGTGAAATTTTACTAATTTCTTCCAACATTCAAGACAATATAACTTCTCATATCTTAAAAATTTGAAATGCCATGAACTGAAAACATTTTTTGTAAAGCAAGCTACAATATATAGTACAAACTTGAGCTTATTAAAATATGATCAATCATATTCTTCCATATTATATAATAGGGATATATTTCCTTAATCAATATGAAGCTTTCACCTAACTTATTGAACAACCTGAACTCGATAAAATTAGCTAAAAACATAAGCATATTGGCAAAGAAATCGTCCAAGCTTGTTGTGTACTTTTCTATTTATATAATTATTATTTGTAGATTGCAGAGATTGTTTTAACATTGTCACAACAAAAGTCAACACAACATCAGCATCTGCAACGAATACAAGTTTACATGTATTAGCAAGGTTGATCATCGAAGCTTGCAAAATGGTACACAATTATGTGTTTCAATGACATTCATGACCACAAACTGTACCTATTGCTCGAGTAAACAGAAAGATGGAAGACAAAAATTAATTTTTGGGAAACTACTGATTCTGTAAATAGAAATTTAGTTAAACTGGACGTTATCCTTTTTACATTAAAAAGAGGCCCAGTGAAGACATCACCATATGAACATCCTGTGATACAAAAGGTATTTGAATTAAGACCTGATAGTAAAGATACATAAACAAGGAATCTAGTTTTACAAAATCCACGAGATTGAGCAATGACAGTCATTACCATAAAAACACTAAAAGTATTGCACCTATAGCATATCATAGTTTAAAAGTTGAATGAATAAATTAGATTGCAGTAAGTGCAAAAGAAATTTGGAGTCAAGAACAACTACTTGAAGCACACATTAAGGACCTTACCTTAAGGAAAATGATAGTCTAATCATTTTTTGATGTCGAAGAATACCTCTCAAGTAAAATTACATTGTACGCATCCAACATAATAGGATGATGTGTCTTCTACGGGGTTTCATTTCCTGAATTCGTATATATGGGACCTTTTGTTTAACAAAACACCTTGTTAACCAATTAAACCAAATTAATTTGCAACGGTAATCGAAGTGATCAATCCTACATTCTAATACCCCTATATCACGGTTGCACAAAGTTGATTTCCATAAGAAAATTAACACCAAATGATCCTTTAATGCAAATCACATGTTTATAATTTATAATCAAGTAATAACGTGGGAAACGATAAGCTATGCGTACAAGACAAACGAAAAGGTGAAAAGAATGGTACAATTCACATGTGCATTGTGTATTCCATGATTTGATACTTCACAAGTGCCTTTGAACCTAAAACAATGGGTACTTACAATCTAGTTTGAATTGAAGTGTTGTGTTGTATATATAATCTGACGAGTGCGGCAACATTGTTCTTACTCATCTAGTTGGCCTACATCTTGTGCTGGACCTGCTACTTGATCCTAATATACTTGACAGTCCTCAATGCAGAAGAGGGTGTCGTCACTGCACATGTATATATTATAGATCTTCACCGCGCGCCTGCCGAACGTGCGTTTCATGTCCAGATTTTAAGCGATAGTATTGCGATCGTTCTTGCAGGCCATCTATCATAGTGAAGTGATTATGTAGTTGCACAAAAGAAAGTGTGGTGTCGCTCACCTTATCTTCATCCACAGAGTGCAGTAGATAAATATGGATGGGGATATATTCAGAGATACTTCATACAGTTACCCGTGAGAAGAAAAGTATGGCTTTTGAATATCAAGTGTCCAACACAGGTTATTTTAGGAGTCCAGTTAGTTAAGGAACGAATATATATATATATATATATATATATATATATATATATATATATATATATATATATATATATATATATATACATACATATATATAATGATATATATATATATATACTTCACATTTTACCACATGCTTATTCAATCTCTTAAGGTAATCAAGAAAATAGAGATGAAAGACTTAGGTATTCATATGACTTAGAGAATAATTCATTATGACTATTTTATTACAAGAAGATTTTCACTCTATGAAAAATCTAATTGTATAAGAAACCCCTAAAATACTTCTTATTCACGTTATTATTACTTACATGATGCAAATCACACATATTCATATCTTGTACTTTTTATTTTATAATTACATTTAAACTCAATATGGAAATAATTAAATGTACATCACTCCAAGAGATCTAAGTTGGTTCACATTTAAACAATAGAGTACTCATTAGGGCATAGGCCACAAATGTTAGTCATGGAAATTCCAAATTCACCATCAAGGCCAAGTCAAGGTCAAGGCCTTGTAAGAAATATCAGAACCTTGTGAAATTTTCAATTACATTTCATTTCATGGTAACTGACGCAGATTTACCGTGCGTAGAAACGCAAGTGAACGCGTCAAGTAGTACAGGCCTTTGTGAGGCCCGAGTCGAACTCAGGGATACGTGCAATCGTCGGGGACTCCTACTAACTACTCGCGATCAGCTAAGCCGATTAACAAGTTGAGAGTTGTTGTAGAAATTAAAAGAAAAATAAAAACAAAACGAAACAAGCAATCGATTAAATGTTGGTTTAATCAATTGAAAAGGAGATCTTTAGGATTGCGGTTTCACCGTGGGTTTTCATTGTATTAAATTCTATATAGCTACTCAATTTTATCTCTCTATCTGGGTAGTGGCCTGAAATCAGAATTGCCCGCTGTCGTGGTACAATTCACTACCTATGTCTAGGTCGGTTCCACCGTCGTAGTAACCTATACCCTAAACTAGGTTCATTATAAATGACCTCTCGGTATCCACCATTAATCTTACACCGCCTTGCTCAAGGGATTTGTCAATTAAGATAAATTTCATCTCTTGTTAACCGTTAATTCTTCTTTCAAAGCAATTAAGGGCATTAGGTTATTATTATGGTGATCAAGCATAACAATATATTGGAGAACACGAAACTATACCACGAATTTAAGAGATAAGATATGAATTACTATTATAAAATTGCCATACAATGAATCCCCGGGCTACTCCCGGTCCTAAAGACAAAGGGGTTTAGCCCCGCATGTTCATCTCAGAGTACAATGTAGTAAAGAAAAGGGGAAACATGAGAAAAACGAAATTGAGTGGTGAAACCCCTGAACGGAGAAGGTCCAATCGATCCTTGGTGTGGAATCCGCGTTCTGCCGCCTTGCGGTGGTGGAATTCGTCTTCTTCAGCATCCGGATCGGCTGGGGTGTGCTCTCGTGCTCCGTTCTTCTCTCCTTGCTCTCCGGAATGTGTGCAGCGGCTAATGACGTGACTCCCCTGTCAAGGGCGCCGTCATTAGGTATATCTCCCAAATTAGGTCGCTAATTAACCACGGTCGTCTGATTAAGATCATTCCAAAGCAAACACATATCTTCCGATGTCGATACCATCGACGCGAGTCGATGGTATCGACCCAGTGTGGTAGCGGCCGGCTACAAATCCTTTTTTTGTCGTGCTTGACATCATCTCGATACCATCGACGCGGGTCGATGGTATCGACTTCCTTTAGGCGTCGGTTTTTACAAGATTCTGACATTGTAGCCTCCGTGCGTCGATGGTATCGACTTGGTGTCGATACTATCAACTGCTTTCTCGCCAGCAACCTGATGGTAGCTCGATACCATCGACATCCCTGTCGATAGTATCGACTCTTTGCTGATACTCGCGGCTGGAAACCTGTGGTCCGGTCGATGGTATCGACTTCCGTCGATGGTATCGACGGAAGCAAATACTTGTTTTCCCTGAAATTCAAACACGAAACCACATAAATTCACACAAATAATAATATTTTGACAATTAATGCTCGAAACGATAAAATAAAGGGGATTTGACATAAAATAGTAGCAAAGAACAAAGTGGATGAATTATGCAACATTAACCATAAAAAATGACTAATAAAAGCATAAAACACATATCAAATAGGTCTATAAATGCAACTCAAAATTATCACATCAAACTCCCCTAAGCTTGAACGTTGCTCGCCCTCGAGCAACTAATCCTTAGAATAGAATTTCTAATGTCAACTGAAGAACAACACACCACAATCAACATCCCATATGACTCCCACCGGACATTCACATATCGGCCCTCTCTAACCACGAAATGGTAATTACCCTGAAGGCGACAGTAATCATCCATAAAAGAAATTGACCTCAAAACTGATGAGCACTATCACATAAGGCAGTTAACATAATAAAACTCGTCGGTTCAGACTTGGTGCATCTTGTGATCTCCTATACTACGTTGCTTGCCCTAACTACCATCTACATGGAAGTAGTTCTCCTGATATACCTTAGTGAGGAGAAATTCACGGTGGCCTACCAATCCGAGCAACGGTGGATGAAGATGGGTGGTTCATGGAAGAAAGTGGAAGTATTATACAGTTTCAACATGCATAAAACAAAAATGTCCTAAATGATGCAAATGCATATGAAAAATGCACTAATGCCTAAAATTGGGTGGAATGATGCATGTACTAACCATCCATCTCAAAACGAGATGGACATCTAATTAAGCTACATCATGTACTCAATTATCTTGAAATGCAGGTGATATTACGTTCCTTTCTCCTTCTTATTCTAATTGCTTCTAAATAACTCTTTTCTTCTTTTTTTTCATTATGCAGATTTTTCAGATTTTTCTCTTTTTCTTTTTTTTTATTTTTTCAACCCTTATATCCATAATTGATAATGAATATTTTATTGGGCTTATTTTTCTTCACACTCAGAAATTTGCACTATTTAGAAGGTATGGAACAATTTAATTCACCATTGGAAAAAAATTGAGATACATGATATACTTTATGCATGAAAATTATGAATGCAACTACATGGCATGCACCTAAGGGTAATGTGCATGTATCACTATTCTAATTTTTTCTTTCTTTTTATGCAAAACATATGGAAATAGATTCAATGCATGACCTATCTATATGAAATGTTGTCAAAGAAGTTAAAACTGTAAAGTACTTCCAATTCTTGTGGTGGATTGTGAAAAGCAAAGAGGTGGAAAGATCACAAGACTAGATGACTGAACCTTAGAAAGATATTATGTGTCCCTCCTTACCGACCTGTGTAGTAGTTAAGAGGTTTCTCTCTCTTACATCCAATTAGAGTCTCATTACCATTTGGTTAGTTTAGGCTCAAACAACCATTTCCGTCCACTTTCATGGATCATTAGCAGTACAGTTGTGAAATTTTGTTTTAAAGTTGACAAGGCCAATCATTTTTGTAGGATATGTGCCCAAGGTTAAACAAGACACGCTTTCCAAACACACAAAAAAATTTAAATTTGCCTTGATTTTCCCATGCACAACTAATGAGATGACACAAACTTTATGACATCCACGATTACACTAGATAGAATGTGGATCCTACAGCAAACTAAAATTACAAGAAACAAATGACAAGAACAAAAGAAAGAAAACTAAAAACAGAGAAAATAAAGATAGAACTGTTCCAACTACCCCCCCCCTAAGCTTGAATTCAACTATGGCCTCATAGTCAAAAACAAACTCAAAGGTTGGAATAGTGATAGCGGTTTACTCATGCGGTGGAAGCGGGTACTGCGGAGCCATAGGGTCCCAAGAAGGATACTCCCCCTGGAAGCTTGGATCAAATTGGGCCCTAGGTGGAGGTTGTGGATAGCCTCCAAAGTAATCTTGGCTCCAATAGTGGTCATAGAAGGGCTCATGCTGCATCTCCATCCGATACAACCGATCATGTATCTGTTGTTGGTTGTTGAGGAGAAGACGTTCATTCTCAAACATCGCCCTTTGGTTGTCCAGAATCCGGTTCGTAGTGTCTTGAATACCGGTATGCATTGTCATGTGCTGCTGCTGCGTTTGCTGGATGTCTTGCAGCATAGTGTACATGCCCTGCATAGAATAGGCATCCTCGCTTGGCTGCGAGGGCGGTGGTGGTGGCGACGTAGGCTGTGATGAAGAAGATGCACCCGGATGCATCCTAGGGCGCTTTCGGGGTGCCACTCATGCCCGAAGAGGTGTAAATGCCTCCTCTTCCTCCTCAGCCTCGTCGTCATTTCCATCGTCGCCACCGTCGTTGCCGCCTTCTTCATCGGAGTCTGCGATGGCTATGATTGGCCACCGGAAGTGTTGCGCCCCTTCGATGTTGAAGACCGGATCAGGCAACGAGCACTCCTGATAGGCATGGTTGACGTGGCAATGTGCATACACCAAACCATCTCGAAGAAGTAGGAGATTGGACCGGTGCAAATGTTGCAAGTTCAACTTGCTCCTAGTAGATAGAGGAGTGAGGGTTTGGAAATTCAAGCCGAGGTATGAAGCCAGCTTGGTGATGAACCCGCCGAAGTGAATCGGCGCTTTCCTCGTACTCCTCTTCACCGCCAATACTCTCTGCAGAAAGAAGGCACCCCAATTGCACTCTTGACGCTTTAGGAGCTTGTACAGAAAGAATAAGTCCGTCTCCTGAAACTTGCCGAGGGCCAAGTCCCCCCGAGAAAATAGCGTCGAACTGAGCATCCGGTGCAGTATCCGAACGAAAGGGTGCTCGAAGTCAGCTACCACAGCATTATGGTAGCTAACAGACTTCCCCGGCGGCACCGTAACCAGCTCGGCGAAGATGACGTCGTAGTCGGTGCGGTTGTCCGGGCACCAGTAGTCGTTTGGCGAGTGGTTCCAGTTGAATATCTTGTTGAATTGCCGGAGTGTGAGGGTATAGTCTATGTTGAATAGCCGGAACGACACCCGGCCTTTGATCCACTCGCGGTCGGTGGTAATAAAGTCGTTGGGCACAACGCAGACGTCCAGTGACGCCATGAACTCTGCCACCAACTCCTTCTACGTGGGCCAGTCGCCGAAGAACGGATGGCCATCTGCATGAAATTCCAGCTCATCAGGTCTTCGGCTTGTGTGGCGCGCCTGTCCTTTCAGAACATAGGCCAAGTTGGCCTCGAACCCTAAGTCGCGGATCATGCCACGTTCGACATAACGGGTTGGCTCTATCTTCCTCTTTAAGATCTCCTCGTAGATCTTCTTCACCTCCGTGGATGGATGAATCAGTCGCGGGCGTGAAACTGACGCGGGAGGAGGTGGCACGAACTCCGGTATATCCGCCGGGTTCGCACGTGAAGATGACGCACCAGCTCCATGCACCATGTTTGCGAGAGAAAGAGGATTAGAAAGGAGCTCGGTGAAGATTGGAGAATCAAATCTCCGCTCGATGAAGAACTAGCTCGGTGTTGCTCGTCGACGGGCTTGCACAACTCTGGAACTCGCTCGGCACAAGTGGAGGAAGATTGCACTGAAGGTGTGATGTCATTTGACGCAACTACTCCCCATATATAGTCGTGGCCGGCGCTACTGTCTTCACGTCGATACCATCGATGCGAGTCGATGGTATCGACTCAGGTAGCACAATCCGCACCTCCGCTAGTATCGACGGTCGTCGATGGCTGGATCTACGTGGCCCGGATTGCTGACGCGTCGATACTATCTACGTGAGTCGATAGTATCGACCCATCCCCCGGATCGACTTCTTTGTTTGCTGCGATGCCGTTGATCTTTCTCACGGATCGTTGACGTGGCGCGTCGATACTATCGACGCGAGTCGATAGTATCAACGCGAGTCGATTGTATCGACTCTCTGATTAGGGCAAATCCTCGCGAGGCCCGGCCGCTGCCTATTTCACTTGAATGTGTGGATACCATCGACATGCCCGTCGATGGTATCGACTTCACTGAGTCGATTTCTTCTGAAAATCTCCAGAGATCTCGATAGTATCAACAGGCATCTCGATACCATCGACCTTGACTTTGCGATCTGCCTATAAGTATGTCGATACCATCGACGAGGCCGTCGATAGTATCGACGCAGTCCGATTTCTGTAGTCATCAACCTGTACCATGGTCGATACGATCGACAAAAGGGTCGATGGTATCGACTCTGCCTCAGCCCTACACAATTAGCAACAATCACGGTATCTTTTTTACACTAAAAACTAAGCAAAAATAGATTAAACTACGAATGTAAATGAACTAATCTAAGGTACCAATGGTTGGGTTGCCTCCCAACAAGCACCCTTATTTAACGTCTTAGGCTAGATGACTTGAGTCACATCATTCATCCAAGAGTGAAATGAGTTTGACCTCATTCACCTTCCTTGTGTAATCTTCTCCAAAATATAGCTTCAACCTCTGTCCATTCACCAAAAATGTCATCTCACCATCGCACACCAAGATTGTGCCATGTGGCTTGACTTATTCCACAATAAATGGTCCACTCCACTGGGATTTGAGCTTCCCGGGATGCAACTTCAGCCTTGAATTAAACAGCAACACATGATCTCCCTTCTTGAAGGCGCACATCTGAATGTGACGATCGTGGATCAACTTAGTGCGCTCCTTGTATATCCGAGAGTTCTCATATGCAGTCATGTGCAACTCATCCAATTCATTTAATTCAAGCAATCTCTTCTTCCCCGCTTCATCATAGCTCAAATTGAGCTTTCTTAACGCCCAGTGTGCTTTATGATCTAACTCCACCGGTAAGTGACAAGCCCGGCCATACGCCAACCTAAAAGGCGTGGTGCCTATAGGTGTCTTATATGCCGTCCTATATGCCCACAATGCATCCGGCAGTAAGGCACTCCAGTTCTTCCTCATGGAAGCCACCATACGCACCAAAATCTTCTTAACTTCACGATTGGAGACTTCCACCTGTCCTTGAGTTTGCGGGTGATATGGGGTACCTATGTTATGTTTTACTCCATATTTCTTCAACAATGTCGAGAACTTGTGATTCTTAAAGTGCGTACCCCCATCACTGATGATCATTCGGGGCACTCCAAACCTGCAGAAGATGTTTTCTTTTACAAATCTGCACACTACAGAAGAATCATTAGTCCTTGTGGGTATTGCTTCTACCCACTTCGACACATAATCAACAGCTAAGAGGATATATAAATTCGAATTTGAGGACACAAAGGGTCCCATGAAGTCTATACCCCATAAATCAAATACCTCCACCTCTTGAAAGACATTCAGGGGCATCTCTTGTCTTTTTGAGATGTTACCTGCTCTTTGGCAGGAATCACATTGTCTCACGAACTCATAGGCGTCTCAGAACAAAGTAGGCCAATATAGGCCACTTTCCAACACTTTGGCAGCCGTACGAGAGATCGCGTGGTGTCTGCCCATAGGTAGAGTGTGGCAGTGATGAAGAACACTCTTGTATTCCTCCTCAGGTACACACCTGCGTAGAACACCATCCCTGCATTGTTTTAAAAGAATGGGGTCATCCCAAAAATAGTATCTTAGAGAATGGAAAAACTTCTTCTTCTCTTGATACGTCCAATCTTCTGGGATGATCCTGCAAGCAAGATAATTCACAATATATGAAAACCAGGGATCTTTAGAATTCACTTTCAACAATTGTTCATTCGGAAATGTCTCGGTTATGGGTATGTGTAAATCTTCTTCATCCACCCTCTCTAACCTAGACAAATGATCCACCACAACATTTCCGATCCCCGCCTTATCTTTAATTTCGATATCAAATTCTTGTAGGAGCAAGATCCACCTAATCAATCTAGGTTTGGCATCTTTTTTCTCCAACAAATATTTAATAGCGGCATGATCAGTCCAAACAACTACTTTCGATCCAACTAAATATTGCCGGAATTTTTCAAAAGCGAAAACCACGGCAAGCAATTCTTTTTCAGTAGTTGTGTAATTTAATTGAGCATCATTCAAAGTCTTGGATGCATAAAAAATTACGGCGGGTTTACTATTCACCCGCTGTCCCAACACAGCTCCTACCACAAAATCTGATGCATCACACATGAGTTTGAACGGTTTAGTCCAATCCGGCGTTTGAACAACCGGTGCAGAAATCAGTTTCTCCTTCAACACGTCGAACGCATGTAGACATTTGTCATTGAAATCAAATACATCGTCTTTCTCAAGCAGTTCGGATAGAGGTTTTGCGATTTTTGAAAAATCTTTTATAAACCGACGATAAAATCCGGCATGTCCCAAGAAACTCCTTACCCCTTTAAGAGAATTTGGTGGGGGCAATTTGGAAATAACTTCGATTTTTACCGGATCCACCTCTAAACCTTTGCTAGACACCTTGTGTCCTAGCACTATCCCCTCAGTCACCATCATGTGACATTTTTCCCAGTTGAGGACCAAATGTGTGTCCTCGCAGCGCTGTAAAACTTTGTCCATATTATAGAGACATTCGTCAAACGATGCACCATACACCGAAAAGTCATCCATAAATACCTCAAGACAGCGTTCTACCATGTCAGAAAAGATAGCGAGCTGAAAAGTCGCTGGTGCATTGCATAATCCAAAGGGCATACGGCGATACGCAAAAGTTCCATAGGGACAAGTGAAAGTAGATTACTCTTGGTCCTTAGGATCGATTGAAATCTGATTGTATCCTGAATACCCGTCTAGAAAACTAAAATGAGATCGGCCGGCTAAGCGCTCTAGAATTTGATCAATAAATGGTAAAGGAAAGTGATCTTTCAGCGTAGCGGAATTAAGACGGCGGTAGTCAATACAAACTCGCCACCCGGTTACCAAACGGGTGGTGACAGGTTCATTTAAAATGTTTTGAGTGACAGTAATACCCCCCTTTTTAGGGACTACATGTGTGGGACTTACCCATGTCGAGTCTGAAATCGCATATATCATACATGTGGATAGAAGCTTTATCACCTCTTTCTTCACCACCTCCATCATGCTTGGATTTAGTTGACATTGCGGTTGGATCATCGACTTGGCTCCTTCCTCGAGCCGAATCTTATGCTGACACAAGGTAGGGGAAATCCCCTTGATGTCTACGACAGACCACCCAAATGCTCCTAGGTGGTTCTTCAGTACTTTCAAAAATTGGTCCTCCTCTTCCGCACTCAGATATGCAGAAATGATCACAGGTAGCTTTTCTTCCTCCGCTAAAAAGGCGTACTTAAGATGCGGTGGCAGTGACTTTAACTCCAACTCCGGCGGGCTGATCAATGATGATTGTAGCGGAGGGGGGAGTTCACCTAAATCTTCATAATACCTCGCATAGAAACATGGAAGCATCTGAAGCATCTTGGCGCACTCCTTGAGTGATTTTCTTCTCATCCAATCATAAGTGATGTTCACTAAACAAGCATCCAATGGTAATTCCGGATATGCATCAAAAACTAAATCTTCTATAGCATCATCCTCCATAGAGGGAGGAATGTCCTCATTCTCATCATTCGGGAATCCGACAGCCTTGCAAAGAGATACTAATTTGGTCTGCTCCATGATGTCTACAGCCAAAGTCCCTTTGTCCACCTTGGTCATTACATGAGCCATATCCAGAAATGGCTTCCCTAGACAAAGTGAGATAGTATTATCAAAATGCTTCATCATGTGGCATTGCTCCTTGGATTTAGGTGAAGTGACGCTGGAAGGCATGACCATCTCAAATCGGTCATCGGCTATACCCAAGGTCAACTGACCTCTCCCCATCTCGAGTATCATGTCGGCTGTAGCTTGGAATGGTCTTCCGAGTAGTAGCTCGTTGCCTTGCTCATCTTGCATCTCCATGACGACAAAATCTGTAGGAAATACAAATCTATCCACTTTCACAAGCACATCTTCACAAATCCCATATGGTTTCACTATAGAGTTATCAGCCAATTGAATTGTCATGTTTCTTGGCCTTGACTCCTTCAACCCCAACTTTTTGAATGTAGAAAGGGGCATTGAATTGATGCTTGCTCCCGAGTCACATAATGCTTCACCAAATTTGACTTTCCCGATATAGCACGAAATGTTGAAACAACCGGATCTTGCCTCTTTGGTGGCATTGTGCCCATGATGAAGGCACTCACCTGCTCTTTAAGCACAACTACTTCCGTATCAGGAATTTTTCTCTTCTTCGTGATAATGTCTTTTAGAAATTTTCCATAAGACGGAATTTGCTCAATAGCTTCCAATAGAGGGATGTTTACTGAAAGCTTCCTGAAACTGTCCAAGAACTTTTTGAATTGATCATCTACCTTCCTTGCCTTAGCACTGTTCGGATAAGGGATCGGTACCGCCTGTGCCCTTTGATGCGGTGGCATATAGGGTGTCTTTTTCTGAGGTTCCTCCTCCTCTACAATAGGGTCTTCCGTAGCCTCCACAACTGTGTCATCGACTGGTTTTGTGACCGGTGTGGGCAGCTCCCTTGTGGCTTGAACTTCAATCTCAACTTGGGGTTTGCTTGCTTCATCGGCCCTGGGATTTAACAATTTCTTGCCACTTCTTAGTAAGATGGCCTTAGCTTGTTGGTTCCCTCCTGGAACATTAGTATTTCCCAGGAATCCTGGATGTGTCGACTTCTTCAAACTGGCTATCTCCACAACCATCTGTGCCATAGATGTCTCTATTGTCCTCATTTGAGCCCCATGGCTCTGCAGTGTCTGCCCGAATTGGTTCATGAGCTCCCCTTGTTGCTTTATTTGCTGGCCGAAAGTAGCCATGAGTTCTTGATTTTTCTTTATAACTTGATTGAGCAGCTCTGTGCTCTTATCCTTTGCAGCTGGCTGGGGTTTAGCATCCGGATCCTGCAAGAAGTTGTTAGGATCCTTCCAGGAAAACTTCTTGTCTTTTCTCCATGCATAGTCGTTGTTCATGTAACCTAGCTGCTGCCTCATAAATTTCACTTGAGCCTCGTCCTCGGACTCATTTTCCTCCTTTATAAGCAATTTCTTTGCGAGAAGATCCATCTTCTCATTCAGCTCCTTTATTGCTTTAAATTCTCCCACAACTCGCACCTGCTCCACGGCGCCTCTTTCGCCCCATGATTGTTTCTTTGCCATGTTCTTTAAGATCTCCCAGCATCTAGTGTCTGTGTTATTCAAGAAGAATCCAGAACCGGCTGAATCTAGGTTGCTTCTGTCATGCTCGGAGAGAGCAAAATAGAAGATCTTGACTTGGGTCTCCTTGTCCATCCCATGATGCGGGCATCGCCTGAGCATTATCTAAAACCTATTCCAGGTCTCAGAATAGGTTTCTCCTGGTTGTTGGGTGAAGTTATGGATCTTTCTTATCATGTCATTGGTCTTCTCGGGCGGAAAGAACCTCTCGAAGAAGACCTCCACCATGTGGTCCCACGACTCCACATATTCATCGTCTAAATTAAGTAGCCATTCGCGTGCAATTCCCGCTAGTGAACTCGGGAAGAGCTTCAAGTAGAGCACGTCTTGTGGGAATCTGTGGATTTTTACCATATCACAATTCTCCACAAACTGACTTATGTGCGCTACGGGGTCTTCATTTTTTAGCCCATGGAAGGCATTAGACTTCACCAAGTTGATCAAAGCTGGATCAATCTTGTAGGTCAGAATATTCAGCGCTTGCTTCTTTATAGGCCCCTTTGAAGCGGACGAGGAAGAAGCTTTGATCTTCTCCCATATTGTATGTGGCTCGTCCTCCATCTCGTCTTGTTCAGGTTCAGAATCTGTATCCTCTAGATGATCTTGATTGTACCCGTCCTCGTCTTCAGGTCCCGTCAGTAGAACCTCAGGTGCGTGTCGCGTGTAGTCAGTACTACGCGTCTACACCATGCACAGTACCTGAAAATAGAAAGATTAAATTTAGTACAGTGCTTGACGATTGCAAATATTTAGAAAATAGATTATGAATTTTTGGAATGATAACCCTTGTTTGTTATCTTTACAAGCAATCGATTAAATGTTGGTTTAATCAATTCAAAAGGAGATCTTTAAGATTGCGGTTTCATCGCGGATTTTCATTGTATTAAATTCTATATAGCTACTCAATTTTATCTCTCTATCCGGGTAGTGGCCTGAAATCAGAATTTCCCACTGTCGTGGAACCATTCACTACCTATGTCTAGGTCGGTTCCACCGTCGTAGTAACCTATACCCTAAACTAGGTGCATTATAAACGACCTCTCGGTACCCACCATTAATCTTACACCGCCTTGCTCATGGGATTTGTCAATTAATGTAAATTTCGTCTCTTTTCAAACGTTAATTCTTCTTTCAAAGAGATTAAGGGCATTAGGTTATTATTATGGTGATCAAGCATAACAATATATTGGAGAACACGAAACTATACCACGGATTTAAGAGATAAGATATGAATTACTATTATAAAATCATCATACAATGAATCCCCAGGCGACTCCCAGTCCTAAAGACAAAGGGGATTAGCCCCGCATGTTCATCTCAGAGTACAATGTAGTAAAGAAAAGGGGAAACATGAGAAAAATGAAATTGAGTGGTGAAACCCCTAACGGAGAAGGTCCAATCGATCCTTGGCGTGGAATCCGCGTTCTGCCGCCTTTCGGTGGTGGAATTCATCTTCTTCAGCGTCCGGATCGGCTGGGGCGTGCTCTCGTGCTCCGTTCTTCTCTCCTAGCTCTCCGGAATGTGTGCATCGGCTAATGACGTGACTCCCCAGTCAAGGGCGCCGTCATTAGGTATATCTCCCAAATTAGGTCGCTAATTAACCACGGCCGTCCGATTAAGATCATTCCAAAGTAAACGCATATCTTCCAGTGTCGATACCATCAACGTGAGTCGATGGTATCGACCCAGTGTGGTAGCGGCCGACTACAAATCCTTTCTTTGTCGCGCTTGACATCATCTCGATACCATCAACGCGGGTTGATGGTATCGACTTCCTTTAGGCATCGGTTTTTGCAAGATTCCGACACTGTAGCCTCCGTGCGTCGATGGTATCGACTTGGTCTTGATACTATCGACTGCTTTCTCACCAGCAACCTGATGGTAGCTCGATACCATCGACATCACTGTCGATAGTATCGACTCTTTGCTGATACTCGTGGCTGGCAACATGTGGTCCGGTCGATGGTATCGACTTCCGTCGATGGTATCGACGGAAGCAAATACTTGTTTTCCCTGAAATTCAAACATGAAACCACATAAATTCACACAAATAATAATATTTTGACAATTAATGCTCAAAATGATAAAATAAAGGGGATTTGACATAAAATAGTAGCAAAGACCAAAGTGGATGAATTATGCAACATTAACCATAAAAAATGACTAATAAAAGCATAAAACACATATCAAACAGGTCTATAAATGCGACTCCAAATCATCGCATCAGTAACACACCACCACAAAATATTTCACATTTAAAACCAAAAGCATAACAAAGTTGCAAAAATTACAAGAATGTACATAAAAGGTCATTTTTATGCATAGATTAGTTCATAAAAGATTGTATACCTGTCTCAAATAAAATAACAACAACATAACAATTCGATTCAACCATTAAAATATTTCTATATCATCTCCTAATTAATGAGAATAACACAAATGTTTTTTCTCCCATCGTATTGTACCAAGACACCATAAAGATGATATTTTAGTAAATCTTCCCCATATATTTCAATTTTAAACAATGGATGATTAAGAAGAACAAGATGAAAATCAAGGTGTAATTTTAGAATATTTTTAAGAATATCAAATTTCACATTTACAACTTACTTATCCAGAATAACTCACAAAGAACTATTTGTTAGTATTACATGACTACATAATGATTTTAGGGCATTTTAGGCAACAATGCATAAATTGTAAATTTTCAATCCTTTAACAAATAAGAGAGCAACTCCATGTTACTAAGGATTTATACTAAAAGGTATATGAAGGTATAAAAATATTAAATCACATCACATAGAAGCAAAATAGTTCCTAAACTTTCAACCTTTCGGCATAAAAATGAAATTTAGAAAAAGTTTTAGGATTTGTATGCATAAGTAGGAAAAAATAACTAACAAATATACATTTCTTACCACCCATAGTAATGGTCATATAGTACAATAAGATATCCATGAAAAATATCCCCGCAACCCTCCAAAAACTCAAAAACAAATCCAAGTAGGATCTAGCTTCCCTTAGAACATAGAGAGAAAAAAGGAGGGTTCTTCAACTAGATGGGGTAGGTTTCATTATGGAAATCCATGGGGATCAAATGTAAGAAGAATAAGAGAGGGGAAAAGGAAATAGATAATGGAAGGAAGATCTTACTTGGTTAGGGTTCAAAACTAAGCCACCAAGGTTATAAAACTCCATAGAGAAGCTTGATCAACCAAATGGGTACACATGCCATCAACTTCCTTGGGGATCTAATTGAGATATTGGGTCCTACTTCATGTTCTATCAATGAAACAAAATTTCAAATGGGCTCCTAGGTCGATGGGGTGTGATTTTATGAACTCAAATGGGCACAAATATTGAAATTTTCCATAACCCGTGTCTTGAATTTCCACGGGTTCATGTATAAATTTTATTGGTGAAAATAACCTTCTTATTGACCATACCAGCATGATAATCATACTACATATCATTCTCATTGGTTCCCACTAAATTTTCATTGATCTAGTAGTTCCATTGGTCAGAAAGACTATCAGTTTGACAACATTGAAGCTTCAACAATTGACAATTTAGAAACCTCCTTGATTGTCAACCTACCTTCTCATCAGTTGTATGACTAGACTTTCCACGACTGGTTCACTTGATTAACCACACATTTTGTCATAGAGATCTATCATAGTTTTCATTTCTAGATCTACATTGTTTTTTAACAAGATCTTCATTGGTTTGCATCAACTGGATATTCATCAATTTCCAAACCAAAATTTTCATCATTTGGTAACCTAATCTCATCAATTGTCAACCAGGTGTCATCATTAGTTGAGAGCCCTACCAATCCATCTATTCATGAAATCGTGATTTCATTGGCTAATGAGATCCATGGATTCTATCAGTTTGTGAGGCCATGACCATCATTGATTGATGAGTCCATCGGCCATCATAAACTACCACCACCACCAATACTCTAGCTAGATTTGAAACTCTACTCCAACTATGGTAAAAAACATAAATACGGATGAAATAAATCAATATATTTAGGAAAATATGAGCTGTTGTATTTTACACATAAAAGTTAATCAATTTCTCATCTTAGGTGATATTACACATTTGTCCATAAAAGTTCATGAAATTCCATATCAAGGATTCATACAAGAGTGATATTTTTGACAAATTGATTACAAGGATTAATTAGACATGAACACTAAAGGAAAACAAAAGATTATAAACTTTCCCATAATTTGAGAATGGGTCCTATAACTATGTTAATTTATAATTATCTCCATAACTTGTTTGAAAACTTGAAATCAAGACAAATATAGTACAAAATTAAATAAATTTAATATTTCACTTAATCAACTTGTTTCAAAACAAAACCTAGAACATGATTATGATAATAAATCAAGTTTATAAATATATTAAAGTAAATTTAGGGCCATAGTCACACGGTCATAAACCCCTCACAACAACAAGCAGCCCATAACCCTTTATCGAGAGCACTTAGGAATGGATTATATTATGTTATCATAATTAATGCATGATTATTATGAAGTTTCTTCTTATTTGGAATGTACATTCTGTACAAATGATTTCATGTGTCAACTTATTATTTATCATTCATTGACCTGTCCAAATTCCTAGGCATATATTTAAGAATTAATCAGATAATCATATTCTGGTGTTCTTACTTGTTATCTGATAATCATTCTTATGTTTTTTTTCTTATCATTATACTTGTCAATTACCCATTGAGGGAACATTCATCATATTTTATGTTCATCCTTTGATAATTACTCTTCTTATCAGATATATGTGTATATGTTTTTTGCAACAAGGTTATTAGTTCATGTATTTCTTAAACTCATACAATCAATGGATACTTATTGTGCATAGATCCATTGTTATCTTTCTAGTAGCCGCTTTTGGCTTATTATTGATCCACATCAAACTCAACATCACATGGGTATGTATCACATTTTAACTTTCCCTTATACATCACCAATTTAGCTTGGTTCTATGGCTAAAACATGTTCTTTTTGAACAAGCTTACTCTTGAAACATCTAGTTCATACATTTATGATCCCCTAAACATACAAAAGGATCAATATACCACCATATTTAATCATTAGGTCATCCCTTATTCTCATTTCCTCATGGAATCATCATATTGACTCAAAAAATCTTATAGTTTCCCTCTTCAGGTCATTAAACTTTAATTTTCATCCTCATTGTCACCATACATCCTTGACAAAAGTTTGATTTTGTATCATATTTGTGTTCTATCTCCTAATCTTGGTTTAGATTCACTTCAATTCATTATTATTATTCACATTCTTTCCTCCAAAAGATACAATTTCCTACGAAGCTTCTCTAATCCCCTCATTACATCACGATCATTTACTTTTATTTTTTCTAATACTCATTGGTTGATTTGAAATTACCTTTGGTTCTGCTCTTTCCATCTCAAATTCAACTTCCTTATCATTGAAAACGATACTCGTCATCTACGATCTCCTCTTCTTGTATGGATTTTGCACCTAAAATTATTCTTATTACATAAATTCTCTATGAATTTCCATGTACACATCCTACATTGAACACCCTATTTTAGTATTCCCGTTACTTCTATACATAATGAAATTTTCATACATGGAGTCATCTCTCCTTAACCTCATCATTTTCTAAATTCTTAACTATACATAGTGGATTCTTAGTTATACAAGGTGTCTTTTAAGTTTCACAGACTCATTTTTACATTAGTCATATTCAAATCAAGCATCATAGTGTCAATCTTTTCTTTTAATCTTCAAACCTTGGGTTTTGATGAGGTAAGACATGTCTTTTATCTTTCTTAAATGATTACAGCAGTACCTTCCATCATTTATGTAACCAATTTTGCACATAGTTATTGTTCAACATAACCAGGCTTATTCCATGTCCCACACCTATATTACACTCTAACTTTGTTACACTCCTTGTGTTGTTTTTAGTTGTCTAGTTAGTTTGAGTACTCAGAAGGAAAACAACAAGAGAATTCCACACTGACTCTTCCATAAATACATGGATATCTGACTAGGGCATCAAAATACTAAGTTCAAGTAGTATGCATCCTGCTCGTGTCATGTTCATCACTTATTAATCATTCAAATCCTAAACTATTTGGATAAATAGGAAGGATAAGACAATATGTAACTTAAATGCAAACTCATTGACACTCAAGTCTATTTTATCTATGTTTGTCAATTAGAATTTTACTACGTACATCACTAATGAGTTGGCTGAATTAGACAAAAGTAAATGCACGTTAAATTTCTCGAATAAAAGTAAAATTTGACTTCATATATAATACTTGTAATGGTCTTCCATCAATTAAAACCTCCTCGACTTATACGAAGAAAGAATACTGAAATAGGAATAAGTCTGACGTCATATATATATTTACAAAACAAAATCGATCTCTAGGTTATTGCTTCTATCTAAAACACAAGTACATCATGGTATTAAACGAACCTGAACATTATGAGTAAATAGCTAGGAACACTACATATAGTATTAGGAGCTCAAAAGATTAGTCAATTAAGATCAAATCTATTTCATCTAGGTTAATCCTTTTAAAAGAAGTGCAGATATTATTTGTCATAGGCGAAGTAGGAATGCATGAGTGGACACGTGTTAGATTTGCTGATGGGGCGTGGGTTGAGTACTAGAATAGTGTGTGCAATATTTTTATCTTAATTCATACTATCTATGCGAGTGGTGCCAAGTATATTTCAGCTTTGGCGCACGACAGTTAGTATTGGAAAAGATTTTATCCCGAAAATCAGGTGAACAAAAAGCTTATGCCATTTGTAAATGGAAAGAAACACCGTTGATAAGGCCACTTAGATAGAGACATGACTTTCAGGTAATATCGAGAGTATTTGTAGATGATTCAGATGCTGTGTTGCACGTCCCCAACTTGGTAGAATCGTGAGTTATAGGCCAATGGATGTTGTTTTGGTGGTTTGAGCTATAGGTACAGGTATCTTATAGTATCTGTGAGCGTGAATCAACTTGGTAGCGGATCAGTTATTTCTTTTCTTCAAATTCTCTTTGTTATTCGTTTATTATTATTGTATGGTGTTCGTTCGAAGTCTATCGGAATGTTGCGGGAATGATTTAGCAAGACGGGAATGAGGAACCTCAATCCCTAGCATAACGAACCAAGTCGGGATTAGAAATATTGAATCCTCTACTCTAGAGACGCCTTCAGGAGTGGAATTTAAGCAGCAAAAAGGGCTGAATGCTAACTGTAGAGCTGTGTGGATTATAGTCTCTTGTGTAGTAACAAAGGTGGCTTCCGCTCGTGTGTTTGATCCTTTAAAGATCCGTTCCTCCCTTTTCCAGCCGCATGCATCAAGATCAAAGTCCTCGTCCGGTGTGGAATCTATCTTTTACTTGGATTTGGGGCCGGAAAGTTGGTGCTTGCCTTGACTTCCGCCACAAGCAAAAATGCAGGACCAGTTGAAACTTCCCTCAAGGCAAGGGATTAGGAGTGTTGGGCCGCAAAACAACAACAAGAACTGGAGCGGATCTTAACTTGAGTGTAGGAATGCATGACTCGTAGAGACTGCAATGCATGTTATTGTGTGTTCCTTGTTCATGATACGTAATACCACTGGCCCGCCAAACACAACAAAAGTTGGGGTTCACTGCACACAAAGATACGGAGGCGAGACCGTATCCCTACAGGTCAGGAACATGGCATCACCTTTTCAAGACAAAACCTTAATTCTTCTTGTGGTCAAGAAACAATCGTTCTTCAGAACCCTCCTACTACTTTGTCGGTCCTATTGCCATGGTTAAAGTTTTGCTAAATAGTACTATTGAGAATGTTAACGTCAAATTAAGTCGAGCAAGTGCGCGGAAACCACGGATGAGAAGAAAGTAACCATGTATATAATCACAAAGTACGGAATTGATGTAGTTTGATCGAAATGACTTACTCCATGAGAGGAGTTGAGACGCTTTAATATATGAGACAAAGGTAAAGACGGAGAGTTCCACAAAAAGGCAAAATACGCCCTATAATACAACTGACAACCTACTCGAATACAAAATACATAACTAGTACTTGCACGTGTTTTGCACTTGTCTATTTGAAAAAAGACATTCATTTCATTTTGTATTGTCCTATTAATTGATTTTTGTATCTTATTTTAATACATAGAAATTATAATTTTTTACATAAATAGAACAATTTTAGACTATTTGGAATTTTATGAAATATAGAATCCTTTTTGTTGGTATGTATGTCCTGAGAGCCAATCATGAGATGATTGGTGGGATACATTAAGATTGATTTGATAAAGGTCAAAGGCAAGCTTCCAATTCTTTCTGGTTCAGTCATATGAGATAATGATAGAACAGATTGAATGTCTATAGAATGACAATACTCAATGATGTATGATTTCAGGTTGAGGACCTAAACGATGAGATCATACAAATGCTAAGAGTTTGTACATTCTTATTATGTCCGTAGTAGGATGTCATTGTGTAAGGTAGATAGACAACAATGACACACAAGACTAGATTGTGGTGTTGGTTGATGACAGAATCTCATTAGTCATGATATAGAAATATCAAACCAAACACATAGGTACTTGTTAGAGAACAAGTTTACCGGACAGACCCAACATGAGTTTGACACATGGAACCATGACATGGTAGTCACAGTCGGTTCTCACAGTGATGGTGGTGAGTGTGATTCTTTGACCTGAAATCACTGCACTCAACACATGTCGTTGGGTACACTTTGACATCATCAAACGCAGTCCTGAAATATAGGTTGTTATAAAGGTGATGATTGGGTGACTTTGACACATGGGGCTTTTGAAGGGTGAGTGATAGATATGGGATTTGTCCCTCCTGAGGGTGTTTGATATCCATGACCACTTGATAAGTAGGATTGAGATAGGTGTGCGCACACATGTGTGAATCAGTATGCGATATTGATGTCATACACATCTCCTCCAATCTACTCTGAGACCAAGAAAGTGAATGAACGTTGATAGGATGACTGTTCCATGCCTTGAGTTCATTGGGGATATCAGTGACAAAGGAATTATGCATTCACTGTAACACCATTCACGGATTGTAGGATTGAAAGTTGTTCTCCAACTTTCTATTTCACTTGGGTAGCACTGATGTGCGACTAGGCACCGCTCTTTGCTTGTGAAGTAACAAGTGTTATGGACTTTCACTGCCAACGTGAAATGGACCTACAGGGTCACACACATAGGATTTAACCTGGAAGAGAAGTTTATCCACAAATGATGTTTAGATTGATTACTAAAGGAGTTTAGTAGTTTAATTAAACACTCAATCGATTGATAGCTCAAAATCATAGTATTCAAGGTGTTGGATCGATTGATTAGAGTATCAGATTGATTGAAACTGCAATTGACTGATTTGCACAAGTCTGCTACCCCAACCGATCGGCTCATGGGATGCACCTATCGGCTCAGGTTACTGAACCGACCAGCTGATGTGATGAACCGATCGGCTCAAGATAGGCTGAGATGACCAGTTCAAGAGTTGAACCGATCGGCTCAACTGGTCCAACCGAGATCGTTTGGAAAGTCAGAAGACTATTTTGCAAATACAATTTGTTTCACTTGTACAAATTCGATTTGGACAAGGATTAATATTTGCTTAATCAGAAATAAATTTGAAAGTCAATTTGAGTTGGATCAGGACCACGAACCGATCGGCTCGGAGCACCATCTGATCGGCTCAGAGCCCCAAACGATCGGCTCAGGACCCGAAACGATCATTTCAGGATGTGAACCGATCGATTCAGCTGGCGAGTTGGTTGTTTTGTAGAAAATCTCTAACCCTTCTACTACTGCATTAATCCTGCATTGCCTGGGATAGAGAACCCTGTCCCATGACCCTCCTATATATAGGGGTAGTGGGGACTTCTCAGGAACACAACTCAGTGCACCAGTTGATCTGTAAAGTTGTTGTTCTCTCTAGTTTTGGTAATCGAGAGAGAGACCGAGCAAGTGCTACCCGATAAGGGAGGCACGACATGGGAAAGACAACTGTAGAAAGTGATTGATGGCTGGAGAGTGTGTCGGTGACTAGTACGTCGACAGGAGGGTGTGACTCCTTCCAATTCCTTGTGGGATAAGGAGATCGGAGTTTCAGGTGGTCCGTATGGACTTCTTCATAGGCAGGAGACTTCTTACTCTCGGAGGACAGCTGTCAATCCCGACAGTCCCGGTGAGACCAAGTGCTGACAGTCCCGGTGAGGCCAGGAGCTGCACAGACACCATCCAAGATCGGAGGTGAAAACCATGCAAGCCGCGAGGTAACGTCACCGATCAATCCTCGGGACAAGGTACGCCTCCACAAACCGTCCTTCCTATTGTGTAGACGTTGACGCGATTCCTTTGTTCTGGGTTTGGGGAGAAGAAGAAAATTGTTTCCGCTGCCTTATCTGTCTCCCCTAAAACCCTATACTTTTGTCTTTTGGTTATGTTAAATTATTTACTCTCTTCTTAATTATTATTAAATGATAAAAGGGAAAACATGTTTTTTTGTTTTTCCCCCAAAAAAATGCTCGCTCTCTTACCATATAGGAATAATATTCAACCTCTTCAATTAGTTTCCCTAAACTTTCTTAAATCATTCAAAGGTCTATATAGGATAATTATCATTTTAGTTTCACTTTTTGATTGATATAATATATTATACTTTAACCAAGTATTACCAATACTAGGCGTGTAATATTTTTAAGCCAAGTTGGTTTGCGTTTCATTGTTTGGTCACAATCTATGTGTACTTGATTAACTCTATCTTTATTCATCTTTGTTATGTGTTGCTAGACTTACCAAAATTATATATGTATGGATAAATAGATTATTCTTCCAATCAAGATGTACTAATGACATTGTGTGGTTTGAAGCCTTGACGTAGAATTTCAAAAATTTGAGGAAGATTGTTTTGAAAGAAGTACCTCAGTTTTGCTTATACTCATGCAAAACATGCACACACGAATATGGGATTATTCTATTAAAAGTGATATTGTTGGTTAGCTTCATTTATTTTCCATTATTAATTGAATTATGATGTTTATTGTGGTTATCGATTTAGGAGCATTGTTTGATGAGAAGAGTCTATACTTACAAAGTGTTGGCTCTTGATAAATCTCAGTAATAATCATATACATGTACTGGCATTATTTTTTAGACTCCTTTTGTAAAAATAGTGAGTCCACTTCACAAAATGTCCCTTTTTTGTCCTGACATCATGATACACTAATTTATTAACATTAATTCTTATATAAGATATTTTTAGATTTTTTAATGCTCAATATGTTACCTTACATTGTGAAGTATATGAAACATCGTAACATCATTGACTATTAATAATGTTACACCCCCTTCCTATTATAAATGGATGATTTTATCTTCTGAATGTATGTTTTATTGGCATAAAGTGGATTCCGAAGATACGATGGAGAGTTTTGAAGTAGTTACTAACCACTTCATTCAATGAAGTTTAATTAGCATCTTATTTTATATAGTGATAATGGGAATATACAATGCCAACATTGTGACATGAAATTACAGTATTATAGGAAAATGATATATTTCAAATTAATTCTGACAATATACATACTAAATATAGTGACCATTTATGATATGCAAATTGCATTTTATTAATTAACCATCAAAATTTGATAAGGTATACCACTTGCATGATGATAAATAATGTCACCTAACTATCAAAGCATTTATTGTGTTAAAAATATCCAACACTTCCCATTTCAGGCATATTAAAACTGACACATTGATATATTGTAATTATCTTCATATTTTATGGTGGTTGATATTACATATAATTGAGTTGTGTATAGGTAATCAAATAAAAACTTACTACACACCTCAAATGCATCACTTTTTTTAAAACAACATATCTAAAGATGAATACAACAATATTACATCATGATTGAGGTTGGTATCATCCATTGATAAGTAGATATAACATTGTCCAGTAGTTTATTTTAGTGTACTTGGTTAAATGAGAAGAGAGCAATATATGGATATGAAATCTAAGATTCAGGTAATTTTTTCCTGAAACTAAACAATGTTGGAAGTTATAAACAAATTTGTGATTGTATTAGATAACTAAATATACGTTATTCATTACCAAATTAAAATTTTGATTCAATAAGATTTAGTATATAATTATGCATATAAGTGTGCTTTTCAATTTTTAAAATAATCATTTAATCATGTATGTAGTACACACTACCTATCATCCTATTTCTGTTATTATGATTACCTAAATATGTTTCTTTGGACTTACCCATTGGGATGGTTCCTAGTTCAGAAATTTTGTAAGTAATTTTTATTCCTTTTATATAAGGGTTAAACAAGATAAGATACCAAATGAACTTGAATTTTATGGTTAAATATGATTTCTTTCATAATTTTTCAAATATGGTTCAATAAATGATGCAATAATATTATTAAAAATTAAATTATTTGGAATTTCAACTCTATGAATTATTAATGATGAACATTCTTTACTTATTAACCTTTTGTATATATCAAAGAACTATATTTATCATCTTAACGCACATATAATTCACCCTATATCACTTGTATTTGTTTTTTCAAAAGTTTCTGGGGAAGGTCTGGAACATATTATGTGCTAGTGATGCAACACTCATGATGTGATTCCAAATGATCAATGTGGTTATAGATTCCATGGCTTTCTAGTGGTGGATAATAAAATTTATATAAGCTAGAATACAGGGTATCATGACCTTCATGAAGAAGAAAACAAAATTCAATTTGTTGAAGTATGAATCTTTGCACCTCCCATTAACCTCTCTCATTAGGATGCTTGTTGTGTCAAAAGTTTAAAATATTTCCACCCAAACAAGAGTGAAATGTTGATTCAAGAGGAAGCAAGCCCCCAATTAGTTTGATGAGTTAAAGCTCTGATATTTTTAAAAAGTTAATCATGGTGAAGTTTGGTAAACCTCTTCATTACTTATTGGCGGGCTAAGATTACATCGTGGAAGTTGCTTCATGGTATCTGAATTCAAGGTGAAGTCTTTTTATGTTAGGAATTTTGTAGTTGAGAGAGATAATTTAGAGTTCTTTGAATTATCAAAAAATAACTATGTCATATGATTTTTCCATTTAGTGTCAATATCCATAGAAATTAGTTCATTCTTTTATTTTCAAACATTTTACATAAAATTTTGGAAATAACACTAAATGTATTACATTTACTTCAAATAACAATTTTATTTATCAAAAATTGTGTGGCTATCTCCTACAAGAATTTTATAATCTAGTATTTTTTTTACCTAGATGACATCACTCGTATATTTATGCACTACATACAACACAAGTAAAAATTTATAGTCATGCCAAAGATAATTTGTACAATCTTAATGAAAAATAGATAACATATATGGCCATCCATTATATAATTTGTACAATCCTTTGCAAGAAGGAAATCATTCCTTCTAAATGGTGAGGATAATTGCTAGATGTGCTACATATCAACGAACACAATATCAAGTAATAATACAAAGAAACCACATATATTGGGTTGCATGTACGTACTTTGTATGTATGTATATATGGTTCTAGATTAGTTTTGATATCATAGGAAATAACATGGAAAAATAGATAAAATGAAATTAGATGTAATGTGCTTTTTCATTGAACTATCAGTTAATTAGATACTTTTTGTGCCAATTAACTTGATAAAAGACTTTGGCGCATCCAACCTCCTAACATATTTCAAAAGAAAAATTATAATGCATAAAACATCTGAGGTTTAATAATATAAAAAATTAAGACACTTGAATTATAAAATTTTCAAGATATTGCTTTTGGATTAGTATTTCTTGCTGATATGATATTATATAACATGAAATTTTTATTATTTTGCATGCAAGATGCCAATCCACAAAAAAAAATAACATAGTTAACACATGTTTATGAATGGATCGACTTGGACTATAAAAGGAAATATTATTGGTTAGAAGAGGAAATCATGGACATACATTTGTAATAAGTTTGTTAGTATCAAGGCATTCCAATACATCCTACTTTTAAAAGAATAGGACATTTAACTTTTAAAAAGGATTGATAAATTGAGTTTGATTTTTTATTTAAATAACAATGATATTTCATATAGAAAAAGCAAAAAATTATATCAATTTGTATATAAAAGTTTGCAGTTATTCTAGCATACTTACAAAATTACACCTACTATTAAAATCGACAAAGTTCTAAAAGTATGTTCTAATGTTTTTGTTTAGAAATTTAGGATCCGTGCTTGTTTTACATAGGGAACACCCTACATTTGCATATGTCTGGTCACAATGACTCCAACAAGTATCATCTCTAGACCTTTCTCCACAAAAGCGTGATCGTAGGGACATGCCCATGTCCACCAACTGGGAGAGGTTCATTGGTTACCTTTACAAAGAACGAGTATGCCAATATACAATGGGATTAACTGGCATGCCAAAGAATGTGAAGCAAATTATAAGACATTCATATTTATTTTAACAGATCTCCAACAATAGGGTTCCTTTTTGTTGTGACTATTATTTTTGGTGTTCACATTTTACAAAAATGCTTTTTATGGACTATTAAGTATATATCTATCATTCATACAGATTGGTAGATACCTATATACTTCTTGCCAAGATACACAATCTCATACTAATGAACATACTGTGATATTCTATAAAAAGAAAAATTCAAATAGACTGGAGACTAACGCAAGTGCAGATCTATTAGACAATGCTTGGAATATCTACATAGATGTACATAATTTGTTTTTTTATTAATCAAGCTGGACAAGTTCTCTTATAATCAATTATCGTCGACACTTGTAAAACAAAAAATTATTTTAAGGCTTGGATGCCTGAAACCTGAAAAGATTCAAGAAAAGGTTATAGAAATGTCTTCCTTCATGGAACAAACATCCACATGAAAATTGTTAAATAGTTTTGCAATAATGAGTCATTCATGTATATGACAATTAGAGCAAACATTATCAAACTCAAGGCAAAACAGAGGTTTATACCTGCAACATATAACTACTTTCTGTTATCCATACAGAACTCTCCTTCCTAAAGACTAATAATATAAATTGAAAATCAACAAAACAGAAGGTATTGCGGGAGAACACATACATAAGCGACTTCCTCTTGATGTATGATCCGCATGACAGACACCAGATTCCAATGGCATGATGATAAACTTGGAGAAGGGAACACGAGCATGAGGCATGACAAATATAAAGAGGGCTGTAAGGCTTCTTCTTAATGCATGATCCGCATGACAGATACCAGATTCCAATGTTAAGTTGAAAAACTTGGAGGTAGGGAACATGAGCATGAGGCACAATAAAGATGAAGAGGGACCCTCACGGCTTGCATATAAGTACTAATTAATTGGTGAGTGGCTTCTGGTGGAAGGCCGATGCGCTGCAAAATCAGAGCAAATAGTGTTGCCATGGACTCTAAAATGGAGAACAAGGTCTGACTTTCACTCAATTCGCTGTTGTTAAGTTTCACGTTGGCAATTTAGATCACAGAGGCGGCTGCAGTCTGGGCCAAAGCTTCGTATACTCCTTTCCTATCATATTATCTGTGATTGGATTTCGGTGCTTTGTTGTTCATGATGTCGTTTGTGAAGAAGCATAGGGAAGTGTACTTTTCATGATAACATGATTGAGGATGGCATGGAGAAAATAAGCCACGATCCTGATGGATGATTTAAGATAAATTAGCAGAGCGACAAACCAATAGAACACTTCATGAAAGACAGTGCTCCTTCGTTGAAAGCAAAAATCATACATAGACTACTGGCGGTTCCAATAAATATATTTGGAACGTGAATGCTCGTCCAGAGATTTGCGAAGGCTAGTCGTCCAATTATATGGAGGGCCTGAATGTTACTTTGAACCGGGCTGTTTGCAAAAACAAAGATAATATTAACATAGATGACGATAGAAAGGTTCACAAACACTACTGATAACCACAGTTTTTAGAAGGCATGGACACTGCGTTAATATCAGACTCCTTGCGAATACAACCTTCTCGAAATAAGGATAACGATGCACATGCTTTATGGAATTACATAGAGGGTATGTATGTTTTAAACCGGACTCCTGCAGAAACAAGGATAATGATTAAGTAAATGACCATCGAAAAATTATAAAACAGTACTGAAAATCACAATTTTCAGAGCTTGGACACTTGCTTTAACACCTGACTCCTTGTTAGTACGGCTTCTTCGTAATAAGGATAACGATGCACATGCTTTTAGCGTGAAGACGGAGACGAGTCCTCACGCTTAGTATGGTAAATAGTAGATTCAAGACATGTTTTACTTCAACCATATTTGATAACATCGTATCGCAAATTATGAAAACTTACATAATTAACATGGTTTACCTGAGGATTAGTTGACATTCCATCACAACGCCCTCCTTAAAATTAAGAAAATAGACAATGAAACATGTCTGTGTTTGTAAAAATGCGATCTTGTTAAGTTTTCGTAGGAGTTTAGTCTCGCTGTGTGCAGGTTCACATCTCGTGATGGCGTGGGATCTTCAAAGTGTTAGATAAATGACGATTGTTGTTACTGTAGCAACGCGTAATTACTGTAGCACGTAATTACTGTAGTGTCGTTACTGTAGCAAATCATTTATTTAGCATGGGTTAAGCCCAATGTAGTGCAGCAAGTACATGTGAGAATATAGTGTTGTTTCTAGTGCAAATGACAAAGAAGTTTTATCCCATATTGCTCACTCCTAGAACTTTTGTGGTCCTCAACTCGTGTAATTAATTGTTTCTTTCTTATTCGGATTTCTTAATCATAATTAGAAAATGTTTCTCTTTTGCGGATTATCCTGTATTGTGTACAAGAGCAACCGAGTGTTTGCGTTTTACTGGGAATAGGATTAGGGACGTGCGTGGCTATATATACACATCCCGTCATTAGGGTTGGACACACTGAAAACAATCTTCTGCCGCCGTGTGTTTTGAGAGCCCTAATCCCGAGTGCTATAGTTGTCGTCCCCGGAGTCGCTTTGCGGAGTTGTCCTCCTATGCGAAGCGCGACTCTTCCTTACTTTCGTCGAGACGCAGCTATCAGGCGGTGGTTCATGCGGTCGTTGTGCTGCACTGGTAGCAGTGCAACGCGACTACGTCGAGCGCGAGCGTGACGTGCGAGTTCCAGGTCGTGCCGGATCGAGACTGAGAGAACAGTGCCTATCCGCGAGGATTGCCGGACACTGATTTCTTTAAGTAACACGTTCGTTTCTCAACGAACGATCTGGTTTGCGAATCTAACTCTTGTTTTCTATTCTCTAGCTTTGTTTGTTCTTCGATTCTTATTTTGGATCTGCCTGGACTGTTAATTACATTGCACCTGTCGCTGTTGCATGAACGACAATAACTAATATTAACAACAGTCTTAAAGAAAGCATTTTCTGTCGTTAATTAACAATGGCCGGTCAGGGTGGTTCGGGATGTAAAATTGATACAACCAATATGCCTGAAAAGTTTACTGGTACGAACTTTTCCCGTTGGCAGAGTCGTATGGAAATTTGGCTGAAAATTGTGGGTTATGATCAGTATTTAGTTAAAACTGAACCTGTATCTGATGAAACAATTCCTGATAATGCAAACATTATTGCTAATTGGAAGAAGGGTGATAAAACGTGCCGCGGTTTGATTCTGTTTGATTTAAATAACAAACTGTATGATTCTTACTCAAAGCCGCCAGTCACTACGTCCAAGGTTTTATGGGAATTGTTAATTAAGAATTTTAGCAATGAAAATCAAGGTGTTGAAAAATATTGTGTCTAAATTTCTTAAGTTTCATATGGTTGAGGGTAAGTCAGTTTCTGATCAAACACACGATCTAAAACTCCTAGTTCATGAACTCTCAGATGCCAAGATGGTGTTGCCTCAGAAGTTTGTTGTTATGTCTATCATAGAAAAATTCCCTAAGTTTTGGGAGTCGTTTGGTATGTCTCTGAAGCATCGCAAAGGCACACACACCATGGATGAATTAATGATGGATATTAATATACAAGAAGAACACTTAAAGGAGAAAGGGGTCAAGGTGCCTACTGATGTAAATCCAACTGTTAATCTAACTTCTACGAAAAACACCAAAGATAAGAAATCTAAGAATGCACATAAACCCAAGGCAAAGATCCAAAATAAACCGAAGAACAAACCTTGTTGGACTTGTGGACAGGTTGGCCACTGGAACAAGGATTGTCCTACTAAGAAGGCAAAGAAAGCTACCACATCTGCAACTGAGGAGGCTGAGGTCAATATGATGACTGCATCCTTAAATCTCAATGATGGGTACATGTCTATTAAACCTGAAATTCTTTCTATTTTTGAACCACTTTATTGGATAATTGACACTGGGCTAATGTACATGTATGTGCTGATAAATCCCTGTTTGTGTCTTATCAGGCCTCTTGAGGTCGGTCCGTGACTTTGGGCGATTCCAGCTCTGCAGAAGTCAAAGGCGAAGGACGAGTGGACTTGAAGTTCCCTTCGGGGAAGGTTTTGACTCTTAACAGGGTCAGACATGTTCCAACCATTCGACGCAATATCCTTAGTGGCATCATATTAGTTAGAGAAGGTTATAGAGTAGACTGTAAATGTAATAAGGCTATTATTACACGCCTTCGTGATTTTTTGTTTTTTGGCAAGGGGTACTTATGTGATGTGGAGAACTTGTTTAAGATTCATGTTGAACCTGTTTCATATTCCATTTTAAATTTGAATGATTATAGTTCTATTTGCATGAATCTTGTTTCATTCGATGTATGCCATTCACGTTTGGGACATGTTAATGTTGCCTCAATGAAGCGTATGATAAATCTAAATTTGATCCCTAAATCTGAAATTAGCAACAATAAATGTGAAATATGTGTACAAGCTAAATTGCCTAGGAAACCTTTTTATTCTGTGAATAGGAATTCAGATATTTTGGATTTAGTTCATACAGATATCTATGTATTTAATGGTGTTGCTACGAGAGATCAAAAGCGTTATTTTATAACTTTTATTGACGATGCGAGTAGATACTGTTATGTCTTTTTACTTAGAAGTAAAGATGAGGTATTAGATAAATTTCAAATTTATAAGAAAGAAGCCGAAACTCAAACCGGTAAAGTACTTAAACGATTAAGGTCTGATAGGGGAGGAGAGTATACCTCAAATTTGTTTTTGGAATTTTGCCAATTACATGGTATAGTTCATGAGGTAACTGCTCCTTATTCACCACAATCAAATGGGATAGCTGAACGTAAAAACCGAACTTTAATAGATATGGTAAATACCTTACTCCAAACATCTGGATTACCCAACTTTATGTGGGGGGAAGCTTTGAATACGACTTTCTATATTCTGAATAGAGTTCCCCATAAACATTCAGAGAGTAGTCTGTTTGAGTTATGGAGAGGAAGGAAATCGAGTCTTAAATATCTTCGAGTGTGGGGTGCCTTGCAAAGGTACTTGTCCCTGAACACAAAAGGAAGAAATTAGGACCGAAAACGGTTGATGCCATATTCTTGGGTTATGTAGAGACAAGCTATGCTTACAGATTCCTGATTGTCAAATCAGATATCTATGGCATTGTGGTCAATACAATTGTGGAATTACGTGATGCTACATTCTTTGAGGATGTGTTTCCAATGAAAACTAGTGTGCCCAATGAAGTTTCTCAAGAAGATTCATTTACCACAGGTTCCATTCCCGAGCACGTGGAAAGGATGACAAATGTGGGGGGTGACTCAGAACAAGCTATTTATGAATCAGATGATATCGAAGAAATAGTTGAACCAAGGAGAAGTAAACGGCCTAGGACATCCAAGGACTTTGGAAGTGAGTTTCTCACTTACAATGTTGAGGATGATCTTGTTACTTTCAAACAAGCTATGGAAACTCCAGAAGCTAAGTTTTGGAAAGAAGCCGTGAATGATGAAATTCAATCAATTCTCTCGAATGGAACTTGGGAATTGGTGGATTTGCCTCCTGGTTGTTCTGCAGTTGGTTGCAAATGGATTTTTAAGAAGAAACTTAATGCAGATGGGACAATCAATAAGTATAAGGCTAGGTTAGTTGCTAAGGGTTACACACAAAGGGAAGGAATAGACTATTTTGATACATATTCACATGTTTCCCGTATGACCACAATCCGAGTGCTTTTAGCATTGGCTTCCATTTATAATCTTTATATCCATCAGATGGATGTGAAGATCGCATTCTTACACGGTGATCTTCAAGAAGAGATATATATGGAACAACCTGAGGGATTTGTAGGTCGTGGGAATGAGTCCAAAGTGTGTAAATTGTTAAGTCATTATATGGCTTGAAACAAGCCCCTAAGCAATGGCATGAGAAGTTTGATTCTGTGATATCATCGTTTGACTTTATTTCTAATGAATTTGATAAGTGTCTCTACTGCAAGATTGTCAATAATGGATTCATTTTGTTATGCTTATACGTCGATGATATCCTGCTTTTTAGTTCCGATATGAAAGTAGTAAAAGAGACAAAGTCATTCTTGTGTAGCAAGTTTGAGATGAAAGATATGGGTGTCGCTGATGTGATTTTAGAGCTTAAAATCATAAGGTTTACTGATGGTATAACTCTCTCTAAGTCTCACTATGTTGAGAAGATATTGGAGAGGTTTGAGTACACATCACGTAAACCTGTTAAGACTCCATATGATTCATCCAAGCCCTTATTCAAGAATGAGACTGGGGTTCCAGTGTCTCAATTACGATACTCTCAGGTTATCGGAAGTTTGATGTATCTTATGAACTGTACACGTCCAGACATTGCGTTTGTCGTGAACAAGTTAAGTAGATACACCAGTTATCCCGACAAGACCCATTGGGAAGCTCTTGACAGAGTTCTGAGGTATATCAAGGGAACACGTTCCCTTGGGCTGCATTATGGTAAACATCCTTCCGTAGTTGAAGGATATAGTGATGCAAGCTAGATTGCCGTGAATTCTAGGAGTAATGGTGTCTCAGGATATGTATTCCTGTTGGGAGGAGGAGCTATTTCCTGGAGGTCTAAGAAATAGACCATATTGTCTCGGTCCACTTTTGAAGTAGAGTTGTGTGCTTTAGATGAAACTGGATTGGAAGCTGAATGGCTACATGGACTTATGTCTAGTTTACCTATGGTAATGAAGCCGCTTCCTGCAATTTCAGTTCACTGTGACAACACTACAACTATTACTAAGATAAAGAGTTCCAAGTACAATCAAAAACAGCGTAGACACATCCAAGTCAGATTGAAATCTGTAAGGGAATTAGTATCTAATGGGGTCATGGCTGTGGACTACGTCGGTACCAAAGATAATACAGTTGATCCTTTCACTAAAGGTCTTACCTTGGCTTTAGTGGAAAAATCCAGGTTGGGGATGGGACTGAAACCCCTATAGATTTGCAGGCAGTAGCAACCCAACCCAAAAGAGTGGAGATCCCACAAATTGGGTTCATTGTGATAATAACAAGCTGTCGGGTACATTAGATGACACTATGTATTCTTGTTTGATGCTTCTAGCATCTGTGTGTCTATCTCCTGGAAACCTGTTAGTGTCATGACTACAAGTTAGTAGGAGAGTAGTCTCTTAATGGTGTCAAGTCTTAGGATAGGATGTTAGCAGTACATCCTTGGAGACTCCAGCTAAGTGATTGATGTTGTGTAGGCCGCAATAGGAGAATTGGGTTGTTCTCTGTTATCAATCATGATATATATTTTTGTATGCATGGCCTTAATGCATTGTTTTTTTTTCTACCATGTCTTTATTGTGTTGTTACCAACCTATACTCTTGTACCCAAGGTTCAGGTTCAAGACTTTTGTTCACCTAGTTCCTACAGGGGTCACAGTTGGATAACTCAGGTAGATTCAAACTGAAAGGTATCTGCTGAAAGCACAGTATGGAGGACTGAATGGTAGAGCACACTACACATTGGACTTTGTGGGAGATTGTTAGATAAATGACGATTGATGTCACTGTAGCAATGCGTAATTACTGTAGCATGTAATTACTATAGTGGTGTTACTGTAGCAAATCATTTATTTAGTATGGGTTAAGCCCAATGTAGTGCAGCAAGTACATGTGAGAATATAGTGTTGTTTCTAGTGCAAATGGCAAAGAAGTTTTATCCCATATTGCTCACTCGTAGAACTTTTGTGGTCCTCATATGTAGGATCACATGTGGCACTAGTGTCCAAAGGAGTCCTAGGAAGGAGGTATGCTCACCTCGCCTGGCCGGGCCGGGCTCGGGCTCGGGCTCGGGCTTGGGCTTGTGGATTGCGATTGCACTAGGATACAACTAAGTGATTAATTACTCGTGTAATTAATTGTTTCTTTCTTATTCAGATTTTCTTAATCCTAATTAGAAAGTGTTTCTCTTTTGCGGATTATTTCGTATTGTGTACAAGAGCAACTGAGTGTTTGCGTCTTACTGGGAATAGGATTAGGGACGTGCGTGGCTATATATACGCATCCGGTCATTAGGGTTAGACACACTAAAAACAATCTTCTGCCGCCGTGTGTTTTGAGAGCCCTAATCCCGAGTGCTATAATTGTCATCCCCGGAGTCACTTTGTGGAGTTGTCCTCCTGTGCGAAGCGCGACTCTTCCTTCCTATCATCGAGACGCAGCTGTCAGGCAGTGCTTCCTGCGGTTGCTGTGCTGCGTTGGTAGCAGTGCAACGCGGCTACGTCGAGTGCGAGCGAGAGGTGCGAGTTCCAAGTCGTATCGGATCGAGACTGGGAGAACGGTGCCTATCCGCGAGGATTGTCGGGAACTGATTTCTTTAAGTAACACATTTGTTTCTCAATGAACAATCTGGTTTGCGAATCTAACTCTTATTTTCTGTTCTCCTGCTTCGTTTGTTCTTCGATTCTTATTTTGGATCTGCCTGGACTGTTAATTAAATTGCACCCGTCGTTGTTGCATGAACGACAATAACTAATATTAACAACACAAAGTAACCTACACGAAGAGAAACATGAATTCAAAGAATCACTAACCTTATATTTTTGAATTACTTGAAGGTTTCTTAGATACATAGAGCGCTTAGTGGTCTTTTTTATGTCACTACCATAAGCAATAGATGGCCCATAGTATACCGTCCTTTGAACAATCACGCTTTAAAGACCATGCATAAAATAGTGTATCCAAGTAAATAAAATGTTCCCTAAATGATATCAATTTAGACATTCGTATAGTCACGTTAGGTTGCAACAAATATCTTCTACTTAAGAAACGACATTTTAGTTAGACCTTGAGTATACTTCTCAATCCATATCTAGACCACTGCGTACCAGCCTTACATCAACTATTTAGAAATCAAAAGATTTGTTCAAGGCATCAAGCGTAGATGTTTTTCATTGAAAAAAATAGTCGACTAAAATTAGCATGATCACGCCGTACGTGCCTTTCCCCAGCTAGTGTTGTACCTACTCGAATACATAATGCATAATAATCTAAACCCCACAAATTGACTCACACACATATATATACAAATTGTACCTGAGTGTTTATCTCAGTCTTAAGCTCTATATTCATGTTGAAATCCTAATTCTATCATGCTAAAACAATCAGAAATCTTGCTTGCATTTGTATGTGATTGGGTATTGATTTGGAAAGATATTAGGTAATCATTTCTAATGATTTTAGATTATTCCTCATTGAATGGAACTTTCTATGTTCCTAATAGATTGATTGGTGTTCCATGGAAAATTCTACATATAGAGGACTATGTTGTTTAATGTGAATATTGCTTAAAAATTAGTCCAATGGCCAATATACTTATGAATTGAATTGACGTGTATATAATCATATTTGAATATATTAGAATGAAATATACTAGTGTATTGTTGATTCCTATAGAAATTGAATACCATATATACATAGGGATCAGTATGAGGTGACACATTTCTCTATTTAGAATTTGAGTTGAGGAATTGAATCAAATGGGCTAATAAATTAAGGTATACTTATAATTGATGGGTGAAATATATAGAATGGAAAGTAGGGTTTCTACATGTATGGATATCCCTAATGAACCTGTGACGTCCCCGGATTTTCTAAAACTTAATCTGATGTGTGACGTCCAAATTGAAACCTCACCTCAACGAGAATCCCAATTTAAACGCCCCACACCAGGCTAAGAAGAAGAAAATAAAGGGAGTCAGAAGGAAACAATCAGTAGTACATGTACATGAACAATAATAAAACCATACACACATGTTCACCATTCCACATATAATTACAACATGAATTGTTACAACATTTGATATTACATATTGAACAGCAAACTATAACATATACATGTACTACCACTAAACTACAAGATCTTAAGACAACATGTCCACCTGTACATCATCTCGCCATACAACTCTCACTATCCTGGATCTTCAAGAGCATAACCACAACCTAAACAAAAGATTACATGCGGTACACGTCAGCACAATATTTCATGAATATTGTATAGAGTACGCCTACGTGTCTTTTATTTACCTCTCATCATATCTTGGCAATAAGATAAAACTAATATACTTGGCAGTAACAGAAGAATATAAGAAAAGTGTATACTTGCACAAAGATATTCATTAATAAAAAAGAACACATATTTTAAGCTCATTTTTCCATTATATACTCATGCATCCGCCTACCAATGGGATAGATGCTTTATGGCCTCATGATCCGCTTACCAAAGAGATAGATCATTTCATATGGTGATCCGCTTACCAAAGAGATAGATCACCTTTAAGCACTACGCTTACCAAAGAGATATAGTGCTTTCATATAATGGAACAGATATATTATGTTTCAAGTTTTCATAGCCGTAAGTATGGAAAATCAAGCAAGATATCATACAAGAACAATCATTTCATCCAATATCATATGCCAAGTATTTTACTATGCATATAGCACAATCATATTGTATAATAAGCCAAGTAAGAGGTAATGGCGTACCTTCCAAAGATACATCCCTAATCATCAGATATCCCTCATGTCAACTATATCTTTGGTCAACCCTGATCAAAACAAGACCATATACTATCATCAGGTTCTCATCTTATTATATCTCATCTGAACCCTAATTATATCCATTAGGGTTCCACTTAGTTCATTGGGATATTCTCATGATTACTTGCATTCTTATCTTACGATTATCTCACTAATGTCATTTTCCAGATTGCATCTCATTATCAAAGCTCATTATCTGAGCATTAGGTTCAATATCATTATTGATACATATTAACCCTAAGTTACATGTTTTACTCAAATTAGGGTTTCATCACATGTATTAAAGGTCATCTTCATCTAACATGAATTTTATGCATCTAACAGACATCAAAGTTCCAGATTAGCTTCCAGTTACTGATATGAGCTTACTCTGTGAATATCATCATTTATTGAGCATGTATGCATTTAATACATTTTATTTAGGGTTATAAGCCCTAAATAGACATATTAAGCAAATTACATGATTTCATACATCATCATGACCATATCTGACATCATATGGCTTCCATACATAATTATGGACTTACTGATATTTTTCCATGATTTTATACCATCATTTGCTATTTATTATTCATTAAACAAGCATTACTCATATTACATGATATCACTAATATTAGTGCTTCAAAATCATGATATGATGGTTCCAAGTTATTCTATACATTTTTCTGAACATTTTGGTATATTACTTGCATTTTTTTGATATACAGGCTAATTTGTATGATTTATCTAAGATCTGTAAATTTCTGAGAATATTACCTTAATCAGCCAATCGTCATGCGCCACGTGTCATTGACTTGCTCATCTGGGCAGGGACCCACCTGAACTTGAACCAGCTGAAATCACAATTGAACCGAGCGGTCCATTCTTGGTCTGGGCCCGGTTTGGCTCCTTTCTCCTTTCTTCTTTCTCTATCTTCTTCGCGATCTGCTAGACTCTGAGTTGCGCTGTCTCCCATTCTGCGCGAGACTCCCGCTCAGCGCCGCCGCCGGGCGTGAGTCCGTGGGCAAGCCACCGCCGCCTCCATTCTGCTCATCTCCACCTGGCTGGGTTGGGCAGGGACCCGCCCTGGCTCGAGCCAGTCGTTCTAGCTTTGGGATTTGGACTGCCCATTCCCCGCTTTCTCTTCTCATCCTCGCACAACAATGCCTGCGTGCGTCTATCTTCTGGATCAGCTTCCGCCCTCGCATGCTTGCGTGAACACCGTGGTCCGTCTTCTCCTCCATGGAACGATGACCTCATGGTCCTGATAGACACACCATGGATCCTCCTCTACAAAGCCGCTGCTGCCCTGCTCCTCCTTATCTTCATGCTTGACGCCGCCCTGCATCACTTCGCCCTTCCTCGTGTCGGCAGGAGCTCGTACTCCTCAGGCCCTCATGGCTTTGACAGGGCTCTTGCCGCCTCCAAGACACCAGCATTGCCGAGTCTCCTCCTCACCCATGAGTGCTAGTCCCTAGTGCTTCCGCCGCCACTATGATGCGAGTCGGCGCTGAGGAACCAGCGATCAGATTCTTCTCCTCTCGCAGGCTGCAATGTTGCACCTCCTCCTGCAAAGCTCCTCCTTTCGTCTACTGCTGCGAGTGAGGGTGGAAAGGCAGGTAGGGGCTATGTATACTCTCCCCGTTTCGTCCACCAAGACCACTAAAAAGGGTCACCAGGAAGCCTATGGCTACTCAGAAGTAACTGCTCGGTCCTACTCCCCATTCACCCCTTCAGTCCACGACCACGATGTATGGTATCTGGGAACGTGTTGCCCCACTACCTTGCTCTAACCGCAAGGTAGGGGATGACACAGGGACCCTTCATCTCAAATCTGATGGTCTGAAAAAGGTCATCCACATGAGCCTACCCGTGGCTCACTCAAAGAAACCATAACTGCCACTTGATTAGATATTTGTGGCTAGGATCCGGCCACACAGTTCTTTCAAAACCAGAGGGAGCGCAACACATTCAACTTAGGCTAGATGATCCGAACCTTGTTAATCAAATACATCAAAAAGTACATTATTTCATAAACTTCAAACCTAATTAACTTCCTCTAGGAAAAACCAATCACCACCAACATTTAACCATAGCTTCCTCACATCTCAAGCTACTTTGTTCATGAATTTGGCATCAAAACTCAACTGTTAGACCAATCAATTAAATTCCTCAAAAAGGCAATAAGTGTAAGGATGATATTATCATCAATCAACAAACCTATTTTGTCAAAATCTTGTAACTCTCAATATAACTCATACTTATGCTTTCACTTAAGTTATTGGACATTTTAGGATTTCAATAGTCCACTCCATCACATCCTACACACCTTAAAAGATATTTCGTCCTCGAAATTGAGCCAGAAAACCACTTTGTCACAGAACCCTTATTCAATAATCATAATATTTAATGATATGACTCATATGATGTATTGAACTAAAATGACTTTTTAAACCCTATACATTGAGTATTGGGTCGGGTATAAAAGATAAAGCTCAAGGTTGTATATAGTCTTGTGAATGTAATGAAATTCTCAAATGTAGGTGCTAATACTCTAATTGAAAATGATAAGTATAATTAATGTGATATAAGCTTAATTAATCTATTTTGTATAATTTATGGAATTAGATATGAATGTGAGTCTTTTATACAAGTCACAAAACAATGAATTGTGAAGGATGATTAGAGATTATGGTGTAAGATGATGTAACCCTAATTCATTAATTTTACCGAAAGTGAGTAATATAATAAGGAATGGTCATTGTTTATTATCAAAATTCCATTAGAAGTCAATGATATGTTGCATGTATCTAAACATAAGTAACGATATGAACAAAAATGTACTTCGTGGTGATGGAAAGTTAAAAGATGAAACTAATGAAGTTATATTATTGAAGTCTTAAATCTTTTATTTTAATTAGATGTGGCTTAACCCAAATTGAATGAAATATACTAAAATTGGACTTAGATAGATGTTAATGTGAAGAGAAGCATTGTATATCAAGTGAATTAAGAATGATTGGTCCCAATAATGTAATGAACATGAAATGAAAGAAGTTGATTCTAATGAATATAAAATGACAGAAAAAATGGGAATTAGTAGATAAATCTAATAACCTAACTCTAACCCCAAAATGAAGTGTGAGATGATTCTAATGAATAACAATCTCAAATCAGGGATTAAGGAATGGACATAATTGTAGTTGAATTCAATTAAAAGATGAGGTTCAAACATTTGAATTGATTTTACATGAATGTGTTCTTGATTTGTGATTTTTTGATAGAATACTTGTACTCTGAGGATGGACTATTTTGATGGACTTAAAATGATATTCAAAATGTGTTGATTAGTAACCCTAATAGAAGAATGTGAAATAAAATAAAAATATTACTAAGTGTCTCACACATGCTTATGCATGAAATTCATTTGCATATATTGAAATTGGATGGAATAAATATATGTCATATGACAAATTTGTTATGAGTAAGATGAACGATACATGATATTTATATTCTTTTATTGTTTCTAGTTCTTATGTCACTATGAATATTTTTTTAAGATCTATAATATAGATAAGAAATATGTTGAGATTGAATTTAACATGCATTGATTACATTTGAGAATCCTTGATGAGGGTAAATGTTGCACAATGATATTATGTCTCAGGATGAAATCCCATTGATGATGAAAAAACCATGATGGGGTAAATGTTGAACAATGAGATTATGTCTTGAGCTGAAAGCCCACTGATGATGACTTCAATGAGATAACATAGAAAATGTAAGGAATCATATGTGTTGCAAACTATGTATTTGTTGTGCTTCTTTCTTTAACCATTTTCTTTTTGATAAGACTAATATATTTCATGTTATTCTTGTTATGTGAGAATACATGCATATGATATATGATGTTCTTAATTCTTTTAAGATTGGTAAAAGAGATTAATAACAAGTGAAATGATGAAACATCTAGTTAGGTGTCCTAAACACCGCGAGTTTCCCCTGAGGACCACACTAGGAAAATGAAACGAATCACATTGTAGTAAATGATGATTTATGAGAAGGATTTCTATAGTGTGGATCGAGACCTTAAAGGTTAGACCACCAAGATTTAGGAGTGAGTCATCAAGAGTGGCTCTGGCCATAAATCCTTATTATGGAAGTCTATGCTTATGAGGAATATAATCTAATGAAATGAAATATGTGAAATATGAAAATATGAGAAATGATATGATATATGATATACTATTTTGCTGGTTCCTATCTTGTGTACATGAGATGAGAACATGAGCATCTTTAGGAAACCCTGAGGTGGTATGGTTTATTGTTGATATCTTAGGGTGTCCAAATAAACCCCATGATTGTGACGGTGAGTCATTTACATGAGAATTAGGCATGGCGACTTCTACTTGGTGAGGTACAATCAAAGTAGTTTTAGGGTAAATGAATAAAAGATGTCAAGCCATGTAGAACATTGTTTAAATGTTTGCTACATTACTTGTACTGCTAGATGATGATTTACCATGGTTGATTATATTATTAGTGTGGAAAGTAATCATGTTGTTATATAGATTATATGTTTCATACTCTTATATGTCTTGTTGACAAGAGTAAATGTTGGTATTTTTATCTACTCTAAACATGATTTGGATTGCTTGTCATTTAATAATATTGTTCGATAGATATGTCTTATGTTTACTTCAACTTTTGGACTACATGATGTGTTCCTGTTCCGGCTGGTGGGGTGTCACAAAGATGATGTTATTATTATGTATTGATTCAAAATGCTTAGATCTTTATGTGTTACTCATGTAGAAGGGTTGTTAATCTGAACTAAGAAGTATCTTATGATTTGTTCGTAGACATGCTTTAAGAGATCTTTTTAATTATTTGGTTTAGGTGATTACCTTGTCTGTTTGATTAGAATATCATTGTAAACTAGATTGGACTAGATGCTAGAACTATTTGCTAGAATTTTCAATATTTGTTAGTTTCTTTTAAGTTCATTATACTTAATCTAATGATGATGCATGTACCTAGCTTGAGTGGGAGGAATCCACTCATTGGGGCTCTATATGAGTCTCATGAGGTTGTTTCCAATATTTGTAGGTATAATGCTATCAAATAGAGAGGTCATGATGAAGAACATATAAATACAATAATCTAGATATATAAGATTGTCCCTATAAATTCTCTTTGTTGGGATGGTTAGTATATTGAGTTTGTTCTTTCATGTATGTGTAAACTACATGTAAGGAGTAAGATCTTCTTCTAGTTTTCATGGATTTGAAAAAGAATTATGATATCACACTGTGATATCCTTGATGTGACACATATTTAAGAAAGAGAAAGGAAAAATATACCAATGTTTTTTGTATATTGTGTTATTTGTGTTTATCAATAATGATGTATTTTATTGCTTAATCGGGGATCCTATTTAGGGTTTCTCTCTAATCAATAGAGAGGACCCGACAATGATGATGATCATATAAAATAATATCAAAATAAATATTTAGAGATGTGTAATATGTATGCCATTTAGTATTTACCTTGAGTTGATTGGAGTCTTCCTATAACATCAAAAAATTTGAGATTGTCACCAGCGCTATCATTGCTAGTTGCTAACAGATTAGGCATCTGCTTCATACGAGGATATGTAAAAAAATCTAAGTAAATAAAAATATCTTTTCGGAGGTCATGTTTTTGTACTAGGAATATTATCGTATTTAGTGGTAGCGTAGACACACCATAAAAAGGAAAAGAAAAAAAATAATTTCTATAGTTTTTGTAAAATAAAATCTATGGGAACATAGTAAAAATCCTTGAGTAAAAGATAATACAAGGCTATGTTATAACAATCATTTGGTAACTATATACTCTATGTCGAAACTAAATATAAGAATATATACTAGATAAGCAAGTTAGGTTCCTATGGTTTTGTTTGATATATGGTGAAAGAATTGATGGTTATGGGATGGGGAAGTGATGGGAACATAAAAACTATTAAAATGTGTTGTTGGGTAACATGTACATGATGTTACAAATAGTGATCGAGAAATGATTTAGAAATATTATCTGTTACATGAGTATAGGGATGGGGAAGGGGAATTTATCTATAAAAAATCAGCCTACATAAGTATTCACCACATATTTGATAGATAGATTATGTGCGTATGTGTCTAATAAGTAGTGAAATCTTGAAACAATTTTTTTTCACTAGATTTTTTGATGGAGACAAAAATAGACAAAAATTCCTTATAAATTCACAATGGAAGATTTCTCTTTTCCTATCACCATTCAAAAAAATTAATATTTTTTATTTCACCATCATTCCCCTCCCATGATTCATCATGTAGCAAACACAACCTAACTTTTACAAGTTTCCTATTTGATGATGGAATAACTTCCAAATATATATATATTTTCTTAATCTAGTTAATGAGAACAACAATAATGAAGATGATGATAATGACCATATCATTTTCACCAAACCATAAAATTTTAATTGTAGAATATTAATTTTTCATTGAAATGCATACATTTTTAATGCATATTCACTTGATATTGGTAATAGTACTTTAGTTCAAGCCATCGACAACAATAACCTATTTTTCGAAACAAGACATGTTAATATTTTGACTTCTCTTGGTCTATCTCACACCACATCATACACAGCCCAACTATGCTAGAAAAGATATTGATCTTTTTTAGAGATTTCTAATGAGACATAATTCATTAAAAAACACTTCACAAGAATATTATTGATGCTTTATTTTTCTAAGGACATGAGAATATGTATTCATCTATTTGTCCTCATGAAGCCTAAAATAGAAAAATGTTCTACAACCTCTCAAAAACATCAAGGGTAAACCATATCTCGTAAAAAGTAAAGGGATCCAGCAAACACAACAAGTTAACTATGCAACCCCTTCAAAATAAAGCCATATATCATGTACCCGTTTCTATGAACTTTTATAATATATTGTATCCCTTTCCTATGAATGATGGAAAATCCTATAATACACCAAGGAGTAGAATGATATTATGAATGAGAATCCACTCCTGATTCCCCACACTCCATCAACCAACCTTCCTTGGCACTATGTTGGCCTCATAAAATATAATGGATGTCCCCATCTTCCACAAAAACCATTACCTCCTCACCAGGGGACTTAGCCTCCAACGTAGAACAATCATGCCCCAAACCTAATCAACACCAAGATTTTTATGCCATTTATATAATTACTAGTGCCATCTATCTAAAATCTTTTTTGAGTCCTCTAACAAAGCATTTATTGTCCCATCCTCAAAGAACGAGGTCAAAAGTCATGTCATAATTTTCCTTCACGATAGACCTCTACTATCACCTGATATTTTATCCATTCATAATCTCTTTGGTTCATCCTCAAACCATTCCTTACAGAATGGAATATTCATCATGAGTTATAAGATCTATGAGTTTCCATCTAGCCATCTCAAGATGTCTTATCAATATTCTCAATTTTCTCATGTTCACCCTTATCGTCAAATCATAAATATCCTTAACATAAAATAACATAAGTAGTCTTTTTTTTCATGATCCTACGATTCCACAAATCTTGACCCAAACCACATCCTCCACTATAATAGATCCACATAGTTATAATTATATTATATGTCCAAATTATTCTTCCAGTTCATGATGTTTTGTATGGCCCCTTACAACAATCCTTGAAGTGACACAAATGACAGTGTAGATTAGATATCCATCAACACTTGATGAATCATGGCACTATGACACCAATCAAGAAAGACCATAATAATATGCCCACCTTAGACAAAAGAATCATCACCCCATCATATTCAAGGAAGACATTATCTTCCTTCTCCACCTATAGATTCAAGAAAAAGTTTCATGTAGATACTAGAAACATGATGCAATCAATAATGAAAATATTTACTTGAAGACCATTATAGATAATACTCCAATAGACCATATTAGAATGAAGGAAAGCTTATTCTCTCCATATCCATACATGTGGTGAGATGACCATCTAATCACCCTTGTTAAACATGCACTCTTTATATGTAGATAGAAATTATCATTAAAGGAAACCATGTGTTACTTGGAATCCTTGACCTCCAAAGTGAAGGACACAACATTTGTGTTCATCTACATCCCCTTGTTGGTTTATAAGTAAGGAATGTACCCTTACTCACCATTCCAATGTCCTAATGAAAATTAACGTATAATACCTTTTGGCACAAGTGTGAAGGGGTAAAGCACATCATATGTGCATATAGAATGAGATCTTACCTTTTACTATAATCAATCTCACATTCTATATCATGGTATGGAAGAGGGAAAAGAATTTAGGCCAATAAGAAGAAGAAAATGATTTTTTACGTGAAGTCCGGAAGTAATTTTTATCCACCTTGCCTTACACTTGCAAGAAAATTCAACATGGTATTAAAGTCACCACTACTATTTGTGGGAGTAAAATTGGTAGCACTACTACCATTACATGCTTCAAAAAAGACTAGGTTTTCTAAACTAGGAGCTAAAATGACATAATGGAAAACCATATATGTATTTTTAAGATGGATTTTTTCCAGACTATCCACCACCGTATTCTTTTCCATACAGACTCTTGATTTGTGCTACCAAGTAGGCATATCTAGTGTGTTCATTTGCCTCTTCCTCCACAATGCTCACAATGCCAGTACAATTCATCTCGAATAGTGCTTCCTCCATTTTGTTATCTGAGGAATATTTCATGGATTCAACCAAGGCTATTAGTTCTTCCTCCATAGAACAGGTAGTCAGGTGTTTTACACATTCATCCCCGAGCCCCTCCCCATAGAATCACATGCAACAAAGGTTTTTGTTCCCTCCTTTTTACCAAAAGTAGTGTCGTATTGAATTTGACATAGTTTCCAGTTGGCATTATCCATCTTCCTATTCTATGATGATTATGGGGTTCTTCTTCATATAGCCAAGCATGGTGTATCAACTAGAGTTATGTATTTATATGCAACACCTGGTGTGTGGTTGTGCTAGCAATAATGTTCATTACTTACTTAGTTCAAGCACTTCAAATATGATCACATGTGATGAGAAAAATTCTATGTGTTAGGGGATGTTTGGCAATATATGATTGAATCCGTTGGTGCATGTTTAAGAAGGTCAACAGTGAATGTAACTCAACATTATTTAGTAATCCTTCTCATACCAATCTAGCATGCCTACAATCACGTAGTGTGTGTAGTAATATTTCCTCCTTCTCATGCATCTAGAAAATATGCTATCCTCAGGCATGTGTCTTTCCTTCTTGTGTGCATTAGTGAGTAAAGCTCCATGCTTGATGTTCCAGGAAATTTTTTTAATCCTGCTCGGGACATTGTTACTTCAAACTTGGTTCCAGTTTCCTGGAGATGCTAGGTTCTTTTCCTTCTATAGCACCTTATAGGGTGAACTAGTCATAAATTGCATATCCATAGAATGGTTCGAACATCATATCTTTATCATTAAAGGAGATTGAAAATAATCAATTAGGGCTTACCCTAACACATTTACCTCAATTGAAGGAATCCCAAATAAAATTACCAAAGTACATCTCCTAGCACAATTTGAGCATTTATGCTTTTTGATTCACCTCTATGATGGCTATAACAAGGATACCTTGCTCAATTTTCTTGGTTGTGGACCAAACATATGTGTTGGTGAGAATCATCTCTGGCCTACCATAAAAAGGAGGCAATAAACTTATTTAGCTCCTTCATAATAGAAGAGGGGGAACCTAAAGTTTCCATTGTGACACTAATACTGATGAAAATATGTGTTTGATGAGAGTCAAACTACCCAAAAAGAAAGAAGAAAACATCTCCAACTCAAAAGTTCAAACTTGATACAAACAATGAAAAAAAGAAGTGACCAAATTTTATCCTCCATATAATGAATAGGTTTCACGGATGCATTATATGTTACCCTACTTATTTCATAATTAATATGCTCCATAACAAATCAATATTTGAATATGTGTTCATCTTGAGACCATGTTTATTTATTTTATCCTAATCACACTAAATCTTTATAACTATGTGAATTTTTATTCAAATAGAAAACATAATGTTGTATAGTATTTTGTAAAAATTTCTTTGTATTTTGGGTGATGTTTTGGTTAGTTTTTGGTGTACTAGTATGTTGAGTTTTCTTTTTTTTTTAAAAGAAAAGATGTCAGGATGTAGCAGTTGATGGGAGTGATGATTATAATGACACTGATCGATGTGATTGTAGAAATCATTGCAAGTGGGTAGCTATTATGCCATAGAAAATTGGGTCACAATAGAACATGTCGAGTCTATGGAGATCCACCTAGGATATTGTGAAACTATATGGTTCACAATAAGATGATTTATTTGTTATAGGCCCAAACCTAGTGGGTGTGACCCAATATGGGTTAATATAGATCAAGAGTGGTAGTTGTCTCAAGTGTCCCTAAGAGAAGGGTGGTGGTTAACATGAGTTGTTCAATTGTCAAAATATTGTGTTCTAGAATAAATGTAATTTTACTCAAACAAAACCACTATATGTGTAATACCCCTAACCTGGGTTATGGATTAACCCTAGGAGTTTTGCTTAAGTAAGATACTTACAAAGTGATTCTAATATTTTGAAATGTAATTAAGGCTTCTTTTGAAGTTTATTTTCAAGTCTGAGCTTAATTGCAAACTATTTGTTCATTAATTGATAGTCTGAGTGAAATGTGCAATTTACCCAAGATGAGGGGTTACATTGCAAAATTTCACATATTTAATATGTTCTAAGTGATTTATTATCAAAAGAGAGAGTATGATGCTAAGTGGTGGCTTGTGGAAAGCCTAAATCCCACGTTATAACTTGTTTAACCAATGTTAGTATTATGTGCACCAATTTTGGTACAATTTGTAATTTACCCAATATATGGGGTTGAAATGCAAATTTACCACATATAGAGTGCCCCTACTACGTCTATGTATCTTTTAGAGGAAATAGAAAGAAGGAGACATTATTTTTGAATCATCTTTGAATGATGACACTCCCGGCGATGAATAGACCAAGGAAGAATTAAAGGTAAAGCTCTATATGTGTTATATCGAGTTGTGGACAAGGTATAGGAGCCCTATAGGCCAAGGAGCCACAATAAAAGTCTCCTATAAATTTTTTGAGCCTTGTAAAAGGCCATGATGGGCAAGGCACCTAAAGGGGGTGGCCCATGATGAGTTGCAAGTTCCTTGCAAAAAGTGTATCAGATTGCTTTAATGATGAGATAAAGATGAGTAAACTTATCCAACAAGATAAAGGATGGCCGAGATATTGTCTCTAGCTTATCCTCAAGACTCATGCATAGCATGATATGAATGTGTTCATTCATGTCCATGTGTAAACCATGCATGGACACGTGTCATCTAGTAGCATGAGGTGAAGACACCTCTTATACACTTTATCTCATGAACCCACGTATATATACGTCACCTTCCACCAACTTATGGAAGTTTACGAACCCCACAACCATCTTCCTTGGACATATCATGCATAGAACCTTAGATATCATGCAAAGTAGCTCAAGGAGCAAGGAGAGATTGAGCACCAAGCTTAAGCTAAGACTTTGGTTATCTTCAACGTTGGTTGAAGTAGGATATCGAGTTATGGATATTTCTCTCTTTCCTTCTTCACCAAAGTGCTTAACTATGGTGATTTATTGTTTATGGAGGAGTTTTGAATGAGCTTTGGACCTTGAAGAAGTTCATCTTCAACCTTAGTAATGTAAAGCTTTGGAGCTTGGAGCTTTGAAGTTGTTCACAAGGTGGGTTATATAACTTGAACCCAATCATGTTATTATCTACCACCTAACTTGTTAGACAAGATGATTTATTTTCAATTCCGAGTTTTTAATTGAATACTTGATGAATCCATGAGTTCTAAGAATTTCCTAGACCTATTATTCATAAACTAGAATAGTTATAATGAAGGTCTAGATCTTGAAGAAGATGGTATCACCTTATAAAGTGATATCGGTTTCAAGCACACAAACTAGTACCTCTAACCCAATATGGTAATATACATGCATAACTTGCATGATATGCTTGTGATATTACATCTCCTGGCACGATATGGAGATGAAGTTTATACCTTGAACACGATATGGTGTTAACCATATACCTTTTACACGATAGGAAGTCAAGTGAAGACTCCATTCACGATATAGGGTCAAGTGTTTACTTGTAAGTCAATATGTCAAAACCCTAGTTTGGGTAACCCGATATGAGTAAGATGAGAAACTACCTCTTGCAAGATATGATCATGTAATACACCCCTGATACACGATGTCTTGAAGCACACATCTGGTGTACGATATGATTGATTGCGCATACACTTATGCACATATAAGATATGGATGTAAATAACAAGGTATAACTTGATATGGTTGAAATACCACAACCCGATATGAAACCCAAGATGGGGGTTAACCCGATATGGGGATAGATGTTATCTCATACACGATATGAGCCATGTTTTATGAAAAATATAGGAGATACCTACTTACCCCTCATACACGATACAAGCCTAGAACTACACCTCTTACATGATATAGAGATAGTAAGCACTCTAATTAACATAGAGTTGGAAACCCAAGGTGATGGGTAAACTGATATAAGTGGTGAACGATACCACATGTATGATATGATTGATATCCCTTGAATGATAGGAATAGCACCTACTTTTGCCTTGTGAACGATATGAGGTCCAACTCATGCCTCATGCACGATATGACCCATTCTACCTAATATGATGGATAACCCTAGATGATGGATTGAAATCTGATATCCCTATCCTTTGAGTAATATATTGTGATAAGGGAATTTACTTAGAAACCTAGTTTGTCATATAAACTATAATATACGGTTGATCCTTGAAGATATACAGATGATGTGAGCCTAAGGGTCTACCTAGAATGGTAACCTAATATGTTAGCTAACATGGAGACCCAATATGATAATCTTGGATGGGAAACTGACATGGTATCTTGTATATACCACTTAAACGGTACATGGTGAGGCATACATTCCATGTCCGATATGGTGCACAACTTGTGAATGACATGATACCAAGCACCTAGCTCATACTCGATATGAAGTTATCTTGAATTGATAAGAACTAAGTGATAGTCAATTTGATATGAGTACACAATATGATGATTAGGGGATACACCCTAAAACATGACATGGTGATGTGGTTATACCACGTGCCCGATATGGACACACTACATGAAATAAGAATGTATCTTAAAGCATAATATGCTAACATACACACATCTTGATACCCGATATAGAATGGACACTTCAATCATATGTGATTGATTGAGTGACATATGTCACAGGTTGTGTTAATTGCAATATAAAAGATGATGTGAACTGTTAATGATGAACTAATATTCCTCAAGAGGAGGATGGAACCAAAAGTATGATGTAATCAATATCCTAGTGAGGATGATAGAGAAACTCATACTTTATGTTGATAAACATTTAATGATAAATGATGAGAATAAATAAGTATGATTGAATACTTATGATATCAATGTATTTTCCTAGATGTGCAGAGCAATGAATTAGGGTTTGAATTAAGAATATAAACTTGAAACCCTATTCATCTATAAAGGGAAACCCTAACCCTAATAATGGGAAGGTTGTATTTCTCTTATTGCATAAGCCCTGTGAGACATGTTAAATACTTGAATAAAAAGTATAATGTTGATGTGGCCTGATGACCTAAAAGATAGTTGTTGCCTAGTGAGAGGTGACAAGATGTTTAAATTGCCTTGTAAGCCTTGTGAATAGTTGTTTCCTAGTAAGAGGTGACAATATGTTTAAATGGGCCTTCTGAGCCATGTGAATGGTTGTTGCCTAGTAAGAGGTGACAAGATGCTTAATCAAACCATGTAAGCTATGTGAAATACTTGTACAACAAGTGAAATGAATACCTTGGTCTGAGGACCTAGAGGTAATGGTTACCTATTACAAAGGTAATAATGCTATGTGGTGATCTAAGGGTTTGAATACCCAGATCTAGTAATCATGATAATGATGATGTGAAGGGATGAGTATTCCCAGTAATGTGATAAGGGACTAAGATCCCAAGTGTTTTATATCAAAATGTGTTCTAAAGATCCGAAAAGTACTTGATAGATGTATTACAATTTTCTTTGTAGAATTTTTTTATGATTAATGCTTATAACTTGTTTGATGATAAAAAATAATGTAATGCACTTAATATATCATTAGAAACCATAAAATGTTGCCCTGACCATAGATCCATATCCGTCAGAATTTGCTGAATGGTGAAATGAGTTTCCCGCGGTATAACCCAGAGTGCATATTTTTGAATATGTGGGGGCGTAAGTATAAACGGACGACCATGTGTGAGCCGATCCCCTTATAAACTTGAAATAAATGGGGATTTGGCTATATGCCATATCCTAGCTTGAGTGCGACTACGGTCATAGAGTCTATGTTGAGAATGGTGAATTGGTCCGTGGCTCTGAGTATGGCTATATGCCATGACTCAGTAATTTCATAACTAAGGTCGGTTGTTAGTAGATGTTCCCCTAAGAGAGTACATGTTGACGCAGTAACTCTGAGCGAATATGTCTTGTACCCTAGCACACTCTTTTTATAGTGACACCAGATGTCCTGCCAGCAGATGACATGAGATGTCCTGCTAAATCTATGTGGTATCGTACTGACCGAGACAGGAGAGGTCTTGGTTGTCGACTCTTCCATTGACCTTGTATGGTACCAACTTGTGAAAAGTTTGTGGTCGATTGGAGATGAAAGGGATATACTTCATCTCCTCAGGTCATATGTGTAATTGTAAAATATGATCAACTATGTAGCATATTTGCTTAAGAATCGAATACGGAAAACACTATTTAATGTGCAATTTAGTTATATATCTTAGCTTGATAGATGTTATTTATGTTTCTTTACGTTCCTTGTAAAGTAGATAGATGGTTTATTACTCTACCATGGGTAAATGTATCCTTTTTATTAAGTAAAGAGAATACTTTGTTCTGTTCATATAATGACTATTTCTGCTTGTTAATATAAAAGAACCTCTGCTCAGTTTTATAAATGCTTATCAGTGATAATAATATGGTCAGCAAATAGTTATATCTCTCGCTGGGACAATTGTCTCACCCCGTGGGATCCAAAAATTTTAGGTGGATGTGCACGAGGCGGTACAAATTTTTTTGTATAGGAGGAACAACAGTTGAGGTAGTAATAACAACTCAGGTTGAGCGTACTATCTGTTGTGTCTTGTAGATATGAGTCATATGTGTCGTCTCTATACTCTCAGGTCCATGTAGTCGGTTCATAATGGTTTCATGAACGATCTGAGATTTTGGCTTGTGTGCCTCGACGTTTTATGTTGCTACATTACATGTGTTGATAGAGAAGTTGTTATATGTTGTCCTCAAGATGAGATGAAACATGTTATACAATATAAATCATGATATGTATGAGTTTTGGATCTTTTAGTAAAAGTTTTCTAGAAGAGGATCTCCTTGCAAATTGGTTTTAAATTTTAGTGACTTTTGTTAATCTTCCATTTAAGATTATTCCTCATAATTAGTAATGATTTGGATGTCGGTTTGATGGCGGTCATTACAAGTTTAGTATCATAGCATAAGGTTCACTGAGTCTACAGAGACATAGGACTAGGATGTTGAGTTTGTTCTAGTGTCTTCCAGTATATCTTGTAGTGACTTCTGCTTATGCAGAAGATAGAGTAAAACCTAAAGATATATGGAGAAAACAAGGAACACATTGTTGAAAGCAATGCTACTGCACCAAGAGAGGGTTCAAGGGGTCAGTCAAGAGGAGAACGACTGCCTGAGAATCCCCAAGTTGATCTAGCTATGATAAGGGATCCTTCTTTTGATACCGTTGCTGGGCAGGTTAGGACAGCGGTGATGCATATAGTGGATTGGATATTAGTAACACAATCTAAATTACCAACCCCTAATGATGAAGTTTTGGGCTCTAATAGAATTTCAGATCAACATAATTATGTTGGGGCAGTTGAAAAAATATCGAAAGAATTAAGACACAACAAGAAAATAGAGCATGTCACCAGTATGGGAAAGTAGGACATTTGATAAAGGATTGTCCAAAAAAGGGTAATGAGGTAGGGATTAAGAAAATATCTATCCAAATTTGGGAATAAATGCTTAGTAGTTCTAAAAAGGGGAAATTTTTGGTACCACCAATGCAACCAATGTATAATGCACCAGGGCAGTGGCTACCAAGAAAGGGCAAAGGACCTGATGTTCCACCAGTTAGAACTCTTGATTTGGCCTCTACAGCGGTTATAAGGCTGACAAGGCTAGGGGATGCTTATAATATGTGTTATAAGTGTAAACAGATTGGGCATATTAGATTCTTTTATCCAAAAAGGAAGGAAGAAATGACCCAACCGCAGAGGTAGAGTCAGCAAGACTCTCAAAGACAATGGTTTAGTAGTGGAACACGAGGACATAGACAGACATCCCAAGCATGTCCATCTGCACCGAACAATAGAGCACAAAGTTGGAATCAGGCAACGACAAGATTCTATGAAAAGAATCAGCATGAGGCAATAAACAATCAATAAGTTGACACATGTCAGATGAAATAGTGTCATTCTAATATATCATTTCATGATTCTATTTGTTAAATATAAGAAAAGTAGTTGTTATTGAGCTTCCTTTGAATAGTCCTTTGAGGATACAAGGAAGATGAGGACTTATATTTTTCTCAGTAATCTTTTAAATGCTTTATAATTGCTCTTATCTGTGTGAAAGAGGATAAGGTGTAGAGGTGATGCCTGGAGAAAATCTAGGGATGCTAAGTATTATGTTTTGATGATATAAAAAGTAAGGAATATGATAGTAAACAAAATGCATACTACCTAATCTCAATACTTGTATACCCTATCCAGGTATGCAACTATTGAAGATAAGGTAAGTATAGAACTCTTAGATTGTTATCCTTCTTATTACTCCGATCAAGTAGTCATTTTGAGGCAATCTAGTGAGCATAATGAAACTGGAAATATGGCATGGAAATTTTTTTATCACATCCTAAGTGCAATAAAATGGAATCTGAGATGATCTCAGATCAATCTATGTGTATGACGAAGTAAAAAGTATAATCCTCATGATAAGAGAATGAGAACAAGGGAGATGATCCTTGTTTGATAAAGTCTGTGTGAATAGTAAAGATCTTTTCCATAATATGGAAATGGGAAATGTGATAGAATCATGAAATGTTCATGAACATGTTAGACAATAATAAAGAATGGGATGATGATATGTAATCGTACGTATAATTCCTATGCAGATGGCAAGGAACCTAGGATGAAATAAAAGTAAATGACTAATGAACAGTTGAAAGTTCATGCAATAATCTTAGGAGATGATAATGTCTCCTCTTTGATGAACTACCATGGGTAATGATGGGGTGATAAAAGGAATATGTTTCTTTGTGTTCTTTTCTTTCAGGGACATGGAAATCAAGTGAGTCTTATGACATCTGATGTGCATTATATAGAAGTGTTTTATTGATGGATACTTGGAAAAGTATCAGTTCATCTTGGACTTGGGTTCCAAGGTAAATATATGTGTAATAGGTAATGACCCAATATGAAAGAAAGACCCTTTTGTATGTTTGACTTTGGTATTAAAAATAGAGAGATGGATATGATGAAGATGTGATGTGTTTTTGACACATGTGAAGGATATCAAGGTAAGAAATTCTGGTATCCAAGATGTGCCAGGTGGTATAGGAAAGTAAGAATATGACTCCTGATAAGATGAATAATGTTTGATTATCTAGAAAGGTCAACCTTGAGATAACTCTAGTATGAAAATCATATGTTAGGTGTTTATTCTCTGCATAAACATAACATCGATTAAGATGTATTAATTGAAGGAACAATTGTAGAATCATTTTGAGAGAAATCTTATCAAGCTAAAAATGATTTCTTAGAGTATCCCTATTTAGATCTGATGAGGCAGTTTATTCATAACATCTAGAGATATCTCTGTGATAAGTTCATCTTTAGTAAGTGACCTTTCCTTATGACAAGAGAATGTACAACTAGGAAGATAGTTGGTACAAGTCATAAGAACGTTTTGTGTTGTGTCAACAGATTAGAGTGGCAATAAAGATGTATGATAAGACTTGTAGTCCCAAGTGGGTGACAGAACGTAACCCTGGTCTTTCCTTGGAAGTGAAATGCTACACTGAGTAAGGAGTATGGAAGACTCCCTAGAATTAGTAATCTTATCACATAAAAGATGTGATTCAATATGGTTTTATACTTGGATTATTCGATGTATGAATAGTACTTTCTTTGACTTAGAAAGTGTTACTTGATACTGAATTGACTCTACGGTTAGTAATGGATAGGACAACTAAGTATGTGTCATGTGTGATAGATCTTATGATGATCTTTTATGGAAGGACTTTGTGTTGGTCAATGTTCTTTGACATATCCATGACATCAAGATGTTATGTGGAAACATGATGATATGATGCATGAACGACCATTGTTTTCCTTCATTTGTGATTTCGGGGATGAAATCCTTGTTAGGGGTTTATAATGTAATACCCCTAACCTGGGTTATGGCATAACCCTAGGAGTGTTTCTTAAGTAAGTTACTTACAAACTAATTATAATCTTTTGAAAAGTAATTAAGGCTTCTTTTGAAGTTTATTTTCAAGTCTGAGCTTAATTGCAAACTATTTGTGCATTGATTGATAGTCTGAGTGAAATGTGCAATTTACCCAAGATGAGGGGTTACATTGCAAAATTTCACATATTTAATATGTTCTAAGTGATTTATTATCATAAGAGAGAGTATGATGCTAAGTGGTGGCTTGTGGAAAGCCTAAATCCCAAGTTATAACTTGTTTAACCAATGTTAGTATTATGTGCACCAATTTTGGTACAATTTGTAATTTACCCAATATATGGGGTTGAAATGCAAAATTACCACATCTAGAGTGCCCCTACTCCCTCTATGTATCTTTTAGAGGAAAGAGAAAGAAGGAGACATTATTTTTGAATCATCTTTGAATGATGACACTCCCGGCGATGAATAGACCAAGGAAGAATTAAAGGTAAAGCTCTATATGTGTTGTATCGAGTTGTGGACAAGGTATAGGAGCCCTATAGGCCAAGGAGCCACAATAAAAGTCTCCTATACATTTTTTGAGGCTTGTAAAAGGCCATGACGGGCAAGGCACCTCAAGGGGGTGGCCCATGATGAGTTGCAAGTTCCTTGCAAAAAGTGTATCAGATTGCTTTAATGATGAGATAAAGATGAGGAAACTTATCCAACAAGATAAAGGATGGCCGAGATATTGTCTCTAGCTTATCCTCAAGACTCATGCATAGCATGATATGAATGTGTTCATTCATGTCGATGTGTCAACCATGCATGGACATGTGTCATCTAGTAGCATGAGGTGAAGACACCTCTTATACACTTTATCTCATGAACCCAAGTATATATACTTCACCTTCCACCAACTTATGGAAGTTTACGAACCCCACAACCATCTTCCTTGGACATATCATGCATAGAACCTTAGATATCATGCAAAGTAGCTCAAGGAGCAAGGAGAGATTGAGCACCAAGCTTAAGGTAAGACTTAGGTTATCTTTAACGTTGGTTGAAGTAGGATATTGGGTTATCGATATTTCTCTCTTTCCTTCTTCACCAAAGTGCTTAACTATGGTGATTTCTTGTCTATGGAGGAGTTGTCAATGAGATTTGGACCTTGAAGAAGTTCATCTTCAACCTTAGGAACGTAAAGATTTGGATCTTGGAGCTTTGAAGTTTTTCACAAGGCGGGTTATATAACTTGAACCCAATCATGTTATTATCTACCACCTAACTTGTTGCACAAGATGATTTACTTTTAATTCTGAGTTTTTAATTGAATACTTGATGAATCCATGAGTTCTAAGAATTTCCTAGACCTGTTATTCATAAATTAGAACAGTTAGAACTAAGGTCTAGAGCTTGAAGAAGATGGTATCACTTTATAAACTGATATCGGGTTCAAGCACACAAACTAGTACCTCTAACCCGATATGGTAATATACATGCATCACATGCACGATATGCTTGTGAGATTACATCTCCTTGCACAATATGGAGATGAAGTTTATACTTTGAACATGATATCATGTTAACCATATACCTTTTGCAAGATAGGAAGTCAAGTGAACACTTCATGCATGATATAGGGTCAAGTGTGTACTTGTAAGTCGATATGTCAAAACCCTAGTTTGGGTATCCCGATATGAGTAAGATGAGCAAGTACCTCTTACACGATATGATCATGTAATACACCCCTAATACACGATATTTCCAAGCACACATCTGGTGTACGATATGATTGATTGATAATACACTTATGCACATATAAGATATGGATTCAGATTACAAGGTATAACCGGATATGGTTGAAATACCTCAACCCGATATGAAACCCAAGATGGGGGCTCACCCGATATGGGGATAGATGTTAGATCAAACACTATATGATCCATATTTTATGAATAATATGGTGGATACCTACTTACCCCTTATACATGATACAAGCCTAGACCTACACCTCTTACACGGTATAGAGATAGTATGCACTCTAATCAACATAGAGTTGGAAACCCAAGGTGATGGGTAAACTGAAATAAGTGGTGAACAATACCACATGTATGATATGATTGATATCCCTTTAATGATAGGAATAGCACCTACTTCTACCTTGTAAACAATATGAGTTCCAACTCATGCCTCATGCACGATATGACCCATTCTACCTAATATGATGGATAACCCTAGATGATTGATTATAATCTGATATCCCTATCCTTTGAGTAATAGATTGTGATTAGGGAATTTAATTAGACACCTAGTTTATCATGTAGACTATAAGATATGGTTGATCCTTGATGATATACAAATGATGTGAGCCTAAGTGTCTACCTAACATGGTAACCCGATATGTTAACCAACATGGAGACCCAATATGATAATCATAGATGGGAAAATGACATGGTATCTTGTATATACCACTTAAATGATACATGATGAGGCATACACTCTATGTTCGATATGGTGCACACCTTGTGAATGATATGGCACCAAGTACGTAGCTTATACTCGATATGGGGTCAAGCACCTAGTTCGTACCCGATATGAAGTTATCTTGAGTTGATAAGAACTAAGTGATAGTCAATTTGATATGGGTACATTTTTTTATTGAAGCCAGGGGGATTTCTATTCATCCCACTCCCCTCTTGTGGGAATAATATTTGCAAACATACATCTCTTGCTTATATATGCAAGTGGGGTCCCATTACAACAAAATCCAACACACATCTCTACCATCCTTCATAGCCCATACAAACACAAGAAAGGACTAGTCACATATAACAGACATCAGTAAGAAGATCTTCCCTGCTCTCTCTCATCACTTTGATATTATTGTTGGTATGTATTCCCTGAGAGACAATCATGGGATGATTGGTGGGATACATTAAGATTGATTTGATAAACATCAAAGGAAAGCTTCCAATTCTTTCTGGTTCAGTCAAATGAGATAGTGATAGAACAAATTGAATGTCTAGAGAATGACAGTACTCAATGACGTATGCTTTTAGGTTAAGGACCTGAACGATGAGATCATATGGATGCTAAGAGTTTGTACATTCTTGTCATGTCCCTAGTCGGATGTCATTGTGGAAGGTAGATAGACAGCAATGACACACAAGACTAGATTGTGGTGTTGGTTGATGATAGAATCTCATTAGTCATGATATAGAGATATCAAACCAAACACATAGGTACTTGTTAGAGAACAAGTGTACCGGACAGACCCACCGTGAGTTTGACACATGGAACCATGACATGGTAGTCACAGTCAGTACTCACAGTGATGGTGGTGAATGTGATTCTTTGACCTGAAATTACTACACTCAACACATGTCGTTGGGCACACTTTGACATCATCAAACGCAGTCCTGAAACATTGGTTGTTATAAAGGTGATGATTGGGTGGCTTTGACACATGGGGCTTTTGAGGGGTGAGTGATAGATATGGGATTTGTCCCTCCTGAGGGAGTTTGATATCCATGGCCACTTGATGAGTAGGATTGAGAAAGGCGTGCACGCATGTGTGAATCAGTATGTGATATTGATGTCATACATATCTCTTCCAATCTACTCTGAGATCAAGAAAGTGAATGAACGTTGACAGGATGACTATTCCATGCCTCGAGTTCATTCGGGATATCAGTCAAAAAGGAATTATACATTCATTGTAACACCATTCACGGATTGTAGGATTGAAAGTTGTTCTCCAACTTTCTATTTCACTTGGGTAGCAGTGATGTGTGACTAGGCACCGCTCTTTGCTTGTGAAGTCATAAGTGTTATGGACTTTCACTGCCAATGTGAAATGGGCCTGTAGGGTCACACACATAGGGTTTAACCTGGAAGAGGAGTTTTGTCCACAAACAATGTTTAGATTGATTACTAAAGGAGTTTAGTAGTTCAATTAAACACTCAATTAATTGATAGCTCAATGACATAATGTTCAAGGTGTTGGACATATTGATTGGAGTATCGAATTGATTGAAACTACAACTGACTAATTCTACACAATCTGCATTCCCAACCGATCGGCTCATGTGATGAACCAATCGGCTGAGCTTGGTGAACCGATCGGCTCAGGTGGTGAGTCGATCAGCTCATGGATAGGGTGAAATGATTGCTTCAAGTGTTTAAATGACCGGTTCAACTGGTGCAATCGAGCAAGTTGGGAAAGTCAGGTTGGTGAGAAATTTCTTTTCGTTTCACTTGCCCAATTTGATTGGAACAAGGATTGGTATTTGATACCAATTAGAAACAAAAGAAGGAAAGTCAATCGGGAACTGATCAGGACCATGAACTGACCGGTTTAGAAATGAACTGACAATTTCATGGGTCCCAACCGATCGATTGAGGTGTCAACCGACCGGTTCAGGTCCCCAACCGACCGTTTTAGAAATGAAACGATCGGTTCAGGTTGCGAGTTGGTTGTTTTTGTGGAAAATCTTGAACCCTTCTACTCCTGCTTTAGTCCCACATTGCCTGGGATAGAGAACCGTGTCCCATGACCGTCCTATATATAGGGGTATTGGGGGCTTCTCAAAGAACAAAACCGTGCAACCAGTTGCTCTGTAAAGTTGTCGTTCTCTCTGGTTTTGGTAACCGAGAGAGACCGAGCAAGTGTTACCCGATAAGGGAGGCACAGCAAGGGAAAGACAACTGGTGGCAGGAGAGTGTGTCAGTGACTAGTACACTGATAGGATGGTGTGACTCCTTCCAATTCCTTGTGAGACAAGGAGATTGGAGTTTCACGTGGTCCGTGTGGACTACTTCAGAGGCGGGAGATTTCTGCCGCTCGGAGGACAACTGTCAATCCCGAGAGTCCCGGTGAGACCAAGAGTTGTCAATTCCCGGTGCGACCAGGAGCTGCATAGACACCGTCCAAGACCAGAGGTGAAGACCGCACAAGCCACGAGGTATTATCACCGAGCAAGCCTCGGGACAAGGTATGATTCCACAAACCATCCTTTCCTATTGTATAGACGTTGACACGTTTCCTTGTTCTGGGTTTGGGGAGGAGATTTTTTTTGTTTCCGCTGCCTTCTCTGCCTCCCCTAAAACCCAACAGTGGTATCAGAGCCAGGTTAACTGCTCTATACTTTAAGATTATTGATATGATCGATCTTGGTTTTTCACCTTTATTTATTGCATACTTTGCGAATAAAATTGGCTTATGCATGTCCAATCCTAAATCCACAAATCCCAATTTACATATATGATATGTAATATTAATGAAATCGATATGCGTCGCCCTTAAACGAATTTTTTTGTGGATGTATAGCGTGGTTATGGCCAATAAACCATATCTGTGTATGGTTATATGTGGTTTCTTGCATCTCGGTCTGCGCACTGATCTTCCTTCTCCTATTCCTGATGTAACTCGAAATAATTTGAGATTTTCTTTCGTACCTTTGCTCCCCTCTAATGTAACTTGAGGTTTCTCTTTTTACAATGTAAAATAGGATAGAATTTTATTTCTTGTTATGTCAAAGAATGAAGGACATCCTGACGACATCTGAGACGATCGGTTCAAGGCGTGAACCGATCAGTTGACGTTCGAGACGATCAGTTCAAGGAGTGAGCCAATCGATTGATGACCAGTTCATGGAGAGAGACGAGCGGGTGGTGGCCATGATGAGATGCACGACGACCAGGCGAACCGATCGGTTGGAGGAGCCAACCGATCAGCTGGTGGCACCTAGACGACCGACCAGATCGAGAAGGCCACTCATGTGATGAGTTGATCTACTCGGAAGGCAAAACACATAGTTCATCTTGTACAGGTTGCATGTGATGTAGACCTAGATGACAATGATTCCTCTTGGCTCGAGAAATAACATTAGGATGGACATAATCATCGCTTTTATCATTTCACATGTTTTCTATGGGATATAGCATGTATATGATACATACTATATATTGTGGTGATTGGATATGTATATGTATATAAAAACCAAATCCCTCATTAAATATTAAGTTTTAGATGCCTTCCAAATGTGACACACCTGAAAATCTTGATCGACCAAGTGTGGGCATGCCCAAGCGTGGTGCATCGTCTATCTCGTGGAAGCGTGAAGGATGGATATGTGGGTCTGTCCAAGCAGGGTGCATATTCATCGTGTTGGCTTTGGGTCAGACTTAACAAGGTGACCTAGATAGGATCTAGCACCTTGAGGCATGGAGATGATCATGGCAAGGAGTTGCATATGACATCTTATCATGGCTGATGGCAAGTTCCCTCTAAGGACAAGCAAAACTGCCCAGATTCCCTACCAGAAGACAACCCATGATATTTATATTCCTATTTATTTTTCTTTTTGTACTTGGAAACCCCTGGTTCCATCCATGGTCATGGTTCCTCCTTTCTCTAGTTTCCACCACATACAGATCAATCTTGGGATGACAATGTGTTTAGATTTTATGAACCATCCTCCCTCACCTCTTGTCTTCCTCTATTTTCCTTATTTTGGAGGGAGGTCATCTTCTAACTCCATCCTCCTCTAAACTCTTATATCTGTTTCCTCTCATAATAGTGATGTTTGAACGGGTTTTAATTTACCATGTTTTTTGGTAGTATGGCATTTAGTAGTTGATTGAGTGCTTCATTTTGAGTAATATCATTTGGTGTGGCGTTGGGCGTCATAGTTTGGTTGGTATTACAGCTTCAAGTTCGCTAGGTCTACATGGACATATGACTTAAGTTTGTGTTTGTTCTTGCATCCTCAAACATATTTGACTTTAGCTTGTGTTTATGCACATACGGCTAGAGAGCACGAAGAACATGTTGAGAAAAGATTTGTTGCACTAGGAGGTGGTGCAAGGAGGCATACCAGAGTAGATGGAGTGCTAGAAGAGCCTCATTTGACCCAACAACCATGGACAATCTTTCTTTTTAGTCCATGTTTAGACAGTTAATGACTACTATTACACATTCAAATGAGTGAACGCCCATACCCCAAGCTAGGGCATCTATCTCTAATGAAGAATCTCATGGTTCTAGTAGGATGTTTGAGAGTTTGAGACATGTAGGAGCGGTGAAGTATGCTAGTACAATAGACCTGACAGATGTTGACTTGTAGCTGTTGGAGTTTGAGAAGGCGTTCAAGATCCTAAGTTTCCCCAATGAGGACAAGGTGAAACATGTTGTTTACATGCTCAATAGTAGTGTTGGCCACTAGTGGGCCATAGAAAAGGAGAAGAGGCTAGGGGTGGTGATCAGTTTGGAGAAGTTTAGGAAGGAGTTTGTGGGTTGATACTTCCCAGAGACGTATCTAGATGAGAAGATTGCACAGTTCGAGATGTTGCACAAGGGATCCATGACCATCAACGAGTATGAAGTTGAGGTTTTGTCCTTGATGCGATGATTTTGAGTCGCATTTATAGACCTTTTTCATATGTGTTTTATGCTCTAATTAGTCATTTTTATGGATAATATTGCATAATTCACTCATTTCGGTCTTTGCCATCATTTTATGTCAAATCCCCTTAGTTGTATCATTTCTAGCATTATTTATCATATTATCATAATTTGTGTGGATTTATTTGGTCTTGTCTTGGAATTTCAGGAAAAACAAGTATCTGCTTCCGTCGATACCATCGACGGAAGTCGATACCATCGACCAAGCCACAGGTTGCCAGCCGAGAGGAGCAGCACAGAGTCAATACCATCGACACTCAAGTCGATGGCATCGAGATCCCTTCAGGTTGCTGGCGAGGAATCAGTCGATACCATCGACCCAAGTCGATGCCATCGACGCATGGAGGCTACAGCGTCGCTAAACGACAACAACTGACGCTACAGAGAGTCGATACCATCGACCCTAGTCGATGGTATCGAGATGATCACAGGCACTCAGACAAAAAGAAAAGAAGGTTGCCGCTAATACACTGGGTCGATACCATCGACCCGCGTCGATGGTATCGACGCCGGCAGATATGCGTTGGATTCGTTTTGATCTCAATCGGACGGCTGGAGTTATTTGATGACCTAATTAGGGACTTATACCTAATGACGGCCGCCGACACGAGAGGGGAGGATCTAATTTTTTCATTGCACGAGTGCCGAGGAAGGAGAGAAAGGAGAACGGAGGCCTGAAGCTCATCCCTGTCGATCCGGACGCTGCCGAAGACGAATTTCACCACCGAGAGGCGGGAAAGCTCGTGTTCTACGCAAAGGATCTACCGGTTCTCCTCCGTTCAGGGGTTTTCCCACTTAATTCACGTTTTTCTTATGAATTCCCCTATTTCTACCATGTATTTGTGCAAGATGAACATGCGGGGCTAATCCCCTCCATCTTTAGGACCGGGAGTAGCCCGAGAATGCATTGTATGACAGTTTTATATTAATAATTCATATTTTCTCTCTTAAATCAGTGGTATAGTTTCGTTTTCTCCATATATTGTTATGCTTGATCACCATAATAATAACTTAATGCCCTTAATCACTTCGACAGAAGGATTAACGGTTGAAAAGAGACAAAACTTACATTAATCGATAAATCCCTTGACAAAGGAGGTGTAAAATTAATGGTGGAAACTGAGGGATCGTTCGTAATGCGCTTAGTTTAGGGAAATGATTACTACGACGGTGGAATCAACCTAAACCTAAGTAGTGAATTACACCACGACAGTGGGTAATTCTGTTTTCAAGCCACTACCCGGAAAGAGAGAGAAGATTGAGGAGTTATATGAAACCTAATGCAATGTTGACCCGCGGTGAAACTGCAATCCTAAAGATATTCTTTTGAATTGATTAAATTAACCTTTAATCGATTGTTTGCTTTGTTTTATTTTTATTTTCTTTTAATTTCGACAACAAACCCTACTTTGTCATTCGGCCTACTGATTGCAATTAGTTAGTAGGAGTCTCCAATAATTCACGTATCCCTGTGTTCGACTCGGGCCCCACAAAGGCCTATATTACTCGACGCGTACACTTGCATTTTTAGCGCGTAGTAAAATACACGTCAAGTTTTTGGCGCCGTTGCCGGGGATACGGCGAATTGTTGGCACTTCGAGTGCTAAGAGCAGCCACTCTAGGCCACATTTTTTTTTAATTTTATTTTGAAACAACTTTAAATAATCCTAAATTTCCTTATAATTGTATTTACTCATTCAAGCATAGTACTGAACTCGAATTTTCTCATTTCAGGTACTGTGTATGGTGCATACACGTAGTACAGACTACGACAATCGCACACCCGAGGTTCCACCTCCGGGACCTGAGGACGAGGAGCACTACGAGAAAGAGCACCAAGAGGAAATAAATTCTGAATCTGAAGCAGAAGAAATGGCCGAGCCACAGACCATATGGGAGAAGATCAAAGCCTCTTCTTCATCAGCTTCAAAGGGGCCTATAAAGAAGCAGGCGGTCAACATACCAACATATAAGATCGATCCGGCATTGATCAACTTGGTAAAATCAAATGCATTTCACGGGCTGAAGAATGAGGACCCAGTTGCACACATTAGCCAGTTCATGGAGAACTGTGACATGGTGAAGATCGACCGATTCCCACAAGATGCTTTGTACCTCAAGCTATCCCAAGTTCCTTGGCAGGAGCAGCAAGAGAGTGGCTACATAACCTCAATGATGAGTTCATTGAATCATGGGATCATATGGTGGAGGTTTTCTTCGAGAGGTTTTTCCCTCCTGAGAAGACCAACGACATGATTAGGAAGATTCACAATTTCACCCAACATGCGGGTGAAACATATTCTGAGACCTGGGAGCGATTTCAGGTCATGTTGAGGAGATGTCCACATCATGGGTTAGACAAGGAGACACAGGTGAAGATCTTCTATTTTGCTCTCTCCGAGCATGATAGGAGTAATTTGGACTCAGCCGGTTCAGGATTTTTCCTGAATAACACTGACACGAGATGCTGGGAAATACTGAAGAACATGGCACGAAAGCAATCCTGGGGAGAAAGAGAGAGAGGCCCAGTTGAGCAAGCTAGAGTCGCCAGCGAATCAAAGGCAATAAAAGAGCTTAATGAGAAGATGGATCTTCTCGCAAAGAAGTTACTGCAAAAAGAAGAAAATGAGTCCGAGGAGGAGGCTCAAGTCAAGTACATGAGGCAACAGCAAGGGTACAGGAACAATGACTATTCATGGCGAAAGGACAAAAAGTTCTCATGGAAGGATCCGAATAATTTTCTGCAGGATCCGGACGCCAAGCCTGCACCAGCCACAGAGGACAAGAGCACGAAGTTGAGCAATCAGCTCATCAAGCAAAACCAGGAGTTAATGAACACATTCGGGCAACAAATCAAGCAACAGGGTGAATATATGAACCAATTTGGGCAGACTTTGTAGAGCCACGGGGCTCAAATGAGGACTATAGAGACCTCCATGGCGCAGATGGCAGCAGAAATTGCAAGTTTGAAGAAGCCAGCGCATCCGGGTTTTCCGGGGAACACCAATGTTCCCGGGGGAAACCAGCAGGCCAAGGCCATCTCACTGAGAAGCGGCAAGAAGGTGTTGAATCCAAGGACGGATGACACAAGCACACCATAGGATAAAGTTGAAGATGCAACCACTAAGGAGCAGCCCACACCTGTCACAGGGCAAGCTGAAGACATAGTTGTGGATGGTAATGAAGAACAAGCTACTGAGGAGGAACCGTAGAAGTTGACACCCTATGTGCCACCCCATCAAAGGGCACATACCTTTCCGGTCCCCTATCCGAATAGTGCAAAGGCAAGAAAGGTAGATGCACAATTCAAGAAATTTCTGGACAGCTTTAGGAAACTTTCGGTCAATATTCCGTTGTTGGAAGCGATTGAGAAAATTACGTCATATGGGAAGTTCCTAAAAGATGTCATCACCAAGAAGAGGAAAATATCGGACATGGAGGTCGTGGTGTTGAAGGAGCAAGTGAGTGCTTTTATTATGGGCACTTTACCGCCTAAGAGACAGGATCCCAGATGTTTCAACATTTCTTGTTTTATCGAGAAGTTCAAATTTGGAGAGGCACTATGTGATTCTGGGGCAAGCATCAATTTGATGCCCCTTTCTACATTTAAAAAGCTGGGGTTAAAGGAGTCACGGCTGAGCAATATGACTATCCAATTGGCCGATAATTCTGTAGTGAAACCTTATGGAATCTGCGAAGATGTCTTGGTAAAGGTGGACCGATTTGTTTTTCCGGCTGATTTTGTGGTTATGGAAATGCAGGATGAGCATGGCAATGAGCTGCTACTTGGACGTCCTTTCCAAGCTACAACCGATATGATCTTGGAAATGGGAAGAGGTCGCTTGACCTTGGGCATAGAAGATGATCGATTTGAGATGGTCATGCCCACTAGCACTGCGTCTACTAAAGCAAAAGCACATTGTAACGTGGTTAAGCATGTGGATCACAATATCTCACTCTGCCTTGGAAAACCATTCTTGGACATGGCTCATGTGATGAGCAAGATGGATAATGGAACCTTAGCTGTGGACATCATGGAGCAAACTAAAGTTGTCTCTTTATGCAAAGCTGTTGGGTTCCCGAATGATGAGAATGAGGACATTCCACCTTCTTGGGAGGATGATGCGATTACTACTTCAGTTGTTGATGCACATCCAGAATTGCCGTTGGAGGCGTGTTTGTTGAATGTCACCTATGATTCGATGCAGAGTAAATCACTCAAGGAGTGTGCCAAAATGCTTCATATGCTTCCATGTTTCTACACGAGGCACTATGAAGATTTAGGTACACTTCCCCCACCGCTGCAATCATCTCTCATTTGCCTGCCTGAGTTGGAACTGAAGCCGCTGCCCCCGCATCTTAAGTACGTCTTTCTAGCTGAGAAGGACAAGTTACCGGTGATTGTATCTGCTTACTTGAGTACAGATGAGGAGGAGCAACTACTGATAGTGCTCAAGAACCACCGAGGAGCTTTTGGGTGGTCTGTTGCAGACATCAAGGGGATCTCCCCTACACTTTGCCAGCATAAGATTCGGCTCGATGAGGGAGCCAAGCCAGTCATTCAGCCTCAGAGACGTTTGAATCCGAGCATGATGGAGGTTGTGAAGAAGGAAGTCATAAAACTTCTTGCTGCATGGATCATATATGCCATATCAGACTCGACGTGGGTGAGTCCCACACAGGTAGTCCCTAAGAAGGGGGGAATTACTGTTACTACAAATCTGTTGAATGAACCTGTCACCACCCGATTGGTAACCGGGTGGCAAGTTTGCATTGACTACCGCCGACTGAATGCCGCCACTCTGAAAGATCATTTTCCTTTGCCATTTATCGATCAAATTTTGGAACGTCTTGCCGGTCGGTTGCATTTTTGTTTTCTGGATGGGTATTCGGGGTATAACCAGATTTCGATTGATCCTTTGGATCAAGAGAAGTCTACGTTCACCTGCCCCTATGGGACTTTTGCTTACCGACGTATGCCGTTTGGATTATGTAATGCACCAGCGACGTTTCAACGCTGCATGCTCGCCATATTCTCTGACATGGTGGAGCGTTGTCTTGAGGTTTTCATGGACGACTTCTCGGTTTACGGTGCGTCTTTTGATGAGTGTCTATATAATCTGGACAAGGTGCTGCAGCGTTGTGAGGACACACACTTGGTCCTCAATTGGGAGAAATGTCACATGATGGTGACAGAGGGAATAGTGCTAGGACACAAGGTGTCTAGCAAAGGTCTTGAGGTAGACCCAGTGAAAATTGAAGTGATTTCCAAGCTACCCCCACCAAATTATGTAAAAGGGGTGAGAAGCTTTTTGGGACACGCCGGGTTTTATCGGCGATTCATTAAAGATTTTTCTAAAATTGCAAAACCTTTATCCGAATTGTTGGAGAAAGATGCGGTTTTTGATTTCAACGATAAGTGTCTTCACGCATTCGAAGTTTTGAAAGAAAAATTGATTTCGGCTCCGGTTGTTCAAACGCCGGATTGGACAAAACCATTCGAATTGATGTGTGACGCTTCAGATTATCCAGTAGGAGCCGTTTTGGGGCAAAGGGTAGATAATAAGCCCGCTGTGATTTTCTACGCTTCCAAAACGCTTAATGTTGCTCAATTGAACTATACAACTACAGAAAAAGAATTACTTGCCGTTGTGTTTGCTTTTGAAAAATTTCGGCAGTATTTAGTGGGATCTAAAGTAGTTGTATGGACCGATCATGCTGCGATAAAATATTTGATGGAGAAAAAGGATGCAAAGCCTAGACTTATTAGGTGGATTTTGCTTTTACAAGAATTTGATATTGAAATCAAGGACAAGTTCAGAATTGAAAATGTGGTGGCTGATCATTTGTCTAGGTTAGACAGGGTAGATGAAAAAGATTTACACATACCCATAACCGAGACGTTTCCCGATGAACAGCTTTTAAAAATTAATTCTAAAGAACCGTGGTTTGCTGAAATTGTTAACTATTTGGCTTGCGGGATCATCCCGGAAGACTGGTCTTATCAAGAGAAAAAGAAGTTCTTTCATTCTTTGAGATACTATTTTTGGGATGACCCAATTCTTTTGAAGCAGTGTAGGGATGGTATTCTACGCAGGTGTGTGCCGGAGGAGGAGTACGAGAGTGTTCTCCACCATTGCCATGCGTCACCTACGGGAGGACACCATGCCAGTTCACGGACAGCAGCCAAAGTGTTGGAAAGCGGCCTTTATTGGCCAACTTTGTTTCGGGATGCCTACGATTTTGTAAGGCAATGTGACCCGTGCCAGCGAGCAGGTAACATTTCGAAGAGACAAGAGATGCCCCTGAATGTATTTCAGGAAGTTGAGGTATTTGACTTGTGGGGCATAGACTTCATGGGACCCTTTGTGTCCTCGAATTCAAATTTGTATATCTTGCTTGCTGTTGACTATGTGTCAAAGTGGGTGGAAGCAATCCCCACAAGGACTAATGATTCTAATGTAGTGTGCAGGTTTGTGAAGGAAAATATTTTCTGCAGGTTCGGGATACCCCGAATGATAATAAGTGATGGGGGCACACACTTCCGGAATCAGAAATTTTCGACACTTTTGAAGAAATATGGGGTCAAACACAACATCGACACCCCATATCATCCACAGACGCAAGGCCAAGTGGAGGTCTCAAATTAGGAAATCAAGAAGATTCTAGAACGGACAGTGGCATCCACAAGGAAAAATTGGAGTGCCTTACTACCGGACGCACTTTGGGCGTATAGAACGGCGTACAAAACACCTATAGGCACCACACCTTTTAGGTTGGCGTATGGCCGGGCTTGCCACCTTCCGGTGGAGTTAGAGCGCAAGGCCCATTGGGCGCTTAGAAGGTTAAATTTGAGTTATGATGAAGCCGGGAGAAAGAGGATGTTCGAGTTGAATGAACTAGATGAGTTACGCATGACGGCATATGAGAATGCCCGCATATACAAGGAGCGCACAAAGCTGATCCACGATCGCCATATCGAGCTGCGCACGTTCAAAAAGGGAGATAGTGTTCTATTGTTTAACTCCCGCCTCAAGTTGCACCCCGGGAAGCTGAAGTCCCGGTGGAGTGGACCATTCGTGGTCGAAGAGGTAAAACCGCACGGTGCGATTCTTGTGCGTGATGGAGATGCCATGTTCTTGGTGAACGGACAGTAGTTGAAGTTGTATTTTGGTGAAAATTACAAGAGAAAAGTAAATGAGGTCAAACTCATTACACTTGTGGATGAATGAGATGCTGGAAAGACGTCTAGCCTAAGATGTTAAAGAAGGGCGCTTGTTGGGAGGCAACCCAACCATTGGTACATTAGGATAGTTTAATTATAGTCATAGATTGCTTTCATTTCGTTCAAATTCTAGTGTAAAGAAGATACCTTGATCTGTTTGTTCAATGTGCAGGCACAGGCAGGGTCGATACCATCGACACACTGGTCGATGGTATCGACATAGGTTCAGGTTGACAGCTGCAAAAATCACTCTGAGTCGATACTATCGACGGTCCCGTCGATGGTATCAACATACCTACAGGCAGGTTGTGTAATAATTGTCGATAGTATCGACATGCCAGTCGATACCATCGAGATCTCTGGAGAAGTTCAGAACGATTTGTCTCAGTCAACTCGATACCATCGACGGCCTCGTCGATGGTATCAACATGGTCACAGATTGAAGTGAAAAAGTGGTGGTGTCGCAATGAAGTCAAGTCGATACCATTGACACCAGTCGATGGTATCGACATCCATGTCACCGATCCGCGCAAAGACATCGACGGCGATCGCGAGTCCACGTCAGCGATCCAGGTGCTGCGTCGATACTATCGACTCTCGTCGATGGTATCGACAGGTCAGCAATCTGGGTTTCCCGATCCAGCAAACGTCAGCCGTCGATACTCGCGAGGGAGGCAGATAGCAGCGAGACGTGTCGATACCATCGACCCGCGTCGATGGTATCGACGGGGCAATAGTAGCGCCGGCCAAGTCTATATAAGGAGAATTGCAACGTCATTTGACGTCACACCTTCAGAGCAAACTTCCTCCTTTGCGCCGAGCACTCCCCCGAGCCCTCCAAGACTGAAAAGCAGCAACATCGAGCAAGGATCTTCACCGAGCGGAGAATCACTTCTCCATCTTCCCCGATCTCTCTTCTTCTAATCCCATCTTTCTTGCAACAATGGTGCACGCCGCCGGATCATCGTCCTCTCGCACAAATCCTATGGAGATCGCGGAGTTTGTGCCACCCCCTACTGCTTCAGTCTCACGTCCGCGCCTGGTTCACCCATCCGCGGAGGTGAGGAGGGTCTATGAGGAAATCATGAAGCGGAAGATCGAGCCGACCCGGTATGTGGACCGGGGTATGATCCAGGAGCTTGGATTCGAGGCCAACTTGGCCTATGTGATGAAGGGTCAAGCATGCCACACCAGCAGAAGGCCAGACGAGCTGGAGCGCCATGCGGATGGGCAGCCGTTCTTCGGCGAATGGCCCACCTACAAGGAATTGGTGGCGGAGTTTATGGCGTCCCTCGACGTCTGCGTTGTGCCCAACGACGTGGTTGCATCGGATCATGAGTGGATCAAGGGCCGGGTATCGTTCCGGCTATTCAACATCAACTACAACATCACTCTTAAGAAGTTCAACAACATCTTTAACTGGAACCACTCCCAACATGATCACCGGTGCCCAGATTCCCGCACCGACTATGACAAGATCTTCGCCGAGCTAGTCACAGTGTCGGTGGGAAAGACAGTGAGCTACCACAATGCTGCGGTAGCGGACTTCGAGTATCCCTTCGTCCGGGTCTTACACCGGATGTTGAGCCTTACGTTCTTTGCTCGGAGCGATTTAGCATTGAGCAAGTTTCAGGAGAGCGATCTTTTCTTCCTCTACATGCTCCTGAAGCGACAAGAATGCAACTGGGGTGCGTTCTTTCTGCAGCGCGTCCTGGCGGTGAAGAGGAGTACAAGGAAGGCTCCAATCCATTTTGGTGGGCTCATCACCAAATTGGCGTTGTACTTGGGGCTGAATTTCCAGTCTATGACTCCGATTTCCACGAGGAGTAAGGTGAACGTGCAACATCTGCACCGTTCAAACCTTATCCTTCTCCGGGATGGGTTGGCGTACGCACACTGCCACGTCAACCACATTTACCAGGAATGCGCACTGCCGGACGCCGTCTTCAACATCGAGGGCGCACAGCACTTCCGATGGCCGATCATAGCCATCGAGTTCGATGAAGAAGAAGGCGGTAACGACGAACAAGAAGGCGAGGCTGAGGAGGAAGAGGAGGCTTTCACACCTCTTCACGCACGAGTAGCACCAGGTCCGACCACTTATATCATATCACATACGATATCAGGTATTTACACATTTGTCTAGTGGTTTTAGCCACAACATGTATACAAAAGGATTTGCTCACATGTGCACGCCATATATACAACCAAGGCATACTACCAAAACCACGTGTCAATATACATCATCTACAAAATAGAACCCTCCCTGGACCTAGGAGTACATGAATAAAACATAGGACTATACTACAACATTAGCAGTTACAACCTTCTGAGTTCACTAATATCCAAGTTCCTCCTCCTTAACAACATGATCTCTACCTCGTCACTGATAACCACATAAAGAAATTGTGTGGTAAATTAAGAAATTGAGACCCATGTCCCAATGAGAGATATAACTCTCAACAATGTTTATTATTACAATAGATGTATATTACTATTAAATCTGATGAGCAAATTCAACTAAATGAATTATTTAAACTAATTACACAAGTTAAGAAGATTAAATACTTATAACAGATAGGCATAACAACATGATAAGAAGGAATATGAAGAACATGTATAAAATATTTATTTCTCTTATTGCATTATATAACAATTGAGCAGTATAAGAGACGTTGAAAGGGTACGCATGCAATGTGAAATTTGTTTAATCCTAAGAAGATATACTACACAGCTATATTATGTCTTTTATTAAGCCTTGGGTAGAGTGAGGTATACCACTCAATCTCCAACTAACCACTGTGAAGTTCTATATAGTTCCCTACCAGATCTAGGAGTACTGATATCCTAAGATCTCCCATCCTCAGTCAGTATGAGTGAAAAGATAGTGACATAATAATCAAAATGTGTGCAGTGACATATAGTCAAGCTTCTAAACACCAGCCAATCCTTGGTATAAAGGTCACAGAACCTGATATCGGGTATATACCACCCTATCATCTGAGGTACAACCATTATTGTCCTCAATCACTACGTATAAGTATAAACTATTCTCACATTCAGGCATGACTGCAACCATCCTCTGAAAACATGAGATCAGAATGTCAAGGATGTACACTCCATTCACCCCGCATACTCAAAAATATACGCTCTGAGTTTCCCATAGTAATATTTGTTTGCACATTCAGCAAGTCCCAACACTAAATGGATCTATGGCTTAGGGAAACTACATGACTTAGGTTTCACTTGATTAGTTTTTTCCAATTGGGTGAATTAAGGCTGCATCAAACAAGTGGACATACACACCCTTATTTATTTCTAGAAAGCATTGATATGTAACAACTCTAGAAGATACAAAATGTTTGAGGTATAGTTCTTATCACATCACTACATGATTCTAAACCATGTCATATAAGTAAGAGGATTACACCCTCATTAGGGTTCAACCATGCCCAAGGGTCATCAAGAGCATCACATCATAATCACTTGTAAAAGCATCTTCATCTTTCAATGCTTTATGAAAAGCTCAACAAACCATCACCATACTCGTGATACAAAGGTTCATGATACCATTTCATTAGGAATCTTATGGTGTTAATATAGCAGCATATTAGGGTTCCAACAACATTAAGAGGATATTCCATCCCACATAAGTTACAAAAGAGGGATAAGTAAAAGAAATCACCATTATTGGATTATACTAGGATTTGGCTCATAAAGGATAAGCTAGGTCAGCATTATAGATTATCTCATCAAGGTAATCATAAGTCTACATTCATATGAGGGAAAAGGTAATACTACATGATTAAGGGAAAATCAACATAGGATTCTTCATAATTCAAATCAAACCAACATACCATAGCATCAGCCCAAAACCATCCGATGTGAGAAGGTAAACCATTGGTGTTAACACAAGAAAACACCTTAAATAAACCACTTGGTAAACCATCGAGTGTGATCTAGAGAGAGGCACCAACCAAATTAAATCAAGACAACATTTAAAAACATAGAAGCACCATCAGTTTTGACTCAAGAAAAAACCATTAGATGTGGGACTAAAGCCCACCAACGGTTGTGGTGTCTAATATCACCATCAAATCTAGGATTCGGAACCTCCATTGGTTGACACCATCGAGGTTTAAACCAGTAGGGTCATCGTTTGATGATAATAGGTCACTGGACCATTGAGTTGGGGAGTCAAAACAACCATTGGTTGATGGACCAGGAGGGCCATCGGTTGTCAGACTTGGTACTCCCATCGGTTGTCATCAATAGGGGGTGAAACTATAAAAGAGTGAAATCACCCCTTTACTAAAAATTTGAAATATCAAACCTCCATTCCCAACATATTCAAAAGGTATGTTGAAAAGGGTGTAAAATTTTCAAATCTTTATTTATATGGTATATAAAAGACCATTGGATAGCAACGGAATAAAGAATAACTAACTATATTCAAATTCATAAAAGATTATATAAGAATACATCATTCTCCCTTAAGGGTTTACATCAATATACACAATCAGGATCTAGATAGAGGGAAGTCTAACTGCTACAATATTGTCTCCAAAGCAACAACTCCATCAACCAAGTCCAAGCCAAAAGTTAAGATCTTCTTGTCGTATCCATCACCTTGCTCAGCACCTGGGTGGTTGGGAAGGCACCCAATAAAAGGGAAAAGGAGAGAAAATTATGTGTCATAAAACTAGTCTAAGATAACAAGATAAGTAAAACAAGATAAGGTTCATCATAAGATGAAGACAATAGGAGAATGAGGCTATGCTATGAAGAAGCTTGCCACAAGCAAATATAATAAAAGAATTACATGCATGATTAATATTGACTACCATAACTAAGTAGGGTTGACGCACCTACTGGACCTTCAACCAAAAGGTGAGGGGAGAATAAGGCATTCCCAGTCACCTATAGATATTTCATGTGTGGGGTAGAATAAGACGTTCCCCAGGGCGAATGAGCACATGTCCTACTATGGGTGGTTGTACATAAGTACCACTACTGTAGCTAGTTATTATAATAAAATCATCATGCTAGAATGAATTGCAAGTAATATCATCATTTAAATATAACATGGCAGTGGGGTACAAAGACCCAAGAATAATATTCCAAAACTAGTTTATGAGGCAAGTATAGCAAAATATTCAACAGTATAGGAAATATGGTTTAATAAAGCATCATTAGAGAAAAAGTAGGTTAAGGCACAAATATTCCCAACTTAAGGTGTAAATGCACATACCTCTTCCTTAGAGCTCTAGAAACCACTTTTCAAATCCCTCAGCAAGATCAGAGTCCACTTGTCCTAATATCATTAGCATATCCATGTATTAGAAATATGTACAGTCATTCACGACTTAAAACCCCAAAGTTATGAGGAAAAAAGATGATAGGGTTTGGGAGCTCTGGGCGAGGTAGTTGTCAGGGCGACTGAGGTGGAGGAGGTCGGGGGCATAGTCCACTGGATGATTGGGGTCCTGATAAATAAGGGGAGAAACAACACTATGTTCAGGACACCATGTTGATGGATGGAGACGAGCAAACCTCCACGAGGATCCCCCAGGGCCAGGCCGGGGACTCCCAGGGCATTCAAGCTTTTAGCACGGCTTGTATGCTATAGAACATAGGGATCAATATCCAATACACCTCGTACGCGGCAATACAACCCCAACACCAACATATGTCGGCGGCTTTGATGGAGGTAGAAGGGGAAACCCTAAAAGTGGTAGAATTTCCATATTTACAAGGAGGGAAAGCTCATAATGTCCTAGGGCCATCAACACAGGCAAGATGGAATCCTAGAGTTCACATATCATACAACGACATTATGGGAGGCACCAGTAGATCGATCCTTGGGTTTGAGGATAAATAAGTCACCCTGAATAAGGAGGATATTAGGATTGAGGTGCAGGATGACACTCCTCACATGGAGATTGAACCGAACAAAAATGGCATGTTAATGAAGACATGGTGGTACACTATCATCGTGAAAGTCCTAGGCAAAGAGGTAGGTTTCATGGCAATACAGACACACATTAAATCCCTGTGGAACCCTATTGGCAACATGCGTCTGATAGACCTGAAGAATAACTATTATCTGGTTCAGTTATTGCGCGAAGATGACTACGTCCATGATTTAATAGTAGGACCATGGACAATGATGAGATCATACTCTCTGTCCAACCATGGGATCCAGAGTTTATACCCTCTAACGAAAACCCTAGGTACATGGTGGCCTAGGTCAGGATCTCGAAGCTACCCATATTTCTATACTAATGGAGGATCCTGGAGGAGATTAGCGACTTCCTTGGCTCCACTGTCAAAGTGGATAACAACACAATAGTCAAGCATCGGGGGAAATGTACCAGGGTTGATGTGAAGTTGGACACAACCAATCCGCTCACCCCATCGATCGTCATCCAGGACGAGAGATACTTTTTGATGTTTGAGAATCTATCCACAATCTGCATGTTCTGCGGCAAAATTGGCCATAAGGAGGAGACTTGCAAGGTTTGGGAGGAGTTGGAGGTAGTTGTCAATTGTCTGCCCATGGAGGAAAACCCGAAGATTCTAGTTATCCCAATTCCAATCGGAGACTATACAAATGCTTGGCACGCGAAACCCATGATGCGCCATTAGCACAAACTCCCTACATCGACACGCCAGGGAGGAGTACCTACTAGTAATAGATTTTCCCACCTCAATGAGGAAGAGACAACCTAGAGCAACCAGTAGAAACAACAAGAAGTAGTAGATAGAATTATTGGTATTGACTGGCATGCGAGGAAGGAGACGACGTGTAGAAATAACCAGCATCACGAAGCACAATCGAGAAGGCAACCCCTTGATTGTATCATGACTCCTGTAAATAATGCAGACTCTAATAGACGTCCTGGAAAACAAGCATTCAAAAAGGAGAACAATCACCAAGTTACCAATATACTGAAGGAGGACACCGTGATTGTCATGGGAACTGGAGAGAAGGCGGTGCCAAATCTATCCTTCTACTTTGGGCAATCCACTACAAAACCTAAAAGTACTAAGCAAGTCAGCCGTGCAGTGAACCCTCCACAAGGTGGGGGTCGGTTGGCATCCACCTCAGTGTACAACATCAGAACAAGTAGACCCAGGTACTAGAAAGAGAGGGAAACAACACCACCCTGAGCAAGATAACTCGGCGGAGGAGGATGAAGACAACCCCTTCATCACCAAAGTCGATGCTTAAATGATTTGTGCCTCTTGGAATGTCCAAGGGATTGGGAAAGTGGACATTTAAAATTCTATTCAACACTACAATAACAGTCTCAACATTGATATACTTGTTATCATGGAACCACGCACTAGTGGGCCAATGGCTGGACATATAATAAGAAGGTTAAACTTTGATGAATCACACCGTGTTGCAGCCATCAGTTTCTCTAGAGTGATCTAGATACTTCGGCAACAAAGTATTGGCAGCGTGGAGGTCTTGGCTCTGCATCGTCAATTCATCCACTGCCTCATCAATAATCATCATCTGGTCACTTTTGTTTATGCTAGCCCCCAGCAACATAGGAGAAGACTACTCTGGAATCATTTGAGCATCCTCACAGCGGCCTCCTCCCTACCGTGGTTGGTGCTCGGGGATTTCAATGCTACCTTGAAGGCAGACGAGAAGAGTGGTAGCGATAGAGTCCATTTGTCGAGCTGCCGTAAATTTTTTGACGCTCTCCCACTGGTTGGATTCGAGGACATGGGGGCTTCCAATCCCAAGATGACTTTCAAACGAGGTTGTCTCCAGGAATGCCTCTATCGAGCAGTATCAAACAGGGAGTGGACAGACACCTTCCCAAGCACGACAGTGGAGGTTCTGCCTAGGGTGGCATAGGATCATGTCCCCATTCTGGTCAAAACTAATCACAGACATGGAACATACCCCCACCACCTCAAAACAAGCACTAGATGGACGGATCGTCGATCCTTCCCAAAATTCTTTCAACAAGCATGGAACGTTGAAGACGAATTCACTATAGCTGCTGAGAGGTTCATGTCTGCTGCGAGCGTTTGGGACCGGGACGAACGCAAGCAGGAGAGGAAGCATAAAGACTCGCTACAAGCCACCCTGACCAGGAAGCAAACCAAACTGAGAAATTGTTACTCTAAAATGTTGGATAATCAAATTGGGGCTATCCAATGTGAGTATATGGATGTTCTTGCAAAAGAAGAGGCGGAATTGCAACTGAAGGCTAGATGTGACTGGATTAAGCTGGGGGATTCTAATACATCTTACTTTCAAGCTCTGGTGAATGCTAAAAGGAGGTGGAATATAATTGTTAAATTGAAGGATGAGAATGGGAGATGGGTGGAGAATGAAGCTAAGCTCTATAACATAATCAAAAATCACTTCTAGGAGTTATTCACGGATGACCGGCCTACAACTACCTACGTTGTCCCTATACAATACCCCGGCTCATTCTAGGAGTGGTCGTCGGAATTATCTCTTCACGTGGGTCGCCCTCCATCTAAAGACAAGATACATGATGCCTTATGTCATATGAACCCGGTGAAGGCACCTGAGTTGGATGGAATAGATGTTGGTTTCTTGCAAAAGAACTGGCATGGAATCAAAAAATCTTTACAACTAACCATTCTCAAGTAATTTGTAGGCCAAAAGATCCCAAACCAAATGGCAAACTCCACACTAGTCTTAATCCCGAAGACAAATACTCTAGAGTAGTGCAATTGTTTCCGCCTCATTGTGTTGAACAATGTCAGCATGAAATTGTTGTCAAAAATTATCATGGAGTGAATTAAGCATTTTCTCAGCGACTGGATATCAGCCAGCTAGACAAGCTTCATTCCAGGTTGGCAGATCTCAGACAACACCATCCTACTCCAGGAGGTGGTTCATTCTATGGGAACGTGTACGTCTGGGAAGAAATGTATGACCCTCAAATTGGACCTTGTGAAAGCCTACGAGCGGATGAGGTGGGACTTCATTCTGGACACACTCAAAAGAACCCCAATTCTCTGGGATCTTATCACTGTAATCATGAACATAGTCACCAGTGGGGAAACATCCATTTCTTGGAAGGGAACGATGTTGCCTCCATTCAAAGAATCGTGAGGAGTCTGACAAGGGGACCCTCTGTCCCCTTATCTATTTGTGTTGTTCTTGGAGTGCCTAAGATAAGATATTGGGTTATTGGAAAGGAACGATAGCTGGAAACCTCTTCTCGTCACCCGACGGGGACCAAAACTGACACATCTCTACTTTGCTGATGATATCACTCTCTTTGGGGAAGCATCAGTGGAACATGCAAGGACGATTCTACAATGCATCAAGAGGTCTAGAGAGGCATCGGGTTAGTTGCTTTCTCTAGAGAAATCTTTTGTCCATTTCTCTAAGAATACGGACAGAAGGCTGAAAAGTCAAATATGTAGAGAGCTCCATATGAATGAAACTAAGGATTTGGGCAGACACCTTAGCATCCCCATCCTTCAAAAATGAGTGAACAAGGCAGTGTACCTGAACCTCTTACACTCCATGGACCAACAAATCAGCTCGTGGATGACTCAGACACTCTCACTGGCGGGATGAATCACCCTCGCTCACTCCATCCTAAATTTTGTCCCTACATACATCATGCAAATGACTCACCTACCAGTGTCAGTATGTGATAGTATCGACAGAACCATCTATAAATTCATCTGAGGAGGCTCTAACAATAATCAAAGCATCACCTTAATCTCCTGGAAGAAGATGATAACACCTAAGCAGGTCGGAGGGATGAATATCAAACCAGCTCTTCTTCATAATGAAGCTCTTTTATCAAAGATCATTTGGGACTTTACTAGGTCTAGAAATTGCACCTAGAGGGAGGTCATGGTCATAAAATATATGCACCACAATGAACAAGGCAGAGCGACTGGCTCACGGTTGTGGAAATATATAGTCAACAAAAAAGTCATTGTTACGGACAAGCTAAGTAAGGTAGTGGTTAACGACAAGGCCACGTCCATCTGGTATGACAACTGGGTTGAGGCCCTAGCCCCTCCTACTTTAAAGTTGAACCGCATGATGCAGGATGACCTAAATGACCTGACAGTCAGCTCTATGGCCCCAGATGGAGACTGGGATGTTAACTTCATCAGACATTGGTTTACCAAGGAATCAGCGAGGAGAATCTTGAACAGGTTACTCCCTAGCTCGAATGGGGATGAAGACATGTGGTGCCACCTTGATGACACACACAGTCATTTTAGAACTTAGAATTACTATAAAATGTTGCTCCGCAACTCATGTATTCGTACACCAGGAAATTGGACGATGATATGGAAGCTTGCGATTCCTCAACACCCTAGAGTATTTCTCTGGAAGTCATTACATGGGTAACTTATGACAAATACCAACAAAGCTAGGTGAGGCTTTACAAAATATATTAGATGTACTAGATGTAGAAGCGCCATTGAATCCATAGTTCACGTTCTCAAAGAATGTCAATATGCACAATAGGTGTGGCAATGCATCATGAACCTCTATAATTTTACCTTTGAGCCAGGGTACTCCATTGTAGAGTGGTTTTCCCACATCTAAAGCACAAACCCAGGGGCACTGGCAGATCCTTGTGGTTTGCTATTGCTACTAAATCGCTATGGCAACAATAGAACGATTTGGTGTTCAATGGCCCACAGAGTCCACCAGTGTAGACTGCAAGAACTATCTCCACAAGAGTAAAATGCATATTGCTTGCCTACCAAAGCTCAGTACAAGCTAAGCTGTGGATTATCTCAGTTCCCTGGCTTCCTCCTATTAATACCATCAAAGTAAACATGGACGACTCAGTTCTAAAATTTACCAATCATGTGGCCACAAGCTACATCACAAGGAGTTCACAGAAAGAATGGATTACTACCAGAGAACAAACATCCAGTGGACAACACATCCTTGAAGTTGAACTTCTCGCCATATGTAGAGGTATTGAAGCACTAATCCATCACCCAGAGAAAATTTGGGTAGAATTTGATAGCAGGCTTGCCTGCTCCATTCTCAAATCCAAAAGTACCAGCATGCCATAGTATAAACATTTTTAACCAGGCTCAACGCTCTCCAGGTTCTGAAACCGGCAATCTAGATTCACTTCATCAAATGAGGCACCAATGTATTGGCTGACTCACTAGTAAAATGGGATATTAGGAACACTATAGGTTTGATTGTATGGCTGCACTACCCAGAGTTCATCCCAGATGAGCTTTGGAGTGAGCAAAGGGTGAACTGTATCTATGTAGCTTCATCTAGTTCGCATGCAACCCAAGAGCATGATGAATAAAAGGATCTCGGTGGACCCCCCTGAAAAACCCCAAAGTTACCAACTTTTTATACAAACTATCGATTTAGGTCCTGAAATTATCACCATTGTCTTAGTTAGGTTTTCCTGATTAAGAAAACATATAATATTATGTATTTTGAAGATATGGACTTTTAGATGTATTTTAGTGATATTTAATCAATTAAATCATTTCCCAAAAATACTTTTTTGAAAAACTCAAAATCACCAGTTGAAACTATTTTGTTAGAAAGATGTGATTTTTTTTAGTCCAAAACATATTTTATTTTTATTTTTGTACAATTGAATCAAAAGTTATGAAGTACTGAAATTCAACCAATTATAAAATAACACATATGCAAACCATGCTAGAGAGAGGGAGAGAGACCAGGTCCAGCTGACTTGGCCCAATCAGGAGAGGCCAAGTCGTAGGTCAAAGGTGTATTTGACTTTCCTCAAAACAAAAGGAGAATGAGGGCTAAATTACTAGAATGCCCTTGGTGAGAAAAACTAAAGAAAGCAAAGATGAGGAGGTAGTTTAGGGAAAACAAGAGAGATCGTCTTCAACCTTTGATGCATGATGAAACAACAGTGATGCCAACCCAGATTCCAGAACCAGATCTCACAAATTCAACAACCAAATTCTCAGGACCAAACACCAACCGGTTTGTTACGCAAAACCGAACTCAAGGACCCCATCCATTAGGACCCAAGAAGCTACTCGAAAACTGCTCACCGCCATAGAAACAAAGACATCAAAGCACCGAAAAAAGGGGGAAAGCTATATGGATACCTAAAACAACAATGTTTATGGCTTGGAGTCTCCACAAGGTCCTACTGAGCAGATATGGGTGATTGGTGATGACCCATACCATTCTTGGTGCCATCGTCGGAGCCGGTGAACCACACCGCCTGTGCGGCAAGTAGGGAGGGCCTGCTCCAACGCAAGGTAGGTTGATCCAGTAGTAAAAAATTAAGTTGGGTCACCGACGTGAGGTAAGGGTTTCCCAGGAGTCTGATACCCTGAGGTCATGAGGAGGTTGACAAGAAGGTGAAAGCATGGGAAGAACAGAGGAAGGTGAAAATAGGGTGTAGACTAGGCGATGATGTCTTTGAACCCTAGTATAAATTGGGTCACTGCATTCAATTTGTGATTGAGTAGGTGGGTGAAAAGAGATCGAGTCCTAAAGAGAAAGGGAGAAAGGGAGAGAGATGAGGAAATCGCTATGTGGAAAGCGACCAACAACTAGGGATCTCATCCAGTTTCCAAGACCAGCACGAGGAAGGTGAAGGATCGAAGACCATTGGATGAGGCTGAGAAAATAGGCAATGAATAACAGTCATCTGATTAGCCTGTTAAAGGGGGGAAATCACAAAATAAGATGGTGACGCCTATTAACCCTGGACTATAAGGAAAGGGTATGGATTATTTAAATCATTTAAATATTAGGCCATTTAAAGGGTATTTCTTCCCCAATTTCAATTTAGGGATCAAACAAGTCCCAAGTATTGCCAAATTTTGCACCTAGGCTAATTAAGACGTGCATATTCGAAATATGAAGTTAGATTGCCTTTTGAGAACTTTTAATGTTTTAAATAATTAAAAACTTATTTTCTCTTTCCTCCTTCATTAATGGTGATAAGATTCCCTAAATTTTATGACACTTCACCCACAAGTCATACTTCATGTATTGGATACAAATTTGCCTTCAATTTTGCATGTTGGAGTTGTTTGTATATTTATTTAATATTTTGAAGGTTCCACATACTTTCTCTCTCCTGATTTAACATATATATTAAAGATTATTCAAATTACATGAAAATTTACCAAAAGGTTATGTTTAAAGTGTAGATCATGAATCTAAGACTATTTTCCACCTTTGGAGTCATTAAGTATTTTATTTAATATTTTGAGGAAAACTCACATTTTCTTTTCAAAATGAAAGAGATATTTATTATCATTCCAAAATTATGAAACTTGGCCTACAAGCCAAAATAAACCCAAGAAAAATGAATATTAAATTATCTTTAACCGATTAGTGTTCCTTTTATGAATTTTGTCTCATTATCTATTATTACCAATGTTTCCCATATTAATTAATTCAATATCACATTAACATATTTAAAGCAACATTATTCATTCCCTTTTCTCTTCCTTGCTCCATAAAGCTAAGGAATGATATAGAATGAATATATTTTATTAATATGTCACATGAGTGGTATATTTGCATTTTAGACCCTTATTAGGAACATTTACTGAGGTATTTGTGCATAAAACCAAATGTTGACATAAATGGTGATCAAAATCACCCCAAACCACTAATAATTCCACAAATAAAATAGAAAGTGAGAACACCAATTTTTGTGATATTTTTGACCCTTATTTTGTTATCAAAACTGCCCTTTTAAATTGTTTTCCTCTCTTTTTATATGTACTTTTGCAATAACCGGCCACACTACGCTCTTAACTCAATAATTCCATCTTTTACAGAGTTTTCCTCCATTTTGGACTCATTTATCATCAATAAGGTCATTCCGGCCCACAAACATGCTCCACATGCATCGGCCTTCCAGCCGGCCGATATGCTCACTGCCCGACAGGTTAGCACGATACATCGACGTGCGACGTGAGGATGTCGCGCAAGAAGGAACCGTAAGACGACACGCTTCTTTACCCGACAGGGAGCCGAGCTCCCCACAACAACTCAAACATGTCACGCGATACCGGCCACCCACCTGCAGGCGCCACTCGCCATGATGCTTAACAGCCGACATCCTTGTGTCGGGCGATACTGATATCGGCCGTCCACCCATTCTGTGATGATAAGGAAGACACGTGGCACCCTGAGCACCATAACTTCCCCAACCACTGCCTATAAATAGAAGCTATAGGAAGCTGAAAAGATAGGTCGGAACCCTGCGCAAGTCACCTCAGGAAAGCTACAAAGAGCTAGTGTATCGTGCCTTAGTGTTTGTGTCAGGCGATTCTAGGTGAGCATTTCCCCATCCTGAGAGGGAGGGAATGGTTCACTTAGGGTCTCCCTGGGCAACACTGCAGGTCGATATCGGCTGACAAGGATCCCCGACATAAGTGACTGATACTAGGAGCATCGCTCTAGCCCGGCACGATACCAAACCCCGATACGCATCGCGCGTCACGGTGCATCACCCGAGAGGGTGCCGCTCGACATGATCGTATCGGGCAAGGGTCCTCACACGATGCAATCTGCCCGTCACGACATGTCACTTAAGAGGGTGTGCCACCCGACACGGTTGTATCAGGCTAGGTTCATGCCCGGTATCGGGCTGGAGGGTCAACTGTAGTCTATCGTCCTTCTATATCAAGAAGGCGACATCTATCTTTACTTTTTCAGTCAATTATTTCTTTTACTTATGCAATGTAACCAGAACCTTATTTGTTTATGGAAATGGAAGAGCTTAATTACCTGCTACTTTATGTTTGGTACCTTTGTTGGATGATTGCTATGTTTAACATCTAAACTCTAGCTTGCATGCTTGGATCGCATTTCGATTAGCTATCGAATCGTGTTTTCCCGTTGCAACAGCCTCGAGAGAGGTGTTGTGGCTCTAGTGTTTGGTCTGATTCTGGAGTACGAGAGTGCGCGGAATCGAAGTTTCTTTAGTAACCTTTCCACTCTAATTTAAGTCCAACAACCTTGAGAGGGGTGTTGATACTTGATTAGAGGTACCCGCTCTGGGAGGAGGGGTACGGGATGCTTCTGCTACCGCTTGTTTTACCGAAGTTTTCTCCTTCGTACCTTGCTTTAGATTTAGTATTATCTCTCTGTTTCTGTTGCATGAAAACCCCTAAAAACTGATTAATGCCTAAAACCTTAATCTTTCTTGTAGCTCCAGTTGGAGATAGTTTTCTTTTAATTTTACTATCTCTTTTACCTCTTTGCCGGAGTGTAGCGTGTCGATTCTGAGTTCTCAACACTACCACCCTTTTCCCTGTGTTCGACCCAGTATATCTACTTCGACCCCATAAACAAAGTTGCGGGGGCTTAGAAGGTTTCGGGTTATAAATGTAAAAGTCCGACTACTTCAAATCCGCCTCCAATTTTTGGACGCGCGATTTAGGCCGGTCAAATTTTTTGCGCCGTTGCTGGGGACAAGGCAAAATGGCACTGTTGACGAATCCTAATCCACTAACTACACTTCCGTTCCTCATGCTTAGAAATGAGCTTGACAGAACTCTTTTCTTTCTTTTGTTATTATTATTATTCTGTGTCTAAAAAGAATAGCTCATATCATTAATAACAAAATTTTCTGACTTGATTCTTTTTCGCGCTATTTCAGCTACTTAGAAGGAAGACACCTTGCTCACCTGAGCATTGACATAACCTAACATGCCGCCTCGTATTGAACAACCTCTTCCAGAGGGTGAACGTCAAAGGAGGGATAGACCTAACTCCCCTCCACCTGAAGAACATGACCGCTATGATGGCCATGATCAACATGAAGATCCAGAAGGAGAGCACTTCGAGGAAGATCGTCACCAAGATAGACGTCATCACCGTCAGAGGCACAGGAGGAATCACGACCAAGAACAGTGCCGAGAAGCCAGCGACAATGAAGATTCAGACGAAGAGGAGAAAACTTTGAGGGAATTAGCTTCCACGAAGGCTAACAACTCCCGGTGTCCTGTCATTATTTCGTGATTTAATGATGCAAATTTTGAGCTCAAGCCGTCTGTAGTCTCCATGATCCCGAATAAAGGCTTCAGGGGGAGTTCCAAGAATGACAACCCCTACCACCACCTGGACGCCTTCAAAAATATATGCGACACCATTAAGATGCGGGGGGTTCCCCAAGAATTCATTTACTACAAGGGCTTCATCTTCTCCATGGAAGACAAAGCTCTGTCATGGTACTTTGGGTTGCCCCACCAAGATCTTAATGGATGGGGAGCACTGGCTGATACGTTTGTGAACAAATTCTATCCCACTGAGAGGACTGTGAGGAACAAACAGAGGATAACCTCCTTTATGCAGAAGCCCAATGAAAACCTTCACGATGCCTGGGAAAGATACCAAGAATACCAGAGGGACTGCCCTCACCATAACTACAAGAAGGGTTTCCTAGTCACTACCTTCTATAATGGTCTAACTCCTGATGAAAGGGTGTCACTGAATGCGGAAGCGGGGAGTGACTTCCTAGGGAAGAAACCAAGCAAGTCTGAGAGGATCATCAAAAACATGGTCGAGCTGCAAGCCGGCGCTGAGTATGATAGATCTGACAGAGGGCAGGCTAAGAAGGTCAGTGAACGACCCTCTCTTGAATCCAAGGCTCTAGAGTCTATAACTTCCCAGATACAGAGGATAGCGATTGATGCCAAGCAGCTAAAAGAATCTGGTGGTTAAGGGAAGAAGCCAGTTGAAAAAGTAATGAAGTGTGTGACCTGCGGAGAAGGAGGGCATGGGGTAGATAGTTGCATCTACACCCGACCGGATGCGTCAAGTGATTTTGACTCTGAGGCCGAGGGGAAGGAAAATGTCTCTTTTGTGAACTTTAAAAGGCCGGCCCACCCCGGTTTTAGCTACGGCAACAAGGATGCAGCTGAGAACTCACATCAGTTGCACGGCTCCTCTAAGCCGCCCCAACCCTTCGAGAAGAGAGGAGGACCGAGCCAGTACACCAAGAACACCTCCTTCCAGACGAACAAGGGGAATTTCTAGGGTCAGGCTAAGTACCAAAGATCTACTAAGGAATAGAATAAAGGTTCCAGCCAATCAGACGTGGTTGGCCAATTGTTTGACTTCGTGAAAAGGCAGGATACTATTAATAATCAGCTAGCACAAAGTGCGCTATCGAATTCGGGCATTTTGAACTCCTTGCAGGTAAAGTTGGCAGATATGAAGACGCATCAATGCCAGATTGATCAGCAATTGGCTCAAATGGCCGAGTTCGTAAAGAATCCGTCAGGAAAAATACCATCAAACACCGAGACTGCCAAGAAGGTAGGGCTATGACCGAAAGAGGCAAGGATCGAGATGCAGGGAGACGGGTGATGTTGAAGACCAAGAAGTGAAGGAGCTGAGGGCGTCAAGCTGGAGACGGAAACCACAACGCTTCTCGAGAGGCAGCCCGAGTTTTCTTTTCTTTCTTAGAATAGGATGCATTTACTTTACTATAAAACAAACATTACAAACATTTGGGATGTAATAAGGCCCGAGTCAGTGCATGCGCCACATGCGTTGAATCCTCTATTTTATGGGCCACCACATTGTTTTATAGACCGGGATGGGTAATACCATCGGAGGCTGAGATCTTAGCCTTAGGCCAATGATGTTTTACTCATCCACCACTTTTAACCGCTCTGTTTTTAAGTTTTTCTTCTTGATTTTTGCTCTGAAGGATCGTATCAGGCAGCAACCCAACCGACACAACAAATGTGCTCATATCAGGCAGTGGTACTCCGGGAATCACAAAGGTCGTGATGGATGGCATGCCTGGACGGCGTACACCCGTATCGTGCAAGTGGAGTAATTACCCTTGTGACGAAGGATGGACTGCCCGTCTCGGGAATGATTTATCCCAATGGCCGACGCGCGTTCCAGAATTACCAGATTTACCCCCGGTTGGGTTTACTATATAAGGGACGAAGATATTACCATGTCGGGCTACTGCCTTTACTATTTTCACCTACTCGTATCGTGCAGTGTTTTCTTGAGCTCGCTCCTGTGTCGTGCAGCAACCTCCTATTTTCGAGTCGCGTGGAAGGTTTAAGAAAACAACAAAGGTATAGACCGACAACCGTATCGTCCTGCTTGCCCAACACGACCTTCTTATCGCGCATAACCTATCGGGCTAACAGCTTTCTTAACTATGCAACCTTGTATCGCCCGATACGTATGTCGTGTGACTCGCCGTTTTATCGTGTGTTTCCCGATACGCCATATCGGACGATAGCCATGTCACCTATTCTTACACTGCCTCGCTTGTTTTGTTGTCGGGCGATACGTTGCTTTTCTTTCAAGCGGCCCTGTCAGGAAACTATCCCGACGCATAGTTCTAACTGTATTGTATTATTTTAACAAGTTCTTTCGATGTGACGGACGATACCCATATCTCGTATCGGGCACGATCCTTCATCTTTGAAAACCTCGTGTCTCCCGATACAGTGGTATGGGATCATTTTCGTATCAGGCCAAATCTTATCGTACATTCAGTTTCCCTTTTTAAACATCGGCACATTTAATTGATCAAGGAATTTGTTTTATGATTAACAGAAATGGCCCGTATCAAGCAGACTGTTGTCCGAGTTGATGAGCACGGCCGAAGAATCAACGATGAAGGCGCAGCTGAAGCGACCACTGTTAGGCAGAAACACCCGAATCCAGAAGCGGTTGGGCCGTCAACAACGGAAAAGAGGACAATGATAGGGGAGGTGGCGGCTCCAACCTCAACACCAGCAGCAGCGGAAGAACCCCTGGGTTATACACTAGGAAGGTTTGTGCCGAAAGATGACGAGCACAGACGCTGCTACGCAGAGCTGGCGACCAAGCTCTACAGGCCGAGTAGGTTCTGTCACCGGTCTTTGTTCGATCACCTAGGCATCTTTGGAAGACTAGAGCACGTCTTCTCCGCGGCAGGACAACGGAAGATCTGCCTCAGCCGATCCTCCTCCTACACTGAACTCACGAGGGAGTTCATGTCATCTCTCCGACGAGTGAAGAATTTTGCTGCTGAAAAGAAAGAATATGCTGGAGCTCACAGACTCCAAGCCCGGCTATACAACTCAGAGCACGCCATCTCCGAAAAGCTGTTGAACGAGATCTTCTCTTCCACAGAGGAGGAGAAGAATCTGATGAACAACGATGGAAGAGTCACCGAAGGAGACGGGTTCATTCCCGTGGAGCTCTAGAATAGGCTAATCGGCGAGTCATCATTTAAGCTGGGAAGCAAGGTGGCGGTCGTACACTCATGCTTTTGGAGAATTGTGCACAAACTTGTAGCGTGCTTGCTGTTCAGCAAGAACGAATCCAGCAATATCTACACCAAAGAACTCCACGTCATGTGGCACATAATGGAGGGAAGAGTGATCAACCTCGAGCGGTTCTTGCTAAACAGGCTGCACCCGATAAAAGATGCCACCAAAGAATACTGTATGGGTGACATCATCAACCTGATCGCGGCAGGGCTAGGGTACCCAAAGGAGCCGTGTAGCCTTTTGAGGACGAAGGGCGATGAGTTGATCGACATCAAATACCTGATGAGGGCCAACATCATAAAGAAGGAGGGAAGGGACTACTTCTACAAGTTTGCAAGGACGAACATCCTCCCCCCGCTCCCTCGTTGCGCCACCTACAACGCAGAAAAACTGGTCTTCACTGCAGCAGATATAGAAGTTGTGGCGGTAGACGCAGATTACACTGCCACCACCAGAATTCAGGAAAGGGTGGTCACAAGAGGAGAACCGATTCCTCTCGACCCAAGGCGGGAAAAAGCTTCAACGACCCACACCGAGCCAGCCGTGATTCCAGAGCTACCAATGACAGCTGTTAATAGAGATGTCGTCACTCCTGCTATACCAGCCACAACCACAATAACGCCTGTGTGGGCTGAAGAAGAACCGGTGATCATTGAAGTCACCGAGACAATAACTATGGATCTGTCGCGGAAGAGACAGCTGCAGCCCCCGACATTCTTGTAATGCTTGTAGAGGCAGAGGAAGAACCTCAGCCGGACACCAGTAATGAGGTGTTCGCCGAGATCCTAGCAATGGAGCCCGAAGGTGCACAACTGACGCCGACACCTCCGTCGATGTCCCCTGTTGCAGCTGCTGAGGAGACAACCGACAATGTAGAGGCGGAGCAGCATCCGCCCACGCCACGGCCATCTCTACCACGGCAAGAAGGCGAGGCAGTAACTGCCGCAAGAGCGTTGACACCTCACCCAGTGGCATCTGCATCACGAATAATTGAGATAGACTCTATCTCGTCTGGTAGATCATCGCGTGAACAAGGTGTCGTGAGGACAGAAGGGAGACCTGCAAGAACCCATCTGTCGCTTGAGAAGATGCTAGGGCACGAGCTCGACTACTTGTGGGAGGTAACGAAGAACAACTAAGCTACATATATTTCCTTAACCCGCAAGTTTTCATTTTTTCAGAATAGGCTGAATAGCCAAGAATGGAGCTGTTGTCTCTAGTTAGCCTTCCCGGCCAACTAGAGACTCTAACCACGACACTTCAGCATGCCCTCCAACGCCTCGGCGAGATTGAGGAGAGGCTGAACAGGAGGGATGACCATCCGCGCCGAAGGCAGCCGAGAAGGTCCCTGTCGCCTCCTGACCCTGGCTCTCCACCTTCTTCATCAACATCCTCTTCGAGATCGGCGTCCTCCTCCTCGTCTAGCGGGCCATCCACAAAGCCCGCGGAGGGGACGCCACCAAGATCGACTGACGGAGCTCTAGCAGGACAGGAGAGCTCCCTAGGCCTAGAAGAAGAAAATCCCTCAGTCCCTCTGGATGAAATTGAAGATGATAATGCAGATATCAACATCGGGATGGACTCTTCTGATTAATCAGAGGGAGAAAAGGGGAACGTTTATGCCGCCAATGAAAGACACCTTCCCCGAGGAAGACGCTCGATGGCAGACAAGTTCGCTGAGCCATCGGATATACCTTCCTTTGTTATGGCCGACTTCGATAGAATGGCCATCGGCTACCTGACGATCAGAGACCAGAAACTGCTAAACAAGGTCCTAAGATCGCAGGCAGATGAAGAAGATATCGTCTGGAGCGACGGCTACTTCTCGGTATGACGGGGAGCACTCCACAGCATGTTCCGCTCGCCAACCGTCGTCGGAAAAAGGGTGTTCAGGGTCCTTGAAAGTGTGATGATCGAAAATATCAGCACCGGGATAGGTCGGAAGACGATATACAACACCACCCCGACCTTGACCAGAAGACTGATGTGGGGAGAATCAAACTCTGTTGCGGTGGCCAACATGCTACAACACATAGATACACATAACCCAAACCTCGTGTTGGCACTGTACAAGCACCGCAGCATATGGTTCCTCTGCGTGGCAGACCTCAGGAGCCATGACGTCCAGCTGCTGAGCTGCATCAACAGTGAGGTACCATGCTCCGGGCATGCTTTCAGTCACTTGGAGGACAGAAATCAGAGGCTTCTACCGCTACGTCTTCTACGAGCTATCAAGCAAGGAACCCAATGTCACAGAGGTGTGTGGAACTTCTTTTACATCCGAGACTTCCCCATCCAAGCAGAAGAGGGAAGCGGAAACAGCGCCTTCGCCATCTTGCGTGCCATGGAGCTACTCAACATATTTGGATATATGAGACATCTCCTGGGCCAAAACTTCTACCACCTCAGGAGCGTATATTCCCTACTACTAATCAAAGACGGGCGCTATTTCTGAGACGCAGGGGTACCAGAAGGGTTGTTGGACAGTGATTAGGAAGATAACTCTTCACAACCCAGCAACTCCTCAGAGAAAGAAGTTGAGATGGAGACTGACACCTACGAAGTAGGCAAACAGTTGGAGATCCTATAGAAAGTGCACAGATTTGAAGACCCTACTTCTCCTGAAGTTGTAGAAGGACTGATCAGCAATTTTGACTGCTTCTCGTGCGCTACACTCACGCATGAATAGGTCAACAAAATTCTTCTGAAATTAGCTAATTCTACCCCGGCAGATGTCATCTACGAGGTAGGCAATATCATAGTCCCGGTTGATGACTTAAGGGACATGGTCAAAGATGGAGGATGCTTGGCGATATCTCTGGCGGCTGCCTACATCCAAACACTACAGACAAAGTTCAAACATGCATACATAGCACATCCAATGTTATTCAACGACATCTGCCTCGCCGACGAAACAAGAGTGAAGCAATCATTTCTGGAAGAGTTGGAGAGCGAAGTCCCACGCACAATCTTCCTGCCCATCCTGCATTACAATCACTGGATGCTCCTAACGGTGTACACTCGCCAACGAGCAGGAATCTTCTACAACAGCTCGGACAGCAACAAGGACCATCCAGTACCGTGTACATCGGCAGCATTGACCTCCCTCGAGCGCCTAGTACAAAAATACTATGAGGATGTGGCATCGCTGATACAACCATTCCTAAACACTGTAGCAAGCAAATGGCACGAGCTCCAGTTCTGCCACCGCAGTCCACAACAAATTCCTCTATCCAACGACTGCGGCATCTTCGTGCTGGAATGGATATTGAATGAAGCAACGCCTGACCAGCTCCACCACATTTACTATCATAGAAAACATGGAGAATATGTGTGGGAGCTTCTATCTGGCGCAGGCGCGCTCACCAGCTAACCCTCACTAGGTTAACATTACCCTACCTTGTCTTCTTCACAACTCTGGGACAGAGTGTGGAGTATGTTTGGGGGGGGTACCATGTACCAGTGAGAGAGGTACAAAAATTCAAAAAAAAATTAGCTCCATCCCTTTTATCCTTTTTGTTCTTTTTCTTCAATATGTGCACATACAAAAACTTTGCTACAAAAATTTTGAAAAATCGAAAAATTTTGCTTATTTTGTCTCCCTGCATATGTACAAAGTCACTATATAAGTAAAAGCATGATACTACTTCTTGCCAGTTTGTTTTCTATGTACCTAAGGTGATGTAAGTTTTGTTATGTCTTTCTGATAATGCTGCCTCAAACAACAAAAGACTACAACTTTCCACGCCAAAATTTCGAAAAGAAATAATCTCGCTACAGCTAAGAGGTGTGTATGGAGAAGGAAAAAGCTGCCCAAACAGCAAAAATCTCTCTTGTTCCCCCTTACCCAACAAAAATCGCAAAAAGAGAAAGTAGCCTTATCAGAGTGAATAAAAGCATGAGAGTTGTGCCCAATAAAAGAAAAAGAAAAAGAAAAAAAATATACACACTTGTTTTCCAAAAGTACACATCTTTAGGCATGGTAGATTCGGGGCAGTGGTACATAGGATGTGAAATCACTACTCTAAAGCCAACTGGCTTGGACTGTAGGGACCACTTGCCCGCTAACGGACCCTTACCTGGATGGACTGATGGGAAACAAGAAAAACCCAAAAAGCCTTAGCCTACCCAACACACAACTCTCTGCCCCAAAAATAAAGTTGTTTGGTGTGAAAGCTAACTTTGGAATCATGCACCTAAGTCTCGCCGAAGCTGTGGAGAAATTTTTTTCTTAAATAAGGTAGGAGAAATAAAGTCTATTGTTCGGGGTCGAACCATATTCTCATCAAGACATATCACTGCTCGCTCATCTCCTTGGCCTGAAAGCTACACCGGGAAAGAAGAAGCATCACAAAATAAAGTTTAAATATTGATTGAGGACAATTAAAATGATAAGTTTGGGGGAGTTGATAACAACAATTTTTGTGATATTTTTTACCCTTATTTTGTTATCAAAACTGCCTTTTTAAACTATTTTCCTCTCTTTTTATATGTACTTTTGCAATAACTGGCCACACTATGCTCTTAACTCAATATTTCCATCTTTTGCAGAGTTTTCCTCCATTTTGGACTCATTTATCATCAATAAGGCCATTCCGGCCCACAAACATGCTCCACCTGCATCGGCCTTCCACCCGGCCGATATGCTCACTGTCCGACAGGGTAGGACGATACATCGATGCGCGACGTGAGGATGTCGCGCAAGAAGGAATCGTCGGACAACACACCTCTTTTCCCGACAGGGAGCCGAGCTCGCCATGACAACTCAAATGTGTCGCGCGATACCAGCCACCCACCTGCAGGCGCCACTCGCCACAATGCCCAACAGTCGACATCCTTATGTTGGGCGATACTGATATCGGTCGTCCACCCATTCCGCGATGATAAGGAAGACATGTGGTGCCCTGAGCACCATAACTTCCCCAACCGCTGCCTATAAATAGCAGCTACAGGAAGCCGAAAAGACAGGTCGGAACCCTGCGCAAGTCACCTCTGGAAAGCTGCGAAGAGGTAGTGTATCGTGCCTTAGTGTTCGTGCTGGGGGATTCTAGGTGAGCATTTCCCCATCCCGAGAGGGAGGGAATGGTTCACTTAGGGTCGCCCCGGGAAACACTGTAGGCCGATATTTCTAAAGTGATATAAAATCATATATAAAATGCATAGAAAATATGCGCTAGTTTGGGTGTTATCAGCTACCCCAAGCTTAAAACTTGCTTGTCCTCAAGCAAAACTGTGCTCAAAGAACAAAAGATAACATCCAAATTAAGCTTGGCAATAAATTCTAAAGTTAAGAAAAATAGTTTAAAGCATCAATACTGTTGATCCATGTCATTTCAGAACAAACCCCCACCAAACAAGCACAATCCTGCCACAGCAAGATCAAAGAGTGTCCTAGTAAGATTAAGAGAATTAACTATAGCCTGTCAATACTCATGAGGGTTTGAATCATAATTATTTAAACATGAAAGAGTTGTCATTAGGTGATCAAGAAGGTGATGAGTAATGATCCATCACCATGAATCCATGCATACCAATCTGGAACAACGCGCCTCTCACTTATTCATGTCCTAAGAAACAAAGCAAAAAGACTCTAACGACTTCTGAGGATCTCCATCTGCGGCAGGTTGGTCCATGTAACGAGCAACAGTCCCTACAGTCCGATCCAATTAGCCCAGAGAAATGAGACGAACTCCTCGTACTGCGCTCACACCAACCCTGCTACTGAGATGATCTCATAGGTCACCTAAGGGTTCCTAGTGACTCTCTAATGAGCTTTTAGAGTGATACTGCCAGGCACGACATACCCGCATTCATGAGCGCAGTCATACACCGGCTGGGCATCATCAACAACAATTCTAAAAGGGAAAACAACACTCATTTATTGTTCACACTCAGGCTTTTATCATCAACATTCTATTTTTAGGCTTGGGTGGGAACTATATAGATATTTTGGGATTTTGTGGGCGGCCAAGCCTCTTTTGCACATTTTTATATTTTCATCTTTTTGACTCGATCTAATGTGAGAAGGCATGTAGTCCATCAAGGAAAAGCACTTCACCTTGATCATGGATCAAAACTCATCATGATCCACTTGATACCTGTGTGAAAAGATAGAAATTATGATTCAAGAATCCTTAGAATAGAGGCAAACTTGTGAATCCACAGCTAGGTTCTTTGATCGTGTTTTAGCTCATTCCAACGGTCCTTTACCATGGATTTGCCATTCATGACACAGATCAAGGGAATTCAGCTTTAAGCTATGAAAAAGGGACATAACCTTAGATTTATTACCAAACTCAAGGAAAGAGTCAAAGAGCAAGTCAAGCAAAAGGTCAAGCAATTTTTAAGATGAAAACTATGCATCTAGGCATGAAGTCAAGCATTTATCTATTAGATTCACACCACATAGCCATAATTGCTTTTAAACTAAATGCAGGAAGTAAACATGCATGCAAGAAGGGTGAAGAGAAAGAAGGGTGAAGCCTACCACCCCTAACATAAAACTTTGGTCGTCCTCGAGCAAGACTTAAACTTGGAATAGAGAGGCAGGAATGCATGATTTTAACGGTAGTTATTGAAGTTCTAAAGATGATGCATGGATGCAAGGAAATAAAACATTTAGAGGAAAGAAGCTAACTAACAAGAAAAGGAACATTAAAATTTATTCAAATAAAAGGGCGGGATGGTGGGTAATAGAAAAAGGAGGTGGCTGCCCCACGATACCGACACTGGGATCCCAAATCCTGAGTTTTGGGACCAGTGTCACCTGTGTCTTGTCGACGGGTTCCGCCACATAATATGAGTAGAATAGGCAGATGTGTTGGCCCTGCTGAGTCTGAAGAAGCGAAGTGAAATCCGGCGACTCAGTGAAGTCATCTTTGTGCTGGAAGTGGCTTGAACTACACTGGGATGAATTCTTTGGCATATCATCCTCATGGTACCTTACATTATATGAATCTGAATATGATGGTCCTGGGATGTTGACACATGGTGAGATGGATGAGAGAGGTTGGATGTCTTTTGGAGGACTTATATCTTCTCTCTCCATCTCTACACTTGAGGTTGGATGCTCAAATAAATCATCATGTATAGTCTGAGTCATCCAATCATCTTCTGAACAAGAAGTACTCCCCAAAGAATCAGTTTGTGGTTTTACCACCCCAAGCTTATCACCTAGCGTGGAGTCAGGGGTATCTTCATGCTCAGCAGCCATGTTGTAGTGAACCGTCCATCCTGCCCCCTTGACATCCACCCTACCTTGTAAAGGTATGGGTGTAAATGGCGGCTCGTGCTGCTCCAACTCGTCATCGTCAGTATACCCACTGGTCCATGTCGAGCAGCTGTCATCGTTGTCATCGTCATCATCATCGAACAAGTTGTTCCAAACCATGGTTGGCGTACTGCTCAAAGCAAAGTGGCAAGTCTCAATATGAGAGATGTCACTCTGGTCTGGTTCAATATCTGACTCTGGTTCCTCTAGCCAACCTTCTGGCTGTGAGGAAACTTGGCTTTTAGAGTCTTCATTATCATAGTCATCATAGATCCATTCAGGTCTATGACTCATATCTTCCATTGGTTCATCAGCTGGGTCATCTGGATATAATGAAGGGTTTCCTGGAGTGGGTTGGTCTTCACAGAAAAATCGTGGTGAATCCAGTTGATGGTCTGAATAGGATGGTGATGCATACTCCACTTCATACCCAATGGAATGGTCCTGATGACTAATGTCTTCATTATCTTGTGATGGCATTTGTAATTGCATTGTAACTAAATCAATGAGCTCTTGGAGCCTCCTGCCTTGTTCAACATCTTTATCATGAAGTTGTTGTACTTGAGCAGCAATGCTTTCGAGACCCATCGATTCTGCCATGCACATCGGTTGTTCACCTACTGTACCAAACTGATGTGCTTGAATGAATCCTTGCTCAATAGTTTGAACTAGACTTCTACTGCAGTCTGCAACCTCGGTGGCTACTTTGAGATGATGATCCTGCTCTTCTAGCAGTTGTTGCATTGGATCGACAACTTCTTGGAGATGAGGGGCTAAGGAGGTGAGTGCTTGAATACTTTCCCTAGCCAACTCCACTGCCTTAATCAGTTCTTGATCCCATGATAGAATGGGGGTTGATGGTTGACTGGCAGTCTCCTTTGTTGGAATTTCAACATATGATGATGGTGGAGTTGAGTATAACTCGAACAGTTGCAGAGTACGATCTTCAATTATTTTCCAATAGTTGGAACTGCGGAAAAAATCGGGAGGACAGGTGGACAAGATGACTTGTCTTGCCGAAGCAAGGTCCATGGCTGAAAAAGGTATGAGAAAAAGAAAAGTGATTTAGTATATATGAACAAGTATGTGTAAAGCAAGAGGAAAACTATGGATGTATATACAGAGTTATAGTGACAGAACAAAAATCTACTAGGCGTGTAAACGTGGAAAACTATGTCCCCGGCAACAGCGCCAAAAGTTGATCTGCCTTGTTCACGCGTCCAGAAATGAACGTGAGACAAAGGAAGGAATCAAGCTTTAAATTTATAACCCAAAACCTTCTAGGCCCCCGCAACTTTATTATGGGGTCGAAGTAGATATACGGGGTCAAACACAGGGACGTGGTGACGTTTAGGACGCCACAGATCTCGTTCTTTAGTCAGATAAGCTAAGACGAGAGTCGATAAAAGTAAGTGCTAGAACTAGTCTAGTGGGTTGTCACGATATAAAACAAAACAAAGAAAACAAAACAGAGCTCGTGATTCTACTAAATAGAGAAAGAGAGTTCCTGGCTATGTAACCACAAACGGGGCAGTCTATGCACTCGTTCTCGGGCGTAGACAACCCTTGAACACCCAAGCAAGCATCTAGTATGCATGGTCGCATCTGTCCTGTGGGGTCATCCCACTCGCTCTCGCGATGCGTGACTAAAACCATCAACAATATGTCAATGACCCTCTCTCGAGGAATGACATATCAACACCTCAGAATACACTAAGTTCCCTCTCGGGTCTTAGGATATTTTGGGGTGTTAGGAACAGAATACCTCGGATCATCCTCCTCTCAGGTTCAGATCCAAACTATCATCTCTTAGCTATTCCTACTACGGATCTCTCGATACAGGCAGAAACAGCAGTTCAATCGAGTAAGAGATCAACCAAACTAGCAATCATAACTTGGAAAGAGAAAATAGAACATGCAACATACTAGATCTGATATGAATCTACTTGCTTAAGGAAAAAGTATATAAACATGCCCAGATCGGGTTACATAGCCAAGAAGGAGCTAACTATCCATAGACAAGCATAGCTGGCACCGAACAAAGATGGATAAACATCGTTTGTTCAAGAAACAAAGGAATGTAGTAGAATGAAAGAGAAGAGAGAAGAGATATAGCCCGTAGAGGAGAGGTGGCTCTCGCTCCTCGGCCTCTGTGCAGGTCGGATCTCGGCCCTTGGGTCTTCTCTTCATCCCTCTGGACTCCTCGACTCTCTCTCTCTAGACCGTATCGGGCAATAGACTTTTGGGGAACTCGACACACTAGCTCCTTAGTCTAGGCACTAGCTCTTGTAGGGTCCTCTCTCCAGATCTCTTTCTTTGTAGGTTGGCAGCTGCTATTTATAGGCAGCGAGTTGATGGGAGTTGTAGCTTATATTGGTCCACGTATCCTACATCCGTGGCTTCGATCTTGAGGCATCAGGTGGGCCAATATGACTGCCGCCTGAAGACCGTTTCGGGCAGGGGGGTGTCAGGCAGCTATATTGGGCAGGCCGTATCGGGCAACCATATCGGGCAGGCCGTATCGGACAGACCATATCGGGCAGGACGTATCGGGCGACCGTATCGGGTAGACCATATCGGGTGACTGTATTGGACAGACCATATCGGGCAGCCGTATCGGCCAGGCCGTATCAGGCAGCTGTATCGGCCAGCCATATCGGCCAGGCCCTATCAGACAACCGTATCGGCCAGGCTGTATCGGGCAGCCGTATCGGCCAGCTGCTGGAATTCTTTTCTTTTCAGGTTCGGTACTTGAGAGTCCCAAAATTGGCTAGTTTTGGTGCTTGTAAGTCAAATATTGGCGAATTAGCTACATTATTGGCTATTTTTGCTACTTTTATCTAATGCGAGACAGAAAATATAAAACTTGAGCAAAAGAGTGCTTATTAGGACTAAAGTGATATAAAATCATATATAAAATGCATAGAAAATATGCGCTAATTTGGGTGTTATCAATACTATGCTAGCACTTGTACATGTTGGTATAGGTGTGTCAGGTTAGCCTCTATCAGTCATTGTGCCCATTTAGCCATCACTTTCAAGTTGTCGGCAAAAATTGCAAGGTTGTTGGCATATGTACCTTTGGCGCCAAAAACAAGTAACTTGTGAGCTATACACCAGCATTTAAAAAATGTTGATACAGATGATATAACTACTAGTATGCTTTTCTTTGTAGCATGGCAAGAAAAATACCACTAGATAAAGGATTTGATTATAGGGTTTTCAGAAATCAAGTTGGAAAAGATATTGGAACATCCCAAGTTCAATAGTACAAGGCTATACAAATTTTGTCACATTATTTTTTCTTGATAGTAAGAGATGAAAATAAATATAAGATATACAAATCACATTCAGTGGGTATCACAAGATGGGAAGCAATATTACAATTATCTTTCTATGTAGAATACGTAACATACAAATGATACATATAAAAAACCATAATCAAAATCTCCACATGAAACTAAAGATTATATATTTCATATTTCAAAAGTTCTCAATAACACATGGACATTCTTCTATGGTTTCAAGTCATATTTGCACAAGTTGAGTAGAACCAAAATTGGGGGTTTCCTTCAAAAAATCTCAACCAAATAAATATGAATAACTTGATTCCTTTGTGTGGTGAACGATGTCTTTTTCCTTCTTCCTATTACCTTCTTCACCATTGATAGATTTCCCTATAAAATGAAAACTATTAGTTAGAACCATTGATAGCGAACAAGTTAAACTAGTTATGAAATTGGATGGTAGATGGGTGTTTGATCAAAACAATACACATGTAGTATATAATGTTGATTCAACCATGTACTAGTGAAATTGAACCACTTGCAACTGGATTAATAATCACGTAATTTGTACTGCAATCATTCGTAGTTCATGAATTTTAGATAACAATTTGAATGTTAAGTTATGTTCTGTGACAATATGCTATAATATGTAAAAATAAATACATAAATGGGTATGATTCAAAAATGGAAAATAGCGAAAGATTTCAATTTAAAGTGAATAATTATATAAAATAAATATCTATGTGTTATTGTTAATATTACCCTCTTTCCAACAAGTATGGTAAGTCAATCATCAAGAATGGGAAGTTCTCTTGAAGTAATAGATTATGCTTTGATTCATATATAAAAACCATGAATGATCATTGTGATTCAGATAATTGCAAATGTCATTAGCATAAAACCATCTTGACATAATAGATAATGCTTGTGGACACAGCTTGTGATGATGATGTTGCTATGACAAGCCAAATGATGCCTCTTAGAACAAAATATTAATGTTTTTATCTATTTGCTTGTTCTAAGAAATCAAAAGCAAAAATCTTGACTTTAAGATATTAATCTTGCTTTCAAAATATATGTTTCTACAGAATCTTATGATAAGGGTATAAGAAGAAATGGGATTTGATATTCATGTACCCATAACAAAGCATATGAAACATCATTTACAATGAATGTAAAACATGCATTCTAGAAAAATCAAGGTCAAAGACTTCACTATGATGCTCATATTAAGTCTTCATAATAGGTATATCTTAATGTCCTTCAAATTGATATTTATAGCCATCTGCAGAAATTATACTTCACATATGAATGTTTATCTTGGAAATCTGCAGAATTTGCCTCTTGGTTAAAATTAAAATTGACCAAGGGGCGCCATGGTCGTAGTCAAGGGCGACCTAAAATAAGCTTTGACAACATGCTTATTTGGACATCATTTTTATTTGTACTTAATCTTAGTATACTTTTGATAAAGGTCAAAATCAAAAATTTAAAATCATTTGTGACCTTAGAAGCATTAAAATGCTTAAATTGTAAAATTAAGGGGGAGCTCATAACAACAAATTGGATTAATTGATTAAGAAGCTTAGAAAAACATTGTAAACATCATTTGAAGCTTGTTGCGACCTTAGTATTTTTTTACTCTTGATTATGAAGAAATCTATAAATTTCATAAAAATGATATACCTTGTAGATTAAAGGATTCTCATTTAATTTGGGGCTTAACATCCCTTGATAGATGAGAAATCAATATACATTCATCATAAGATTAAAGGGAATTTCATATCATTTCAAGGCTTAACATCTTTTGCAAATGATTGAGAAAAAATTGTGGATAAATTAGACAAAAATGATATTAAATCCATGAGCCTAATAGGATATCTATTTAAGGGGGAGCATAATATAAAATTAAGGGGGAGAAGAAAAATAAAATATTCAACTTGGATATCTTTTTGAAATGACAAAGGGGGAGAAAGAATATAAAATCAAAAATATAAATGAGTTTCATCTTGATGGCTAGCATTCACTTACAAAAACAAAAATAGCTACAAAAGGTAAATTTTAGGTATGAAACTCACATGCTTTATATTTCCTTATTTCATATTTAGGAAATGTTTGTCATCTTCAAAAAGGGGGAGATTGTTGGATAAATTGGACATTATGATAAATCTCTTTGTTTCGATGATGACAAACATTTCATTCTTGTTGATCTAACGTGCTACTTGAGTGTTGCAGGAATAAAGTGGATGATAAAGCTCTAGGGAAACTATACGCTTGAATGATTGTAAAAGTCATACAATGTAATCAATTGTAAACTTGTACAAACATATAATGTACAAGTATTTAGATCTCATGTAAATCAAGCGTTAGATTTTCCCTAGCCAATCACCACACTTAGATAGGTCATCCCCTTCAAATAGGTTCACATATGCACACTCATACATTTACTTAGTGCCTAAATTGAAAGATTGAAACAGGGTCAATCTCGGTCGACCAAACTCCTCGACCGAGACACTCTCGGTCGACAAACTTCTCGACCGAGAATGACCCAAGTAGCCGTTAGACACAGCTGACAAAGTAGTTGGCAGTTGCAAATGAACGTTGATCCAGAGAGCCTGTCGGTCGACAAAACTTTGACCGAGTAGGTATCTCGGTCGACAATTTGTCGACCGAGATGGTCTCTGACAGCAACTGCAGAATAAAGTAACTACCCGTTACTAATGCACCTAACTTATATCTAAAGGCTAGTTAAGCACTTAGAAACCCCTAGAAGTTGTCTAGAACATCCTTAAGCATTCATAGGCCATTCCTATAAATAGAACATGCCTTAGGACACCAAAAGATACCTAAGCTATACTTGTGCTATACTTGAGCAAGCAATTACATTTGCAATCTGTTTGTGAGCAATAGAGCAATTCCTACATTGGATATTCATTTCCATTGCTCCCATTTCATGTCCTATAGGCTAGCATCTCCTTACCACAGCACTTACACTTCTACACTCATTGGTTAGGAGATCAATACGCTTGATATAGGCAAATCAAGCCTTGTGCTTAAAAGGATAAGTTGTAATTTCTATTTTCCTTCTTGTTCCTTTTATCCTTTGTATTCTCCTTGCTACTCCTAGGGTTGGAGGCTGCTGATTGGAGAAGGTTCTTCTCGGAGGAGAAGGTGGACTTCAAGCTACTTCAAGAAGGCTATCGCACGGGAAGCTACTTCAAGAAGGCTACTGCAATGCGAAGCTACTTCAGGAGGAAGGCTGCTTCAAGGTGGTGCAATTACTTCTAGGTGAAGGCTGCTTCAAGGTTGGGCGATTACTTCTAGGTGAAGGCCGCTTGAAGGGTTTAGGGAGAGAATTGTAATTTTATGTAAAGTCCTTGCGAGGTAATAAAATTAAATTCTTTCCAAATCCAGGTTGAGTAAGCAACCGGGTAGTGGACTGACAACTTTAGTATTTGCTAAAGTTGGAACCACTCTAAATCCTTGTCCCCTTGTCCAATATTTTTGTGGTTAATTGTTTGAGTTCAATAATTGTTAAAATTATCTATAAAACTCTATTCACCCCCCTCTCTAGTAGTTTTTCAATTGGTATCAGAGCAGGCTTCAAGGAACCCTAACCAGGTCTTGAAGAATGAAGGGTGGAGGTGACTACAACCGCAGGCAAAGGAACAACTTGGACCAACCTACAACAAGTTGCAATTGGTGTCTAGGACCAAAACATACAACAATCGGTTGTCCATGGAGAGAAAAGAAGAAAGAGGAAAAGCACAAAAATTGTCTCATTGCTACAACCAATGAAGAAGAAGAAGAAGAGGTAAGCCTTCTTGATTTATCAAAAGAAGAGCTAATTTCTAGTCTTGAAGAAACACACAATAAGTATATTGAGTGCAAGAAGAAATTAAAGAAATCTAGTAAAACAAACGATGAGTTAAATGCTAGACTTCTTGCTCTTACATCCGAAAATGAAGATTTATATGCTAAATTGAATAATCTTGGTTTTGAAAAAGATAGCATTGTTTCTGAAAATCGTACTTTGAAATCATCTCTAAGTAGTAGTGATGTGAAGATTTTTACTCTAGAAACAAATTATGATCTTCTATATCAAGAAAAGGTTGGATTACTTGCAAAGTTAAATGATCTTCAAAAACAACCTGTTTTGTGTACACATCTAGATTATGATAATATAGTGAAGGAAAGGAATTCTTTATCATCTAATCTAGATCAAGCAAAACTAGATATTAAGAAAAGAATGGATGAGATTGCTAAGTTGCAACAAGAAGTTAGTAGGTTAAGCAACAATGGAATCCTTGATAGAATATTGGATGATTCCTATCATCAAATTGGGAGAAGAGGACTAGGTTATAAGCCCAAAGGGAAATCTCATCAACAACCTAGTTGGAGAAAGACACGAGCACATCAAGCTACATTTGTACCAAAGAACAACCTAGAACAAAACCATAGAAAAAGACTTGAGGTTGATTCTATATGTTGCCATTATTGCTCACGTCTTGGACATTACTCTTTTTCATGCCCATACAAGAAAAAGAATGTTGAGTTAGTATGGGTTCCAAAACCCCCAAACTAAATGGATAAAATTAAGTTGAGATATGACCAAAGACTCTAAGTTGTATATCTCTATGTCTATCTCAACTTAACATAATAGGACACCAAGTTAATCCAAGAAATTAAATTTCCAAATATACATCTTAAACTACTTGTTTAGTTTGGATTCACAAAATGTATATGATTAGTTGAGATTTAACCTAAATATTGCTTTGATATTTAATATCTCAACTAAATCGAGCTTTAACTTTCATACTTTTGCTTTTAATTATAAACAATATTTGAAAACAGGTTTGAAACAACACAGAACCTTTCTCGGTCGAGACACTGTCGACCGAAGGACCTGTCAGTCGAGAAATGGTCGACCGAGCAGGCTTCTGTTGTCAAGTCTGACATAAATCTTCTGAAATAGTTTGCTATCAAATTGTTATTGATGATTGAATTAACATGCAAATCAAAAATAAAATCTTGGAAGACAATTTTTGTAGCAAGACATATTGATCGTTTACATTATATAACATTATGAGTAGAAAATCCTTAAACATATTGCTAAAGTGCTGTAAGAAGACTAATCTTGAACAAACCTTATTCATTGTTTGAAAAGCTTCTTCGGCATGATCAGTTATAAAAGTTTGTCTTAAAATTGAAAACTTATATGAGACTATTTTGGTTTACTCTCAATGGTTGGATTTAAAACTGAAAAATCATGATTAGCTTAACTAAGGAAATTATTGTTTTATCATAATGGTTTTCCTAAGTAATCCTTGGAATATCTATACATGAACCATGTATGTGTTGCAATTTAAATTATTGCACCATGGATATGCTTCATCATGATCATTATGTTTCATTAGTTTAAAATAAGCTTTGATTCATATATACAAACCATGAATGATCATTGTGATTCAGATAATTGCAAATGTCATTAGCATAAAAGCATCTTGACATAATAGATAATGCTTGTGGACACAGCTTGTGATGATGATGTTGCTATGACAAGCCAAACGATGCCTCTTAGAACAAAATATTAATGTTTTTATCTATTTGCTTGTTCTAAGAAATCAAAAGCAAAAATCTTGACTTTAAGATATTAATCTTGCTTTCAAAATATATGTTTCTACAGAATCTTATGATAAGGGTATAAGAAGAAATGGGATTTGATATTCATGTACCCATAACAAAGCATATGAAACATCATTTACAATGAATGTAAAACATGCATTCTAGAAAAATCAAGGTCAAAGACTTCACTATGATGCTCATATTAAGTCTTCATAATAGGTATATCTTAATGTGCTTCAAATTGATATTTATAGCCATCTGCAGAAATTATACTTCACATATGAATGTTTATCTTGGAAATCTGCAGAATTTGCCTCTTGGTTAAAATTAAAATTGACCAAGGGGCGCCATGGTCGTAGTCAAGGGCGACCTAAAATAAGCTTTGACAACATGCTTATTTGGACATCATTTTTATTTGTACTTAATCTTAGTATACTTTTGATAAAGGTCAAAATCAAAAATTTGAAATCATTTGTGACCTTAGAAGCATTAAAATGCTTAAATTGTAAAATTAAGGGGGAGCTCATAACAACAAATTGGATTAATTGATTAAGAAGCTTAGAAAAACATTGTAAACATCATTTGAAGCTTGTTACGACCTTAGTATTTTTTTACTCTTGATTATGAAGAAATCTATAAATTTCATAAAAATGATATACCTTGTAGATTAAAGGATTCTCATTTAATTTGGGGCTTAACATCCCTTGATAGATGAGAAATCAATATACATTCATCATAAGATTAAAGGGAATTTCATATCATTTCAAGGCTTAACATCTTTTGCAAATGATTGAGAAACAAATTGTGGATAAATTAGACAAAAATGATATTAAATCCATGAGCCTAATAGGATATATATTTAAGGGGGAGCATAATATAAAATTAAGGGGGAGAAGAAAAATAAAATATTCAACTTGGATATATTTTTGAAATGACAAAGGGGGAGAAAGAATATAAAATCAAAAATATAAATGAGTTTCATCTTGATGGCTAGCATTCACTTACAAAAACAAAAATAGCTACAAAAGGTAAATTTCAGGTATGAAACTCACATGCTTTATATTTCCTTATTTCATATTTAGGAAATGTTTGTCATCTTCAAAAAGGGGGAGATTGTTGGATAAATTGGACATTATGATAAATCCCTTTGTTTCGATGATGACAAACATTTCATTCTTGTTGATCTAACGTGCTACTTGAGTGTTGCAGGAATAAAGTGGATGACAAAGCTCTAGGGAAACTATACGCTTGAATGATTGTAAAAGTCATACAATGTAATCAATTGTAAACTTGTACAAACATATAATGTACAAGTATTTAGATCTCATGTAAATCAAGCGTTAGATTTTCCCTAGCCAATCACCACACTTAGATAGGTCATCCCCTTCAAATAGGTTCACATATGCACACTCATACATTTACTTAGTGCCTAAATTGAAAGATTGAAACAGGGTCAATCTCGGTCGACCAAACTCCTCGACCGAGACACTCTCGGTCGACAAACTTCTCGACCGAGAATGAACCAAGTAGCCGTTAGACACAGCTGACAAATTAGTTGGCAGTTGCAAATGAACGTTGATCCAGAGAGCCTGTCGGTCGACAAAACTTCGACCGAGTAGGTATCTCGGTCGACAATTTGTCGACCGAGATGGTCTCTGACAGCAACTGCAGAATAAAGTAACTAGCTGTTACTAATGCACCTAACTTATATCTAACGGCTAGTTAAGCACTTAGAAACCCCTAGAAGTTGTCTAGAATGTCCTTAAGCATCCATAGGCCATTCCTATAAATAAAACATGCCTTAGGACACCAAAAGATACCTAAGCTATACTTGTGCTATACTTGAGCAAGCAATTACATTTGCAATCTGTTTGTGAGCAATAGAGCAATTCCTACATTGGCTATTCATTTCCATTGCTCCCATTTCATGTCCTATAGGCTAGAATCTCCTTACCACAGCACTTACACTTCTACACTCATTGGTTAGGAGATCAATACGCTTGATATAGGCAAATCAAGCCTTGTTCTTAAAAGGATAAGTTGTAATTTCTATTTTCCTTCTTGTTCCTTTTATCCTTTGTATTCTCCTTGCTACTCCTAGGGTTGGAGGCTGCTGATTGGAGAAGGTTCTTCTCGGAGGAGAAGGTGGACTTCAAGCTACTTCAAGAAGGCTATCGCACGGGAAGCTACTTCAAGAAGGCTATTGCAACGGGAAGCTACTTCATGAGGAAGGCTGCTTCAAGGTGGTGCAATTACTTCTAGGTGAAGGCTGCTTCAAGGTTGGGTGATTACTTCTAGGTGAAGGCCGCTTGAAGGGTTTAGGGAGAGAATTGTAATTTTATGTAAAGTCCTTGCGAGGTAATAAAATTAAATTCTTTCCAAATCTCGGTTGGGTAAGCAACCGGGTAGTGGACTGATAACTTTAGTATTTGCTAAAGTTGGAACCACTCTAAATCCTTATCCCCTTGTCCAATATTTTTGTGGTTAATTTTTTGAGTTCAATAATTGTTAAAATTATCTATAAAACTCTATTCACCCCCCCCTCTAGTAGTTTTTCAGGTTTGCTGGTCTTGTTTGGACCGGCCACATGTTTCACATTTGGCATGAGAGGAACAACAGGACCCATGGGAAAAGGGGGAGGGATAAGTACCAAGTTTTTGATGAATTTGTAAATAGTCTGGTTTGGCGTTGTAAAGCGAACATGGGTATCATGTTTAAGGTGAAACCTGAGGTCATTGTGATGTGGGGTCTTAAGTGACCATGTACAGTATACGGGGTGGTTTACCCCTATACTCTTTCTGTTGATCTAGTAATATTTTAACTTATCCAAAAAAAACACTCTAGACGAAAAAGAAACTATGTCAATAAAAAAGTAACTATACAATCAAAAAGTAAATTGGACAGAATACAGAATAAAAATTCGTTGTATTTTTTTTTGTACCTAGGGTGTTGCTTCTTTTGTATTAATTTTCAGAACTAATTACAAAACATAAGAAAAGGAGAACAATCTACTCTTTACAAATATCAGCTAACTCAGGACCATAGAATCAAACCCTATATGTACAATTACTATAGCTACAAAAAATCCTATTATTACGCTCCTCCCAAATATGAAATAAGATGGAACAAGACAAGACTTTTCTGGGACCCCCAAATTTAATAAGGTCATCTTCATCTTTAGGAAAATCACCAAATTCGAGGATGAATCTTCTCCATATAACTCCAATAAAAGAACACATAAAAGAGATGAGGCTTGGTCTCTTCAGCTTTATCACAGAGACAATAGTTTGATGCAAGAATAGCCAAACCTTTCCAGCATATCCATAGTAGCTAAACGATTCAGGAAAATTTCCATAAGAAGATAGAAACTTTCATGGGCAAAAACTTGGACCAGATCCAAGTCCCCCAATGAACCTCTGGACTTACAGACCTGCAAGCATTCCATAACTCTCTTCTAGAGACAAAGGCCTTTCCCTTGAACAAAACATGATCTTAATTTTTGGAATAGGAGGACGCAAGCTTTCAAAAAAAGTTTGAGCAACTTCAGAACCCCTAACAGTTGGGAAGCTCCAGATACCTAACTCCTTGTTTACACAAGAACTGACTTTAGTCATACCAACATCTTTCATTCTAAACTACAATTGGTAATCCACATGGTCTAAGAAAAGAGTATTATAAGGACACCATGGATCAAGCCAAAACAGAAAGGATTCCCCATTACCAACCTTCAAATTGATTAGAGAAATGAGAAGTTCTCTTTTCCTAAGAAGTCTTCTCCACATCCAAGAGCAAGAAGCTTTACCAGTGACAGACCAAATAGAAGAATCCAGAATATATCTTTCATGTATTCATTTTATCCAAAGCATATTCTTTTTAGTATCAACATCCCATAGGTTTTTTCAAAAGACCAGCTTGGATCCAATCTTTAATATGACGAACACCAAGACCCCCTTCCTTTCTTGGACCGCAAATGCCACTCCAAGAAACAGAGTGTAGCTTTCTCTTAGTATCAGCAAATTCTCCCCAAATAAAATGTCTCATGATCTTCTCCAACTCATCAGTCACACCAATAGAAAAAGGGAAAGATGTTGTCCAGAACATGTGATATGAAGCTAAGGTCCAGAAAGTGAGTTCAACCCTACCAGCCATGGAGAGCAAACGACCCTTCCAATTGTCCAATTTCATCTTTATCTTATCAATGATAGGAGCACAAAGGTTATTGGTAAGTCTGCCCGTGAATAGAGGTAAACCCAAGTATTTAACTGGTAAGTTAAAAGAAGGGATACTCCAAGACACCATATCAAGAGGGATAGCATTTTCACTTAGGAAAAGTTGACTCTTATCACAAGTCAACTGAAGACCAGAGAGGCCCTAAAAATATGAAGAACCTTAAGAAAATTACTGTAATTCTTCTCATCTGCTTTAAGGAATATCATTAAATCATCAACAAATAAAAAATGAGAGACATTGAAGTTCTTAGAGGCTTGGATAGGATTAAGGGCACATTCTTTAACTTGGTGGTAATTTAACATGGAAAGGCCTTGCATATAAATAACAAAGAGATAAGGTGACAAAGGGTCACCCTGGCTCACACCATTAGAAGAATAAAAGATTCTAGAAAGAGAACAATTTATAAGGACTTGAGACAAAGCTGAGTTAAAGCAAGCCTCCATCCAACCAATCCAAGGAAAAACCATTTTACCAAGCATCGTAATAATGAAACTTCTATTAACCAATTCAATGACCTTGGACAAGTCAGCTTTGACACAGAACTTACAAGAGCCCTGAGCATTAAAAGAGCTTAAAATCTCATTATCTAGCAAAATAGCATCAACAATGTTTCTACCTTTCACAAACGCCATTTGATTGAGGGTTATAATATCAGACATGATATCTTGAAGTTTGTTCGCCATAATTTTGGTAATGACTTTGTATAAGATATTACGTAAGGAGATCGTCCTGAAATCTTTAATAGTAGAGGCATCTCTGACTACGGGGACCAAGAATATAAAGGAATGATTGCATTCCCCCAGAAACTTGGAGTTAGAGAAGAAACTTTTGATAGCTTTAATAATATCACCCCTACTATATCCCAAGTCACCTTGAAAAACTTAGAGTTAAAACAATCAAGTCACGGGGTCTTATACACACCCATACCTTTAAATGCCTTTTCAATCTCTTCAGTAGAAACCAACCTCCTTCAGAGAATCAAATTGTGAATTAAAAATATGGGGCACATGCCACTCACCATTCTACTGACAAGTGTCACAACTTGAAGAATTAAAAATGTTGTCATAATATTTAGAAATATGATTAGAAATAGACTCCTCATCCGAATAAAAGGAACCATCAATTTCCAGCTTATAAATGGTATTCCTCATTCTCCTGACTTTGAGAGAGGAGTAAAAGAATTTAGTGTTTCGATCCCCAGATTTAAGCCACTACACCCTCAATTTTCGTTTGAAATAGGCCACCTCATCCTTAATAGCAGCAACAACTTCCAACCTTATAGCATTAACTTCAGCCTGTAGAGAAACATTGCAAGGATCTCTATCCACCTGGATTGAAGAAAATGAGCTTCAGTCTCCAACCTCTCAACTTTAGAGGTGAAATTCTCAACCTTCTCTTTATTCCACTTAACAAGGTCCATTTTCATAGCATTTAGCATTCTGTATATTTTATACATAGGGGCTTCAAAAACATTCAAAGCCCATGCATTTTTAACAATGTCAAGAAAATCCCCTTTAGAAGACCATGAATTAATGAACCTGAAGGGACCACATAATCTCTTCCTATTCCGTAGATGAAAAATAAGAATCTTATGATCAATAATAGAATTGGAAACAACTTCCCCCCAAACAGTATGAAAAGAATTAAGCAGGATCAAATTCCCAAACATACGCTCAATCCTAGAGAAGGTGCTCACACCATTTTTACTCTTACTATCCCATGTAAGGAAAGGACCCTTACCAGGGATTTCGTATAAACCAGTGTCACAACATATATAGTTATAACCCTCCATGCTTATAGAAGAAGGAGGACACTTCCTCGTCTTTTCAAAAGAATGCCTAACAACATTGAAATTGCCCAGGACACACCAGTTCCTAGAGACAGATAGATTACAAAGACCATCCCACAAAAGAGTTATTTCCCTATCATCATTAGAGCCATACACAACAGTTAAATGGAAGCTCTCTTCACCCAAAAAAAAACTTTGCAATGTATAAATTGTTCACCGTCCGATAACTTATTAATAGATATAGTCAGATCCTCCCACAAGATGATAATCCTGGTATATTTATATTAGTCATAACTATCCAAGAAATAAGCATCCCTCCATAGATCCTTAATATCGGATGACAAATTGTTTTTAGAGAATTTAGATTCCAAAATAATGACAATATCCACTAATTTGTTCCTGGTTACGTAGAGTCTTATTATTGCTCCTCTAACATTCCAGGACATAATGGAGAAAGTTGTAACCATTGTTAAAGACTTGATTCACTACAGCTTCTAGGTCAGTCGAACTGACTTCGTCTATGCCAGTATCCAATAGAAATTTTTTATTAGGAGTAATCTACATATTCATACTGGTACAAACACTTTTAGAGAAATGTCTGGGGGGAGATCATAAATTAGAAGTCATCCATCTTCCTTCAACTGGAGTCACTGGCATTGGGATGCTATTCAGATTTATCACTACATTTCCAACCACAGATATTATCAGAATACTAGAAGAATCCACCACAGCATTAGCAATGACTTAGGGTTGGGGATTATTAGAAAACACTAGGGCTTCAGCAGCCGGGTAGTCATAGAACTTATCTACTACAACAACAACCTTCTCCTTGCCTTTCCATTACTGGCTTATAGCGAGAGGAACATGTCTCACACATTCTCCTTGACTATGCCTAAACGTTTCACAAGCTTTACAACTTAAGGGAAACCACTTGTAGAAAAGTTTAACAGTATCATTAATACCATCATCATTGGTAAGGTTCACCTCAGACAGAAACAAGGAGGATGTTGGGATCCAAACCTGCATCCTTGCAAATTCCAATCTCTTCAACTCCCTTGTATGCTTATCAGCTCTCAATGGCTTTCCAATGAAGCTTCCAATTAGGATGAACATATCTTCATCCCATAACTCTAGGGGCAGATCATGGACTCTCACCCAGACTGACACTACAGTGAGTTTGAGTTTCTCCAGGGGTTCTCTCCTTTGCCACTTCTTAAGAAGAAGAGGTTAGCTAGCAATCAATTGTGGCCCCTGCTCCAATGCAGGAGACATATCCCTGAGATCAAAGAAATGAATGATAATGAAATTGTTACCGCGAGATAAGATTTCAATGTCCACCTTCATCTTCCAGAGCATTGTAATTAAGATGGTGATGGAGAGTAATCTAGTGCAACTTCAGTCCAATAAAATAACCGACCACTGTATTCTCCCACTTCTTCAGATTCCTCCCAACAATTGACCTAGGGTAATGAATTGCTCCATCCTTGAACTCAATAGTACAGTTCTTTAGGGAGGAGCAATCCGCTTCGCCTGGCCCCTTACAAACTTCAGACCAACTCCTTCATTCAGTCACAACTTGGATCTTATGTTTCCATTGATTATTCAGTAGTCTATGCTTAGCTTGTGGCCTAGGCACGACAGATCGACCTACATTCCCAACGCCGCGACCCCATCGCCAGGGCACGAGACCGGAGCAGACACCATTGTATATTTGATACAAATATAATTATTTATGCATGTAAAGTAATATTTTGGAAGGCAATGTAACTTTGAACATGTGTAAAGTAAAAATCTCTTGTATATATATATATATATATATATATATATATATATATATATGTGTGTGTGTGTGTGTGTGTGTGTGTGTGTGTGTGTGTGTCTGTGTGTGTATATATATATATATATATATATATATATATATATATATATATATATATATATATATATATATATATATATTTAATCACATCGGTAACTAACTATAGTTACCCGTGGATCTATTTTGTAACAAAAAGGTACCTATTTGTAATGAGACAAACATCATTTGTAATGAGATGGCCAAATTTGTAATACAAACTCTCATTTTGTATTACAACGT